>OY743142.1:2855040-4282561 GCA_963555695.1 Dasypolia templi | reverse complement strand
ATTTTTATCTCACAAAGCGACGCGAGCTATCCTTCTGTTAATCAAGTGTATAAAAAATATGTGAATGTGTGCGTGAAGATGGCTTCGCCATTGAGAGCTCCTGCGCACACACATTCACAGCGTGTTTTTATACTTGGTAACTACAAGTTGTTAATCCAACACACCACCAAATATATAATTTAATATAACCTTTTAGTCTACACACCATTATCTTTCGAGAGAACAGCAAGCATATAGGCTGGAGGGTCCTCGAGACAATGTGTCACGAATAACTAAAATATTAAAGTGGCCTGCCGCATTGTGGGGCAAAACCAAGGACAAGTATTCGGACATTGTACATTTGGTGCAAATAAGAAGGTCGTGGGAAAAAAAACTACAAAGGATATGAAGAGATATGAGGAACAGGGTGTAAAGTTCACCCATACTCTTAGAAAAGGGAGGATCGTCCGACCAGATGGATGTTGTATCTGGTGGGCGACTGCTCAACGTTTGATGTCGGGAAGTTGTATATATGCTATCTGCGCGGTAAACTCTGCTTGCGCGATGCAGGATTTGTCTGACGTCAGTGTGATGCGTTTGTCCGCATGTGGCGGTGTCGATGCCGCCAGATATACATTTAGGAACCCTTTGAGGGATCGGCAGTGATGCAGCTTTATAGTTAGAGAAAAAGAAATGGTGAAATAGGTCTCCTATTTTAAAAAAAATGTTATGCTATTTAAAACCTTTATTCCGGTGATTAAAGTTCAGTTTGCATTCAATTAAGGTTTTTATTTTTAATGACATTCAGATGTTTTGGTTTTCTAAAAAAGATTACATTTTTTTTCTCTTCGTCGTAGTTATGTTTTTGGACTAGGCATTTGTTACAGCTACTTCATTTACCTACTCCAAAAGAAACAATAACTTATTTTCTATCCACAAAGCTACCTCCGAATAATACAAACACATAACTTTTCATTTCTGCCAGTCGTATACTCGTACAAGCCCATCTTGTGTATACAGACAATACAGGATTTTCTCTTCATGCTAGTCCCGCATCCCACAAAGATGGCCCTGAGACAAACCAATATCGACATTGTTGCTCATAGATAAGATTGAAGTGTCGTGCATTATAATAATTCCTTTATCGGACGAAAACTTAAATGCGATTCAGAATTGGCTGTTCAGTTCGATTTTCGGCCAATTAATTGTTATTTTTGCAATTGTGTCTTACGAATTGTATTTCGTTTGGCATCGAGGAGTTGTTCCTACCTTTTCATAAATTTCAGTCACGATTTTCCCATGAGGGTTTGCAGAAATTGCATAGCACCGAGTGACAGAAACATAGAAAGAAATAAAGTTAAATAATAAAGAAAAATATATTTAAAATCACGAACACAGAACAGAAATAATTTGCGTCTATAGTATAGTTTATGCCATCGCATCATGTCCGTAACCGACTTTTTTGTTTTTTTTTATTATCTAACCAAATCATAGGTTCATACTTCCTACACTGTTTCACGCATTTTACATGGATACCTTAGTTATAAGTAATTCTTTGTACTTCTGTAATAAAATTAAATGAAATGAAAGTGTTTATTCAATTTCGAAATCACCCAATCAATCTCTTTATATATTTAAACTTCTCGCACATAAAAAGTGCAAAGGGATTAAGTCCGCCTTTGTGTACCTTTTTATGAGCGAGAAGTTTAAATTACCCTTATTTTAATTGGGCATTCTGTACCAGTCAACCAAGGGTGGTGTGGACATTTTGATGGCAGGTGCTAGTGTAAATAGGTTCTAAATTGATACGTCAAACGTAAAACGTCATTTTTTTAAAGCTGCCATGAGGGAGACAGTCTCGTACACGAAGGATCTCGTTCTACCGTACCATATTTGACACTTCATATTTTGTTAACTCATTTCTTGAATGGGGGGGACCCCTTTCAATTTTAAACTTTATTTTTTGTTGTTAAAGCTGCCATAGCAGTACACAACGTGAAAATTTCAAGTGTATACCTATTACAGTTCAAATGATACAGCCCTGTGTCAGACGGACGGACGGACTTAATTAGACTGAAACTTAGTAATAAGCTTTGGCACATAACCTTAAAAATAAAATAAGTTGCGTGAAGTCGACTTTTCCAATCTGATTACCCCTGAGAATGTTTTATCAACTTTACTTCCAGTAAACCTACACAGTTTCGCACAGTTCAGTAAACCAACTAAAAGACTATGAAGTTACCTGTTTGAATGGCCGGTGTAATGAACGAAT
The DNA here is from genome assembly GCA_963555695.1 of Dasypolia templi. NCBI lineage: Eukaryota > Metazoa > Arthropoda > Insecta > Lepidoptera > Noctuidae > Dasypolia > Dasypolia templi. The sequence goes on along the minus strand of OY743142.1, from coordinate 4,280,310 downwards.
GGTAAAAAATAATGTAACCCGAACCTCGATACTTTCTCGCCGGAATTGAATCCCGTACCCGTGGGATACAATCATTGATTCCACCGGTGTCAGGACCAAAACCAGCAAAATTATAGCATCTAAATAACTCCCTAGTTTTGCTTTTGTTTGTTTTGTAATTAGAAGCGGAATTCAATCCAATTCCAATAGAAATTTATTTAAAAAAAAAAACGCTTCTTGAAAGTTATGTTTCAAAAGAGAGCATACAAAAAAGGCCTCTTTAACCTCCACATTCATTAATCGAACATACACAGTTTATTAGTACATCCACATTGCGTCGGTTATGTTTAAGTCCCATGCACAAATCTATACTCCAAACCGCTGAAAAAATCAATTTATAATTGAAATATGTACATGTTTTGTTCCCAATCTGCAATAGTCTTGCACCAACCGGTGGTTTTTCTTGGGTGCACTTGCATAGTGCATGCAGGGATAATCGCCACAACACTTAAAACTGTCTACGGGAGCTCTGCGAGTTGGCCCCTCGTACGCCTTCCAAGAGTCCAGAATCTTAGGGTCCCAAGTTATGTTAAAGGCATTTAAAAATATGAAAAAATATTAATATCAAAAAAAAAAATTATGGAAAACTCCAATAACGCTGTTCGCTTTGGCGCTTTCAAACACTAGGCCAACGAGCCAGTGTGTGTAAAAAAACTTATTTCTTATTTACAATCTGACGGCTAATAAACATTCGCAACACAACAAAAGTACCTTCTATTTGCCGTAAAGTATCGAGGCGCAGCTTAATTTTATAACCAAGCATATTTGTCAGAACCCTACGGGAGGATTCGCTCGTGGTATTTTTTTTCGCGAGATTAGTTTGAGTTCCTTCGAGTTCCGCTTTAGTGATGGGCGGCCAACGTAATCCAGTTAGTCGAGTTGATGTGTTACCCAAAAGTCGACTAAGATTAACGGGAGGGAACGATTTAAGTCAGATGTTTAGGAATTTTGTATCTATTGCATAAACGTAGGAATTCTGGGCCTACTGCTGTCTTTCCAATTAATAACTGCCTATCTATTGCATAAGCATATCATAATCGGCCAATAATGTTCCCACTGCTGGGACATAGACCTCTTCGAGAGGCTGTAATCTACAGCGCGGGCTTGACTGTTATGTCGCGGGTATCGGAGAGAAGGGAATGAGCTTGATCACCACGCTGGCTCAGTGCGGGTTGGCGATTTCAGACCGAAATCCAGGGCTTCCTCACAATGTTTTCCTTCACCGTCAGTCAGAGATGTCTAAGAAAGTAAGTTAACCAACTTAGAAATAACGTATAACTTTCAAAATGCCAAAAGCTAGCTGCATAATTTTTTTAAGATATCGAATGGAAATGGAAATGGTGAGTTAACGAATTGCCTGCCTGTTGACGTGAAATAACCGACGACCGCTGGGGTATAAGAGTTCTTGAGTGGAGACCGGGACTCGGCAAACGTAGTCTAGGACGTCCTCCGGCAAGGTGGGATGAAGCACAGCGAAACACTACAGGCAGATGCTGGATGCGTCAAGCTGAAGACAGGGCGCTATGGCGCTCATTAGGGGAGGCCTATGTCCAGCAGTGGACTAATATAGGCTGATGATGATGATGATGACGTGAACCCCGTCCTAGCACAAGATAATTCATAATAAAACTCAAAACATTTATTACAATTAAACCATTTACAGGCAAGTTTGAAAACCTCCCGAGGACAAAAACTTGTTTTTTTTTGCCTAACTAAAAATGTACCTACAAATTAGTAACGATAGTTTTAATAAAACAATCTTGGACAGATAGCAAGATTAACTTTTGCAGAAAATCAACACAATAAACTGTACCCACCCAACTACACGATTTCGTGAGTACTAACTTAATTTATCGATAGTGAAACTTTATGAAGCTTCTAATGCAACATGCATTAGAAGCTTCATAAAGTTTCGTAAAGTTTCAGGCCAAATAAGATAGAAGAAGAGAATCTTATTAAATTTGATTTGATTACTACTTCATTACTACTAAGGTTATTCAAACTAGTCGTTTTGTCAGAACACAGAATGAAAGAAAAGAAAGAAAAATAGGTACATATATTTGTCACTGCAACTAAACACAAACAAACCACAAAGCTAGACATTTAACTAAAAAATTATGAAAACGTTCATATGTCAATTAAATTCATCTTCATATTTACTGTATTTTTCATAAATATTTGTGAACAGAAATTACCCCATCATTTGTCGAATCGCCATTGGTGTCAAACTTTTTCCAGCAAATACCATTTTTTTTTTTTGCCAGCCGATTAATGTCGTTTCGGGTGAAAAAAATGCCAGTATTGGGACGAACTTTATTAAATGTGGCTTCTAAAATTAGACGAACTAGTCCAGGCTTTTCACGATAACGCTCGATCATTTACTTCAATTACGTCAATTTCTTAGCTGCAGTCTAATAAAATAACTAATAAGTTCGTTAACTTTTTGATTTACGTTAGATTTATGAAAAAATATTTTTTAAGGGGACGATCCGCTAGTGCCATTTTTTGTGTTCTCAATACTGTCACAGAAATATAATATTAAATGATATTGTTAACGTTTTTAGTTGTGTTTCACACGAATATAACTTAGCTTTTAGATGTATGCAGGTGATTTCTTAATGTGTGTGGATTTCAACAATCAAAGAAGATAAAATAAACATCATCATGCCTTTATTTCCCGAACCAACTACATTTGGGTCCGTGGCTTAGGACCCAGTGGAGGAGGCACGTGTGGCTGACGGCCCCGATTCCATCCATACTTTAATATAATTTAATGCGAAAGTAACTCTGTCTGTCTTTTCATTACCTGATCACGCCTCAACGGATTTCGGTGAAATTTTGCACATAGGTAGACCATGTTTAGGACATCTTTTATACCGGCAGTGCATTCCCATGTAATTATTTTCAACCGCCATGCGGGCGAAGCCGTGAGCAAACGCTAGTCTACTTTAAATAAGAAATAAGTTTAAAGCAATAATAACAGATTGTATTTAAGTTTACTGTCCCTCTCATAGCAAAAGCCTTGTCAACATAAAAATAACGAGTGTAGATCTCTACCCTATTTACCCGACTAGGCGACAATGACGAGGAAAAGCATTTACGGTATCGTAATCACTATGGGGTCAAGCTGCCATGTATGGGAAGCTAATTATAATAATCTTGAGAAAACTGTGTCGCGTGCTTAAATTGTAACAAAACCAAGGTCCAAAAATGAACCTATTTGGTACATGTTAGTTATGATAAGAAACTGTAACCTTATTTTGAAGTATACTTTGTCATTGACAAGGTAAATGTATACACTTGTTATGATGTTATATAATAAGTATAACAAAAACGGATAGCGTTCATTTTTGTTAAGCCGTGAATTGTTTGATAAATGGTTTTACTGAACGAACACTTTAACACGTCAAAAACTAGAAGATGCTATCCGACTACTCCGTGAATAAAAGCCGAACTTTCAAAGTCCAGACATAATCTTGGTCAACTATGAGAGGGCCATGTAGATTGGTATCTGAAATGAGATAACATCACGCCTGTTATCTCAGAAGGGTTATGCAGAGGTGTACCTATAGTACACCCACATTTTAAGTCCCATGTAATGTATGTGTGTAATGTGTCTGAAATGGTTTGTTGTTATAATCAAGAATTGTAATGTCTCTAATGCGTCCTAGCAGCGCGTCGTTTTTTTTTATATTTATTGCTAGAGATATTAAGCTAATAGTAAATAACTTACTAAACTTGTACAGCAATACTCTATTGCTAACTGTGGAGGCTTGTAAATAGTTTGTCGTGAATAACATTAATGTTACTTTTGTATTGTTAGCTGTAAGCAACCCTAAAATATCGTAAAATAAAATAAATAACATAAATCGGAAGTTATTGGGCTAATAGACAGCTTATGTAGTTAGTAGTGTTTAAGATGTTGACAAATGTGTATTGACTAATATTGTTCTAGTTCCATTTAGTAGGAGAAGAGGCCTAGATAGCCTTTGATTTCGGTTAAAATACCCGCCTATTAGCCTGTCCCACTGCAGGGCAAAAGGCCTCGTCTCATACAGAAAAGGCATGAACATTGATCACCACGTTTGCTAAAGACGGGTGATGGCGATTTGAGACGTATACGGGGTGAGTCTTCATAACGTAACATAACATCACGCCTTGTTTCCCCGAAGGGTTGGGCATTGGTGTACCTATAGTACACCCACATTTAGCCAGTTATGTTTAAGTCCCATGTAATAGGGGGCGAGCCTATTGCCATCTATTAGTCACAAATCTGGACTCCGGGCTGCTACTGAGAAATTCCAGATAGAAAAACCCAATAACACGTTGCCCGACCTGGGAATCGAACCCAGGACCTCATGCTCAGCAGTAGCGATTGCGACCACTAGACCAACGAGGCAGGAGTCTTCATAATGTGCACATATTGAAATGAGGGAAACTAAGCTTAATTTAAGTAACGGAAAAGAAGGTATTTTAAAACATAATGTAAAAATAAAACAAGTGCCTCTACCAGCTAATGTATGGTACGTGGCCGAGTGCAAAGCCTTTCTTTAACAGTTTATAGGAAATGTTGTGATTGTGTTATAAACATGTTATTTTTACTTTTAGAAAGCTAGGGCGATGGATAATAATTTTGAGTAATAAAACTTTTAAATACTTAATAATAAAATGTTTAATTTTCTTCCACAAATAACACTTATTAACAAAAACTTAAAAATGGAACAAATAATAAATAAGATGCAGTACAATGTTCATTTGTGGCGACTGGTGCCTAAACCAAGCCGGAACTTGTATTTCAGGACCCCAGGGACTCCCCACTACAGGCAAAATATAAACAGTTAGGTATTGAAAGTTATGTATTCCGGGCTTATATAGAGAAATTTTTAGAATTAGTAAAAAAATTGTTTTTTGGTAAAACAACACCTCAATTCTCAATTGACGGCGAGTTATTCCTTTTGTTTTTATTGTATAAGGACGCCCTGTTATTTCCAGTCATTACTGAGTTGTTTTATCGTGATAGATCGTTAAGTTTCAAAGTTAAACCGATTCGTTTACAGAGGGGTTACAGTGAACAAGTTTTACTATATAAATTTTCCGTCGATAAATGCACACTACGAAGACGCACACTGTATTAACTATAACAAACGTAACTAACTAATATTATAAATGCGAAAGTAAGTCTGTTTGTTACGCTTTCACGCTATAACGGCTGAACGGATTTGGTTGAAATTCAGCACATAAGTAGACCATGACCTGGAGAAGGACAAAGGATACTTTTTACCCTGCATCGCAGACGTCGTCGCGGGCAACTGCTAGTTAACCATAAGTCCAGGTTTCCTCACGACGTTTTGCTTCACTTGGGTCAGTAATGTCCAAGATGAAATCAAAAAGTTCATATGAATTGAAAAAGTTACATTGGTGGTTAAAATGCTGGTAGTATTTGAACCCACAACCTCGTGCAAGAGACGAGTGCCTCGCGTCGCTTACTTTCAGGTTGGAAAAACCCAAGCACGCTTTGGTCAACCTGGGCGTTGAAACTGAGGTCTTACGCTCAACAGTCGCTCTGGCAACCACTATGGTTTCTGTGGACACACCAACAAATCTTCAGCTGCAATCTTCTTAAAATAAACAGTGTAGACTTGCAGAGGTGTGGGTTAAACTATTTACATAGTACAGTTAAATGAATAGGACGACAGATGTTATCGGCAACTGTCATCAACAGAATTCTATCATATGTGGTGCACACCTGTGACCGCCCTAATGAGCGACGTCGCTTCAGAATTATATAATATGTTGGACAGTTATGTTGTTTGATTTTCAATCGCTTAGTGTTTAATTGGTCGTTGATGATTGAATACTAACCTAACCATATCCTAACTTCCTAACAATTTTTTATACGCGAAAGTAAGTTTGTTTGTTACGCTTTCATGTCAAAACGACTAAACGGATTTGAATGAAAGGACATGGACCCAGCACGGACAAACACTTAATAATATTAAAAAATAACTTTTATATAACATTGACAGGTGCTGTTAAAACTGGTAGGAGGACGCGTGGGCTCGAGGAAGTGGAAGGAGTGGAGGGAGGCCTTTGCCCAGGAGTGGTAAGTGTAGGATAATAATAAAAAACGTATAATATTTGAATTTCCATCATGGCTTTTATTTCTCCACATATCTCTGTGGGAAAATATCAATTTAAAAGAGTTTTATTTTGATATCCTTCCCTAAGTTACAACTCTTGCTGCAATTGTTTAAAATAAGGTGGTAATTAGTACATGTTCATCGTTCGAAAAGACAAGTATTTACATGCATTTTAGATAACAGAGTATGAAAAATATATTTTTGTGCGTGATTTGTGGTAACGGAACTAAAAGTAAAAAAGAAATATTTTATTTATATCTTTAACTAAAAGGTAGATAATAAGTAGATTTATTGGTTCTTCAATGTAATGGAAACTCTATCTTCTTCTGTTAAGACAGGTATACCGAAGCGATAAATATATGGTTTTAAAATAACGCGATATAGTGATTGGTCCAATTACCCAATACACGCATAACATCACGCCTGTAATCCCAGAAGGGTTAGGCCGAGGTATACCTACAGTACACCCGTATTTCGTCAGTTATGTTTAAGCCCCATTAATATATTGCCAACAACCGGGCACAGATCCAGACTTCGTGCTGCTACTGAGAAATTCAGTGTAACATAACATAATTTCTTAGTAAGTAAGTATTTTAAACAAACAGTCATTGAGTGCAGGACACATTATTGCATTATTTTAGTAAGGTAATTTAAAATAAATTTTACATGGTTTTGTGGCATTTACTATTTATGTACTTTCTGCTATAATAACCCACGCACAGCTTTACTTCATAATTTTAATATATTTGACACCTTATGTGTACAACACAATATATATATGTCGTCGCAAGCAATTGCAAGACGACAACATTATCAAATTACTTCCCGTTGATTTCATAATATTGGTCAAGCTGTAACTTAGTTCTTATTGGTTGATCGTTTAGTACAGTGAACGCCGTGAGGTGGCGCTTTGATTTCCAGCCATACCTACACGTGGACAGAGTCGATCAAGAAGGCTAGATTCGCATTGCTGCGACTGACGCCATAGTGTTCAAATCATACGATCGAAACTGTCAAGTTCACCGTATAAACCCTTATTCCTTCTAAATTATCGAATAAAACGTGACTGTGATTTGTACTTGAATCTACGTTTTACTGGTTTGCCCGAGTACCCACCTTTATCATGGAACCCGTACCAAGAAACGATGACGATAGTCCTGCAGGCTTAGCACGAGCGCCTTAGAGAAGCGTATTGTCGACGGAAGAGTAGACAAAAATGGCGTTTCTGTGTAGACAGTAGAAAGTTTTCTACTGTCTACACAGAAACGAAACGCAATTGTACGGTAAAAATGGGTAGTGATACACATCACTAGCAACTAACCCGTTGCTATGGAAAATCACTGTCTATAAAGCAACCTGAGTCTAAGTGTGTCCTCGTGCTCGCGAAAAAGAGATTTCGAGGAGCGTAGAAAGCGATTTCTATTCTACAGTAGAGTAGAAACAGAAAACGCCATGCTAAGCCTGCTGTTAACGATACGCTCACGCTTCCGCCATCATATATATTCTATTAATATCCCGCGCCTATAAGACTAGAAGTATGAACGTGGACAAAGTAATAGGGGTACGAAGGGTCCTAGTAGGAACGTTTTGTAGTTTTTGCCCCCATGAGGAAAGCAGTCAGTTTATGTATTTTTGAATACATGTCGTAGCTAGGTACAGGTGTGTTACGGGTTTTATGTCGATTGTCATGTTTGAGACATGTAATAACATGGCAGTTTATGTCACTCGTGTGTATATTATTATACTCTTGGGTGTGTAGCCAATATTATAAGATGTATAGGTTCTTGCGGCTCGCATCTTGAATGTTTTCTTGTGGTTGGTTGTGGTCTTACGACGACCTTCGTGTGACGACATGTGTCTGGATATTTGTTGTTACTGCCCTCACGACCAATGTTGGCGCTCACGTACTTTGCCTCTTCCCGTTTCGATTTTACTTGGTTACTCGATTTTGAACAACAGATGATGCTCTATTTCTAATGAAGAACTGACGCTGCACTAACTGTGGGATAGCAACGCTTCGCTTGAGGAGTCATTTTTTGGATTCTCATGAAATTCGATGTGTTATAATACAGTGAATTACTCCGCGATTGGAGACTTAACATTTTCAGACGTTACTGAAAATGTTAAGTCAGTAAGTGTAAGTTCAGCACGTCTTATCTGGGTGTAGAAACGTACATAAGTATAAACAAATACAGCGTGTATTTGTTTATACTTAGGTAGGTTTTATTTTTAGGCCACTGCGTCTGTTTAGGTGTGCCATTATTGCAATTACTGGCTAGGCAGACACCAAAGTCTGGTACAATATAAGTGGGTAGTGTTGGTAATCATCATGTGTGTGTAAACTGTGAAATCATTCATTCATGATTTAATGACAATTGTTTTTCTCAATTCAAATTCATATATTACCTACGTTCTAACAAACGAAAGCGTTTTCTTTAAAATAATAGTCATCATCATCATTCAGCCAAAGAAGTCCACATCTAGACATAAGTAATCCCCTCGCGAAAACTCGCTGCATGCTAGAAGCTCAGGACCGGTCTATGTGACACGTATAGATTGTTGTACACACGTAGTTAAAAATAATCAAAAGTGAATTATAAATAATAAAAATACCAGCCTATTAATGTCCCATCCACTGCTGGGCTCCTCGTACAGAGAATGCACGAGTATTGCACGCTTGCTCAAGACAGGTTGGCGATTTCAGACTTATATTAACTGTAAGTCCAGGTTTCCTCGCAATGTTTTTTATTCGCCGATGTAAGTAAACTCAAAAAGTACATATTTATGAATTGGAAAAAGTTACACTGGTACTTGCCAAGAATTGAACCCTCAAACTCATGCATGAGATGTGAGGCCTTAACCCCTAGACTCACGATAATGTACAAGCTTACTTTATTAAACGTCAAAATGTCATAAAATGTATTTACCTAAAATGTCTTATATCCAGCCATCAGTGACGAATCAACGGACCAGCACCAGGTTATCCACGAGGGAACTCCTCCACGCCTTTAGTCATATCTCGTCACCACCAAGTTCTGAACTAATAAATTATTAACAAGACTATTAAATACAAATATTCCTTCATATCATATACTGTTTTATTTATGCCCATGCTGGACTAAGTTGAATGGGAGCGTTATCTATCTCCGTTGTCACACGGTTATCCTTGACCTGGGTTACGACACAAGACACTTTTTATCTCGGTAGTACGTTCCTGTGGGTCAATTTCAGACATCCACGCCGGTGGATCCGTAAGCATAAGCTAGTCTTCTAATAACGTGAGATTCGGTAACATTTGTAATTAAGTAAGCTTTCAGAAACCAGGAATTATTGCCCCTTGGCTGCCTTTTACGACACTCGGAGAAATATAGAAGATAGGGTAAACACACAATTTGGAATCCAATAAAAGTGACCGGCAGGTGTGGTTGTGGCAATTACATCGCCGTAACTCGGCAGCTACATATACGCTTCAACGTATTCGATAGGTCTGACACTCCAAGTCGAAAATTACGCGACGCAATACATAAACGAAACGCAAATTGTGACTTGTTTGCCAAACGATTTTTACGCTTAATCCAAAACGCGACTTAATTTCGCCTTGCTATGTGCTGGTGATTAAACCAATCCGTACTGGGCCAGAGTGGTAGATTACAGCACACTCCCGCTCACAGAGCAGAGGCCTGTGTCCCAGCAGTGGGAACATAATAGGCTGATTATGCTGTGCTTGTAATTCAAAACTCGTTGCAACCGTCAGCTGGACTCTTGTCGCATATTTTCTGTAGATGTGTCGTTAGAATTATCGCCAGAAAGTAGTTGGCATAGACTTGAAAAACCACCAAGATCTCATTACCAGTGGTTGCCACATAAGTAAATCGATTTAATCCACTATCTAACGCGAGACGAGTCTTCAAACCGTTTGGGGATTACTCCAATGAGAATTCTGGTTCTAAACAACTCAGAGGGTTTGGATGTTAATCCTTTTACGCGATACCATTGTTTGGAGGTGACATCTGAATAAATACGCTGCGTTATAAAACCAAAAATATTTTTTTTATTTAGTCGGAAGGTTTTGGAGTTCCTAATCTTGGGGAGAAACTTTTTCAGTTGTGTGTATGCTGTTGTTGTTGTATGTTCAGCGTACTTTCACATCATAAGGACGGTATTCCCGTCAAATGGATAGTAAGTAGAGGTGTTTAGAATTTCCTTTTATCAGTTGTCCTAGGTAACGTTTTTGGAGTGGGCCGAGCAAAAATTAAGTCTTGTTTAGTTAAGTCTGCATGGCGCCCAAGTCCCTTATAAATAATGATAACGGTGACTATACCATTTAATTTTACTAAAAGATGAAAGTGCCGAAACATTTGAATGAAAACTTTGAACGAGCTAGCTCGTCATAGTCTCGCCAGTCACCTGTAAAAGCTTTGAATGCAGGTGAAGTTGAGGAGCTGGCTGATGTGCTACTCTCACTTATTATCAAAATGCGCTTGACGAACATTTGAAAATAAAACATGGAACTTTTCCCTGCAAATGTTTGTTTGAAAATTCTACAGTGTAGGAAGTATGTATCATATATTATGTATATTACTACCCCGTCTCTATTCCCTGGAGGAGCAGATAGCGGTGTATTGTCGAACATATAGTTTATTTCCCGCGCCATACTTACATTTTGTACGAAGAAAATCGTAAAATGTAAGAAAACTTTAGCAAAATAAAAACACTAGAAACTTTCCAGTACTCTCAGTCCCACACAGTTTAAAAATATTATAGAAAAGTAACATAAAATAAAATATATCACTGGCCCTCGAACGCTACGGCGTAGCCATGAGAGTGCTACGAGCTACGCCGTAGCGTGCACGTAGCCAGTAAATCTTCGGTGCGGCATCCGTCCGGTTGTGGGCAAATAAATCCTTATTATTAAATACTTGTATTGCTCTCCGACATTGTCTGAGAACATATTTATTTCAGAAAAGTTGCAATTGGAAGTAGAGTAGGAAAATAGCTGGACATGAAATACGTAGTTGGTTTATAGGTGCTTACTTTTACAATTGAAACTAAAAATAATTCCGTTTTATAGGTTTTTGTTGCCTGTTCAAACTGGTTATTTAAATAGTCAAAGTCTCACCGATCTATGTAAGAAAGTCCATGTGATCTACGGTTTTTAAATTTATTGGCAATTTTTGTCGAAATTATTTTCAATACTTAAATAACATATTCGTTTGTATCTGTAAAAGAAAAGATCACAACGTTATTTGTACTGTGTATAATATTGAAAATGAAATTGCATTTTAAAAGAATGTCTTTGTCTGAAAACGAACGAAACTTTAAAAAACATTGATTTTCAAGGTGACTCGTTTGTCTACTAGCACTGCAGAGCACGCGGTCTTGGGAAAGGCAAAGTGTTTTTTTTTCTGTGGCAACCCAGACTCTCGTGACCCGGTTTCTAAAAGCTCGACACCGACTTAATAACAAAAATTGCCGAAATGTGGGTGTAATACACTTCTAACTAGACCCTTCGCGGCTGCCATTTGATTTATTTGATAACATTTTTTTTTTGATGTTACAATATGTAAAAGAACAAGATACTATATTTCTTCTGTCTATTGACCGTTGTATATTTCATTCATAGAGACAGTTCTGCGTGCGGCGTCGCAAACATATTACGGCGCTGCGCTGTTCCATAGCTATCCAGGGCTAAGCTGTGCACGTGTACTTTACTTGGCTTCGCTGTGTGTGGACATGTGGGCGGGATCGTCCTCCGAGATCCACGGCTACGCTACGCACCAAACAGTTTCTCCTGGGTGGCAAACCTCTTTCTGCAAATCCCACGTACCAGTGGAATTCCGCCTTTATTACGGAGCGGAACACTACTTCCCTTTCCGCGATCGACTCTAAAAGCCGACCTATTTATAATACATTAATACCCTCCATATATCAACACACTCTTTTGATCGCTTACAGCTTAAGTGGCCTAATTGCTTAAGCTGAAGCGCTAAATGTAAAACGTTCCGCTTTTCATAGAATTTCTGCACCAAAACCGCAAACAGCTAAAGCGTGTTATTATTAATTAATATTATATTTTAAAACACGTCTCTTTTTGGATTACAGACCAGCTTCGTAAACATTGAGTAATTAGTTCGAATCAGACAAGTAGGTACTAATGACACTCAATACCTGGAAAAAAAAAGTGTTGTTTGAAAAAATCATAATTGTTCTTATTGTAATTAGAGAACTTTAGAATAGAATACTCTTTATTATGTACATAATATGGACCTATTTTGCCCGATTAAAGGCCCTCTATCTATATATATATTCAGCCCGGAATGTCCCACTGCTGGGCAAAGACCACTCTTTTCCTCTTCCACACACGTCTGTCCTTAGCCAGTCCTGCAGTAGTTAGTTTGTCCCGTAAGTCGACGTCAAGCCGGAATCGGGTGATATGTCATAATCGTAAACAGTTAACAGAAAAATATTTTAAATAAATTTGCTACGTATTTTAAACAAAGAGAGAGAGCGAGAAAATCTACTGCCTGTGACGGTATCTTAACTCCTGTTACTACAAATGTTTACTTCTATTATCACCCGACCTATCACCCGACTCCAGCTTGACATCGACTTACTTACGTGACCCCCTGTATACTGTCCAAAAGGAGCTCCTTTTGGACAGTATACAGGGAGAGTATTAGAGAGGAGGAGGGTAGAGTATTTTTAGTTCATATTAGACTTGGCGTAGCAACGCCAAGTCTAATATGAACTAAAAATACTCTGACTCAGTGAATATAAAAATCGTGATAACATCCGAACTGATAATATTGCCATCTTTCTCCAACGCACAAAACACGAAAGAGACGCACTTCCTTCCTCAAATCTACCCGTTTCAGAACGGAAAATCGACGTTTAAATACAGTCAGTGTGCCTCCATAAATAACGGAGAATCTGCCAATTTTTCATAAAATTATTTTTAACGGCTTTCTTAATATCGGCGTCAGTTTTTGAGTTCGAGTATTGTGCAGTAGCTTTCTGATGTTTTCCTTCCTAATCAGACGCACTTGGCTGACTTCAAGAAACACTGTTACGTCATGCGACACGGCCCGGCCCTGGCTTCCAGCCAATTTCCAAGAAAACTGTGTAAAATGTACCCTTTATGATTCTTCTGGTTGAGTGGAATGTCACTAAATGGTGCCGATTCTCTTGTACACCGAACTAAACTAACTAAACTATCACTAAAATTCCTTACTTTTTACTATGAAAATCTTGAAGCTATTCTGCGAAAAATAATATCTAAATTTAAAAATAATTTTGACACAACTATAATCGAATTTGACAATCGCGAGTCCACGTGTTTTTTTTTTCTTTTGGTTTCGCAACGTCTTTGTTAGAGCCGGAGGCAGCCTGGGGCAGCCTCGACGTGTTTTATATGGAAGTTTTGACTTTTTGTGTGGAAAATATAAAATAAAAATTTCTAAATGTAGAGATTTGGTGGTTTCAGAGTTACAAAGGGGGTCGAAAATTTCATTATTTTTGTGATAGGACACACCGTTTTCGAGATATGAGCAAAAAAAGAAAAAGAAAGTTAAAGTACCGATTTTGCACGTCTGAAGTCGAGGTGTTGGTGTGAATTTTTGTCCACGCCACCTAATTTTATTCCACACCTTTTTAATCGCGATTAAAAATAGTCAGTTTCATGTTCAGATTTAGTTAGACAATCAAATTTTTAGTTGAAAAACGTAAAATTCAGAATAGCAAAATTGCCATTTTCACTAAATTAATAACTCAGTGCAATCTTAGTGCTGTCAAACTAAAATATAGTTAAGTTGTGTCACTATAGTCAATTTCAGAATGGAAAATCGTCATTTGACAGAATTAAACCAAATTTTAGTGATTTTTAGTCTAGTTTAGAGGCATTTGTGACAAGAGAATCGTCACCAATGTCCATTTTATTCACTGTACTGCATGAAGACGATACTGCTCGTTCTGAGACTGCCTGGAATACTTAATGGTAGACAGACTTTAGTTAACTTTAAACAAATAAATAAAGTTACTATCAGACACTACTTCTATACAAAGACACTTTATTCTTTTAAAAACTTTTTAAGAAGAAGGTTAAAAACGAAAATAGAAAACAAAACACTTCCGAAACTAAAGTTTTTCACTATGTAGTGTCATATTTTTTTTTGGGAGTCGGTTGATTTTTTTTTTTGTAAAAAGTTTTTACGAATAAAAACCACTTATTGCCATGTAAATAACAGTGACAGGAAGTTATTACATTGTCATCAATACACAGTAAGTGGAAAAATATGTATTATTGTAGCTAACTGAAAAACTACCTAAGCAAAGTGAATAAATTGCATATGGGGTCCCATGCTTCCTAGAGGCATACCCTATCCATTTAAAATTAATTTTCAAAACCGATCCACAATTTCCGGAGATATCATGCAACAAACATACAGACGAATTGAGCACCTCTTCCTTTTGGAAGTCGGTTAAAAACAGACAGAACTGTGGCTTCTAAGGTCCATCATCCGCGACGCTACTAAGAGCAGCCAGTTCCAAATTCAAATCACCAATGAGTACTCGGAATGACGAATTTTCGGGTCCTACTATAACTATAACCACCTATTCCATTATCACGCTGATATCTTATATGTTAGTAAAAGACAACATTGTTTATAATTGGTCATAATATCGTCCCATACATTTAGTATTTCCCTACTACTAGAACCAAGTTCCACTTGAAGACACTTTACCATTCTTATTTCTGACGACAGTCATGTAATGAGAAAGAAATAACTTCGCATCCGTGCGCCGTTTTATACAACTTTTTTTAACTCTGTGACCGCGAAATGATCGTGAAAAAAGAAGCAGAGTACTGATTAATGTATACTAGTTTTAGTGAAGGTAGGAAAGGCTTTGGAAACTTTTAATGAGCACTGTGTGTGTGTGTGTCACTGTTTTCAAAGTACCTAGGTAAGAGCAACTAAAAGTTGCAGAATATTTTTTCTTGTTTTTCCAGTGGACATTCCCTTTCCTGAGGGAGTCGTTTCAGGTGAATGAGGGTTTTTATTTATAAGTTTTGACCACTACGTTCTGATTACAATGATTATAAAAAGATCGAGAAAATCAACTGCCTGTGACGGTCTTTTAACTCCTGTTTCTTCAAATTTTTACATTTTTTTTTTTACTCAGCTCCTAAGTGTAGAGATTACCCCTACGTACAAAATTAGAAACAAGCAAACAAATTTTACACCGTTATAATATTAGTAAAGATGTGCCGCAAACATTTTCAAAGATTGTCAAAAATACGAAACGCCGTAGTTTTTGAGGTTGTCTCAAATTAAACAGGCACATTGAAGGTGAGAGCCCATGAAACATAAGCCGTTTTACCAAACTTTAACAAAGCGGCTGGCCCTAATTCATTTTACGGTCGGTCAAACGCATATGTATATGTCCTTAGTTTAATAGTTTTCGCCGGAACTAAGGGTCGGTTTGTCCAAAAAATTGATTAAAAGTTTTAGGTAGGGATATACGTACTAGGGCAGTTTAATAACAATTTTTGTTCTTGTCTCTTGTCTAAATGAACATCCAACTTATTCTGTAAATCATTAAATCCAAGTATTACTATATGTTACTAACAAGAAGATCTGCGTTACTAACTACGTTATGGTCTTCAGCTTGGGCGACATTCTGAAATCAGCCAAAATTCCGCAGTGTCTGAAGTGCCGCTTTTATAAACACTTGTGTTCAGTCCACAATAACGTACGGCACTTAGACGTGGAAGCTCACACAGGAGGCTGTGTTCAGGGCGAGAATTGAGAGAAAGAGCCATGGAGCGGTCCATGCTTGGCGTAAAACATAAAGACCGAGATCCGAAAACGAGTTAAGGAACTCAAATCGAGTTGGGCAGGACACTTGGCAAGGCACAGTGATGGCAGGTGGAATAAGGCAGTCACCGAGTGGCTTCCAAGGACTGGAAGACGAAATGTCGGTCGTGCGGCGGCGAAATGAGTGGACGATATTGCTGCCATCGCAGGTAGAACCGTGAATGAGGCTGGAACCGGAGCGTGGAGATGGCGTTCTGTGGTTTCTACCAACCCCCATGAGAAGAAGGCATGAGTTAATGTATGACTGCTTAAACCTTTGATCGACCGCGCAGCTGTTACTTTATCCCCACGAGCCCCTCCCATGGAAGTTTGTTTAAACCAAAGTCCTAATTTCCTAAGCGATTTTTTTTTTGGGTTCCGTTGGTGTACCTTATCTATCTAAACTTATTGATGGAGATTAACGACCAAACCCATAACGTATCTATCTCCAATTTAGCGTTCTGGAAATGTCTGGTTTCAACGTCCCAATAAAGCCAAAATAGGCGACCCTGTAACGTGTTGACAGCTATTTGTTTGACAGGGAAAGATAGAATTGTACTGTCTATCATCAGTAGCGATCTGTCTCCGGTTATTGGGTTTGGCCGTTAAAGGTTTTTGTGTAAGTTAAACAAAATGTCGGACATCAATTACGGCGAATTTCACCAATGAAACTGAAAGCGCTCAGCACATATAAAACGCGTTCAAGAGCCGTCGGTGTCAAAATTATTATGGAATATTGACAGTTACAGCACGTGAACTGGGTTTTAAAGTGATGATCGCGTTCAGTTTCATTGGCGAAATCGGCACTTAGCCATTCCAAAAAGATATATATAACAAACGGTCCCATCACTTTTCATTTGCCAATAAAAACATAACACACATTTAGAGAAGAAGGTAAGGTAAATACGTGCTGCAACTCGTTAGCGCATACATAGAATAGAAATATTAGTTTATTCCGTAGAAATAAACCGATAACATATAAAACACTAAATTCTGCCCGCGGTTTCGCCCGCGTGGATGTCGGAAATCATCCCACGGAAACGTACAAACGGGATAAAAAGTGTCCTATGTGTTAAACCAGGTTATAAACTGACAAAATGTATTACTTATATTTAAAAAAATTGTCTTAATTCACTACTAAAGCTTCTATAATTCAATCATGATTCGAAATACACGTAGCGCTCGATCGCGATCTATCGTCCTAAGACAATTGTGTCCGTCGAAAGTTGTTGTTGTTTTCAGGGAACAGTACTTTTTTCTGGATGAAAGTTACCTTATGTCCTTTTCTGTACCCCTGACCTTTATGGATATGCAAAATGTCATGATTATCGGGTCAGTGGTTTCCAACAACAATTTGACCGACACGTATGCCCATACCTAGGAATAATTAGTAGAAAAACAAGTGACCACTATTATTAAGTAGATATACAGGGTGTTACTACGTTGATATAACATCCTGTCTATGTACTTAATAATAAACATTGTGATGTTCAAACTGAACTGAACTTTAATCGTGTTAAATGAACGCTTACTGTCTGTCATCCCCATTTATTTATTTATTTAATACTTTACGCACAAGGACATAATGCCATAGGCATTTTTTACCAGTCAACCTCTGGGTGATGTAGAGACAAACAGTGGTAGGTGCAATTTATGAAAAAAACATTTGGGAAAATTAAATTTAATATAAAGATACGCATAAACCTAAACTATAAATATAATACATATATATACTAAAAACAAATAAGACAAACAATAAGAAAACTATACCGTTATGATGATATATAGTTAGATAGCTGGCAGCAGCTATCTAACTATATAATCGGTTGGTTGCCATCCTGATTACTTAGGGGAGTGCATTCCACAGAGAGATAGACTGACCGAAGAAGGAAGAGTGAATGAAGTCTATGCGGTGAGTGGGACATTGAAGAAGACGATTGTGTGGTGAACGAAGATTTCTATTGTGGTTGGTCATTGAAAGTGGGGGCTAGATAACCAGGGGAAGAGGTAGAATCAAGAAATGAAAACAAGGTGGTCAGCGCCCTTTGCTATCTGCGCTGACGTATGGGCAACCACTTTAGAAGCGACCGATGCGCAGAGACATGGTCATATTTACGCAGATAGCAGAGCCTGAATGCAGTTATTGAGAAGACGGTCAAGTTTGTCGACGAGATCTGCATTCAGGTCATAGTAGCACACATCACCATAATCGGTGATGGGGAAAATTAAGCACTGCAGAAACACTCTGTCTTCGTACTCGAACGTAACAAATTATTCAATAGGTACAGGGCCCGCAACGTTCCGGTAACCTTCTGGCTTACCCGGGCGACTTGAGTAAGGCAGTTCACGGTACCTTTTCATTTAACAATTAAGCTTTTGTGTTTTATTTGCAACCAATGACAATTAATACCTTAAAAACCGAGGCTTAAAAGCGTGAAATTTTGCCAAACAGTTCCTTTTAAAACGAAGCTCTATGGTAGAATTTTTATAATTTATCCCATAAGGGTATTAAATATAGAACGAAAGTTTCGATGGGAGTTCGTAATTTAGCGGAACCTATCGGGCGCACGGCTGGTTTTCCAACAGAACATTTCAATTATTAGACATTTTTGGGTTGCAAAACTATCAACCTTTAATATTTGGCCTATAGCCGTCGTTCGCCGAACTATGACCACTAAGTACACCTCTGCCGTGCCCTTAGATTACATTGACGTCATCAATGTTGAACATAGGCCTTCCCATTAATCACTGCCATAATTATAACGTTATAGGGTTCTGTACCCGAAAGTTGCCAACGGGACCCTATTACAAGGGCTACGCTGTCCGTCCGTCCGTCAGTCTGCAACAGAGCTGTGCCTTTTACATCTTAAAAGCTAGACACTTGAAATGTTCACAGACTGTGACTCTGTAAATATCTATGGCTGCTAGGGGGTCACCCCCATCCAAGAAACGTGTTTTATTTTAAAATTAAGTATTTAAAAATATGTAGTGTGAAATATTTTACGGCGGTACGGAAACCTTAGTGTGCGAGTCCGCATTTGTTACACATTTAATCTGATGCAAATGCAGTTAGATTATTGAGTTAAACAATACTGTTTAAGTCAATCCAGTCTCACAGACGTTGCGGGGGGAGTACACCTCACTCCCCCCGCCCGAGACGGGGCCCGCGCAAGCTGGCCGGCACCAGCCGGGGTTGCGGAAGAATTATGTGTTCCCACGACCCCGGCGTAGGTGTGAGATGGAACACCAGGGTGGTTTTTAGTCAGTAAGAGTCTGACAGACCCCTCTGCAGGGCGGAGGACATCCATGAGGATTTTCCACCCCGGGAACAAAAAAAAAAAGATGACACGCCTCATTTTAAGCATAATATGTTGACAATTATTGGTTTTTAATCAAGGATGATATTTAAATGACCACATTGCAGAAACTAGGCAAATTACTTTTACCAAGTTGATACATTTTTGGGCTTCTCCGACTGTCCTAGTGTCCACGACACACGAATGTGAATAGAATGGTCACCATTATAGGCTGATTATGCTTGTTTGTTTATAAGAGATTTTTTTTAAAGTTTTTTTCGTGATGGTTTTCGTTGAACTGGGAATATTGGACGAATCTTTGGCAGTTTCAAAAGTGATGGTCTTATTAATCTTGATATGTATACAGGGTGACTTGCACCTCATAAAGCCTAAGCAAATATTCATGGAATTCGAGAAAACCCAATTTTCATGTACTTATGTTTGAAAATTTCCCAGAATTCATCACTCACTCTATAACTTTATTCTAAACTCTATTATTAAATGGCCTTCATTGAACCCGATAGTTGACCGTGCCCTGATTTTTGAACCCATAGGTGGCGCTCCATGCGAAGAAGTGACAGGTCGCTAGTCTTTGTATATATTGTTATATCGGCCGATGATTGTGCCCGCTTTAAAAAGGAACTCACGTGGATACGTACAAGCATTGCTCACTACATCTCCTTAGAAATTAATATCACAAATATCCTTCTAAAACCAGCGATAAAACAAGTATTGTAAGACGTCACATTGTAATAATAGCGTAACACACTCGTTGTAACAGGTTTTTATTAAGTTAGGCTACACAAAAAAAACTGTGAGTTTTGGTATTTGAATAGTAACAGGTGGGCCGAAAGTAATCACCCTATTGGAAGATGCTCTCATTTTTGCAAATGGCCGCCAATGTCCAATCTGTTTTGACATTTGTGGATTAGACAGATTCAGAATACAAGTGAACAACACTCTCCAAGAACGCCGAATAATCGTGTAAATTTTTTTGCGTAACAATTCGTCTGTGGTGTTGGCGCAGCGCGAATTCCGTCGCCGATTCCCCGTCCGTCCGACACCCACTGCGCAAACACTGCGCCGTTCGGCCACCAACCTTGAAGAGTATGGGACCACACGAGACGTTGCCAAGAGTGGCCGGCCCCGGAGCACCCGTTCTGCCGAGAATATCGCCGCTGTTGCCGAGGATGTCGAGCTGTCGCCGGAAACGAGTTTTGTTTTGCCGCAATTGGACGAATTAGGACTGAGGGGCATGTGGTTCCAACAGGACGGAGCAACGGCACACACTGCGCGAGCCACAACCGTTATTCTGAAGGCAGCGTTCTCGGGCCGCCTCATCTCTCGTTTTGGCGATTAGCACTGGCCCGCAAGATCGCCCGATTTAAGCGTTCCAGACTTTTTTGTGGGGTTTTTTGAAGTCCCGTGTTAACGTGAACAAGCCCGAGAGTCTGGAAGCCCTCAAGGATAACATTCGACACGAGTGCGAGAATCTATCGCCCGAAGTTCTCGCCGAAGTTATGAAAAATGCCATAAAACGAGCCCGTATGTCAATTGTGACGGCGCCCAATTGGCCGATATAATCTTCTCGACTTGACCAATAAAATTCTAAAGGTTCAAATAAACATAATCAAAACACAGAATCGAAGTTTTTCATTTAGAAAAAAAGAGAGAGCCAAACAACATCGGATGACTTCTTTTGGCCCACCTTGCACATAATGCATCTGCTCAACAGTTACAGTATCGTACCTATATAATTTGAACATTTTTTATTTTAAATATAAGCTATTGTGAATACGTTTTACGCAATTAGAGTAAGTAATGACAAACTAGTAAATCCATGACGACATTTAATCACAAAAAAAATATTTAAGAAAAGAAACCACGCTTTATACAAAAATATCACACGGATGGGTCTTTATGTTTCCTAATACACGATATGTTAAAAGTACATTCATAATTCAGTACAAAACGAAGGAAGAATAAGCCGAATGTTCAGAAGGACATCTATCCAGAAATAGACATGCATTCGCTTTATAGTTCTGTTTGTCGATAAGAATACAACATGCCATTGTTATTGTATTACGACAGACCAGTACAGATAGTTTTTATAAATACTAGAAACTTAAAAGAACATCTGTGACTGAAAAAAGCGAACATCATAAAATTTTTTGAGAATAAATTAAATATTCCCCCTTTTATAATTAAGTTTTCCTTAAATCATGGGTACCCTAACAAATGACTTGCCAAATTAATGCAATCAGAAGCATCATAAATTTGCCTTCGGCATTTCACAAACCAGTAAGCAATTGCAAACGAACGGCGTCGTTTGTATAGTGACGAATCATAGCATCTGCCGACAACATGTAAAGCGCCGAAACACTTTCGGCTGATTAAGATGGAGACTAACCTCAGTTGGAAATGTTGCCACCATACCTGTCTGCCACCACGCAGCGTTTCTGTATTCCGGTTTCAAGTATATGAGAGTGCTTTCAAACGTTAGTAAGGATGCCCTCAGGGGGCCGACTGTTTAAGTCCCTCAACGAAGATACGGGGCCGTCAGGAAGTAGCTCGATACTTCGATATGAACCCTACTCCTGATTAATTAACGGACGGGTCAAAACACATAGAGAGTAAGGACAACCGTCAAATTGTGTTATCATACATTTCGGGCACTCAACCAATCTTATGTCCGTAGGTGGTACGGAGTTAGAAAACGACCATAATTTCGGTCGAAACTACGGATTTTGTGCTTAGAAAATAGACCCCCTGGCTAGGTGGAGCGACGATGTTGGGCGGTCGCAAGGTGGCTCGTACGACTGGATGACAGTTGCCGAGAACTGAGGTGAATAGCGCGCAAATGGAGAGCCTACGTCCAGCAGTGAAATGCTGTAGGCTGATGATGATGATGATTTGTCTTGGACCTGTAAAACCGGCGGTGACTGGCCATCGGATTGTTGGCTTTGAAGATTGCCACCCAATAACAATAAAAAAAACAGAAAAAAACTCCTGACAATCGTCCAAGCAATTGGCCCTTTATCTCGCGAACGTGTTCAAAGGCTTTTTCGATAATGTTCCATCTCAAATTATTATCTTTTGTCCGTTTGAAATTCCGTTTCACATTTTAAGAAACATATCTTCAGAAGTTAAAACGTGTGGTTATTAAACGAACGTCAATTAATGATGATGTTAATCAACGCTTAATTAAGTTAAAGATTGTAAATACTAAAAACAGAAATAAAAAAAGGCCTCATAATCTTCACAAATGAGATATGCTTCCGATAAAAAAAAATGTCAAACCGACGATATTAAAAACAATCTCAAACAAAGAGGTTTTATTTCTTGCCTTCGCATAAAATTCATCGCAAACTTTTATCATGAAAAAAAAAAACAATTGCCTTCTTACTTACCTTGTGTTCGTCAAATTAAATTGGAAGACAGTTTCCTTGCGATCGATTTACGAGTATCCGTCTCCAACTAGTTAATAAAACGAAGATTGATTTTCTAAGGAGTTCATTGGGTCGTGTTTGCGACGCGCCGATTAGACGAGTCATTTACTAAACGGATTTTGGAATTAAGAATCGATTGTGAGGAATAAATGTTTTCAACTTCACTCAAAAGTTTTAGTAACTTCACTCAAATATTTTACTTATAATTTCATAAGCTATGATGCTATGATTTATCAATCTGGAATCCCAAACACACTTGAATTTTGATAAACATTCTAAAAACGAAATCACGAAAATCGATTACAGATTCATCTAAAATAGAATAGACTAAACTTTCGAATGAATCGGGCGACTTGATTGACAATCGCCTCATTCCTTTTGTAAAGAAAATTAATTCAATAGGTAGTTTTGTTTGTAAGATAAGGGGATGGAAGCAGTGACTGATTACTTATAATATTATGGCTTATAAAATTCAAGCCCTTATCGTGGCGGTCATACTGTTTTCGTTTAAATTAGACGAAGCTGCGTTTCCTTTTACTGTGGATCGTGACGTAATTTTTAGATGATAATATGATCATGTGACTGATGATGGTAATGCTTTAAAAGATGAGTAAAATATCCTTGAGAATCAAAGAAGAAAAAATATTTTTCTTATTACATTATTTATGTGAATATTTAAGTAAAATGTTAAAAGTCAGTTATTTGTCATGACATGAGGTTAAGGGTTTCCACGTAACCTAGTTTTAAATTCAAGGAATATTATTAAAATGATACCAATGATGATAGCCGAAACAGTTTGTTACTTTTGCTGCTTTGTATTTCTTCTTGCAACCATAGCAAGTAACGACAGATACTTTATTTTATTAATTAAATATTAAACTTTGGATTTCATTGTCAAGTTTAAATTATGATAGAGTTAAAACACATTTAATAATAGCTACATTGTATACACTACCAACTAGTTTACTAGACTGTGAAAAACTTGATCAAATTATGAATTCGTGAATCTGTATTTTGCGCGTGAGCGAAGCATTGAGCATAAAACGTTAACATTCTTATATTCTTTATATTAGGTATATCCTTTTTAGGGTTCCGTGCCCAAAGGGTGCCAGGGGACGGGACGGGACCCTGTAAATAAGGCTCCGCGGCCCATTCGTCCACCTGTCACAGAGCTGTATTTTTTAACCGTAAAAGGTAGGACACCTGAAATTTTTACCGTGTGTACTACTATGGCCGCTTTAAAAAGAAAAAAAATGTGTTATAAAATATTGTACGATGCTACGGAACCCTTCGTGTGCGAGTCCGACTCCCACTTCGCCGCTTGTTATATTTGTTTTCACCTCCGTTGCGAAAAAACCTAAAGGGAAATGCAATAGCAAACTGAATAATAATTAAAACGACACTTTAGCAAAACGTCCTACGAGTAAATGGGTATATATGGGTCCTCATACTGTAGGGAGCCCCTACAGTATGAGGAAAGTGAAAGGCGTTACTGTACCACCTGTAATGTTTGATAACTCCGTCATCCCGTTTAGCTCCGATGTTAAGGATCTTGGTCTGCATGTCGACACATGTCTTGACTGGCGAAAGCAGGTCACGACTGTTAGTAAAAAAGTCACCGGAACACTGCGGTCTCTCTACCGGTTTAAAAACCTCCTCCTATCACACATAAAGAGTATGCTTGTACAGTCCCTAAACTTTCCCATAATAGACTATAGTGATGTGTGTTACTATGACCTGAATGCAGATCTCCTCAATAAACTTGACCGCCTTCTAAATAATTGCATTCGATTTGTCTTCAATCTACGTAAGTATGATCATGTGTCTGCGCACCGATTGCTTTTAAAATGGTTACCCATACGTCAGCGTAGAGAGTTGGGGACTCTGTCTATGTTATATTCTATACTCGACAAACCTACTTCTCCTTCTTATCTGACCCCCCATGTTCAATACTTATGCTCTGCTCATAGTAAAAATCTTCGTTCCACCAACAATCGTCTTCTACGATGTCCTTCTCACCGCTCTGGTTTTATTCACTCTTCTTTCTTTGTCCAGGCGGTCTTTCTTTGGAATGCGCTCCCTCTGAATCTTTCAAAGTGAAGGCTCGTGAACATATTCGTGAGAAGTTTGTTAAATCATCTCAACGCTGATTTGCTGGATTCGTTTTCTCATCTACCTATCGTTATTTCTCCTGTCAAAGTTTAATCTGTTTATATATATGTATTTAAGTATTTATGTTTTAGTAGTGTATTCTTTTTCGAGTTATCTATCCCCTTTGTTGCACCTGCCATGTTTCGTCTCTGCATCACCCTAAGGTTGACTGGTAGAAAATGCCTCAGGCATTAAGTCCGCCTTTGTACAGTATTTTTTTACTTGTGCATAAAGTTTTAATAAATAAATTAATCGTCCTAAATACAAAAGAACAGAAATGGTACAGTCATACCACCTATACATAAGAGCTTTTTGATGAAATAATTTTAAATATCTTCTGCGACACTTTACACATTCATACAAAAAAACTTACACATTCATACAAAAAAAAAAACGCATTAATAATATTTGACAAGCCATTACAAACTCACTCGTCGGTCGCTACAATGGCAAAAACATGATTCTCAATATTGATATGTCACTCTTTCTTAATATAAATCGAGCAAAAAACAACCGAAAACTGATTTCACTTCGACAATAAAACATTTTTCTTTTATGTATTTTGAATTGCAGACCTTTAAAAGTATGAAAAGACGTCGCCATTGATGAAACATCGCAAGTTTTTAATAACAACGGCTACGAAAAAAAAAGAGACACAAGAAAGAAAAAAAAATTATCGTTTTTATTTTGTTTACATCAAACAGCACTAACACCGCTCGCGGGTAAAGCGGGAAACGGTAAATAAAAATCCAGTATAGTTTCGATAGAGATCGGCACGGTTTACCGGTTTTTTAGAGAATCGGAAAAGTTTGTTTTCACAACTTTTTTTCTTGCACGCCTCTAGGGTGTTGTCAAACACAATATTTTAGAAGGGTAGTCGTAAGTAAACTAATGCTAGTTCCTGGACTCTTTAACACAAATGTCACGTTTTATCTATTTTTACTTCAGTAGGAGAGAACTGCCTCATTTTTAGTCAGTTTCATCTCGTTTGAAGCCATCAGTTTTGTTCAAATGAAACTAGAGGAGGTAGATATAAATAATTATACTCGTTTTCAGGTATATTCTTAGACGATAAAGTGCTTTCCAAATATTGCGTTTTTTTCTAGGAAGGTTTTCGATCAAGGAAAACTTTTAAATATTCTTTTACTTTTTAAAGTTATTTTGATAGAGTTCTTATATTAAACGAGTACTAAAATGACGTAATAATTAACTGTATAAGTCAAGAAGCAACAGAACGCCACCTGCTACGATCCTTACATACTCCTGTTGCCTCGTTTACTTTCACACGTCTGGTCCGACACGCAGTACGGTTGCGAGTACTACGCACCTGAACTTTCATTCATCACCAGTAAGGTCACTAAAATGTCCTCCTAGGGCGTCTCCTCCTGGCGCTTCCACTCATATCTGCCTTGTAAATACCACTTGACGACGGTAAAATACCACTTGTTAGTTCGTCTACTCATAACAATGTTTTATTAGTAAGTTGTATTGAAATATGGGGCGATTAATTTAATTTGATGTGTTGATGCTCTTTGTTTGGAATGTTAATTAACTACTGTTGCGCCACTACTTCTTCCCAGTTAAAGCAATAGGAAGTGGTGACGGGCGGGCGTTTTGGGGGAATGTCCTATGCATAGATAAAAGAAAGAATATCGTATTTGAACGTTCAAAAAGATATAAAATTACTTTTGATAATGATTTGACTGAGTCAGTAGGTCGATCTTTATAGAAATTATTTTCTCGAATTCTTATACTCGTAATATCTGTATTTGAGGAAATAATCACTCAAAAAATATTTTCTAAATGCATATCATTACGATCTTTTTTCTTGCGAACATTACCAACTAACACCGCTTTTCCCCGAAAATATGTGAAGTCTTCAGACCACACTCCGTCGGCGTGGACCAATACCTTTGACAGGGAGGAGGCATAATTCTCAGCTGCTCAGCAATGGAAATTTTACCTACTAGCTGCCCGACCCGGCTTCGCACAACAGTTTTTTAAAATGATTTTTCAAATATTTTCTTTCAAACAAAGGTCTGTTTGAAAGAAAATATTTGAAAAATCATGTCCTGACAAATACATGATAAATATAATTAGCCAAATAACCGTGCAACCGCTTTAAACGGATGCGCGGAGAAACATTTGTAGCATTTCTATGGACTATTGAGTAATGTGATTTCATTAAACGTTATTTTACAACGGAGGATAAAGACTGTATCGAAAATTGCTGTCATTGACGTTCTCCAAATTTCTCACTATCATTAATCCACATACATTTGTTCTAAATATGCAAAACGAGGTTTCCTACACAAAACAGTAATCAGTATCATTCGTTTGCACTAATCCCAAATTATTGTGATCGGAAAACAGATCGCTATTGACGATAGACTGTATAATACTATCTGTCATTGTCAAACAAATAGCTGTCAACATGTTATAGAGAATACAAGTTATAGCATAAACGAATTGATTAGCATTCGAAAACTTTGTCGGAGATGCGCAAGATTGTAAAACTATATTTGCACTGTTTAAACTCAATATCTTAATATTGTATAATTGCAAAGCACATGTGTGGGCACCATGTACCTACTGTAAAACTATCATAATTGAGTAAAGTGAGTACGTCTTTCATTGACTTGAATGTGCCTTGGAGGCTGAGAGTATGTCATGGTCACTCAAATGTCTCACTGGCGGTGGCGTGTGTGTTGGATAATAAAATTTCCTTCAAAATGGTTGAGCTAAATGGTGTTGATCCATACGTTATGTTCGTGAACGGGCTTATTTTAATTTCTGAATTGTTTTTTCGTTTGTTTTTTATTTTTGTTTATTTTTTTTATTACGGACGCCTAGGTGCACGTCTTCACATGTATCATTTCAATATGACTGATGTAACTAATTTAATGTGTTTTTATTTATTTGTTTAAAAGAGTTTCCGTGGTGATTTTCGCCGGTGTAGGATTTAATAAATAGCAATGGCTTTTAAATCATTTTTTGTTTACTATACCTTCGCAGCTGCCATCTTGTACTTTGGCTTTGGTGATTGGCTTCAGTACCCTCGAAAACCATGAAAACTAAAACTATCTCACTCTCCCTTTGTATCTTTTTATATTTATAAAAAAGTGCATGGCCCCTGCATCTTGCATTTTCATTTTCATTATTTAAATCCAAGATGGCGCATAGCGCTTAATCGTTACGTGACGATTTCTAAAATTTTCTAAAATGTTATGTAGTACTTCGTTCCAAAACCTACGAAAAGAATGGAGTCTAGTGAGCGAACGAAGCGAGCGACTAAATACCCCGCGTATTTGGTCGCTCGCTTCGCTCACTCACTAGACTCCGCCATCCCCTTCGAACCTAACCTGCCCAAGTCGGGGTGCCAAAAGTCCCGAACTCGCTTTGTTCACTCTTGCATCCTAAGTTGTCGTTTATTTATTTATTTATTTATATATACTTTATTGTACACCACAAAATGGCATAACAAAAAAAAAACATACTAAAAACATACAATGGGCGGCCTTATCGCTTTCTGCGATCTCTTCCAGGCAACCTTAGAATGGACAGTGATTTGTCTGGACATAAAATGGGGCTGTCAGTGGTGCAAGAAATAAATATACATTAAACTAAAATAGATACACAGATATATACATATTAACATATCCTATGGAATATATACATAAATACATACATATATGCGAAATATAAGAAACGTAAATAAATGATAATTATAGTTTACGAAAGCGAGATCACAACGACAAGTAATGATCCTTCACGAGTCTTTTAAACGCAAATAACGACATATGTCATTGCCTTTTTACTAAGTCGATTAGTCCGTATGCGTACTGGCACTGTATATTATGGAATAAGGTAGTTAATTAAGTCACAACGAAGTCTTGTGCAGATTTGAAAACCTTAGCAAAAAAGTGATTTCCAATCAATACGCAATTAGTTTCACACCCTACCGTTCTGGCATTGTACAGAATGGAAAGATGCCACAGCGACGATACGTGTCTGTGACTGTACCCTATCTGCTAAATATATTTATTCAAAAATGTAGCCTTGCGATTAATTCCGAATGATTGAATCATTACAATTCATGAGAACAATTGTAAACAAAAGGTAGTTAATGAATTTTTGCGATCCTATACATGTGAAAATATGTCCATGCTCGTAATGAATAATTTTAATAATTATTTATTAATTGAACATTTTAGTTGAACTTGATTTAGACTCTTAGGCCGAAGCTAGGAAGCTTTGATTAATGGTACGCTTGGTGAGCAGCGTAGGTCGCACAAGTGACAAAATATTCATGCAGCGTGGCACCAAGCGTCAGTGTGGTCATTGCAACAGTACTTAAAACCACGCGTTGGTTTGCTAGCGTGTCACCAAGCCTTCAGAGCAGACCTAAGCACTAAGCGAAGCACTTACACGTAATAAAAACCGTTCTCAAAATCTAGTCGCAAACTCACATCAGCGACGATCAATGTCAAAAACTTGTCAAATATGTAGGGAAATGAGAGGTTTTTTTTTCATACATTGAGCATGAAATTAGTACGCGAACGTTCAAATTACGAGAATTGCCCTTCTGTTTTATTAAAATTAAAGCTCTCAATTTAATTTAAGGTAGGTTTTCTGATTCATTTATTTACATTTACATCAAATACCTTTAGAACAGACCATAGTCATAGTCCATAGTCTGCAACAAGTCAGCTTTTCACTATTTTCCTTCTTATTGTAAAAACTAAGTAAAGAAAAAGTCTTTCCTCGCTCTGCTACGCTGAATCCTCGTTTACCGTGAAAACATCTCCAAGGCGGCCATAAGGTCATGTCCGAATGGACATGGAACTGTCATGCCAACTCGGTCGTGTGAAGACTACTTCGTAACTTTTTTGTTTCGGCAATTGAGGCATTATTGAGGTGTACTGTTGCCTAGCACGAACGCGCGGAATAATCGCTACGTAAATCCAACAAATTGAAAATACTCGTTCGGCTGTATGCCGATATTTACTAAGTATTATGGCTTTTTTCATATCTGTGTGATACTAATTGTGCTTATCGCAAAAATAACCTAAATGATATAGGATAGTAATGTGTTTTATTACAAAATGGTATGAATTTACGTTACGGCAACGTCGCGCGTTCGTGCTAGCGCTTCAGTATGTCAAATTACAGATCAAATAAAGTCTTTTGTAATGTCAAGGGTCGGCCGTCATACTCTGACGCAGTTATTGATATTACTCGAGTCTATTTTTAGACGTAGGATTATACTTGTATACTTTTAGACAGTGCCGTATTAATAAGTGACTTAGATCCCAGACTTCGTCATTGACAAACATTCAAAAGTCCAAACTCGTGGTTTTCCAACTTTGAGCACAGTATTCTACGTGTCAAATTAAATTAAACTTCTTATCGTGAAGGTTCCGATCTACACTAGCTACGGAGGTGTAGCGGAGAGACACCCACGTTAAATACTTGATCATTATTTTTAATTTAGACATGAACGTGTCGTGTTACATAGAAAGGCCTATATATTTAATTGTTTTTCCTAAAACTTCGAAAATATTTGCAGCAACACACTGCGCTCCAAAATACGGATAACTGACGTTGCTCTAAAATCGGCAAAGTTAAAATGGGCTGGCCACGTCTGCCGCATAATCAACGGGCAGTAGGCCAAAATAAAAGGCTAAAAGGCGTCGCGGCCGACCCCGCAGATGATGGCTGGACGAGCTGGAGAAATCAAACAAGCAGTGGTCCATATATGATCTGGATTGCATGCCCTGGAAGTCATGGGAGAGACCTTTGCCCAGCTGGTGATAATACAGGCTAACAGTTACAGTAAGTGGCATTAGAATTCTTCTTTGTATGAGATGAGGCCTTAACCCTACATTGTGAAACGTAAAGTAATATTTCCTAAAGTTACGATTATTGCACTAGTAGCTTTCAGTTGGAAACATTCCCACGGAAACGTACTACCGGGATAAAAAGTATCCCATGTATCATAATCCTCTCTATAATCAAGGTTGTAAACTCACAAAATGTACTAATTATATTTAAAATTAACTCTTAGCTCACTATAAAGTTTCTACTCGTAGTAATATAATTCAACCGTGATTCGAAAGACACGCCATCTAGCGTCCTAAGGCAATTATGACAGTCGAAAGTTATTGTTCTTTCCCTCGGAAACAGTACTTTTTTTCTGGATGAAAGGTACCCTGTTTTCTTTTCTGTATCCCTGACCACGTATATGCATAATTTCATGATGGTTGATCGGTCGGATCGGATCGGTTCAGTGGTTTCGGCGTGAAGAGGTAACAAACAAACAAGCTTATTTTCGCATCTAAATAACTAGTTTGGATTAAGATTACCAAGTTAGCATTTCATTTGCTTGTAGAATAATCCGAGATACTTATGAACACTATATGGTCCCTATAATTAAAATATCTTTAGAAATTTTCCTTGAAAAATATATGTATAAAAATGGCTTCGCATTAAATTTTGACTACAATCAAACTGATCTGACTAACCAAAGTCGGCCTGTCAAAAGGTGTTCACCATCATCTACGGAATTTATTCCGGATTAATATTAAACTTTCATTTAATAGAACTCAAAATAATAAAGGTCTGCCTCGTTGGTCAAGTGGTCGCAAGACCTACTGCTGAGCATGAGGTCCTGATTTCTTTATCTAGAATTTCTCAGTAGCAGCCCCAAGCCTGGGTGTGTGCCCGATTGTTAGCAATAGGATCGCCCCTATTACATGGGGCTTAAACATAACTGGCCAAATGTGAGTGTACTATAAGTACACCTCTGCCTTACCCTTCTGGGATAACAGGCGTGATGTTATGTTTATTTTGTGTAATAAATAGATCTTGGCTTTTTTGTGAAGCCGTAAAAACCGTGCTAAGCAGGGGTGGGTCTAAGTAGTATAAGATAGAGGATTCCGTCAAAACTGTATGTACGAGTGTTTCATCAAAATGCCAAAAGATACTTAACAAATACAGGACTACCTACTCGTAAAGTAAGCCAAACAAATTAAAACGTATCTCGTTTTTCAACAACAAAAAATATATTCAATTATATTAACAAGATAATTAACAACACAATATCTAGTCTTTTCACACTAGGAGCTAAATTTCTGAAGTTCCAAAATTTTCGTATGTTGCCAATAACACATGTTGGTGATGTTTGAATAGCGTGAGGATATCGCAGCGGATTTATTCACGAAGTTCGTCTTAGGTACTTGGGAAGTTTTCGCCTGTTGTGTTCGGGGCTCATGGAAATGTATATTTTACCATCTCGTCTTTGTAGGCTTGATTACCTGAAGCTTTTGTTATTTTTTGTTGAGATAAGTATTAAAATATGTATCAAAATGAGGATAAAGTGTCTTGTAACGCCATCTATAATATGATATGTTAAACACTATTTTATGAATAAATTTTAGTCTGTTGCGAACAGTTGACGTGTTTTAATAGGTTATGGGCCTTACTCGATTTATCAGTTATTTTAGTGAGTAAAATAGATAAATTGTGTACGTTGTTTCGCGGAAACATGACTGCGAACTATATTGCTAGTGTGCCGAAGTTAAAAGGCAGGGAGAATTACGATGAGTGGTGTTTTGCGGCGGAAAACATGTTGGTGCTAGAAGGGATGGATAAGTACATCAAACCAATGGCGGATTTGGAAGTAAAGCCAATAGATGACGCAAAAACCAAGGCAAAGTTAATATTAACGATTGATCCAGCATTGTACGTGCATATCAAGAACACCAAGAGCTCGGCAGAATTATGGAATAAGTTAAAAAACATGTTTGATAACTCTGGGTTCTCAAGAAAAATAACCTTGCTTCGACATTTGATTTCTATAAGACTTGAAAATTGTGACTCGATGGCTACTTATGTCACACAAATGGTCGAAACGGTTCAAAGGTTGAATGGCACGGGTTTTACAATAACAGACGAATGGGTAGGGTCATTATTATTAGCAGGTTTGTCCGATCGTTACTCTCCAATGATAATGGCAATTGAATATTCGGGTATTTCGATAACTGCAGATGTCATAAAGTCAAAATTACTTGACATGGAGATTAGCAGTGACATTGAAGGCAGTGGCTCAGCATTCGCAGCCAGAAATAAATATTCCTCTGCTAGCACAAAGCCAAAGAAATTCGGCGGTCCGTCAACGTCAAACAAAAAAACAGATAATACACCAACAAAAACAGTTACATGTTACAAGTGCAAAGAGGATGGACATTATCGAAATCAATGCCCATTGTTACAAAGAAATGCAAATAAATGTGTATTTAATGTTGTTTTCCTAAATGGAAAGTTTAACAACAACGAATGGTACGTGGACTCCGGTGCAAGTGCACACATGACTGCGAATAAAGATTGGGTAAAGAACATGAATGTAACGCCGTGTTTACCAGAAATTATTGTCGCCAATGAATCAAAAGTGCCAGTTGTTTGTTCCGGAGACGTAGACATTGTTTCGGAATCAGACTGTCATATAACAGTAAAAAATGTGCTTTGTGTGCCTAGTTTAACAACCAACTTATTATCCGTAAGTGAGCTTATTAAGAATGGAAATAATGTCATATTTGAAGAGAAGCATTGTTTTATTCGAAACAGGAACAATGTTTTGGTTGCGACTGCGGATTTGTCGGAAGGCGTCTATAAGTTGAGGTTACAATCACAAAGTTGTTGGTTGGCTGCTCCAGTAGTTAGTGGAAAGTTATGGCACCGAAGATTAGCACACATAAACAGTCAAGATATGCTTAAAATGAGAAACGGTATTGTGGATGGTTTGTCTTATGATAGCTCTTTGGACATAACCAAGTCTCAATGTATCACTTGTTGTGAGGGAAAACAAATGAGATTACCTTTTTCTCATGTGGGTGAGCGGAGTACAGAGACGCTACACAGAATTCACAGCGATATTTGTGGCCCGATGGAAACAAGAACTTTAAGTGGTGCTCGATTTTTCCTGTTATTTGTTGATGATTATAGTCGAATGACTTTCATATATTTTCTGAAGCAGAAGAGTGAAGCTTTCAACAGATTTAAAGAGTTCAAATCAGTTGTTGAAAATCAACTAAGTAAGAAAATCAAGATATTGAGAACAGATAATGGACTAGAATTTTGCAATAAGGAGTTTGACAGTTACCTAAAACATGCAGGTATAATACATCAAAAATCAAATTATTATACCCCAGAACAAAATGGACTTTGTGAAAGGGCTAACAGAACAGTGGTTGAGAAAGCAAAATGTCTATTATATGATGCAAAGTTAGACAAAAAGTTTTGGGCAGAAGCAGCCAATACTGCTGTATATTTGAAAAATAGGTCTATTGCATCAGGATTGGATAAAACTCCATATGAACTGTGGTACGGATCAAAACCAGACTTGAGTCACCTACGTTTATTTGGCAGTAAAGTCATGGTGCATGTCCCTAAACAGAAACGTTTAAAATGGGACAAGAAAGCCACACAACACATTCTATTGGGATATGGTGAGGATGTCAAAGGCTATCGTGTCTATAATCCAACCAAGAACACTGTTATGATCAGCAGAGATGTCATAGTGATGGAGGATGAGACAGAGGTTAAGGAAACCAATGAAGAGTCAGTCATCTGGATTCATAATGAAGAGACACCAACAGACAGTCTGGTGGAAGAGTGTAGTGATTCAGTGGGGGTATTGTCTCAGAATATTCCAGGAAATGAGGATCCTTCTGATTGTTCTTCAGATTCTTCAGTTTATGTTGATGGCAATGAAAAGTTAATTGAAATTCCAACACAAGATTTTCCAGAACATGCAGTGCAGTCAACATCATCAACATCCGAGCAAGTGACAGAGGTGTATAGCAAGCGTCAGAGACGGAAACCTGAGTGGTATGGTGTTAGCAACATATGTTTTTCCAGTATTGTTTCAGCATCAGAAGAGATTGTATTCTCTGAGGCTCTTGAGGGACCAGAGAGGGAGCAGTGGAACCATGCAATGGCTGAAGAGTTGCAGTCATTTGAGGACAGTGAGGCATGGGAGCTTGTTGACAATCCAGGTGATGTGACAATAGTGAAGTGCAGGTGGGTGCTTGTTAAAAAATTTGATATTGACAATAATGTGCGGTTTCGAGCTCGGCTCGTGGCAAAAGGTTTTTCGCAGAAACCTGGTGTTGACTATACAGACTCTTTTTCACCAGTAGTGCGACATTCTACACTTAGATTATTGTTTGCCCTTAGTGTAAAGACAGGAATGAGTATTACTCATTTAGATGTAACAACTGCATTTCTGAATGGTTATTTGAAAGAAAAAATATATATGTCGTTACCTGAAGGTTATGTAAACAAAAGTGGGGGAAAGGTATTAAAATTAAAGAAGGCCATTTATGGATTAAAACAATCTTCCCTAGCATGGTATGAAAGAGTTAAAGAGGTTTTAAGTAAACTAGATTTTAAAAACAGTCATTATGAGCCATGTTTGTTTACAAAAATTAATGATAAAATTAAAATTGTTGTGGCACTGTACGTAGATGATTTTTTAATCTTTTCAAACAGTGACACTGAAACTAATAAATTAAAAAAGGTATTAGGTTCAGAATTTAAGTTAAAGGACCTAGGACCTGTAAGACAATATCTAGGCATGAGAATAAATTTAGATAAAAATAAAAATGTTATTACTGTAGATCAACAACACTATATTGAACAGTTAATTTCTAAATTTCAGATGTCTGATTGTAAAACACAATGTACTCCAATTGAGCCTAGATTAAATTTAGATAAGTCATCTGATAAATGTTTACCTAATGTTCCTTATCAAAAACTAATTGGAAGTTTAATGTACTTAGCCGTATTAACGAGACCAGACATTGCTTATTCTGTGAGCTATCTTAGCCAATTCAACAGTTGTTATAGTCATGTACATTGGAACTATGCAAAACGTGTATTGAGATATTTACAATGTACCAAGAATTATTGCTTAAAATATAGTAATAATCATAGTGATCTACAAGGATTTGTGGACAGTGATTGGGCTAGTGATGCCTTAGATAGGAAATCCTATACTGGTTTTTGCTTTATGCTCTCAGGGTCAGCTATTTCTTGGCAGAGTAGGAAACAGAAAACGGTCTCGCTGTCTAGTACAGAGGCGGAATACACCGCTTTGTCAGAAGCTTCTAGAGAAGCTGTCTACTTAAGGAACTTAATACATGAAATTACAAATACATTTTATGTCATTGATTTGCATTGTGATAACCAAAGTGCTTTGAAGTTAGCTTTAAGCAATCAGTGTCATAATAGGTCAAAACATATAGATGTACGTTGTCATTATATTCGAGATGTTGTAAAGTACAGATTTGTTCGAATTAAATATATCCCTACTGAGGAAATGCCTGCTGACATACTGACTAAAGGTCTATGTCACTTAAAACATTACAAGTTTATGAATATGCTTGGTATTGTTTCTATGTATTAATCTGTGTATTAAGTTTATTTTGATAAGTGGGGGTATTAAAATATGTATCAAAATGAGGATAAAGTGTCTTGTAACGCCATCTATAATATGATATGTTAAACACTATTTTATGAATAAATTTTAGTCTGTTGCGAACAGTTGACGTGTTTTAATAATAAGTTATGTTTAACTAAATAGAGGCTATCAGAATTTCCTTGTATGTAGTTGGGTTTCGGTGCGAAGGTCAGACGGCGATATTGAAATTCTGAAATTCTGACAAACTGATATTCCAGCATCATCATTATCATCATCATCATAATCATCGTGATCATCATCATATTTTCAACCCGGGATCACCCATTACTAGGTATAGGTCTCCCCTTTCTTCTGCCATAGTTCCCGGTTCCATGCGTCCTTCATCCAGTATCCTTATATTTCATACTATTTGCTAAATACGTTCTGTGATACAATCTTATTTTTTTATTTTTTAAGGTTTTAAAAATGCATATGTCTCTGTAATCACCAACCATAAAAAATGGTGAACGAACCTTCCTGGAATTTCTGTTTAAAGTAGCAGTCCTCCACCGGATCTCTCCGGTCGTGTCGAATTTCCGTCTTTCGAATCCTTCAAATTTCGAACAATCAGTACTTCATGTCATTGTGCATTAATCGTCTAAATTACACAATTCGAATAGTGTTGAATCGCTGATTCGTAATTATAATCGAATCACCCAACACCGATTTCGAATCATGTGTAATGTTATTTATATTATGAGGAATTTCCGCTCTATTCATAGTAACATACGTTTATTAATTGACATGGTATATAATTGTGATGATTTTATTAACGAAGTCAATTAAGTGTTACTTGTTCGAATGTGGTCTTACAGTATTGCTATTCTGTAACCATCTCACCGTGAAAACTTAGGTGAAGCGAGCGTGGAGTAAGCTGTCAGTGCCACTGATGCTAGGGATTGACCAAGACGGGATGACACTGACAGCTCACTCCACGCCAGTGTTCACGATGAGATTTTACAGAATCTACATGCAGGTCTTAGAAATATGCTAGTAGGGCAGTATGACATTTTTTGTAAGAAGAATGTATGCATTTTCATGGCAGAGGGTATCTTTAAGAAGTAGTACGAAC
Organism: Dasypolia templi; assembly: GCA_963555695.1. NCBI lineage: Eukaryota > Metazoa > Arthropoda > Insecta > Lepidoptera > Noctuidae > Dasypolia > Dasypolia templi. The sequence continues at coordinate 4,242,788 of OY743142.1, read as the reverse complement.
CTACCTACTAAGTCCGACGCGTCCTTTTCTATTTTTATATTTCACTTTTTTTTATATTGCTCAAATGGTACATAGAATGCGAACACAAAATCAACGAAGCAGACAACGAACAACAAAACAACTTCATTACCCAAAGGATTAGGCAGAGGTGTATCACCCTACCATAATCAGCCTATAACGTTCCCACTGCTGGGGCACAGGCCTCCTCTCTTTGAGAGGGAGTGGGTCATAATGCACCACGCGGGCCACTACATTTTACATTGTTGATATACAAACGTAAAACCAACAATGAACAACGAATATAACGAGTGTAAAAAGACACTTAACGAAGCCGAGAGTCACTTGTACTTGCCGCCATTGTTATCATTTTTTTTACTGCACCATACCTGGGAACCTTCTGCCTACGGATATAATGAAATTGAAAATTCCAACTTTTACTATTGTTTTTTTTTTAACGAAAATACTTGTTTTTAATAATAAAACACAACTTTACACAACATAATTAATAGTAAAACACAACTTTACACAATATAACACAACTTCCAAGTTGCATGCACCGATAAGAACAATGTGTGGCGTACGTTACGTCGCGCGCTACCGTAAACGGCGATTTTTCACACCAAAACTAAAATTCGTTTCCCAGTAACTATTTTTGTGCTATATTACTCAGTTTGATGTACAAAATGCGCAGACGTCTATGTAATGGGTCTTTTTACACTCTGTATTTATGTGATTACGTACATGGTTACAAAACACCGACAAAAGAATACAAAGGTAAAACAATTATTGCTAGGTTTATATCTGCATATTGTAACGTTGCATGCCAATTACCATAGCGTCGTGAGGTCACGCAACTGTTACAAAAATAACGTTATGCCAGCCAACGTTGTTTAGGGTTCCGCACCTAAAAGGTTCCCTCCGTATCAAAAAGTTCTCAAAGCGAATGTTTTTAATAGCAAAACAACACTGTAGCAATTTTTTTATTTGTTATTTATTATTATTACACAAAACAAAACAAAACAGAAGAAAATAGTATTGTGTGCCAGATAGGCCCAGTTCAGCATAAATGCCAGACAACTTAGTGCCTGACGGTTTTCAACTAGACCCAACGAGGACGTCTAACTGATGTAAATCAGTTTTTAACGTGTATGTAAATATTTAAATAAAATATAGGTAGATATGTGTTACGAGTAATAATAAAAAACAATAGATAATTGTTTAAATATAATTAAACATAATAATATAGTGGTGTTTAAGTCGTCAATAATAAGTTATTATTGTTCATATTATTGAAACATTTCAGTCGATCATGTCTAACTTCCGTTGCGCATCAATGAGGTACTGTCGTAGGCGTCTTCTAAATGCGTAAATCGTGGTAATTGCTCGAATAGGTGGTGGCAGGTTATTCAACAGTTTTTTTTAACTTATGAGGCAATGGATTAACAATATCCTTCAAAATTATTCAAATTGCAATTGATAGTGTGTTTTTTTTATGTGTGTGTTTTTGCGCAATTAGGGTGCAGGTCTGTTCTACCCATGCAATCGATTTCTATCATTTTAAACGTCCTCGTATAAGGCAATTAGCCAATTCACATTTTTCTAAATTCTTTACTGAATTCTTTAATTAAGTATCCAATTAGATTTCCATAAATTAAGTGTTATTATGGCCTTATTGTTAACAAAAAAAAAAACATAATAGTTTATGCGGTATAGAACCTAATAGGCGAGTCCGACTCACAGTTGGCCGGTTTTTTACAGGCTATCGTTCTATGTTGAAATATAATTTATTTATGACCTTATTTATTTCTTGTTTTAAATTTTGATAGCGTAATGCTACGTATTATTGGTGTCTGCTGTGCAAGCATTGAAATAATCGCAGGATAACACAGATATCCCAATAGGTATGTTACCTATAATCCATATCTATTCCATATATTATAATATTATTATAATATCCTCGTTGTTGGTTGGTCTAGTGTTCGCAATCGCTACTGCTGAGCATGAGGTCCTGGGTTCGATTCCTAGGTCGGGCAACGTGTTATTGGGTGTTTCTATCTGGAATTTCTTAGTAGCAGCCCGGAGTCTGGATTTGTGCCCGGTTGATGGCAATAGGCTCGCCCCCTATTAAATGGGACTTAAAAATATAACTGGCGAAATGTGGGTGTACTATAGGTACACCTCTGCCTAACCCTTCGGGGAAACAAGGCGTGATAATATGTTATGTATTATAAAAACATACTAAATATATTATATTAATACTATAAATTTAAAAGTAGCTGTCTGTAAGTTACCATTTCACGCCTAAATTACGGAACGGATTTCGATAAAATTTAGCAAAGAGATTTTTGGCATCCTGTAAAAGGACATGACAGGCTACTTTTTGACTCAGTAGCACCTTCCCGTGGGATAATTTCTAACATACACGCGGGTGCAGTCGCAAGCAGAAGCTAGTCAATTATTATATATAATGTTCATCAGTTTTCTTTCTTTTCTAGCCTTTGTAATACTGGTTAAAAACTTATTTTTTAACAGAAAATAATAAACAATGACTACTACGCTTTTACCTACACAGCGATTTCAGGCTTTCATTATCAGTGGGCTTAACACATCGCGCGGAGTAAACGAAACGTAAATTCGGAGTGTTTTAATATTGAATCCATTTCGCACATAGTTAATTTAGTTTTGGGGCTTAATTCATATCTCTGTGATATTGTAATTGTGCTTGAAACAAAAAGAGCTTCGGAAACATTACAGGATAGTTGCATTTTCGATTAAAAAATCGTTGCAATACTGTTAACCTTTTGGGCACGTTTCCTGTAGACAGCGACGAATATTTTGTCATTTTCCCTCCTTTCTTATATAGGTACTTGTACACATATTAATATTATTATTATTTTAAGACTTTTGCTTATGAATTAAATAAATAAACATTATCTTGTTTGAAAATAAAAGGAATATTGTTCGTATTACCGTAACCTTCACTTTGCGCTTTCCTGCTCCCTTTCCTCACAAAAATGTTTTTCTTCGAACTAAGTCAGCGGTTTCTAAGATTAACTTGGATAGTACCTATTAAACTGACCGCAACTTAGTACTTAAGAAGTAGGTCATTAAACTGTGGTCGGTCGACAATTTACTTGACACTTGCAACTAGCGTTAACGAGAAACAAACTCACTGCGTTAAGGGTCGTAGAAGAAACTGTCATGATGGTGATTGAAAACAGATGTTCTTTTTGACAATCATTAATCTAATTACCTAATCCCAATTAAGTACGTTATAGTGGAAACTATAACCGGATGAAAAACCAGTTAATAAACCGCTAAATACCAGTATTTTACATGTAGCGACGGCCTATCTGACCTTCACAACCCAGTTACTGAATTTTAAGAAGTACATTTTAAATTAAGGTTTTTTTATAGTACACAAATTTAATAAAAAACTATTTTTCAAAATTACTTAGTTTTACTTAGTTTACGAATTTAGTGTTCATATTAATCGATCGAAATCTAAATAGGTTCAAGCCACTGGAAATTAATACAGTGTACCCTCAGTTTCAGTGAAGTAGTTTTTTTTTTGTTGTCATGAGACATAATCTAATGGTAATCATAATAAATTGTTTGCCAAATGCCTTTTACTTTAAAAAACGAAATGTAATTGTATCACTCACCTTAATTCCAAAAAGCACTATTTTAACCACACTTTCACTAAAACAGCTATCTTTAATATTACCAAGTATATTCACTCATTCACTGAAAAAAAAAAATACACGAAGAAAAAAGTTTACACCTTTCAGAAAAAAAAAAACAACCACCACACGTTTCTAAATCAATTTAAATTATTGAACACACGCACAGCACTATTAGAAGTTTTATTTAACTTTCCGAGTTATATTTTCTCGTAAAACGAGGGGCGCAGCGAGACACGACCACCCCTACCCTCGAAAAGTAAGCGACTGGGTAGTGGGTATGCTCTGTGCTTATTATACGTTTGTAGGAACGTATCGCGTCGCGGAATATGCCTGCATAAGTAAACAGTACTAGATTAATGAATACTTATAATTAAAAGACACCATCACGCTTGTTGGCCCTAAAGGGGTAGTACTAATTTAGAATTTATTGTTGGTTGTTATTCTTTTGGCAAAATAAAGCTTATTGATTATCTATGGCATGGCATGTGTGCCAATAAACGAAGAGATTTATCATTAAGGCTTTCATCGGACCGGATCTTACAAAATTAAAGAAAAAGTTATGAATGAAGTACCTACATCTACAAAATTTTACAAAGTCATACGTCTGGATTGGTCTACTGAATAATTACATTTTTCTATTAAAAGCAAATTAGTGATCTTAGTTTGCTATAGAATGTATTTCTAATATTAATATCTGTCGAAAATATCCTTAGTTTACATAAATTGTTGACACGTTTTTGCCATTGAGTGTCGTTTCTATGAGATGTGACTATATTGAAGACGTTTTTGAACACGGGAATTGGCCATAATTATTCACAAATATTGAACTTAAACATTATGCAACAACATGTTTTAATTTTTATTGGTGCAACAATGTTTGTTTCATCTACTTAATTCAAACACTTAGGTTAATTATTATTACCCATTATTCAACTATATGTTATACTCTAGATATATAATATATGTTTATTTTAATACAATTGCTTGTGGGTTAAACCTGTCTTCAAGGTACTATTTTTGATTTAATATTTAGAACTTTACGATTTATGAGATACGGCTACAATTTAACAATATATTGATATAAAACGCCATCTTCTTGCAAAACCCCTTGCTTTATTTGCTAAGCCAAAAGTAATCACATTAATAACCGTTTAAGAAACCAATAAATTATTAAAAGAAAATTCAAACGCAACACAAAGAATTTCGCCTTCCCATATTTCATAGGACGACGGAAGAAAAATTAAAAATTCCTTAGTTTCCATCCGAGGCAGGCCTAACCCCTAACTTTTACTCGCTTACAACTCCTTAATGTGTTTGCAAGAAAAATGAATTACAAAAGGAAACCGAGTATAATCTTTTGGAAAAATATGACTTACAACAAAAGTCAGTGTTTTCATCCCTGACGCGCCTCAGTTAAAATAGTTTGGTATGGTATGTTTTTGATATGCGAAACCTGGAATGGTGGAACATTGATCATAGAAAATATATTTAGCTACAGATATTGTAGTGTAATGAGTAGAGAGGCTCGTGGCTGAATGGTAACAGCTGCATGAATCGATCAAAGTTCAAACTACGCTTGCCGTGGTGACCGTCATTACATATCGAGACCCGTGCCTCGGAAAGCACGTGAAGCCGTTGCTCCCGGCTGTCATTCCTAGATCTTTGACAGTCGTTACGGGTAGTCAGAAGCCTGAAAGTCTGACAGTCTTACCAAGGGGTATCGTGTCACCCTGTGAAGGGTTTTGAAGCTCAGCTCTGGGGAGTTTGTTGTGCCACTTCTTCTTCCCATCTAAAGCAATAGGGACTGGTGAAGGGCGGGCATTTTGGGGGACTGCATATGTAATTTTGACGTTCGAAAAGTGTTAGTGTTAAAATGACTTTTGATTTTGATTTTTTGATTTAGGCAGTCGCTCCATGTAAAATACTGGTACTCAGCTTCATCCCGTTTCACTAGAAGTCCCAAAATTGTTGGGAAATGCCGCGGTGGACTTCTGTTTTATTGATTTTAGTGCAATGATACAGTGCAGTGATCAATGTGTACTACAGAATGCGTGGAACTTAGAACAAACTGTATGACATTATCATCATCTGTCAGAGTAACCACACTTTGTATTTGAATTAATTTTAGAACCTTTTATTTGGGTGGGAAATAATACAATGACTTCTCCCGCTCTGGGTGGTGTCAGACTTTAACTGACTAAAACTCACACGTTCTTTCAGTTGCCTGTGCCAGGGCTACGGTATCTCTTTCGAACAACCAGCGACCCTGGCATTACATTGCATACCTAAGAGTGAAGATTCGCTGACACTGGCAATTCATTGCGCAATCTTAAAATACTTAAATTATTAACGTATCGATAGAAAATGAAATCGTTTCAAATATTTATCCTGTGAATTTGACAATCCATACTACTATTGTCAATTACAAATTCACTACGTTGCAAAAAAAATCTACTAGATGTTTTTATTTATATGTCATATGTATATACATCCCAGGCCAGCGGGTTAGATGCCAGTAGCATGTCATTCCAATTACTATACCATTCCCAACACGAAAGTTTTAATCATAAAGAAAAACAGAAAGCCCATTTTTTTTGCAACATAGTGTATTTACGGTATACAACGGCAAATGTATTATCGGAACTGGGGGACATGCGGCTGTGTATAAAAAAAAATTGAGAACCGCACAGCATCAATACAGTCCCCAGTTGCGAATGATATTTTTAATTTGTTTCTCTCCCCCGCCAGAGTTCGCCGCGTGAAACTCTTCAGTAACAATCGAAGTAAATTTAATTTGGAAAACGTTTACTGAAACGTTGTTCCGATATAAGTAATGAGCTCGGTTTAAATAAAGCTGTACAATTGTTATAAGAGGTGCAGCTGCGTTTGCCGCGGTCTGTATTGCTCTCTCTGGTTCAAATCCGATGGTGCCGGTCAAATTACAGACACACAAGACTGTGGCGAACGAAACTAATTGTCTATGGTTCCCACTGTTAGCCCAGGTTCTCGCACGAGCGTGTTTTTCCGCGGCGATTTTAGAGCACAGTTTAGCGCCGAGAGTTGAAAAACCCTGTATGTTTTTTTTAGCAATGAGATGCGCTCTGTTGGATTCTCAATGCTCGGCTTAACACCCAGAGTGATAATCCAGTGCTGAAAAAATACCGCCGCGATATTTTTACGTCCGTGCGAACGTGGGCTTAGATATAAACTGGCAACACTTGGCCGAGACGAGTTAGTCTATGGTTAACAAGAAGAAACAAGTGGGACTTGATGTTATTAAATAGCTAACACGGTTCTTATCCTATATTTGGTAAATGTATATTCTTCCGCTGTCGCTTGGATACTTTGCTTGGATACAAAATATACATCTACTATAACTGGACCGATTTTCATTCAAGAAAACACGGTCGCCATCCTAAAATATATTTTAACTTTTTCTCTTAAGCTTCGCTACTGCTTGGGCTACAACTGTCTATAATTATTATCAAACGAAACAATAATATTAGGTATATCCACTTTACCTATTGCGATTGCAATTAACGGTCCAGACAACATGGCCAATATAGAAAAGAGTTTTGTCGACGGGAGAATAGACAAAATGACAAATGTTATTTGGTCTATCATCCCGTCATGCTACCCGTAAAACCCGGTCGCGGTCGCGCTATGCGTGCAGATCGGGCAAATTGTTTTTGTGTTTTTCATCAGGAGATCTAAGTAGCACCTTGAAGTCTCGATTTGTACCCGGTTGATAGCAATACGCTCGCCCCACCTGCACATAACTTGCGAAGTGTGGGTATACTATAGGGTCACCTCTGCCTTACTTTAGAGTAGAGAGAAATCCAGAACTAAATATGCAAAGATCCAGGTCCAAACTACAGAACTCCAGACAGAACAGTATCTGCCTACGAAACTAATTTATTTCCGAATTCCGACAATTTTATTACAAAACTTGACATTAATATACGAATGACTGTCACTCTTCTACGGAAATTAAATGCGGAATAGGCAGAAGAGCTGCGGAAATTCTTAACACCACGATTCAGAAAATGACGACAACGCCATATATCAATTACAGTGGTTAACACGAAACTCGCTCTGCATACAATAAACTTTTAAAAATCAAATCGAAATCCAATTTGATATTAAAAAAAACATTGCATAACTTATCACTCAGAACACCACATCAATTATTATTATCTTACATCACCACTTTTGTTTGATTCTTTTAGCGCCACTAATCAACCACAAACGGAAAGTGATTTTTATAGCATTATAACCAATATCACAACTTTTTTAAATAACACAGTTGTTACCTTCATGATGTGTTATTATTAACTTAATTTATAGATATCACAAGTTCGTTTTACCATTCCTAGTACCATTTGGCGTCAATAGATGTCGTAACGTGTATCTACATTACGATTAGAGAAATTATTCTTGAACACTTAAATTGACTATATCTTTTGAAAGCGATTGCGATGAAAAAAAATCTAATAATTACTCCGAGTTATACACAATATTTGAGTGTACAATTAAACCATATTCACTTAGTACTTTTTACGTGATACTTGTACTTACAAATCTCTTACATCCAAACATACAAACAAACCAAATTTCAAAACTGATAGAAATGGCATCTGATGGTTATTTGAATCTTCAAGGGATCGATCAGTCAGAAAGATGACGCTAGTTGCTCAATCCAAAGCGTAGTATGATTTTTCTTTCATCATGCTGAGATAGGAGCCTTTTGGCCTCGACTTACTGTATTAACTTTCCTCTATTTTTAAGGTGAGTTTTGTTTGTTGTCTTCCTTTTTTGAGTCCCAAAAAATACTTATTCTTTCTTTCACAGCCTATGTCTCAAAACTATATATTATCAACATAGGCCGCCTCTTAATAAACATAATAATACAGTCAGGAACACTTGCTACAATTGAACTTTTCACATTTGACTCACAGAGTACTTTTATATTTGACTACAGGTCAGCATGGCCCGTTTAATGAACAAACTTCAGGAATCTTGTACGTTGGCGTCGATTCAAGTTAAGAGGTTCTATTACGTGACTAATTCTTCGATACTAAACGAGTGAACGCCTTTGTAATTAAAAGTCAATTTTCTATACTCTTCTAGGTATTAACATATAGGAGTATATACATAAGCTCATGCCTTTCCATAGCGGTAGGCAGACAATACGGAATGCCTGCTGCGATAGTTTGAAAGATATTTTGCATCTACTCCTTTTATTTCGTTTACCTTCATACTAGCCGTCGTACAATTCGTCTGCTCACCAATGTACATAACCCAATGAACGTGAACTGGGTGAACTGTCAAAATAAAAACCATTCCATTGCCCTGGTACCTCATAAACGGCATCACTATGTACATTTCTAATAACTGCTCCCAAATAACGGTGTTTAATTTTTTATTTTTATTATTAGATATTAACTCTGACATAATATTATCATATTTTGACATTATATACCTACCTACAATTTTAATTTCAACTCTTCATTATTGGCTTTTGTGGACAGCATGTTAATTCAGATTTGTGTTACAGTTGAAATGGCAATCATGTCATTTGGTTTAAATTAGATTTTTATTTAACTTTATTAGATTATTTTATATTTTGTAAATGTGAGAACGTTGTAGGCCTTGTAGATTGTAAATTAATAGACCATTGTCTATTTGTTAAACATATGGTACTTGTTGACAGGCCTATACTGTCCTCCCATACCTATTAGCACTGTAATGGGGAAGGTCGGGCAAAGCTAATTGTAGATGGCGTGACCATAGCTAGGTCCCTACGGCCTTCAATAAATTTGACATTTCGTTCATTCATTCCATTTTGTGTTCATTCATAAGTTTGATTTTATTTCACTATTTCGGTGATTTCAGTGTTTGATATCAAGTAATTGACATGGAAAGTGTCAGAATTTTAAACCTTGAATATTTCCTCGTAATCACTTTCTTCAAAATGTTTCCGACACAAACTCAAACCCAAAAAAATCTTTACGAATAGCTTCACACCACAATCTTCTTATTTTAGGGTCTTTTGGGAAATGGTGCACTCCAATTTCGGAGTATCTAGGAACACAACGCGTCAATTTTCGCTAAAATAAAATAAAGCCACATCACGCCTTGTATTATTAGCTTGTGTTGGGAACTAGCTACGACAGCGCCATTTTGACAGTTGCCTTCCCCATTTGAAAACATTGTAAAAGTCAAATATTTTTAAAAGAGTAACCATGGAGTTTCTTGCCGGCTCTTCTCCATAGGAAACGACCACTTGGAACGGAATTTTGACGTTTCATAAGTGTCCATGTAGGTTTATGTGAAATAAAATATTTTGATTTCAATTGTCAATTTATGTGTAACTTTCTTTAAAACTTTTCTGGAGAACATCTCCAATAAGGTCAATGCTAGATATTATATCTCCCGTTAAACATATGCAAGTACTATTTCACTGTGCAAAACCGGAAAAGCTTGGTGAACTTGGCCCTAAGGAATGCGTACACTTAACAGAATTCGGTGAAATTGGGCTAAGCGTGTCGTAAAAATGTCAAGTTAAAAATATTAAAATTGATTTTATAACATTTTTGTCAAGTAACAACTGCTATATTGAAAGATTTTGCAGATGTTTTTCTAAAAATTAACTTTCTCGGGCTTTTTTGAACTCGAAAGTACGTATAAAACTCATAGGTACAATTTCTATCTTCTAAATGCCTTTAAGTAGAGGCTCCATCGATTTTTTTTCAAGATTTATCCATCGATTTTTTTTCAAGATTTATTGTCTGTAAACACTTTGGGGACACTAGCAAGTTCAGTACATTCACAGCAAGGAACATATTTACTCTAGGGAGATTCACAGACGTTCAACAAACGTGACTTTTCTTACGATCAGCTTTCTGCTTACTAGCATCTTTTTTTCTTGAATCGCAGGAGGTTATATATTGGGTTAGACATCGCGGCCAAGGCGACGAAGGCGGGACGAGCTTAGCTCATACCGAAACACTAATTTAATTTTTTTTAAATTGACAATTGCTATCGCCATCACAACATGACATACCCAATTGCTATCTTAACACGTAATCGTCGCCAACAAGTTACACAAACTCATTTGGGCATTCCTATTCGAAATTAGTAACAGGCCCTGAGTGGAGCTATAGTTCACGCATTTGACATGGAATACGTTTGATTTCACTACAATTAATCGGCTCGAGAATCATTCGAGACGGCGAAGCAAGGCTGTGAATATTTTGAGTTCTTATTCTGAACATTTGTTTCGTGGGTTTATGACTGCCTCGTTGGTCTAGTGGTCGCAAGAGGTACTGCTGAGCATTGGGTCCTGGGTTCGATTCCCAGGTCGGGCTATGTATCGCCCGGAGGACACGGTGGAGCATACGGTGGAGGTATGCCCAGCTTGGGCGGAGCACCGCAGTGTCCTCGCGGAGGCGATTGGCGGCGGCGATCTCTCGCGTCCGGCCCTGGTCCAGGCCATGGTACGGAGCGAGAGGGAATGGAAAGCCGTCACCTCCTTCTGCGAAGCAGTAATGCTCGCAAAGGAGGAGGCGGAGCGCGTGAGGGAGAGAGCCTTGCGCCCTCACGCCCCTAGTCGCCGCAGGAGACGCCCTGGGCGTCGGGAATCGCAAGCAGATTCCCGGCCACCGTAGGCGCGGGCTTGCGGACGGCGAGCCATGGGTAGCTCGCCGTCCGGTAAGTACCAGGCCCGGGTCGACGGTGCGTTGTGTTCCACGCGCGCCTCAAAGAGATGTCAGCACAAAATGACGGGGTCCGATAGGGCCGACGCCTCAGGGTCATGGGTTATTCTAAAGAGAAAACCGTGGCCCTGACACAGGCAACTGAAGGAACACGGGTGGGTTTTAGTCAGTAAAAGTCTGACACGCCCTCCCGCTCCACCCTGAGCGGGAGAAGTCATTAGATGATTTCCGACCCAAAAAAAAAAAGGTCGGGCTATGTGCTAATGGGATTTTCTATCTAGAATTGCTCAGTAGCAGCCCTGAGTCCGGATTTGTGCCCGGCTGACGGCAATAGGCTCGCCCCCTATTACATGGGACTTAAGCATAACTGGCGAAATGTGGGTGTACTATAGGTACACTGCCTAACCGTTCTGGGATTACATGCGTGATGTTAAGTTATGTTGTTTCCTGGGGTCGTGGTCGATGTCGTCTGGCAACGTATTGGTGGATATTTTCAATAGAAAAACGATTTATGAAGTGGAAGCTTCTTTAGGCGCTATTTGCGCTCGTTCTTAACTGTTAACGAGGCTGAACTGTCACGCTCGCGTCGGTAGACGCGGCTCCAGTCGGTCGGTGACGTTGAAACACGTATACTCGGCTTCATTCGTAAGTTTCCACTTCTATCGTGTCATAAGCACACCCCCTTTTTTTGGCGCCATTTGTTTCATTGGCAAATATTTTTCACGGTACAATGCGCAATAAACTTCTAAGCGTCATAAAGCCATTCGCTTTAGAAACCTACTTCAGTTATCGAACTGTTTTGTCCCTTTCTGTCAAACTTCATTTTAACACATCCCTAAATGTTAAAAACATTACCTAATGGACCTATGAATCACTGCGCAATCAGGTTTTTTTAACAAAATTTGTCTGCATAGCCTCGGATAACAGTTGGTTTAGGCCAAAAATGATTTTAAAAGGTATTTAAGCTATGTATGTGAATGTGTGGGGCGCAGCACAGGAAACGGAAGACATAAAGTGTGCTGAGCGCGCGATAGCAGTGGTAATGCGATGATGTCGACTAGATGCGAATACCGAAATTCATATATTTTGAACGACACATATCACAGTTTTAGGGACGGATTTCACCTACTTATTTTATAAAGGGTGTAAAAACACCCTTAACTAAACCGAGTGTCATTTGTTCTTCCCCGAGTCGAGCCGAGTGTCATTTGATCATTAGGGTACCAACGGGAACCAAAGGCCAGGCCAAGCGCACTCCGCATATTAGGTATGAAGCTACAAGTACGCGGCGGGCTCGACTTGTCGGGCCAATTTTGTGGGCTGCCGCACGCCGGCCGGGTCGTACGTAAGTTCGATACTCACTCACGCACCGCGTCGCGTCGTCCATTCATCGCTTAAAAGTAAATAGCTATTTACTATAAATGAAGGTAAAAGCATATTGCACAGCATTTGGCTGCTTAAATAATAGCACGGATTCGAACCTCACGTTTTTCACCCTTCGAAAGGACATCGAAATGTAAACTAAGTACCTAGCATATGCTTATTTGAAACGTAATTTGTTCACAAAAACGGAGTAAAGGGCACCTTTTCCCGCGGCCTACGGGAAAAGGTCGCCCACCTCCGCCACCTCCTTCGGGAACAGGACATCGACGTGCACCTGGGACCTGCGGATAGGATTAGGATCCCAGGATACCTCGCTTACAGGAAGGACGAATGGTCGGCTCATCAAAGGTACCGTGGTCTGGCGGTACTAGTGAGACGAAGACTCGTCCATCAGGAAGTCCCCTCGCTGACACTCAACACGTTTTACGCGCTGGGTGTACAGCTGCACATAGCCGGCGAGGACTTATGTATATAACATAACATCACGTCTGTAATCTCAGAAGGGTTAGGCAGAGGTGTACCCATATTTCGCCCGTTATCTTTTAAGTCCCATGTAATAGGGGGCGAGCCTATTGCCATCAACCGGGCACAAATCCAGACTCCGGGCTGCTACTGAGAAATTCTAGATAGAAAAACCCATTAACGTTTTGCCCGACCTGGGAACTAAACCCAGGACCTCATGCTCAGCAGTAGCTTTTGCGACCACTAGACCTACAAGGCATTATAACTATGTCAGTTTTCCTGACTGATACTAGTAAGTATATAACTGTTAATTAAATATTCAGATTTATTATTATTTATAATTCGACAACCCTAACGTAGTCAGAAGAGATAAGAGTTACGCGATAGAAGGAGAGGCAACTTCTAGGTGAATGTAACTGTAGACAACAACCGCTGTGCCACCAGAATTGCACTTTATTGTGCCGTAGCAAGAGTAGCTATTTATTTAAGTAAAGCGAAGTGAATTTTCTGCACTTGTCGGTTAATTTCATTTTGTTTAAAAACTTCCACGATTTAACCCATGGTTTGCATTCGTTACATTCCGCACTACTATCAACAGCGAATCTGAACACCAAAAATTATGTTTACACAAAGTTACTTAATTTGAGGTACACATCAAACTAAGTGCCTGCCCCTACAATCCAAGTGCCTGTAAATGGTTTATCCATCACTTAATTTTATAAATTTGTAAGTAACTCTGTTTGTATGTTACCTGTTCACGCCTAAACCACTGCACGGATCCCAATAAAATTAGGCGAGGAGATAGATGGTATCCTCGTGAAGGACATAGGACACTTGTTGTCCCGGGAGCACGTTCCCGTGGTGGAATCATTTCCGACATCCACGAAGAAGTTGAAGCATGCATGCAAGCATGAATGTAATCCGTATTATTATAAACACAATCTAACTATACCGCGAGCCTAAACCTTCGAGCCAAGTTTTATATTTTGACCTTTATGCCCACTGTCGTAAAGTTCTTAATACATAATTGACAACCTGTCTTAGGTTGTCAGTTTTGTAACAGGAACTGTATTTCGAGTCCAGTTTGGTTCTTAAAATAATAGAAATTTATAACAATTATAAGAATAATTAACATAACATAACATCACGCCTGTAATCCCAGAAGGGTTGGGCAGAGATGGCTATAGCACACTGTTCCATGTAATAGGGGGCGAGCCTACTAATAATTAATTTTCTTAAAATACAGGTTTTACTACTAATTAGTTCAACATTAATAATACCTACCTATGGTAAACTTGAATAAGTATAAAAAACTTTTATCAATTTTATTGTATTTATTTTGGAAAATTCATTGAGTGCCGATTTCACCAATAAAATTGACCGCGTTTGGCAAATCTTTAACGATCGAATCAAGAGCTGTCAGTGTCAATATTACACAGAAAATAATGACACTGACGCGATCAACGCGATCGCGTTTCATTGGAAAAATCCACCCTGAGTCTCATAAAATCGCAAAGAATGTGCGCAACATGGATGGAGTAATTGCACTATGAAGAAGTTTCTTGACGCTGTGTAAGGCTGCATGTTCCATCGCCACCCATTCGATGACCACTGCGAACAGGATGGATGAAAAGCAGCACCTAAAATAATTTTTTTCTCCGTTGGTGTAAGTGTTATAAGGCGTTCCGGTATAAGGATAAATAAGTTAGTAAAATTTCTAACTATGTAATAATTAAATTACAAGATAAATTCATATAGAACCGATTAAATATTCAATCACTTGATGTAAATGTTGGTGAACACAAGGCTAAAATATTTAAACAGGAGTTTTGTTTCTGAACACTGACTGAATTTACCACTACTAGCGCCCTCTTATAACTAAGTTTCGAACTACAATTGCAAGAGTCAAAGTAGATGGTGTTAACTATGCGAATGAGTTTCTGTAAGCAATTCTACGCAACATTATGAAGTTGGATTTGGCCCTCTGTTAAATTGTATTCATGAAACTTAATATGAAGAACCAGCAAACTTCACGAGTAAGAACCTCTATTATAGAAGGTTAGTACCTACGGTACTAGGATCTTTTGGCGCGTGGCCAAAACCGGAACTACCGTCAAAGATATGTATTTGTCAAAATAATTACAAACTCACATACAGGTAAAACATAATAATAAAGAGGTTTAAACAATATTATATTGCTACACATAGTAAATATTAAGTAGTAAATAGTAGCAAATAAGATAAAATTCCCAAAACACCTACTCCACAGAGCGCGGGCCGCCTCGCCCGTCCGCGCCTACGCGGGTTTAAATTACACTCTAGGGGTAGGGCAGACAAGACTACGTGGATTTGGTTTTGCAGCGATTCGTTTCTGTCACAAACTTTTTTAGCACAACTTGTTGGCATTTTAAGACAATATTCTAATTTTATTTTATGGTTAAAAATGCTAATAAATAGAAATGGCAATATGCCTTATAAAATTATTCCAAAAGAAATTCTGTCATCTTCATCGTATGCCAAGTGAAACTTTGCCAAAAATAAAAATTCAACCATCTTTAAAAAAAAAAACGCATCCAGGCCTATGCCCGTACGATGTGGCGACGCTTGGGGGAGGTCTGTGTCTGTGTATAGAGAATCATCATCATCCCTGATGATGATGATTTAAATATGACATATATGACTGTTGTCATAATACTTATTATTAAGCTTTCTAAGTACATTGACCAAGCGGACCATCTTCCTACTACTTGCTAGGTAGGTAATTATTACAATTTCAACTTTAATATTCATATTTTACGACTGCGCATCATTGAATTCCATAGTTTCCACACCTTATTTTCAATTACTTGATTTAAAATTACAATTTTAGTCTTTAACAAGGAAGAGACACTAAGCGACTGACAAAAAGTAATAGCAACAATTCTGTATTCCTCCCCTCTTCGCGCAGTTAATACAACAGGGCGCCGCATACAAACGATTATTCAATTTCCTTTACAAAAGAATTGAATATTTTCCTCCTTTAGGTTCGAATAATGCTGAATATAAATAATTTGTCTAAAATTATGAAGAACAAGAAAAGTATTTATTGTGACTCGCACAGGAATACGCAGTAAGCAGTAGGTACGTAGTGTGATACGCAGTATCACAAACTAAAGTAAACACACTTTTATTGAGAGTACTTATATGAGTAAGAGTAGGTACATATTTTTGGTAATAATAAAAAAACAAGGACATCTCATAGTGAATATTTTCTCAAAAAATTCAAAGTGAAGTTTCCTATAGAAATTGAAAGACCAACAATGTTAATACCCAAGATGAGATCTGTTATAATGTAACAATTACTTCGTATTCTGAAATACTCGTACATAACGTGTACTTTTGGGGTCTGCCGTAGTCGGGTATATATTTCATAATATAAATCTATACTAGGAAACCATGCGAGTTTGGTTGTTTGTTTTTTGAACCCGCTTATCTCTGAACTTGGTTTTTGCATTTGATAGCCCAATTCTTGAGTGAGGCTATCGGCTACCTAACATAACGCTAGCACCCGGACCCGGACCGGACCATTCGGAGCTGAACAAAAACAAAAACAGTCAGAAATAACGCTGACCGAAACCGAAATGTGTAATAGCGCGGCCAGGCGATAAAAAAAAAGAAAAAAAAGGGTGATGCGATGCGACGCGGGTGGCGGAAGAAATTCTACGCAGACGAAGTCGCGGCAGAAGCTAGTATTTTAAATATCAACCAATCAATTTGCCTAGATTCCCTTTTTCCAACTGAAAACATGGCGAGGAAATCTGGACTTATAGTACCTAAACATAAGTCTGAAATCGGCAACCCGTGTTGAGCAAGCGTGTATGTCGGGGTTGGCTTCCAGTCCAACTGGATGCAGCTAAATACCAGTTTTTTCAAATTCAAATTCGTAACACGATTTATACAGTCACGTAAAAAATACCCTGAGCGAGGAGGTGTGTTCTAATATTATATACTATTACTTTAACTATATTATAAACTATTGTTTTACTAGCAGTGCAATAATTATTTAATGTAGAATCATAACAGGTACTTTACTAGCTACTTAGTACTTTGGAATAGGCTGGAATTAAATTATTTGGTGCACAGGTACAGGCCAGCGTTCTTTTTACTTGACGGGCTTATAGGACTGGTGGTCAGACTTTCGGGCTTCTGACGACCCGTAACGACTGTCAAAGATCTACGAATGACAGCCGGGACCAACGGCTTATGGGGGATGGGTAGTTGTTCTGGCAGCCACTTTCTCACTAGATGGCGGCACAGGTGCACATTCGAACATTTTCATTTTTTACGCCTAACTTTTAAATCTTTGAGAGACAACTTTAACATACGCGGCAACAAACGCTTTCCGAAGCACGTCGTGGTCTCTATCATCCTCGGCAAGCCACCTGCCATCCTAGCATAACCTTCAAACAACCAGTGCGGCTATTATTATTATGTCAACCAACGAATTAAGCTAATTGATACTATTATAATCTTTTCCTGTTTATTGAATTTTATTAAAAAAGTGACTCAGAATAGTACAAACAAAAATTCACGCGGGTTAATGAAATGTCAACACGGTAGTGATCCGACACGAATAATACTAGCGCAGAGAATAACAGGTAGGATTTAAATTGGAAGTGTTACACGAGGTATCGAGGGCACTAGCAGGTACACCGAGACTGAAAAGACAGCCAAGGTAGTCTATTAGTCAAAATATTATTGGGTTTATCCATAAACCGCCTCGTTGGTCTAGTGGTCGCAATCGCTACTGCTGAGCATGAGGATTGATGAGAGGTTCGAGGCCCGCTCGTTATTACAACAGGCATTTTCAAGCTAACTGGTATACCTCAAGATATATAGAGTCAAAATTAGTAAGTATGGGCAACGATTTACCAATCATCAGGTAGACCTGATGATTGGTAAATCGTTGCCCATCTCTACAGCAAGCCCAACTTTGGACGTGTAATTAATAGCCCGAGTAAACTTGTCGAGGTCACCATCGGCGTATCACAAAATATTTACCACTCATTCGATACATTAACCCGTACCCTAATTGCGTAATACACAATCAATCGGAATCTGAATCGTTTTGTAACAGATTGCTAATCCATTGATTGATAAAAACTCTGCTCAACAATGTAAATAACGCAAAGAATGTTGTTGAACTGTCAAAATCAAACAGATTAGTCGTAATCGTTTACTAAAATGTGTTACGCAATTAGGTTGCTGGTCCAAAAAAAATATTATTTTAAGGGCCTCCGAAAATGAAATTCAAATTTCATTCCAGGTCATTAGTACTATTCAATGTCAATAGGGATGATGACAATTATTTATTCTTAACTCAAAAAAAATATCTACTAGTTTCCAAATAGTGCAAACAATGTTATAAAAAGTTTAAAGCTTAAAAAATTGCCAAGTGATAAAGGTTTTAAAAGAACTGTTAGACAAGGACAGCATTATCGTAGAAGGGACGTCACGACTATGTAACTTCATACTAGCACCGTACATTGTCCATACCACGGAAGAGATAAAAGAGGTCTCTTTTATCTTTTCCGTCATTCTGTGGTGTCACCGCGCGACAAGGACGGGAATAATCCCCTCCAAAAACCTTTAAAGCGTGTGGCTTGTTTTTTCGGTTATCTCGTTATTCCTTTTTTTTTTTAAAGCGGCAAGGGCGAGTCGGACTCGTGAAGGGTTCCGTAGCAGCAAGAGTTGATTGAATGAAAGGTAAATTGCGGTTTACGATTAATGACATATTAAAAAAAACTACTTACTAGATCTCGTCCAAACCAATTTTCGGTGGAAATTTGCATGGTAATGTACATCATATTATTTTTTTAGTTTCATCATTCTCTTATTTTGGGGGGGGACAAATTTTACCATTTTGGAAGTGTCTGTCGCGCAAACTATTCAGTTTAGAAAAAAATTATTTTGGAAACAGCAATATCATTTTTGAAGACCTATCCTAGATATCCAACACGTATGGGTTTGATGAAAATGTTTGAAGTGAAAACTTCTTTAACGGCGTTGTACACTTTTTTTGTAATGGGTAAAAAATGTTAAACTCGCGTCAGGACACGTGACCTGATCGAAAATTCGTAAGACGGATGGAGAGTAGAACTGTCATGTTTGTGTATGATAATTAAAGCAATTCGTGCCAAATTATTCCCTACCCATTCCAAAATATCAAAAATGCACAACGTTAATATTAAAGTTTTCACTTCTGCCGGCACTCCCGGAGTGCAACCCGGCGGTTTTTTTTGAGTTTCAGTTCTAAGTATGGGGAACCACCTTCTTCTTCTTTTTATTAGCCACTTTCAACCCTAAGGGTGTAGGCCTCCTTCATGTCATGCCACTTTTGCCGGTCTTGTGTAGTCTCAATCCATTTTAACCCAGCCGTTCCTCTTGATGTCGTCGTACCAACGCATTTGTGGCCTTCCTGGTGGTCGCTTCTCACCCCACGGTCTTCATTCGCTCCACGGTCTCCAGACCGTGGGGAGACCGTGGGAACCCCCACCTTTTTATTATTATTTTTGTGTGAAAATCTTAATGCGGTTCACAGAATACATCTACTTACCAAGTTTCAACAGTACATTGTATAGTTCTAATAGTTTCGGAAAAAAGTGACTGTGACATACGGACGGACAGACAGACAGACAGACATGACGAATCCATAACGACGGATCCGTTTTTTGCCACTTGGCTACGGGACCCTAATTACATTATTTTTTCGAACATTTATAATATTAGCCATCATCCCTATTTCATAAAATATCAACCAATGGGATTAGAGAGTTGTAGTGATGTCAAGGCGCTGCCACTTTACAACTATGCAAATTTTAATGCTGGCAACACGCGTTATCATGCTGAATTTTATGTCAATGCAAAAACATCACGCGTTTGCATCCTGAGGGGGAGCAGCGATAATATACCCATAAAGCAGAGATAATATACCCATAAAAAGCGTAAATTGACAATGGGAGCCAAGTTCAATATTACGAATAAGCGTGGTTGTCGACTTCGCCGACAAAAGAGTTGAGATCTAAATGGGTGCCAAGTTCTGTATGTAATCCTTTACCTAATCTAATCTAATATATAAAATTCTCGTGTCACAGTTTTCGTTGCCATACTCCTCCGAAACGGCTTGACCGATTTTGATGAAATTTTGTGTGCATATCGGGTAGGTCTGAGAATCGGCCAACATCTATTTTTCAAAAAAAAAAAAAACAAAAAAAAAAAAAATTGCAAAACAACGTTTGCGGGGTCAGCTAGTTTATATATGAGATCTGCTCTTAAAAATCAATTAAAGGACACACTGTTCTATACGTGTATACATGTAAGACGAAAACCATGCTTGGCAAGATTTAGATTTTCCCTATCATCGACTATGGTGACGTGTGCTAAGCTCGACAGATTGCTCAACAGTTGTATCCGGTTCATATTCAACCTCAGAAAATATGACCATGTGTCGAGCTATAGGTCTGAGCTCATAGGATGTGCATTTGCCAAAGAAGAAGTTTGCGCGCTTTGACTACACTTTTCTCTCTTCTCAACTCTCCCACTCCTCCTTCTTATCTTATGTCTCACTTCCAATATCTATGTTCATCTCACGCTAAGAAACTGCGTTCTTCCAACAATCTTTTCCTGCTTTCTCCTTCTCATACTGCTGACTTTGTTCATTCTTCCTTTCATATTCAGTCCATTCTTCTTTGGAATGCGCTTCCTCTTGACATCAGGACGGCCACCAGTCAGTAAATTGCAGAGTTATTTTCAAAAGAAATAGCGTAAAGCCGTCTCAACACCTCTCACCCTTATATATGTATATATATTTGTAAGTATATATTATTGTTAATATGTATGTAAGTGTATGTGTTATAAGTTTGTAACCTAGTTATGTACACAATATCTATTTTGTTTTAATTCATCACAATTTATTTTATTTTTTAAGTTTTTTTTCGTCATTGTTACTTTCAACCAAAGCACCTGCCATCTAATCTCTTCACCACCCTTGGTTGACTGGTAGAGAATGCCTAAGGCGTTACCTAAATCCACCTTTGTAAAACTATATTTAAAAAAAAACAACGTTTGCAGGGTTTCAACTAGTCTACTATCTATTATATCTACTCCAGTGTTGAAGATTACTAATTTAAATTTGATCGAACAGAGTAATATGGAAATCGCAATTAAAAAAACAGGGATTGATCGTAGAATGGTGAAAATCATGATAAAATAAAAAAATGGGTTTAGGGGTTGGTCACCCTTATCATTTAGGGGTATGAAAAATAGATGGTGGCCGATTCTCAGACCTACCCGATATGCCCACAAAATTTTACACAAATCGGTCCAACCTTTTCGGAGGAGTTTAATAACAAACATCACGACACGAGAATTTCATAACAAACATTGCGACACGAGTTTAAGAGAATTTTAAGTATAAGTATATAGATGGATAAATATGTACCTGTGTCAAAAACACATTTTCTTCATTTTTCATAAAATAAGTGATGGACATAATTTTAATACTAACAAAAACAAATCATGTGGGTGCACGCACATTATTTGTATAGGTACACCTCTGCCCAATCCTTCGGGGAAACAAGGCGAGATGTTATGTTATTTAAAAAAATTAAAATAATATAGACCAATCGTTTTTCAGATTAGCTAAAGTACATACATCTTTTATGGGGTACTGCTGTGTTATACGTTACAACAATATACCTAGCAATTATATGAAGGAACACTTAAAACTCATGTAAAAATGTACTACACTTCATTCACACGTCAGCATTCTTAACTGGGATTATATCCCAGATAAGAGTGCTTGTAAACATGCTGGTCCAGCTCCATAGGAAAATCTAGTCTAACAAAATCAAACCGGCTCATAAATTAATCGTATAATTTGTTATTTTTATGACATTGCTTTACATTATTTGATTACTTAACTCACACTCTAACTTTACCAATATATTCATTAATATTTCTGGAAAATCGTTTACTTCTAAAATGTTTGTGAGCACCATGTATCCATCACATCATTAATTAATCTGTCTTTGCTACATTTTTAATTCTTTTTACCTATTGTGGTATAGTAATTTTATACCGCTGATTTGTGTCGGCCATCTTGCGCGAATCGAGGTATATGTGTAGGTACTTCTGGGTGGTCCCGCGCGATAATGTCGCGTTTGATTAAAATGACGATAACTCGTAAGTTAATAATTAAATGCGAAGAAACCCAAACAAGATACACCCTTCGACACAACAAAAACAAATTAAACATACTTCAATCCCGACTCAAAATGCACTCATCCAGCCCTTTAGTCATGTCGATAAAAATGTATAATAAATTACCTAACGATATTAGAAAAATAAGCAAAACAAATACATTTATTAATACATTGAAACAATTTCTGGAATCTAAGTCGTACTACTCAGTAAAGGAGTTTTTAGATCACAAATTAATTACCAAATAAAATTAAGTAAAGGAGTTTTTAGATGACAAATCAATTGCAAAATAAAATATTATCTTTCTTAGACAACAAACACTGAAATAAATACAGTAAAATATGAAAATACGAATACATAAATAAT
Source organism: Dasypolia templi (assembly GCA_963555695.1). Taxonomy (NCBI): domain Eukaryota; kingdom Metazoa; phylum Arthropoda; class Insecta; order Lepidoptera; family Noctuidae; genus Dasypolia; species Dasypolia templi. The sequence goes on along the minus strand of OY743142.1, from coordinate 4,219,933 downwards.
AACGTAATTTAATAATTATTGAAATACTATTTAAAATTCCAAAATAATTAGCTGCATTATTTTTATGAAATACATGTAATAAAATACCTTAAATACTATACCTATTTATACAAACCTAAAAATAAATATTTAAATACATATATAATTATACACCCATCTAAATATTTATAATAATTTAAATTAATATTAACCTGCTACTTAGCCCTCTTCCTCTCTCCTAATTTTTGCTGTGTCCGACAGGGTCCATATTGATCTTTTATTTAGCTTTTACCATCTATGTAATACATATGGAATGCAGTAAAGTATTGAGTATTGAGTCATCTTCACGAAATATTTTTAAAATGTAACAGGAAGTGTGTTGAGATAAACGTCAAATTGTGGGCCAGATAGCACAAAATAGTGAAAAATGAACAAAACGTTAAATATTTCAGGATAACTGTGTAGAAAGTGCAGCTGTCGATGTTGTAAAAAAAGCGCATTTAGTAGTGGTGTTTGTTATTCGCTAAAGTGGTGCCTGTACAGTTCAAGCTGAACTATTTGTTTCAGAGCTGTACTACAAACATTTGTAGTGTGACTATTTCTCGATAGATGGCACAACCTATGATGGCACCATAGCGACAAAACATTACTTCGAAGATGTCTCGAAAAAAAAATCTAATTAATCGTTGAGACTTTAATGTCCTAAGTAATAATCTTTTAACTACTTTACTAGCTTTAATTAAACTTGTGTTGGTTTATATTTTTGATGTTGCCGAAATTGATAGTTTGTTAGGAACGAGAGGTGGCACTTTAAACTAAACCATTACCAATTAGGACATTTAAAATAAACTACATATTAAAGTGTTGTCGCAAAATATTCAAGCCCCCGTAGTTCCGGACGCCGCCGCGTAGGTCTTCCCTCTCGCTTTAACGACTATGCACTCGAGGCATAAGAGAGGAAGCGATACACACCCGCGACACTCACGCGCGCTTTCAGCGCCAGCGAGAGTGCGGGGAGTTGACGCATAGCCGCGCCAGAAGGCACACGCGTACACGTCACGAACCGCCGCGCGAAGTCGAGGTCTAATCGACACGCGTTTTCTTATAACGGTTTATTCTAGCTTAATAGTTCCCGTGACAGTATTTTTTACAACATTAGTGTACCTTTTACCTGTTTTACCGTGATTATACGACATTAACATTACACAAGTGTTTGATTCCATAATCCATTTCAATCCAATATGAACACAGTTACGAAATATGGCGTCCCAACTGTAGGCCGAATGCCACAGTTCCTGTGAAAACTGTATATTGCAAGTAGTTAGTGTGTAGTAACTGTGAACATAATTGTGATCGTGTAAAATGCCGAGGACACGTAGCAGGCAATCCCTCAGCGGTTCGCGTAACGATGAACTCAACGACAGCGTCACGCTGTCTCGCGATAACTTTACCGCTCTGTTATCAACGATTCAACAGTCGAATGCGGAGATCTGTGAGCGTATGTTAGAGCGTCTGTCGACATTCACGTCCCCTCTGACCGCTCAGTCACCGGCGCCAGCGCCGATTGCGGCAGAGATGACCGGCAATTTCTCGCGATGCTCGTACAGATTCTCCGGAGCGGCGAAGGAAAACGTCGAAGCGTTCATCGATGCCATTGAAGCATTCAAAGAATGCACGAATATCTGTGATGATGTTGCTATTCGAGGCATGTCTATGCTACTTACCAACGAAGCAGCAACCTGGTGGCAGAGTATCCGCGTGGAGGTCACATCCTGGAAAGATACAATACAATACCTTCGTGATGCGTTCGGCGACCGCCGTCCTGAATACAAAATATATCGGGAGTTATTCAGAGACGAGCAGGGTGAAGACGAACGAACAGATATCTTCGTAGCGAAGAGTCGAGCCCTCCTAACACGCCTACCAACAAACGACCTATCTACCAAGGTGCTACTTGATATGATTTACGGCCTATTACACCGGAAAATCCGTAAAAGATTACGACGCGAAGAGGTCAGTAATTTTTCCGAGTTGCTATCGAAATCTAGAACTATCGAAGATTCCATAAACGAATCAACAAAGCGAGAATCGCAAAACACCGCATCCATTGCTTCGCGTACGAAACGTAGTGCAACCGAAACGCCTACTCAGGCCGCAATGGACGACGCGCGAACATTAAACTCCACTGCAAGCGTAAGACCGGTGTACGGGGCAGCTATCACGCCACGCGGCGGCCCTCCGCTCCCCGCCGCGCGCCCGCAGGACTCGCATGCGCAAGTCCCGAACGAGACGCGCGCGCAGCGCGCATCGCACGCGCGTGCAACCACCGCATCAACGCGTGATGAACACGCACCGGCGTCATCAAAACAGCAACGACCATTTTGTGCGTATTGTAAACACTACGGACACCAGCGCGACCAGTGCCGTAAGTTGGCGGACAAAGGTGAGTCAGCTGTTGATTCTAATAATTCGGTTTCGTGTTACAAGTGCGGATCTAAAAATGTTACTCGTGAAACGTGCAAAAAGTGTAACAGCGAATCAAGTTTTTGTAGTGTTGATAGTACTCTGCAAATTTCGGGACCAAAGTATATATCGGGATAGGCCCTCATCAGCGATATTACACTTGCACTTTGTAAGTAGGCGTGGATTGTCGGGCGAAGAAAATAGAGATACTAGTTACAGCACAATCACTTTATTTCACTCACAATGTCTAATAAAATAATCACCATGAAATAACCTGAAGGCAGAGGTCCGACATATTAAATGAAAGTATGAGATATAGCAGTAACCAACTCTTTTATTCCGACAGCTTGTTAATTAATTAAATAGATCGCGATAATAGCTCTAGGCGCTACGGCAGGCGCACCGGGCCGAGCCTGCCACAAGAATGATCCCCCTCTTCGCTGCACACTAGCTTACATTAAGTTGCTTGAGAAGTGGGGAGAGTGGGGAGGTGAACGTCCCGCTTTGCAAAGCGTAACTTGGCCCGCTGTACCTACCGCTAACGGTGACGCCGACACGGCCATACTGACGTGCGGACGTCCTCGTACGCGTAGACTCATCAAGCATTGTCTAAAAAGACATAACGTTATTATTAATGTTCGTTCATCCTGACTAGCAATCTCGATGAGCAAAAAAATCCAGGTCATCCCTACTGACTGTGCAACCAACTCTGGACCGCTCAATACTGAGCCTTCAGGACTTATACTAGTAATCTGGTCCGGTTCAGCCCTGCAGAGTTTACTACTAATTCGGGACCGCTCGTTATTGAGCCTTCAGAACTTTAGCAATCTGGTCCGGTTTACCCCTTCAGAGTTATAATGTTCTGGCCCGGCCAGCGACCCTTCAGAATTATAACCCCCTGGTCCGGTCTTACGACCCTACAGAGTTATAATCTCCTGGTCCGGTTATACCAAACCCTTCAGGATTGTTACTGCTTGGTCCGGTCATGAATGACCCTTCAAGATCATTCCAGTTTACAGTTTTTTTTTTCTCTTTTTTTTTTCTCTTTTTTGGTCTCTTTTTGTCTCTCTTTTGTCTCTCTTTTGTCTCTCTTTTGTCTCTCTTTTGTCTCCTTTTTTCTGTTTTTTATTTTGTCTCTTTTTTTTGTCTCTTTTTTTGTGGCTTTTTTTTGTCTCTTTTTTAGTCCGGACTAAAATGGTCCCTGTAGATTATATAATCAAATGTATTAAAGTACTTGTCTCAACAATCCACACATGCTATGTTCATTGGTAGTTTCACTACCACCAAAGTCATTTACTTTAGAGCCTATAACAGAAACAAACTATTTTAATCTTAAGAATAGACTTGACTTAGACACTCCACCGAATGCGTAGCACGCCTGTGCGATGCCGACCGAGTCTCATGTCATACGGCCAGCAAAATGTCACTTCAAGGTGCATAAGCGTTCTGTGTTGTGTCAGAGTGTCATGTCATTGAATGTGTCGCAGCAGACACATAATTCATGTTCACACACACATAACACTCTAAACTAACAAACGACATCTATGAAAACTAAATAACACTTATTTAAGTATTGAAGCGCCGTCACGGCCAGACTGACATTCGCACGTCCTTGTGCGTCTCCATCCCCTTAAAGTCACTGCGGGCCCATTTTTCTGTAAAAATAATAATACTGGTACTTTGTACGCTCGTCCATCAGTGACATACATTACAACGTTTTATAACCCACAAAATCAACCTTTAGGAGCTAAGCCGGACAACTTAAATAGGCCTCCCTTGAGCTAGTTATCTCTCCAGATAACATGGACCAGGCAGCCAATCAGCGTCTCTCCGATCACTCACTAGTACCTCACATATCTCCATTGATCTCATAGCCTCTCAGACTAGACGATCACTTTATAATATGACCCAGAACATCGGCCTGCATAAGCCAGTTCTTTAGACTACCCAATAACACACACCATAGGACGTCAACCCGCATGAGTCGGACCCTTACTTTATCTCACAGATTAGTACCAATTTTACGTTTAATTACATTTCTTCACTCTCAGAGGCCGAGAGGTTTTCAGAGCTGGCGGATAACGTACGTGAACTACAAATAGACAAAGCATCACTAAAACCACCCGATGACGCCCACTCGTCAATCGCGGACTGCCGCCACCTCGGCCTCCTTCAAGCTACCCGGTCAAAGTGGTAGCTAAATGCACCAAGCCCTCACTTCCCCCGGGCATTGCACGAAAATGCTTACTACCATATTTGCATTCTCTATTAGACACACAACAAAGGGAAGTCTGTACTCCCTGAGAAGCCCAATCGAACCCAGAGGGGGGTCACATACAATGAAGTAGGAATCACCACTGTAGAACGGTCTCATTTTTCCTACTGTGACGCAGCAACTCTCCCAATATTCTCCGATGCTATCTTACGAATTTCACCCAAATCTAACCGAAACCCAGACTCAGAATATGAAGCCACACTAAAAAACCGCGCCCGAGTCCCAAACACAAGTTATGTTTGTGTTACCCTAGACTTTGCACCATCCGTCGCTAGCTGCACTTCGAGAAGCTCGCCGCGCCAGGTCCCACCAGATTCACTTTCGATTATAACAAGTAAGCACCTCAATGTCCTCATGACTCTCTCTACCCGAACACATGCCCGGCCAGAACCGTTAGAAACAAGGTGCAACTCTACACCATGTTCACCATAAAATTGCTCTGTCTGCGCCAATACAATACCCACCCCGATCCGAAATGATCCGCGAAGTCGCACCGAAAAGACAGAGCCTCCTTTAGTGCTTCATCTGCACCTGCTGCATCCAACTAAGAAGTGCACTCGAGAAGGACTCATTTAGTGAGAAGGTCAACAATGACAAGAATACTCCCTACCATCGATTTCTCCACACAACTTCTCCGCGATGTCTAAATGTACAGTATAACATTGTGCAGAAACCCTAAGCATAGGATGGAGTCCCCGTACCCGTTGAGCCCCGAGCAATCCCTTGAGGCCCAGCACACAAGTGTGAAGTTCAATCAGTGCGTTCCAGTCAAATCATTTTAGTCAGATCCCGTTCTGATGTTTGTATTTCGATCACTTTCTTGTAAATATCTTGTCTGTCCATTTGATAGGCCCTTTTAATTTGATTCAAGATTCTTAACGTAAAACACATGAAATATGGGGCAAACCGCCAAAAACTAATCTAAAGGACCTACACATCGCTCAAAATAAAATTATTAAACTATTATTTCACTATGATTACCTTACACCTACAGTTAAAATTTACAGGGCAACGAAACACATGAAAATTAAACAACTTCCTGCATATTCCACCAGAATACTTAAAAATTCTAAGTAAGTTCATTCACACAAAAATACATCAGGTACACAATCGCAGCAATAGTAGGAAGGATCACATTTTACTACCGCGAGTGTGGACAGTAAATGGCGAGAGAACAATTTTTTTTTTTGCGGGAGTGCAACAATGTAATAAGCTACCTGTAGAAGTAAAGAATGCAAACTAAACGTTTGGTATTTTTTTTTTAAATCACTTTCTAAGTGATCAAACACTACTCCATTAAACAGACTTGCCCTACTACTGCATTGCTTTATTGTGGCACCGGGATCGCATTCCTTATCTACGGTAATTATTTCTTTTGCGGGTGGATCGAAAAGTTTTAAGTTTTGTGTTAGTTAATAATGTTATTTGCGTACGAAAAGAAATGGTATTACAACTTAGATGATTTAATATAAATTCAAACAATAGCTGCTTAGTTTGTGTGTGCAAGTTATATTTTAAGTTTAAAATCGTTCTCAAGTAAGTGAAATCTTTGTAATTTCTTATCGAGAAATAAATTTCTTAAACCATAAACACCATACCACCAATAAAGAATCAATTATCCTTTCGCACTGAACTAATGCGAGTTTATCTTCACCATGTAGGTCAGTTTTGATGTTGTGGTATATGATAATGAAACTCTTTAGTAACGTTAACTTTCTTACCCCAAATAGAATGTAATTTTGCAATATCCGTACGTACATGGATCTACTATCTAATAGATCCCTACCTATAATAACTGGTTCTGTAATTGAGTTAACAGGCACAACATGAAACAAAAAGGACACTGACGTGTTGAATTTCACCACGGCTCAGTTATTCTGCGATTCATATTTAACGTTTTCTTTACACAGGTATACCTGTAAGGTAAACTAAATCACAGCGCATAGTACCCTGGATTTTTTGACAAAGCTAAAAGCTACAAACGAACTACCAGATTATCTATTAAAAAGAAAAGGAACGAGCTCACCGGATGATGTGGTTGTCCATACACGTAGCAGGTGAGACGGTTCGTATCACGACTCTTCGGTGCTGGTGCTCGATTCGAATTCTTCACTTCGGTCAAAGGTTCGTACTGCCACGTGCTTTAATCACTTGATTTTTGGACTGTTGTGCTTTAACGATGGCATGTGCCATTGAAGCGATTGTCATTATCAGGATCAAAACGTATCAGTCGCGCAGTTGCGGTGAAATTTGACGTTTGCGGTTAAGTGGTTGCCGGAAGTCGTGATAGCAAAAACTCCATATTTTGAATAGATTAGACGTTAGCCCACACTTCACTGTCGTCATTATTTTCTTCAGGTTTTTGCCCTTCGAATCCCAATTCTGATATCGGGATAGGCCCTCATCAGCGATATTACACTTGCACTTTGTAAGTAGGCGTGGATTGTCGGGCGAAGAAAATAGAGATACTAGTTACAGCACAATCACTTTATTTCACTCACAATGTCTAATAAAATAATCACCATGAAATAACCTGAAGGCAGAGGTCCGACATATTAAATGAAAGTATGAGATATAGCAGTAACCAACTCTTTTATTCCGACAGCTTGTTAATTAATTAAATAGATCGCGATAATAGCTCTAGGCGCTACGGCAGGCGCACCGGGCCGAGCCTGCCACAAGAATGATCCCCCTCTTCGCTGCACACTAGCTTACATTAAGTTGCTTGAGAAGTGGGGAGAGTGGGGAGGTGAACGTCCCGCTTTGCAAAGCGTAACTTGGCCCGCTGTACCTACCGCTAACGGTGACGCCGACATATACTCAAATGTATAAGTTTGTAAATCGTGATCATAATATTGTGTGTGCCGAAAATTGTTTTGATAAACATTGTTGTGAAGATTTGAACTACTCTAATACTTTGCCTTCTGGTTTTAAAAATGTTGATTCAGATGTTTATTGTGTCGTAAAAGAAAATAATGACTGGTCTCGTGATAGTTCCAGTGAGTCTGAGTACAGTCAAACTGAAATGTTTAATAATAATAATTATTATTCTGTAGAGAGTAATTTTTCGGACAACGACTTGTCGAACGATCACATGACCAGCTGCGGTGTCGATAATAATAACGACCGTTTTTGTAATTTTTCAGAAAATTATGATTTTTGTTATAATGACGTCCGCATTGCAAAGGGACGTAAGGATCATTTCTGTGATTATTTGGAAAATAAATACATTTGTCACGATAACGTTCCCATTGTAAAAGAGCGTACTAAGGACGATTTTTGTACTTTTGCGGAAAATCGTAATTGTTGTTTTGAGTTTTGTGACCGTACTGCGTTAGAGCATACGAACCATTTTGGTGATTATTCAATAGATGGTAATGTTTTTAATAATAATTCCCGCAACGTAAAAGGGCGTAATAGCCAGTTTTGTAGTTCTTTGCAAAATGATAGTTTTTGTTGTAATGATGTTTCTAACAATGTGTTAAATATTAACAGGGTGTGTAGTGACTTAAGTGTAGAGAACGCGCGCGCCGATAAGAGCTCCGACAGAAAAGTATTGCGGCCGATTTTTGATATCGAAATTTTAGGCGCGTCGGGGACCGCTTTAGTTGACACCGGTGCACAGCATTGTATTGCGGGCCATACGCTGCACATCCTCCTCTGTCGAAAGGGACACCCTCTTGAACCGGCGCGAAGACGTATTAAGCTTGCCGATGGAAACGCTCGCGACGTAGACGTGCTCATGACTACTCTTGACGTGCACTTAGAGGAGAAGGTCATTAGGACTCCTTTTCTTATCCTCCCTGAGGCGCGTAACAATGTAACGTTGCTCGGCATGGATTTCTTGTTAGCAGCCGAAGTAGTCATGGATTTTTCTCGGGAATGCTGGTATTTTTCTAATAACAGCCGTGTTCAGTACATGATGCTATTTGAATCCTCCTTATCATCAGAGCTGGCTTGTTCCTCCGCTGACGTACTCCGGGACGACGAAGGTACAGTGTTGAACCCACCTGACCGGCGCAGACCTTGGTCACCAATTCGGACATTTTCCAGCCAGGGGGAGGGCCTACCCCATTTGCTGAGCACCGTATTGATACAGGTGAGCATCCTCCTACCTATGTAACTCCGTATCGATTAACCCCTGCCAAGAAGGAACTTATGCGTCAGGAGATTGAGAAAATCATCAAAGAGTTGGAAAGTCCAGACGAAGTGGCATCTTGTAGATGGACGGAGCGCGGGTACCTGTTGTCACAAGGAGTACTATACCGGTATAATCCCGACTCAGATAGCGAGGCTCCTCAACTTGTTATTCCAATTTCACTCCGTCCCGAGATCTTGAAAGAGTGCCACGACTCACCTCTGGCGGGTCATTCTGGAATCGATCGTACTTACCATAAGATCGCCCAGTCCTATTATTTCCCCGGGATGCGAAGAATCATTACAGATTATGTGAAAGCCTGTGTCGATTGTCAACGATATAAGGCTACCAATGACAAACCCTCTGGATTACTACAGACGCCCGTGATGCAGCAAAGGAATGAGGTCCTAGCGGTAGACCTCTTCGGTCCCTTACCTGAAGGAGAGAACGGGGAGAGTGCTGAAGCCTGCGCCCGTACTCTTACCTCGGAATACTTTCTCCGATACGGGTTCCCGCGCCGGGTCATATCTGATAACGGTGTACAATTTGTCGGGGCTGTCATGCAGCAATGTATGTTCATCTTAGGGGTCAAACAAAGCTTCGTGCCACTTTATCATCCGGAGGCAAACCCCGCCGAGCGTAAGAATCGAGACCTCAAGGCGCAGCTCTCACAACTCGTGGAGAATGACCATTGCTCTTGGCCTGCTAAACTCCCAGTGATTCGTTTCGCTATGAATAGCGCGGTATGCAGAACCACTGGTGTCACTCCCGCATATCTTTTGTTTGCCAGAGAAATAAGATCCCCCACAGAGGCTCGTCATGATATGAGGGCCATCCTCGATAAAGAGAATTTTCTTCCTCAGATTACTCCCTACCTAAGATCTTTTATCAACTCTCTATCTGCAGTTCGTGAACGAGTCGAATTACAGCAAGATCAATCTAAGAGGTTTGCTGATCTATCCCGTCGACCAAGTCCAACGTACGAGGTCGGAGATAAAGTTCTGGTTCGGTCACATGTACTGAGCCAAGGTAGCAAGGGTCTCACTGCCAAATTTGTGCCCAAACGGGATGGACCGTATGTTGTAACTGAGAAAATTAGCCCTACTACTTTTCTTATCTCTCTAATAGGGAATCCTAAGGAATCCTTAGGAAAATACCATGCACAGGATTTGACGCCTTTTGTAGACGGTGGTACTGGAAGCAACGTACCACCCAATCCTGTCATTCCCAAGCGACGTCGCGGACGCCCGAAGCACAAGGGCAATGAGCCAGTCCAGGAACGAGGGCGTTCTCCTAGACTAGAGGGGGAGTCTGTCGCAAAATATTCAAGCCCCCGTAGTTCCGGACGCCGCCGCGTAGGTCTTCCCTCTCGCTTTAATGACTATGCACTCGAGGCATAAGAGAGGAAGCGATACACACCCGCGACACTCACGCGCGCTTTCAGCGCCAGCGAGAGTGCGGGGAGTTGACGCATAGCCGCGCCCGAAGGCACACGCGTACACGTCACGAACCGCCGCGCGAAGTCGAGCTCTAATCGACACGCGTTTTCTTATAACGGTTTATTCTAGCTTAATAGTTCCCGTGACAGTATTTTTTACAACATTAGTGTACCTTTTACCTGTTTTACCGTGATTATACGACATTAACATTACACAAGTGTTTGATTCCATAATCCATTTCAATCCAATATGAACACAGTTACGAAAGTGTTACCTAAATCTTTAGTCATTATTCATTTCCAAAATATGGTTTACACTATAACATTAAACTTCATCAACTGCGCCTCCCTGTTAATGACATTTGAGCGGCAAAATATTCTTAAAGCCACTTGTTTGTCCCCGTACTCCCCCTTATAGTCCGGTTAAGTAGTCACGACCTCTCAAGGTCAACTACGAGATGCCATACACAAAAAAAAAAAAACCCCGTACTCCTTGGCCTCACACTACTCCATACTATTAATCTGTGCGTGCGCCGCGCCGCGCGCCGGACTGACGGCTTGTCGACCTTGGCTGCAATCCGAATTGCGCTGTAATCGTTTTGAGTTTGCTTAAATCCGTACCAAATTAGCGTGAGCGCCATGCGCCATAGATGACGTCATGACATGCGCTATCTTATGATAACGCCAACCATGCCCTAAATCAATATCACCGTGAGCACTGTCAACAATGATAGTTGTGCTTGTGCTGTTTCGTAATGTGGCATTTTCGAAATTGTGGTTTTGGCTTCAGTCGACTACCTACCAAACCTAACCATAGAAAAGAAGAAATATGTGGTGTATACACAAAGAAATATTGTAATCAAACCATTTGAATATAGCTAAAGAGCCAAACGGCCGACCAATTTCTGTCATGCTCAAATCAGAGCAATACGAGAGGTAGATTCAATGCTTTGAACTTCTTTTTTCATAAATATATCCTATCGATCTTTCAGGTTTGGGGTCATTAAGCTTTATAAGTTACACGAGCACTGTGAGCGCGTTCACAAGCGTTCCGAATTTTTGACAGCTCTCAGCTGTCATAATCGTGATAACTAAATCGGAATGCCAATTATTGATGTGAGCGTTGTGTGCGATTATAATCTAATTCGGAATGTACCCCTTGTGTGTGAATCTGTGAATGACACTTTTGCGTCAATCTTCGCGTCGCCGCGTGCACAGAGTACACTATATTATACTGGCCGCGTGGTCGAATGCGTCGTTGAAAATAACTTGGCTTGCTACATATTAGTAATCTGTGGCATTCTGTGGTCGCCGTTAGAGATGGGTAACTAGCCGAAATTTGAATAGCTTAGCTAGCCGGCTATTTGTGGTGGAATAGCCAGCTAGCTAGCCGGCTATTTTGGCTACTTGGCTATTGAATAACGCGAATAGCGAATAGCGCTTGCGGCGGCCGGTTAGCCCGGTAGCTAGGTAGGATTCGAATAATGCTCAACTGCCTTGCGACCCGTGTTCGATCCTCGCCAAAGCAAGAAGTTTTGATGATTAAAATAATAATTTGATGTCGAATTTCGTTTTTTATTTACTTTTTATTTTATTTTATACCCTTTTGAAAAGAAATGACTATCCCTCATAGATATTAACATTAAAAAAACAACAAAAAAAAGTACACTTTTGATTAAAAGTGTTTTTTTGGTTAAGTAATAACATAACAAATATTTGGTTTAACTTTACATCTAAAATAAATAACTAAGCATCGTATTTCGACTATTTTGCCGTCTCTTTCTCTAAATTATTTTGTGAATATTGTGAGAAAGAGATGTGCAATGCATATGAAGTTCATAATGGCGTCTCGCACTACTCACTCAGTAGTTCCCGCAGTGATCGCGCACACAGCTATTTCAGCTATCGGCTACTGGCTACTCTGGCTAGTCCCGCAACCGGCTACCGGGACGGCTAGCGGCTGCAAAACGTTGTGGTTATATTATACTCTGTGGAGGCTACCCGCTGTGCCATAAACTTGTCAGATATTCTAGCTAGCGGTGGGTAATCTTTATTCCGGCAAGTGAATTGATTCACTTATTCCGACTCCGGGTCCGGTACCGGTTCACCTTATTTATTCCTTTGGCACCGTTTGGCACCGGCACTCACTCGCTCATTTTGGTTCCCCGGTTTCGCAGAACATTTTATTCATTTGGTTCACTGGATCATTTGGCACATTTTGAATTGAACAGTTGGTTAGTTAGAGCGATACGACGTGTTCCGAGTACTTCCGAGTGACTTGAGCGAGTGAACGAGAGTGAACAGTGAACGCGCGCTCCGGAATCATTTGGTACCGCGGTGCCGGTAAGGATTGTGAGGAATAAATAAGGTTTACGTATCCGCGTTCGGTACCGGCTCCTTTGGATCAGTACCTCCGGAGTTACCCACCGCTAATTCTAGCTAGCCAGTAGCCAATAGCCAGCTATCGTGTTGACGGATATCGTAGCCGTGGCTATTTTGTGAATAGCCGCTAGTTGGCTAGTTATTAGAATAGCTACCCATCGCTAGTCGCCGTCAGCTCAGGCAATAATATTAATAAAAAGTACACGTAGGTAGCGTAGCGGCAGAGTCTGCGAAGCAAAGAGTACTATCTGCGAAGGCCAAGCTAATTATTTCAATTTTGCGTCATTTACACTATTGGCAAGTATTTTCAATGCCTCGTAAACCATGTTACTGGACCCGAAAGCTAGAATTAGATTTAGTTGCATTCGTTCGCCAGAGAGATTACATATGGCGGCCTGCCGGAAACACGAATCACAAAATTCAACAAAAGTACAAAGCTTACGCTGAGTTTGCGGCGAGACTGGGCCGAGGTTTTACTGGTAAGTAGTACCTTTAGTAATGTTTTGACCCTTGCATTTGGCCTTAAGACGGTTTAATTTAACCAGTCCCTCGAAAATTTGTTTTGTCCGTTGATACCTTCCTATAATGTGAAATTTGATTATCAACATGGGTAGAAATAAGGCTCCTATATGCAACACATCACGTCATCTTTTTTTGTAAAATTAAATAGTTTTTCCAACATGTGGAGTTTTATGTAAGTTTTCCTTCCTGTTGGTGCTTGGTAGTATTTGCTTATTCAATCTATAGATATTTTCGGTATATATGCACTTGAAACATAAAAAGGAATTCACTGATACTTACTGTTCCCTAAAATGTAATTTATGTGAAGAATGAATATACAAAATAAGTAAAGTAATGCAAATATTTTGGTTGTTTCAGCGCGGTCCGTCAGAGATTGTTGGGTAAACATCAGGAGTACTTTTAACCACAATCATCGGAGAGTTGAATGGTCCAAGCTTAAAGCAAAGACTCCGGCAGATATTTATGTGCCCTGCTGGCCACTCTGGAAGCCTTTGCAGTTTTTAAAAGATGTTTGCAACAAAGAAGATTATGAGGTAAATATAAGCAGTGTAGTATGCAGCTGTAATTATAGCACATGGATTTTTCGGAAAGAGATTGACGCATGGGAATATAACATATTATTGCTGTACTGTTTATTATTGCTGTTCAACATTGCATGGCAAGGATTGTCATCTGTTTTTTTTTTTCTAAACATTTAATATAATTCAGGAAAACGGTTACTTGCCAGCTGCATTTCAAGGAAGTTTTTAGTGTTTTTCTCATATTTGTAGTTTTAAGCAAGTTATATTGATTCTATTTTAACACAAGGAAAATGAAATCCACCACATGTCTTTACTTTAATTAACATATGGATAATTTGCCTGTGTTATAATTAAATGATACTGATAAGTTATTTTATTACTCTAAGTAGGTTTGTACAGACACTTTTACATGTCAATCATAATTTAAAACCAGATGAGGTTGGCGTTTCCTATCTGACTACTCTGAGAAGAAAGGTATTGCTTCCAATGGAATGATAAATTTGTTTATAAATAGATTATTTGTTGACCGGCTCAACAAAATTTTAAAAGAGTATTTGACTTTTCTAGTCTAGCTATCCATATTACTCCTTTACCCATTAAAATGGCACACCAAATTGAATTCACACATTTATATCAACACCAGAAATAATCAAATATAACAATAAAATAAAAGAAATAAAATAATACATTCATAAATAACATAAATAAAACTAACACTGTCACATGGTGGTAGGCAGAAACACAAGAACTCCACCTGCTACAACCCTTACACTCCTTTGGCCTCTGTTACTCTTGTACATGTCATATGATCATACATGCACAATGGTTGCATGTACTATGCATCTGACCTTACTAAAGTTAAAATTATTTCTTTTAACTAAATACTATTGTAATATCAATGAATATCTAAATGACATTTTAAATTTCATGTCTTAAAAACAATTACTTAAATAATAATATGTTATACCAACTAATATATCAAATTTAAGCTCCCTCATTCTCTCCCACTTTGCCCAACAAGGTCCACAACCTCTTAAGTTATCATTGTGGAATTTAAATTTAGTACTGAGTTTCATTTCTGGGCAATGTTTAGGTTTACATTAATTGAGTGTATTTTTCCTGTACATGTGATACAATTGAGGATACTGGTTACCTTTAGGCAAGAGGCAAGAGGTACTTCTTTAGGCAACCAATCACTCATGAGCATTTAAAGGATGTTTTCTTTGTCATAGTTGATTTAACCTATTTTTAACACGATAACCAGCACATGCATACACATTGATTGCCACCTGAAATAGTTAGCCTCTGTTATTACTAATCTAGCATACACAACATCTTAACTGATAAATAGTGTGAAATATTTATCTATTTAGCTTCCACTGGAATGGATTTTTATTATTATTTATTTAAAATAGGTACACCAACAGCATATACATTGTACATTAAATAATATTATGTTTTGAATAGCAATATTCTTTTCTCAATCTATCCAATTCAGCAAGTCTATTGGTTGCAAGCGCTACTGCTGAGCATGAGGTACTTGGTTCGATTCCCAGGTTCGGCAATGTGTTATTGGGTTTTTGTGATGTTATGTTGTGTGTGATATAATCATAATTTAATTAATTTTTCATTTCAGAACTATGAACCAGTCCCTGATGATTACAAAGAACTGGCAACTAGTTTGAACGTCAAAGAAGAACAACAATCAGAACTTGAAAATGATTATGAAGTAAACATCCTTCAGCTGAGCCGGCGTACGGACAGGCCTCGTCGTAAAGTAACATCATCACTAAAATCCAATAAAAAATCCAAGTGCAAAGAGGTCATAGATGATCTGTTGCTAGCTATGAACCCTTTGGTTGCTGATATGTTACGTGACCAAAACTACTGGTTCTTTGAGAAGCATGTGACTGAAAGACTAAATAGTATGAGAAGAATAGATGCCGATAGTGCATGTTATAACATCATGAGCCTGCTAAATGAATGGCAGCCAGATGATCCAACATGAAAAGGCAATCAAAATGGGCCTGTGTCAGAACATATATATAACATATAAATAATAATAAAAATCCATTCCAGTGGAAGCTAAATAGATAAATATTTCACACTATTTATCAGTTAAGATGTTGTGTAGCGAATTATTGTGGGCATACAGTGTTATTCATAAACGTGTTTTTAATTTTAATCAATTGCTAAGCAAATGTTTAGCCAAATTCCTTAGAGTTCGCTAACCAATTGATTAGTATGTGTCAAATTTAAACACCATCGGTAGCTTGTTAAGAGGGTGCTAAGAGGCAATATGGTGGTTTTTATTTGAGTCAGCTGATCGATTCAATAGGATTATTGTTTGCCTCGAGATTATTTTGTTCCTAATATCGAGCTGTGCCTTAGTAAATATGGAATTCGACAATCTTTTACGACCTTTCAGAACGACGCAAAAAAGAATTAAATCATTTTTAAACGCCAGCGGGAAGTAGACCAAGGAAGACCTACAAAGCTCGTTAAAATCCGTTACGAGAATGATTATCTACATTACATTTTCTTCATTCGAAGTACACATGATGAAAGGATTTATAGGGAAAACTCAAACAGGACTAGGCTTAAACAGGAGTAGGCTGAAGAGTATGAGTTCGTGAGGAAGCTCATAGATATCTAAATATCCCATGTGCCCTTAATCTTATGACGCCAGTTCTAAAGCCATAAACTATAAGAATAGCCACGTGGCACACAAATAACAAGAGACATTTTGTAGAAACTATTTATTTTGATATTTAATAAAGACAAATTTTTGTTATAAATTCCCTAATTTTGTATTCCAATATTCTGCTTACAAAGACATGGACTGTGCCATTCTTTTGTCATGCCACTCTCATTTCTCATCAATTCCACGAGCCTCAGCCCTAATGGTCTCCTCCCTCCCCGTCTTTGCGGTTGAATAGTATTGGTGCTTGGTGCCAATAGTGGCTTTCATAGCAGCAGTCAAACTTGTACCTGTAAACAAGTATAATAATTGTTATTAAAAGACACTGAAACCCTGTTGCAACAGCGATAGGAATTAGGCAGTAATATATAATAGACACAAGTACAGGATACATTTCCAAAAGAGCATATTCAAGCTAGGACATGAAAAAAACATAGCTATAATCGGCTACTGATGTTACATAAATTTTACATTCATTTGGTCAGTTTATATTAGTAAGTGTATATAAATTCAGGGATAAATACCTTTTCCAGTTTACTCCAATTTTTGGAGCTAATTATTTTCATTGCTACCATGTCAAATAAAATTAAATAGCGTAATAAATAATTATGAGGTCAATGGAGGCTATTGCAACTTTAAAAAAAAAAAATCTTTAAATTTTGCCAAAAATGTCCATCTTATTGTATTGGATAATATATTAAACTTAAAAGATTAAGCATATATCGGAGATTCGTTTCGACATAAAATAATGGCAAATAGCTGTAAGGTTTAACCCAAAATCTTAATAATAACCCATGTCGGCAGAAAAAGTCGCATTGGCCCCATGTTGGGGTAAATGCAACTAATTAAAATAACTTATTCGTTTTTATAGCGTATGTGCTCACAGTCGGAGGCATGATTCTTCTTTGTGAAATTTTCGCAAAAATGATTTGAACCAGTCAAGTCCTAATCCGACTAAAAGTATATTTTGTATTTTTGGGGGCTAATGTGACTATTTTCTATAGGATTAGTGCTGTGTAGGCGTAAAAAATATCGATAAATTTTAAAATGTAATGTTTCAATACAACAATAATATTTATACTTATTTAAACTAAATCACTTCACTTTATATTAAATCAATGGCACATGTTTTCATGAGCGATCCTTAAAAGTCTTTAGACTTTAAGCTTAAGTATAATAAACTTAACTAAAATTATACTTCGTACACATCAATATTAAAAGGAAACTTATGGGTCAAAATCACCAAGGTGGCAAATTCCAAATTCTGTTTTATGGTGAATTTACCTAGCAGCTATTACTTTGATGATCAGCCTAAATGATCACTAAACTTATGTTTAAATAATATTTACGTTGGCAGAGCATAGAATTGATTACTAATTTTGTAATTTTATTTTTAAACAGCGCTATCGCTGATAAAAATCATTCCGGGAACGTTTTTGTGAGGTTTATAATAATATTAAAATGTAACATAAGTATTTTTTTTACCTTGTACAATAGCGAATACTATTTTATTTATAAATAGAAATTTAAAAAATGTAATGAAATTGCCAATAAATAACTTAAATAGCAAAACATAGTGCAAATGGAGCTATTATGACTATTTCTTTGTCTAAATTATCTAAGTATGAGAAATGTCTCTGTCTTACATATAAATTAACATGCTATAGGTATAAGAAGTTCGCCTTATTTTAATATTACCAGAGCCTTTTTAAAATATTTAAATATTTATATGTGTTATCTATGATTTTGTGGTGTTCCCGGAAATGATGAGTTGTTCGCGGAATGATGCGTGTGTTCCCTAAATGACGATATAGATACAATTTAGGTTTATAAAATCATAAGCAATGTTTTTGTACGTCCTACTTATTTATTCATTTTGGCATAAGGTTCTTAATTAACAAAAACGTAACTTAAATCACTTTACAGTCTTATAATTGCTGTACACAGCCGATTAGAAATTCTTAATAATCATATTAAACTTTTATTATGACGTTAATAAACAAACCATCTAAATATTATACTTATTGTTTTGTAGTTTATAAGTATTAGATAAACTTTACATCAAAAACAAGCACTCTTAATCATATTAATTAAACACAAGAATATATTATTATATAAAAAGAAACAAGCATTAGAATTTTTCATAAACATCAATATCAGTATCAAAGTAATAATACTCTTTATTATTTTCTGTTTTCAGCAATGGCGTTGAAATAATACTTATTATTTGCTCAAATGCAATGTAGGATACATCACTCGGATCTAATTTAATTTTTTTTGCATTATTACGCACTGAATTTAAGAATGTGACTAGGATTTCTCCATCATCTTTATCGACACCTGTCTTACAGATGGCAACATATCTGTAATTGACAGTTTTCTTTTGTGTAGGTACTTTAATTAAAATAAAGGTTCCAGGGGATATTAAATTTGGGTGTAGATTTTCCTTGTTTTGATTGTAAGATGTACCAGCTTCAACTGTAATGGATTTTTGCGCAGTCTGCTGACGAAGAGAAATCGACATTAAATCCTCATCATCGGATGATGATGAGTAAATGGTGTTGTAAATACTCCGTTTCTTCAATTGCAGCAAATTTTGTACATCAATTGTATCCATAGGCTCTTTTGGTTCAGGAGACTTTCTTAAAGGTATTCCCATGTTTTTTGGTTCAGAGTTCGGATATAAACTGCCAGATAATACAGACATTTTCAGTTGCTTTTCAAAACGTTCGTTTCGGTATGTATTAATTATAACTTCTGGTCCTCTTTGCCATGTAATTTTTGTAATATTCATGATACCTGGTATGGCATCTATGGTTTTTGGAACTAAGTCTTTTGCTCTAGAAATATCATCATCAGGAATCTCTTTTACCAGTATTTTCTCTCTCAGTCATCTCATCAATATTTTTAACTGCCTTTTCAGCCTTTTTTTTCTGATAGTACGCTCTATCCTTAGCCCTTTTTATTTCTCTCTCTTCCTCCGTCATCTTATCTAGAAATTTCCTTTTCCTGGCGTTAGCTTTCTCTCGTTGTCGCAAGTAAGCGGAACTTTTTTTTTTTACTTGCTTTTTCGGACGTTTCTTATTTTTTTCAGCTACATTAGACTCCATATTGCTAAAAAATATTAAACATAAATTAAAAAATATGTTAGCACAACATACATTAAATTAATTAAGCAATAGTTATAACAAGGGCGCATTTATTTGGAAAAGTCATTTCGGGAACGTCATCATCATTTCGAGAACGCTCCGTCAAGTCCAGGAACGTTCCCGAAATGACTTTTTTAAATAAACGCGCCCTTTTTAGACGGCGGCCATCTTTCACATCATGTTGGACTTTGTTATTGTAAAATATTTGAGGTTACTATTTGCTATAAAACACTACAAAACGTATTTTTCAATATTCCAAGTTGAGAAACGCATTCCCGGTATGATGACGTATTGATGTACGCTCTATAAATAATGAATTGAAAGATACTTACCACTTATTTTCAAATTGTTTTGGCGAAAACTCTCTCGACAACCGTTTTGTTTATAGCATTCACATCACTGTACCATAGACAACTAAAGGTTGCGTTCAAAAACTGAATTTTTACTGAGAATCAAAACTGCGTTCACTAAAATGACGCTTACATTGCCGGACACAATATTTTGACTTGATTTTCTTTAATCCCTTTTCTTTCTTAAAAAAATAACAATAATTAATTGATATAAGATAAAATTGTAGGTCATTAAGTAAGACAAACTTTTCACTTTATTTTATTTTATGAATATTTCCAAAGTTAGTTTCTGAAGATTGCTAAATAGGACGCGTTCTCGAAATGATTTTTTGTAGTTATTTCTTCAAATAATAATGAATAAGCTTTATTTTTGCAGTACAAAATATTATGTACAGTTAATATGAACAGAATTAAGTAATATTTACGATAACGATTTGCTTAAGTAAACTAAATTTAGACATTTATTTGCTGGCAACGCTAATTCTCCACCTTGGTGATTTTGACCCTTAAATAATTCTCCATCTAAGTAATCTGGTTGTGGAAGATAAGTAACTATGTCTCCGAAATCAATAATTGAGATATCATCTTCGATTATACGAAACGTGTTCTTTCGTTTGTATGATTTGAGCCCTGTAACTACAATTTTGTTATCTGAGACGTCTTGTACACGGCATAAGTATTTATAAGTCTTTTTGCCCCGCGTAGAACTAAATTTCGCTAAAACAAAAGAGCCTACTTTTGGGACTTCTGAGACCAGAGATTCTTCCGAAAATGATGACATACCTTTAAACGTAGTTGCCAATTCCATTAAATTTGATGAAATTTCTGTAGAAGCTGATAATTCTATCGAAGCAGATGGTATGTCGGTCGAAGTCGATGCGATTCAGAAACATGTTTACAGGTTTCATTAGTGTCAATTTCGTCTGAAATTTCTGTAGTTAGTAAGTCTTCCCAAAAAGTATTGGCGTCTTCATCTGATAAATCATCTAATTGATAGGAACAACTGCTGTTGCTGTCAGTTTCATAGTTCTTTTTAATTTTCTTGTTTCTTTTAAGGCCTCTCTTCTTTTCGTTTTGTTTGTTTTTCAATTTTTGTTTCTTTATCCTTATTAGATTGATTTTCTTTTTTTGGTTTCTTTACTCTTTTTCCGTCTTTTTCCTTTTCCATTATCTCAATAACTTCCTTATACGTAAGTATTTCCGCTCTTGTCACACGCGTTTTTTTATTTTTTGGAGGATCGTTGCGAGCCATTGAATTTAACAAAAGTTCTTCAAATGATACGTTAAAGTTGTCTTCATTTATCTGGTATTTGCTGCCTGAATTAACTCGTTTCCGAATTTTATTTGAATATGTTTTTTTTTGTTTTAGGACTTGGAAGTGTTAGTTTATATTATATGTACGAGGATCTTCTACGGTATTTGAATACGTGTTTTTTTTTTGTTTTTCTTTTTCCGGAGTTATTTCAATTTGTTACTTAATTCTGTTAAAGCTGTTTCTTTCTGCATTTTCTTACTTTTTTCATAGGTTCTTATTTCTTTACTTGTTTCTTTTTTAACTCTTAATATTTGAATAATTTGAATATTTTTAGTTTCATTATTCTGGTCATGACAGTGTATTGAATTATCCTGTTGTTGTCTTTCGTAACTTATCATGTTCTCTTTATTTTGCATCTTGTTTTCAGTTGTTTTGAAACTTTACAATATTTAAGACTTTTATGGTCTGGTTGAGAGTTTAAAGTTTTAAGAGCCAATATTACGAGAGTTAGAACGTTGTTAAGAGATGTGTTGACCAATTCTTGCGTACTGTTTTCAAATGTTGCTCGAATAGCTTCATTAACATCTTCGATGTAGTTGCCTTGCTCGTATGTTTGAACATACTGCTCCCATCTAGACCAAGATAAGGGATCAAACTTTTCTTTTGGGATCTCGTGCCGATTTAAGGGATAGATACCTGTTTTTTTTTAAAATCCATTGGCTAGAATAACAGGATTCATAACATCCCATATTTCCGTAATAATTTGTGCGAGCTCACTTTTGGGTAACTTTGCTCCGATATGAAGCCTTTGCCATTTAACCAAGGCTTCTTCCCATCGATCTTTCATGGGCTTCATTCCACTTACATCTAGCGGTTGAAGGATATGTGAAGAATGCGGGGGTAACTTCAAAATGGTAACATTTTCTGAAATTGCGAGTTCGATCACTTTTAAATCGACGTGTGTGGAGTGGCCATCATAAATTAGTAAAACTGGTCGCTCATTTCCGATCGCACGTAAAAATACATTTTTAAAATATTTCTCGAAATTTGATGTTTCCTTCCAGCCCTTTTGGCTGACAGCGTATGCTGTTTTCACAGTATCATTTTTGTAACACCACTCGTTCCACAGGTATTTTCCTTGAAAAATTATGAGTGGAGGGACTTTATCGCCGCGTGCATTAGTTGCCAATAGGACACTCGTGTTATCACGCCCGGGGGAACTAGTTGTCCTAGTAGAACTATACCCTCTTTGGCCAAGCACTTTACTCTTGGAAGGGTCGTTGCAAAAACTAGTTTCGTCTAGATTATAGATGCACTCAGGTTTCTCGGCCAGATCCAAATCATTTATGGCATTTTCCAATAAATCAAAGTATTCATATACGGTGAAAGGGTTGCAAGCTTTTCTTGCTAGCTATTTCGACTGATTGTGTTTTTTTTAATGATAGATTATTTCTTTTGCAAAAGCGACGAAACCAATCTTCTCCAGGAATGTTATCCTTAAATGGAGTTATCCACCCATTTCTTACAACGTATTCCGATACTAATGTTTTGACTTCCTTTTTAGTTAGAGGAAAGCCATACTTTTCTAAAGTATGCAGATACGCAGCTATCTTGCGCTCAATATCAATTGAAAATACTGTCTTCATTCCAGCATTCACCTGTTTCTGGCCACGTGTGCCATATAAATGCGAAATTATAGTAGATCTCGGAATACTAAAGTTGCTGCCTTTGCTGCCTCGTAACTATTTAACGTTTTGTTTTTACTAACTCGAGTGTCTCTAGAAGCTTTTCTTTTGAATAGCTCTTTTCTTTTTTCTTAATATAATTTCGGACCATCTAAAACAAGTCAAATATCAAATGAGAGCAAACTTTGAAACAAAAAAAATCCTAATTAAATTCAATTATCTCGAAAAAAAAGCATTAAAATAAAAGAGAACACTATGTTCTTACTGTAGTACTAACCAAAATGAGCGAGTATATTACGGTGGGGAGCGGTGCAGTGCATTACCTTTTATTTAAGCAATTTACTCAGGTCCCGAATTCATTCTGATCGTGCTCGTGTAAGCATATTGATTTATTATCGACATTCGACATCACTAGCATATTTATTTTTATACAATCACGAAGGGGCTATTGTAACTAAAATAACGAGACTCAATAGCCCCACCACGCGGTAAATTGAGGCTAATGTAACTATTACATTATCTTACGAATTAATGGATCTAACGTTATAAAATAAGTTTATAGAGTACTTACCGTTATTTTTTCTTAGTTTTTGCATTAAACCTTGCTTAGAACGCACGATACAATTTTTTTTTTGTTAAAAGTTGATGAGACGCTCTCCAACAAACACGAGATCAAAATGGCGACTAACGAAAAACCTCTTTATGTCAAACATTTCCGATCTCAGTAATGCCATCTGTTTATGATAGGTTAAACTATGTTTTTTCTCCATGCCAATAGATGGCATTGTATTTTAAAAACCATAGAACAGAAGATGTCGCCGTTGGTTACAGAACTGAACTTCAATTTACGAAAAAGTTCGTAAGTTTTTGTTTCGCTTTTAAAATTGTAAATCCGCCACCGGACAAAGTAAAACTTCCTTGCAAAATAAGCAAAGTTATCCGCGGAGACCACAAGAAATAAAAAAGGAAATACAAGTTGATGATTTTTGAGTTGATAAGAAGAAAAATAAGTCGGTTTAACCCTTAAATGCATAGCGATGTAGATAGTTGAATTTGTTGCGTAAATCTTGGTCGTTTTGAATGTCGATAATTTCTAACTGCATTGACTCTGGCGCATTTTCAACTGAAATCGTGAAAGGATTGCTGAATATGTCCAACAGAGGTTTCACATTTTTAAACTCCGAAAATCTGTCTTGAAAAGATTGAATCAAAATATCTAGCTTTTCTACATAACTGAAATTAATCGCAGTTTTGTTGAATTTTTCAGCCATTTTCTTATAATTCGGAAAATGATTGTAATTTCCAGAATTCAATTGCGACCTGAAAAGTGTCAGCTTGCATTGAAAGGATGATACATGAGCGTAGAGCTGGGGATATCAGTTGATTTTTGC
Organism: Dasypolia templi; assembly: GCA_963555695.1. Classification (NCBI taxonomy): domain Eukaryota; kingdom Metazoa; phylum Arthropoda; class Insecta; order Lepidoptera; family Noctuidae; genus Dasypolia; species Dasypolia templi. The sequence goes on along the minus strand of OY743142.1, from coordinate 4,195,684 downwards.
CTTGAAGCCGTGTGTTCAAGACATTCAAATGATTTGTAATGTCAACTAAAAAAGCCAAATCACACAACCAATCTGGATTTTTAAGTTCCGGGACATCCCTTTGCTTTTCCGCCAGAAATATTCCAATTTCTTCTATTAAATTTAGAAATCGTTCCAGTGTCAATCCACGACTTAGCCACCTTACTTCTGTATAATACAGTAAATCTCCATATTCGCTTTTTGCCTGTGATTGAGTCCTCGTGATTTTATGAAATTTACAGTCGAAACTACCACTTTCATGACATTTTGAAATTCAATTTTTTTAGAACAGAGGACTTCTTGGTGTATAATGCAGTGAAACTGCATGAGATCTTCAGCGTTTATGTTTTTTTCTTGCAGATGCTTTTCCAGCAAAGTAAATAGCCCAGAATTGACACCAATCAACGAAGGAGCACCGTCAGTCGCAACTCCCGATAATTTTGATAAGTCCAAATCAGTTTTTGAACACTCATCCAAAAGTACAGAGTATATCAACTCCTCTGGTTTGACCTTTCAATGAACACATTCCTAATAACTCTTCTAAGACTTCAAAATCTTGATTAACACCTCGTATGAATATGAGAAGTTGAGCTGTGGAACTAATATCAGTGGATTCGTCGAGTGCTAATGAAAAAAAATCAATGATCCTTGTTTTTTCATTTAATTATTCCGCAATATTACCTGACAAAGACATAATTCGTCTTTGGATAGTCATACGATTCAGTTGAATTTTCTCAAACTTTTTTGCTGCTTCTGGACACATTTTTTTAGCGGCAATTTCTATGCATTCTTTTACAAAATCCCCATCATTGAAGGGGCGACTTCGCTTTGCTACGAGGGCTGCACTAAAAGGATCGGGAACGGAATATTTCCACTGTTCCTGTCATATTAAAATCTTTTTAATTGAAAACTCATTGGTTTTAAAAATCGAATATCATTTATTTATTTAAAAAAAGATTCTCGGTCTTGTCACAAGGTTTTGTCAAACTTGTTTAGTCGTTGAGAAAATGGAATTGACTCGAGCAAATTCAAGAGCGATGATTTATTATGACTTTCGAAGTGGTTTAACACAAATGCAGTGTGTTGACCGGATGATTTCTGCATTTGGTGATGAAGCGCCATCCAAAACCACAATTTATCGCTGGGTTGCTGAATTTCAACGTGGACGTGTCAAGCTCAGTGATGATCCCCGTCAAGGTCGTCCAAAAACTGCAGTCACCCAAGAAAACGTTGATGCTATGCGTAAGCTGATTGAGGAAGATCGACATGTGTCATACCGCGAAATTCAGGCAGCTTTAGACATTGGCATGAGTCAAATACAAATAATCTTGCATGAATAATTAGGTGTAAAAAATTTGTTTTCCCGATGGATACCGCATTCGCTCTGTGAAGAGCAAACAGCGGCTCGCGTTACTTGGTGCATCAGAACTCTCGAAAGATTCCACGCAGGATCCTCAAATGCTGTATACAACATCGTATCAGGTAACGAATCCTGGATATACGCGTACGAACCCGAAACAAAAAACCAGTCACGAGTTTGGGGTGTTCGAAAATGAGTTAATGCCAACAAAAATTGTTCGTTCACGGAGTGTTGCAAAAAAAATGGTGGCCACGTTTGTCTCCAAAACCGGCCATGTTACGACTATTCCTCTTGAGGGATAAAGAACGGTTAATGTAGAATGGTGCTAGCATTTGTTTGCCACAGGTCGCTTCTGAACTCCGTAAAGAGAACTGCAACCCAAAAGAGTTTTTAGAGCAAACATAGAATTATTAGACCATCCGCCGTACAGCCCCGACCTAAGCCCTAATGATTTCTATACTTTCCCTAAAATAAAGAATAAATTGCGTGGACAGAGATTTTCATCACCTGAAGAAGCTGTGGACGCCTACAAAACGGCCATTTTGGAGACCCCAAAAATGTGTCAAATTTCGCGGAGAATACTTCGAAAAGCAATAAATACATTTTTTAAAAGTAATGTTGTGTCACTTGATTCCCGAAATTTTCAGTGCCGCCCTCGTATCACTCGAGAAAATTCATAACTAACTTTTGTAGCTGTTTCTGAATCTTGAATGGGTTTTGTAAACATAGCTTGCTGACCAGTAAGCTCCCGTTTTAAAGACAACATTTTTTGCTTTCTTAATTCGCCTGTAAACTTGGTAAAAGTGCGGATGGATGCTGCGTTTCATAGTGCCTTTTTACATTATATTCCTTTGCAATCGCAACAGAATTCTTGCAAATTAAACAAACGACTTTGTTATGCGACCATACAAAAAAGTATTTCTCGGTCCAAATTTCTTGAAACTGCCGATTTTCATCTTTAATCTTACGTTTTTTACTAGGCCCTGGCTTGTCCATGTTGCGTTCTAATCTTGGCTATGATTAACACAGCACCTAAAAACAATTACAGTACCTACTTAAATTACCCATCCTTTTTTAAATTACCAAAAATAATTGATTAAATATGTAGGGAAACACTTATTAATAACAGAGTTTTACTTACCATTTCACAACACAATTATACACGGCACTTTACGGGAAATCTACGTTGAATGTGGATCAAAATATATGACACCGGCTAGTCGAGTTAAAATCTACACTAGAACTATTGACACTTCACTCAAATTAAAACCGAATTGTCGGTCGAGCTATATCGCGGCGCCCCCGTAAGGGGGCGTTGCGTGCGGTGCCGGGGCTTCACCCCCTGACCGCGGAAGCCATACGGCGACCCGTAAATACGGGCCTCTCCTTTGGTCTGCTTCAGTGGCAGTGGATTTTTCGGGCGCGCGCGGGTAACGCGCGCCCGTGTGAGTGATTGTTATTTTGTTTCTGTAGGAGCGCCGCGACGCTTATAGTGAAGCGCCGCTTTCTTCACGACATCTCGGCGGTCTGTCGCCGCCAGGTGAGACCCCTAGTTACCTAGGGGAGGCCCGGCGACAACGACCAGCGACGGAGATGCCGACTCGACGCGCCTACAGAGTAGGTGAGTGGTCCCCGCCCGTCCAGATCACAGAGCTAGCCGCTACTGTCCGACATGTGGGTGTGAACGGTATTGTAATTGTGTAACACCGTTCAATGTTTGCGTGACTCGCGGCCCGCGCCGCGCGTACACGCGTGAGTTTGGTTGCCTGTTTGGACATGTATGTCTGTCTGCATTTACGTAACGTGCCTATATTAACCTAGAACACGTTACGTAATGGGTGTGTGTGTTGTGAGTGTGGAGTCTTTTTGTCACAGATAAGTCGCGTGTAACTTGGCTGCGGCTTATCTGGAAATCAGTCCTGGTTCGGTTTTCTTGAGTCTTCTGTATCCCGAAGGAGGTGGCGGAGGGGGGCGGGGGCGGCCTTGTGCCAGAAGGCCGCCGGCGTCCCATTTTGGGCCGCCCTGGGTGACCTAGCCGTGATACAGAGTCAGTAGTGCGGCCAAGCCATCACGGATGACCAACTCGACATCCTGTCCCTGCCTGATGGCCTTTATCAGGTCCATCAGTAGTTTGATGGCACAGGTTGTGAAATCCGACTTGTCTGTGGCTGCTTTGGCGTCGGTAGCGCCGCCACTGGTTTCTTTTAGGAACTTTTCCTTTGGTAGTTCCTTGTTTGTCCGCGGCGCCGTGGCGGCGCTAGCGGTAGGTTGCTGCATATTCACAACCTGTGCCTCGGTGAAGGCAGGGGTGGCAGTTGGGTTTTCTTGGGTCGCCGGGCGTGGGTCGGGTTTCTTCCCCTTGCCTTTTCCCCCGCGTCTCTTGTTTTTCCTCCGCCCAGAGGAGGTAGCTTCTTTGTTTGAGAGCCCGTTGGCCGCCGCCATAAGCGTCGTGCCTTGGGCCTCCGAATTGTCGGTCGCTGCGGTTAGCGTGGCTTTTATACCGCGCGTATAGAGTCGAAAACTGTCTGGAGAAATCTCGAAACCGACTCTGGAAGCTTCGTGTATCTACCTACGCGAGCAATCGGGAATTCGGGACTATTGCTATCTCGCTTGCTCTAACAATATAACCCGTGGATAAGCCGCCACCGCGCTGCCGTCGTCGCCGCGCCGCCGGCCGCGGCGCTTCCTCAAGAAAACGAATTTAACCGAGATCGGCACGAACATTACCGACCGCAGTTACCGACGCATGCATGGCGCACCGATAAGCGCACTTAAGAGCTCGCGCGCGAGATTCAAATTACTGTTCGAACATATTTTTTTTTGGTTTTATTCTGGAATAGAATTCAATATTTTTCGAATGTATGAGAGCATTATTTTTGCTGTCGGCGGGCCACCAGTATTCGACCGGCGGGCCGCATGCGGCCCGCGGGCCGTGGTCTGTGCATCCCTGCTCTAGACTTAGAGATTGAGATACAAAAGCCTTCGAAAGCCTTGAATCAATCTTTCTCATGGTCAGAATACAAAAAGGCTAACACTGTCAAGTATCTTGTATCCTGTACACCAAACGGCTTAGTGAATTATATTTCACCAGGCTATGGAGGAAGGATTACTGACACATGTTTGGTTGAGTCGTGTGATTTTATAAAATGTTTGAAACCACGTATGTGTGTGATGGCTGATAGGGGATTCAAGCATGTAGAATTATATTTACGTAAACATGGAGTGAAGCTAGTGCGACCTCCAAGTGTTACAACTGGGGCTAAGCTATCAAAAACTGAGGCAAGGGAAACCAAACAAATTGCCAGTTTAAGAATACATGTTAGAGTGATACATGAGAGAGTAATTCGTCGCTTGAGAGAGTTTAGTAAGTAAAAGCCACATGCATGTGTAAATCATAATCTTGTCAAAGTACTTGATGATGTTATTACCATTGCCTGTGGTTTAATAAATTTACAAGATTCTTTAATTAAATAAAACTACAATTTTACTACAATAAAATATGGTGTTTTAATATACCACAAAGTAGGAAACACTTTGATATAAAAATGGGTACACACATTATCTTTCCACGAAGAGACTAAATCTTTAATAAAATGTGATACAAATTTGTCATCGAATGTAATGCTTATAATATCTACATTTTTATATATACTGTAGTTGCAATCAGAAGTAACCATTGTGAAGACCTGTCAAATACATTTGTAGTTGCATCTGCACATAATACTTCTGGGTTGGTTTCCCATTTTGTACATATTTTTTAAGATCTTCACACTTATTGGACACTTAATTTCTATGATGCTGGCATCACAGATCCCATCAGGCGATCCTGCTACCATGGGATATTTTTGACAGAGCATAAGGCCACATTTTTTTATTTTTTTCCCCAGTCTGGTACTGTAGGTTTTCCTTACTTCAACATTCTACCGCGTTTCATGGCCGGTGTGTCAGGGATTTTTCCACCCATAATCAAAGCAATCAGCGTTCCATCGCTGCACCTGCTAAATTCGTATGCTCGTGAAGCCGTCACCCTGCCATATCTTAATTCATGCCAGAGGCAGCTTTGATGTTGGTCTCTCGTTTCTTCCTCAACTTTCATAACATCTGCATCAGACAAGACAACTTTTTGCAAAAAACTGTCGCAGGACTTCTCCTTGTATTTCAGCACCAATTTGTGCATGGATAATCTTTCTATTGTATCACAAACATAATCTTTCTGATACCTTGCGCATCCCTTCTTCTAGAAATTTTTCAAATGTTCCACTATTTGATCGCAAGCTAGGCTTACCATTAGATAAGTCTTTTGCAGTCATATACTTTAACGTAGTTCCAACCTTGGATAGTTTTGACTTCATCCAGTAGCATTCAACAGATGTACAGGACGGCTCTTCACTCCTGCGATGGACCCACATAAGAAATTCCATGGCATGTTTGCAGCCTCCTTGTGAAGTAACAGTCATGGCATTCTACTGACTTGACTACTTCATCAACTTCGTCGACTATTAACGTCACTCCATATAACTTTGCGTGAACCTTGTGTTGTGGGCAGATTTTAGCTTTTACTATGCACAAATTTCCATCGCGTTGAAGCTGAACGTAGCTTACAGCGTCATCCCCATAAGATGGCCTGGAAGATCTAAAACAAAGAAATCACTCGGTTCGCATCTGATAAAGTTAATAAAAACAATATTTTAGTTCCATAACCTCTGATCTATCAAGAAGTGCTTTTTATTGAAACTGGGTTAATGGGTTTTAAACTTTGATCAAATCATAAGAAAATCATACTAAAGTGTACTCAAAGTCAAAGTCAAAGCATTTATTTCAAATAGGCCCATAAAATGCCACTTTTGAACGTCAAAAACTACATTAAAAATATAACTGATTCTAGGCGCCACTTCCAAAAAGTAGTTTCGTATGGAGAAGAAGTGGCAAGAAACTCCACCGTTACTCTTTTAAAATATTTTAAAATATTTTATACATTAATTATATTTTTATATGTGAAGACGATGCACCAAGAATAAAAATACTATACCACAATTGGTAAGAAGAATTAAAAATAAAGCAAAGGCAGATAAATGAATCACGCGATAGGTACATTGTGCTCACATATTTACAAACATTGTAAAAATATATGACTTTCCTAAAATATTAACTAGGAATAAGTCAGTGTGTGAGTAAGTAAAAAAATTAAAATAAAAAATTAAATTAGCAACCAATGTGATTTTGTCTAGACGGGATTGTCCTATGGAGCTGGACCATCATGTGTCCAAGCATTCTTATCTTGTATATAGTCCTCTAATTTGTAGTAAGCTTGTCTGCAAAGTGTACTTTTTATACGAATTTTAAATTTTCTTTCATTTAATTGCAATATATCACAAGGTATTTCGTTATAACATTTAACACAGTACCCCATAAATGATGTATGTACTTTAGCTAATCTGAAAAATGGTTGATCTATTTTATCTTTATTTCTAGTATTCAAATTGTCTATCACTTATTTTATTAAAAAGATGTAGATTTTTCTTACATACATAATATTTTCATAAATTAATTGGCAAGGTACTGTCATAATATTAATCCCTTTAAATAGTTCCCTGAGAGATTCGCGACGAGGAAGATTGATATGGCTCTGACAGCTCTCTTTTGCAAAATAAAAATGGATTGAATGTCAGCAGCCCGACCCCACAGTAAAATGCCATACGACATAATGCTGTGGAAGTAGCTAAAATAGACCAAACGCGCGGTTTCTACATCTGTTAACTGTCTTATCATTCTAACAGCATAAGCGGCAGAGCTTAGCCGCCCCGCAAGAGATGTTATATGTGGTCCCCATTGTAATTTCTCGTCCAGCGTGATTCCTAGGAAAACCGTCTGATTAATAAATTCAACTGTTACTACTTACATTGTAGTTTTGACATTCCTATACTCTGCTGAACAATGGTTATTTGTTATAGAAGAGTGCATAGTTGCTTTTAACCGCGTGCTCAATTTGATGACCGAGCAAGCGAAGGATTAAAAAATTAGGATCCTGAGCGTTAGCGACGGAATCAAAAGAGCACAAGGTGAAAAATCTTTGCACTCGAGTGCAACACGTAACTTTTCATCCCACCTCAGCGAGGAAATGACTAAATGCAAAAAAACACGTTTACAAGATACTTTTATTTCAGTTTAGTTAATAACTAATCCATTATGATAGGTTACCCCTTAAATGCACGATTTTTTATTTTCGTTGGAGAAAAATATATAATATGGAGAAATACATTACAGATGAGGGAAAAATACAAAAAAAAAAACCAAAATTATTTAATGATACTATTTAATTAAAAAATAATAAGTATCATTTTTGATACTACATGCACTAAAAAGTTCCAAAAGTCTGAATAATGTTGTTTGTCCGAAATAAAGTAATTCTATTCTATTCTATTCTATTCTAAAACAATACGGATTGCTTCAATACATTCCATAAGTTAAAACTAGTGGAATTTATTGAAGCAATCTGTACTCTTTTTGGAGCAAAGATAAACTTGGCACTTCTCGCACATGATACTGCTAAGAAGATGACAGCCCTGCATCATGCATTTCCTTCTTTTTTCTTTTCTTATTTGCTTGTGGCCAGTTCCATCGTATCTAACATCTTTTGATGGTATGACTTGCTGAATATGTCTTCTCTTAGGGGGTGGATTTTCTACCGGGCAGCTGGTGCTAGGTCTGCCTCGTGTTGGTTGTGGGTTAGCTCCATATTTGCACAGAGTTTGGGCTAACTCTGTCTTGAAGTCTGCTAACTTTAGGACCTGCTTTGGGTAGACTCCTTTTTTCGCACACACTTGTTTGTACAGAACCCATGAATTGATAACTGAAAGATCCAAAAGGTGGTTGAATATGCGCATGTACCATTTTCTAGTCTTCATACGGATTCTATATCTACCCAAGTCCACTGGCTATGTTGGTCATTATTATTGAAGTGCAGTATTTGTCTTATTTTCTCAAACCTGTTCACAGGCATTGCTTCTTTGATACTCGTAGCTACAAAGCCGTGTATATTATTCCAGTACGATCGCACACTGGGATAATAATGATACACTGACATAAATATTAGTATCAGGTATGTTATCAGGGCGTTAAGGTTGCTTCTGTGCAGATAATAGATTTGTTTCTTCAATAATTTTAGCCAGGAAGTCGGGGGTAAAATAATATGAAAAAAACTCATATGGGTTTTCAAGGGCCATAATATCTGGGGGCAAATCTGTAGAACCTTTGAACTGTATTTGGTCAGGGCAAAATACCATAGACTGCTTTTTCCAGATTAGTCTCTGTGTATCTATTGGTCGATAGGCATCTTGACGAGAGCTGGGACCTGGCATGTAATCCAGTATATCTTCATACTCACTCATCAATGGAGGTTCACCCAGGTTGAGATCAGGTTCGTCATTTCCTACCTGTTCTTCCATGTTATAATTTTCAAGCTCAGCTTGCAGAGCTTCACGAGTAGGATAATATTCTTAATCCTCTCCATTCGATTCTGCATTATCCTCTGAGATCAGACCGTCTTCTAATCGCTCAAGCAAATCTCTCATGCATATTTCTAGCAGCCATTCTGTAGCAAAATATACAAAATCAAGCAATTCTAAAACTGCAATTTGCGTACCCAAAGCATGACGCTAGTGCATGGAGTATCATTTTTGATACCAACAAAAAATTTCACATCTTGTAAATAGCACTAAAAATTTATGATATATCAACAAATTTGAAAACACACCTTTGGACTCGTAGTTAACAATTTTCTGGTGAAAAAGAACTCAAGATCTAGCTAAAATGAATGGATAAAAACTAGCAAATTTCACTTCGTTGAAAATGAAATGCGAGTGCGACAATTTTGTCATTTAGAATAAAATATGGGCGTGTAATTTTTTTTTAAAGTAAATAGGCAATGATAGCTTCACACAGCCAAGTAACTCAAACGAACGTAATGATAATCGTTTAAAAATAAAAATCGACAACTTATCATTTTTCATACCGTATGCATTTAACCCTTCTTTGCATGATTTTTTAATTTTTTGTGAAATAAACCAGGGTGATGTAATTCATATTCTAGATTAAACGAAAAATATTTAAAAAATCCTAGTATAAATTAATAATATGAAATAAGTAAAAAACAATATGATGAAAATATCCATCACCATGCAATGTTACATGTTTAGCTCAGTACTAAATAAACAAAAAATACATTAGTGCATTCTTTATTCCTGATGACAATCCAAAAAACTATGATTATTCCTACTAAGGCACAAATTAACTCCATATTTACTACATGATATTGTAGAATACCTTTCATTTAGGATATTTGCACCCGAGTGACCCACCTGCTTTTGACCAATGTTCAGAACTATCTTTCCTTATGTCTTTCGGAGGTAGAGGAACTGGAGAACATTTTCTTTTTTTTTGACGTCAATTCTTCTTCTAGGAAACTGCTGTTAGGACACTCTTTTAGCATCTTTGGTGGTTCCTTTGTTGCACAAATGCCAGTTCATTTCGTAATTGGCCCATTGTAGGGTTTATTGGGCAGATACTGTTTTAGAAAGTGCCCTATTTTTGTAGAACATTCTGTTTATCTACTAGAATGTATTTGGTCCAAGGGCACTGTGTGTCTCATTGAGGTGCAGGATTACAGGGCGGATTTGATGATGATGGCCTATAGGTTGATGAAGTTGATGAAGATCTTCACAAATTTGTCACGTGCATTGTTGAAGAAATGGGGTCAACATAACCAAACTCTGGTGACCAGTATCATCTTGTGCTAGGAAATTTTGTCTTTTTTTTCACTCTTTGATATATTTTTGTCCCACTTTCGTAATACATGTAGGATCAGGAGTGCCGAGAGGTATTTCGTCAGGGTTTGGAGTTCCCATTTTATTAGGATAAACAATACCGGATAAACAATTACAGGGTTTTTATTAATTACACTATTACAAATTTAAACACAATTAAAGTGAATCATACCAATGCTAATAACCTTTTATCTATTGTTTACAACCATATCAAAGTATGAGCTAAATCAAAATATGTGCGTGGTGACTATGTACGCATCAGTAAATATAAATCCACTTTTTCCAAGGGATACACCGGAAACTGGAGTTCAGACATATTTCAAGTGGCGAAAGTGAAAAACATCAATCCAGTGACCTACCAGCTGCAAGATGAAAGGAAACAACCAATCTTAGGTGGATTTTATGAGCAGGAACTGCAAAACGTTAAATACCTTCATGTGTACCTAGTGGAGAAAGTGTTGAAGTGAAAGGGTGATAAAGTTCTAGTGAAGTGGTTCGTTATAGATTCTACAAGTTGTATAAATAAAGAAAACAAGATTAATTAAAGTATAATATGTTTTTTATTTCGACTGACCTTGCTGATTCTATATATTTATAATTAGACATACACAAAACTTTAACGTTTAATATTAGACACACACATGTTAAAAGTCTTATTAGGCACCAGCAGGTTACCAATACATAAAAAAAATATGAAACACATATCTAATATGTAGATGGTTTTCTAACCACAATGCAAATGCTCGCACCTCTACACCGCTACAGTGAACGATGCGAGGTGGTTTTCCTCTAAATGCCACATGTGTTGTACAATTATTTAGATGTTTCAAATTTAAATTTTCTATTATTATTTCAACTTTTGGATAATTTATGGATTCCAAGTTAAATGAAACAAACCCTAAACTCGTTAAAAAATCTCTTTCTACGAGTATAAAACCCCCTTTATACGTCCATGTAATACTGTTTATTCAAGTCAAAACTATCTAATCGTTTTATAAACTCCGAATAACTAATGTCATTACTATATTTTTTTAAAGGCATTCCATGAATAAATCTTGTAACGAACACGATTGTTTTATAGTATTCATTATCTATCAACTGTGTTGGAAGTTTTATATGAAACAAATAAAGGATCTTATCTTAATATTATAGATCGGTACTTCATTAAAGTACATCTGTTTTGATATCTGAAAACCATCTACATCAATAATATATCTTATATTGTCCAACCCCATAATTAAGTACAAAATAATAAATCGCACACAAAATAATAAATCACACACAAAATAAAATAAAATCGCAATGAAAACTTTAAAATATATCTTTACCACAGTCGCTTACAGCATAAATTACACAGTTTGTTAAATCATTACCTAATTGCTCGATGAAAAATTCATGAGCGAAACAATCTGGCGGTGTCTCGCTTAACAATTTAAACCACTCTATCACTTTCACGTTTATATCACCTGCGATATCCTCCAAATGAGATGTGATATCATCCCAGATCTCAATCAGCGAATAGGTGTTTACATCTGTGGGAAGCGGGTTTCTTGGGTAGATATATTAGGAATGAAACCAAGAGGTCGCTTAACACATTTATTTAACAAGAGATTTCAGGGTAGTGAGTTCTAAGGTCTCTGAGTACTGGTTCTGGTCACTGAAGTTAGAAGAGAAGAGAATGTTACTGCCCTGGGCTTGGCTACGCCGCAGCACGAGGTCCGGCGTGAGGTCTCAGGGCAGGCAGCAGAATTGGGCGGCGACTTCAGAGGTCGCTCGACGTAGGCAGCACCACGCTTGGGTGTACGATCGCGTGTAGGCACGGTCGTGCTAAGGCAGGGCCCCAACACGTGGCGGGCGTGGGGTCTCGGCACCCACGACCCACGTGGATGGCAGGTTAGGCGGCGGTAGCGGCCGCGTGTTTAGTACGCGTGACTGCAGTCTCTCCAGCGGTAGGGCGGAGGCAGCGAGGACGTCAGTCAGCGGTAGGCAGGATAGAAATTGTGAAGCCCAATACTGGAACCCTGGAATCAGCGCGAGGCGGGTGCTTCCGTAAGCGTTGTGCCAGGACTGCAAACCTCCGTCGATGTGTGCGTCTCCCAGCCGTAAGCCCAAAGCAAGGTGGATGGAGGAAGACTCACCCATCGTGGCGGTTTACAATTTTAGGTTATGTCGTGCGCATGCCGCGGGCATTCTCGGAGGTCCCTCGCCGCGTGGCCAGGCGATTTAAGCGAACAGCAAGGCGCAGCGCGGCGAGACAAGCAAAGCGGAGAATCCGAGAAGCATGCGCACGCATTCACAGAGGTGCAGTAAAGGTGACACGTGATGTGGCAGAAGCCACTACAGGTAAATAGCTTTCTCGACAGTCATAGGGAGGCTGCCGAGAACAATTACATTAGCTGCCAGACCGCGCAGACAGAAATACATAGAGAATGCGATCTGGCAGGACACAATTAAGAATAGAAGCAATCACGCTGAGCACTTACCCGTTTATCTCGGGGTTATTTAGAGTTACAACTTGATCTGCTTGATGCGAACGTTAGGTTTTTTTTTTTTTTTTTTGGCATCTCGTAGTTGACCTTGAGAGGTCGTGGCTACTTAACCGGACTATCCTGTGGCTGCCTTAAGCGGACTCAAAGCCTCCAGCCAGGGGCGTAAAACTACTTATATTATTAAGCGAACGCTCGCTAAGGGCACCCCCTGTGGGGTACGGACCTCGGCTTAGGGCGTCGCTGACGGGAGGACAGCAAGATGGGACAGGCTGGATCAAGTTTTGTTGATTATTATTAATCGGGGAATTTAAAGCTACAGGCTCAGCTACGGCGCGGGCTGACACTTCGTCGAGCAAGGGTCGGGGGGGACAATTACGTCGGGATCTTCGCGAGGAACCTCGGCGGCGAGGTCGGAATGTCGGTCTGTGTTTGTGCACTGTACTGGTGGCCCTACTGCTCTCCTGAATGAGAGTTATGTGGTCATCGGGATCGGTGAGGACATGCTTGGGACGGTGGACTTGACTAATGGAGGAGGGAATATAGCTAGCGGCTTTCACAACCAGAGGGTTGCGGTGATTCGCGGCGGTCTCGAAGAAACGCTTTGAAATGCGTTTCATGAACTGACGGATAGTGGGAATCCTGAGGTCTACGTGGAGGATTTCGTTGCGAACGTACCAGGGGGAGCCTGTTATCCTACGGAGGAACTTGTTCTGGAGGGTCTGCATTCTATTGAAGCGAACGGGCTTGGCGTGTGCGAAGACTGCACTGGCATAGGTCATGATCGGGCGAATGCACGCTGTGTAGATACGCAATTTGCACTTAAGTGACAATTTGCTACGTGCATTGAGGACGAAGTGGAGTCTACCTAGAGCGAAGGCGGCGCGCGAACGAGCCGCCTTAATGTGCTCTGAAAACGAGAGGTGTTCGTCGAGAACTACACCAAGATATTTGGCTCGCTTCTCCCAAGGGATCGGCTTGCCGAACATGGTGATCGGTCGAGGGGGGCAGGGGGTATGACGCGGCTTCGAGAATAGGACCGCTTGACTTTTGTCGGGATTTACTTCGATTCTCCATTTCCTAAACCAGGCGCCAAGCTTGTTGACTTGGGTTTGGAGAATGCGAGATATCGAGTCTGGATCGCGGCCGGTGTAGTAAATGGCCGTGTCGTCTGCGAACAGAGCCAGCTGTGCCTTGCTGCACTTGGGCATGTCGCTGGTGAATAGCGTGAATGCTAGGGGAGAGATCACAGAGCCCTGAGGGACTCCTGCGCGAATAGGGTGGGGGGAGGATAGCGCTCCTCCGATGCGATAACGGAAGGTGCGATTCGACAAAAATTCCCGTAAGATGAGCACGAGACGATCTGGCACACCGAGTTGGTACAGCTTATATAATAAGCCGTTGTGCCAGACTTTGTCGAACGCTTTCGCTATGTCGAAGAAAACAGCACCGGTCATCAAACCTCGTTGGAAACCGAAGTTGATGTGTTCGACTATACGGTGGACCTGTTGTACGCACGAGTGTTGGGTTCTAAAACCAAACTGTTCGTTGGGGATGAGGCCCTTTGTCTCGGCGTAGTCTCTGAGGCGCTTAGAAATAAGCCTCTCATAGATTTTGCCGAGGACATTGAGCAGACTGATGGGGCGGTAACTACTAGGCTCTGACTTTGGCTTGCCGAGCTTCGGGATACCGATGACGGTGGCTTCTTTGAATGCCTGTGGGAAGATGTTGTTGCTCAGACCACCATTGAAGATGGTGGTCAGTAGCATTATCAGGTGGGCAGGGAAAAGTTGGAATACCCTATTGGTGATTCCATCTGAGCCGGGGGCTTTACGAGCCTTAAGACCTTTGATGAGGTCGTGCACTTCGTCGGGCGTGACTGGGGGCAGTGGATACTCTGGGTCTTCGACGGGAGGGAGGGAGGCTCTATGTTCGACTTCAGCGTCGACCTCAGTGAGGTGAGCTTGGTCTACTGGTTGAGAGCTAGGCGAGCATTGGACTTCTAGACTGTCGGCTAGAAGCTCAGCCTTGTCGACATCATCGAAGGCGATGGTCTTGTCGGGACGGATCAGGGGGGGCATGGAGACTATTTCTCCGGATCTGAGCTTCCTCTGGAGTTGCCAGAAGGCTAGGTGGGTGGGCTCTAGTTCGCTCAACATCTTGTCCCAGCCGGCGGTACGCAGCTCCTCTATGCGTGTTCTTACAGTACGCTGTAAGTAACGCATATGGGCTTTGTTCGCGTCGCAGGGGAAGTTGCTGTAGGCACGGACAGCCGCGTTCTTCTCATTCAACAGTTCGCGTACACCGTCCGGCAACTTCCAGCGACGGTCATCCGTCGCTGGAATTTCCCTTGAACAATCGTTCAGGACTGATTGTACGTGAGCTGTGAATGAGTCGATCGCGGCCGTCGTGTCAGCGATAGAGTCAAAATGATCGGGGATTGGGTCCAAGTGGGGGGACGTGGTGGATTTTAAGCGATCGCTTACTCTCCTCCAGTCCGTTACCACTTTGTTGGGAAGGGGTTGGGTGGAATCGGGCAGACCTATGCGGGGGACCAGTTTCATGACTACTGGACGGTGATCGGAAGCGAGCTCTTGTACCACTTCTATAGAGTCCAACCGTAGGTTGACGTTCTGTAGGAGCGCCACGTCGAGTACATCGGCGGTGTGATTGGGATCGGGGGGAAAATGAGTGGGAGTCATCGGCGCGATGACATCGAAATTCTGAGAGGAGGAGAGGTTGAACAAGTGTCTCCCTCTGGAAGAGGTCCTGGTGCTATTCCTGGAGGGGTGTTTTGCGTTGAGATCCCCCGCTATGATAACGGAGTCACTCAGGCTAAAAAGGACAGAAAGATCTTCAGTGAGGAGTTGGAAGTTCTCCGAAGTATTAATGGGGGGGAGGTAGGCCGAAACTATGGTGATCGGTTGATGACCTGTCATGCCAAGCCGGCAGCAAGACACTTCTAATCGTGAGAGTGTGGGAGGGTCTATGGGAATGCAGTATAGCTCCTTTTTGTAATAGATAAGGGTACCGCCCTTATGGCAACGCGTCCTGTCATTGCGAACTGTACGATAGTTTGCAATTGACGGATTTCGGTAACTCGGTTTAAGGAACGTTTCCTGAACAAGGAGGATGTCGATGTGGTGGTCGCGGAGGAACTCGCTGATTTCAGCGCGTTGTCGCAGGATGCCATTGGCATTGAAATAACCTAACTTTAGGGATCGGGGTTTGGTTCGCGCGAGGATTCCTTTATCCATGATTAGGGTTGGGTTGATTAGGGTTGGTTGTTAAAGGACATCAGGGCTTGCGTAATGTCCGGGTACGCATTGTAGATATTCTGAATCATGAAAATGTTGCCGGCATTTCTGGCGGCAACAATTTCACTTGCCATTTTCCTGGCACGAGGGGTAAGGAAGGCCGTGAATGTACTTGATATGACATTAAACGCGTCCATCAGGTTCTGACCGACCACCCGGGTGGCTGCGGGCGGAGCTGACGCGGCCGGAGCGGCTTTGTTTAGAGGCACAGGAATGCCTGGAGGCGCGTTGACGCGGATGCGGGGGTCCATAAGTGGAGGGATGGCCGCAGGAACGGGTCTAGGAGCTAAGGCTGGAAAAGCCTGCTGATGGTGGAAGTAGTTCCAGGGCGAGGGCCTCTGAGGACTGAGTCGCTCCTGATGCTGTGTGGTAGGCCACGCGTGGGCGTAGCGGGGGCTTTCCCTTTGCTGGCGGGCGTCTGCACGCTTCGTCAGCTTGGGAGATGATGTTTTGGGGGCCTTGGGGCACCCACGATAATTGGCCGGGTGGCCTGAGTCGCCGCATAGCACACAGCTAGGCGGCTCTGTGCACAAGGTGCGGTCCTTAGGACGAGTGCAATCAGCAGTGCCGTGATCGCCCAGGCACTTGACGCACCTGGGTTTCGCGTGGCAGTGCATCTGCGTATGTCCGTACAGTTGGCAGCGGTGACACTGCCCTATGACACCGGTCTTAAACGGCTTCTCGATCTGCAAGCCGGTGAGGTTGCAGACGGAACGGACGTTAAAAATGGGGTGGTGACCCTCAGTAGGGGGGCAGACAACGAGGACCATATCGAACGGTACGAACGTTAGGCGTCAAGCAGGGATATTTATAGCCTTAACCATACCACGACACCGAGTGACGTGGTGGGAACTTGTAAGATTTAGGGATGTCATTCTTTTAAACCGTAACTAGTGATGTGCGTTTTAGTTGATCTGTAGGAAATCGACTACAACGCCACAGTACCCCGGCTGCTATGAAAGGATTTTCCCTAGGGGAAATCCGCTAGAAGGCCTGAACCACTAAACTGACTACCTGTACGTTCATACATCCCATTCATGTGCTTCCATTCCATCAATCATTCATCTTCTCATACTATGTCCGTCACTGACTTGGAAGTAGTCCTAAATCAGTGACTTACTCTAACATGCAAGAGGTAAACTAATAGTAGGGTAAGTTTAACTCAAGACAGTCAGTTGGAAAAACAACAAGATTATATAGCAAGTGAATCTCCGTAGGGTTAGGTAACCCAGGTGTTAAAATGCAGGGTAATGTATCTTTAGTTAGGTAAGAGTTTAGTCCGTTGTTGATTGTTGAACGTTGTCATGCATGCAGTTATGATTAAAAATAATAGTCTTCTTCATAGTTCAAGTCGAAGCATTTCCAAGAAAAAAAAATTTTTTTTTTTTGGCAGGCTAGCAAAAGTTTAAGTTAGTCTAAGTCTAGATAAAAACAAAAAAAAAAAAAATTTTTTGAAAAAAAATTATTTTATTTTATTTTAGTATCTTATTTTAAATAAACATGCATTTAAAAAAAAATTAAGCTAAACCAAAAAGGTCTATGTTAGAATTGATCTAGTTCTCGGTCTATGATCAATGTCTATGGTAAAATTTACTAAGTTAAGATTCAATACAAGTCCAACATCAATGACGAAACTGTTTTATTAGAATATCCGAATGTCATTGACGATGTTCAAAAAGCCAAGAGTCCATGACCATAACAACTGTCAAAGTTGACAAGTGTCAGTTGTCATTCAGGTTTAACACGTCATTTGTCACCGACATCGGAATTAATAATTCTAGGTTATTTTAGAGGACATGCTGACTGATAGATCGAATAAGTTTAATTAGCTTATTAGGGATATAGTTAACAAATGGTTGAGACTATAATTACGCCCATTGTGTTATTAGTGGTTGAGCGAAGTTATTGAAGTAGTTTCGTTATAGAAAGTTTAGTTTTATTTTTAAGTTTATTGAAAGAACAAAGGCGACGAAATTGTTAATGGAATTAGTAAGCGTCTACATATGGCACCGTGATAGATACTGACGAAATAATTTACTAAGTTTTATGAAATCAAGATTATGGCCTATGGAGGCCGGGCAAAAAAATCGTCATTAATGAAAATTCTATTGACTATTTTATTAATGACATAAAATACTTATGGCTATTTATCTTTTTCTGGCTTGACTGGACGTTTAATGTTGCCATGTATTAAAAATCTTGGGCAAGTAACATAAAAAGCTTTGCTTTTCGTATTGCAATAATATACTTAGGAAATACATTTCTGCGTCAGAATTTAATAAATGTGAAAATAAAAATCATTGTTTGTGGTAAGTATATAGCGGTCATCATTTTGAATACATAAATGAAATCGCAGTATAATTCCAGTATGGCAACTACGTTACCAAAAAAAAAACATGACAGTTTATCAGTCAACCTACCGGCCTACTGACAACATAACAAAGAGTACTATAATTAGACAACATAACACAACTTGTAGTTCGTTGCTTGCGCGTTTATCTCGTATTTTGTGTTTCATTCGATCGATTATCCTTGATTTTCTAATTTATCAACTGCTTCTGCTTATGGACTCTGAGATTAACTGTTTTCTGTGTGACTAGTGCTTGCCTAGGGATTCTGATTATTTTATTTTACGGCGACATTTTTTCTGAAACTCTGGGTTACGATTCTGCCTGATACCTTGGACTTTGTTGTGTGTGAATCCATTTGTTAAAACGATTGGAAGCTGTGTAAGGCCTACACGCATCATGTGTGTCAACTGCAACATATATGTGTCAATACATTGCGCCGATACCCAGCATTGGCACTTAACATGGGAGCCACTGATTTAATCTGCAGCTGGGTATATCCACAAATTGTAAGTATTTCTGGCGACTAGTCAAGTTACAAGATAGTGATTATCTTCATTGCTTATACCTATATAGCAAGCATAGAACAAAATAATTTACCCTCGTTGAAAACATTGTCTGATTTCTGTTAGTTGCAATCAATGTTGTTAAAAATCATGATTTTAAAATAATTTAATATGTAGACATCTAAAGCTTTGTACTAAATAGGTGACGAACAACATATTGCGCTTCTACCATAAATATCATGAAAAACAATTTGCAAGTTTCAATGAATAAATATTATATTTAATTAAGAGTATTATACTTTTTTTTTCTAGATTTTGGAAGATGACTATGTCTGCGAGGCATGTAGAGATCTTGCAATGGCTGCAGTTAACTTGCAAAGAGAAGTTTTGGGCAGTGAAGAAGCTGGACCAAGTACAATGTGGCATTCAAATGTGTGCATTTTATGTGGCTGTTCAAGTTTTTATGTGTTTAGTTGGACGACGAACTGTCGCATGTTGCGCTGTAGTATGGTATCTAGAATGGGCCAAACATCAACCAAATATTTTAGCACCCGCAGGTTTTCTTGATGACATTGTGATTAGGGATGATGACGAATAAATATTAAAAAATATATTTTGTATTTTTTAATCTAACCTACCTATGTCCTACCCCTACCTTTTAATTAATCAAATATCTGTATAACTGTCCTAAGAAAGTTAGCTAAGATTATTAAATAAATATACCTTTGAACATTTATTTACGTAGGTACTTTATTTATTTATTTTATTTTTTGCGTTGAGAAATGCATACTGCACTATCAAGGAGAGACAGTTCAGATATGTGGGACTCCAACTCACTAAAACTCCACGGTGTCCTCCTCTCCGCTTTAGGCGGGAACACGGGCACGCGTTATCATTCATCCGCAAACCCGCCGCGGCTGTTCGTCACGGGACCCTCCTCTGGGGAATACCCCCCATCACCGGCGCACCAGAACACATGGCACGCTGTGACCAGCCTAGGGACCAACACAGCCCTGGGCACCAGACAACCCCGGTTCTGTCTGGGCAACCAAGGGGACCAACCCCTTGCGACGAGTCAGATAAATGGCCCCGTCGCCTACCATTTTTCGGCCGCAAAGGATAGGAAGAGCGGCCAACAACATACCGACACTCCTCTTACCCTGCGGTCCCACTGCGTCCACCATCTAACGGTGGCGACCCGCAATACCGGCACTCCTCTCCCACTGCGGCCTCAGTTGTGATGTAGCCCAAGCGGCACCGCAACCTTGGTTGCTACGTCGTCGGCTTTTCGGCAAAAGCCCTGACGAGCAGCCCCTGCTCGGGTTCCTCTTAGCTTCACCGTGGGGATCAAGCCACGGTTACTGAGCCCCCCCCCGCCTCGTCAATGCGGCAACCCACCGGGGGGATTTACGTAGGTACCTACGTCGCATTTGGGACGCAGACCTACGCACGTCGCGGTCAGCTAGGCTTATACTTAATACGTTGTCCGTAGTTTATTTTACTCTATATATACATCTATCAATGATATTAAAACTATTAGGTAGGTATTCCTATATTTATTTTTCGATTAGGGTCTGTTGTTGACAAAACATAACCTGTTGAACTTCGAACTTGAATACCTTTAATTCCCGACCTCCTATAAAAGTATAACTGAAGACAAAACAGTTCAGGAATACAAACTCTGTATTTTAACAATTTTTTCATCAGTAGACGCAAAAAAAAAATGTCAACAAAAATTTGTTCGGGATCTTGCCAATGTTCTTTAGAGTTTAGTATACATGCGTTCAACAATCATACGAAGTGACGAAGTTAGATTAGGTTTTAGATTGAGTGCTTAGGGGATTGAATTTTAGATAATTATAGTTTAAGATCAAAGTTAATAATAGTTAGTATACTGGTCAGCTCCAGTATGGTAGACTTTGGTCACCGGGTTAGAACCGGGAGCAAAGAAGTTAAGATAAATATCATGTAGTGATATTTACCCAGGAATCTGGTTAGGGCCAATTCCATTAGACTTGTTACCAGGGCAAACTGGCACAAGATTCAACTGTAGTATGTAGTACCTACAGTTGTTAGAATAATGTTTGACTATGTCTTTTTATAGTTAAACACATTAAAGTAAGAAGTATTAATATTTTTAGGGACTTCTATTTAGGTTTAGAATCCTATTAATAATTGAATGCGGTTATTTAATTTAAAATACCGGCTTTAAGCTGTTTATAGTTAAACAGTAGGAAGACAACCATAATAGTGAATGGTAGTAAGCTATAGAGAATTTACTTTGACAACCAGAATAGCTTTGGGGTCAACAGCAGCTCTTTATAGCTAGGCTTTAACAGAGAAAAATATAAACATTAGGTTGCGGACATCCCATGTTTCAGGGGCCGTCTTGAAGATGCTCATAGGCACATGAAAGACAACACATAAGGTAATGGTAGTGTACCACAAGAGACTACTCTGCTAATAAATAAAAATCGCTCTTGAGAGCCCACAGTATCACTTGTGGCAACGCCAAGAGAAAAACCGAATGGATCTTCTGGGTAGGCAGAATGAAACAGTATGTGATGTGTAGTGTGTGTGTGTGTGTGTGTGTGTGTGGTCAGCAGATAGTAGGTAACTAAAGTGGCTTACAACCATGCAGCCCATGGCTGTACGCTGGTAGGTATGTCAAGTTACTAAAATCAAAATTAGGTATGAAGTTTATTTAGTAAAGTTTTGATTTTCTTTAGTCAGAATTGGTTATAAGTAAGTAACTTTAGTCAATGTTTATAAAATCCACACACAGTAGGTAGGCAAATGGTATGCCATTAGAATAACTATAACGACGTTATAGCTATCTTAGGTAGTCGGCGAAAGCGGTAGAAGCTTGCACGCCGGAGACTAGTCAGACCTAGCCTCTGGTACAAGTTGACCTCCTACAACTAGATGGAGTACAGTCGTAGGTGTGTAGTTCCCTTGGCATCGTCTGACACAGTAATGAGCCAGACACTAGTTAGTATTAGCTAGGCCTACGGGATTTAAGGTGGACTATTTCGCCTTAAATCCTTAGCATGCCAAGTAACAAGAGGAATTCCTACATGTAAGCAGACATGTGGTTAATTAGATATTTAGTTTATAAATCAATAGTTTATTTTACTATGTCATTAGATATTATCACAGTGAATTTAGTAGTTAAACTAGCAACAGAAACAGATCAAATGTTAGTAAGTAGTTGTTTCAATATGCAATATGCACATATGTGACTAGAAATTAGTGTCTAGTACACAGAAAGCAGTGTGTAGTTATTACCTACATACCTACATCACCCTAGATTGCTTAGTCTATTCCAACAATTCCATATATACAGTTTACATACACATATATAAAATAGATAGGTTTGATAGCTTTGTTACCAATGGTTTAGGGCCTATTGTTAAAGCATATCAATGGAGAAGTGATCAGTGGGGTAGACCATCATGATCATTTCAACTAGGGCTGTAGGGGCCGTTAGTTGATAGAAGGGTAGTGATGAATGGGATAGGGTTCCATCCTCACTTTCACAACTTTGGCTGTAGACCAATAGTCATGGTAGAAATAAAAGAAGGGTGGGTTAGGGCCACCATCTTTTATAATAGTTTGGAAGTAGTAGTAATACACTTGGGAGCAAATAAATCGAGCCACTTCCTTTTTCACGCATTATGGTTAATATTTTTGGTATTATGGAACGCATCGATTCGAAACATATATCGCCTAAAAGGGTATTTAATAACCTTTACAATGAGGGTAGTTAGTTGTCAAAATTTCATTTTAATTAAAGTTTAAAGGGTAGAATAAAATTATCGCATTTAATTTGCTTATGACATTTTTATTGTACTCTGTTAAGAAAAGATTAAATTTGAGGTTTTTGTTAATCATACCCATATTACTTGTTATTGTTGTCTTTATCTGTGTATGTGTAATCAAAATAACCTGATAAAATGGATAATACACCGACGGAAGCTGCCCAAGTTGTAGCTTTACTTGAGGTTGGACACGGACAACGTGAAGTGGCACGCAGACTTCATTTGAGTCGTTCAAAGGTACAGCGGGTATACCGCAGGTATCTGGAGACTGGTGCTTTTGTTCGGCGACCTGGAACTGGCCGACCACGGGCAACAACAGAACGTGACGACCGCTTTATTGCAACCAATTCGTTGCGCGACCGTGGACTTAATGCTGTTTAGCTACAGCAAGCGTTACGTGACGTTCGAGGTGTCGCAATCAGTAGGTGGACAGTGAGACGAAGACTAAAGGAACGAAATTTAACATCACACAAACCAGCAACTGGCCCAAAATTGACTGTAGCTCATCGCCGCCGATCTCGCTTGGAGTTTGCTCGAGAACACATTAATTGGACGTTAGGAGACTGGAGGTCAGTTTTGTTTTCTGACGAGTCAAGAATCTGTCTTTTTAGCAATGACGGGAGAAACCGAGTGTATAGACGTCCTGGTGAAAGATTTGCCCAATGTTGCATTCGAGACACTGTGAGTTTTGGTGGTGGTTCTTGTATGGTGTGGGGAGGAATTTCTCTAGACGGAAAAACGGAACTTGTCTTCGTCGACCCCGCCAACGATGGCAGTGGTAGACGTGGATTAACAGCTGACCGATACATAACTGACATTCTTGAAGACCACGTAATGCCGTATGCTGGTTTTGTCGGAGAAAATTTATTGTTTATGCATGACAATGCGAGACCTCATACCGCGCAGATCGTTACGGAATACTTGTCTGCGATCGGGATTCAACAAATGGTATGGCCAGCACGAAGTCCCGATTTGAACCCGATCGAACACCTATGGGACGAGCTAAAACGGAGAGTCCGAGCCAGGGTTCCCGCTGTTTCATCCATTCCCGAGCTTAAAGTCGCTGTGCTTGAAGAGTGGGAGAACATACCACAATATGTCATCGTAACTCTGATCAGATCGATGACTAATAGGCTACAAGAATGCATCAGGGCACGGGGGGGGGGGGGGGTAATACCAGTTATTAAGAATATTTTTTTTGCAATAATTTTGTTTTTTATTGTTTTTATGGACTGTTTTAGCCCTACTAAATTTTCTATCAAAATTACCATTTTTCTTGCAGAGCCAATAATTTATCATTCAATAAGGTTATTATTCAATAATTTACCCTCATTGTTAAGGTTATTGACTTAACTTTTAGGCGATATATAGTTCGAATTGATACGTTCCATATTCCCAAAAATATTTACCATTTTACGTGAAAAAAGGTAGTGTATCGATTTATTTGCTCCCAAGTGTAGTTTAGATATGAATGTATGGTAATTGTTGGTTGTATGTAGACAATAGTTAGGTAGTGGGTGAATGTAGTTAGATTGGGTAGTTAGTGAGGTAGGTTGTGCAATTAGTTTCAATTGATCTGTTTTTGTTTAGTAGTAGTTTGTAGCTTAATTTGTTAAAATAGGTTTACTTAATTGACAATTGCAGATATAATGTAGTAGTTTATGTTTAGTAGTTGTTTTATGGTTCAACAACAATTCATTGTTAGATTTAATTATTTAAATAAATAGGTAATAGTATTATATGATTGTTATTGAACATAACATAACATCACGCCTTGTTTCCCCGAAGGGTTGGGCAGATTATTGTTATAATTATTGTTCATAATTATTTTGTTTTATGCATCAGTATAACATTTGGTCATAAGTTAATTATTTTATTTATTATTGAGTCATCAATTAGTATCAAGTAGTAGATTGACATGACACTTTAAAGTAGTGTTTAAGTTTAGTTCTTATTTTGATTAGTCAATAATAAAAGCAGTTATAGTATATTGATGTAAATAATTGACACATTAAATTGTCGTTAACTTGTTGTCCCTTGATAGTGACCTCATACTCTAGTTCAGCCTTTATAAGGTGGATAAAGTTTATCGGGTGAGAGCTCATTGTGAAACTGTTTTAACAAATTCTAGAACCTAGCGGCAGATGTTAGTAACAAACAATGTACTTACCACCAAGATGAAGAGATAGGAAGAAGTAACCAGTGCTAGTAACCAGAGAACCTTTACCGAGTGGGCGCCACTGTGGCAAGCGGGTTTCTTGGGTAGATATATTAGGAATGAAACCAAGAGGTCGCTTAACACATTTATTTAACAAGAGATTTCAGGGTAGTGAGTTCTAAGGTCTCTGAGTACTGGTTCTGGTCACTGAAGTTAGAAGAGAAGAGAATGTTACTGCCCTGGGCTTGGCTACGCCGCAGCACGAGGTCCGGCGTGAGGTCTCAGGGCAGGCAGCAGAATTGGGCGGCGACTTCAGAGGTCGCTCGACGTAGGCAGCACCACGCTTGGGTGTACGATCGCGTGTAGGCACGGTCGTGCTAAGGCAGGGCCCCAACACGTGGCGGGCGTGGGGTCTCGGCACCCACGACCCACGTGGATGGCAGGTTAGGCGGCGGTAGCGGCCGCGTGTTTAGTACGCGTGACTGCAGTCTCTCCAGCGGTAGGGCGGAGGCAGCGAGGACGTCAGTCAGCGGTAGGCAGGATAGAAATTGTGAAGCCCAATACTGGAACCCTGGAATCAGCGCGAGGCGGGTGCTTCCGTAAGCGTTGTGCCAGGACTGCAAACCTCCGTCGATGTGTGCGTCTCCCAGCCGTAAGCCCAAAGCAAGGTGGATGGAGGAAGACTCACCCATCGTGGCGGTTTACAATTTTAGGTTATGTCGTGCGCATGCCGCGGGCATTCTCGGAGGTCCCTCGCCGCGTGGCCAGGCGATTTAAGCGAACAGCAAGGCGCAGCGCGGCGAGACAAGCAAAGCGGAGAATCCGAGAAGCATGCGCACGCATTCACAGAGGTGCAGTAAAGGTGACACGTGATGTGGCAGAAGCCACTACAGGTAAATAGCTTTCTCGACAGTCATAGGGAGGCTGCCGACAACAATTACATTAGCTGCCAGACCGCGCAGACAGAAATACATGGAGAATGCGATCTGGCAGGACACAATTAAGAATAGAAGCAATCACGCTGAGCACTTACCCGTTTATCTCGGGGTTATTTAGACTTACAACTTGATCTGCTTGATGCGAAGGAAAGGGAACGTTAGGCGTCAAGCAGGGATATTTATAGCCTTAACCATACCACGACACCGAGTGACGTGGTGGGAACTTGTAAGATTTAGGGATGTCATTCTTTTAAACCGTAACTAGTGATGTGCGTTTTAGTTGATCTGTAGGAAATCGACTACAACGCCACACATCGCTGAAATTAATTTTCTCATTAATACTTTTCAGTAAAACACTCACGTCTCCATTCAACTTCGCAAGCGGTATAGGTCTTGTCCACAGTTGCAGTAATCTGTTTGAAGATAAATGTTTAAACCGGCTCGTCTTACATTCCAAATACATTGTTTCAACTAGTGACATCATTATCATAATATATTTGAATATCTTAATTGCTTAAATCAGTAGGTAGCATCAGTCACTGTTATATAAAAAGTAATAATTTAACGCCTCAACAGATTGAATCTTGATGGTAGTGTGACTATATACCCATTCTCCAGATGCACCACAGTCTGCATCGCGTTTGGCGTATACTTTGATGACAACCTACTAGCTTCCATGATCTTGTAAGGTTTATTTACTTCCAAGTCACTTATTTTCCTCCAAGTTTTATTTCCCCAACTATTTAGTTCAGCGAGAGCAGTATTACTCTTTTCCTGATTCGACGACATAATATTTTATAAAAAAAAATAACACTTACAACGATTATCAGAGCGCAAGAGTAACATCTTGTTACTATTATAATTATCACTGTAGTACTTTACTATTATAATATTGTCACTGTAGGACTTGTTACTAATGTTCCTGTTTGATGGCTGCTGAATGTATGTTCTTTTCAATTAAATGTTTGGGTTTATATACTATTCCATTATCTAACATTGTGGTTATAAAATAATTAATTAGGTTAACAAAAACGAATGCTCGCTCCCCCCACATAAACATACTTTTAATGAATATTTTCTAATCTCATCCTGTTTTTTCAGGAATAGTTTTCATATTTTTTTTCTTATCTCATCGTGTCTCAGGAAATACTATGTCACTGGTATTATACTAGCTAAACATTCGTCGTTACTTAATTCACCTTTCCCCAATTTCTCCAATTGTTTAGATATCCATAATTGTTCACTTCCCACGATAACTTCATAACGCTCGCAAGTTGGACTTAATATAGGATGAACCGTTATCGTTGTTGATGTTGTAGCAGTAGTCGTCGCCATTGTCTTAACACTCGCACTCTCCCCTGCACCATCTTCAGATTTATGGTGATGATTATGACGACGATGACCAGCACCAGTTATAACCGAACCACCTCTAGGTACTTTCACTGTGATTTCCAAACCATTTTCATCCGTATATGTCTGATGAAAAACGTTATTCGAAATCCGGGTACGACACAACAAAATGGCGGTTTTACCTAAAAACCACACGTGGTAGACCAAACTAGTTCAGTCTGGTCTTCGGTGGGTTTTTTTTAATTCAATGATACGCTAATTTCTTACGCTATCAGTTGAAATAAATGCATGATATCGATAGTAGGATACATTACGACGTACGTAGGAGCAAGAGATTCATCACATTAGTAGAGTTATTATATTAACACGAGGAAAAAAGAAACCGGCCGCGGCAAAATGGCGCCAAAATACTAACAGGTTTGCGGAAATAACAAATTCTGATCACATTCTTTAACTAATTCACAACGTAATCACAAAAAAACTGTTAATCACTTACCTGTTCATCTTCTAAGAGGCACTCAGGAAAAAAAAAAAACGTTAGGGCGCAGGGCTCAGGGTTTGTCCGTCTGTCACAGCCAATTTGCTCCTAATCTACAAGACTGATTAAGATGAAATTTGGTACACATATGAATTCCTGTGACCCAAACACGGTCGTATAACGTAAATCTTCACTTTTATACGAGAAAATTAAAAATCTACAAGACTGATTAAGATGAAATTTGGTACACATATGAATTCTTGTGACCCAAACACGGTCGTATAACGTAAATCGTCACTTTTATACGAGAAAATTAAACCTGGATTGTATAGCGACTGAAATTTGAGTTCAAATGTGACAATATCGGCTGTATCTTAAAAAGACGTGCCTCGGAGCTACCCAGTTCTACCGTACACATGTCATCATTGTTCGCGAAGTGCAAACATTTATTTAAAAG
Source organism: Dasypolia templi (assembly GCA_963555695.1). Classification (NCBI taxonomy): domain Eukaryota; kingdom Metazoa; phylum Arthropoda; class Insecta; order Lepidoptera; family Noctuidae; genus Dasypolia; species Dasypolia templi. Next base: position 4,167,625 of record OY743142.1, on the reverse strand, counting down.
TTGGAAACGATTGATACACATGTGTGCGCTAAAACCGGGAGTATAAAATATGTCAGTACTCCTTCATGTTAGACTTGACCACAATCCCCATCGTCAAAATAATTGCGAGGTAAACATACAGGGTGTAACGAAGACCCTGTCCGATCCTGAAGGGTATTATTTGGTATCGTAGTGCGTACACAAATACGTAATCATTTAATGGATACGAGATAATTATTTTTCCCCAATGAAAACAATTAATTAAGAAAATTAAAAATAATCATACCAAAGGCAACACTGATCGCTCGACAGGGTTCACCAGAGTTCACCTACAGTTTTGTATCAAAGAAGCCGCCTGAGCGCGGCGTTCCTTTGTCGCAAGCCGCCAAAGAAACGTAGGACTAAAGAAATGTACGTTTTGCCTACGCGTAGGTATCAGCTGATATTTTATTGTAGGCTTACGCACAATGACCCCGATTTCTGACCTTCTGTTTATCAAGAAACAATTATTATTAAGTTAATGTGATGTGCTTTTGGCAATGTACCCACTGTAGGTATCAGTTTATTAAAACATTTACTTGTTACATACCTCTATCTATCTAGAACATTAGTACACATTCGACACCTTTTTATTAAATTTGCACGTACTCTTCGCAGCGCACATGTGTACGATTTGAGTGACTCGAAAGCTTCCACAATCCGAGCTGTTACTTCGATTTCCGAATCACACATTCACTCACAGATACAAATTTACATATTCAAATATTCCTCATTGGAATACGACATTGTTCGCGATACGATAGCGGCACGTGATGCGTACGGACATCCGATCGAAAGCTATCTCCACGTGAGACTGGCGAAGTGTCCAAACAAGTAGCGACGAAAAAAATAAAAACCAACTTACCAAAGGCAACACTGATCGCTCGAAAAAGTTCACAAACAAACTTATGAATAAAGAAACCTACGTTATGCCTGCGCGTAGGTATCAGCTGATATTTTATTGTAGGCATGGACGCATAGTGACCCTGTTTTCTGACCTCATTCTGTTTATCAAGAAACAATTATTATTGAGTTAAATGTAGCCCTGAAAAGGGCTTTTTTTAAATAAATGTGATGTTTTTGGCAGATGTGCTGACTGTAGGCATCAGTTTATTAAAACATCTACTTCTTGCATACCTAGGCGATCATGTTTCACATGCCTCCCTCCAACATTAATACACAGTCGACACCTTTTTATAAGATTTGCACGTACTCTTCGCAGCGCACTTGTGTCCGATTTAAGTGAGTCGAAAGCCTCCACAATCTGAGCTCTTATTTCGGTTTCCGAATCACACTCACTTTTAAAGACTATTTGTTTGACATGACCCCATAAATAAAAATCCAGAGGCGTAAGATCGGGAGATCGCGCTGGCCACGAAATTGGTCCCATTCGTCCAATCCATTGTCTCGGGAACTGAGTATCTAAATACTCGCGCACCGCACGCGAGAAATGTGGTGGCGCGCCGTCATGTTGAAACCACATTGAGCGATGTAAATTGAGATCTAACTCATCCAACTCTTCACTCAGCTCTTCTCGTAAGAAAGAGAGGTAGTTTGAACCATTCATGGTGGAATTCAAAAAATATGGACCAATAATTTGGTCTCTAAGAATACCAGCCCACACGTTAACACGCCAACGATGTTGGAAATGACTTGGTTTCATAGCGAGCGGGTTTTCGAGTGCCCACACGTGTTCGTTGTGGCAGTTGAACACACCTGTTCTCACAAACGAACATTCGTCGGCAAAAAGCACGCGATTCAAAAAGCCTTCATCTTCTTCGAATTTTCCAATGACCCAATTACAAAATTCCATTCTTGGTTCGTAATCAGTGGGCAGAAGGGATTGAACCCGCCGGTAGTGATAAGGGTGCTGACCATCTCCCTTCAGCACTCTCCAAATCCGCATGTGATTGGTCTCTAATTGTCGCGCAACAGAGCGTGTGCTTTGCGTGGGGTCCGCGGAAAACATATCCAGCACTTGTTCCTCGATTTCCACGGTGCGCTCTCGTGTTCTACCAGCATCAGCGGCATGCGACTCGCGCCCATGAACACTGCCCGTGGTCCACATACGGTTATGTAGACGTTGAAACGTACGCTCCGACGGCACTGTCACACCTGGCCTGTTAGCGAAACGCACCACATACCTTCTACGCGCAGCGGCATAATTACAGTCGGTCTTGCCTAAGCACATCAACATATTAAAATATTCCTCATTGGAATACGACATTGTTCGCGATACGATAGCGGCACGTGATGCGTAGGACATCCGATCGAAAGCTATCTCCACGTGAGACTGGCGAAGTGTCCAAACAAGTAGCGACCAGGCGGCTACATCAAAGGATCGAGGACTCGTTATGACGCGGGCGGTGTCCTTTGAAATAAAATAGGCAAAAAATAAAAGATTTCGTCGGCCGGTGGAGTGTTGTCAACTTATGAAAATTTACCATATTTAGTGTTACATTTCGCATGGTAACTAAAAAAAAAAAAATCAATAGCTTTTGGTTTTTATGAGTTAATTTTTTTTTACTATTTTTTCTAGTACGTATGTTAAACCAGGAATACGCCTTTTTTGGATCGGACAGGGTTTTTGTTACATATTGTATAATTCATCGGCCGTGGTGTCAACCCACTGGCCGATGCGACTGCTGGGATGCAGATTGTGGCTAGCGAGCAACTCGGATGCCACCTGCTGAGCATACCTATTAGTTTCCGAGGCAATGTACTCCATAATTTGACGATCCCATATGTCAACGAAAATGTCATACGGGTCGTCACGGGGAATTGTCGGACCTACATTTCTTTGGGAGAACGGTTCCCTCCTCGATTCAGGTGGAATCGGGTATCAGGAAACTCTCTCCAGTCAAAGTCAGTCCACCTCCACGGCTGGTCCGTCGCCGTTAGAGGGACATCGTCGGGCGCAGCGTCACCTCCGGCACCCCGCCAGCCGCAGCGTCAATGGAGAGCGCAGACTCAGCAGCAGCCGCATCAAGAAGGAAGTCCTCGTCCAAGAGTGTTTCCATAAAGGCGGAATACACCCTTGCCACCGGATTGTTCAGCACCACGTCTGCGTCGCCCTCGTCGTCAGAGCCTGCGTCGCTTCCTGTAACAAATGATAGATCGGTTTCAAATTTGGTGGACACCAAAAGTTTGGTGATGGCCCCATGGGAGTCATGGGAGGGTCATGGTCAGTAGGTACATACCGTAATTGAGGATTTGCGACAACTCGTCATCGCGCAGGCCCGGGCGAGGGCGAGAAGGTCGTGGTGGTGGTGGAGGACAAGGTGATGGTGCGGGCGCTGCCTCTGCACAATCCATGAACCTGAAACAAATGCAGGGTGTAACTCTACCTATAACTTTAGATTATTTTAGAAATAAATAGAAAAGTCCGTCAGCTACTTACGCTGTCGGCGACAAGGACAATGGAGGAGGAGCCGCCGAAGATGCTGGAGATCGGCCCCAACTCCATGAACCTGGAACAAAAGTAGTGTTGTAGTACCTATCTAAAGCTTAAGAAAAGAAAAGTCCGTAAGCGACTTACGCTGCCGGCGAAGGTGGTGGTGGTGTCGCTGGTGGTGGTGGTCGTCTGTCGTCAGGGTTGTAGCCTGCTCTGGATGGACATTTTAAAACAAAAGTTAGAAATTGCTAGAATAATATCTACAACTGCTCACAATTAAGTGGGCTAGATAGCGAGCATTTATCACGTTCGCCTACCCACTTCAAATGAACGTGTGCCCATAGTATTTCAAAATGACGGCTGTCTCGCGTATTGGCGTTTGACTGTGAGAGAACATCTTGACTATGTGTTCCCCAATGCGTGGATTGGACGCGATGGCCCTATTCCATGGCCGCCACGTTCCCCAGATCTAACTCTGTTAGACTTTTATGTCTGGGGACGTGACAAAGAGCTGGTATACGCCACGGAGGTTCCAACTAGGGAGGTACTAGTCCAACGCATAGAAGCGGCATTCAATACCATTAAGGAGGAAATACGAAACAGATTTCGGGCCTGCATTCGCAACAGAGGCCAACAATTTGAGCAGGATTTGTACCGATTATGAAATAAATGTTAAAGATGCAATTTTGTTTTTTATTTCAAGTAAACCCCACGAAAAGATAGAGATACTAGACAGATTTTACCTTATAAGAATAAGGTAACAGATTTATAGGTTTGTCAGGTATCATTTAAGCAAAAATATTTTATTAAATCATAATTTTGAATATTAGCCTTAGGTAACTCGATTCACAATTCTAGCGAATTCACAAAGTTGTTAAATGTTTTTTATGGCATGTGGTACATCATTACCTAGAGGATAGACTGGAGAATTAATGAGGGAGTTGGAAGATCCCGGTCGCTTTTGTTTTTTTTTTGTAGCCATATAAAGCTGTAACATGTACAGCTGTAATTTAAGTTTTAACTTTGCGAGTGAATTTAACACGTTCATTGCCAAGCCAAAATGCTGAACTAACATAGATGGCCAAATTAAAAAAATCGTTGGATGTGGTTTTTATTGTGCCAGTAATGCTTTTATACAGCGTGTAACGGAAAGGTGGTATCAACACGAAATGGAAAAATAGTGTACCTTATGTAGATCCTCTGTGCGAATTTTCAATCCAAAAAAAGCACTTTTCAAAATTAAGAAAAATCTAGTTTTTAATCACCTGAAATATTTTTTGCATGTAAACAAATGTGGCACATCACTATTTGAGGTCATTGTTCTTTTATCGTCTCACTTACACACCCCTATACACACTCACACTAGCACCGTCCATTTCACTATTATTTCTCCTCACTCGCGTATCCTGACTATATCTGAGCGCCTGGTACATATTGCGCCGGCGCGGCAATAACAAAGCGGTCGTCGGCGAGATCAAATGCTACCGGCGGTGTCATATGCCGTCCCTGGGGGTCTACTCTGTAACTCCGTCAACGACGATACTGGTCCATCCGAAGCACAGACTACTTAGAGATACTATGTATCGAAGGTAGTTCGAAACTAAGCACTTATACTATAGTGTACTCTGTGCTTAGCACTAAACCCTACTCCCGATTGATTTCGGAAACATGAGTTTCAAACGTAATCATAGACAATATTTGTGAACGAATGACGCATGACGATAGAGCTGCGCTATTTTACCGGTCGATTACCGGTTTACTTACTTTGAAGTTTTCTAGCTTATTAAACAAAAAATAATATTGGTATTCTTAGAAAAGATCACATTTCTAACAATATACTTTTTATTATGTCTTTAATTAAATAATTGATTTTTTTTTGCCATTTTAATCCGTATCGTGGCCTTATCCTATTAATACCTTTGCCCTTTTTCTTTCTGACGGCAACTTTCAAATGAAATGTCAGTTTTTTTTTCAAAATATTAATTTACATTATGATACGTGTACTTTCATAATATTATTTATATGACAAGGAAAGTTTTCGCTAGTTTAGTAAAATGGCCCCAACCGCTCCAGCAGCAATTCATGCACAAATTCAGGCCCTCCTCGATTTTATGTGCGAGCATAATGAGTTGGCTCGCGGACTATTGAGGGGTGCCGACGGGAGAATCCGAACAAAACGGCTGTGGGAAAGCCTGTGCAACTCCCTTAATTCAATGGGGAGTTGCACAAAGTCCGTGGAGCAGTGGCAAAAGGTAAGTTTAATACATTACTCGTATTTATTAAAGTGCATACAATGATAAAAAAACATTTGGCCGAAAAAGCTGCTGGATCTGCCAGACGTTCAGCATGTGCTACAGGTGGAGGCCAACTATCTCGCAAGTTGAATTGAGGATACTGTCAATTATAGGAGAGGGTTTTAGAGAGCCGCAAACTGAGGCAAGAGTGCCAGCTTTTCCATCGGTAATAATTAAATTTATTATTGAACATAGGTAGTAAATTTGTTTTGTAGCATTAATGTATTTATAATTATTTTGCATGGAGTCTTTCCCGTGACTATTAAATGTAATAATTATACTTAACAGATAGGTACATAATTATACATTTCTTGTATACGTCAATCATATTCAGTTTTTGTTGTACAGGGTCCACCTGTAAGACAAGACCCAGCAGTCATCACACCCACACAAATATCTGCTGCTACACCTGCCAACCCACTTTCCCAGGAACAACCCGCAGTGATCACTGATGCACTGGTAAAAGGAACTGCCAATTCATAATCAGCGATTCGTAATATTATTGATAACTAGTAAATAGATCACATAAATGATGTTTATAAAATACTAAGCTAATACTGAGTTTTTATTTTTCATTTGTTTACAGCATTACATTCTCGTCGTGCACGTCCACGAGTTCGGCGACACCTACCTGCCGATTCAGCAAGAAGCCGAGTTGTGTTGATTGATGCTAAATAAACATTTGTTACCAAAAACAATACTTTTATTGTGTAAAATTTGTTTTCTAACAGTATCTGCCGCCTGTCCTAACACCCATTATGTCTGTAAGCAAAATATTAAGTTTGAAAATTATACAAACTAATCAATAATATAAATACAAATACCCTATTTATTGACATGTTTTAATAAGAGGCAATCGGCGACGTCTCCGTTTTACCTGTAAAGCTTCTTCGAGCATAAAAAAGCAGCCATATTTTCAATTTATTAATTTTCGTGAGCAGCACGATAACTATTTTGATGTCGTATCAAATGACATAACGTTCCGTCTAAACAAGTGTCAAATCCAACTTTTCGGACGGGCAAAAACGCATCGGGAGTAGGGACAACTGTCAAATTGTGTTGTCGTTCATTCTTAGTTCGAGTTTGTGACTAATGGTAAGTCCATAGGTGATACGGAGTAGGAAACGTCCGTAACGAAGGCCGAAACTACGGACTTCGGGCTAAGAGAGTAGACCCCCTGTAACAAACAATAGAATTGGCATTAAGAGCTATTTTGCTTTGACAGTTATTTCTTTTTAAAAATATGGTGACATATTAACAAATTGATTCGGTTGTTTTACGAATCCATAGATAATAAAATAAAATCCCGGATATTTTTAACGAAATTAATAAACAAACTTACGTTTCAAAGAAAGGGTTCGAAATGTCTTCCTTGTTGCTGGACACACAAGCCAGCTCGCCTGTTGGTAGACGCTCGGACATTGTGCAGCATCTCCGGCGTCACTGACTCAAATGCGTCGTTTATGTATCCCCATAAAAAAAAGTCCAACGGAGCGAGGTCTGGCGAGCGCGCAGGCCAGGCAACGCGGCCTCCTCGACCTATCCACTGGGGGAAGCGCGCATTTAGATGGCTTCGCACATCAAGCGCGAAATGGGCTGGAGCGCCGTCTTGTTGAAATATCATGTTGTTCTCCATGACGAGGTCAACGTAGCTGGTCACTGACATCACTGTTAACTCCTCGTCCAGATCGTTTCTAAGGAAATCCAAATAATTAGTATGGGTGCTGGTCGTCTACGTGCAAAACTCGCCACACTTGCATGTGATTCGCGGCTCCCAGCGCCAGGGCTGCGGGACGCGTGCTGCTCCGTGGGTTGTTTTCGAAGTGCTCCAGTACGACTTCTTCAAAATCCGGATTTTGGGACGTCGTGCGGCCCGTTGGAGTTGGCGCGTGGAAAGAACCGGTTGAATGCAAACGGCTAACCATGCGTCTGAAGCAACGCAGTGAAGGCAATTGTCTAGCCTCGGCAGCTGGTCGACCTTCTATGAACCGCTGACGATACAACTCCCGAGCTGCACTCAAGTTTCCGTGGGTCGCAACGACGCAAAGCATCATTTCGCAATATTCTGGATTACTTAAAGACATCACGAAATATGACCATCACAAAAAAAACGAACTTCACACCAAAGCGGCCGTTGAGCGACTACGCAACGAAATCGCAAATTGACACAACAATGCTTTCACTAGAGCGTAAACCCGAAAATAATAGCCGCTATGCTTGCTCTAATTAACGCTTTCGGATGTGCGAGCAGGATAATAACTCTTTAGATCGCTCCAATTCTTTATTTGCGCGGGTTCGTTTCATAATAATAACGGTGCGGGTCAATAATTAGGGATACATTTTCAAATTGATACAAACTTACCCGTCCGAACTCATACTCATGAAACCCTGGTAGCCCTTTGTAATCGATCGTGACAAAAATGATGTATTGGAGAAATGAAGATGTAGGTAACGCGATATTGAATTTGAAGAAATGGTAATAATCATGAAAATTAAAAACCGGCCAAGTGCGAGTCGGAATTATAAAACTACAAATAAACAAAAAGATTTATTTAGTTCACAAAATGTTTTGTTTCTACTGTTCTCAGTTTTATGGATTCATTAATCTGTTTAATTAATAAGTTATGATCATCGCGCTATTTTTTATCAAGATTTATTTTTAAACTTTTATAATGTGATCGATTTACTTTGTGGTTTAGACAGTAAAAGAGATCACACAAAGCCTAAGACCACAGCAAGTCCGCTTAAGCAGACGACAACCTCATAGGTTGACTTGCGAGATGCCAAACAAACAAACCTAATACCACAACGTAAATCAATAACTACTGAAAACTACGTCTTAACGTGCCCACCGAAATACTACGCATAAACTTGCAAAGTGGTACGAGCTAGGAATCAAACCTGAGACTTTTGCCAACCCAAAAATAAACTCTAAATTTTTAAGTTAAGGAGAACCCATTGTGACTATTATTACACGCACATGAGATGCATAATCGCACACTTAGAGCTAGATTACAAGAACGGTTAGAGTGGACAGACCACGTCCCTTTCAGGGGTCTGCAAATTATTTTGAAAGCCATAAATGATAAAAACTCTTTCATACTCATGAAATCCTAGTAGGCGTTATCTATTGTGTTGATGCGACTCGATATTGAAATGGTAATTCATTAATTAACTCCGAATTTAAAACTAATTAACTACAAATAAAAAAACTATTTATTTTGTTCACTACGTTTCTTCTCTTCTCAGGTTTTATGGAATAATCTGTTTATTTAATAAATCATGTAATCGCGCAATTTTTTTCGCGGTCTTTTTTGTAAGCTCTTGTAATGTAATTGTTAATTACTTTGTGGTAAATTACTTTAATTAATGGAACCCTTAGTGCACGATTTCAAATTATTTTGTGAAGTTTATTGATTTTTAAAGCCAGTGTTTTTTTTTTGTGATTTTTGTGCTTTAGTTAATAGGTTAAAAGTTCAAATTATGTTTTTCTAATTTAAATCATTTCATCAAAACTGTACAACCTCGGGAGTTTGGTTCGAAACTCCGACCAGTAAGGTCGTGCCTTTGTTTCCGCGACAGGCATCGTGCCGAACAGATGGTGGATTACTTGCCGGACTTAGAAATCAAACCGTGTTTCTTTTGTGTGTGTGTGCGTGTGTGTCTGTGTCGCAAATCAAAACATTTTAAATCGGTTCAAAAGATAAATAAATGGGTGGTCCACGCAGCTGAGACACCTGCCGAGTAGTGATGCTGCATGGCCTGAACCCTTCCGCCGCGTCACTGGTGAGATCGTTCCGTACCCTAAGCTGTACTTCTAAGCTGCGACTGCGTTTTAGGTCGTCGATTCAAAGCCACGCGCATGTTCAACATAATTTTAAACAATTGTTATAGGACAGTGTATTCATATTAAATGTAGTAATGCGGGATAAACGAAGCTGTTATTCTGGCACAAAGTGTGATCGAGTCCTTTGATTTCATACATAAAAACAAGGAAGCGCCGCACGGCGGTAGACAATATTCCTATCTCATTCAAGATATCTTGAGTAATCTTAAAATCTTCGTAGCCATCCATAATAATAATTAACAATACTTTATTAAACAAATAAATACCCTATTGAAACAGTTATCCGATGTAATGACGTCTCAACTCAAGATATGGGCGTCAACTGTGTAGTGCGTGTTTGTTTGTTTGGCATCTCGCATGTCAACCTATGAGGTTGTCGTCTGCTTAAGCGGAATTGCTGCGTAGTGCGTAAGCGCGGGCGTGCTTACAAACTCTGGAGGTGCGGGAGGGGGGGACCTGACACCGCGACCCGCGCGGGGCCCCCTTTAACGGAAAGTCGCTTTTTCATCTCTAGGAGCCGCGTCGGTCAGTGCTGCCCGACGTTTACTATCTCCATAAATAATGACTAAAGTTGACTTTTTGTAATAAAAACATACATTTGGACATTAGATATAAGTATCTAATTAACAAAAACAGTTGGTCTAAATTTGGATAGAACTGTGATTGTTGTCTGTCGGTCAGCACTTACCGCGTTGGCGTTCAACGTGTTAAAAGACTTATTTGTTCGGGATCTGAAAAGTGTTCAGATATTATATGAAACTGATCTGGTGAGAGATTTTTCACTAGTTTATCTTAACTGGAGGACATAAATTTAAATGAATTAACGAAGCGTACAGTTATTTCTTTTCGAGTGCTGCCATCATCATCACTATCTTTAAAACATAACTTTTGACTAAATTAAATTTACTTTTCCCTTATTCTGTGGACACACTCAATGCGAAGACCATCTCATGCAGCTAGCTCCTTAATGAATAAGTGACTATCGTATCCGCTCAAATTAAGAAGAAATATGGGAATATAATTGGGTAGAGAATATTTTAAATTACATTGTTGATGTGCTACATCTCTATTTTTCCCTGTAAGATGACAATGATCGATAACCTTTCGATCTGAAGATAATAATGGTTGCTCACAATTATGGCAATGAGTGGATGAGATGTTATCCATCATTAAGCTTTCATAATTTTTATCTAGACATATATATACTTTATTTGAGTAATTATTAGCAATATAACGAGCATCTGAATATATATTATCTACAAACTTTTCAACACAGTCTTCACCGCGATATGTAATAAATCTACTTCGTCAATTGTCATAGTTACAATGTATATAATTCGCATAAGCATATGGAATGTGCTCATGAGTGTAATAAGTGGTTTTCATTTCCTCCATTTTGAGGGGGCTTAAATTGATTCAAAATCTGCATATAAAACGAATGGTAGGGAAAGTTGATGACTAATATTTTTAAAACTCGGGTGTAGGTAGTTCTATTAAAGCCTTTTCACATCCTAACATCTTATGACTTTCAGTTTTAGACTCACTAGCGAAATATTGCAAGCATCCGTCGCATAAAAATAGCTTATTTTTATTAGCAGTAATTTTAGAGCGTATCAGACAAGACATGTTTTATCCAACAATAATGAGCTTTACCATTATGTCTAGTATCTTCATAAAATAAGAGATTGACATGACGATTGTAGGTTTTAGCCTTAGATATAAACATGGGCACGATCTTTTTCGTTTTTTTTCTTCACTTCAAAACGTTTGATTCCTTTAGTCGATACTGGTAAATTAATTCCTGCTGTTTTGAAGAGTGTCTCATAGTGTGGATATGATGTTAGACGATCTGAGTTAGAGTCAACTGGATAAAGGGCGCTTGCTACAGCCCAGAAAAAGCATGTGTTGTCAGTGTTCTTTACATTCACACATGCATGTTTACGTTGTATCCAATCAAGAAGTGGTATGTAAGAGCTGATTTTTAACGGTGTGTACTTGTTGATGTTAATCTCAAAAAAATCAATCTTCTCCAATGTCCATCCGCTATCTCTTTCTTGAAACTCTTCACATTTCTTCAGAAGCTTAGCACAAGTCTCGTTATAGTAATTAGATAAGTCCGATGATTGTTGCAAAGGTACGTTTTTAATGTTGAATGATTTTAAGTCTTTAATCACTTCATTCTCTTCTACTATAATATACGTACAGAAAAGTTCCATGTTTACCTTAATGTGTTTGTGTGCATGTTTACTTTAGATGCAGCTCCTGCTAAAGTAAACTTCCGGGTTAAATTCGGTTGATTATTCATTGATACGATACGTCACGATTCTACACTTAAACGCCGAATTCACAACATACGTGAAATAATCTCCTGCATCTTGTTTACATAGTAGCTTATGACGTTTTGTTCTCGAATGAGCAATTAATTGATTACTCACCACTTTCGTATTACGAAAAGGACACTCGTACATTGTTACGTAACACTATGATCATAAAACAAGTAGTGCTGATGTATTTTATCAGCAAACGACTAGGAACGGAATGATTTGAATAAACAATTTATACTACATTTTTTATGGTTACTACCTATAATGATAAAAGAAACATTTACTACCGGTGTATGTATCAGTAAAAAAAAAACGACTAGGAATTATTTGAATAATCTATTATTTACATTTTTTTAACTTGTGTGGTTAGTATCATGATAAAAACAAAAGTAAACTGTCAATTAACACATTTTTTTTATAATTTTTTATAAAAAGCATAAGAAGAATAAATAATCGATTACAAAACATTTAATTACTTGATTCACAATTGACATTTCATCAGAGGCATTTTCCATAATTGCAACATTGCGACATTGTTTTCGGTTGGGCAAGCTTGAATCGCTTTCTAAAGAAGTTAATACGGTTCTCATTGTTTACCCGTGTGTACCTTCACCCTTGTCAAGTGACGTAAACGAATGAATCAAGGCAATTCAGTAAATGATTCAGACACCACCATTCTTCACAACAGATGACGATTGATTTTGTTCAATGTCAGTTATAATGAATTTTTTGCTTCCTTCTTCATGTTCAGGCAGGCTTGTATAATTGATCACTTGTCGTTGTTCTCGCTGTGTTGGTAAGCGAATTGAACCACATGTGAAGAATCCTGATATTTCAGAGACGTTTTCCATAAATACCATATCCCACTCATCTCTAGTCAACGTTTTCCGATTAGCAATATCAATAAACACTTCCAGTAATCCATTGATTTAATCTGATGGCTTAAAATATGTTTTAATATACGGAATGGTGGGGCTGGAAACTTATACTTGCTAAGTTCAAAATGCAAGGGTGGAATCGATGGAGTATATGATGACCGTATAAACTGATACATGTTGTTGCTATAAGTGTTGATGGTTAACTGCTCTCAACTACTCAACAGACACAGAGTTTATGAAGTTATTTTTCGAACAGCTTTTGAAAGAATACTGTATTCGATGAGAGAGTCATTTATAAAAAGACAATAAGCAGTGGTGTCACTCGGCACAGGTTTCTTAAACTCTAGCTCCAGTTTGATGTCTATGGTGCCGCCGGTGCCGGAACGAAATGTGTCAGTTTGTCTGGAGCAATCGATGACAGTTAGAGGGGTGACAGTATGAGGTAGGCTTACTTGTACGTTGGAGCTCTTCAATCCATAATAGGATCTTTTAAAGTTTATGAATGCGTCATACAAAAGCGAATACACTCCCTTATCAAAGTAATTAGAGAATGAGTCATATGGATAGTATTGAGAATTAAGATATAAACGCGCATTATAAAAGTGTATAATTAAAGAGACTCTTATCTCTAACTGCATCGTTATTACGTGAATGTTGGAATCCAATTATAATGTAGTGAGGTTTCTCCAACTGTATAGGTGTTTTCACGGTTCAAATATGTTTTTGGGATGTTGGTAACACAGGGTACTGATAAAGATCCCACGAGCGGAATGCAATGGGGATGGAGATGTTGTTCTCATAATCTCAATCTTTTTTGTCGCATCTTTGAGAACTGCACAGTTGAGATCAGTAGAGCTTCGGTTCAATATCAGTTCATGTTTCGCATTAATAATCTTCAGCGAACCCCAACAAGTGTCGAAGTGGAATAGTGTAACATAAATCACCATCAAACTCTTTATAGCCATTCATATTCCAACCGCTATTCTCCAAACTTTTACATTCTTCTTCTCCATAGGATGCCACTCCCTTAATTGTGGTAGTAATACCATAGTTTTTTGTTCTATCAATCTCTACTCCATTCAATTCATAGCGGATGTCTTGAAACAGGTGTGCAGGTGCATTGTTGATGAAAGCAGACGATTTTGTAGTAGTACCCTCAATTACCAATTGACTCTCACAAGGTACTACTATGGCATCTTGATCGTTGATACGGATTCGAATCTCATCATTAATTTTATACGATTCGCTATAGGGTAAAAATGAGTAATATTCAATTACCTCAATCTTTTTTGTCGCATCTTTGAGAACTGCACAGTTGAGATCAGTAGAGCTTCGGTTCAATATCAGTTCATGTTTCGCATTAATAATCTTCAGCGAACCCCAACAAGTGTCGAAGTGGAATAGTGTAACATAAATCACCATCAAACTCTTTATAACCATTCATATTCCAACCGCTATTCTCCAAACTTTTACATTCTTCTTCTCCATAGGATGCCACTCCCTTAATTGTGGTAGTAATACCATAGTTTTTTGTTCTATCAATCTCTACTCCATTCAATTCATAGCGGATGTCTTGAAACAGGTGTGCAGGTGCATTGTTGATGAAAGCAGAAGATTTTGTAGTAGTACCCTCAATTACCAATTGACTCTCACAAGGTACTACTATGGCATCTTGATCGTTGATACGGATTCGAATCTCATCATTAATTTTATACGATTCGCTATAGGGTAAAAATGAGTAATATTCAATTCCCTCTATACTATCATCAAATAACACGCTATCTCCTATATCTAGAATCTATGATGATGACGTCATAATAATTAGGAGTTTACTCTCTCCTCTCAAGGTCATCTCGTAGTTGACCTTGAGAGGTCGTGACTACTTAACCGGACTATCCTGTGGCTGCCTTAAGCGGACTCAAAGCCTCCAGCCAGGGGCGTAAATGGGCAGGAATCTTTTTTCTGAACGGTTCTTCTATTCACGCTAATTTTATGAATTTATTCTAGCTTCTCTTTTCAAAATGAACATAGGTGTTTTGTTCTAATCCGAATAGAAAAGGGGAATGGGATCGAACTGAAGACCTCATCATGCTCAGCAGTCATCATTCCACAAATCAAGTGTGCATATACAATATGTTACAGTAACACGCAGTGCCTATTGACATACGACAGGGTAGGGCATTAATTATGGAATGCGCTCATTATGGCATCTCGTAGTTGACCTTGAGAGGTCGTGACTACTTAACCGGACTATCCTGTGGCTGCCTTAACTCGTATCATCCCAACCATAATAAAACAAGTCCAATTTTATAAAACTTGGATTAGAGTTTGCTTATACATATATAATGGTACCTACATATATATATAAAAAATACGGAATTCAGATTTTGAGTTTTGTAACCGTTCCAATAACGGAACACTAGGATTATTTATACATGTAAAATGCCGTTAGTGGCTATGGATTTCGTTATGAAATAAAACTATTCTATAGACCTTTTTATTTATTAGAGATATAATTAACTATCTAACTATTACGAAACAATATTTTAATACAAGTTATGTTATTTTACATACAAAATAACAGAACATTTGCCATGTAAGGCAACATTACATTTTATGCACTTCATTGTTTTATTTGTTTGACAAAAACCGCATCGAGTTTGTTTATTTTGTTGTGTCAATTAGATGTCCTTTACCATCCAATCTTATAGTATCAGGTACACGTTTAATTACTGCTAATGAAGATCTAGGAGTTCTCATGATTGAAGTATTAGAGGCATAATCTTTCTTTAGAAAGTATGTAGAAACAATATCTCTCGTAAACGATAAAAGATCATGTGGCGTACCGTTAGTTATTTTTTCAGTTGGAGATATTTTATAGAGTTGAAAAGCGTTATTGACTGCTACATTTAGTGGAAACATGAGCAACTGCCAGTACCATCTCTTCAGACGAACCGCTACTCGATAACAACCCACGTTTTGATCGAGTCGGTCCACGCCGCCCATATATTTATTATAGTTCATGAAGCAACGAGGTTGGTCAACATCCTTCTTCTGTTTGTCACAATAACGGTTGACTTTGCCAATGGGTACCGAGCCACATTGAGTGGATGCTACCGTGACAATATTATTATCATTGTATCTTACAAGAGTGATGTTAGATAATACGTCAGTGCATTGCTGATGAGATCCTCTCCTTGTTTTCTTAATTTCTTTCGGATCCTTGAGAGGTGCCTTCTCAGTTCGGTTCGCTCGTATGGTTCCAGTGCCATCATGACCCATTTTTTGCAACTCGTCGAGAAGTGGCAAAGATGTGAAAAAATTATCAAAATAAAAACTGTAGTTTCCCTGTGGCAGTTTGGATATTAGGTCCAGAACGACTGAGGCACCAACACCTAGTTCAGGATGCGTATTTCCAGTACTAGCTCCCTGATAAAGCTCCCCATAAATCAAGTAGCCAAGTCGAGTACAAATTTACCAATTTTTATATCCAAACCTGATCGGCTTTCCATGGATATGTTGCTTAGTCCCATGTTTTCCATAATAAGGAATCATAGATTCGTCAATGCTCAAATTTTTATTTCCAGGATAATACTTTACCCATCTCGCATTGAGCAGTTTCCATAGAGGGCGAACTTTTGCGAACTTATCATCAGGTTCAAGATTATTACTGTCCGCAACATGGAAATAACGCAACAAATCTTCGAAACGATTTCTTGGCATTAGAGCTACTGTTGGAAAACTGCAGTCGACTTTTTGTTCCTAGTACATTCGATATCTCGATACACTGTTGTACCCTGACAGTAACAAGATTGAAATAAAATGTTTGATATCTGTCGTGGTAACCCGAAATCCATGTTTACCCTTCTGGATTCAAACACCTCTTCATCAAAAAATAATTCGAAAAATTTAACAGGGCTTTCAAGGTTTTCCAGGAAATCTGGTTCACTGTACTCTTTCTCAGCCTTTTCTGGAATATCAACAAACCTCCTTTTTCTTGTGTCTTCCATACGTCTTCTTTTTGGTGGTGGTTGTGTCACTGACGAAGAGGAGTTTAGCTGTGGCTGCGTCACTGACGATGTGTTAGGTATTGGGTCCCGTTCTGGTTCGTCTCCAACGACTTTTTTCACTATCCTTGACTCAGCTTGAGACGACCTGGTGACCCGGAATTCGGCTTCTGCAAGTAACTGATGTTTTGGTAAATTATTTATACTTGCGAACTCTTCATCACCGCTGTCTTCGTCGCTATTTTGACAATTATCAGGAGGTGTGATAAAAATATCAGCCGCAAACACATCGTCATCTTCTTCCAACTGCGAATTATCTGTTTCAAATTCAATTTGCAATAAATAATATCATAATTACGAAGTCATACTGGTAAATTATCAAATCTAATATAAAAAATATACATGGGTGTATGTTCCTACTGTTCAAATAATGGAACGGTACATAAAATTCGCCCTAACCCACATACTACCATGATTTTATCTATAAATGACATGATATCACAAAAAAGTAACACTAAAATGTAAATCGTATGATTATAAAATATCATAATTACTTACATTTTTCTATTCGCCATAATTTTCCCCAAAAACTTCCAAATTAAATCTGTTAGATTGGTTAAAAAATCCGCTCAAAATAAAATGACATTTATTCCACAGACAGTTAGAAATGTCAGTTATACCAACATAAAAACATTAATTACTGGATGCGTTCATAAACTCAAATAAAATTTAATAAAATAACCGTTCCGAAATTGGAACACTGGGATGATATGAGTTAAGCGGACTCAAAGCCTCCAGCCAGGGGCGTAAAACTACTTACATTACTAAGCGAACGCTCGCTAAGGGCACCCCCTGTGGGGTACGGACCTCGGCTTAGGGCGTCGCTGACGGGAGGACAGCAAGATGGGACAGGCTGGATCTGGATTATATTGTTATTAGTCGGGGAATTTAAAGCTACAGGCTCAGCTACGGCGCGGGCTGGCACATCGTCGAGCAAGGGTCGGGGAGGACAGTTACGTCGGGGTCTTCGCGATGGACCTCGCCGGCGAGGTCGGAATTTCGGTCTATGTTTGTGCACTGTACTGGTGGCCCTACTGCTCTCCTGGATGAGAGTTATTCAGTGACCGTGAATCATACTAATGCTAATAACCTTTTATCTACTGTTTACAACCATATCAAAGTATGAGCTAAATCAAAATATGTGCGTGGTGACTATGTACGCATCAGTAAATATAAATCCATTTTTTCCAAGGGATACACCGGAAACTGGAGTTCAGAGATATTTCAAGTGGTGAAAGTGAACAACATCAATCCAGTGACCTACCAGCTGCAAGATGAAAGGAAACTACCAATCTTAGGTGGATTTTATGAGCAGGAACTGCAAAAAGTTAAATATCCTAATGTGTACCTAGTGGAGAAAGTGTTGAAGTGAAAGGGTGATAAAGTTCTTGTGAAGTGGTTCGGTATAGATTCTACAAGTTGGATGAATAAAAAAAACAATATTAATTAAAGTATAATATGATTTTTTATTTCGACTGACCTAGCTGATTCTATATATTTATAATTAGACATACACAAAACTTTAACGTTTAATATTAGACACACACATGTTAAAAGTCTTATTAGGCACCAGCAGGTTACCAATACATAAAAAAATATGAAACACATATCTAATACGAGCTACAGTGAACGATGCGAGGTGGTTTTCCTCTAAATGACACATGTGTTGTACAATTATTTAGATGTTTCAAATTTAAATTTTCTATTATTATTTCAACTTTTGGATAATTTATGGATTCCAAATTAAATTAAACAAACCCTAAACTCGTTAAAAAATCTCTTTCTACGAGTATAATACCCCCTTTATACGTCCATGTATACTGTTTATTCAAGTCAAAACTATCTAATCGTTTTATAAACTCCGAATAACGAATGTCATTACTATATTTTTAAAGGCATTCCATGAATAAATCTTGTAACGAACACGATTGTTTTGTTGTATTCATTATCTATCAACCATGTTGGAAGTTTTATATGACACAAATAAAGGTTCTTATCCTTAATTATCATTCAGCTCATATAGATCGCTACTTCATTAAAGTACATCTGTTTTGATATCTGAAAACCATCTACATCAATAATATATCTTATTTTGTCCAACCCCATATTTAAGTACAAAATAATAAATCGCACACAAAATAATAAATCACACACAAAATAAAATAAAATCGCAATGAAAACTTTAAAATATATCTATACCACAGTCGCTTACAGCATAAATTACACAGTTTGTTAAATCATTACCTAATTGCTCGGTGAAAAATTCATGAGCGAAACAATCTTGCGGTGTCTCGCTTAACAATATAAACCACTCTATCACTTTCACGTTTATATCACCTGCAGTATCCTCCAAATGAGATGTGATATTGTGACTGTCTGTCACTTATTCCTATTTATTAACAGAATATTATACTTATTCTAAAACCATGCACATGGCCCACTTTAGAAACACATAAAATCTTAATTTTATGGTCTGACAGCTTGACGCGTTACCCTAATAAATAACAGGATATCCTAATTCTTTGCAATTGTAAAATAGTTTAGAACCTCTTAGAAGTCCATTCCATTTCTATTTAATGGCACACGCAAATGGCCACTTATGGCAGCCGTCGTCGCTTGAAAGAAATTTTTAGACAATCGGAACCCATAGTTCTTTACAAATTCTGAGAAAGTTAAAGCGAGGGCGCGTTATTGCAACCAGCTGTGAATCGTAAAAGCAATTAACCCGGCGTCAGCACAGTTGAAATATGAAACGACGATAGTAGGGTTGGGTCTAGGAGACCCGTATAGAAAATCGCCACAATTTCAATAATTAAAGTAAATCTACTAATATATTGTAATAATTGGATAAAACGACTATCGTATATAAGAGATTTTATTTAAATAAAAACAACTTGATGTCAAACTATCTTTTTAATGGTTATTTTATAAAAATGCTTCAAAATACTAACAAAATTGACAACCTCGTCTAAAAGTTACAAAACTTGAACAAAAATAAACTTTTCTTCTAAAATCTTAATTAATAGGAAACATATCAATCACATTTACAATAAACCTACGAATAGTATTACAAAACAGTCTTACAAGTCAGTCGTATTATTGCTTACATCTGAGCAATCTCTGCAGTACAACATTGCATGTTCACTGCAGATGTACTTGTTGTTACAGCCCCGACAAGTATTACTACTTTTTCTATCTTTTTTGGCAGGACAGTCTTGACACCTTTTTCTTACATTAGGTATCTTCGCGGGTGGCTCTTCATCAGGGTCTCCTAAAAACTCGCGTATTCTTTTGTGCATCACTCGTGGCAACTGAATGATGCCTTTACGATTGCGCATATGCTCACGAACTAGGGTTAGGCCTAAATTCTTTAGGAATTTGCGACGCTTTGTCACAGTGTTATTACGTGTATTCTTCTTATGAAATATATGTGCATTTATTCCTGACATATATAGTAGGCTGTAAAAAATGGTCAAAGACCATTTTTTCGAATTACGACTTACGTTTTAAGAAGAACACAGCTCATCAGCAACATCGACACCACCTTTTGTCACATTATAAAATGTATTTATCTCCGGTTTATTACTTTCGCATGTAGATGGATCAATATTAGCATCATGATGCAAGCTCGACATAAGTAAAACCACTTTGTTTTTTTTAATCGGAGTCAGATTCCTCCAAGATACTCAAAATCCGCTGGCGTTCGCGTTCTTCGCGATCCATTATTAAAAAAGTCCTGAAACTTACAAAATTAATTAATTAAATGCATTTTAAATGATGGCGCGAAATTACGACACGAAATGTACGGTTGGGTCAAATTTACCTTTTTCGTATTTAGATGCGTCTAACTATCGCTGTGGTTGCAAGACGACTAAACGGCGACATCCCACGGAAAGGGACGACTGTTAGCTCCAGCTACTAAGAAAAGTGGCAACGTTGCACAAAAAACATAAGAAATACGCGCATTTCAAAATGGCTCGGGTCAAATAGACCCAACTGTGCTGACGCCGGGGTTAAGAAATAGAAAAATGTGTTTTAAGTCGAAGTTTACAAAAAAAATAGTGTGGGAAAGTACCGAGCCTAGATTTTGGATGGTTGGCGGGGGTGTTGAGGAAGGATAGTTGGTTTTAGGACATGACAGGGTTCGGTCGTTATAGTCTCAAGAAGGAAAGCTAGTTAAGTTAGGAGGTTGGTGAGTGTTGTGAGCTGGGAGGAGCTGTGTTCGAGGTGAAGTTGATACTGCGTGCGGCATTTCGTGAGTAGTAAACTAATCCCCTACAAAGATATCATTTGTAAGTGTTAAACTCTTTACTAATAATGTGCCTTTTCCATTGTATTGTTCTCGTAGGCTGATTTGTTTTATGATTTGTAGGTATCATTTAGATAATATCGCTGCAGAGCTATTAATAATCATTTATTTCAGCATAGCGACATTGCGCTATTAATTAACTCTATTTTCTATTGTATTACGTGTCCATCTCCTTATCCATACCCTGACAGATATTTGTCATTTGCGTTTGATTATAGGGAAACGGAGAAGGCCTTCCACTTTATTTGACACTGAGCACTGACGCTCGACTTTTGACGACTTTGACCTGTAATATGCGCAACCACATACGGAAGGCAGAACCGTAAATACTCTCAGTTCATTTAAAACAACATATGCTATAAAGTCGATCTAAATCTGCATTATAAAACAATCAAACGTTAGTAATAATTACTGCTTCCAAAAAGGTTTGGCCACACAACTCTTTACGAAAGGCTCGTTATATGCACGTCTCCGGGGAGAGGGGGTAGGCTTCACACACTTCCCTAAACTGGATTGGTAGTCGTTCCAAGAACGCTAGGGACCGTGTCTCGATAAAACCTACACCCGGCATATGGTACGCCAATTTCTAAATCGACACTATTTATCGAAACACGTCAATTTGGACGCTTTGCCGCTTACAGCCGCACTGTATCCACGAAATGGGGAAGGTTAACGAGATGTGAGGTGACGAAATAACCACCTCGGCAAACACCGGGTACGATCGCATTGAGTTTTGCTACAGACTGAGTCTACGGTACGCTTGTGCGATATTTTCTGTTATTCTAGAAATGGGGCTAGGCTGCCTTAAAGATGATATTAACATTAGCACGCGTTTAGAACTTAATACTCAATACTTGTCTCACTCAATGGCAGTTGGGCTTCGTAGTTCACTGTCTCTAGGATTGAGTAAGACATTTATATTGTGCTTAGGGAACATGTTCTACTAAAATCGTATATTGTCTCAGAGGTTTTATGCGTTAGGTTTAGTAGAACACGTACAAAGAGACAAACGTTGTAAAACGGTTCCCCGTCTCACTGAAATGGGTACATCATACACAGATACATAAACGTAGCTATTATTGATTGATTAAAGCGCAAGCGTAACGATTCCCGTACCTCTTCACATTATGAAGATTCTATTACAGGTATTATTAGCGCTACCTGCGAGAAGGAAGACAGACCGCGGTAGGAAACGGTCGGTGTAAGGCTAGGCTAAGAAAGCTAGGAGAATTATTGAGTGCCAGAGGCCTTGTCCAAGTGGGCTGTTGTAGGAGAACGAGCTAATATTAAATAAGTAAAATATAGTTGTGTTGAAGCACAGATTTAGTTTATTATTATTCTATCATCTAGTTTTAACGTAGTATGTGTTAGTGTTGTAGGTGAGACTGGGTGAGCCTTAAGTTATTATAGTTATCCTAGGCTGATGGAGTTGATAGTCATTATAACTAATCAGACAGACACGTGTTGCTGGGGAGTTTGTTGCGCCACTTCTTCTCTCCAGCATAAGCACTAGGAAGTGGTGACGGGTGGGCTCTTTGGGGCTGTCTATAGACTTTCAAGAGAGTTGATTCATAACTCTATTAATTATGCTTGAGTTTGATTCTCTACTCTCATAACTAGTAATTCTTGAATGTTGTTCTTGTTCGTTGCCTTTGGCCGATACTAGAACTCTAAACTTTATTTAGTAATAATCCTCGAGTTTTGATTTCTCAACTCAAATTATCTAGTAATTCAAAGGATATTATATTCTTTATCTTATACTAATAACTCGGTCAGACTGACATGAGCACGTGTCTTGCAAATATGCTTGTTGTGTAAAGAGTGAACTTCCAGGGGTTTGGGTGACCACAACTATCTCATATCCAGTCTAAGGACTGATAGGGACCATGTCTCCTTAAGAGCATGATGCAGACGCAATGCCGCTAGAACTAGCCGCTCCGTTGCTAGACAAGGACAGTCGCACGGTTGCCGCAGGAAAAGCCGCTTCGTCACGTTTATCAGTTCGAGAGAACTGCTAGGGGCCATGACTCCAAAAGAGCATGATGTCGACGCTATGCCGCTGTAAAGCCGCTTGCGTCACTTTATGGAAGTGTATCTCTGAGTACTCCGAGTGTAGATGCGAGGTATTGTGTGAGTTACGACTGATCAAATACCTTTTACGCGCTAGCGTTTGGGTTACTCAGAAGTTTATATAATAATTTACTATGCATCCCTCTATTATTTAGCTTTCTAAAACCACTTCCAATATATTTCATAACTATGAATTCTCAAGTATCGTCTAATATTGATACACTGTTTCCTTGCCTCATTAATAATATCAAGGCATTTGGCTTCTATAAATTTGGGAATTCACTTCTATTATCGGTAGGAGAGTGACCAAGTCTGGTTGAGCTCTACAGGGCCGCACGGGGTTGGGGTGCGGCCTTTTCCCCTTCGGGGGAAACCGACCTTAACGCTAATATTAAAATAATGAGGAAAAACGAAAAATTTATCAGCCTAGGGTAATTTAGGTACCGTCACAATATCATCCCAGATCTCAATCAGCGAAAAGGTGTTTACATCGCTGAAATTAATTTTCTCATTAATACTTTTCAGTAAAACACTCACGTCTCTATTCAACTTCGCAAGCGGTATAGGTCTTGTCCACAGTTGCAGTAATCTGTTTGAAGATAAATGATTAAACCAGCTCGTCTTACATTCCAAATACATTGTTTTAACTAGTGACATCATTATCATAATATATTTGAATATCTTAATTGCTTAAATCAGTAGGTAGCATCAGTCACTGTTATATAAAAAGTAATAATTTAACGCCTCAACAGATTGAATCTTGATGGTAGTGTGACTATATACCCATTCTCCAGATGCACCACAGTCTGCATCGCGTTTGGCGTGTACTTTGATGACAACCTACTAGCTTCCATGATCTTGTAAGGTTTATTTACTTCCAAGTCACTTATTTTCCTCCAAGTTTTATTTCCCCAACTATTTAGTTCAGCGAGAGCAGTATTACTCTTTTCCTGATTCGACGACATAAAATTTTGTAAAAAAAAAAATAACACTTACAACGATTATCAGAGCGCAAGAGTAACATCTTGTTACTATTATAATTATCACTGTAGTACTTTACTATTATAATATTGTCACTGTAGAACTTGTTACTGTTGAACTCTCCTGTTTACAATACATCATGTAGAAAATACTTAAAATTAAAAATAATGTCCTGTGGCTAAACTACTGAATATATTCCTTTGATTTTTTGGGTGACGGTTGGGAATATCATGACTTATACGAAGTTTCATTTATGATCATATTGTCCAACCCCATAATTAAGTACAAAATAATAAATCGCACACAAAATAATAAATCACACACAAAATAAAATAAAATCGCAATGAAAACTTTAAAATATATCTATACCACAGTCGCTTACAGCATAAATTACACAGTTTGTTAAATCATTACCTAATTGCTCGGTGAAAAATTCATGAGCGAAACAATCTGGCGGTGTCTCGCTTAACAATTTAAACCACTCTATCACTTTCACATTTATATCACCCGCGGTATCCTCCAAATGAGATGTGATATCATCCCAGATCTCAATCAGCGAATAGGTGTTTACATCGCTGAAATTAATTTTCTCATTAATACTTTTCAGTAAAACACTCACGTCTCCATTCAACTTCGCAAGCGGTATAGGTCTTGTCCACAGTTGCAGTAATCTGTTTGAAGATAAATGTTTAAACCGGCTCGTCTTACATTCCAAATACATTGTTTCAACTAGTGACATCATTATCATAATATATTTGAATATCTTAATTGCTTAAATCAGTAGGTAGCATCAGTCACTGTTATATAAAAAGTAATAATTTAACGCCTCAACAGATTGAATCTTGATGGTAGTGTGACTATATACCCATTCTCCAGATGCACCACAGTCTGCATCGCGTTTGGCGTATACTTTGATGACAACCTACTAGCTTCCATGATCTTGTAAGGTTTATTTACTTCCAAGTCACTTATTTTCCTCCAAGTTTTATTTCCCCAACTATTTAGTTCAGCGAGAGCAGTATTACTCTTTTCCTGATTCGACGACATAATATTTTATAAAAAAAAAAATAACACTTACAACGATTATCAGAGCGCAAGAGTAACTTCTTGTTACTATTATAATTATCACTGTAGTACTTTACTATTATAATATTGTCACTGTAGAACTTGTTACTAATGTTCCTGTTTGATGGCTGCTGAATGTATGTTCTTTTCAATTAAATGTTTGGGTTTATATACTTTTCCATTATCTAACATTGTGGTTATAAAATAATTAATTAGGTTAACAAAAACGAATGCTCGCTCCCCCCACATAAACATACTTTTAATGAATATTTTCTAATCTCATCCTGTTTTTTCAGGAATAGTTTTCATATTTTTTTTCTTATCTCATCGTGTCTCAGGAAATACTATGTCACTGGTATACTAGCTAAACATTCGTCGTTACTTAATTCACCTTTCCCCAATTTCTCCAATTGTTTAGATATCCATAATTGTACACTTCCCACGATAACTTCATAACGCTCGCAAGTTGGACTTAATATAGGATGAACCGTTATCGTTGTTGATGTTGTAGCAGTAGTCGTCGCCATTGTCTTAACACTCGCACTCTCCCCTGCACCATCTTCAGATTTATGGTGATGATTATGACGACGATGACCAGCACCAGTTATAACCGAACCACCTCTAGGTACTTTCACTGTGATTTCCAAACCATTTTCATCCGTATATGTCTGATGAAAAACGTTATTCGAAATCCGGGTACGACACAACAAAATGGCGGTTTTACCTAAAAACCACACGTGGTAGACCAAACTAGTTCAGTCTGGTCTTCGGTGGGTTTTTTTTAAATTCAATGATACGCTAATTTCTTACGCTATCAGTTGAAATAAATGCATGATATCGATAGTAGGATACATAACGACGTACGTAGGAGCAAGAGATTCATCACATTAGTAGAGTTATTATATTAACACGAGGAAAAAAGAAACCGGCCGCGGCAAAATGGCGCCAAAATACTAACAGGTTTGCGGAAATAACAAATTCTGATCACATTCTTTAACTAATTCACAACGTAATCACAAAAAACTGTTAATCACTTACCTGTTCATCTTCTAAGAGGCACTCAGGAAAAAATAAACGTTAGGGCGCAGGGCTCCGAACTCGGCAAAATTCAACGTCTAGTCGCTGAGGTCGTCGGAAACGGAATGAAAAATCACTGTCAACCGCCGGCGCTCCGAAGCGTTCCAGGGAAGGGGACGGGCGATTCAATAGCATGAATGTCTCATTTAGTACACTCTGTGCAAGTTTCTGCTCCACCAAGAAAGGCTTTTTTTTAGCAGACTGATTCAGTCTGGTCCACCGCGGAGCGTATGTGGAGTTTGACTTATTCCGATACTGATATAGAATTGGCACTGAAATAGTAATGTAACACACTTAAAAAGATAGAAACCAAATTTTCAGACATGTTCCACTACTGTTTTCGACCGACGATATGTGCTGCTAAGTCATAAGTGCTATCATAAGATAACATCAATATTGTACACTTAGTTCGCAATAAACTTTTGACTTTGACTTTGCTATATCACATTTTGTCTTTTTTTTCACTCTTTGATATATTTTTGTCCCACTTTCGTAATACATGTAGGATCAGGAGTGCCGAGAGGTATTTCGTCAGGGTTTGGAGTTCCCATTTTATTAGGATAAACAATACCGGATAAACAATTACAGGGTTTTTATTAATTACACTATTACAAATTTAAACACAATTAAAGTGAATCATACCAATGCTAATAACCTTTTATCTATTGTTTACAACCATATCAAAGTATGAGCTAAATCAAAATATGTGCGTGGTGACTATGTACGCATCAGTAAATATAAATCCACTTTTTCCAAGGGATACACCGGAAACTGGAGTTCAGACATATTTCAAGTGGCGAAAGTGAAAAACATCAATCCAGTGACCTACCAGCTGCAAGATGAAAGGAAACAACCAATCTTAGGTGGATTTTATGAGCAGGAACTGCAAAACGTTAAATACCTTCATGTGTACCTAGTGGAGAAAGTGTTGAAGTGAAAGGGTGATAAAGTTCTAGTGAAGTGGTTCGTTATAGATTCTACAAGTTGGATAAATAAAGAAAACAAGATTAATTAAAGTATGATATGTTTTTTATTTCGACTGACCTAGCTGACTCTATATATTTATAATTAGACATACACAAAACTTTAACGTTTAATATTAGACACACACATGTTAAAAGTCTTATTAGGCACCAGCAGGTTACCAATACATAAAAAAAATATGAAACACAAATCGTCGCTTATATTACAACACCGCGAATATGATTTTTTCAACTTTACAGGGAAAGCAAAAAACTGTATAATATTAAGTTAACAATAAATAAAAACTAAATTACATATTAAGAATCATTTATTAGATATTCTGCAAAAAATTAAATGCACAAAATAGTTATATCCTTATCAATTAAGTAAATATGTCACATTGGCGCTGTTGCCATCATGTTTATGGCACAATCTCTCATATAGGCGGTATTTACTGTAGGAACTTTAAACAGTCTTAATTACTTAGACTAAGTTATTCATAAAGTAACAAAGTTATAAAATGAAACTCCGAACATGACTAAAAACAGCACAAATAAAAAAACTCTAACAAAAATCGAACTAAAAACTAGTGAGGTAAAGAGTCATAAAAATTATATCAATCGCTAGGTATTACACTCTTCAGCTCTTGTAAGTGCTGCCACTTTCGTTCAGCGACTGGTAAACGGTTTTCATACAATTTCGGTAAGCTGTTGATTGTATTTTTGGGTAATTTTGAACGCTGTGGCAATACTTTTGGAGCTTCATCGAAATTCAATTTGTACCAAATGGTTCCATCAGGTTTGTAAGTAAGTACACTGATATCAGTTACTGTTGGATCTCCTGCCTTTCTGCCTGGTCTTATGGACTTGTAAATTTGGTCTTGAGGCTTTGAAAAATCGGTAAAAAATCTATAATCCAAGTAAATAGATTCGTAGGGTTTTGGGTGAACTCTTGCATTCTTAGTGAGCGCAGAATATTGGCTTGGTAGATAAATTTCTTGACCCTTAAGTTTCGACTCTATCGAGCTATGTACTGAGTCGCACTCCATTTGAGTATGCCCCTTGACTAAAAACTTTTGAGTGACCTCTACGTTTTGTTCTATCGCCACTCTTAGTAAAGCATTACTGAGGCAGCTATTTCTGTTTTGAGCGCAACAACCATCAGAGTACAATATCACAGGAAGTTTTTTGTCACTCAATAGTCGCAAAATTGTATCCACAATGCAAGAAGCGAACACTGAAGCTTCAAGACCTCCGTTACTTTCGTCAAACCAATAACATTTAACATTATGGTTAGCTAAGTTATAGGTAGTGAAATTGTGAACACATAATTTGGTCTTGAAGTATAAAGCACTCGCTTGTAGACTGGGAGCCATTTTCACTGCCTGGACATCTTGTGTCAAAACATGACAGGTTCCTCCAACGGCCAAACTTTTATCGGCAGATTTTTCTGCTCTGGCGCGGTCTTTGCGCTCAACGTGTTCTTTCCAGGCCTGTTCTGTTACGTTACCCACTTTATACGAGCAACAGAAGTCACACTGATCTTTCTTTGGTTTATATAAACTCAAGTTACTTCTGAGAAACTCGTTGTCAAAAGTGCGACGACATAAGAATGCTTCATCTTATTCCTTGCAGTCGTGTTTGTAAGCCTCGTAAAGTTCGGAAATATTGGTAAATGTAGGTTCCAGGTAAAGTCGACTAGATGTCTGTCGACAATAGTGTGAGGGCAACTTAGGTAATTTATCAAAGAAGGCTTTTAAGGTTTGTGACTGCTCTTTCTTTTTCGGAGATGTTCGTCTTTGCAGCGAAGTTTCTGACTTCGGCGCTATGCCGTTTGATTCTCTAGTTTTATTCAGCCAGTACCTAATGAACCACTCTGACAATCCTAAGGTGCGAAGAAACATTCCTCGGCAAACTTGCACTTTCGTAACATTTGAATTTCTGGACACAGATAAGTAGTAGGACTTGGTCTCGTTTTTCTAGAAGTTTCATTTTTAGTCACCTTCCTTTTACAGGGTGCTAAAGTCACACTTGAACATACGAATTGACGTCTCTGTTCCCAGCTCATTGTTTTCCAAAAATTATCAAAAATACTCCGTCGCTCCTGCTCAGTAATTTCATGACATCCACGGAGCTTAGATTTTTGGCAAGTTACAGATTCGCAGCGAGGTCCCATATCTTTAGATGGTTTAATAGTGTCATGTAAAACTTTAAAATTTGGATTGTACTGGTCAACTTTTCTGTCGCGCCTGTAGCCCAAATAAGACTTTCCTTCTTCCCTCAATTTCTTATTTAATTCCCTTTGCCAGTTCTTTGATGTTTTGTTGGCTTTATTTTGTCTTTTTCTTTTACTTTGAAATTCGCCATGAAATGTTTTTTCAGGTGGTAATAAAATGTCTTCTAGTATTACTATCTTAGAGGTTTGTTTCTGGTTGCTGGAACTAGGGGCTGGCTCCTCTAGAAGAACGATATTATTTTGGCAGTTTATAACAAGTCCGTTTTCCTTTGTAGGCTCGACAACGTTGAAATCACCCGTCAGTTCCATGCTATTCACATTAATAATCTCGCTGTGGAAGGCTTCATCTGTGACTACTTGCAGGTTGTTTTCTTGATAATCAGTTGAAAGCTGGCTGGTAGTCTCTTTATCCTGTAAAGGAGTGACTTTATGGCATCTTAATGGCTTCTTATATTTAATTTTTGCAAGTCTACACAATTCCTCAATCTCAAAATCGTCCTCAGCATCAGTAGACGACGTGTCAAATTCACTACTCCTGTTTCGTGTCTTTCTATGAGCCGTAGTCAAACCTGGAAACACCGTGAATATGAAAAAAAGTTGCAATGTAACACCCCTAACGAGAGATCGTGATTTTCACTGTTATTTTGCACTACAAAACCACTAAATTGGTACATTTTATATTATAACCACTTCATAACAAACATATTATGTACAACTTAAAGTACTTTTATTTCTAAATTGTTCATTAAATCTCACCAAAACAATAAAAATACGCTTACCTTAACCTCCTCCGCGAAGAATGTATGGCGACTGATGCATATTCGCGGTTTTTATGCCAAACTAGCCAATCACCGGCATTCGCGGTGATACAAATTTTGAATTCTATCCTGTGATTGGCCATTTCCTCTAAACGTGATTGGTGCAATTAACGCGTGTTTTTTTTCTCTATCCAATGACATTAAAAGTTGAAAAACGGTAAAATGCATGTTCGCGGTGTTGTAATATAAGCGACGATATCTAATATGTAGATGGTTTTCTAACCACAATGCAAATGCTCGCACCTCTACACCGCTACAGTGAACGATGCGAGGTGGTTTTCCTCTAAATGCCACATGTGTTGTACAATTATTTAGATGTTTCAAATTTAAATTTTCTAATGTTATTTCAACTTTTGGATAATTTATGGATTCCAAGTTAAATGAAACAAACCCTAAACTCGTTAAAAAATCTCTTTCTACGAGTATAATACCCCCTTTATACGTCCATGTAATACTGTTTATTCAAGTCAAAACTATCTAATCGTTTTATAAACTCCGAATAACTAATGTCATTACTATATTTTTTTAAAGGCATTCCATGAATAAATCTTGTAACGAACACGATTGTTTTATAGTATTCATTATCTATCAACCGTGTTGGAAGTTTTATATGAAACAAATAAAGGATCTTATCCTTAATATTATAGATCGCTACTTCATTAAAGTACAACTGTTTTGATATCTCAAAACCATCTACATCAATAATATATCTTATATTGTCCAACCCCATAATTAAGTACAAAATAATAAATCGCACACAAAATAATAAATCACACACAAAATAAAATAAAATCGCAATGAAAACTTTAAAATATATCTTTACCACAGTCGCTTACAGCATAAATTACACAGTTTGTTAAATCATTACCTAATTGCTCGATGAAAAATTCATGAGCGAAACAATCTGGCGGTGTCTCGCTTAACAATTTAAACCACTCTATCACTTTCACGTTTATATCACCTGCGGTATCCTCCAAATGAGATGTGATATCATCCCAGATCTCAATCAGCGAATAGGTGTTTACATCGCTGAAATTAATTTTCTCATTAATACTTTTCAGTAAAACACTCACGTCTCCATTCAACTTCGCAAGCGGTATAGGTCTTGTCCACAGTTGCAGTAATCTGTTTGAAGATAAATGTTTAAACGGCTCGTCTTACATTCCAAATACATTGTTTCAACTAGTGACATCATTATCATAATATATTTGAATATCTTAATTGCTTAAATAAGTATGTAGCATCAGTCACTGTTATATAAAAAGTAATAATTTAACGCCTCAACAGATTGAATCTTGATGGTAGTGTGACTTTATACCCATTCTACAGATGCACCACAGTCTGCATCGCGTTTGGCGTATACTTTGATGACAACCTACTAGCTTCCATGATCTTGTAAGGTTTATTTACTTCCAAGTCACTTATTTTCCTCCAAGTTTTATTTCCCCAACTATTTAGTTCAACGAGAGCAGTATTACTCTTTTCCTGATTCAACGATTATCAGAGCGCAAGAGTAACTTCTTGTTACTATTATAATTATCACTGTAGTACTTTACTATTATAATATTGTCACTGTAGAACTTGTTACTGTTGAACTCTCCTGTTTACAATACATCATGTAGAAAATACTTAAAATTAAAAATAATGTCCTGTGGCTAAACTACTGAATATATTCCTTTGATTTTTTGGGTGACGGTTGGGAATATCATGACTTATACGAAGTTTCATTTATGATCATATTGTCCAACCCCATAATTAAGTACAAAATAATAAATCGCACACAAAATAATAAATCACACACAAAATAAAATAAAATCGCAATGAAAACTTTAAAATATATCTATACCACAGTCGCTTACAGCATAAATTACACAGTTTGTTAAATCATTACCTAATTGCTCGGTGAAAAATTCATGAGCGAAACAATCTGGCGGTGTCTCGCTTAACAATTTAAACCACTCTATCACTTTCACATTTATATCACCTTTTTTTTTTTTTTTTTTTTTTTTTTTTTTTTTTTTTTTTGGGTGGGAAATCATCAAATGACTTCTCCCGCTCTGGGTGGAGCGGGAGGTCGTGTCAGACTTTTACTGACTAAAACCCACCCGTGTTCCTTCAGTTGCCTGTGCCAGGGCCACGGTTTTCTCTGTAGAATAACCCGCGACCCTGAGGCATCGGCCCTATCGGACCCCGTCACTATGTGCTGACATCTCTTTGAGGCGCGCGTGGAACACAACGCGCCGTCGACCCGGGCCTGGTCTTTACCGGACGGCGAGCTACCCATTACTCGCCGTCCGCAAGCCCGCGCCTACGGTGGCCGGGAATCTGCAGGCGACTCCCGACGCCCAGGGCGTCTCCTGCGGCGGTTAGTGGGGGCATGAGGGCGCAAGGCTCTCTCCCTCACCCGCTCCGCCTCCTCCTTCGCGAGCATTACTGCTTCGCAGAAGGAGGTGACGGCTTGCCATTCCCTCTCGCTCCGTACCATAGCCTGGACCAGGGCCGGACGCGAGAGATCGCCGCCGCCAATCGCCTCCGCGAGGACACTGCGGTGCTCCGCCCAAGCTGGGCATACCTCCACCGTATGCTCCACCGTGTCCTCCGGGCGATCCACACAATGGTGACACCCGGGCGTTTCCTCCCGCCTTATACGAAACAGGAACCTCCCGAAACAACCGTGTCCGGTGAGGACCTGTGTCAGGCGGAAGGTGAGGACGCCGTGGCGCCTCTCCAACCACTCCTCAAAGAGGGGACTTACCGCCGCTATTGTGGCGTGCCCAGCACTGGGTTGCGACAATCGCACCCTCCATGTCGCCATGAGATCCCGCCGGAGCTCTGTCCGCTGTACCGTGATTTGTCGCGGCAGCGGAGTTACACCCCGGCGTTTTGCCTCCTCGCGCCAATCCCATACGTGCGCGAGGGCTTTTGCCTCCAGATCCCATGGCGGCAATCCGGCAAGGAGGCTCGCCGCCTCGCATGAGACCGTGCGGTATCCCCGGACCAGCCGGATGGCCATGACCCTTTGGGACGCGTTCAACCTGCGGGCCGGTCGGCGCCTCAAAGAACGCGCCCACACCGGTGCCCCGTAAAGGGCCATGGACCGCACGATCCCCGCGTAGAGCCTCCGGCAGGAGGCGTTTGGACCCCCTAGATTGGGCAGGAGCCGCCTCAAGGCAGCCCCAGCCCGCTCCAGTCTGGGAGCCAAACGTCGGAAATGCTCAACGAAGTTCCACCGGCTGTCGAGGACGAGTCCCAGGTACTTCATCGTCGACTCGACGCCGATGTGAACCCCTCCCGCCGTTATCTGGGAACCCGACAGTGGCGCGTTCCGAGGACCATGAAAACACATGGCCTCGGACTTGTGCAGGGCCACTTCGAGTCCCAACTGCCGGATCCTCTCGACGATTGTCGCAACCCCGAGTGTCGCTTGTTCGGCCGCCTCCTGGTGCGACCTCCCCTGTGCCAGGACCAGCGTGTCGTCAGCGTAGCACACCACGCTGACGCCATTCGGGAGGTCGGCGCGCAGCACCCAGTCGTAACCGATATCCCACAGAAGCGGCCCCAGGACCGATCCCTGTGGGACACCGCACGACATCTCTCGCCGGTTCCACTCTCCCCGGTGACCGGGGTAGATGACGGCCCTGTCCGTCAAATAGGCCTCGACCACGCGACAGAGGTAGGTCGGCATCCGGTGATACCGCAATGCCTCCCTGATGCAACTCCAGGGCAGGGTGTTGAAGGCATTGGTGATGTCTAGAGACACCGCCAAGACGACCCCACCCCGGGCAACAGCATCCCCCGTCGTGAGGGCTCGCACGCGCATGATGGCGTCCACCGTAGAGCGCCCCCTGCGGAAACCAAACTGGCTCTCCGCCAAATCCGGCCCCACCCGCACCAGCCGCCCGACGAGGCGGTTTGCAATTACTCTTTCAAAGAGCTTGCCCACCTCGTCGAGCAGCACGATGGGCCGGTACGCGGACGGAGAGTCCGCAGGGCGCCCAGGCTTCTTAATGAGGACCAGTTTCCCCGTCTTC
Source organism: Dasypolia templi (assembly GCA_963555695.1). Classification (NCBI taxonomy): domain Eukaryota; kingdom Metazoa; phylum Arthropoda; class Insecta; order Lepidoptera; family Noctuidae; genus Dasypolia; species Dasypolia templi. Next base: position 4,133,254 of record OY743142.1, on the reverse strand, counting down.
CAGCGAAGTGGGAACTGGCCCTCCTCCAAGCATGCGCTTAGGAGCCCCATAAGTCGAGGCCCGAGAGCCTCCATGGCCAGAACCCAGGCTCTTCCAGGTAAGCCGTCGGGTCCTGGGGCGGTATTTTTGGCACTAAGCCTATGTACCGCCACTCTCAGCTCTACCTCGGTCACCTCCGAAGCATCGTCGTCGTCGTCGGCGGTGTGGTCCGCATCCGGCACCGCAGTAGGCGGAATCATGGGCGGGGGAGTATGCTCGCCCCGCGAAGGGAACAAAGTGCTCACCACCTCCTCCATGAGCTGGGGCCGGAGACTCTGCGTCAGTGGGGGAGCCCATGGGCGGAGTTTATCCCGCACCATTTTGTAGGGGCGTCCCCACGGGTCCCTGTTCAGAGTCTCCAGCGACTCCTCGCGGGCCTGGGCCCTGGCCCGCAGGATCTCCGCTTGGAGGGCGGTCTTCGCCGCTCTGTACCCCTCGTACAGCTCCGCCTGAATGGCTTCCGTATTCGGAGGGCGAATACGTAGCCTGCGGTGCCTGGTGTAAAGGTGTCGCGCAGCCACGCACGCCTTGCGCAAAGCCGTCAGCTCCGGCGACCACCAGCACACCTGGCGCCAAGCACGTCCGGGCTGGACCCGGGGCATTGCCACGTCACATATTTCGGACATGGCCTCCCGGAACCACTCCGCCTCGTCGTTGATGTCAGCAGGCCTGTCCGGTGGTGACACCCAGGCCTGCACGATCGAGGCTTCCAGGAGGAGCTCCCGGTCCAGCTGCTTCAGCGCCCACCGCGGACCACTCGGGGCCTGTCGGACCGGCACGCTCGAGGTCTGGGCGGAGACGTCGAACCGGATGTACCGGTGGTCGGAATAGGTCTCCACCCCCTCCATGACGCGCCAGTCAATGACGTGCGGCGACAGAGCGGGGCTGGCGAACGAAATGTCCACCACTGATTCACCCCGCATACGCACACACGTTGGGACAGAACCCCGGTTTAGGACGACCAGGCCTGTCTCCAGAGCCCAGTCCTCCACCATCCTGCCCCGCGTGTCCGTGAGCCGGGAACCCCAAGCCAAGTTCTTGGCATTGAAGTCCCCGAGGACGAGCACGGGGAGGGAACGAAACCCGACGACGACGACTCTCAACTCCGCTAGGGAGTTGTGGAACTCGGCGAGAGTTCGGTTCGGAGAGAAGTACACCCCTACCACGACTATCTCCCCGAACCGTGCTGCCACGCAACCCCGTCCCCTCTTGACGGCCTCGAGGGACAGGGTACCGGCGGCGGCCGACGAAATTAGGGCCACTGAGCCGCTCAGGTCCTCCACCCAGTCATCCCTGGGCGGGACAAAGTACGGCTCAGCGACCACGGCGATGTTAATCGACCACTGCGCCATGCTCTGGAGCAACAGATCCTGAGCAGAGGCGCAGTGGTTGATGTTCGCCTGGAGGAGGCGTAATGGGGCCATTACTGACACTCCATATCAGCCCCCTCCCGAGCCTCCTGTGGAGGCCCTGCCACGATGGTTGCGGCGTCGACGACGGTGGAGGCGGCAACGGCGGCGGCAGTAGCGGCGGATGCAGCCTTGACGGCGGTGGCAGTGGGCTTTCCCCTGTCCCTGCCCCTGGCTTTGGCGGGTGGAGCGCAGACCTTACTCCCAACCCGGTGATCGGCCGGCTTGCCAGCTGCCGCACATATAAAGCAGTGCGGCGCGGCATTGCACGAGCCGGCCTTGTGACCGGGCTGACCACAGCGGAAGCAGTGACCGCTGCGGTCCACCTCCGAGGCGCATTGCACTCCCACGTGGTTTCCCACTTGGCAGCGGAAGCACCTCAAAGGTCTGGGTTCCAGCAGTTTGACCTGCGCGGAGACCCAGCCCACCAGGAGCCTTCGGCCCTCCCCGGCAATTTTTTGGGCCGCCGTTACGGGGCAGCTCACCGTAATGGATTGCATCCCCGTGAAGTCAGGACGGATGGTGCCTGCCCTTACCTGCTGGGCAGAGCACCCCCCCGTCCTAACAACGGCAGCCACGACCTCTTCCTCCGTCACGGAGTCGTCCAGGCCCAGTATACGCATGTCAGCGCACTTGGTGGGCCTGGATACTCGGACCTCGTCCGCATTCAGGGACGCCCTAAGCTTTTCAGCTAGAGCGTCTGCGGTCGGGCCGCTGGCCGCACCGGGGACCTCCAGCATCCGGGCCCCAGTCGCAGTGACCCTTAGCCGAAGGCCATTGGTGACGCCGATCTCCTGGAGGTTCACCGCCGTCCTCGCCTTGCCGAGCACCTCGCGGTAGGTCATGCCCTTCTTTTCCGCTTCCGGCTGTAGTGTGATAACTACAGCTGCGGACTTCGGGGCACGGAGCCTAGCCGCGACGTTTCGCTCCTTGCGCCGCCGCCGCCTCTCTTTTCTTTTTGCCGCCCTTGCTGCCTTGCCCGCCTTCCCCTTCTCCCCGACCATTTGCCATTCGGCGTCGGTCGGAGGAGATTTAGAAGGCGGTTTGGAAGACGGGGGCGGCCGTCTCGCCGTCAGGGCTGGGGCCCTTGCCGTCTGCACAGACGCCGATTTCGCCAGGGGCGGGCCCGTAGGTTCCACCACGGCCCCACTTTGGGTCCGCCCCGAGGACCTTGGTTTGGCAGCGGTGGCAGCATACGATGCCGCCTTTCGCTGGGCCGAAGCCGGCTGGCTCGCCGCTAGCGGGGGGCGCAGGACAATGGCCTCCAGAGCGGAAAACCTACTATGGAAGGCAGCCAGCTCCTGCCGCACCAGGGTCAGAACCCGGTCCTCGGCTGGCACGGGCTGGCCTTGCCCGTGCGCCCTTCTTTGTGGCAACTCCCGATGGTCGGCTCCTTGGACCTTAGCCAGGTCTGCCCGGAGCTCCTCGTTCTCCTTTCGGAGAAGCTCCATGGCGGTAGTCAGGCGGGCGACCTCCGCCCGCATCTCAGAGATACCGTCCTGTGGAGGCCCGAAATGAATTGCCTCCGCTGCCTCCACAATGGAGGCCGTGGCTGCGGATATGGCCTTGTCTTTAGAGGACTGAACCCTCTTCAAGGCCACACCCTTGATCGCGGCAACCACGACCTCCGCAAACCTAGCCGATCTCTCCGATTTGGAGCCGCCAGCAGCATCCGGCTCACCACCTGACGACTCTGAACGAGCCGCACTGCGGCTGGCCACTTCAGAACGGCGACCCTTCGCAACGAGCCTCCCGGCTTGCTGGGCTGGCTCTGCTGGACTTGCTCTGCCTGGCTCTCTGTCCCCCTGAGTGGTGTGCCCTCCGCCTCTTCCTCGGACCCCACCCCGCCGACCGATTTTTCGGGCCGAGGCCATCCCGCCATCCGAGAGTGACCCCTGGCCATCCCTCGGTTTGGGCCGCTTCAGGAAGAACCTTTTGTCCTTCCCAGCAGCCCCCACCACTTCGCGCTCCGGGCTCTTAAAGGAGCCCTCCGCGCCAGATGCAGCGTCGGACTCCGACCGCGCATCACTCCCCTCCTTCTCGCGACTCTTCCTCTCCTCGTCCTCGGATGACCGAGAGCGCGATGAGCCTCCTTGGCTCGGCAGACATTTGTTGCCCCCCCCAGAATACGAATGGGGGCTTGACGTTCCCAAAGGGAACGTGGCGGATTCTCCGGCTGCTGAGCAGCCGGTACCGCCCTGGGGTAGTTTTTTTTCATTTGTCTGATCCATTTTTTTGTTTTTCCTTTGAAGGGTGTGGTCCCTTTTTCCCCTGAATACCCTCCCCAGCGCTAGTGACCGGATTCCCTCCGGCCATTCATCCCCTCGGCACGCTCGACCTTGGGATTGAGGTAATTTTTTATAGAGGTTGTCTTCCTCTCGCCTCCCCACTCGACGCCCACAAAACTCACCCTCTGCAAACAGAGGGGGTGTGGACGGAGATGGCCACCAGACCTGTCTCGAAGACGGACTGGCCGCCCCAACCCTAGCCCGGTTCCCTTCATCGACCATAATAAATGATCGATGATTGGAACCATGACCCTTCCCCGTTTGTTGAAGATTGGCCGCCAACCCCAACTGTCCACCAAAAGCAGGTGGACAGTTGGAGCTGACGTTGCCCAGGGTGCGCCGCGTGGAGGCTCTTCAACATGCGACCCCACATTTATATCACCTGCGGTATCCTCCAAATGAGATGTGATATCATCCCAGATCTCAATCAGCGAATAGGTGTTTACATCGCTGAAATTAATTTTCTCATTAATACTTTTCAGTAAAACACTCACGTCTCCATTCAACTTCGCAAGCGGTATAGGTCTTGTCCACAGTTGCAGTAATCTGTTTGAAGATAAATGTTTAAACGGCTCGTCTTACATTCCAAATACATTGTTTCAACTAGTGACATCATTATCATAATATATTTGAATATCTTAATTGCTTAAATCAGTAGGTAGCATCAGTCACTGTTATATAAAAAGTAATAATTTAACGCCTCAACAGATTGAATCTTGATGGTAGTGTGACTTTATACCCATTCTACAGATGCACCACAGTCTGCATCGCGTTTGGCGTATACTTTGATGACAACCTACTAGCTTCCATGATCTTGTAAGGTTTATTTACTTCCAAGTCACTTATTTTCCTCCAAGTTTTATTTCCCCAACTATTTAGTTCAACGAGAGCAGTATTACTCTTTTCCTGATTCGACGACATAATATTTTATAAAAAAAAAAATAACACTTACAACGATTATCAGAGCGCAAGAGTAACTTCTTGTTACTATTATAATTATCACTGTAGTACTTTACTATTATAATATTGTCACTGTAGAACTTGTTACTAATGTTCCTGTTTGATGGCTGCTGAATGTATGTTCTTTTCAATTAAATGTTTGGGTTTATATACTATTCCATTATCTAACATTGTGGTTATAAAATAATTAATTAGGTTAACAAAAACGAATGCTCGCTCCCCCCACATAAACATACTTTTAATGAATATTTTCTAATCTCATCCTGTTTTTTCAGGAATAGTTTTCATATTTTTTTTCTTATCTCATCCTGTCTCAGGAAATACTATGTCACTGGTATACTAGCTAAACATTCGTCGTTACTTAATTCACCTTTCCCCAATTTCTCCAATTGTTTAGATATCCATAATTGTACACTTCCCACGATAACTTCATAACGCTCGCAAGTTGGACTTAATATAGGATGAACCGTTATCGTTGTTGATGTTGTAGCAGTAGTCGTCGCCATTGTCTTAACACTCGCACTCTCCCCTGCACCATCTTCAGATTTATGGTGATGATTATGACGACGATGACCAGCACCAGTTATAACCGAACCACCTCCAGGTACTTTCACTGTGATTTCCAAACCATTTTCATCCGTATATGTCTGATGAAAAACGTTATTCGAAATCCGGGTACGACACAACAAAATGGCGGTTTTACCTAAAAACCACACGTGGTAGACCAAACTAGTTCAGTCTGGTCTTCGGTGGGTTTTTTTTTAATTCAATGATACGCTAATTTCTTACGCTATCAGTTGAAATAAATGCATGATATCGATAGTAGGATACATAACGACGTACGTAGGAGCAAGAGATTCATCACATTAGTAGAGTTATTATATTAACACGAGGAAAAAAGAAACCGGCCGCGGCAAAATGGCGCCAAAATACTAACAGGTTTGCGGAAATAACAAATTCTGATCACATTCTTTAACTAATTCACAACGTAATCACAAAAAACTGTTAATCACTTACCTGTTCATCTTCTAAGAGGCACTCAGGAAAAAAAAAAACGTTAGGGCGCAGGGCTCCGAACTCGGCAAAATTCAACGTCTAGTCGCTGAGGTCCTCGGAAACGGAATGAACGAGCATGCTAGAAAAATCACTGTCAACCGCCGGCGCTCCGAAGCGTTCCAGGAAAGGGGACGGGCGATTCAATAGCATGAATGTCTCATTTAGTACACTCTGTGCAAGTTTCTGCTCCACCAAGAAAGGCTTTTTTTTAGCAGACTGATTCAGTCTGGTCCACCGCGGAGCGTATGTGGAGTTTGACTTATTCCGATACTGATATAGAATTGGCACTGAAATAGTAATGTAACACACTTAAAAAGATAGAAACCAAATTTTCAGACATGTTCCACTACTGTTTTCGACCGACGATATGTGCTGCTAAGTCATAAGTGCTATCATAAGATAACATCAATATTGTACACTTAGTTCGCAATAAACTTTTGACTTTGACTTTGCTATATCACATTTTGTCTTTTTTTCACTCTTTGATATATTTTTGTCCCACTTTCGTAATACATGTAGGATCAGGAGTGCCGAGAGGTATTTCGTCAGGGTTTGGAGTTCCCATTTTATTAGGATAAACAATACCGGATAAACAATTACAGGGTTTTTATTAATTACACTATTACAAATTTAAACACAATTAAAGTGAATCATACCAATGCTAATAACCTTTTATCTATTGTTTACAACCATATTAAAGTATGAGCTAAATCAAAATATGTGCGTGGTGACTATGTACGCATCAGTAAATATAAATCCACTTTTTCCAAGGGATACACCGGAAACTGGAGTTCAGACATATTTCAAGTGGCGAAAGTGAAAAACATCAATCCAGTGACCTACCAGCTGCAAGATGAAAGGAAACAACCAATCTTAGGTGGATTTTATGAGCAGGAACTGCAAAACGTTAAATACCTTCATGTGTACCTAGTGGAGAAAGTGTTGAAGTGAAAGGGTGATAAAGTTCTAGTGAAGTGGTTCGTTATAGATTCTACAAGTTGGAAAAATAAAGAAAACAAGATTAATTAAAGTATAATATGTTTTTTATTTCGACTGACCTAGCTGACTCTATATATTTATAATTAGACATACACAAAACTTTAACGTTTAATATTAGACACACACATGTTAAAAGTCTTATTAGGCACCAGCAGGTTACCAATACATAAAAAAAATATGAAACACATATCTAATATGTAGATGGTTTTCTAACCACAATGCAAATGCTCGCACCTCTACACCGCTACAGTGAACGATGCGAGGTGGTTTTCCTCTAAATGCCACACGTGTTGTACAATTATTTAGATGTTTCAAATTTCAATTTTCTATTATTATTTCAACTTTTGGATAATTTATGGATTCCAAGTTAAACGAAACAAACCCTAATGTCGTTAAAAAATCTCTTTCTACGAGTATAATACCCCCTTTATACGTCCATGTAATACTGTTTATTCAAGTCAAAACTATCTAATCGTTTTATAAACCCCGAATAACTAATGTCATTACTATATTTTTTTAAAGGCATTCCATGAATAAATCTTGTAACGAACACGATTGTTTTATAGTATTCATTATCTATCAACCGTGTTGGAAGTTTTATATGAAACAAATAAAGGATCTTATCCTTAATATTATAGATCTCTACTTCATTAAAGTACATCTGTTTTGATATCTGAAAACCATCTACATCAATAATATATCTTATATTGTCCAACCCCATAATTAAGTACAAAATAATAAATCGCACACAAAATAATAAATCACACACAAAATAAAATAAAATCGCAATGAAAACTTTAAAATATATATATACCACAGTCGCTTAAAGCATAAATTACACAGTTTGTTAAATCATTACCTAATTGCTCGGTGAAAAATTCATGAGCGAAACAATCTGGCGGTGTCTCGCTTAACAATTTAAACCACTCTATCACTTTCACATTTATATCACCTGCGGTATCCACCAAATGAGATGTGATATCATCCCAGATCTCAATCAGCGAATAGGTGTTTACATCGCTGAAATTAATTTTCTCATTAATACTTTTCAGTAAAACACTCACGTCTCCATTCAACTTCGCAAGCGGTATAGGTCTTGTCCACAGTTGCAGTAATCTGTTTGAAGATAAATGTTTAAACCGGCTCGTCTTACATTCCAAATACATTGTTTCAACTAGTGACATCATTATCATAATATATTTGAATATCTTAATTGCTTAAATCAGTAGGTAGCATCAGTCACTGTTATATAAAAAGTAATAATTTAACGCCTCAACAGATTGAATCTTGATGGTAGTGTGACTATATACCCATTCTCCAGATGCACCACAGTCTGCATCGCGATTGGCGTATACTTTGATGAGAACCTACTAGCTTCCATGATCTTGTAAGGTTTATTTACTTCCCAGTCACTTATTTTCCTCCAAGTTTTATTTCCCCAACTATTTAGTTCAGCGAGAGCAGTATTACTCTTTTCCTGATTCGACGACATAATATTTTATAAAAAAAAATAACACTTACAACGATTATCAGAGCGCAAGAGTAACTTCTTGTTACTATTATAATTATCACTGTAGTACTTTACTATTATAATATTGTCACTGTAGAACTTGTTACTAATGTTCCTGTTTGATGGCTGCTGAATGTATGTTCTTTTCAATTAAATGTTTGGGTTTATATACTATTCCATTATCTAACATTGTGGTTATAAAATAATTAATTAGGTTAACAAATACGAATGCTCGCTCCCCCCACATAAACATACTTTTAATGAATATTTTCTAATCTCATCCTGTTTTTTCAGGAATAGTTTTCATATTTTTTTTCTTATCTCATCCTGTCTCAGGAAATACTATGTCACTGGTATACTAGCTAAACATTCGTCGTTACTTATTTCACCTTTCCCCAATTTCTCCAATTGTTTAGATATCCATAATTGTACACTTCCCACGATAACTTCATAACGCTCGCAAGTTGGACTTAATATAGGATGAACCGTTATCGTTGTTGATGTTGTAGCAGTAGTCGTCGCCATTGTCTTAACACTCGCACTCTCCCCTGCACCATCTTCAGATTTATGGTGATGATTATGACGACGATGACCAGCACCAGTTATAACCGAACCACCTCCAGGTACTTTCACTGTGATTTCCAAACCATTTTCATCCGTATATGTCTGATGAAAAACGTTATTCGAAATCCGGGTACGACACAACAAAATGGCGGTTTTACCTAAAAACCACACGTGGTAGACCAAACTAGTTCAGTCTGGTCTTCGGTGGGTTTTTTTTTAATTCAATGATACGCTAATTTCTTACGCTATCAGTTGAAATAAATGCATGATATCGATAGTAGGATACATAACGACGTACGTAGGAGCAAGAGATTCATCACATTAGTAGAGTTATTATATTAACACGAGGAAAAAAGGAACCGGCCGCGGCAAAATGACGCCAAAATACTAACAGGTTTGCGGAAATAACAAATTCTGATCACATTCTTTAACTAATTCACAACGTAATCACAAAAAACTGTTAATCACTTACCTGTTCATCTTCTAAGAGGCACTCAGGAAAAAAAAAACGTTAGGGCGCAGGGCTCCGAACTCGGCAAAATTCAACGTCTAGTCGCTGAGGTCCTCGGAAACGGAATGAACGAGCATGCTAGAAAAATAACTGTCAACCGCCGGCGCTCCGAAGCGTTCCAGGGAAGGGGACGGGCGATTCAATAGCATGAATGTCTCATTTAGTACACTCTGTGTAAGTTTCTGCTCCACCAAGAAAGGCTTTTTTTTAGCAGACTGATTCAGTCTGGTCCACCGCGGAGCGTATGTGGAGTTTGACTTATTCCGATACTGATATAGAATTGGCACTGAAATAGTAATGTAACACACTTAAAAAGATAGAAACCAAATTTTCAGACATGTTCCACTACTGTTTTCGACCGACGATATGTGCTGCTAAGTCATAAGTGCTATCATAAGATAACATCAATATTGTACACTTAGTTCGCAATAAACTTTTGACTTTGACTTTGCTATATCACATTTTGTCTTTTTTTCACTCTTTGATATATTTTTGTCCCACTTTCGTAATACATGTAGGATCAGGAGTGCCGAGAGGTATTTCGTCAGGGTTTGGAGTTCCCATTTTATTAGGATAAACAATACCGGATAAACAATTACAGGGTTTTTATTAATTACACTATTACAAATTTAAACACAATTAAAGTGAATCATACCAATGCTAATAACCTTTTATCTATTGTTTACAACCATATCAAAGTATGAGCTAAATCAAAATATGTGCGTGGTGACTATGTACGCATCAGTAAATATAAATCCACTTTTTCCAAGGGATACACCGGAAACTGGAGTTCAGACATATTTCAAGTGGCGAAAGTGAAAAACATCAATCCAGTGACCTACCAGCTGCAAGATGAAAGGAAACAACCAATCTTAGGTGGATTTTATGAGCAGGAACTGCAAAACGTTAAATACCTTCATGTGTACCTAGTGGAGAAAGTGTTGAAGTGAAAGGGTGATAAAGTTCTAGTGAAGTGGTTCGTTATAGATTCTACAAGTTGGAAAAATAAAGAAAACAAGATTAATTAAAGTATAATATGTTTTTTATTTCGACTGACCTAGCTGACTCTATATATTTATAATTAGACATACACAAAACTTTAACGTTTAATATTAGACACACACATGTTAAAAGTCTTATTAGGCACCAGCAGGTTACCAATACATAAAAAAAATATGAAACACATATCTAATATGTAGATGGTTTTCTAACCACAATGCAAATGCTCGCACCTCTACACCGCTACAGTGAACGATGCGAGGTGGTTTTCCTCTAAATGCCACACGTGTTGTACAATTATTTAGATGTTTCAAATTTCAATTTTATGTGCGTGGTGACTATGTACGCATCAGTAAATATAAATCCACTTTTTCCAAGGGATACACCGGAAACTGGAGTTCAGACATATTTCAAGTGGCGAAAGTGAAAAACATCAATCAAGTGACCTTCCAGCTGCAAGATGAAAGGAAACAACCAATCTTAGGTGGATTTTATGAGCAGGAACTGCAAAACGTTAAATACCTTCATGTGTACCATAGTGGAGAAAGTGTTGAAGTGAAAGGGTGATAAAGTTCTAGTGAAGTGGTTCGTTATAGATTCTACAAGTTGGATAAATAAAGAAAACAAGATTAATTAAAGTATAATATGTTTTTTATTTCGACTGACCTAGCTGACTCTATATATTTATAATTAGACACAAAACTTTAACGTTTAATATTAGACACACACATGTTAAATGTCTTATTAGGCACCAGCAGGTTACCAATACATAAAAAAAAAATGAAACACATATCCAATATGTAGATGGTTTTCTAACCACAATGCAAATGCTCGCACCTCTACACCGCTACAGTGAACGATGCGAGGTGGTTTTCCTCTAAATGCCACATGTGTTGTACAATTATTTAGATGTTTCAAATTTAAATTTTCTATTATTATTTCAACTTTTGGATAATTTATGGATTCCAAGTTAAATGAAACAAACCCTAAACTCGTTAAAGAATCTCTTTCTACGAGTATAATACCCCCTTTATACGTCCATGTAATACTGTTTATTCAAGTCAAAACTATCTAATCGTTTTATAAACCCCGAATAACTAATGTCATTACAATATTTTTTTAAAGGCATTCCATGAATAAATCTTGTAACGAACACGATTGTTTTATAGTATTCATTATCTATCAACCGTGTTGGAAGTTTTATATGAAACAAATAAAGGATCTTATCCTTAATATTATAGATCTCTACTTCATTAAAGTACATCTGTTTTGATATCTGAAAACCATCTACATCAATAATATATCTTATATTGTCCAACCCCATAATTAAGTACAAAATAATAAATCGCACACAAAATAATAAATCACACACAAAATAAAATAAAATCGCAATGAAAACTTTAAAATATATATATACCACAGTCGCTTAAAGCATAAATTACACAGTTTGTTAAATCATTACCTAATTGCTCGGTGAAAAATTCATGAGCGAAACAATCTGGCGGTGTCTCGCTTAACAATTTAAACCACTCTATCACTTTCACATTTATATCACCTGCGGTATCCACCAAATGAGATGTGATATCATCCCAGATCTCAATCAGCGAATAGGTGTTTACATCGCTGAAATTAATTTTCTCATTAATACTTTTCAGTAAAACACTCACGTCTCCATTCAACTTCGCAAGCGGTATAGGTCTTGTCCACAGTTGCAGTAATCTGTTTGAAGATAAATGTTTAAACCGGCTCGTCTTACATTCCAAATACATTGTTTCAACTAGTGACATCATTATCATAATATATTTGAATATCTTAATTGCTTAAATCAGTAGGTAGCATCAGTCACTGTTATATAAAAAGTAATAATTTAACGCCTCAACAGATTGAATCTTGATGGTAGTGTGACTATATACCCATTCTCCAGATGCACCACAGTCTGCATCGCGTTTGGCGTATACTTTGATGACAACCTACTAGCTTCCATGATCTTGTAAGGTTTATTTACTTCCCAGTCACTTATTTTCCTCCAAGTTTTATTTCCCCAACTATTTAGTTCAGCGAGAGCAGTATTACTCTTTTCCTGATTCGACGACATAATATTTTATAAAAAAAATAACACTTACAACGATTATCAGAGCGCAAGAGTAACTTCTTGTTACTATTATAATTATCACTGTAGTACTTTACTATTATAATATTGTCACTGTAGAACTTGTTACTGTTGAACTCTCCTGTTTACAATACATCATGTAGAAAATACTTAAAATTAAAAATAATGTCCTGTGGCTAAACTACTGAATATATTCCTTTGATTTTTTGGGTGACGGTTGGGAATATCATGACTTATACGAAGTTTCATTTATGATCATATTGTCCAACCCCATAATTAAGTACAAAATAATAAATCGCACACAAAATAATAAATCACACACAAAATAAAATAAAATCGCAATGAAAACTTTAAAATATATCTATACCACAGTCGCTTACAGCATAAATTACACAGTTTGTTAAATCATTACCTGATTGCTCGGTGAAAAATTCATGAGCGAAACAATCTGGCGGTGTCTCGCTTAACAATTTAAACCACTCTAACACTTTCACATTTATGTCACCTGCGGTATCCTCCAAATGAGATGTGATATCATCCCAGATCTCAATCAGCGAAAAGGTGTTTACATCGCTAAAATTAATTTTCTCATAAATACTTTTCAGTAAAACACTTACGTCTCCATTCAACTTCGCAAGCGGTATAGGTCTTGTCGACAGTTGCAGTAATCTGTTTGAAGATAAATGTTTAAACCAGCTCGTCTTACTTTCCAAATACATTGCTTCAACTAGTGACATCATTATCATAATATATTTGAATATCTTATTTGCTTAAATCAGTAGGTAGCATCAGTCACTGTTATATAAAAAGTTATAATTTAACGCCTCAACAGTGGTAGTGTGACTAAATACCCATTCTCCAGATGCACCACAGTCTGCATCGCGTTTGGCGTATACTTTGATGACAACCTACTAGCTTCCATGATCTTGTAAGGTTTATTTACTTCCAAGTCACTTATTTTCCTCCAAGTTTCATTTCCCCAACTATTTAGTTCAGCGAGAGCAGTATTACTCTTTTCCTGATTCGACGACATAATATTTTATAAAAAAAAAAATAACACTTACAACGATTATCAGAGCGCAAGAGTAACTTCTTGTTACTATTATAATTATCACTGTAGTACTTTACTATTATAATATTGTCACTGTAGAACTTGTTACTAATGTTCCTGTTTGATGGCTGCTGAATGTATGTTCTTTTCAATTAAATGTTTGGGTTTATATACTATTCCATTATCTAACATTGTGGTTATAAAATAATTAATTAGGTTAACAAAAACGAATGCTCGCTCCCCCCACATAAACATACTTTTAATGAATATTTTCTAATCTCATCCTGCTTTTTCAGGAATAGTTTACATATTTTTTTTCTTATCTCATCGTGTCTCAGGAAATACTATGTCACTGGTATACTAGCTAAACATTCGTCGTTACTTAATTCACCTTTCCCCAATTTCTCCAATTGTTTAGATATCCATAATTGTACACTTCCCACGATAACTTCATAACGCTCGCAAGTTGGACTTAATATAGGATGAACCGTTATCGTTGTTGATGTTGTAGCAGTAGTCGTCGCCATTGTCTTAACACTCGCACTCTCCCCTGCACCATCTTCAGATTTATGGTGATGATTATGACGACGATGACCAGCACCAGTTATAACCGAACCACCTCCAGGTACTTTCACTGTGATTTCCAAACCATTTTCATCCGTATATGTCTGATGAAAAACGTTATTCGAAATCCGGGTACGACACAACAAAATGGCGGTTTTACCTAAAAACCACACGTGGTAGACCAAACTAGTTCAGTCTGGTCTTCGGTGGGTTTTTTTTTAATTCAATGATACGCTAATTTCTTACGCTATCAGTTGAAATAAATGCATGATATCGATAGTAGGATACATAACGACGTACGTAGGAGCAAGAGATTCATCACATTAGTAGAGTTATTATATTAACACGAGGAAAAAAGAAACCGGCCGCGGCAAAATGGCGCCAAAATACTAACAGGTTTGCGGAAATAACAAATTCTGATCACATTCTTTAACTAATTCACAACGTAATCACAAAAAACTGTTAATCACTTACCTGTTCATCTTCTAAGAGGCACTCAGGAAAAAAAAAAACGTTAGGGCGCAGGGCTCCGAACTCGGCAAAATTCAACGTCTAGTCGCTGAGGTCCTCGGAAACGGAATGAACGAGCATGCTAGAAAAATCACTGTCAACCGCCGGCGCTCCGAAGCGTTCCAGGGAAGGGGACGGGCGATTCAATAGCATGAATGTCTCATTTAGTACACTCTGTGCAAGTTTCTGCTCCACCAAGAAAGGCTTTTTTTTTAGCAGACTGATTCAGTCTGGTCCACCGCGGAGCGTATGTGGAGTTTGACTTATTCCGATACTGATATAGAATTGGCACTGAAATAGTAATGTAACACACTTAAAAAGATAGAAACCAAATTTTCAGACATGTTCCACTACTGTTTTCGACCGACGATATGTGCTGCTAAGTCATAAGTGCTATCATAAGATAACATCAATATTGTACACTTAGTTCGCAATAAACTTTTGACTTTGACTTTGCTATACCACATTTTGTCTTTTTTTCACTCTTTGATATATTTTTGTCCCACTTTCGTAATACATGTAGGATCAGGAGTGCCGAGAGGTATTTCGTCAGGGTTTGGAGTTCCCATTTTATTAGGATAAACAATACCGGATAAACAATTACAGGGTTTTTATTAATTACACTATTACAAATTTAAACACAATTAAAGTGAATCATACCAATGCTAATAACCTTTTATCTATTGTTTACAACCATATTAAAGTATGAGCTAAATCAAAATATGTGCGTGGTGACTATGTACGCATCAGTAAATATAAATCCACTTTTTCCAAGGGATACACCGGAAACTGGAGTTCAGACATATTTCAAGTGGCGAAAGTGAAAAACATCAATCCAGTGACCTACCAGCTGCAAGATGAAAGGAAACAACCAATCTTAGGTGGATTTTATGAGCAGGAACTGCAAAACGTTAAATACCTTCATGTGTACCTAGTGGAGAAAGTGTTGAAGTGAAAGGGTGATAAAGTTCTAGTGAAGTGGTTCGTTATAGATTCTACAAGTTGGATAAATAAAGAAAACAAGATTAATTAAAGTATGAAATGTTTTTTATTTCGACTGACCTAGCTGACTCTATATATTTATAATTAGACATACACAAAACTTTAACGTTTAATATTAGACACACACATGTTAAAAGTCTTATTAGGCACCAGCAGGTTACCAATACATAAAAAAAATATGAAACACATATCGTCGCTTATATTACAACACCGCGAATATGATTTTTTCAACTTTACAGGGAAAGCAAAAAACTGTATAATATTAAGTTAACAATAAATAAAAACTAAATTACATATTAAGAATCATTTATTAGATATTCTGCAAAAAATTAAATGCACAAAATAGTTATATCCTTATCAATTAAGTAAATATGTCACATTGGCGCTGTTGCCATCATGTTTATGGCACAATCTCTCATATAGGCGGTATTTACTGTAGGAACTTTAAACAGTCTTAATTACTTAGACTAAGTTATTCATAAAGTAACAAAGTTATAAAATGAAACTCCGAACATGACTAAAAACAGCACAAATAAAAAAACTCTAACAAAAATCGAACTAAAAACTAGTGAGGTAAAGAGTCATAAAAATTATATCAATCGCTAGGTATTACACTCTTCAGCTCTTGTAAGTGCTGCCACTTTCGTTCAGCGACTGGTAAACGGTTTTCATACAATTTCGGTAAGCTGTTGATTGTATTTTTGGGTAATTTTGAACGCTGTGGCAATACTTTTGGAGCTTCATCGAAATTCAATTTGTACCAAATGGTTCCATCAGGTTTGTAAGTAAGTACACTGATATCAGTTACTGTTGGATCTCCTGCCTTTCTGCCTGGTCTTATGGACTTGTAAATTTGGTCTTGAGGCTTTGAAAAATCGGTAAAAAATCTATAATCCAAGTAAATAGATTCGTAGGGTTTTGGGTGAACTCTTGCATTCTTAGTGAGCGCAGAATATTGGCTTGGTAGATAAATTTCTTGACCCTTAAGTTTCGACTCTATCGAGCTATGTACTGAGTCGCACTCCATTTGAGTATGCCCCTTGACTAAAAACTTTTGAGTGACCTCTACGTTTTGTTCTATCGCCACTCTTAGTAAAGCATTACTGAGGCAGCTATTTCTGTTTTGAGCGCAACAACCATCAGAGTACAATATCACAGGAAGTTTTTTGTCACTCAATAGTCGCAAAATTGTATCCACAATGCAAGAAGCGAACACTGAAGCTTCAAGACCTCCGTTACTTTCGTCAAACCAATAACATTTAACATTATGGTTAGCTAAGTTATAGGTAGTGAAATTGTGAACACATAATTTGGTCTTGAAGTATAAAGCACTCGCTTGTAGACTGGGAGCCATTTTCACTGCCTGGACATCTTGTGTCAAAACATGACAGGTTCCTCCAACGGCCAAACTTTTATCGGCAGATTTTTCTGCTCTGGCGCGGTCTTTGCGCTCAACGTGTTCTTTCCAGGCCTGTTCTGTTACGTTACCCACTTTATACGAGCAACAGAAGTCACACTGATCTTTCTTTGGTTTATATAAACTCAAGTTACTTCTGAGAAACTCGTTGTCAAAAGTGCGACGACATAAGAATGCTTCATCTTATTCCTTGCAGTCGTGTTTGTAAGCCTCGTAAAGTTCGGAAATATTGGTAAATGTAGGTTCCAGGTAAAGTCGACTAGATGTCTGTCGACAATAGTGTGAGGGTAACTTAGGTAATTTATCAAAGAAGGCTTTTAAGGTTTGTGACTGCTCTTTCTTTTTCGGAGATGTTCGTCTTTGCAGCGAAGTTTCTGACTTCGGCGCTATGCCTTTTTTTTTATTTTTTATAAATGGCATCTCGCAGGTCAACCTATGAGGTTGTCGTCTGCTTAGACGGACTTGCCTGTGGATTCCCTAATAAATTAAGGCCTCCAGCCAGGACTTAAACTTAAATACTAACTAAAAACTAAGCGACTACACGCTAAGGGCACCCCCTGTGGGGTACGAACCTCGGCTTAGGGCGTCGCTGGAAGAGGGCAGCAAATGACTAGCTGGATCAGGAATGATATTATTTAGGGACGAATTTAAAGCTACAGGCTCAGCGGCGCGGGCTGGCTCGAGCAAGGGTCGGGAGGGGCGTAGATTTGGGCGTCGCGGCGGGCCTCGGCGGCGAGGACGGTAGGACGGCGATCGGGTTTTGGGCTTATGAAGCGTGCTGGTTGCCTTACTACTCTCCTGGAGGAGGGTAGTGGCGTCGTCGGGGGCGATTAAGGTATGCCTTGGTCGGCGAATACTACTAATACGGGAAGGAGTGTAGCGGGCGGCCGCTGAAATCAAGGGGTTGGGGTGTTTTATGCCACAGTCAAAGAAACGCTTCGATAAGCGTTTCATGAACTGGTTTATGGTAGGCATTTTAAGATCGATGTGGAGATTTATATTACGGACATAGAAGGGCGCACCCGTGACCTTTCTGAGGAAACGGTTCTGGAGGGTCTGCATCTTATGGAGATGACGTGGGTGAGCGTGCGCGAAAACAACGCAGGCATAGGTCATGATGGGACGGATGACTGCGGTGTAGATGCGCAGCTTGCATTTAAGTGACAGTTTGCAACGGGCTGTCAGAATAAAGTGGAGTCTACCAAGAGCGAAAGCGGCGCGCGCGCGAACAGCCTTAATGTGCTCTTTGAACGTTAAGTTTTGATCAAGGATCACGCCTAGGTATTTGGCTTGCTTCTCCCAAGGGATTGGCTTGCCGTACATAGTGATCGGGCTGGGAAGGGGGGGTGGGACTCGACGACGTCTCGAGAAGAGAACCGCCTGACTCTTATCGGGGTTGACCTCGATTCTTCATTTCCGGAACCAAGCGCCTAAGACGTTTGCGGAGGTTTGGAGAGTACGAGCTATAGCATTGGGACAATGACCGGTATAGTAAACGGCAGTGTCGTCGGCGAAGAGGGCC
Source organism: Dasypolia templi (assembly GCA_963555695.1). Taxonomy (NCBI): domain Eukaryota; kingdom Metazoa; phylum Arthropoda; class Insecta; order Lepidoptera; family Noctuidae; genus Dasypolia; species Dasypolia templi. Next base: position 4,114,743 of record OY743142.1, on the reverse strand, counting down.
AACTGAGCCTTTTTACTCTGTGGGATATCGCTGGTGAACAGCGTGAAAACTAGAGGAGATATGACGGAACCCTGAGGGACACCGGCGCGAATAGGGTGAGGGGACGAGAGTGCACCCTCGATGCGATAGCGGAAGGTGCGATTCGACAAAAAGTCTCGTAAGATGAGCACGAGACGATCTGGCACTCCTAGTTGGTAAAGCTTGTATAACAAGCCGTTGTGCCAGACTTTGTCGAAGGCTTTCGCTATGTCGAAGAATAGCACACCCGTCGTCGCGTTACGTTGCATACCGGCGCACAAGTGCTCTACGATACGGTGGACCTGGTGGATACTCGAGTGTTGTGGACGGAAACCAAACTGCTCGTTGGGAATGAGGCTCTTTGCTTCGGCGTATTCTTTGAGACGCTTATAAATAAGCCTCTCGTAGATTTTGCCGAGAACGTTGAGTAAGCTAATGGGACGGTAGCTGAAGGGCTCAGACTTTGGCTTGCCTGGCTTTGGGATACCGATGACTGTTGCTTCTTTCCACGCTTGTGGGAAGATGTTGTTGCTCATGGCGCCATTGAAGATGGCGGTCATGAGCATTATTAGAGGGGCAGGTAGGAGTTTGTATACCTTGTTGGTAATACCGTCCGAACCGGGGGCTTTACGAGCTTGGAGCCCTTTTACGATGTCGTGCACTTCATCTGGAGTGACGGGAGGCAGAGGATCATCAGGGTCTTCAACGGGTGGAAGGGAGGCTCTCCGTTCGACTTCAGCGTCGACCTTGTTCAGGTGAGCTTGGTCTACTGGTTGAGGGAGAACACTGGGACTCTAGGCTGTCAGCAAGGCATTCGGCCTTGTCGGTGCTGTCGAACGCGACGCTCTTGTCGGGGCGGATGAGGGGAGGCATAGAGACCTCCTCGGAGGAGCGCAATTTCCTCTGAAGGTGCCAGAAGGCTTGGTGAGTGGGGTCGAGTTCACTCAGCATCTTGTTCCAACCCTCTGAGCGTACCTCCCCTATGCGTTTCTTTACAGCACGCTGTAAATGGCGCATGTGGGCTTTGTTCGCGTCACAAGGGAAGGAGTCGTAGGCACGGATGGCCGCGTTCTTCTCGGTTATCAGGTCACGTACGTCAGTAGGTAATTTCCAGCGATGGTCTTCCATCACCGGAACTTCCCGTGAACAATCCGTCAAAACGGATTGTACGTGCTCTGTAAACGAGTCGATTGCGGCCGTCGTGTCGGCGACTGACACTAAGTGATCGGGGATGGTGTCTAAGTGAGGCGACGTGGTGGATTTCAGTCTTTCGCTTACTTTCCTCCAGTCGGTTATCGTCTGGGTCTGAGGGGGGCGGTTGGGGTCGATCGGGCCCGAGTAGGGTGCAAGATGCATGACTACAGGGCGGTGGTCAGAATTTAGCTCGTGGAACGTCTCAATCGATTGCAAACGGAGGTTCACATTCTTGAGCAGCGCTACATCGAGAACATCGGGAAGGTGATTAGGATTACCTGGGAAGTGAGTCGGGCTCATTGGAGCGATGACGTCAAAGTTAAGGGATTCGCCTAACTTGAAAACTAACCTACCTCTGGTTGAGGTTGTGCTACTATTCCACGCCGGGTGCTTGGCATTAAGATCCCCCGCCAAGATGACGGAGTCACTCATACCGAAGAGGGCGGTGAAGTCCTTTTGGAGAGAGATGGGATCCTCCGGACCATTGTCTGGTGGAATATAAGCAGAGATGATGGTGATCGGTTGATGACCAGTCATGCCGAGCCGACAGATAGAGGTCTCCAGATGGGAGAAGAGAGAAGGTGGGTCGATAGGGATGCAATACAAAGATTTCCTAAAGTATATTAGTGTGCCACCCTTGTGGCATCGAGACCTGTCATTGCGAACTAGTTTATAGTTGGCAATATTCGGGTTTCGGTGATGCGGTTTTAAAAAGGTTTCCTGTATGAGGAGGATGTCAAGCTGATGGTCGCGGAGGAAAGCGGCGATCTCATCTCGTTGACCTGAAACGCCATTTGCGTTGAAGAAGCCTAATTTAAGGGATCGGGGTTTGTTACTGTTTACTCTCGTATTATCCATTGAGAATTAATATTTGAGTGAGTGTAGAACTTGCGCGATCTCGGGATACGCGCTGAGGATTTCCATAAGGCGGAGTGCGTTGCCGTTTGCAGCAACGATTTCTTCCGCCATTTTGTCCGCGGCGGTGGTGAAGAGAGCCGCGTATGTACTAAGTATAATTTGGGCGCTGTTTCGGCCCTGGGTTCCCTGAGGTTTCGCTGGAGAGGCCGTAGGGGCCGCGGGGGCTACCAAAGGCGCTGGGATGGCGGAAGCCATCAGCGCTGGAAGTTGAGCGGGTTGCGCTGGTTGCGCGGGAATAGAGGGCACCGAAGCTGCGGGAGCCTTCAGGTGATTAAGGTTAGCCCAGGGAGACGGCCTCTGCGGACTGAGCCGCTCAGGCATCAGCGCGGAAGGAGGCTTTCCCCAGGGGCTTTCCCTGTGCTGGCGGTCGCTCGCTCGTTTCGCGAGTTTGGAAGAGGAGGACTTCGGGGCCTTAGGACAGCCCCGGTAATTTGCCGGGTGTCCCGATTGGCCGCAGAGTACACAGCTGGGAGGCTCTAAGCATAGTTCCCTATCTTTTGGGCGGGTACAGTCGGCGGTGCCATGCTCTCCTAGACACTTGACGCATCTAGGGGTGGCATAGCAGTTGGACTGCGAGTGACCATATAATTGGCAGCGATGACACTGTCCAATTAATTGAGCTCTGTAAGGCTTCTCTATTGAGATGCCTGAGAGCGAACACACCGACTTAACTTTAAAAATCGGGTGGTGACCGTCTGTGGGGACACAGATGACCAGGACCATGTCGTAGACTAGGCCCTGTCTCGCTTTATGTAAGCGATGGACGGCGGAAACTGGGATTCCTTGAGCGATGAGGTCGCTCTTAATCTCCTCGGTGGAGATTTCTTGTGGAACGCGCCTTATTACGACGCGAGTAGGGGTTTCCTCCGGAAGGGAGTAAGTGTGAAAGTAAGTGTGTAAGTAGTTCCTTTCACGTAGGGCGCGGGAGAGGTCCCTAAAGTCCGCAGACGTGGGGACCGTAACTTTGATCCCCTGGAGGGTGGATCGGGCGTTAGTATAGTTGATCTTGCGATCAACACACATTTTAGATATTTCAGTCCATTTGGACTTTTCCTGGACGTATATCGGGGGAGGGGGCTTCTGCTTCCTCGCGGTAGGAGCGGGTGGGCAAGCCATAGGGCTGGCGGGGCGACTAGCCCGCGGACTAGGGGCGGTTGTGGAGCTGGACGATTAGTCGTCCTGTTTTTTCTGGGCCTTGGTGACCGGGCCAGCGGGGGCGGAGGATTTAGCCGCCTTTCTCTTGCCTCCTTTGACCACGACTTGGAAGTCGTCATCGCTGGAGGAGGAGGTGCGGGCTTCTTCCTCGGAGAGTGGGACTGACGTGTCCATACTCTCTGGGCGAGTCGAGTCAGTTTCGGTGCGCAGCTGCGTCGGGTTTATTGTCTCCGAGACAATGGCGGCCGGAACAATGGCGGGCGCGACAAAGGGAGCCGGATTAGCGGCCGACTTATTTACTGCCGGGGCAGTAGCGGGCGAGACAATAGGGGCCGAATTTTCGGCCGGAACAAAAGGCGGAATGCCTTGTTCGCATGCAGGTGGCGATAGCGGGCTTTCGAGGGCGTCGCTGAAGTTCGCGAGTGCGCCCTGGGACGGAGTGGGGGTGGAGCGATGACATAGCTTGTCGCCATATCTCGCTAGGAAATCGGGGTCCTTAAAAAGGACCTCTTTGAAGAACGCCAAAATATAGGCGTCCTCCATGGTCGGAGGGGAAGCTAGATTTGGGAGGGAATGGTGGAAAATTATTCCCACGTAGACTAAACCCTATACCTATCTCCCCGGGTGGATGGGCCCGGGGATGTGTGACCCTCTCTGTCGGGTGTAGACAGAGAGGTGAGTACCTATTGGTGAGCCCTAAGCTTGTAACCCGTCGCCAATCTTAATGTGCGAACGGGGCCCTGACCAGTCTAGCGCGAAGGGTGTAGACACACCCTAAAGACACTAGGTGAGTAGCTGGAAAGCAAAACTGTCACCAGAGCCGACTAGGAGATCCCCCAAGGCCGGTTATCTGGGACCCGTCCAACTAACTGCCTCGCCCTGAAGGGGTTCGGCGGGTGTGAATTGGGTCAACACCCCACTCGGCTTCGTTGACACCGTAAGGTTTCAACCGAGGACCACGAAACTGTGGTTTTTTTACCCAGAAGGGGCCTAGTGAAGCTACTCACGAATGACTGATAATGAAACAGGGATGCCTTGAATAAGGCAGTTTTTTTGAGTTATTAAAATCAAATCAAGAAATTGATTTGATTTTAATAACTCAAAAAAACTCATTAAATCGGAGTAGTCGGGGCGACTACGATGACGTCACGTGGCAGCGACGAATAATAACACGAAACACAACACTGGAGCGGGAGAGCGCACAAACACGTCCGTCCGCGGCGAGAGTCGAGCGTCGAGTGTCGGCGCTATGCCGTTTGATTCTCTAGTTTTATTCAGCCAGTACCTAATGAACCACTCTGACAATCCTAAGGTGCGAAGAAACATTCCTCGGCAAACTTGCACTTTCGTAACATTTGAATTTCTGGACACAGATAAGTAGTAGGACTTGGTCTCGTTTTTCTAGAAGTTTCATTTTTAGTCACCTTCCTTTTACAGGGTGCTAAAGTCACACTTGAACATACGAATTGACGTCTCTGTTCCCAGCTCATTGTTTTCCAAAAATTATCAAAAATACTCCGTCGCTCCTGCTCAGTAATTTCATGACATCCACGGAGCTTAGATTTTTGGCAAGTTACAGATTCGCAGCGAGGTCCCATATCTTTAGCTGGTTTAATAGTGTCATGTAAAACTTTAAAATTTGGATTGTAGTGGTCAACTTTTCTGTCGCGCCTGTAGCCCAAATAAGACTTTCCTTCTTCCCTCAATTTCTTATTTAATTCCCTTTGCCAGTTCTTTGATGTTTTGTTGGCTTTATTTTGTCTTTTTCTTTTACTTTGAAATTCGCCATGAAATATTTTTTCAGGTGGTAATAAAATGTCTTCTAGTATTACTATCTTAGAGGTTTGTTTCTGGTTGCTGGAACTAGGGGCTGGCTCCTCTAGAAGAACGATATTATTTTGGCAGTTTATAACAAGTCCGTTTTCCTTTGTAGGCTCGACAACGTTGAAATCACCCGTCAGTTCCATGCTATTCACATTAATAATCTCGCTGTGGAAGGCTTCATCTGTGACTACTTGCAGGTTGTTTTCTTGATGATCAGTTGAAAGCTGGCTGGTAGTCTCTTTATCCTGTAAAGGAGTGACTTTATGGCATCTTAATGGCTTCTTATATTTAATTTTTGCAAGTCTACACAATTCCTCAATCTCAAAATCGTCCTCAGCATCAGTAGACGACGTGTCAAATTCACTACTCATGTTTCGTGTCTTTCTATGAGCCGTAGTCAAACCTGGAAACACCGTGAATATGAAAAAAAGTTGCAATGTAACACCGCTAACGAGAGATCGTGATTTTCACTGTTATTTTGCACTACAAAACCACTAAATTGGTACATTTTATATTATAACCACTTCATAACAAACATATTATGTACAACATAAAGTACTTTTATTTCTAAATTGTTCATTAAATCTCACCAAAACAATAAAAATACGCTTACCTAAACCTCCTCCGCGAAGAATGTATGGCGACTGATGCATATTCGCGGTGTTTATGCCAAACTAGCCAATCACCGGCATTCGCGGTGATACAAATTTTGAATTCTATCCTGTGATTGGCCAGTTCCTCTAAACGTGATTGGTGCAATTAACGCGTGTTTTTTTTCTCTATCCAATGACATTCAAAGTTGAAAAACGGTAAAATGCATGTTCGCGGTGTTGTAATATAAGCGACGATATCTAATATGTAGATGGTTTTCTAACCACAATGCAAATGCTCGCACCTCTACACCGCTACAGTGAACGATGCGAGGTGGTTTTCCTCTAAATGCCACATGTGTTGTACAATTATTTAGATGTTTCAAATTTAAATTTTCTGTTATTATTTCAACTTTTGGATAATTTATGGATTCCAAGTTAAATGAAACAAACCCTAAACTCGTTAAAAAATCTCTTTCTACGAGTATAATACCCCCTTTATACGTCCATGTAATACTGTTTATTCAAGTCAAAACTATCTAATCGTTTTATAAACTCCGAATAACTAATGTCATTACTATATTTTTTTAAAGGCATTCCATGAATAAATCTTGTAACGAACACGATTGTTTTATAGTATTCATTATCTATCAACCGTGTTGGAAGTTTTATATGAAACAAATAAAGGATCTTATCCTTAATATTATAGATCGCTACTTCATTAAAGTACACCTGTTTTGATATCTGAAAACCATCTACATCAATAATATATCTTATATTGTCCAACCCCATAATTAAGTACAAAATAATAAATCGCACACAAAATAATAAATCACACACAAAATAAAATAAAATCGCAATGAAAACTTTAAAATATATCTTTACCACAGTCGCTTACAGCATAAATTACACAGTTTGTTAAATCATTCATGAGCGAAACAATCTGGCGGTGTCTCGCTTAACCATTTAAACCACTCTATCACTTTCACGTTTATATCACCTGCGGTATCCTCCAAATGAGATGTGATATCATCCCAGATCTCAATCAGCGAATAGGTGTTTACATCGCTGAAATTAATTTTCTCATTAATACTTTTCAGTAAAACACTCACGTCTCCATTCAACTTCGCAAGCGGTATAGGTCTTGTCCACAGTTGCAGTAATCTGTTTGAAGATAAATGTTTAAACCAGCTCGTCTTACATTCCAAATACATTGTTTCAACTAGTGACATCATTATCATAATATATTTGAATATCTTAATTGCTTAAATAAGTATGTAGCATCAGTCACTGTTATATAAAAAGTAATAATTTAACGCCTCAACAGATTGAATCTTGATGGTAGTGTGACTATATACCCATTCTCCAGATGCACCACAGTCTGCATCGCGTTTGGCGTATACTTTGATGACAACCTACTAGCTTCCATGATCTTGTAAGGTTTATTTACTTCCAAGTCACTTATTTTCCTCCAAGTTTTATTTCCCCAACTATTTAGTTCAGCGAGAGCAGTATTACTCTTTTCCTGATTCGACGACATAATATTTTCAAAAAAAAAAAATAACACTTACAACGATTATCAGAGCGCAAGAGTAACTTCTTGTTACTATTATAATTATCACTGTAGTACTTTACTATTATAATATTGTCACTGTAGAACTTGTTACTGTTGAACTCTCCTGTTTACAATACATCATGTAGAAAATACTTAAAATTAAAAATAATGTCCTGTGGCTAAACTACTGAATATATTCCTTTGATTTTTTGGGTGACGGTTGGGAATATCATGACTTATACGAAGTTTCATTTATGATGATATTGTCCAACCCCATAATTAAGTACAAAATAATAAATCGCACACAAAATAATAAATCACACACAAAATAAAATAAAATCGCAATGAAAACTTTAAAATATATCTATACCACAGTCGCTTACAGCATAAATTACACAGTTTGTTAAATCATTACCTAATTGCTCGGTGAAAAATTCATGAGCGAAACAATCTGGCGGTGTCTCGCTTAACAATTTAAACCACTCTATCACTTTCACATTTATATCACCTGCGGTATCCTCCAAATGAGATGTGATATCATCCCAGATCTCAATCAGCGAATAGGTGTTTACATCGCTGAAATTAATTTTCTCATTAATACTTTTCAGTAAAACACTCACGTCTCCATTCAACTTCGCAAGCGGTATAGGTCTTGTCCACAGTTGCAGTAATCTGTTTGAAGATAAATGTTTAAACCGGCTCGTCTTACATTCCAAATACATTGTTTCAACTAGTGACATCATTATCATAATATATTTGAATATCTTAATTGCTTAAATCAGTAGGTAGCATCAGTCACTGTTATATAAAAAGTAATAATTTAACGCCTCAACAGATTGAATCTTGATGGTAGTGTGACTATATACCCATTCTCCAGATGCACCACAGTCTGCATCGCGTTTGGCGTATACTTTGATGACAACCTACTAGCTTCCATGATCTTGTAAGGTTTATTTACTTTCAAGTCACTTATTTTCCTCCAAGTTTTATTTCCCCAACTATTTAGTTCAGCGAGAGCAGTATTACTCTTTTCCTGATTCTACGACATAATATTTTCAAAAAAAAAAATAACACTTACAACGATTATCAGAGCGCAAGAGTAACTTCTTGTTACTGTTATAATTATCACTGTAGTACTTTACTATTATAATATTGTCACTGTAGAACTTGTTACTAATGTTCCTGTTTGATGGCTGCTGAATGTATGTTCTTTTCAATTAAATGTTTGGGTTTATATACTATTCCATTATCTAACATTGTGGTTATAAAATAATTAATTAGGTTAACAAAAACGAATGCTCGCTCCCCCCACATAAACATACTTTTAATGAATATTTTCTAATCTCATCCTGTTTTTTCAGGAATAGTTTTCATATTTTTTTTCTTATCTCATCCTGTCTCAGGAAATACTATGTCACTGGTATACTAGCTAAACATTCGTCGTTACTTAATTCACCTTTCCCCAATTTCTCCAATTGTTTAGATATCCATAATTGTACACTTCCCACGATAACTTCATAACGCTCGCAAGTTGGACTTAATATAGGATGAACCGTTATCGTTGTTGATGTTGTAGCAGTAGTCGTCGCCATTGTCTTAACACTCGCACTCTCCCCTGCACCATCTTCAGATTTATGGTGATGATTATGACGACGATGACCAGCACCAGTTATAACCGAACCACCTCCAGGTACTTTCACTGTGATTTCCAAACCATTTTCATCCGTATATGTCTGATGAAAAACGTTATTCGAAATCCGGGTACGACACAACAAAATGGCGGTTTTACCTAAAAACCACACGTGGTAGACCAAACTAGTTCAGTCTGGTCTTCGGTGGGTTTTTTTTTAATTCAATGATACGCTAATTTCTTACGCTATCAGTTGAAATAAATGCATGATATCGATAGTAGGATACATAACGACGTACGTAGGAGCAAGAGATTCATCACATTAGTAGAGTTATTATATTAACACGAGGAAAAAAGAAACCGGCCGCGGCAAAATGGCGCCAAAATACTAACAGATTTGCGGAAATAACAAATTCTGATCACATTCTTTAACTAATTCACAACGTAATCACAAAAAACTGTTAATCACTTACCTGTTCATCTTCTAAGAGGCACTCAGGAAAAAAAAAAACGTTAGGGCGCAGGGCTCCGAACTCGGCAAAATTCAACGTCTAGTCGCTGAGGTCCTCGGAAACGGAATGAACGAGCATGCTAGAAAAATCACTGTCAACCGCCGGCGCTCCGAAGCGTTCCAGGGAAGGGGACGGGCGATTCAATAGCATGAATGTCTCATTTAGTACACTCTGTGTAAGTTTCTGCTCCACCAAGAAAGGCTTTTTTTTAGCAGACTGATTCAGTCTGGTCCACCGCGGAGCGTATGTGGAGTTTGACTTATTCCGATACTGATATAGAATTGGCACTGAAATAGTAATGTAACACACTTAAAAAGATAGAAACCAAATTTTCAGACATGTTCCACTACTGTTTTCGACCGACGATATGTGCTGCTAAGTCATAAGTGCTATCATAAGATAACATCAATATTGTACACTTAGTTCGCAATAAACTTTTGACTTTGACTTTGCTATATCACATTTTGTCTTTTTTTCACTCTTTGATATATTTTTGTCCCACTTTCGTAATACATGTAGGATCAGGAGTGCCGAGAGGTATTTCGTCAGGGTTTGGAGTTCCCATTTTATTAGGATAAACAATACCGGATAAACAATTACAGGGTTTTTATTAATTACACTATTACAAATTTAAACACAATTAAAGTGAATCATACCAATGCTAATAACCTTTTATCTATTGTTTACAACCATATCAAAGTATGAGCTAAATCAAAATATGTGCGTGGTGACTATGTACGCATCAGTAAATATAAATCCACTTTTTCCAAGGGATACACCGGAAACTGGAGTTCAGACATATTTCAAGTGGCGAAAGTGAAAAACATCAATCCAGTGACCTACCAGCTGCAAGATGAAAGGAAACAACCAATCTTAGGTGGATTTTATGAGCAGGAACTGCAAAACGTTAAATACCTTCATGTGTACCTAGTGGAGAAAGTGTTGAAGTGAAAGGGTGATAAAGTTCTAGTGAAGTGGTTCGTTATAGATTCTACAAGTTGGAAAAATAAAGAAAACAAGATTAATTAAAGTATAATATGTTTTTTATTTCGACTGACCTAGCTGACTCTATATATTTATAATTAGACATACACAAAACTTTAACGTTTAATATTAGACACACACATGTTAAAAGTCTTATTAGGCACCAGCAGGTTACCAATACATAAAAAAAATATGAAACACATATCTAATATGTAGATGGTTTTCTAACCACAATGCAAATGCTCGCACCTCTACACCGCTACAGTGAACGATGCGAGGTGGTTTTCCTCTAAATGCCACACGTGTTGTACAATTATTTAGATGTTTCAAATTTCAATTTTCTATTATTATTTCAACTTTTGGATAATTTATGGATTCCAAGTTAAACGAAACAAACCCTAATGTCGTTAAAAAATCTCTTTCTACGAGTATAATACCCCCTTTATACGTCCATGTAATACTGTTTATTCAAGTCAAAACTATCTAATCGTTTTATAAACCCCGAATAACTAATGTCATTACTATATTTTTTTAAAGGCATTCCATGAATAAATCTTGTAACGAACACGATTGTTTTATAGTATTCATTATCTATCAACCGTGTTGGAAGTTTTATATGAAACAAATAAAGGATCTTATCCTTAATATTATAGATCGCTACTTCATTAAAGTACATCTGTTTTGATATCTGAAAACCATCTACATCAATAATATATCTTATATTGTCCAACCCCATAATTAAGTACAAAATAATAAATCGCACACAAAATAATAAATCACACACAAAATAAAATAAAATCGCAATGAAAACTTTAAAATATATCTATACCACAGTCGCTTACAGCATAAATTACACAGTTTGTTAAATCATTACCTGATTGCTCGGTGAAAAATTCATGAGCGAAACAATCTGGCGGTGTCTCGCTTAACAATTTAAACCACTCTAACACTTTCACATTTATATCACCTGCGGTATCCTCCAAATGAGATGTGATATCATCCCAGATCTCAATCAGCGAAAAGGTGTTTACATCGCTAAAATTAATTTTCTCATAAATACTTTTCAGTAAAACACTTACGTCTCCATTCAACTTCGCAAGCGGTATAGGTCTTGTCCACAGTTGCAGTAATCTGTTTGAAGATAAATGTTTAAACCAGCTCGTCTTACTTTCCAAATACATTGCTTCAACTAGTGACATCATTATCATAATATATTTGAATATCTTATTTGCTTAAATCAGTAGGTAGCATCAGTCACTGTTATATAAAAAGTTATAATTTAACGCCTCAACAGTGGTAGTGTGACTAAATACCCATTCTCCAGATGCACCACAGTCTGCATCGCGATTGGCGTATACTTTGATGAGAACCTACTAGCTTCCATGATCTTGTAAGGTTTATTTACTTCCAAGTCACTTATTTTCCTCCAAGTTTTATTTCCCCAACTATTTAGTTCAGCGAGAGCAGTATTACTCTTTTCCTGATTCGACGAGATAATTTTTTATAAAAAAAAATAACACTTACAACGATTATCAGAGCGCAAGAGTAACTTCTTGTTACTATTATAATTATCACTGTAGTACTTTACTATTATAATATTGTCACTGTAGAACTTGTTACTAATGTTCCTGTGTGATGGCTGCTGAATGTATGTTCTTTTCAATTAAATGTTTGGGTTTATATACTATTCCATTATCTAACATTGTGGTTGTATAATGTGTAAGGTTGATTTTTGTTTGCCGTGATTTTTTAAGAAAACATCGTGTGGTTTTTATGCAGGTTTATTAGCAACTGACTCAGACTTCGTGGGAAGTCGCTACGTCCCCGTAAGGGGGCGCGGCGAGCGGATCCGGGGCTATGCCCCCCGGCCGCAGAGGCTTTACGTTGGCCCGTAAAAACGGGCCCCTCATTTTGTGGGCTACAGTGACCGGTAGGTTGATTATTGTTGAACAAAATAGCAATCACTCACATGGGCGCGCGCTGCCCGCGCGCCCATGTGAGTGATTGCTATTTTGTTTCTGTAGGAGCGTCGCTACGCTTATAGTGAAGCGTCGCTTTCTTCACGACATCCCGGCGGTCTGTCGCCGCCAGGTGAAACCCCTAGTTACCTAGGGGAGGCCCGGCGACAACGACCAGCGACGGAGGTGCCGACTCGACGCGCCTACAGAGTAGGTGAGTGGTCCCCGCCCGTCCAGATCACAGAGCTAGCCGTTCACTGTCACTGGCTAAGGGACCGTCGTTATGAGTGTGTGAGCGGTATTGTAGTGTGTCACACCGCCCAGTGTCTACGCGGATCGCGGTCCGCACCGCGCCTCCGCGTGTGAGTTTAGGTGCCTGTATAGTGGCGGATGTCTGTGTTTGTTTACGTAACGCGCCTATATTAACCTAGGACACTTTACGCAACAGATGTGTGTTATGTGTGTGGAGTCAAAGTGTCACAGGTAAGCTGCGTGTAACCTGAGTACAGCTTACCCGGGCGTTAATCCGGTGCGATGGGGGCATGGTCCGCTATCAGGTCGCGGGGCAGTTGTCTCGCGTCGGGGGGGCGCGCGTGCCAGGGCGCGATGTCCTTGACATGCGTGAGGTCCGAGGCGTCGGCACGCGCGAACATACCCTTCGCGAGTCGTCGCACAAACTCATCCTGGCTCTCAATCCCGAGGTCCCGCTGGATGACATCGTTCCTCACGTAGCGAGGGGCATCTACTATTGTCCGCAACGCCTGGTTCTGCTTCGTGCGGAGCAGCTTGCGGTTCGTCTCGCTCGTGAGGGCGAACCAAGCGGGAGCGGCGTACGTCAGAATTGGGCGAATGTACAGCTTGTACACGCCCAGCTTGACGCGCGCCGGGATGCGGGACGAGAGCACCGGTTTAAGGAGGTGGCGAACGACCTTACCCTGCGCGGCGACATTGTGGACATGCGTCCCCATCGTGAGCCGACGGTCGATGGTGACCCCTTGGTATTTGACCCGGGGCGTCCACTCGATGTCGGCTCCTTGTAGTTTCAAGGGTGGTGGGAGAGGCGCGGACCCGGTGACTATGGCCTGCGTCTTACCCACGTTCACGGACAGCCGCCACTTGGACAACCACTCCGGAAGCAGTTCGAGGGCGCGCTGCATTTTGACCGCCGCGTACTTCGCATTGAGCGATGTAGTAATGTACGCGGCGTCATCTGCATACAGCGCGAGTGTTGTGTGTGGCGTAGTGGGGATGTCGTACGTGTAGCGCGAGTAACACGCCGGCGAGACGCAGCTACCCTGCGGCACACCCGCGAGCACCGGGCGGGCGCTGGACAGCGTTCCTTCGACCACCACCCTGAAAGTCCTGTTGGAGAGAAAGTCAGAGACCACCTTCACAACGCGACGGGGCGCGTCCGATGTGGCCAGCTTGTACCTCAGGCCGTCGTGCCATACACGGTCGAAGGCCTTCTCCATGTCGAGGAATACTGCCACTGAGTACTCCTTCTTGTTGATCGCGGTCGCGAGGTGGTGCAGTACCCTCGACAGCTGGAGCGTCGTGCTGTGCTCCGCCCGAAACCCGAACTGTTCCGCTCGAGGCGCGATGTGTGGTTGGAGATGTCGCAGCAGGAGTGCTTCGAACACCTTGGAGACTGTCGGCAGCAGAGTGATCGGCCGATAGCTCTCCGGCTTCTGGATGTTTTTCCCCGCCTTAGGCAGCATAATGACGCGCCCTTCCTTCCACGAGGCGGGAAAGGTCCCGGTGCGCAGTATCGCCGTGAACAGGCGCGCCAGCGCCGCTACCATACGGTACGGCAGGTGGGGCAGCGCTGTATTCGTGATACCGTCAGCACCGGGGGCCTTCCTAGGCTTCGTCCTAAGGATGGCGCGTCTGACTGCCCCAGGCGAGAAGAAGATAGGGTCCTCTTCGGGAGCCATCGGCGAGGCGAAGTAGTCTCCCAGGTGTTTCTCGACTGCTGCGACATGAGCCGTGTCGCTAGTCGGGTTCGGTTGGAACTGACGCTCCAGGTGTTCGGCGAAGACCTCCGCCCGGTCCTCTGCTGCATATGTGAGCGCCCCGTCGCTGTTAAGCAGCGGCCGCACCGGGACTGGGGTGTTCGTCAGCTGGTTGCACAGTTTGTGCAGTGACGGCCAGTTGTCTGTCGTTGCGTCTAGTCGGTCCTCCCAGCCCGCGGCGGGGTGCGCCTGGAGCTCGGCCTTCACCTTCTCCGCGAGACGGTTGAGCTGCGTCTTCAGCGTCGGGCATCTGTGTTGTTGCCACTGCTTGCGGAGGCGCCTCTTCGGGGCGATCAACGCATTCAGGCGAGCCGGCAGGGGCGGCAATAGCCCTCTCCCCTGCGGCTGTGTGCTTGTCGCCGATTCGTAGGCGCTTTGAATGCAAGCAGTGACATCGTCCGCCGTCTGATCTACGTCCGCGGAGGTAACGATAGGCCGAGTCGGCGTGGCGGTCTCTACTTTCTCTGCGAAGGTTGTCCAATCTGTTTTGCGACGTGGCGCTATGGGCTTCAGTCGGGTCGGCATACCCGATATGACGACGAGTACAGGTTGATGATCCGATTGTAACTCGTCGTCTATGACTTGCTGTGTGGTCTGGCATTGTAGCCCTCGGTGGACTACGATGTGGTTTAATTGAAATAAATGATTTGAGTTTGAGTTTGAGTTAATATAGTATAGGGGCTAGCTAATTTCCACTAATAATGTGTGGAAACAGGGACATGAGATTTTAAAAGTACTTAGGAGTTTCACAATTTCGACAATACAATTATTAAAAAAAAAAAACAAAATAAAAAAAAAAACAAAAGTAATTTATTCAAACTAGGCTGAGAGTCAGCACTTTTCGAACGTCAAAATTACATAAGACAGTCCCCCAAAACGCCCGCCCTTCACCACTTCCTAGTGCTTTAGCTGGGAAGAAGAAGTGGCGCAACAAACTCCCCAGCAGTACAAACATTAGTATAATTTAACAATAGTAATAGGATAAATATGTGTGTAGTAAAGTTTGTAGTGTATGTTTTATGTCTGGGGCAAGTGTTTTCGTCGTCGATTCTGCTTCCACAATTTGTCAAGCAAAAGGAGACATAAACGTAGCCGTTGTGTATTGGACGTTGCTCGTAAATCTGAGCAGTGTTTACAGATGTTGTTTAGTGTGTAAATATTACAATAATGAATAATATAAAACAAAATACTCCCCGGGTTCGATGAATTCAAATCCAACAATCAAAACGTTGACAGCCGGTGGATATTTGTTTAAATATCAATTACTATGAATAATCACGACAGAACACGGCACAAACACTGCGTGGGTCACTATATACAAAGATTCTATGATAAACAATAGATTTAACACTAATTAAACACAATTATGTATTATTTTATCTAATAAAACTACGGGGTCGTTTTTTTCAAGACCTTTCGCCAGTGTTGCCAGCGCAAAAAAAAAACCGCAAAAAAAAAAAAAAAACATGGCAACTGCACATGGCAAAAATCCATGAATTGGGCTATGAATTGCTCCCTCATCCGCCCTATTCTCCAGATTTGGCTCCGAGTGACTACTTCTTGTTCCCAAACTTGAAGAAATGACTTGATGGAAAAAGATTTGACTCCAATGATGAAGTCATCTCGCAAACAAAGGCCTATTTTGAGGACCTCGACAAATCATATTTTTTGGAAGGGATAAAAAAATTGGAGAAGCGTTGGACAAAGTGTATAGAGCTCAAGGGAGACTACGTTGAGAAATAAAACATTTATTTATCAAAAAATCTGTGTTTTATTCCAAAAGTCACGGACTTATTGACCCGCCCTCGTATACACGTAATTGCCTGAATTAAATATGTCAAATAACAACACGGGGTGTGTATGGCACAATATTTAATGTACTTATTTATAATTTACAGTATTGGATAGATTACAAGGGGAAATTGAAAAGAAAATGTGCCACTATCCGAACATCACAATTACGTACAGGTGGAGGACCATGTGAAACACCTGTCTTAACAGATATTGAAAAGAAATATCTATCACTGAGGATAGTTATATATCGTTGAGGATTGTGGTGTGGGTCTTCCAGGAATTCTAGTGAGCCCATTTGAGTAATTAAAAGTAGATTTAAATTGACAACCTTATTAAAGTAGCAATGGTGAGTGAATAACAAATTGGGGTACCTACCCCAATTTGTTATTAAAATAAATGTAATTCACAAATGTCACATAGATATAATAAATACCAGTTTACGATTCCCACATATTTAATTAAAAAAACAAACATAGCATAGGTGTATTAAAAAGCAAAAAAATGTGCTCCTTAAACTTTTTGACCCCTTAGATTTAACAATAATACCCTGCCCTACCCTAATTAGACCTAGAGTAAAAAGCCTTTTACAATAACCAAAACTTATCTTGGTGAACATAGCAAGCAATAAATAATAAAAATAATGCAATAACAATACAATTATAACACTTAATCATTAAAATTCACTCTAATTACCTTTATTGGCTTGATTTATTCAGTCTATCAACTTAATCATTAATTATTTAGAACTCAAACTCAAAGCATTTATTTCAAATAAATCAATTACAAGCAATTTTGAATTGTCAAGGGGTCGGTCAGTGAAAGACATACCTAGTAAATGGTAGCTTTATAGTAGGTATATAGCGCTCACACATGTGCTATGCAATTATACAATACTTAAATATTGAATTTATACAGTGAAAAGATAGTTTTAACAATCTTCAGCAGCTCCAACAATATTTCCCAATGATAATCAATTAGTTTATGCACCCTTGTGAAGCAGTACCAGCGTTGAGCCAAGCATTTCTGTCAGCGATGTAATCCCCCAACTTATAATATGCTTGGCTGCATAGTGAGCATTTGATACAAGTTTTAAACTTTGTTTCATTCAGTTGGATTATTGTAAAATTTTAAACAGTTCCCCATGAAGGATGAATCTACAACATATGGTCATGATGTTAATAGAATGAGAATACCTACTTATTAGTTTTGTTACATTATAGTCAATAAGTTTTGAATTTCATAATTTCAGGCATCTACATCTATTCTGTTAATGTCTGAGGGCACAGAAGTTGTGGGAGAAAACATAAATGTTATATCATACTTTCAACTTTCAATACCAGACCCAGAAGATCTTTTGCATCAACTACACAACCCATTCAGCCAGCAGAACCAATGACAGCTACTCAGTCTCGGAGACGGCGGCGTCGATCAGCGACTATGTCTCAGGAGATGGCAAGAAGAACTCTCGTTGAATCAAGCCGCTTGCGAGCAGAGGCAACACAAGAAATGAGCACACATTTAAAAAACATTGAAAACGTTCTTTCTCGTATAGCAGCAACATTAGACAACACAAACAATAGGTAATTATTTCTAGGCTTACATTATATTTAAAACACAAATTTACTGATGACCACAAATATACTTACTTGCATTTAAAAAATGCTACTCATAATAAAATGATTCTGATAACAAAAAAATATACTTATATCGATACCTCCCACGTAAGTTGTTGTAACCCACAATTTGCATGTTTTACGTTTTTTAAAGCAAACCGCCTATTTTTGTCTACTTTATGTACTGCGAGCAAAAAAATAAAAATAAATATATTTTAAGTATACCAGATATATTGATACCAGATGTATATAGTTGTATCATTATTACAACAGCGGCGTATAACATTGTATCCACCTCCGCAACGGTTAACGCGGGGCGGGAACGCGGGGCGCGTCGCGCGTTCTCGCTGCGTATGTATGACATGCGACAGTTCACCCCGGACTTCCGAACGGGTGGAGGTCGCGCGCCTGTGTTCCGATTTTTTACGTAATTAATATCTTTATGTGTAAAATTTTATTAGTAACATGGAACGTACACAAATTGTAAAAAGTAGAGGCCGAAAACTATGTGATATGGTCATCAACATGAATAATACCGAGGATCCCACTGAAAGTTATTCGGAAAAAACGGCCCAAGATCACTATATTTCCTTAACCCAGATCGAACTCGATAGTTTTTGTAGCGCAAGAGTCGATTATATCACAGGTATGATTTAGATTTTTATTTTATAACGATGTCCACGCCATCTGCAGTACAACTACACGCAACAACATACAATCGGATGAAGCACAGGTGCCATCTATCAGTGAAGGAAATGACTCATTATTGAACATTCAACTTGGTCCATTTCTCTATGGAATAACCCGCGACCCTGAGGCGTTGGCCCTATCGGACCCCGTCACTTTGTGCTGACATCTCTTTGAGGCGCGCGTGGAACACAACGCGCCGTCGACCCGGGCCTGGTCCTTACCGGACGGCGAGCTTCCCATTGCTCGCCATCCGCAAGCCCGCGCCTACGGTGGCCGGGAATCTGCAGGCGACTCCCGACGCCCAGGGCGTCTCCTGCGGCGGCTAGTGGGGGCGTGAGGGCGCAATGCTCTCTCTCACACCCGCTCCCGCTCCTCCTTCGCGAGCATTACTGCTTCGCAGAAGGAGGTGACGGCTTTCCATTCCCTCTCGCTCCGTACCATGGCCTGGACCAGGGCCGGACGCGAGAGATCGCCGCCGCCAATCGCCTCCGCGAGGACACTGCGGTGCTCCGCCCAAGCTGGGCATACCTCCACCGTATGCTCCACCGTGTCCTCCGGGCGATCCACACAATGGTGACACCCGGGCGTTTCCTCCCGCCTTATGCGAAATAGGAACCTCCCGAAACAACCGTGTCCGGTGAGGACCTGTGTCGACCAAATTCTGATTCGGATAGGTGTAATAGCTCTGATTCAGAAGATCTAGAATTATCGACACCACCTCTTTCATCGCCAGCGCTTTCATCATCATCATTGATTCGAGGATCCAGAGTAAGACAATCTTCACGCAGAGGCTCAGGAAGTGGAAGGCGTTTCATGCGAGCACGGGGAAGAGGTAGGATTGTACAATCTAACAATGAAACCAGTAATACCAGGACAGGAGTGTTCAGCCCAACTAAACACAACTTACATTCACCTAATTATGTTCAAAGATCTTATAATGATTTCGAAATGTTTAAATATTTTGAAGACTATTTAGACGATACAATTTTAGAGAAAATGGTAACAGCAACCAACCAAACGGAAATGCTGAAGAACCAAAAGACTACTGGACTCACATTGAGAGAATTGAAGACATTCTTTGGTATATCTATGGTCATGGCCACTATTGGCTATCCTAAAATTAAAATGTACTGGGAAAAAGCTTGGCGACTTCCAATAGTGGCAGATAATATGACCCGTGACAGATTTTTCTTGTTAAGAACCCGATTAAAGGTAGTTTTCGATAATGATATCCCAGACAGTCAGCGCGCAATCGACAAAATCTGGAAAGTAACACCTCTATTTGACCGTCTCTGCGAAGGATGTCATCTCTCTATTGAGAGATGCTCGGACTTTTGTTGAACTTGACTATTGACCAGATGATTATACCATTCTCAGGTCAATGTGGTATTAGGCAGTACTGCCGTAATAAGCCCAATCCCGTCGGATTAAAAGTATTTGTTTTGGCCAACGTTAACGGATGTATTTGTGACATGAAGGTATACGAGGGAGCAACGACGTTTCCAGGTTATGATGGTTTCAGTTTGGGAGAGTCTGCTGTTTTGTACTTGACAACGTCATTAGTTCCGGGACACTATTTGTACTTTGATCGCTACTTCACATCTATGAAGTTGATGCAAGAATTAACCCATCGTGGTTTTAATGCTACTGGGACTATCATGAAGAATCGTGTACCTCGCGATTGCGTCATGACACCTGACAATGAGTTCTCAAAACAGAGCCTTGGAACTACTGAGGTTCGTGCTTCGTAAGATGGAAAAATAGCTGTAACGAAATGGTTAGACAACAAGCCCGTTTTACTAATGTCAACTTGTTTAACTGACGCAAATGTTGATACATGTAAGCGTTGGAATAAAATAACTAAAAGATATATCCAAGTTCCACGCCCAGAAGTCATCAAAATGTACAACGCGAATATGGGTGGCGTCGATTTGGCAGACAAAGTGATAGCAGTTTGCCCGATACGGGCGCGAACTCGTAAGTGGACTATCAGGTTTATTTTTCATATGATTGACATTGCTGTGTCGAACTCTTGGATTATTTATCGTGAGCAACGTAAGCTTCAGAATGACCCCTTGCATAAAATACCTCAGTTGCGTGAGTACAAGTTAAAGTCGGGCTTTAAATTGATAGAGGAAAACTCGGTATCCTTAGCTGAAGAGGAATCATGTGATGAACATTTAGATCTACCAAGCCAGCAAAAAAATAGGCGAACTACAATAAATCCCTTGCCAACTGTACAAAAAAGAACATCGAATGCACGACATATGCCACAATCTACAAAAAAGCCGCAGAGATGTCGCAAGGAAGGCTGCAATAAGAAAACTACAGCTAAGTGCCGTTTCTGTCGTGTCTACTTATGTTTATGTAGTTCTAGGAATTGTTTTGCTCAATTCCATGGGTGTGCCGCTGATTCTGATTCAGATTAATTATTCATTTAAGATCTCCATTATTTAAAATTGTGAGACTGATTAAAGTTAAGTAAAACAATATAATTAGTTCATGAACAAAGTTAATTTAGTTTTGATTATTTTTTGTTTTACTTTCAAATATTTTGTAAAGATTAGCCTTTTTGTGATTAGCAACCAAAACAATAGTAGTTTACGTTTAAAATATATTTCAATTACGGAGCAGAGAGAGATTATTTCAAATAAATATATGTTAAAGTATGTACAACGTCCCAAAAATATCTCCCGTAGAAATAAAACGAGGTGCCCAGAGTAAGACCATTTATTGGTATAAAACACTGAGGACATCATACCTTGCCGGAAAATCTCGACACCGCGATCTACAAACTTGTCGTTACGGCACACCGCCATCTGTTATTAAACCGCGGTACTAAACAAATGATAGGTTGACTATCGTATTAAATTTGTAAGTATACATAGTCAATATCTTACAACAGATTAGACATTCCGCCTACCATGGACGGCCCTGTCCATCAACCTTGAAATGACAATATAACTTAAATTAATAATTGTTTGTTTGGCTTCCACTATAATAACTAAAAACCTGGGCTTATGTCTACGATACAAGTTCATACCTTAAGTAAATTAAAAAATAAACAACAATTAAAAATACAGATTAAAGACAAAGTAAATAATAACTAAGTGTTTACAGGCAAAGTAATTAGTTTTGATACAGGTCTTTTCATCTCATTATTTTTACACCGTATGGTTACAACGCGAGTAATGTTGTCCAAACCTGGATGTTTATTTGTGATAACCCCGTATAGCCATCTAGCGGGTGGGAGACCATCCTCCTTCACCAGAACCACATCTCCAATTTTAGGTTCAGGCTTACATTCTGTCCATTTGTATCGATGCTGCAATTGAGTTAAATACTCTAGTGACCACCTACGCCAGAAATTTTGAAGCATTTTTTGCGTAAGATGCCACCGTTTTAGATTACTTATTGATGAATTTTCATAATTTGCATCAGATAGTTACCAAAGGTTCACCCACGAGAAAGTGCCCAGGCGTCAAGGGACACAAGTCCTCTGGATTGTGAGAAAGTTGAGAGATCGGCCTCGAGTTAAGGCAGGCCTCAATTTGAGCCAACACAGTTGTCATTTCTTCAAATGTCAATGTGCTGGTGCCTATTATTCTTTTTAAATGGTGCTTCGTTGACTTGACCCCAGCCTCCCACAATCCTCCAAAGTTAGGAGCATGGAGTGGTATGAAGTGCCAAGTCGTACCATTCATACATAAAAAGTCAGCTATTTCCGAAGCTACCATTGACTTTTCAGCGTTGAAAAGCTGTCGCAATTCCTTTGCACTACCAACTAATGTCCTCCCATTATCACTCCACAAGTCCAATACTCGGCCACGTCTGGCTACGAAGCGCTTAAAAGCCGCAAGAAAACTCTGAGAAGTCATGTCACTAACAACCTCTAGGTGAATAGCCCGAGTGGGCATGCAAACAAACAAGCAAATATAACCTTTAGTGGAGTGATGACCACGACCTTTAGAGGTTCGGATGCTGATTGGACCTGCATAATCTACGCCACTGCATTGAAATGGCTTCTGAGCAGACACCCTAGCTTTCGGTAATTGGCCCATCATTTGTTGGTGTGTTTGTTTTGAATGTCGAATACAAGTTACACACTTATGAACATATTGCCTAACGAGAGTCCTTGCATGGAGTATCCAGTATTTGGATCTTAAGTAATTGAGCATCAACTGCGGCCCGCCATGCAAAGTTCTCTCGTGAGCCTCTGCAATCAAAAGATTGGTGAAGTGTGATTTATGAGGGATTAAGATGGGGTGCTTCATATTCTCATCAATAGAAGCTCTGGGCAAGCGACCACCAACTCTTAAGACCCCGACCTCGTCAAGAAAAGGACTTAACGAGGTAAGTCTACTACTCTTATTTAGTTTACGTTTTTTTTTTCAGAGATTCCTTTTCATCACTAAAGGACTGGAGTTGGCAGAGTTTTATACAGGTAAGTATAGATTCATTTAATTCTTTTGTAGTTAACCAAGTAGTTATTTTATTTTTGTTATGTTCAAGTTTCTTCATTCGTAAAAATCTTCTACAGTAAGCTATTACTCTTATTAACCTACCGAACTTCGAAAATCTAGTAAATAGACTGTTATTACATTCTACCGCAGTTGCATGACATTTTGTTTTTATTACTCTTTCTTCTAGCGTAGTTCCTTGTATGTTACCTCTATTATAGTCAACTTTTTCATTCTGTAACCATACTGGACCTCTTTTCCAGAGTTGCATATCGTTACACTCAGAAGGGCTTGCTCCCCGAGATGCGCAATCTGCTGGATTTTCCGACGACGACACATGTGACCACTGACTTCTATCCATAATGGTAAGTATTTCGGAAACACGATTCGCGATAAACGTTTTCCACCGGCTAGGATGGCTGCTTAACCACGCTAATACGACGGATGAGTCTGTCCACGCATATAAGTGTTGTTTGGGAACTTCTAGAGTTGAAGCGACTTCGTGAAGAAGCTTTGCTAGTAAGACAGCTCCACAAAGCTCCAATCGCGGGATTGATACCTGTTTAACAGGGGCAACCTTGGTTTTTGAAGTCACTAAGGTTGCGTGAATAATTCCCTGTCTATCAATGATGCGGACGTATACCACCGCGGCGTATGCTACATTGGACGCATCTGAAAAGCCATGCAATTCTAGAACCTTATTCTCCTTGCTTGAGTTGATCCAACGAGGCAGACGAAATTTAGTAAGATCACAAAGGCTCTTCCGGAAGTCAAGCCAATCTGTCAGCAATGGTGCAGGTAGTTCTGCGTCCCATTCAATCCCAGTCATCCATATTCGTTGAATGAATACTTTCGCAGTGATGATTGTCGGTGCTAACCATCCCAGGGGATCGAATAGTCGCGCTATATCTGAAATAACCTTGCGTTTTGTCACTGGCAAATCTACATCATTTAGCTGAATAGTGTATACGAACTCGTCATTGTCCTTGTCCCACATTAAACCTAATATCTTTGAAATTGTGTCTGTTTTTAGTTCCATTTTCCCTTGTGTTTGTGATATTCGTTCACCGTCTTCAATCAATCTTGATAATTCTCCGTTGTTACTAGCCCATTTTTGGAGCTGGAAACCTCCACGTTTAAGCAACTCTGATGTTTGCTTGTGTATTTCTACTCCACTATGGTTTGACATCCCGTCATTAGGTCGTCTACAAAGAAGTCGGAAATAACACGGTTCTTTGCTAGGGGAAATTCAGCGCCTTCGTCCCGAGCTAACTGCTGCAATGACCTTACTGCCAGGTAAGGCGCCGATGATGTTCCAAACGTTACTCGCAAATGACGTAACACCTGAATTTCGTCATCTGGATTCTCACGCCATAATATACGATGAAAATCTGTGTGACAATCGCATAATTTAATCTGTCTGTACATCTTGACGATGTCCGCTACCAGACAGATAGGTTCACAACGCCATCGCATGATAATATGACGAAGCTCAGGTTGTAGAGGAGGCCCCACCATTAAATCGTGATTAAGAGATACACCGTTGCTACCTACACATGATGCATCAAATACGACGCGTAACTTCGTTGTACTTTTGTCGTTACGGATAACGGCATGATGAGGTAAGTACACAGAATCTTTTTTGTCCCTATCCTGTACTATATCCATATGATTAAGCGCTAAATACTCATTTATAACAGCTGAATACTGAGCCTTGAACTCGGGATTCCTTAGAAATCGCTTTTCTAAAGTTAAAAAGCGTTTAAGAGCAATGTCTTTTGATCGACCATATTAACAAGCAGGATCGCTTGACCTGAAAGGCATATGCACAACATACCGACCAGATTCGTCTCGTTTAGTTGTGGCCTTAAATATGTCTTCGCACTTCTGTTCTTCTGGGGTCAAATAAACCTTATCGTAATCGCCCTTGGACTCAGATTCTAGCTCCCAAATTTTTTTAAGGAGTGTATTCACATCTGTATGAGCAGAATGCAATGTGACTACGATATTGTGGCATGTCTCGCTTTGGTTGATTTCACCTACTTGACCAGACTAGATCCATCCTAGTCTAGTTTTTTGTGCAATGATCTGACCAGGTGGACCTCTGATTAAACCTTCTAACAAAATCTGGCTATAAACTTCGGCACCTAAAAGCAAATCAATCTTGTTCGGAGTATCAAATGAAGGATCTGCTAAAGCCAAAGACGAGATTGTGGTCAAAACGTTTGCCATAACCTTCCTTTCCGGTAAAATAGTCGTTAGTTTCTTTAAAACATAAGCTTTAACCGTGATAATAAAACTAGGGGTGACGCGTGATTTTACTTTAATGAGAACCATCGAATTTAATGAAATCATTGATTGGCCTTGATCACACCCTATACCTGAAATTGAACCTTTAGTTGGTATTCTTTTAAGACCTAAGAGCTGGACTGCGGACTCCGTCACAAAGGAAGCCTGAGACCCCTGATCCAACAGGGATCTTAATACTATAGCAGTACCGCTCTTTGATTCCGCTGCAATTAGCGCAGTGGCCAATAATGTTTGGCTATGACTATTAGCCAAACAACTAACAATATTAGTGGAATTACTCTGGGTTGAAGTTGTATCAGCAGAAACGCTGCTTTCTTGATCAGTTTTATTACTATCAGAAACTGATCTGGAGACATTCTTGAGATGAAGAAGACTATGATGCTTCTTTTTACATATATGACATCTCGTGGACTGGCGGCATGCATATACGGAGTGATTTGCGCCTAGACAGTTATAGCATAAACCATTTGTTTGGACAAAATTACGACGCTTATCCATATTGAGCCCGGCGAACTTTTTACAATTAGCCAGCTTGTGGTCATCCTGACAACAAATACACAATGTAGTTGACACATGGAGCGATTTGACTGACACATTACGATTGGTCTGATGACGTTGGCCTTTGTTGTCTAAAAATTCCAAAGACCGAAATCTTTGTTCAAGGAAAGATTTGAACTGATTCATTGTAGGCAAGTCGTCTGAACAATCACTAATTATTATTTCCCATTGTTTACGGGACTCAGTGTCTAGTTTTAAACTTAATATATAAATGGCTATAATATCCCAATGCTCAACCATTATGCCAAAATTTTTCAAAGCTTATAAACATTCGTTAGAAGTATCTAATAATTCCTTAACTGCGCTGGAGGACTCGGTTACAATATTTTTTTGACTCATAAAACGTTTAATTATACAATTTGCTAAGTATTTTTTTATTATTATATCGATCCTCTAATTTAGTCCAACAGATTGCATAATTACTGCTAGTAATAGGAATGTGCCGTAAAAGACCTTCAGCCTCTCCAGACAAATGTGATTTTAAATAATGCAATTTTTGAACATCGTCTAGTAGGTTATTATTGTGTATTAGGGATTTAAATAAATCTCTAAAACTAATCCACTCAGAATAACTTCCGGTAAACAAAGGCAACTCAATCTTTGGCAATTTTACAAAGCATATCTCTTTAGAACCCTTCGCAGAAGATTCAGACACTTTACCTAAACCATCCGAACATACAATTTTCTTTAACGCTTCCCTCAACTCCGCTTTATAATCAGTGAATAGTTCTTCCGTGGTCTCGTATACATTTTTTGTGTTATAATCCGATTTTTCGAATTCAATAGACTTTAACGATGATACAAATTTTATAAGAGTTTCCGAAAACGCTGACCAGCTAGCTTCTAAATTTTCTAATCTAGTTTCTATGTATGAACTTTCTCGACTGCTGCGACATGGTCGGTATCGCAGGTCGGGTTCGGGCTGAACTGACGCTCCAGGTGCTCGGCGAAGACCTCCGCGCGGTCCTCCGCTACGTATTTAAGCGCCCCGTCGCTGTTAAGCAGCGGGCGCACCGGGGCTGGGGTATTTGTGAGCTGACGGCAGAGTTTATGTACTGACGGCCAGCTGTCATTTGTGGCGTCTATACGTTCCTCCCAGTCCGCGGCGGTGTGTGCCTGTAACTCGGCCTTTACCCTTTCCGCGAGACGGTTTAGCTGGGTCTTCATAGTGGGGCATCTTGTTTGCTGCCACTGCTTGCGGAGGCGCCTCTTGTCGGCGATCATCGCATTTATATGAGCCGGCAGGGGCGGCAACAGCACTCTCCCCTGCGGCTGCGTTGTTGTCGCCGTTTCCAAGGCGCTTTGAATACAAGCAGTGACGTCATTAGCCATTATGTCCACGTCCGCGGCGGTGGCAATAGGCCGAGTCGGCGTGGTGGTCTCTATTTTCTCTGCAAACTTAGTCCAGTCCGTGAGTCGGCGTGGCGCTATGGGCTTCAGTCGGGTCGGCATTCCCGATAAGTCGACGAGCACAGGTTGGTGATCCGACTGTAACTCGTCGTCAATCACCTGCTGTGTGATCTGGCAATGTAGCCCTCGGTGAACTACGATGTCCAGCACGTCCGGCATGTAACGTGTGGCGTCCGGGTAGTGGGTGGGCGTCTCTGGACCGGACACCGAGTAGCCGAAGGCTTCCGCGTCCGCGAAGAGCCGTCTCCCCTCGGTATTCGTGGTATGTGAGTTCCACGCTGGGTGCTTGCTATTTAAGTCACCGGCGAGGATGGTCGCGTGTGTTGTGCTAATAAGCGCCCTCAGATCTGACAGGTCCCATTGGACCGTGGGCGGCTTATAGCAGGCGTAGATGTTATGGTCCTCGCCGGCTATGTGCACCTGTACACCCAGCGCGTAGAAGCTGTTTAGTGACGGCAAGGGGAGCTCTTGATGGACGACTCTTCGTCTCACAAGCACCGCCAGACCACGATATCGGGTGCTTTGTGCCGACCTTTCGTCCTTCCTATATACGAGATATCCCGGGAACCTTATCCTGTCCCCAGGTCCCAGGAACGTCTCGCTTATTAGCGCCACGTCGATATTTTGTTCCCGAAGGAGGTGGCGGAGGGGGGCGACCTTTTCCCGTAGGCCGCGGGCATTCCAGTGAATCACCCTCAACGGTCTATCCATTGTAAAGTGACAGCAAAGTGGCCAGACCGTCAAGGATGACCGTCTCCACGTCTTGACCCTGCCTTATGGCCTTAATTAGGTCCATCAGTAGCTTGATGGCGCAGGTCGTGAATTCTTGTTTTTGTGTTGTGTTTTTAGCGCCGGTAGCGCCACCACTTGACTTTCCGGTGAACTTTTGTCTCGGAAGTTCCGTTATTTGCCGCGGCGCTATACCGGCGCCAGCAGTAGCTTCTATTGTTTCGACCTGCGCCCTGTTGGAGGCAGGGCACTTCATATTGCACGCGGGGTGCGGGCCACCGCAGTTGACGCAGGTGGCCGGCTCTTCCCGCGGGAGCGGGCAATCACGTGCCGCGGGCGCGGGCAATCACGTGCCGCGTGCTCGCCCCCGCATCGCACGCAAGCGAGCGGTCGGTGGCACTGGTGCGAGCTGTGCCTAAACTGCTGGCACCGGTGGCACTGTGCGGGCCCACGTTTTCCACGCCAAGCCTCTATTTTGACACCCCGCATATACATGAATACGGTGGTGTCGTATATGGTCCGGACGTCGGGAGTCTTCTTTATTACTGCGTGAAACACACAGCCGGGTCGTCCTTGTGCGCCTTTAATATGGCGCACATACTCCGGCTGGTATCCCAACGCCCGGAGCTCCTCCTCGATCTCCTTGGGGTCCGTGTCCGCAGGCAGCCCCCGTATGGCGATCTTCAGATCCTTTTCCGCTGGCAGCGAGTAGGCAAACCAGGATACCCCGCTGTCCTTTTCCAGGCCAGTCAGATACCGCTGGACCAGCCTGTATTCCTCCTCGCTGTCTGGGGTGAAGCGGACTCCACCCCCGTATGGACGAGCGTTCGGAGGCCGGCCCAGCTTGGCAGCGATGGCCCGGAAGTGGGTAGCCCAGTCGGGTAGCCGCTCTACTATCAGCGGCGGGTACCTCAGTTTCTTCGGCTTCTTCCCCGGCTGTTGCTGCGTTGTCATCGCGGCGCCGGGGGTGGTGGTAGGATGGGCGGTAGATGCCGAGGGGGTGGGGGGTAAAGTTTGATCACTTACCCCTGCGGACTTCAGTGATGTCGGTGTCGGTGCGGGAGGCGAACGGCGCGCCGCGTCAGCGAATGTAGGCGACGCGGGCGAGCCCGAACCCAGCGGCGCGCTTTCGCGCGGCGGGTCAGGGTGGTGCCGCTTCGGCTCCATCGCCTCCGGTGATGTCCTCTTGCGTCGCTGGGTCTTGGGCTCAAGCTGGAACTCATAGTAGAAGCCCAGCGACGGTGTCGGCGATGGTGGCGATAGCATCGCTGCGTCGGCAACTGGTCCCGCGGTGGGCCGACGTCCGGATCGCGGTGTCGTGTCTCCAGACACGTCGTCGCGACCGGACGCGGCCGAGCCAATGGACGCCATTGACATGCTCGAACCCGCACGCGACGAGCATGCCGACAACATAGCGGGCGAGTCGTACGCCGACGCGCGGGGGGGGCGCCGGTGAAGCGGGCGCCTGAGGCATCATGAGTGCCGGGCGAGGTGTTGATCCGGCACTCGCTGGCCGCTCCCGTTCCGCCGTCGCCGGTCCCGCCAGCGAGAGGTGGGGGCCGGATGCGGCGGTGCGCGAAGCTGGCACAGCTTTGGCACCAGCGGACGGTTCAGGTGCAACTCCAGCGGGCGTAGGCGGCGACGCGAAGCGTGGCGGCGCGGCAGCGCAAGCGGGGGATGCGCGGGGGCGCGCGGAGGGCGCGGTAGGTGCGGGGGGGTGCGCGGGTAGCGCGGGAAACTCGGGCTGCGCTGCGGAGCGCGCGGTGCGAGCAGGCGCGGGCGGCACGGGGGGGCGCGCATGCGGTGCGCGGCCCTGGCTTGTGGCCGGCCCCGTGTCCTGGATGGGCACCGGGCGGAATGCGGCGGGGCGGATCACCACCGCATGCTGGCGGCTCGTCGACGGCGTCGGCGCAACGACAATTTATTGGTATAAAACACTGAGGACATCATACCTTGCCGGAAAATCTCGACAACGCGATCTACAAACGTGACGTTACGGCACACCGCCATCTGTTATTAAACCGCGGTACTAAACAAATGATAGGTTGACTATCGTAATAAATTTGTATGTATACATAGTCAATATCTTACAACAGATTAGACAAAGTATGAAGTGTTTCATTTCATATTAGAAACCACTATCCTAAATTAAGCACATCAAAAATTCATGATCATAGTTGTATAAAACTGGTGTTCTAAATATATTTTTATTTTATTTTTTATATATATCATATTGTAAAAATCAAATCAATAAACCAAAATAGCATACCCTCGGACTCAGGAGGATAGAGAGAAGAAAAATTAAAGCTGAATTATTTGCAGGCGTGGAAGCTGAGTTCAGCAAACTAGCTGAAGTTCAAACTGTGCAGGCAAATATGCTGTCAGTTACTACAGCATATGAAATGTGAAAAGTAATAATAAGGCGAGATATCTCAACCTAAAATCGTATAATAACGTATAATATATGTTAAAATAAATATTATCCAGGGTCCACTTACCGTCGTAACGCAGCCAAAATTTGCTGTGCATTTTACAGCGAAACACTGGTCAGCAAATTCCAGCCACTACAGCTGGGCTTTGGGTCTAAAGGGGGCTGTGAGGCTGCGGTACATGCATTATCCACTTTCCTCAATAGTGCTAAAGGTGAGGTCATCCTTAAGGTTGACATTAAGAATGCGTCCTTATCAAAAAAAAAAAAAAAAAAAGCGTACTATAAGATTAAAGACTACGTCGAAGACAAGAAAGTTTGGCAATAATTCCTTCTGCACATGTGGCTTCCCTGGTACCTCATGAACGGCATCACTATGTAAATTTCTAATAACTGCTCCCAAATAATGGTGTTTAATTTTTATTTTTTATTATTAGATATGGACTTTTACATATCTCTGACATAATTCTTTCATTATTTGACATTATATACCTAAAATTTTTAATTATTTTTTTATTTTACTTTATTAGATTATTTTATATTTTGTAAATGTGAGAACGTCGTAGGCCCTGTGGATTATAAATTATAGACAATTGTCTATTTTTTTAACATATGGTACCTGTTGACAGGCCTACACTGTCCTCCCATACCTGTTAATCACTGTAATTGGAAAACATTGTAAAAGACATATTTTTAAAAGAGTAACCATGGAGTTTCTTGCCGGCTCTTCTCCATGGGAAACGACCAATTGGAACCGTGCACCTAGAATCTGACGTTTCATAAGTGCCCATGTAGGTCTATGTGAAATAAAATATTTTGATTTGATTTGATTCGATTTGTTCAATTCCGTAAACAGGGACACCTTGTTGGCAGAAGTTCAAAAAGAAATACCCAAAATTTACAGTTTTCTATATCAATGTTACAGGTGCCCCTCTAAATTACTTTAAAAAGACAACCTTTTGAAATCAGCTGTTGGTTGCCAACAGGGTGATGGTGATCCTCTCGGGCCAGTAATTTTTAGTTTGGCAATAAATCCAATCATTCGACAGCTAAATTCAAAATTCAACGTATGGTATTTGGATGACGGCACCCTAGGACGTGATGTAGACACAGTCATAAAAGACTTAACTTTTTTTAAAGAAAAATTCAGTTCTATTGGCCTAGACCTTAACTTTTCATAATGTGAAATTTATCTTCCCGAAACCACTGACGGACAGACTACCTTAGCAAAATTTTGTACCGTAGCTCCAAATATCAAAATTACGGAAAGAGAGTCTCTTACCTCCACCTCTAACTAAACCTCTAAACCTCCTAGGGTCCCCAATTTTTGACGAATCCTTTCCAACGTTCGTTGAAAAAATAATAAAAAATTTCAATGATGTCTCGGAAAGACTTTTCAAAATTAACATTCATCCGGCAACTCATTCGATACTGTTGTTTTGGACCAAAAGGAGGATGGCCAAATCGTACCTGAAGACGAGTCTGTGGCGTCCCGTTATGCCATATATATATAAAAAAAACGTTATTTTTCAATTACTCATAAAACATAAGAAATATCTCATTATGAAGCCAGAAAAAAAAGATATTCATTTTTTCTTGTTTAAGTAATTTCGTTGAATTTATTAGAATAGCATGTTCAAAACGCACCCTATTGACGATTCGTTTGGCTTATGAAATGACCTAGTACTCAAAGATTATTACTATTCACGTTTTTCTTAAAAGTTATTCATGTAATTAAATTCTAAAAATAAAAATTAACCAAAACAACAAGTTTTCATTATGAATTGGATTCTTGTCATAAAAAATAAAAGTTCATAGAAACCATGTTTTGTTCAATTGCGTACAACGGAGCACATACATTAAATGTCATCGACGCGCGATAATGATTAATTGTTTGACACCCGGCGATCATTCGCATTCATGTCGACTGTTGTTGTTGTTGTGTATTGTGATACGTAGGTACTGAAATATTTTGGATTTCCTTCTATTATTTTAACCTTGGCTTTGTTTTATGGAATGATAACTACCGATTGTTACGATTCTTCTGTGCTTTTGATTTCCGGACACCGATTTTGCCTTTTGGATTTTTGTGTGACATCATAATGGAGACGCCACAAGCAACCCTGCGAATGCTTTGTGTTAATTGCAATATACGCATTGACACACTTCGCCACCGTCTCGTTTTTGAGCTTGATACGAGAGTAATTTCTAAGATCTGCGAGTGGAATTCTTCAAGAATAGTACGTATTTACATCTACTTACCTTACCTAATCTTTTCTTAAAACACCAATATAAAACATGATACACAATCATACATCATAATACAACTCGAATTCTTATTTTAGATTACTGAAGAAGATTACATATGTGATGCTTGTAACCAATTGGCAATGCAGCATATAAACACCGGATTAGCTAATGAAGCTGGTGCCTCATCCTCCCGTGGCCACAGGCATGTTTGTTTACTTTGTGGAAGTTCAATGAGGTTCAAATGAGGAGGCTAACGAGGAGCGCGCTCGGTTGCCACGGTAAACATCGACTCCGTAACAAAAATATATTAAAAATAGCAGACGTAATTTATTTTCTGATTTTAATTTAGAATTTCGTCAAGTGATAAGTAACCAACGACATGTAATGTTTGTGGTATGAAATGTTCAAGTTTACGGGAAGAAATAAACAAAACATTTAGTGGAATCATATCAACAAAACCAGTGAAGTTTTCGGAAACATATTTATGCAAAAGAGCGTTGGTAAAATAGTGCAAAAGATAACATAAAAAAAACAAAGGATTTTGTTAAACCAAGTGAGTGAATTTTTGAATATTGCACAAAAGCAAACCGTTAAAATACACAACCCAAGTTTGCTTTGTAACGAAAACTGACCTTTGGACTGTGCTAACCGACAGATATATCAACCACAAGCTCAACACTTCAATATCTCGGCTATTTCACAATTACTACATATGTGGAAAGTGGTTTCGCGGTTATGGCTTCCGCTCTACGTTTAAAGTAATGCAAGTTCAAACCTCGTCAGAAGCATGATATACTTTTTGGATTTTGTTTTTATTGTTTACTAATTGTGGAGAAACAACTAGCAACCAACTATTCCCGAATTTATTTCTGTTCCCGTTTTCATAGTTTTTATAAAAAAAATGTGGCACGGGTTACGAAAATAGTATTGTTTGAAATAAAATTTACTACATTGAATTGTGAGCCTGCTGCTTTTGAAGGCTGTTGAATAATTTAATTTAACTTGAAATGGAGCAAGAAAGTAATGTTACGCTACGAAGACATCAAACTGTGACAAAATCGAGATCTACGGAGTCACTAAATTGTAGTCTTAATACAAGTTTAATGTCGTGTGATGAAGTATTAGCCAGAAGCCTGGACCTCTCAACAAATATGTCTTCTACATTTATGTCGGAGCTAAAGAATGAAATTAGAGAATTAAAAGTCCGTTTAGAAAGCACACAACATGAGATGGAGAATATTATCTTAGATAATATAGACCTAAAAAAACAAATAACTACCGTGAATCAGGAGCTGAGTGTTCTAAGAGAATTATGTAGAAGCCCTTTATCTACTTTTAGACATAACATGTCTTCAAGCACTAAAAAGAGTGTGAGACGTAGACTCACAAATAGTTTTCATATATCACCTCTAAAACTAAACGGGACAAATACGAATCCATCTACAACATCGGAAAAAGAAAACACTCTACAACGGGAAGTTATCATAAGCACCAATCAACCGAACCCGAATTTAGAAATCCCACATTTAGACACCGTAAACTCTTCCTTAGAACATGAGGTGCAGATAAACACAGATAATAATTTCGTCGAACATCCCGAGACAAGCAAAAATCTTCAGAAGAATAATGTTTTAGTTGACAATATGCGCAACACTAAGACGTACAGTAATGCACCAAGACCTGAATGCAGGAACTCGGGGTTTTATTGTGAAAAGAGGGCATTTATTATAGGGGGCAGACAATGTAGCGGATTGGCTTCACGACTGTACAAATCTCGATTTCACAACCCTTACAATAATTATCGGTTCCTATCAATTGTCAAGCCCAACGGTTCTACAGAAGAAATCTTGAGCTGCGTAAAACTGTTTGACATTACCCCCGATGACAAACTAATTATATCTGTAGGACAAAATGATTACAATAGTCTAAAAATGGTGACAGAACTGTGTTTGTTTTTAAAATCTATAAACTGTCCTGTAATTATTTTAGGTGTGAATAAAAACATCTGCTATAAAGAAACAAAAATGAACGAAATGTTACATCTCATCTGTAGACAGGTCAAAGAATGTTCATTTATTGCAAAATATGACAAGACTTCATCGCTATGCTATCAAATAAACTCGGTGTTAGATCAATTAGACTATGACAAAACCTTTTTATCACATGGCTATAAGATTCAGAAACCAAATACGATCTGTACAAAAAACCAGAGTACACAAACGTATTACTCATTCCTTAAACAATTTTCGAATGAGGCTTCCCACGTAAATAGCACTATACGTAAGGTTTTGGCAGACGAAACATTTTTTCGAGCCTAAAACAACCAAGGGAAACCATGTCGTTTTTCATCAAAATATTGCTGGTGCTATAAATAAATCCGATGATATTGAAATGGCAATAAACTTACTTCGAGACAAACAGTGTATAGTTGACTTTATATGTCTAACTGAAACCTTTATTAAATCGGGAGATTAAGAAAACATGAGATTAAAATCCTATAAATTAGCGAGTTGCTACTCCAGGAAAGATCAAAGACGTGGCGGTGTTTGCATACTAATAAGGAAAGACATAGAATGCGAAAACATAAAATGGTTAGATAATATTACTCTCGAAAAACATTTTGAAATATGCGGTATACGACTACAAAATCATGGCATAAATTTATTCTGTGTGTATAGAACGCCAAATTCAGACGTGAACATATTTCTGAGGAAACTACAAATACTGCTAAATAGAACACATGACAAGGATAATAAATATAATAATATAATATGCGGTGACTTTAATATTGACATTTTAATTGACAGCAAAAATAAAAATGAATTTATTAATATTCTATACAATTATAATTTGACACTACATATAAATGAACCAACTCGGCAAAAAACATGTATTGACAATATAATTAGTGATATAAAAGATGCGAAGGGGGAAGTACACGAATTAGGACTGTCTGATCACAACACGGGGCAAACTTTGTCAATTAAAACAAAAATAAAAAATCTGGTTAAACAACATTGCTTTGTATATAAAAGAGACCTATGTAATGATAATCTTAACAAGTTTAATTATTACCTAAGTAATATATCTTTTTCTGGGATCCTTGCTGAAACAGACGTAAATAAAGCGTTTTCTGTGTTCTATGAGGATTTATGTCTCTTTTTTAATCTTTGTTTCCCACTAATAAAAGTCAAAATGAACCATAACTCGACAAACCCAAAATGGATTACAAAGAGCTTGAAAAAGTCTTTTGTAACCAAGCGAAAACTACAAAGCTATTATTATAAAAACAAAAGCAGACAAAACAAGCTAAAATACACTACATATAGTAATATATTAAGAAGATGTGTTGCTGATATTCAAAAGAGTAAAAATAAACATTCTATTGAAATAGCAAAAAACAAGTGTAAAGCCACATGGAAAATAGTAAACGAACGACTTAATCAAAACAATGCAACCACTGAAATCAAGGAAATTTCTGATGGTATATGCATCTTGGAAAAAGGCGATGACATTGCAACATATTTCAACAACTTCTTTATAAACAGCGCGATACCAAAATCCATCGAGCACCCAAAAAACAAACCAGTATTAGGAAGAAGGTTAGCAAACTCTATCTATCTTGAACCAGTTGTTAATGCTGACGTTTATAAAATAACAATGGAGTTACGAAATACGAATTCAGCAGGGTATGATGGTATTACAACTCGAATATTAAAAAATAATATATCTGCTATACTAAAGCCATTGACCTATTTAATAAATATGTCTTTGGAAAACGGAATATTTCCTGATGCTCTAAAATTCTCGGTCGTAAAACCACTACATAAAAAGAGTTCGAAAACGGAAGCGGGGAATTATAGACCAATTACTCTAGTACCGGTTCTCTCCAAGATATTTGAGAAAGTAATGTGTACTAAGCTAATGATTTTTTTTTGAAAAAAATGAAGTTATAAGTAAACAGCAAAATGGTTTTATAAAAAATAAATCCACTACATTGGCATGTTTTAAATTAATAAAAGAAATTCTCAGTTCAGTAGACAAAAAAGAAATTCCTATAGCTGTATTCCTAGACATGACCAAAGCATTTGATATGGTATGCCATGATAAATTATTAAATAAATTAGAACAGTACGGGATAAGAGGCCCCGCCTACAATTGGTTTGAAAGTTATTTAAGGGGTCGAAAACAATGCACAGAGATTGTAAAAATGCATCCAGAGACTAACACTCAGGTAACCTATAGGTCCCCATACTTAACGAATCACTATGGCGTACCACAAGGGACTGTGCTAGCCCCGATATTGTTTTTAGCATATATAAACGAATTGCCAGAATCAACCGATCAGTACATTCTACTATTCGCAGATGATACCACTGTTCTAACTAAAGAAGCTACTATTGATCGGGCGATAAACGTCACCAACATAGCTCTGCAGGGTATACATGACTGGTTAGTCTCACATAACTTAGAAATAAATACCGGTAAAACTAAATTCATGAGATACCTCCCATATAATAGCAAAAGAAATAATAAAGACACAATAGACTTGCCAAATAAATATAATAATAACATCATTGAAGAAGTAAATGAAATAAAAAATTTTGGAGTAAAAATTGATAATTATTGCAACTGGAAATCTCACGTAGATCTTGTTTGTAAAAAGATTCACAAATTCGTTTACGCACTTCGTAAAATATATTCACTGATAAACGTTTACTTACACTGCCATCCCTATACGTTTTTGAAATGTGTAAATTCGTTAGAAACCACCTATCACTTTTTGAGCAAGATGATAAGGTCCAATTTAAAAGGAAGATAGTGCGAAAACCTTTGGTAGTACCTCGAAGCAGATTAAAGTTATGTGACAGAAACTGCTACACCATGGCGGTGAAAATTTTTAATAAACTTCCGGAAAGAATAAGAAAAATTGAAAACTAATTTAGAATTTAATAGAACTTTAAAAAATTGGCTTTGTGACAGATGTTTCTATTCAATTAATGATTATTTAAATTTAAAACAGATATAATGTATAACGAACACTTGCTTAAATTATAACTATTATTACTAACTAACTATTAAATTGACATTATTCATAAATCTAATCAATCATTTGACTGCGAGATAGTATAATCTAACAGACTAATTTAATATATTGTATAACGTAATGTGCCTATTTAATAATAACAAAGCAAGACTGTAATTTTTTATAATTATGATGTGTATGACTAACGGCTACCGTCTGTGACGTAATTTTATAATGTATTTATGCATGTACTTCGAACATTTGCACGACTGTTAAGTCGAATATAGTGAGACTAAAATTATTCTACCATGTTGTTATGTAAGTACCTATATTCTGGCAAATAAATAAGTTTCATTTCATTTCATTTCATTTTCTCTGCTGAACCGTAGACATGACCTTATTGTGAGAGAGAATCCATCTGAGTTGCAACAAGCAATACATATTGAAATTGAAAATAGAATTGCCCCACGGCAGGTAATTATGGTTTTGTTTATTATATTATTATTTTGATTACATTGTATATGTAGTACGATATTGTTATCAGCGTAACAGTCATCTTCACTATTGTAATTGATTTCATTTCTGCAAGTTGATATAGTTTTGTAACAATGTTTTTATTTGCTTAAGCTAATTAATGATTATCCGAAACCTTTATAAGACAACGTTTTACGGTTGTTTCAGGCAAATTCATCAGACCGTGTTTGTCGTCCCTGTTGGTTGGCATAATATGCAGCAAAATATAGAGCAGCAGGCAGAGCCAGAGCCAGAGCCTGAGCTAGAACCTCAGCATCAGGATCCTCAAACCTCTTCAAATACGGACCAGCGAGCTGAAGAAGTACCCGGGATGACAATTAACTTATCCCGATATAAAAGAGCGGCTAATACTGCAACACATTGTGTTTTTCATGGTTGCCAGAACAGAGATTTGCATAGGGTTTCAGACCCTCTTAGAGCAACAACTCTATCCCATTACAAATATTATTTGCCAAAAAATGCTCGTATTTGTTAAGAACATACCATTTAGTAATGATTGGGATATGTTGTTCCATTCTCAAAATAGTTTTAGAACATTTACGGCTGAACAAGTGGAACATGCATTTTCTTTTATAAATGCTTTCAATACATTTCTAGATTTCTCGAGCATGGAAAGTGTTGAAAGAATCGATGAATATTTATTTCATTATTGGCTAGGAATGCGTAAACAACAATTTGAATTGTTATTGTATGAAATACCACGTGTTATTGAAACACATAGAGGCATTTTAGGTTTCGGTGCTCTTCTAATGAAAATGAGAACTGGTGACTCAGATGATCGGTTATCCCAGTTATTAATGGTCCCAAGACGCACATTAGAAAGATTGATGGATAAAATTAGGGAAATATTGGTGCAGGATTTTGTGCCTAGACATCTGGGACTTCAACACATGTCCCATGAACAATTGTTGCAACACAATTTAATGATCCCAAATGCAATTTATAATGAAAACAATGAAAATACAATGATTATATGTGATGGAACATATATTTATTAAAACAAAAGTTCCAATTATATGTTCCAAAAGGACACATATTCCTTACATAAATATAGAAACTTGTTAAAACCATTTTTGCTGGTGACAACTGACGGCTACATTTTAGACTGCTTTGGTCCATACAAGGCTAACACATCTGATGCAGATATAATGCTTTCCCTTTTCAGAGATGAAAACTCTCCTCTCAGACAATACATTCAAAATAATGATATTTTCATTCTAGACAGGGGATTTGGAGATTCAATTAGTCTGTTAGAGGCTTGCGGCTATAAAACATACATGCCGGAATCCCTGCTTGAGGGTGAACATCAGCTCACCACCGAGCAAGCTAACAGGAGTCGTTGTGTAACTATATGCCGTTGGGTGGTGGAAGTTGTTAACGGGTATTTTAAACGAGATTTTAAAATATTCCGGCAAGATTTTTTTAATAAAACTGTGCCCCATATGATGCAAATGTTTTCTATAGCTGCAAGCCTTTTAAATAAATTCGGTGTTAGACAAAAAAATAGGAATGATGCTGTACAGATTATAAATGTGATTAGGGAACGGTTCCCATTAAATAACAATTTGTCTGATTTTATTAACACTAGCCGTCTTATTCCAAAACACGATCTAAATTTAGTACGAGGATTATTGCTAGGTTTAAACCAATACTAAATAAAACGTTATTATAAAATGAAGTTTATCACTAGTTCATGAACTATCTATGGTACTAAAGTTAAACCCCCGAGACCCCTAGTTTAACTTCGGTACTAATTTATTTGAGGTTAGCGTTGATGATTTTTGTGTGTTTATATTAACAAATAGTTAAAAATGGACATCACTGGGATTGACTTGACGGATTTGGAAGATTTAGATACGCTGGAGATGTCTGGGCGATCTTACAGACATCGTCATCGTGTAAATCGCTTTGAATTGAGTGACGAAGATTTTAGATATAAGTATAGGTTAACAAGACGTTTTGGAGAAAAAATTGTGCATGTTCTGCGTGAGGATTTATCCCACAACCCTCGAGGATGCCCATTGAGTCCTGAAGTGCATGTGGTTTGTGCATTATGCAACTGGGCTCGCCATGAAGTACATACCCTTGGTCAATGCTATCATAACATTGGACAAAATGCAATTCATAAACTAATATTATTGTTTTAATCGTAGATTCAAGATGATACAGCCGATTTAAATGGTGTGTCTCAACCAGCTGTCAGCAAAACATGCAAAAAGGTAGCGGAGATTTTTATTAAAATAGTCATTAACTTCAATGACAAAGTGGTGAGGAGCAATCGCCATTATTTCTACGTCCTCAGGAGAAGGTGATGGTGGTTTTTCGCCACCGCCTGTCTTTGATTGTTCCCTCCTATGGGTCGATAAGTTGGATTTAGCGGACAACTTCAGTCTTTTCCAAGCCAACTTTAACTCGCCATCTGATCTACATTTACCCGTTATTTCATTATTAATTAATATCACGTAAATCATAACGTACTTGTACCCACATCAAATGCAATAAGTACATACTTAATCTGTATATTTTTCCACTCTTTTATTTTCTGCATGTTTATTGATGTCTTTGTGGACTTATCTTCTATAATATGTGCCGATAGGGCAATAAGTTGTCGTAATATTTCCTATAATAATAAGAAAATCCGCGTTAGGTCGTCAAAATAAGATTAAACAAAGTATTGTTTACCTAATAATAATAAGAATCCATAATTTACTAACTTTTTCTTCAAAACTCCAGTTTTCACCCC
Source organism: Dasypolia templi (assembly GCA_963555695.1). NCBI lineage: Eukaryota > Metazoa > Arthropoda > Insecta > Lepidoptera > Noctuidae > Dasypolia > Dasypolia templi. The sequence continues at coordinate 4,073,848 of OY743142.1, read as the reverse complement.
TTTTTTTGCTTTTGTTGTTCCATTTTTTATCGTAGCTCACGATTTAAACGAACAACTCACGAACAAACCTCGTAAGAGTATATATTTATATAAATAACAATTAATGAATATAAGAAGTGCATTTATTTATTATGAAGGACGCAGCGTCAACGTTCGTTTCAAATAACGCGCGCTGTCGCCTACCTAATTCAATCCACTTCACGCTAGAGGTGTTATTAAATGTGACAACCTGATTATAAAAGCTCGCCAAAAGTAAAAGTTGTGCTTGGTATATTTATTTGGTAATTTATATTAACAAATAACAATTATTGACTTAATTTTGGATTGATACGTAATTATTAAATCATTTCCAATGTTAATATAATATCAATAGTTAAAGAAACGGAACGTTGCTTCAAATAAAACCTGTGTGAACGAATGAAAGAATGCCATTTTTTTTTCTTATCTGTGGATATTATTTAAATCATGGACCTTCTTTGGTACTAACTGATCCTCAGAAAGTCTTTGTTTTGTAATAGAAACACATTTTGAACCTGTTACTAACGTTATTACCGTAACAATCCTAGACTTTTAAGTCGTGGTTTAAACCAGTACAAAAGCATTTTTTTGTAATAAGACTGAATGAATATGAATAGACGATCATCTAGTTTTACGAATATTACAGCTCATCCCACTACTAATATTATATTCCCCCGTCTAGAATATAGTGAGGTAATTTAATTTTCCCAGGAACATACCAGATCCGACAGGCAAGGTCTTATTATGGCGAACATGTCAGGTTTCATGGAGGTTATAGAATTGAAATATGCAGAGAAAACATTAATGTATCAGAGTATGGTTTGAGAGGGAGTGGAGATAATTCGCTAATAAGAGGCAAAATTAAATCCAGACACATTTCGAGAAAAATATATTATGTTTATATACTCGTATTAATTGAAAACAATGCGTCTGGAAGGGAAGCTATAGTGGAATACTGCTGTAATTGTTTAGTTGGTAGAAGAACGATTGGGTGCTGTGCACATGTTATGACACTTGTGTGGTACCTTGGGTGGGCAAGGCATCAGCCGACAATATCAGCACCAGCAGCATTCCTCGATGCTGTCGTTGTAAGAGAGGATGATGAATAAAAACTATTTTATGAAAACCCTTTTTCATTCGTTTACCCAGTGACAATGCAGACTAAAGACTGCATCTGCGACAAAATCTCTGTTCAGTCAGAATTGAAATGAGTCATGGTGGGCATTAAAAAGCTTTAACTTTAAAAAGCCTTTTTTTTCTCTGTAGGTATTAGTGCGTTTTGATTGATCTGAACGAAATCGAAATAAATAAACAAGTACGAAATGAGATCGCTAATTACACTCTTCGCTTATCGCTAACATACTGAAACTGTATGTCGTCTGCCTAGCATTAAATCGACTTATTTAGTGATTCTAACCTCAAATATATTTTTTCCATTATTAAAATATCTTGGCCATTTAGATTATATTTTCGAACAGTATGGTGATAACTACATAAAAACAATCCAATCTCACTATATTTGGTCACAAAATATAAGTCAGGTCCAGCGTCTATACAAATTTGGCCGATGTTCTTTACATATAACCTTCACTCCTCTCATCTGTGGAAACATCCACAACTTTTAGAAAAAGTAGACCAAATTATTAGAAACACACTAAATGTGGCCCTGGACGACCGAGCGTGGCAGCAAGCCACACTTCCCATTCGCCTAGGTGGTCTCGGCGTCCGCAAAATTTCAAGTATAAGTTTACCGGCCTTCCTCTCCTCGGTCCACAGTACTGATAAATTAACCAGGAATATTTTATCTTCTTCACTGATCGATTTTGAAGTACCGTGTTTGACCGATGCGTTGATCGCTTGGAAAATGGCTTGTCGCAATACGGTTTTCCCCGACAACCCGTCCTCCCAGAGACGGTGGGACGTGCCACTCTGCAGTATTATACGGAATACCCTAATAAACACGTCACCTAATACTGTTGAGCGTGCCCGTCTGCTGGCTGTGGGAGAATAGGAGTCAGGCTTGTGGCTTCAGGCGCTCCCGTCATCCACCATAAGGCACAACGATGGATGACTCATCGTTTCAGCTAGCTACATGTCTCCGCTTGGGCGCACCTTGTGTTGCTCTGCATCGGTGTTACTGAGGTGAAGCTTTCGGCAGTCTCGGGCACCATGGCCTGTCCTGCTACAGGAGCGCAGGTCGCATAGCACGGCACGCCAGCATCAACGATTTTATTCGTCGAGCCCTTGTCACCGCCGGCGTACCTGCGGTTTTAGAACCAAACGGCTTGGTACGTAACGATGGAAAGAGACCAGACGGTATGACGTTGTTGCCTTGGAAGATGGGTAGGCCTCTGGTGTGGGACGCAACCTGTGTCGATACCCTTGCTCCATCTCATGTTCCTAGATCGGCGAGCTGTGCTGGCGCTGCTGCTGCGGCTGCTGAGACCCTCAAGCGGCGCAAATACTGTGCGCAATTTATATTAATTTGTATAGGTAGTTAGTTATTTAGTATGTACGAGATTAATAAACGGTTTTAGAGGAAGGTGAGTCTGCAACCAAGTTATCCAATGAATACCAAGTTGGTGAGTCTACCATTACGGATATAAAAAAACAAAAGACGAGCATAAATAACTTTATATCCCAGCTCGATTCTTCTGACGGATCCACGAGTCGTAAAACGATGAAACTTGCCTCAAACACGAATTTAGATGATGCTGTATATAAGTGGTTTACTCAAAAAAGATGCCAGGGAGAACCTATTTCTGGTCCAATACTGTGTGAAAAAGTGGTTCAATTTAACGAAAAACTAGGAGGGACATCTAATTTTCAAGCAAGCACAGGCTGGTTAAAACGATTTAAGTCAAGACATGGCATTCGTGAGCTTCAAATACAAGGAGAAAAACTATCTGCTGATTCATCAGCAGCTGAATCATTCAAAATCAAACTAAGGGATATACTGAATGAAGAAAATTACGAAAAAAAACGGAAAACGTTTACAATGCAGACGAAACCGGGCTTAATTGGAAAGCTTTGCCGCGAAAAACTCTTGCTTCATGTCGTGAATTAGCAGCACCTGGTCCTAAAATAAGCAAGGACCGTATCACTGCCTTAGTATGCGCTAATGCTACTGGCAGCCACCGATTGCCCATGCTTGTAATTGGCAAAAGTAAGAAACCACGTTGTTTCAAGCACGTTAATATGTCTGCTATGCCTATCGTTTATACTACGCAAAAGAGTGCTTGGATGGATAGTACAATTTTCGTGAAATGGTTTATAGAAACTTTTATACCCTCTGTAAAACCCCACCAATAAAAAAAATGGTAAAAGAGAGAAAACATTATTGCTTCTTGATAACGCCCCAACTCATCCATCATGTGACATCTTAAATGAAAAAGACGACTTTATAAAAGTCATGTTTCTTCCACCTAACGTGACTTCATTATTACAGCCCATGGATCAAGGCGTTATTGAGACTTTCAAACGATATTATAGAAAAGAATTGTTACGTAAGTTACTTTTGGAAAAAGAAGAGGATGGAGAAGAAAGTCTGATAAGAAATCATAAAAAGAATTTAAAAGACGCGTCCTATATGATCGGAGCAGCATGGGACAGTGTAAAAGAACAGAACTTGAAAAAAGCGTGGAATAAAGTTTTGGGTATAGGGGAAAATCCTCAAAATGAATGTGTAAATGAGAAACAGGAAGATATGTCTGAAATTATAGATATGCTAAAAAATCTCGATTGCCACGAATGTGATGAAGAACAGGTTCAAGAATGGATGGATATCGACGATGAAGATCCCGGGTACCAAATTATGCAGGATAACGAAATTTTAGACCTCATGACTAATACGAGTAAGGCTGGCGCCACCGCTAGCACCACATCAACTTCAATTTCAGATAATGAAGATGAAAACATAGTTACTACTAGTGCTTCTGAAGCGTTTACTTTCTTAGATATTGCCTTGCGCTGGTTTGAAATACAGGCCGAGAGCAACCAGTATCAAATATCTGTTCTCAAAAAAGTACGTGATCTAGCCGCTCGTAAGCGGGTAGGCTTGCTTCGGCAGAAGATTCAAGATTTTTTTAAGAATATTCAATACGAATATATATTCACGTTTGCAAATTACAAAACGTATCGGCAATTTTTTGCTTTCATTCGACAGTTTTGAATTTTGACATTTGGATTTTTTAATAGCAATCGATTAAATGAATCGAAAAACCCAAAAAGATGCATCTGCCCGTAATTTAAATTTAAGTCTTACATTTAACTTAACAATTACAATTAAACTTATTGAAAATAAATAAGTAATCAAAATAGCAATTTTAAACAACAAGTATAAGTCGTTTTGTAGAGACCTCTATTGAGTGCTTTGTGAATTATTTGCCTTAAATTTACAGAACCAGATTACTAGATGGCGCACCTAAAAAAGTTGCTGTGTACGTAAAGGCAACTTTACCCCCGCTGAGGTTGAAATCAGTTGTTGAACTGTGCGTGTTGTGTGAAAGTGAGTTAAATTAAAATAATTGGTAAGTAAGTTTGTTTTTTGTTTTATACGTAATACTATATACCGTTATGTTCCTGATTCAAAGGCCTTTCGAATGCATGTGATTTCCGAATCGTAAATTTGATGATAAAATCGAAAATATAAAAAAAATGCTGACAAAAAAAAAGTTTTGACTTGTTAAAAATTAATGTATTGCTAGTTGGTACATAAGTCATTGTGAATTAACCTTGTAGTATGATTATTTACGAACAATTTGGTACCAATACCATACCATTTCGTTAAGATTCGAAAGTTGAGAACGTATTTGTTTACGCCGTGTCCCGCCAATTTAAGTACTTGTTTTGAATTAACGGCGCGGGTGGCGGTTTGTACCGAGATAAAGCAAGCCATTCACAGAAAACATTATCGAAGTAAATTATATAATTTTAACTTTCATAATTTATTTTGCTCTCTTGAACTTTTGTGTTCTACTATAAATTAAGTTACTAGAACAATTTAACGTGCTTTTTGGTTATTATATTTATTGCTGTTTTTTTGCCTTTTATATTTTAGCAATACATTTAATATGGAAAACCGTGGTAGTAGCAGAGGAGGGCGAGGACGAGGTGGTAGGCGAGGCCCAAGGGGAGGTCGAGGGCGCCTACAAGGACGTACCCTATTCAAAGAGAGGTATATAATATAACATATACCTAATATATATTGTTTGTTGTGATATTGACATTGTAGAAACTCAATTTGGTATTTTGCTTTTTTTCCAGTAATCCGTTAGAAGAACCTGCTGAGCCCGGTCTCGTCAGGTCTGAACCTGCGTCTGAGCTAGCGTATGTATATTAATGTATAGTTTTGAGCGCATGGTCATTTTGTGTCGTATCAACATATATATATTTATATATATATATATACACTTGGGAGCAAATAAATCGAGCCACTACCTTTTTTCACGTAAAATGGTAAATATTTTTGGGAATATGGAACGTATCAATTCGAACTATATATCGCCTAAAATTTAAGTTAATAACCTTAACAATGAGGGTAAATTATTGAATAATAACCTTATTGAATGATAAATTATTGGCTCTGCAAGAAAAATGGTAATTTTGATAGAAAATTTAGTAGGGCTAAAACAGTCCATAAAAACAATAAAAAACAAAATTATTGCAAAAAAATATTCTTAATAACTGGTATTACCCCCCCGTGCCCTGATGCATTCTTGTAGCCTATTAGTCATCGATCTGATCAGAGTTACGATGACATATTGTGGTATGTTCTCCCACTCTTCAAGCACAGCGACTTTAAGCTCGGGAATAGATGAAACAGCGGGAACCCTGGCTCGGACTCTCCGTTTTAGCTCGTCCCATAGGTGTTCGACCGGGTTCAAATCGGGACTTCGTGCTGGCCATACCATTTGTTGAATCCCGATCGCAGACAAGTATTCCGTAACGATCTGCGCGGTATGAGGTCTCGCATTGTCATGCATAAACAATAAATTTTCTCCGACAAAACCAGCATACGGCATTACGTGGTCTTCAAGAATGTCAGTTATGTATCGGTCAGCTGTTAATCCACGTCTACCACTGCCATCGTTGGCGGGGTCGACGAAGACAAGTTCCGTTTTTCCGTCTAGAGAAATTCCTCCCCACACCATACAAGAACCACCACCAAAACTCACAGTTTCTCGAATGCAACATTGGGCAAATCTTTCACCAGGACGTCTATACACTCGGTTTCTCCCGTCATTGCTAAAAAGACAGATTCTTGACTCGTCAGAAAACAAAACTGACCTCCAGTCTTCTAACGTCCAATTAATGTGTTCTCGAGCAAACTCCAAGCGAGATCGGCGATGAGCTACATTCAATTTTGGGCCAGTTGCTGGTTTGTGTGATGTTAAATTTCGTTCCTTTAGTCTTCGTCTCACTGTCCACCTACTGATTGCGACACCTCGAACGTCACGTAACGCTTGCTGTAGCTGAACAGCATTAAGTCCACGGTCGCGCAACGAATTGGTTGCAATAAAGCGGTCGTCACGTTCTGTTGTTGCCCGTGGTCGGCCAGTTCCAGGTCGCCGAACAAAAGCACCAGTCTCCAGATACCTGCGGTATACCTGCTGTACCTTTGAACGACTCAAATGAAGTCTGCGTGCCACTTCACGTTGTCCGTGTCCAACCTCAAGTAAAGCTACAACTTGGGCAGCTTCCGTCGGTGTAGTATCCATTTTATCAGGTTATTTTGATTACACAGACACAGATAAAGACAACAATAACAAGTAATATGGGTATGATTAACAAAAACCTCAAATTTAATCTTTTCTTAACAGAGTACAATAAAAATGTCATAAGCAAATTAAATGCGATAATTTTATTCTACTCTTTAAACTTTAATTAAAATGAAATTTTGACAACTAACTACCCTCATTGTAAAGGTTATTAAATACCCTTTTAGGCGATATATGTTTCGAATCGATGCGTTCCATAATACCAAAAATAATAACCATAATGCGTGAAAAAGGAAGTGGCTCGATTTATTTGCTCCCAAGTGTATATATATATATATATTTATGTGTAACTTTATGTGTACTAATTACAGACTTGCTGCTAAAAAACAAAAATCTAATAAGGCGCTGACGCGCAAACGTATTCTCGCTTTGCCGGTAGCGCTGCAAAGCGAGTATAAGCGGAGGAAATCGGCAAAGGAGCTTCATGTTGGGTTCCTGCCAGGAGTACCGGAAACCACCGCAAAAAGGAGGCAGAGGTAATTAACGTAATTCGATATTGCTCCACTACCAATTATAATTTAAAATCCTTCCAATCACTGTTTTTCTACTTAGTGTGCAAAATTGTAATAATTATGCTTAATATTTTGCTAGTTCACTTCCTTTTGAGAGTGGTGCTGTACTCCCTTTGGCGCCTGGTGCACCGGCAGTATTACCGGCTCCTTTGCCTCCACCGTGGGCAAGGTCAGCGCCATCAACCACTGCAGGGCCAAGCAGGCAAGTGTAAGTTTATCCCATCAACAACTAAGTATTTCACATGTATTATAAAAAAATGAAATCTATTTTCGGTCACTCAAATACAATTTTTTATTATGCCCAACTATCGTGATCGTAATCCTGACATATTATAAATAATGTATTTTATATGCACAAGAAGGGTCATATGGCAGAAATTTATTTTGCAATCTACGAATTACATTATGTCGTTTGTTTATTTTAGGGATACGTCTGAAAATCAGAACGTGGCTGGTCCCTCGCGACTGAATTGGTCGCCGGAAGCTGGCCCGTCATGGGCTGATGATGCTGGTGACGCACCACAATTATTTGTGGCTTCACCTAGCAGGTAACGATACATATTTTAATAATGCAGAGCCTACGTCACATTTATGTTATGGAATTATTTTAACATGGCATTTTTCTTTTAGACACATAAACTTGACGCCGCCGCGACATTTGGAAACTCCATACGATGAGTGCCCACTATTTCGCACGCCAACTTACAGCTATTCTCGTAAGTAATAACTTAAAACCAATCTTTTTAGTGTGTAACTCATTTAGTAAATATGTACAATTACAATTTATCTTAACGTTTCAGATCCGAACACGGACACATGTGAACCGTCACCGCCACTCAATGTTCCGTCTCCTGGTAAATTACATAACAATGGAATCATTAATAGAATATAATAAGGTTCTGAAAGTAAAAGTTCTAATCATAAATTGTTGTTTCAGCTGCATTTATGGATATTACCGGGTCAATCGCATCCAGCCCAGCAATGTCGGGTCTTTCTGCTGATCTAGGTATATAAATATCCTTCAAATTGCTTGCCAGGCCCCCGCAAGATTGATAATTACAATTAAGTTCTAATTACTTTCTTTCTCTATTGTTTTAGCCACTGTCGATTCAGATCCTGAAGGCAAGGAAAATAATGGCAGTGACATAGACGCAGAAGACGAACAAGCTGACGACTTGGATGTTGTTGGCCCGACTTTATTTAGACTGCCAACTTTGGCAACTGATAGCCCAGCAGTGCTTCCCGAAAATTTTGACCCCAGAGTAATCAACGCGATTGACCAGATGGACAGACAGAACGACACTGCAATACGCGCAATTTTGCCTATTGATCGTATCTTTTTCGATTGGCGATCTGACCTGAATGGTTTCACGGGAGTTCGATAAGAATTTACAGGAACTCCGGGTCCGACATTTCCAATGTCGGAGATCGAGAGTCCTGTAAATGTCTTCTTGAAGTTCTGGGACCAGGAAATAATGTCGCTGATCGAAAACGAAACGAACAGTTACGCAGCCCACTGCCTCGCCAAACCTGGCATTAAGGCGAGTTCCCGCATAAGGCGGTGGCATCCAACCAGCGTGCGTGAGTTGTATGTATTCTTCGCTATAATGATGCAACATAGCCTTTTCCCCGCCACCGTAGAAGCGGAATATTTTTATCCCGCTTCCCGAATGACCGCCATGCCCTTCTTCAAAGAGTACATGTCGTATAACAGACTGATCTTTCTAAAGAAATTTCTCCACTTCGCCAATAATGGAAATATGTCCGACTCCCTTTCCTTAGAAGAGCGAAGAATATATAAAATTCAGCCCGTAATTAACCATCTCAACCGCAAGTTTCAGGATTTATACCTGCCACGCCAAAACGTCGCTATTGACGAATCACTGCTTAAGTGGCATGGCCACTTAAGTTTTATTAAAAAAATAGCGACGAAAGCGGCAAAAGCAGGTATAAAATCATACGTGCTTTGCGAGTCCGATACTGGTTATTTGTGGAAATTCACAATTTACGCCGGAAAGGATGCCGCCTCTAACAGACAAGGACAGGACCTGACCAACAGACCTGACGAAACTGACGAGACTGACCAACAAGACGAGACCGACCGACCTGACAGAACTGACCTTCAGCCTGCTGGTGCTACGGCTAAGATAGTTTACGACCTCGCCAATTCTCTGTTTGAGAAAGGCTACACGCTAATAATGGACAACTTTTATAACAGTCCATTATTAGCGCGTAGCCTTAAGGCGAGAGGGACTGATTGCTACGGAACGCTTCGTTTAAATATGGAGAACGTTCCGGATAGCATGAAGTCTCTCACTAAGCAACAACTGAGGACTGGCGACGTCGTATCATCTACAAGCGGTGATCTCAACGTTATTGTTTGGAAAGATTCAAACGTTGTAAGTTTGATTTCTACATACCACAAGGTGGAAGTCGGTGCCACAGAGAAGTACGGTCGATGGCGGTTTAAACTCTACTCGACTATAACAAATCAATGGGGGACGTCGACAAAAAGGACCAGATGCTGTCAAACTTCCCATTAGAACGGTCGAGGAACAGCATCTGGTACAAAAAACTTTTTAGGAGGCTGCTCAATATTTCGGTGCAGAATACTTATATCATTTACAAATGTAAAGATAAAAGCATTACGCACCGAAATTTTCGACTCCAAGTTGCTGAAGGCCTCCTAAAAATGTTTTTTCAACATAGCGTCGCTCCCCAAATGCCAAAAAGTGTGCTTACCACCCGCCAACTGCCTAGCGCAAAGGCCCGTGTCAAGGGGGCAGGGGTCAAGCACCGAGGCCCGTGTTGGAAAATAACCACTTCTCGGTAAAAACAACCGAACTCCCACTCAAAAAGGTATGTGTGTGGTGTTCGCAGAACAACTGTAGAAGGCGAACCACCTGGACGTGTGACGTGTGTGCGGTAGCATTATGTGTGGAGTGTATGAAACCGTATCACACAGGAGTACGTACCGATTAGAAGTGGTTATTTTCCATCACCTTCCACCTTGTAGGTAGAATGGAATGAACACTTTTTGAATTTTTATTTTTTTATTTACTTTTTATTGTCTTTTTTGTTGTGTTTTGTTGTTCACTATTGTTATTTTTAAACTTTTATTGCCTTTTTTTTTGTATTGGCGTGGCTAGCTGACGTATGGCAATTAAGTTAATGTTTTGGTAATTTGCTTACAATTGTTTAGAATCCAGTTCTTCTAACAGAACAGACAGCTGTACTGCTGGGGAGTTTGTTGCGCCACTTCTTCTCCCCAGCTAAAGCACTAGGAAGTGGTGACGGGCGGGCGTTTTGGGGGACTGTCTTATGTAATTTTGACGTTCGAAAAGTGCTGATTCTCAGCCTAATTTGAATAAATGACTTTTGATTTTGATTTCATAACATAACATCACGCCTTGTTTCCCCGAAGGGTTGGGCAGAGGTGTACCTATAGTATACCCACATTTCGCCAGTTATGTTTAAGTCCCATGTAATAGGGGGCGAGCCTATTGCCATCTACCGGGCACAAATCCAGACTTCGGGCTGCTACTGAGAAATTCCAGATAGAAAAACCCAATAACACGTTGCCCGACCTAGGAATCGAACCCAGGACCTCATGCTCAGCAGTAGCGATTGCGACCGCTTATTACATTTCATAATTACAATGTATAAATATATTTATATATATACCGTTATGAAAGGTTTATATTTTTTTTCAAGTTAGAATGTGGCCTTGATTACGTATTTCCGATGTTTACAGCACTAGAAAGTGGTGAAGGGCGGGCGTTTTGGGGCCTGTCTTATGTAATTTTGACGTTCGAAAAGTACTGATTCTCAGCCTAATTTGAATAAATGACTTTTGATTTTGAGTTTTGAAGTGCTGTACGGATCAGGCATACTTTGATCTCTTCCCTCTTGTTTTCGTACTGGATTGGAAGTCGTTGGCACTGTATGTGATCTTGACGTCAATATAAGAACCATAAATTCTTTGGGGTCATCAACAACTTTGAGGAACATGAAATTGTCACGATCCTGGACCCGCCCCATCTGTTTAAGTGTTTTAAAAATAATTTTCTTAAACACAATATTCAATTTGCACAATAGCTAATAGGTAAATTGTCAAAAAAACTAAGGTCTGCAGCATACGCCGTTAGAAAAATTCGTAATTTAACTGATTTAGAGACAGCGCGTTTAGTATATGTACTTTAGTTATTTTCATAGTGTGATGTCGTACGGTATTCTTTTGTGGGGAAACGCCGCCGATATTCTGACAATTTTTGTTTTACAAAAAAGGGCAATTCGTTCAATTTATAAACTAAGTCCCAGACACTCCCTCAGAGACAAATTTAAAGAGATTAATATAATGAATGTGCCTTCTCAGTACTTTATGAAAATCTTTTGCATGCACATAAAAATATTAATCTGTTTAAAAAATACAGTGATTTCGATAATATAAATACTAGGAACAAACACAAATTTGTTGTTCCCACTACCAGGTTCAAGAAAATAGGTAGCTCATTTAAATGTCAATGTATACGTTTTTATAATAAACTTCCTAGCCACATTCAAGGACTAAGCCTTAATAAATTCAAATCTTTTATAAAGCGGAAATTATGCCAGAAATCCTATTATACTGTCAAAGAAAGGCTTGGGATTGAGCTGCTCCAATAAATTTACACAGACAATCTTGATGTTTAATATTATTTTGCAATTTTTTTAAATATTTTTGTTAGTATGATTTTTTAAATATTTTGTCCTTTTTACATACAAAATGACATGTATATATTTACTGTATAAAGCATAATATTATTTTAATTTTGTGAATGTGAGGACTATGTGGGTCATTGTATTTTTTTTTTCTTCAGATGTTTTAATCATGGTCTGGCTGTTTGAGTACTTTATGCGGCCTACCCAAATGTCCTTTCTTTTGTATTGTTCGTCGAATCGTTGAGCTCCTTAGTTCTGAGTTGAGCTGCACCATGATTGACAAATGCGTGCACTGACTGGACACGTCCACTCAAATCAGTGTGGTTCTTTCCTCAAAAGACCATTTCAGACATCAATCTACATGGTCTTCACATGACCTGACCAAGATTATGTCTGGACTTTAAAAGAGACTGTGACCTCTCAGTTTGTTTCGGCCTTTATTCTCAGAGTTGTCAGATAGGAAACTCCGATCGCATCTAGTTTTTAAAATATGTTTGACGTGTAAAAGTGTTTTTAAAAACCTACTTACAGAAATAAAATCTTTTATAATAAAAAATGATACATTTTGCCCACGCCTTTTAGATAGTCATATAATTGTCGTATGATTTCCTCTATAAAGTGCTGAAACTGCGGCATGCGAGTGACGAAATTATTGAGGGTTATGATCATAAAATGCAATTTTTTAAGACTTGTTTACTTCCAGATGAATTACCGCAAGACGCCACTGCTACGGCTACAATAATTTCAAATATTGATAAATTATTGGACGCCATGAACTCAAACATACTCCAGATAGAAAAAATGGGAAGGAGTTTCTAACAAACATGACCTCAACCAGCCCTCATATAATGTTTTTCAAACAAAATAAATATTTTTTTAAGGAAATGAAGTTCTTAGGGGCAAGAAGTAAGCCCCCATCACAAGAGGGCTGGTTGCGGACATTAAATGCGATTGAAAGATTTTTTTACAATTTATATAAATATAATATAAGAACATTATCTGTGAGGAGGCTCAATCAAGATCCGCCTGAAAATTGTTTTGGATGCATAAGAAGCAATTGTGTTTGTAATCCGAACCCCACATCAGTCCAATTTATTGCAGCGCTTAAAACCGGAATTACAACAAATCTATTAAAAAATTATAAAAACAGAAACTGTATGGATGACAATAATGCCTTGCTGAACAATTTTAAAATATTCCTCAAACCAAAAAGTGTTGCAAATGCTAACCCGTGAAAAACGCGCCGTGCTGCACAGCATATGATTGGTTAGTTTTTGGTACCGCAATTGCAAGTGTTTCACGGACGCAACAATAAAACTTTTTTTTAGCAAGATGGGGCAACTCCACACACTGCCAGGGTCTCAATGTCGAGGTTCAGGGAAGTTTTCCCTGGAAAATTAATAAGCAAGTACGGAGACATACCCTGGCCACCTCGATCGTCGGATTTGACGCCGTGTGATTTTTTCTTGTGGGGTTACCTTAAATCGAAAGTGTACTGCAATAATCCCCGTACAATAACTGCTCTACAAGAAAATATACGGCGTGAAATAGCTGCTATCCCCCCAGCGCTTTGTTCGCGCGTTAAAACTTTATTAATGGTGTGTAAAGATGGTCATTATTGATGTTTAGGGCCCCTATCCAGCCACCACGTGAGACTCGGATATCATGAGACATGATTTTTTAAGTGGAAACCTGCTTCGGGAATTTTTCCAAGATAGTGATGTATTTATACTGGATAGGGGTTTCCAAGATTCATAACCATCATTAACCCAATGTGGATATAGGACAAACGTGCCTGCTACCTTGGCGCAGATTGAAACACAGCTGTCAACACTTGACGCGAACAAATTGAGAGCAGTCACCATTAGCACAGTAGCGACTGTCCAGGGCGCGGGAGAGCCAAACGTGCGACACGTCACACGCTCCATGCATGAAACTATAACACAATCGAAGCCATTCAAAATTATTTCGTAAATAACATACAAAAACTACAAGGCTAGTTTGATTCAGTAAACACCTGAGCCCAGGAATCTATGGAGTCATTCCCGTCTGCTTTTACAATTATTGTTGTTGTTTACACTTGAAACGTGAATCTGGCGGTGAATTCATAGTGTGTGTTGACTTGTGATAGTATAGCGTGAAATATGACTGATATTAATAAGCTTAGCAGTAAGTATTTCTTATCTGAATTAACATAATATACAAGCTAAATAATAAAATGAATTACTTATTAATTCAGCTTTTTTTTTTGTTTGGATCTTTGTCTCCTGTTACAATTGTTTTATTTTTAATTTTTTTATGTTAATAAGATCTTCAATTGAACTAGTTACCTAGTTGAAATACGTTCTAACGACTTAAGCTCAGATTTGCTGATGATAGCACATTATTAATAGAATGCCTCAACGAAGAATTATATGGAAGTGACATCAACAATACGCTTAATACGGTAATAAACTGGCTGAATAATAATAACTTATCTATTTAACATAAAACTAATATAATGCACTTCTACCAAAGAATATAGCCTAAAAACACGAATATAAATTACAACAATCAAACTGGACAGAGCAAATATTGCCAAATTTTTAGGAATTACAATAGACAGCCGACTAAAATGGAAGGCACAAGCAGAGGACATCTGCAAAAAATAAGCATATCTGCTTACGCATTACACAATATGTCAAAAAAAGTCAATCATCAAACAATACTTGTTGCTTACCATGGCCTGATTGTATCAGTTTTGAGATTTGGCATACTAGTTTGGGGCAATCTTATAAAAGACTGTACCTATAGAGCATCAGCAGGACCTTCGTAAGGCTGCAAAAGACAAGACTCGGAAGGGCTGACGAATTGGCTGTCTGTGATCTTGTCCTGATGAAGTCACACGTCCTAAGTGGTGCTGCTAAAGGTGTCAGCTCCAAGCTCATGCCTAAGAGGGATGGCCCTTACCTGGTGAAGAAGAAGGTTAGTCCCACTACTTACCTCTTAACGTTTCCTGCCGGATGAAGTCATTGGTAAATATCACATTTGCGACTTAAGGAGGCATCATTCTCGAGATGGTGAATGTCTGAGGTTCCGCCGCCTGCAGCTCCTAACCGTTCTCGTGGTAGGCCGCGTAAACAACATAGGTGATGTTTGACCACTTGTGCGGGCACTCTGTTGGTCAAAAGGGGGAGTATGTAGGAAGATTGGGCATGTAAAAGAACACATGCCTCAACACACCCGCGCCTCACGTCGCTCGGACAGCTACGCCTCCCGCGCCCCTCTCCGCGCCAAGTAGTCCGGATCGCATCACGCTCGAAAGCACCACGATCTTTTGCACTATTATCTAGTTTTAGTTACGTTCTGCTTGAATTCTCCGAAACTTAAGTATTTTGTGATTTGTATTGTGTGACGGATTATATTGTGTTTTTTATGCCCAAAAAACGTTATTTCATTACATTCACAAACTTTTCATTCTGTCAATTCCTTCTGACCCACGAAAGTTTTGTTCGGAATAATTTCAGTGATTTTCTAGTGTAATTTAATCTAATTATCATTGCGTTTGCCATTAAGAGGTAGATAATAGTTGTGTGTAATAGATCTGTGAAGGATTCAATTCAAGTAAGTAAAATAATACGTAATTTTTGTAATATTCCGCAACGCATGGTTTTAATAATGCTAGTTGAAAATGGCGTGTTGTTTTTTTGGTTTAATTACGTTGATTTTACATGGTGGATAAATTTATTCCTCAGAATTACGGATTACTGTAATTGGATATATTTGTTCCGGTTCTACCCTTGCGTTTCTTTTTTTTATTTTCTTTATTTTTATTATTTATCAGTATGGAAGATTATAGTCCACCATCTGCCGAGGTCGGCCTCGAGGCACCCGAGGTCGGCCTCGAGGTACCCGAGGTCGGCCTCGTGGCATCCGAGGTCGTGCTCGCGGTGCCCGAGGTTGTGCTCAAGGTGGTGCTCCTGGCCGTGCTGGTGTTCGTGGCCATGTTGAGAGTGGTGGTCGTGGCCGTGCACGAGGCCTGCTTGCAGCTGAATTGTATGCTTCATTGTTTACTCCTAAATATATTATTTTTAGGCAGCCGGTGGAAGAAAGTGTCCCGGCTTTAGAGCAATCTACGTAAGTTTTATTAATCAACATTTATCTATCAAGATAATTTGATTATCAAATTAAATTGATGTTTTTGTGTTATTATTTTGTTTTAGCTCCACCCTAGCTGATGGCCTGAAAAAAGTCCGGGACACATGAGGATCGCTGACAAAAAACACATGGGTTTTTTGTCCGTGGATCAGAAAGCCCGGGTATATTACACGTTTTATTGACGAATCTTTTTGTGGGTAAACAACATTGTTAGTAGAAACATGTCCCGCATGACGGTAACCACGTGAAAGCCGAGAACGATAAAGAAATAAAGTATCTTGATTTGGCTCGCGAGGTTGTCGACATGTGGAATGTGGACTCAGCAATCATTGTGCCGATAGTCGTGCCCGCCAATGGCTTAATAGCCAAGAGCCTCGACACCTGAGGAGGCTCTCGTTGGGCAGCTGGATCAAGGGCTTGATTCAGAGAGCGGTACTTCTGGATACGGCTCGCATTGTGAGGAGGTTCCTGTCTCTGGAGCCCTAACCACCAGTAGCTTGGACCCTGTTCCCGATACCGGTGGGATACTATTTTTTATATTTTTAAATGTATTTTTTTTTTCTTCAGATTTTTGAAAGTATATTTAAAAATGTAATTTATAAGGTTTTATATGTAATAAAGGAGATAATAATAATAATAATCATCATTTATTTCAGGAAGTTAGGTATTCCCATATTCAGAACACAAATAGTATATAAATATACACAAAGGATAAATATTATTCACCAACAGACATTAATAATAATTTCATTTAGAACAAAAATAAATTAAAATTAAGATGATAAAATTAAGCTACAGAACAATAAATATTATAGATTAAAATTCAATATTGCAGATTGAAATTCATTCGTAACATTTAATTATAATGTTACAACAATAATCACATAATAAATGGTGACGAACTGGCATGCAGGTGCACCCACCTCTCCAACACGACCGAGTCCCACCGCTCAGACAATACGCTCAAGATACTGTTAGAGCTGCGTCGGAAGCAATTTAGTAGCGAGGCGCTCCGCTTCCTAATAATAGCATAAAAGTCATCAGTTGGCGCTTGCGCGAACATCGTGGAAGCGCTGCAAAACTGCGGCCGCCCTAGCAGTACCCTGAACGCATTGTTGTACTGTACGCGCATGACACTGTAAACTCGCTGCGTATAGTTGACCCATAGGCTGCACGTATAAAAAGACTGACAATAGGCAGAGAACAAGTAAAGGTGACCTTGTTTAAAGCCTATTGCTTTAAACAAGGTCACCTTTACTTGTTCAGTACATCGTACAAACCTACGTGTCAACATGTTACAGCGTACCGATAGCGCCCTACGTTCCCGATCAATATCCTCATTGTCATTGTCTTATTTTAATTAATGTATTGATATTTAGTTGGTGCCGAATAATTAATAAAATATTAAACGGCAAACTAAAATATGACAGTAATGATGAAATGAAAAAATGTGCTTACGAATACTATTGTCAGCGAAAAAAATATGGGGTTGAAAAATAATTGTAATCTTATCTGTTCACCATTTTGCCATTTATAATGTATGTAATATATAATACTTATTAAACATTATAAAACTTTAAGAAAAAACATTAAGAAACTTTTCGTCTACAAGTTTGTAATTTCTGTTACTAACTGGGAATAACACAAAACATGTTTTTGTGACAAATTAGTGTTTAACCCATGTTTTTATTTAATCATCATCATATTTCATTTTGACTTATAATCTTTATTTGGCACCAACTATATTCAAGTATTCTTAGTATGTAACATTGTTTTAGTGACAAAATTATGTTTACTGAGACTTACTTAAATATAGTTGGTGCCAAATAAAGATTTAAAGGCAAAATATGATGATGACGAAATTAAAATTGAGCAAGAAAACGTAAGCATTGGAATAGTAAATAAAAAATACAACATAGTATTTTTTTTTTTTTTTTTTATCTTTAGTTATTATCGAGGGTTTGATCACATAGTGAACATGTCACCCTCATAGGAAACCTTTGTAACATACAAAACTTAACATCTACGCTTAATCCCTAAGTCAACTAATTTGTATATAATTCTAGCGGCTTTGGATGCTGGAAAAGCTAGAATAGTATTACATTCTCCAAATTCACAAATATTTATATTAAATTGTTCACGAATCAAATATCTTTCCGCCCCGTTCCGGACACACTCCACCATAATATGGAAAACGTCTTCCACTACATTGCATTCCGTGCAGTTTGGAGATGTAACTTTGCCCATCAATGCAGCAAAACTATTCAATGGGATGTGTCCGGAACGAAGTCTCAAACTTGTCACAATTTCTTGTCTACTCATATCGGCGTTATCAAACCAAGGATAATTCTGAATGCTTGGCTGCAGTGTCCGATACCAAATACCTTTTCTTAATGACTTCTCGCCGAAGTATTCTTTCCATATTTCACAACATTTAGATTTAACTACATTTAAAACATCTGTCCAATAAGGTTTACAAGTCAAAGGAACACCCTCTAAGCACGCTTCTTTGGCTAATTGATCCACTTCTTCGTTTTCTTCACTGCCGATATGGGCAGGTACCCATTGTAAAACAATATTTTTATTTTTATCTCTAAATCTACAAATACAATCTATAATTTGGTATGCTACCGGATAGCCACGAAAATTTCCAGTACACCTCGTCAAATGTTGGAGTGCACTTTTACAGTCAGAATAGATTACGAAATCTTGAAAATCTACCGATTCAAGGTATGAGATGGCTTCGAAGATAGCGATTAACTCGGAATATATGACAGAAATATTTGAATTTAACTTGAACTTAAAAGATGTATTACTTTGAGGGTCCAAAAACGCAGCTCCAACGTTATCTCGAATTTTAGATCCATCCGTATAAATCCTGTAATATCCAGAATAGATCCTGTTAAAATTCCTACTACATATAATTCGAAGTGATCGTATGACTTTTTTGCTTCTGATATCTCTTTAATTTCTGGTTTAATCGTACAAGACAAGTTTACACCACTTATCCAGGTATTAAGCGAAAATAATCCTAGTTCATCGCTGGAGTGCATGCTTATATTATTCAATAACCATAAATATGAGCTATCAGTGTTTTTTTTTTACGTCTCCAATACGCCCCTTGGCAGCAAATATTAAGTTTGTTTACAATTTCACATGTGCCCCCATCTACAAATGATTTAAGTTTCAAAAATAATTTACCAGCTAAGTAATATCTGCGAATATGTAACGGCTGCAGGTGTAGTTCGCATTCCATCACATGAATGGGTGTACTTTTAATAAAACCACCGATGACCCTCAAACATTGGTTTTGTATTTTAGTTAATTTATTTAAATGGGTTTGAGAACTATTATCAAATAAAAAACTGGCATAATCTATTCTGCTTCGTATGATAGCAATGTATAAGCGTCGTAAATGAGCGGGGTGTATGCCCCAGCCTGGGCCAGTTAGTACTTTAAACACATCAGAAATTTGGAAAATTTGTCTCTTAGCTTAATTATTAGTTTAGACCATCTTAGAGATCGATCTAACCACAATCCTAAATATTTATAGTTGTCAACTACTTGGAGGGGCCTATTATTTATTTTAATATCAATCATATTGTGACGGTACCTAAATTACCCTAGGCTGATAAATTTTTCGTTTTTCCTAATTATGTTAATATTAGCGTTAAGGTCGGTTTCCCCCGAAGGGGAAAAGGCCGCACCCCAACCCCGTGCGGCCATGTAGAGCTCGTCACCAGACTTGGTCACTCTCCCACCGATAATAGAAGTGAATTCCCAAATTTATAGAAGCCAAATGCCTTGATATTATTAATGAGGCGAGGAAACAATGTATCAATATTAGATGATACTTGGGAATTCATAGTTATGAAATATATGGGAAGTGATTTTAGTAAACTAAATAATAGAGGGATGCAGAGTAAATTATTATATAAACTTGTGAGTAACCCAAACGCTAGCGCGTAATAGGTATTTGATCAGTCGTAACTCACACAATACCTCGCATCTACACTCGGAGTACTCAGAGATACACTTCCATAAAGTGACGCAAGCAGCTTTACAGCGGCAAAGCGTCGACATCATGCTCTTTTGGAGTCATGGCCCCTAGCAGTTCTCTCGAACTGATAAACGTGACGAAGCGGCTTTTCCTGCGGCAACCGTGCGACTTTCCTTGTCTAGCAACGGAGCGGCTAGTTCTAGCGGCATTGCGTCTGCATCATGCTCTTAAGGAGACATGGTCCCTATCAGTCCTAAGACTGGATATGAGATAGTTGCGGTCACCCAAACCCCCGGAAGTTCACTCTTTGCACAACAAGCATATTTGCAAGACACGTGCTCATGTCAGTCTGACCGAGTTAATAAATATAAGATAAAGAATATAATATTCTTTGAATTACTAGATAATTTGAGTTGAGAAATCAAAACTCGAGGATTATTACTAAATAAAGTTTAGGGTTCTAGTATCGGCCAAAGGCAACGAATACAACATTCAAGAATTACTAGTTATGAGAGTAGAGAATCAAACTCAAGCATAATTAATAGAGTTGTGAATCAACTCACTTTAAAGTCTATAGACAGCCCCAAAGAGCCCACCCGTCACCACTTCCTAGTGCTTATGCTGGGGAGAAGAAGTGGCGCAACAAACTCCCCAGCAACACGTGTCTGTCTGGTTAGTTATAATGACTATCAACTCCATCAGCCTAGGATAACTATAATAACTAAAGGCTCACCCAGTCTCACCTACAAACACTAACACATACTACGTTAAAACTAGGTGATAGAATAATAATAAACTAAATCTGTGCTTCAACACAACTATATTTTACTTATTTAATATTAACTCGTTCTCCTACAACAGCCCACTTGGACAAGGCCTCTGGCACTCAATAATTCTCCTAGCTTTCTTAGCCTAGCCTTACACCGACCGTTTCCTACCGCGGTCTTTTCTTTCCTTCTCGCAGGTAGCGCTAATAATACCTGTAATAGAATCTTCATAATGTGAAGAGGTAAGGGAATCGTTACGCTTGCGCTTTAATCAATCAATAATAGCTACGTTAATGTATCTGTGTATGATGTACCCATTTCAGTGAGACGGGGAACCGTTTTACAACGTTTGTCTCTTTGTACGTGTTCTACTAAACCTAACGCATAAAACCTCTGAGACAATATACGATTTTAGTAGAACATGTTCCCTAAGCACAATTTAAATGTCTTAACTCAATCCTAGAGACAGTGAACTACGAAGCCCAACTGCTATTGAGTGAGACAAGTATTGAGTATAAAGTTCTAAACGCGTATTTATGTTAATATCACCTTTACGGCAGCCTAGCCCCATTTCTAAAATAACAGAAAACATTGCACAAGCGTACCGTAGACTCAGTCTGTAGCAAAACTCAATGCGATCGTACCCGGTGTTTGCCGAGGTGGTTATTTCGTCACCTCACATCTCGTTAATTGCCATTTCGTGGATACAGTGCGGCTGTAAGCGGCAAAGCGTCCAAATTGACGTGTTTCGATAAATAGTGTCGATTTAGAAATTGGCGTACCATATGCCGGGTGTAGGTTTTATCGAGACACGGTCCCTAGCGTTCTTAGAACAACTACCAATCCAGTTTGGGGAAGTGTGTGAAGCCTACCCCCTCTCCCCGGAGACGTGCATATAACGAGCCTTTCGTAAAGAGTTGTGTGGCCAAACCTTTTTGGAAGCAGTAATTATCACTAACGTTTGATTGTTTTATAATGCCGATTTAGATCGACTTTATAGCATATGTTTTTTTAAATGAACTGAGAGTATTTACGGTTCTGCCTTCCGTATGTAGTTGCGCATATTACAGGTCAAAGTCGTCAAAAGTCGAGCGTCAGTGCTCAGTGTCAAATAAAGTGGAAGACCTTCTCCGTTTCCCTATAATCAAACGCAAATGACAAATATCTGTCAGGGTATGGATTAGGAGATGGACACGTAATACAATAGAAAATAGAGTTAATTAATAGCGCAATGTCGCTATGCTGAAATAAATGATTATTAATAGCTCTGCAGCGATATTATCTAAATGATACCTACAAATCATAAAACAAATCAGCCTACGAGAACAATACAATGGAAAAGGCACATTATTAGTAAAGAGTTTAACACTTACCAATGATATCTTTGTAGGGGATTAGATTACTACTCACGAAATGCCGCACGCAGTATCAACTTCACCTCGAACACAGCTCCTCCCAGCTCACAACACTCACCAACCTCCTAACTTAACTAGCTTTCCTTCTTGAGGCTATAACGACCGAACCCTGTCATGTCCTAAGACCAACTGTCCTTCCTCAACACCCCCGCCAACTATCCAAAATCTGGGCTCGGTACTTTCCCACACTATTTTTTTGTAAACTTCGACTTAACACACATTTTTCTATTTCTTAATTGCTTTTACGATTCACAGCTGGTTGCAATAACGCGCCCTCGCTTTAACTTTCTCAGAATTTGTAAAGAACTATGGGTTTCGATTGTCTAAACATTTCTTTCAAGCGACGACGGCTGCCATAAGTGGCCATTTGCGTGTGCCATTAAATAGAAATGGAATGGACCTCTAAGAGTTTCTAAACTATTTTACAAGTGCAAAGAATTAGGATATCTTGTTATTTATTAGGGTAACGCGTCAAGCTGTCAGACCATAAAATTAAGATTTAATGTGTTTCGTAAAGTGGGCCGAACCACGTGCATGGTTTTAGAATAAATAATTATAATATTTTGTTATTAAATAGGAATAAGTGACATACAGACACAATATCTTTCCTGAAGCCAGTTTTAAATATACAAATTTTACTTTTAGTAGTTGAAACATTTAAACCAATATCTTGGGCTAACTTATTAAATTGATCTAAAGCCGTTTGCAATTTCTGTGTCGCCTCCAAAAGTTTGTTGGTATTAAAATATAATACAAAGTCATCTGCAAACTGGGAAATAAATACATTATTTATCTTTTTACAGATATTGATAGTAGCTATGTTAAACAACAATGGTGATAATGGATCACCCTGTGCCAAGCCACGACAAGTAGTTCTACATAGTGAATCATTCTCAAGTCGAATTTTTAAATTTCTTGCTTTTAAAAAGTTTTACAGATAGGTGCAAAGTTTATTTCCCACACCTAGGCCATCCATAAGACGCAATAAACTATGCACATCTACATTGTTATAAGCATTATCCCGATCAATAATACAGCATATGGTCATTTGTTTTTCAGAAAATCCTGTTTGAATTCTAGAAACTAAACTAGTAAGATTATTTAATGTAGATCGACATTTTCTAAATCCTGTGGTATTCTGGTCTAACAAACAGTTCTTTTCTATAAACCACTCTAGTCTATTGAGTAGAATGTTATGGAAAGTTTTGCATATACATGAGATCAAAGATATGGGGCGAAGGGAAGAGGCCAAACAGGGATCCCGTCCTGGTTTGGGAATCGGTACCACCACTAAATCGCGCCATTGTTTAGGTACAAACGACGAATTGAAAAATGAATTAAATAAATTGAGTAAAACTTGTTTCCCGTTTTCAGGTAAGTATCTTATCATTGAATATGTGATCTTGTCACTACCGGGGGCTGTATCTTTATTTTTTAGGCTTTTAGTTAAATCTTGGATTGTAATTGGTACTTCAAAGTTTGGGTTATTCGACGTAAGTATAGGGTAGTCGCGGGGTACAAAATCGGGGGCTAAACTACAAAGTAATTCGTTTGCTTTAGTGATGTCAACATGTGATTTTGTTGCGTTATACCCCTTAATCCATCTCATTTTTCGCCACAAATCACTATGTGTCGTAGTTTGGTCAAGAGTAGAACATAAGTCCTGCCATGACTTGCTTCTAGTGCACCGTATATATCTTTGAGCATCACTGATTTTACTTTGAAGGATTGTGAGGTTATGAGGTGATGGATTACGTCTAAACTTGGAAAGTGCTAAACGGCGCTCTGCTACAGCTTTAGAAAGATACGGACACCAATAAGGTTTCGGTGTAAAAATTCGCTCTGGGTTAGTATTAATTTTAACACATGGTATAAAACAATCTACAGCTATGTCTAAAAAGTCTATAAACATGTCATATCCTTTTTGTAAATCATTCGTAAACACGAACTCATCGAAAAGGTCATTTAAAAGTTTTTGGTATCCTACCCAGTCAGCCTTTTTATAGTTTCGACGAGACGTATGAACGTTACTAGTTTTAAAGTACGTTGATATTTTAATAACACAATGATCGCTTCCTAATGTCTCATTTAACACTTGCCAGTTTAAACTTAAGCTTATATCGGATGACTCTAACGAAATATCAGGGGATGACTGTTGTAGTATATCATTGACTAACTTAATACGCGTGTGATCGCCACTGTTTAATGAAATAAGGCTACTACCAATAAGTGCGTCAAATATTTGATTACCTCTTCGGTCTACTTTATTGGACCAATTGGGATGGTGGCCATTGAAGTCACCTAAAATTAATGTTTTATTATTAACCTGTGCAAATAATTGATCCCAGTCTGACTGACTAGTATTAACGGAAGGCGGACAGTAAATCGATATAATATTTTCAATTTGATTACAATTATGTAATTTAATGTGTATAATTTCTATACCTGAGTTAGAATGTTGTAAATCATGGCAAATCTGACATTTTACTGACTTATGTGTAAGTATTGCTACACCACCGTATGAATCGTCTCTGTCTTTGCGAAATATATCGTAATCTTTAACATTAAAATAACTGTCTGGTTGTAACCAGGTTTCGCTTAATACGGCAATGTGAATCTTGTCTTGTGTTAACAAATTATCAAACTCGCTTAACTTTGGTCTAATGCTTTGTGCGTTCCATTGGATAATATTTAATCTTACATTAGTGTCATAGTTACCTGGCATTTGAGAAATAATCAAGGATTAATTTAAGCATAGGCCAATCCGCTACATTGTCAACTACTACTAAAATTACCCACTCAATGCAAGTTTTAAGTACTCCTTTGTAAATCATTTGTATAGTGCTTGCCTTCATGAATATTATCTCTTGTAATCGCTTCAACAATTCCTTGAAATTTGTCTTTGTGTTTTTCTCTTTCTCCTGTTTCACTCGAAGTTTTAGTTTCAGCTTCATTCAATTCTTCTATTTCTATTTTACTCCACTCCATAAACTCCAGGTCTGACGAGTTCTCCTGTTTCTTTTGTTTCTGTTTAGACTCTGACTTTTGTTTTTGTTTATATACCTGCGCCTTCGTCGTCACTTCAGCATAAGCCAGACTCCTAGTGGTTTGAGTAGGAGCTGTGTCCACGACTTGCAGGGTTGAAAATTTAATATCGCTATCCTTCACTTCTATGTTAACTTCCTTGTGCGTTGGTTCGTCTTTAGGAACATATATAGTTAGCGCCTTTCTGTAAGTGCAATTAAATTCCGACAGGAGTTCCCTCAATCTTTTTTCCTTTAAAAAGATTGGACATGTTTTTGACAAAGATACACTCAGCGGCACGGAATGTGGCCCAAGCGTGATAAGTGGTTTATTTTCAAAATGAAACGCGAAACTTTGTTTTTTTTTTGTTTTAAAACTTTAATGCTTAACTTTAATCTTAATTGTGAAGGATTAATTAACAAAAAAGTGAGTTAACATTATTAAAATTTTATAAAATTACGAAAAAGACAGTAAGATCTAAGTTTAAAAAACATGTTTTTGAATGAAATTTACAAAATAAAGCTATGGTACTTAAAATTAATAGCCGTTATTTCCACCTCTGGCCCTGATGACCGTCTGCATGCGATCAGGCATGCTGTGGGTTATGTTTTTAATGTCCACATGGGGTATTTCTACCCAGGCGGCCACCAGAGCGGTTTTCAACTGACTGATAGCCTCTGGAGGGTTGGGACTGGATCGTATGCGTCTTTTAAGCATGTCCCAGACATGTTCTATAGGATTCATGTCTGAGCTTCGTGCTGGCCACTCCAATTTTGTAATATTCACCTCCGACAGGTAATAATTTACGCAACGTGCTGTGTGAGGTCGGGCATTATCTTGCATTAAAATGTAATCTTCGCTACCGATGAATCCCACGAATGGTAAAACGTGTTCTTGGAGGATCTCTTCAATGTACCGCACTGCTGTTAGACGACCTGCAACTACTGCCAACTCTGTGCGTGCGTCTGAACAGATCCCTCCACAAACCATTACTGATCCACCTTGGAAACTGGCGGTTTGCCTGACAGTGATTGGCAGAAACCACTCCCCATGCTTTCTCCAGACACGTTCGCGGCCATCTGGAGCTCTTAAGGCCACTCTGCATTCGTTAGTCCACAGAACTTTACTCCGCTGCTCGCGAGTACAATTTGCGTGTTCGCGAGCGAACTGAAGTAGAGCTACGCGATGGTGCCGGAGCAGTTCTGGACCTCGAGCTGGTCTTCGAACACGCAGATCCCGTTCCTCCATTCTCCTTCTTATTGTCCGCTCACTTACGTTGACCCCTCTTGCCGTTTGTAGCCGCTGCCGTATTTCAACCGCAGTAAGGAACCGATTCTCAAAATTGCTAGAGCGATAAATCGCTCATCTCGCGCTGATGTACACCTAATACCGCCACTTCCTGGTCTCCTTGTATATAGGCCGGTCTGGTCATACCTTGTTAAGGCGTACCTGAGAGTGGTACGCGGTACATTTAAAGTTTCAGCAATCTCTCGCTGCGTTCGCCCCTGACTCCCAAGCAACACAGCTAGAGCAACTTCAGCTGAAGTTTGAGGCATTGTGTTTTCAATTCTGGATGCATAAATTACTACAAATTAATTAAAAAATAAAACAATAATGATTAAATGCACGACCATTTGAATGTCGAATTTTAACTCAACCGTGTTTTGTGCTTTCCAGTAACGAATTAACGTTAAGTGTCACAGAAACTTAAACAATGAACTTTTTTTTGTGCTTACTCTCTTAAACTAACAAAAACAAAAGTCTTGACAAACTGTCATTCGAAATTCTCATACGCGATATCAAAATCGCCTGTTATCGGTGTGTTTATGTTTGGGCCACATTCCGTGCCGCTGAGTGTATGTGTCTTCCATTGCAGTTAACGCATGTCAAGCTAGTGGTTTCGCAATTGTCGTGGTTTTTTCCGCATTTTGGACACAAGAGATGTCCTAATAAAGAATTGACAAGTCTCTAAATTCTCCGCGCTGATTTCGCTAATCGATTCTATACGAGCTCGATACGGATTGATAAATTTCACCCTGATAATATCTTTTATATTCTGATCTCTAAATAACTTAGCAAGACTAAATTGTTTAGGTAGTTTATCTTGGCTAGATATGTACACTTCTATCTTTTCTGTCTCCTTCAATTTTTTTTCTCTCCGCTTAACTTCTGTCCATTCTTCATCACTGCTTGTTCTCATTCTTTTATTGGTCTTGTCTTCACTGTATTCTATGTCTAACTCATCATTTAAAATAGTAATCTCATTCAAAGAAGCGTTATTTATTTCGTTACTCGTCTCATAATTATCGCTCATTTTACTCGTAAACAAGTAGTATCTGCGACAGGCGGCAGGTAGCCGACCGACCGGCCACGTGCCGCTCCTTTCTAAGTTCAGATGTACCTAACAATATGCGCTCTGCTCAGTTAACGATAACAACTGTGACACGACCCGCTCGCACGAGTGCCGCGACGAAACTCATATAGTATTCTTACCGCCATCATATTGTATTTTGCCAATACAAATGTAATTATTTAAGAATTGTAAATAGGTTGTCGACATGTTTGAAGTGAAAAATGTGCACAAGAGTAGGTACTTACAGCAAACGTGAAAATAAATCTACGTATTGAATATTCAACAACAACCTTGTTTCATTAAAAACTAAATTAACCTTTACAAATTAACTAGAAGAATAAATGTACACATTTTCCATGCTTGTAGATCGATTACATTTCATGTGGAGCAGTTTTTATTTACAAACTACTGTAAAATTAATTTCGAGCTACCAAACTTAGTTTCATATTAATCAATCTACAACTACGGAAAATATATTGAAAAGCAACCAAATGAAAATAGAAAGTAGGTACCTATAATAGTATGGTTAGTTATGGCACAAGAAATCCAGGTGGCGCTACTTGTGACAGGTTGGCAAAAAAAACCCGTGAGATGGCACTCTATACCAGTATTATAAGATGCTCTGTGGATCGGAATCGACTGCATGATCGACTATACTGACTGACATGGGGTGGCCATACAAGTCGAAACGTTTATTACCAAATTTAAAATTATTGATTAGCTTGTTAAATCTATAAATAAATTTGTTCTAATATTTATTTTTATATTTGCTATCATTTATGAGTTCTTAGCTTGCGCTTATATGTATTTTAACACTAAATACTAAGGCAGCCGTGGATCATTGTGTATTTCATTGCCAACGTTACATAAAAAAACTTTCCTCGTATTTGTCAATGTCATCCACTTTAGAAATGTCGTAAAAACTGTAAATTAATAGTGTTGTGATAAACAAAAGTTTCTAAGCGATGTTATCTAAAAGTTTTCAAGTGCTAAACACTTTGGATCGTATCAAAGTACGTTTCTATGCACAAGTTCAAGTTATTTGTAATTTTAAATAAATAATAAAAGTATCAACGTAACGTAATAATAAACAATTTGGATAATACAAAAATTCATTGTTCTTACAGGATGAGTAGACCAACAAATCAACAGCTGGAGACTCTTGCAGATTTTCTGGTACAGAATCCCGGAATTGCTAAGGGGCTTTTGCGCACTGCTCATGGTAAGCGACGTTGCTGATCTGGAACGACAGCGGCGAAGTATCGCATGTCGAAGCAACATGTTGGCTAGACGCTTTTCTCACTGTTCCAACCAAGTTAAAATAACTTTGTTCAAGGCTTACTGTCAGTCGTTCTACACCAGCCAACTCTGGTACAGGTACACGAAGGGTGCTTATAACACTCTTCGTGTTCAATACAATAACGCCTTTAGAGCTGTATTAAAGCTGCCCTGGCGGTGTAATGCGACTGGCATGTTCGCTGAGAACAGAGTTTATGATTTTTATGGGCTCATGAGGAAACTCAAGGCATCTTTCCTGACTCGGTTATGTGCTAGTACTAACCAAACAGTGTCTGCAATATTTAACGGTGTGTACCTGCTAAGACTAGCCAAATATTAATTTAATTTAATGTAATTTGTTTTATTTTTATTTTTCTACAATGTTTA
This sequence comes from Dasypolia templi, assembly GCA_963555695.1. Taxonomy (NCBI): domain Eukaryota; kingdom Metazoa; phylum Arthropoda; class Insecta; order Lepidoptera; family Noctuidae; genus Dasypolia; species Dasypolia templi. The sequence goes on along the minus strand of OY743142.1, from coordinate 4,044,477 downwards.
ATAATGTAATGTGTGTTGTGTAATTTTTTTTTTTTTTTTTATAATGTACGTAATTTCATTTCATTTTAATTTATTGTGTTATAATTTTAATTTAATTGCATTGTTTTATTGATATGGGTTTAATACCTGAAATAAACATATATTATTATTATGTCGTTTATTTATTTTTATCCTTATTCTAATACATTTTTAAATATTTTTATAAAACAACTTTAAAAAAAAAACATTTAAAAATATATAAAATAGTGGTCCGCCGGTAGCGGGAGCAGGGTCCAAGCTACTGGTGGTTAGGGCTCCAGAGACAGGAACCTCCTCACAATGCGAGCCGTATCGAGGAGTACTGCCTTCTGAATCAGGCCCTTGATCCAACCGCCTAACGAAAGCTTCGAGAGATGTTGGTCGAGGCTTTTTGCCATCAGGCCATTGGCCGATACGACAATCGGCACAATGACAGCCGAGCTCACATTCCACATGTCAACAACCTCGTGTGCTAAGTCGAGATATTTAATTTGTTTCTCTTTCTCAGCTTTCACGAGGTTCTCGTCATGTGGAATGGTAACATCGATAATCATTGTGCGGCGCGCTAATCGATCTATCACTACTATGTCAGGCTTATTAGCGATAATAGTCCTGTCAGTAATGATAGACCGATCCCAATACAACGTGACAAGGTCATTTTCGAGAACTGGGTCGGGCACATACTTGTAATACGGTACCTCAGAATCCACAAGTTTATATTTCAAAGCAAGTTGCTGGTGTAAATCCTGGCTACTTGGTTATGCCTGTGCAAGTACTCGCCCTTAGCCAGACGAGAAAAACCAGAGATAATATGTCTGATGGACTCACCTGGACGGTGGCATGCCCGACACACGTCAACCGTCCCGTCCTTCATAATATGTCTCCGGTAGTTATTCGTCAAGATAACTTCGTCCATAATTGCGCAGACGAAACCTTCAGTTTCCCCGAAAAGGTCACCAAAACGTAGCCAGGATATGGACGCTAGGAAATCTACATCAGGCTCATGAAGAGCCCGATAGAAGCGCCCGTGAAGCTCCTTGCTTTGCCATACCGCCTTGCGGTCATCGGAAGTAAGTACTACAGGTTTGTGCCAGTTCTCTTTAGCCATGGAGAGCGGGGTGAGCCCCTTGTCCACTGCGACCACATCACGGTGCATACCCATTTCGGTTTTTAAAAAATATTCCCTGAGACTGCACACCTCGCGATTGTGGAGGGTCTTCGCATTTAAAAAGCCTCGACCACCGCACTTTCGCGGGATGTACAGTCTCATCACCGATGATCGTGGGTGATGCATCCGATTTGCAGTCAGAAGTGTACGGACCCGCCTATCCAGGGCGTCGAGTTCGGTTTGGGTCCATTTGAGTACGCCGAAAGAGTACATCAAAATCGGCATGACCCAACCGTTGAAGGCGCGCACCTTGTTTCCGCCCGAAAGAAGACTAATTAATACCTTCTTCAGGCGGCCAAAGAAGCGCTCCTTCAACGATTGCTTCATGTTAATAACGGTGATGCCTAACGCTTCCGACATACCCAAATACTTGTAGCTTTCGGATGAAGAGAGGGATCTGAGGTGTATGGAATCCGAAAGTTGAATACCTTCGGATTCCATAATCTCACCTCGCTTAACATGCATGATTGCACATTTGTCCACACCAAATTCCATCCTGATGGCACTACTGAATGTTTCAGTTACCTTCAGTAGCTCCATCAGTTGCAATTTGTTGGGGGCAAAGATTTTCAAGTCATCCATGAAAAGAAGGTGAGATATGACCTCACCACCTCTCTTCAACCGATAGCATAGACCTGAATCCTCCAGCAGTGTGCTTAGAGGATTCAGAGCCAAGCAGAACCAAAGTGGACTCAAACTGTCGCCCTGAAATATTCCCCGTTTAATCCAGACAGGCTCGTCATTCCCCTGGATCTGTTGACACCCCGGATAGCGAAGGACTGTCCTCCATTGCCCCATACAGGAACTAAGGAAGGTGCGTAGAGTTGCATCTATCTTGTACAACTCCAGCACCCTCACAAGCCATGTATGTGGCACCGAGTCGTAGGCCTTCTTATAATCTATCCAGCATGTCGACAGATCCTTGCGGGAGCGACGAACCTGTTGGCTAATGGCCATGTCGATGAGGAGTAGCTCCTTAGTACCCCGGGACCCGTTCCTACATCCATTTTGAGAGGCAGACATAATAGAGTTACTGTCAATGTGTGTATTAATTTTTACTCTCAAAATGGATGTAAGAAGTTTATAGATCGTCGACAAACACGTGATCGGTCTATAATTCTTGGGTTCCGTGGGACTACCTGACTTATGGAGCAGGTGGGTAACGCCTGTTAATAGAAACTGCGGTAGCGACCCAGACTCTAAGGCTGACTGGAACTGAGATGCCAGGCTAGTGTGCGAACTAATTAGCCATTTCAACCAAAAGTTGTGCAATCCATCCGGCCCTGGCGATTTCCAGTTCGGTAAGGGACGGACTGCTCTGGCAACGTCTGATGGCGTAATTAGGACTTTTTCCATTCCTGGTATAGTTTCACACACTCGCTCGACATCCTGCATCCAGTCAGCCTCAATGTGACAGACGGGTACTGTCCAGATGCTGCGCCAGAATGCACTTGTGGCGGCATCATCTGGGCGGCACACGTCTGTCAAATTTTGTTCAGGTCGCTCCCAAGCTCTATATACCCACCTTTCATCGCTCTGGAACATGCGATTCTGCGTGTATCGATCAACCCGCCGCTTATACCGCCGAATACGGCTCGCCCATGCACTAACTTTCTGTTTCAGGAAGTCGATGCGCTCTGTGACACGGGACATGTATTCTCGAGGGCTTACTTCAGTCCCCGAAAATGCCCGCCTCACAAAGCGCATCACTCGTGGTCTTGTATTGCCCTCCCTGAAACAGTATAGTTTGCCTATGAGTACCCTGGCCTCATCGATACGACGCTCGATCCTGTATTGCCAGGCTGGTACGGATGGTTTTGGTCGAGCAGCTCCGTCACAGTTTGGAAACTTGACGTTAGCTAAACGACATGCCGCAACAGCCGCGCAATACAGGATCGAGTGTGTATCAACGAGATCCTCGCTGCTCTCGAACACATTCTTAAGTTGCGAGTCCAGGGCACACACCAGCGCCCTATTTTTTTTGTGCATAGGTAGGCGTGGTAATCGTGGTCTAAGTTCAGTCGGAGTGGATCTATATTCGCGAAACGCATCCTCCAGTGCGCTCCTCAATCGGTCGTTGTATTGGCTACTTACTGTGGTAACCCTATCATCTTCCTCTTCAACACCATGATTGGACCGCGGTAGATCAATCGTTGACGCTTGTACCGCGGTTTGTGCCGGAGTCGAGACGATAAGGTTGCTCAGTATCTCTGAGCGCAGCCTATCAAGTGCGGCAGCGTCCAACCTATGATTGCGTTGGATGACCCGCACCTGATCCGACAGTAGTTGGGCCGAGACGCTGACGGTTGGTTCTAGTTCCTGAAAAAGAGACAGCATCCTATCACGGTACGCAGTGAGGTGAGTTCCCCCCTCTGTAGACCCATAATATGCGCGCATGACGTTCTCGTTCATAGACTGAGTCCATCTCATGCGCTGCACACAACCACCGGCAGCGGGGACCCGGCTCGGGGCCGGATGGCCCCTAAGTCCCAAGCTCCTCGGTGGCCGGCCTCTCCCCTGCCGACGAACAGGTGTTGGTGACGTCGGCGGGGAAAAATACTCGTCGCTCGAGCTCGACGCAACTACCGCGGCCGGTGTCGTCACAGCACTCACGGTGGGGCTGGATACCGGCGGCGGCGAGGCGGAGCTGGGCCAAGAGTCTGGAGTTGGTGGGCGTGCTTGACGTGCGGCTGATCTCGTCAACATTTGTTCATTTTCATACTTATTAATTATTAATTATTTAAATGTTCCGAGGTGACATGACAGATGTCACCTCCGATTCGGCAGTTTATGGCGTGAAATTCTGTTTTATTCTGGTTCATTATATTTTTTATATTGTTTTTTGGACTTCAGGCTTGTAGGGGTAGGTACTATGAAACTATAAAAACTGTGTCTAAAATGAATATAAGTAATTGAAAATAATTTTAACAAATTTCGAGACGTGTTGACGTTGGTGTTGCCAGCTAATTATTATTATTTTGTCGTTTATTTATTTTTATCCTTATTCTAATACATTTTTAAATATTTTTTTAAAACAACTTTAAAAAAAAAAAAAAACATTTAAAAATATAAAAAATTGTGGTCCGCCGGTAGCGGGAGCAGGGTCCAAGCTGCTGGTGGTTAGGGCTCCAGAGACAGGAACCTCCTCACAATGCGAGCCGTATCGAGGAGTACTGCCTTCTGAATCAGGCCATTGATCCAACCGCCTAACGAAAGCTTCGAGAGATGTTGGTCGAGGCTTTTTGTCATCAGGCCATTGGCCGATACGACAATCGGCACAATGACAGCCGAGCTCATATTCCACATGTCAACAACCTCGTGTGCTAAGTCGAGATATTTAATTTGTTTCTCTTTCTCAGCTTTCACGAGGTTCTCGTCATGTGGAATGGTAACATCGTGCGGCGCGCTAATCGATCTATCACTACTATGTCAGGCTTATTAGCGATAATAGTCCTGTCAGTAATGATAGACCGATCCCAGTACAACGTGACAAGGTCATTTTCGAGAACTGGGTCGGGTACATACTTGTAATACGGTACCTCAGAATCTACAAGTTTGTATTGCAAAGCAAGTTGCTGGTGAATAATCCTGGCTACTTGGTTATGCCTGTGCAAGTACTCGCCGTTAGCCAGACGAGAGCAACCAGAGATAATATGTCTGATGGACTCACCTGGACGGTGGCATGCCCGACACACGTCAACCGTCCCGTCCTTCATAATATGTCTCCGGTAGTTATTCGTCAAGATAACTTCGTCCATAATTGCACAGACGAAACCTTCAGTTTCCCCGAAAAGGTCACCAAAACGTAGCCAGGATACGGACGCTAGGAAATCTACACCAGGCTCATGAAGAGCCCGATAGAAGCGCCCGTGAAGCTCCTTGCTTTGCCATACCGCCTTACGGTCATCGGTAGTAAGTACTACAGGTTTGTGCCAGTTCTCTTTAGCCATGGAGAGCGGGGTAAGCCCCTTGTCCACTGCGACCACATCACGGTGCATACCCAATTCGGCTTTTAAAAAATATTCCCTGAGACTGCACACCTCGCGGTTGTGGAGGGTTTTCGCATTTAAAAAGCCTCGACCCCCGCACTTTCGCGGGATGTACAGTCTCATCACCGATGATCGTGGGTGATGCATCCGGTTTGCGGTCAGAAGTGTACGGACCCGCCTATCCAGGGCGTCAAGTACGGTACATCAAAAGCGGCATGACCCAACCGTTGAAGGCGCGCACCTTGTTTCCGCCCGAAAGAAGACTAATTAATACCTTCTTCAGGAAAGGTATTAATTATTATTATTATTATTAAGCAGCAGACTAAAAGGAAATGGGACGGGATAGCAGTAACCTTAAATGCACTAGGCGGTGCGCAGAAAGATGGCAAAGGCTGGGCTAAGGTACAATCTCACAGTAATAAACATTTTTTTAACGTTTTTGTATGGCAAAGTTACAATAATTGGTACATTTATTTCCTTTTTAGACTTGGACGGACAAAAAGTTTGATCTCAAGAAAACTTGTGCCCAGCATGCACAGTCGATGAGGCGTACAGGTGGTGGGGCTGCGGAGAATTTACCTGCATTAACACCCATCGAGCAAAGCCTAGTAGCAATAATGGGGGGCCATCAATTTGCTGCAGGAGACAGCCATGTTGCTGCCAATCCATTTCCATCCACAGTAAGTGAGATTAATTAAATATTTTAGTATGTAATTGTGAACTTATAAAAAAATTACACCTTCATAATGAAATACTTATACTATAATATGTAAAATAATTGCAGAGCCAAAGCCAGAATGACATCCTATTGGAAATGGTTCTTCCAACCCAAGACATGGAAACAAATGAATTGGAGTCTCATGCTTCTCCCGGCCAAAATGTGGAGACTGTGAGAGGTATTTTTTTTTCAAACTATGTATACCGTCTTTCCTGATGATGTAACTTTCTTATACTTATTTTTATTTATTTTATTCGTCAGTTTTACCACCAAGAGAACGTTGTCCTAGAAGACCCAGCCTGCCCTCGGGACAGGGTGTCAGATCAAGGACTATGTTAGATCACCGGGAGAGATTCGCAGAGATAGAGAGAAAGAGGGTTGAAGCAGAAACTGTCACAGCGAGGGCATTATCTCAAGCTGTAGAACAGATGGAGGGACTCTCAGCAGCCATAAGAGAAGGCTCTCAAACTGTGGCAAATGCCCTTAATAACATTGCTGATGCCCTGAGGCAAAATAGGCAGCAAATAATGCTATTCTTATTTAAGCATTTTAAGTAGGTAAGTACTAGTAAAGTTACATTAATTTGTTTAATAAATAATAAAAGAGAGTACAAGTCTTGGTCACATAATGTATTTCTATCTATATTAATTAATTTAAGCTATTCTTACTGTAGGGTTTCAAGGAGGTACGAGTAAAGTTTCGTTATACCCGTTCGGTGGTGGAGGCCATTTTGGGCCACTTGCGCGCATGGGTGACGCCCCTTTTCCGTGTTTTGGCGGGAAAACGGCGCGTGTGATTAAAACGGCGATAACTCCTAAGTTATACACGGGAGCTGTATGAAGTTACGTCGTTGTAATCGTTATTAAATAAGCTAACGTGTTATGTATAGATTAGCCCAGTTTTGCCTAGTAATTTATTAGTAATTCTCATTTGAAATCTGTGTGAGGGGATATTTCCCAGTTTCTTGTGTAAGGGTCATTGTAATTCAAAATATAAACCATTATTTCATAAAGTTTTTGTTTAATTTACATAAATATAAACTGTTTCACAATAATCCATTCAAAGTACACACCTTCCCATAAATTTTTTACAAGCTACAAGCTTTACAAAAACATGACGTCATCTGGACGTGTCGAGTGACGGCGCAAAAAAAAGGTCTGTTCATTGTTCGATTCTCAGAACACTAATAGCTAAGTGGCTTGGGTTGTTATCTTACATTAACAAATGGTCCACATACTTATCGCAGACAGAGTCTCAGCCGTTAGAAGTGTTTAGATTAACAGTATCGACTAACCAAAACAAACATTTGAAACCAAGCGCAAAAAGTATCCACTCAAACTTTGCATCATAGTTTAAATTGTGTTGTATTTATTTTAAATGTAAATTGATATTCTACATTTTGAAGATATTTACAAATCGATAAATACAATAAATAGGCATGCTGTCTTACAAAAACATTGCAGAAATCAACAACCAAAATTAACAATTTCGCAACAAATTCGCACAAGTACATCAACAAGAATTACAAAAAAATTACAAAAAAAGGATAGGAAATTAAGATACAGCAAATATTGTCAGATTTGAACTCGAAGTTAAGAAAGTACATAAGAATGTTTTATGTACTTGTACACATGTCAGATTTGAACTCGAAGTTAAGAAAGTACATAAGAATGTTTTATGTACTTGGACACATTAATATTATGTACTTGTACATAATATTGTCAGATTTGAACTCGAAGTTAAGAAAGTACATAAGAATGTTTTATGTACTTGTACACATTAATATTATGTACTTGTACATAATACTGTCAGATTTGAACTCGAAGTTAAGAAAGTACATAAGAATGTTTTATGTACTTGGACACATTAATATTATGTACTTGTACATAATATTGTCAGATTTGAACTCGAAGTTAAGAAAGTACATAAGAATGTTTTATGTACTTGTACATAATACTGTCAGATTTGAACTCGAAGTTAAGAAAGTACATAAGAATGTTTAAGAAAAAAACACATGCAACCCAAACAATCATGCAAACAAGTTTTAAAATACTAGGAACAAAGAAAATAACCTATAAAAACCTCTATTTCTATTTTTATTTTAAAAATAACCTGTAAAAACCATAATTCAAAAAAAAAAAAAACATTTTTTTTATGTTCATAACTTCCCCTTTCGTCGGTCGGTTAAACATAAAGCGTATCCACAGTAATTTCAAATCCGGGCTATTACACAAAAAAATGGCGCTAATACCTAAAACCGCCCGTGGTGGAACCAGACTGATCTAGTCTGCTGTTCGGAGGGATTTTTTAAATTCAATGATACGCACATTTCTAACGCTATCAGTTGAAATAAATGCATGTTATCGATAGTATGATACATATACGACGTACGAATGAGTAAGAGATTCATCAAAATATAAGAATTATAATAATAACACGAGGAAAAGTAACCGGCCGCGGCAAAATGGCGGCAAAATGGCGCCAAAATGCTAACGGTGTTTGCGGAAATAACAAATTGTAACCAAATCCTTTAACTAATTCTCAACCTAATCACTAAAAACTGTTAAGCACTTACCTGTTCATCTTCGAAAATATATTCACACTGAAATATTCCGAATCACGGTAATACAGCAAAATTTTAAAAGGTAAATAATTTAAGTTGTTGCTAGGTAACGAAATCAACGAGCATGCTAGAACAATCGCTGACAACCGCCGGCGGTACGTTCCCGCGAAGCGTACGGGCGAATCAATAGCATGAATGTTTCATTTAGTACACTCTGTGCAAGTTTGAATGCTTAAAATATAGAAATATACTAAATATTAACGTCAAAACAGACTGCGTCTCAACCAGACTACTCTAGTCTGCTTCCACCATCGACTGTTTTTATTTTGCAGACTGGAGTAGTCTTGTCCACCACGCAACGGGTATTATATAATGTTTAATAAATAATAAAAGAGAGTACATTTCTTGGTCACATAATTTATGTACCTATCTATATTAAAATAATAATAATATAAGCTATTCTTACTTTAGGGTTTTAAGTATGTACTAGTATAGTTACCAGTGTGCCATTTGTGGCAGATTTCTGCCATTTTGGCGGATTTCGCTCCTAAATTTTGTCTGTGGCAGATCATGCTGACGATTTACAAAAGTGGCAGATTCTGGCAGATTTTAAAGATTTCAAGAAAATTCACATTACCTCATTTGAATTTTCAATGAATTCATCTTTTTCTAAAGTAATTACATCAGGTTTTATATATAATTAGAAAAAAATATTTTATCGAACTGGCAACTTTTATTTCGTGCCCAAATTGTACGGGGATTTCCCGCTTATTCTGTTTTTAAACAAGTGTGTCATATAATTATGAACTGTAATTTGAACAGGAATAGTGCGAGTGTTAATACAATGGCGACGACTACTGCTACAACATCAACAACGATAACGGTTCATCCTATATTAAGTCCAACTTGCGAACGTTATAAAGTAATCATGGGAAGTGTACAATTATGGATATCTAAGCAATTGTAGAAATTGGGGAAAGGTCGAATTAAGTTACGACAAATGTTTAGCTAGTATACCAGTCAGATAGTAGCTCCCGAGACAGGATGAGAATAGAAAATATTCATTAAAAGTATGTTTATGTGGGGGGAGCGAGCATTCGTTTTTGATAACCTAATTAATTATTTTAAAACCACAATGTTAGATAATGGAATAGTATATAAACCCAAACATTTAATTGAAAAAAACATACATTCAGTAGCCATCAAACAGGAACATTAGTAACAAGTACTACAGTGACAATATTATAATAGTAAAGTACTACAGTGATAATTATAATAGTAACAAGAAGTTACTCGTGCGCTCTGATAATCGTTGTAAATGTTTTTTTTTTTTTCATAAAAAAATTATGTCGTCGAATCAGGAAAAGAGTAATACTGCTCTCGCTGAACTAAATAGTTGGGGAAATAAAACTTGGAGAAAAATAAGTGACTTGGAAGTAAATAAACCTTACAAGATCATGGAAGCTAGTAGGTTGGCATCAAAGTATACGCCAAACGCGATGCAGACTGTGGTGCATCTGGAGAATGGGTATATAGTCACACTACCATCAAGATTCAATGATATAAATGAAGACCTATAGCTGAACTTAATAGCGGTATTTATCTCGTAAATAAAGGATCAAGCGGGAATACCTGGATTATCAACTTTTCTTTAGGATAGATCTGTTGAGGAATTAAATTATTACTTTTTATATAACAGTGACTGATGCTACCTACTGATTTAAGCAATTAAGATATTCAAATATATTATGATAATGATGTCACTAGTTGAAACAATGTATTTGGAATGTAAGACGAGCCGGTTTAAACATTTATCTTCAAACAGATTACTGCAACTGTGGACAAGACCTATACCGCTTGCGAAGTTGAATGGAGACGTGAGGGTTTTACTGAAAAGTATTTATGAGAAAATTTATTTCAGCGATGTAAACACCTATTCGCTGATTGAGATCTGGGATGATATCACATCTCATTTGGAGGATACCGCAGGTGATATAAATGTGGAGTTATAGAGTGGTATAAATTGTTAAGCGAGACACCGCCAGATTGTTTCGCTCATGAATTTTCAACGAGCAATTAGGTAATTATATAATTTAGTATGTGTTTTTTTATCTGCAACAGTTCTATTTGATGACACCGAGGATCGGATTGCTGAGTGGGAGAAAAACATTGGTCAGAATCCAGGAAGCGACCTGGATGATGATGTTGCCGACGCCAACATTCTAGACGTTGGTGGAGTCCGGCGCCGAAATGTTGCGGAGTATCCGGTGGACTTGGGAGATTTGCCGACTCACCTGCTTTACCAAATGCATGCCCTCGACGCTCACGACGATTCCGCTTTGCGGGATCTAGTGAGTAGCGAGGATATGCTTCATTTTGACTGGAGCAGTGATCCGGACATGTTTACGGGTGACCGGGAGATTTTTAATGGTCCATCGGGGCCAACTTTCCCTTCTGAGGGTATGCCCCCGCTTGAGATCTTCGAGAGGATTTGGGTCGAAAACATTATAAATATAATCACTGCGAAAACCAAGAGATACGCCAACGCCTTAATGGTACATCCTGGGTCCGTACAACACCCCCGCATAAGGCGTCGGAGCGATATAACGCCCAAAGACATCTGGACCTTTTTCGCAGTGATCATGTTGCAGAGTTTCGTCGTAAATCCTGTCGAAAAGGAGTATTGGTACCCTCAAATGCCGTACCTGCGGATCGGCAATTTTAACGACATCATGCCCTTTAAAAAATTCCAATTGATTAAACGATGTATGCATTTTGTCGACAACAACTCTGTTCAAGAATTGACTTCACTTGAAAGTTCTAGGATTTTCAAAGTGAAACCAATTCTTGAACATCTGAACAACAAATTTAGCAATTTATACCTACCCGAGCAGAATATTGCGTTGGATGAGTCTCTTCTTCTTTGGAAGGGGAGACTATCCTTCTCACAGCTCATTGCGACCAAAGCTGCTCGGGTAGGTATAAAAAGCTACGAACTGTGTGAGTCCTGGACCGGATACTTGTGGAAGATGGAGGTGTATGCTGGAAAGGGACATCATTTCACCGAAGGGCATGATGTCGTTAGGGAGTGCGCCGAACCTGAGGGTGCCACCTCCCAGATTGTATACAGGCTGGTTCGCCCTCTATTACACAAAGGCCATACATTAATTATGGATAACTTTTATAATTCACCTCTTCTATCGAGGACCTTAAAGTAAAAAAAACGATACTATTGGGACGCTCCGACTCAATCGGCAATTTGATCCGGATAGTCTCCGGAACAAAACGAAATCGAATATGCACCAAGACGAAATTGCTTTTAGCCAGACTAAGGACCTATCGGTTGTGGTTTGGCGTGACTCAAATCTCGTCTCACTGATCTCTACTTACCACAAAGTAGAAGTCAGTGGGATCGAGAAACATGGTTGCTATAAATATAAACCAAAAGTAGTCCTAGACTACAATCTCTCCATGGGCGGTGTCGACAAGAAGGACCAACTTTTACAGGCATTCCCTTTGGAGAGAATACGCAATACTGTTTGGTATAAAAACTGTTTCGCAGGTTACTTAATATTTCTATCCATAACTCCTACGTCATTTATTCTCACCACCATTTATGTTCGCACTCATCAAAATGTATGGAACAGCTGTTTTTTTTTCTCGGATTCAGGTTTGTTCTCAAAGTAAAAGTTGTTCGTAATGATGAGTACAATAACCCGCCAAGAGAACTCGTGTATGTGTAGATGGACCTTTAAATTCTCCGTTTTCTTGGTTTGTGTAGTTGTTTTTGTTACAACATACATACATACACCTACAAAAAAGTTGTATTTATGTTTGGAATATATATATATATAATATCATATGAGAATAAATTGCAGTTACAATAATAAGACATACATCGCGTCAAATTTATAACCTTCTTTTATATGAAGTCGGGTAAAAATAAAATATTACTTATTTTGTATTCTACTGTACGAGAATTGATTTTGCTGTTAAAAATGGTATAGTAATGAAAACAGATTAACGGATTTCATAGATAAGCCGGTCCGGATCCGGTACTTTTTTTACCATGTAAACCAAGTCTAATTGTACGGCATTTTCACAACTTTTTATGATTATGTCGTATTCCTAAGTGTAACACGTCTTTGGAAAGGTTATTTAGTGAAGTATCATGTAATTTATATTTGATTATCTTTTGACCACATTTGTAGAACATTTCATGAAAACAAAATGCAAGTAATATTTTTTGTTAATAATTGTGTGTGTCTTCAAAACCTTAGTACAGTACAGTGTTTGAGTCTACTGCCACGATTTTTACGATTATGTTGAAACCTTAGATAACCTTGTAACAGGTTTCAATATTTTTAAGCAACGTATCGGATTTATGTAAAAAAAAAATATTTTGTATGGGCGCATAAATTCCGTGCGTCATACATTTTTTTTAAAACTTCTGATGCTTGTAAATAATAAATTTTGTTCTACGTAATGTGGTTTTATTTATTTTGTATGTTAAGAATAATCACACCATACATATTAAACCACAAAACATATAGATTACCACTTGTTTTTTTCTGTTATAAATATAGACATGAAATATGTGTTAGCTTGTTTCAAATTTATGTTTTAATTTCAAATAAATATTGTGCATTTTCTAGTTAAATTTGCCTCTTTCATTAAAAATAAGTTGTGAATTTTACTAAACCTAATCGAACTAATCGATTATTACGGAAGTTGGAATTTAATTTAAACAAATGTATTTTTTGAACACCCAAGTTTAATATCCACTGTGGCAACACTGTCAAAGAACAAATTATTAATATTGTAACTAACTTTCAAATGTATTTTCGTTAGGCAGCACTTGAAATGACGGTTATGGCAATCTTATTATTTCTGGGTGGGGAAAACGTCATTTTGAAATGTATTAAAAGCAGTGGAGCCAATGTTGAGCAGTGATCATTGAGCTACGAAGCAAGTCGGTTGACATTGTAATCAGGATTCCATTTATATAATAAAGTTATTATAAACAAGTCACAGTGTTTGAATTTTAAAAAAGTGAAAGTTTTAACAAATCAGAAGCAGGGATAACAGCAGGGAATTCCGGTGTAGCTATTGCTACCACCCTGGTGTGATCATACGTCCACAGTAAGGTATGTTACTAGTTAATTGATTACTCAATATGATTTTTGTTCGTGTAATATTTATGAAAGTGTGGTACTAAAGTGGAAATCTATCCGTGTTGATATTACACTACTGCAGGTGGAGATATCAATCATTGTTATGTTACCTAAATATCCTATGGCAAGGTTAATGGTTGTTGAAATATTTAAAAAGCCAAATAGCAGTTAATAATTATTTTTGTGTAGGGTTCGTAAAACGCATTTTTTTAAATATCTGCTATATATTATTCTATGTATAAGTAAGTATGTAAATTTATAAATATCTTACGTGATGTCCTCGCCAAAAGAAAGTCTTAAATCTACTTTACTCCACAGTGTAGGTATAGAACAAAAATGATACGCATGGTAGATTTTTTTTTCTGCCTTGAGACACAATTTATTTGCATAACATAGGGCGCATTTATTAATTTAATTTATCACATTGGTTACCTACTTTTAATTTAACAACAGGTTTATATTAAATGAAATAGGTACTCGTTGTTTTACATTTTTTCAGACCACTGGCAGTATACATTGAACAATTGTGTGAAGATGTCCAGTGACCGATCAGAGAAGTCGACCGGGAGTCATCACAGCATTGTGCTGGGAGGGCCCTCGAGACGCAGCCGACATCGGACACGGGATGGAGACTTGAGGAAAAGTCATCGCTCGTCAGCAGCGCCCCGGCGAAGTCATCGCTCGTTAGCAACGCCCAGGCGAAGTCATCGCTCACCAGCATCGCCCTACAAAGATGGTCGTAGCTCCGAGTGGCGCAGATCCAGAAGATCACCTCCAAGGGTTGAGTCGCAGGCAAGAAGTCGAAGCAGGTCAGTAGTGAAACCTCCATTGCAGCGTCGCACACCAAGTACGCCATCAACGGACGCGCAGACAAATGAATCGAGAAATAGATTCATAGATCGAAGTCGTCGACAGAGGCGTCACAGATTGCAAACTTCTCGTAGAGAAAGCGTAAATAGATCACGAAGTCCAGTCCGCTCTTGTTTTAACAAAAGATGTGCATCTGTTACGCCACTGCCTCCATCTATCGATGTTAATAATGAATTACTTAATTGTATCAAAGAGTCCTTACAATCCATCTTAGCCATAAATCCACAGAGTAAGGAAAGATTTTCTAATAATAACGTAGTTCCAGAATTCGATCCTAAATCGAAAAACCAAACAGTTGTAACTTGGTTGAATAAAGTAAAAGAATGCTCTGAGATCTATGGCTGGGACAGTCGGCAGACCGCTCACTATGCTCTTCCAAAGTTAGTTGGTACCGCAAAAAAGTGGTACGAAGGACAGTCATCAGTTTTGCTTTCATGGGACGAATGGGTCGAAAAACTTAAATCCGCTTTTCCATCACATGAAAATTATGGTAATATGCTTACGGAAATGTTAGCTATAAGGGCAAAGTTTGGAGACGATTTAGAAGAGTACTATTATGAAAAGTTAATAGCCTTAAATCGGTGTAGTTTAGTGGGTAGGAATGCTGTTGACTGCATTGTTTACGGAATAGATGATAGGTCGGTTCGGTTCGGAGCAGAGGCAGTAGGTTTTAGGGATGCTGATAAACTACTGGGTTATCTGAGGGGCGTCAAACATGAGCGATTAGATAGGTTCAATAGGAAATCGGTACGTTCTGTAAACGAAACTCGTAAACCTATAAAATATAATTTGGGTAGAGTATTGACATGTTATAACTGTCATGAAACGGGCCATTACGTATCAGGATGTAAAAAACCTATTGTTAAGTGCCAAAAGTGTAAACGCATTGGTCATGACGATCCTAAATGTAATAAGAGCGTTTGGGTAGATAGAGCTGAAGTTAAGACATTGTGACTAGACCATGATATTGACTTAGAAGTGGACAAAAAGTTTGTTAAGGGTGTTAACGTTAATAATGTACAGTTGACAGGGTACGTAGATTTTGGTAGTCAGTGTACTTTGATAAAAGAATCCGTCATGGAATTAATTGTTCCTCGTCAAAAATGGCAAGTAAATAATTTGCCATCTTTAAAAGGTTTTGGTAATACATACGTGAGTGCTTTAGGTAAAGCTAAGATTTCGTTAATGATTGACAATGCTAAAATGTATGTTGAAGTAATTGTCGTTCCTGATAGTTATTTAAACTATGATCTACTCATTGGACAGACTGCTACGGAGCAACCCCACGTATGGGTGTTTAAATCTGATAGAGATTTGATGATTACTGATAATCGAATTAAAAATGATACACGACTGACTTTAAAATCTGTCAAAGCTGTCAGGGCTGAGGGTTGTATTTCTGTCAAGGTGTTTAGCGATTCAAGTTTTTGTGGAATTGTTTTTGTTGAAAATGGTTATCGTTTAAACTACCGTGTAGAAATTGGTACTTATAATATCAAAAACGGTATTGGTCATTTAAGTATTCTAAACTATGATAATAGACTAATCCAATTTAAAGAAGGCCAAGTTTTGGCTCGTGCTATTCAAATTAATAATAACATCAAAGGCATAAATATGATACAAAGGGTTCAAAACCAAGGCGGTAAACCTCCATTTACATTGGATGACCTTAATATTGGTGAAAATTTGGACAACGATCAGAAACTTCATTTACTCAGAACTTTGAACCAGTACCGCGATTGTTTTGCCAAAGACTTGTCTGAACTAGGTCAGACCACGGTCGCGGAAATGGATATTCTGTTAGGAGATACAGAGCCAGTAGTTTATCGACCATACAAGTTGAGCCATTCAGAACGGGAAGAAGTTAGAATTATGGTTGAAGAACTCTTAAAATATGACATCATAAGAGAGTCCCAATCGCCATACGCGAGTCCTGTTTTGCTAGTCAAAAAGAAAACTGGTGATAAACTGCTCTGTGTGGACTATCGGGCCCTGAATAGGAAGACAATTAAGCAACATTACCCGTTGCCTCGTATTGAGGACCAGATAGATCGTTTGGCAGGGAATAAGTATTTTTGTGCGTTAGATTTGGCCTCTGGCTATTATCAGATTTCACTGACTGAAGAGAGCAAGAATAAAAGCTCGTTTGTAACACTCGATGGACAATTTGAGTTTAATAGAATGCCCTTCGGTCTGGCTAACGCACCGGCTGTTTTCCAGCGAACTATCAATTTGGTCTTGGGTAATTTACGTTATAATATTGCACTAGCTTACATGGATGATGTCTTAGTACCCAGTAGTTCATTTGAAGAAGGTATCAAAAGATTAGAAATCGTCCTTCAAAGGTTTAGGGAGGCGGGATTAACGTTAAAACCACAAAAATGCTACTTCTTTCAAAATCACGTTGACTACCTAGGTTTTGAAATTTCCAGCGAAGGTGTAAGACCGGGTATTAAGAAAATTGAATGCGTCAATAACTTTCCTAAGCCAAAAGACGTACACAATGTCCGACAGTTTATTGGCCTAGCTAGTTTTTTTCGTCGTTTTATCAGAGGTTTCGGTGAAATGGCTCGTCATCTTACAAAATTACTAAAGAAAAACTCTACTTGGGTTTGGTCACGAGCTCAAGAAGAGGCGTTTGATAAATTGAAAAGTGCACTTGTTTCAAGGCCCGTACTAGCGTTATATATCCCCAAGCTTGAAACTCAAATACATACAGATGCAAGCAAACATGGCATAGGGAGCGTTTTACTGCAAAAGCAAATCGATGGCAATTTCAAACCAGTAGCTTATTACAGTAGACAGACTTCACCTGAGGAGTCCCATTTTTCATCGTATGAGTTAGAGACTCTTGCAGTAATTCCAGCGCTAGTGAAGTTCAGAACGTACGTGCTAGGGTTAAGCTTTACTATTGTAACAGACTGTAACTCGCTCAGGGCGACGTTTTTAAAACGAGACATGATACCAAGAGTTGCGCGATGGTGGAGTTGATTCAGGAGTATGACTGTAACGTAATATATAAATCTGGAAAAGGCATGATTCACGTTGACGCATTAAGTAGGAATCCTACGACGGAAAATGCAGGGATAATTCAGGCTATTGACACTTTCGACATTATGACAATAACTGATGACTGGTTAACGACAGTACAGTTAGAAGACTCTAAAATACAACGCATTAAGAAAATCCTTGCTGATAAAGAGTTTGATGACTTAGTAGAGATACGTAAAAATTTCGTCCTTAAGCGCGAGAGAGTGTATAAAGTAACTGAGGACGGATTAAGGTGGGTAGTGCCGAAGGGCTGTAGGTGGCAAATACTCCAGAAAAACCACGATGAAATAGGCCACTTTGCGTTTGATAAGACATTGGATAAAATAAAACAAAATTATTGGTTTCCCCGGATGCGTAAATTTATTAAAAAGTATGTGAATGCCTGTTTAGAGTGTGCTCATAACAAATTGCCGGCGGGCAAAAAGCAGGGTTTCTTGCATCCTATACCTAAGGAAACTGCTCCCTTTCACACCATTCATATTGATCATGTTGGTCCATTTGTAAGTCAAAAAGAAAAAATTGTTACATATTGGTGATTATAGAATCGTTCACAAAATTTATTGTTTTGAAGGCGGTTAAAAATACGAAGTCCAATTCTACCATCACGGTTCTTAGGGACTATTTTGGGACGTTTGGTTTGCCAAAACGACTAATAAGCGATAGAGGCACGTCATTTACAAGTGCGAAATTTAAAAGTTTCATTACTGAAGTAGGAGTTCACCACATAAAGAATGCAGTTGCTTCACCTAGAGCGAATGGCCAGGTAGAGCGATATAATCGAACAATTTTAGACTCTTTAGCTTCGCAAAATCATGGTAAAGACGAAAGACTATGGGATGACCGACTTTTACTGGTACAATGGGGATTAAACAATACTGTAAACAAAGGCACGGGAAAAACACCATCTGAGGTTTTGTTTGGGTTAAGGCTTACTGGAATCAATGAAGGTAGTCTAGTTTCGGAAATAGATGAAGACATAGTTGAAAACACATCTAACGTAGATGAAATAAGCACCGGTTACGAAACGTTACGTAAGATTAGGGATGAAGTAGATGAACACACGAAAAAGTCTCAAGAAAATCAAAAGAATAGATATGATAAAAAAAGAACAAAACCATTTGAATTTAAAGTTGGGGACTTGGTTAGAGTGGAAAGAGCAGCACATACTGTAGGTAAAAGTAGAAAATTATTATCCAAATGTTCAGGGCCGTACAAAATAACAAAAGTTTTAGATCACGATAGGTATGAGGTGGAAGATACTCCTATTACAAAAAAAAAGGGAGCTGCAAAGTATAAGG
Source organism: Dasypolia templi (assembly GCA_963555695.1). Classification (NCBI taxonomy): domain Eukaryota; kingdom Metazoa; phylum Arthropoda; class Insecta; order Lepidoptera; family Noctuidae; genus Dasypolia; species Dasypolia templi. Next base: position 4,025,628 of record OY743142.1, on the reverse strand, counting down.
GTATATTTTCTATCGATAAAATACATCCTTGGCTTTGTTTTAATAATAATGGAAGTGAATCTTCTACTAGCGAGAGTACGTATGGTTAATATAAAATAATATATAATATGTTGCTATTTAGATGAATCTGTTTAACTGTGAATATATATTGTGTGTATTAATTGGTATAATGATAAAGTTCTTTATTGTAAAGGATAGAACATACTTTTTAGGTAAACAAAAATGGATTGAAACAATGTATGAGAAATTATTTGAGTATATTAGATATATTTTGATTTAGAACAATGATTGAGTTTATATACTTCTCCTAAATTAAGAGTGCGAAGTACGCACATTGTACACTTACACTGCTATGTGCGTAAGTGTATTTAAATGTGAATATAAGTATAATAATTAAGTTCCGTGTTATAAGCGATCGAAAATACTTTTTAAGTTAAAATATAATGAAAAACATGTATGAGAAATGGTTTGAGTTTATTAGATATATTTTTTGTAAACAATGATTGAGTTTATATACTTTACCTAAATTAAAAGTACACACCTACGCTATGTGCGTGAATGTAAAAACAGAACTACGTGAAGTGGTATGTGCATGTAGTCATGTTAATCCATACACTGCTATGTGCGAGAGTGTAGAGACAGAACTACTTGAAGTGCTATGTGCACGTAGTTATGTTAATCCATACACTGCTATGTGCGAGAGTGTAGAAACAGAACTACTCGAAGTGCTATGTGCACGTAGTCACGTTAATTCATACACTGCTATGTGCGAGAGTGTAGAAACAGAACTACTTGAAGTGCTATGTGCACGTAGTCATGTTAATCCATACACTGCTATGTGCGAGAGTGTAGAAACAGAACTACTCGAAGTGCTATGTGCACGTAGTCACGTTAATCCATACAAAAGTACTCTTGGAGTACAAAGTGCACAATTACTGCAATAGCATTACGAAAATCTAGAAAAGTAAATGTTGTCTATGAAGTGCGATGTATAAAATGTTTGTGTTAGTTTATACTAACTTTTAGCTAAATTATGTCGTTCGCGAGGACGCGAGACTTATCAGGATGGACGAATTGTTAGCTTGTTTCAAATTTATGTTTTAATTTCAAATAAATATTGTGCATTTTCTAGTTAAATTTGCCTCTTTCATTAAAAATAAGTTGTGAATTTTACTAAACCTAATCGAACTAATCGATTATTACGGAAGTTGGAATTTAATTTAAACAAATGTATTTTTTGAACACCCAAGTTTAATATCCACTGTGGCAACACTGTCAAAGAACAAATTATTAATATTGTAACTAACTTTCAAATGTATTTTCGTTAGGCAGCACTTGAAATGACGGTTATGGCAATCTTATTATTTCTGGGTGGGGAAAACGTCATTTTGAAATGTATTAAAAGCAGTGGAGCCAATGTTGAGCAGTGATCATTGAGCTACGAAGCAAGTCGGTTGACATTGTAATCAGGATTCCATTTATATAATAAAGTTATTATAAACAAGTAACAGTGTTTGAATTTTAAAAAAGTGAAAGTTTTAACATATGAGCCAAACATTCTCGAAACCTCATCTTTACGACCCATTCTAAAAATAAACAAAGCTTTCATTCAATCGAAACTAACACAGTTCTAAGCGCTTGTTCATCAGCATCATAAAAAACATCAAGTGTAAGCAAAATACTCAGAACGAAAGCCATAAATCTCACATAATGGGCCGGCGCATCGGAGCGCGCGTACCATGACGTCATGCGTCGGGCGGTTACGTGCTTTTTTTGACGTGCTTTCGGTGGCGTCAGCTGATCCTCTGTAACGCCCGAAGGGCCTGCAAGCCCCAAAAAAAAATACATTTTAACGCCCAAGGGCTCTGCAAGCCCCAAACGGACAAGATTTGGAGACTGTTCACATTTGACCTTGTTGCAACTAAACGAATCATTATTTCTCTATCTAATATTAAAAAAATACTTTTTATTCTGTCAATTAATTCTGAAAGTTAAAAAGTTTGTTCGGATCAATTTTAGTGTTTTTCTGGTGGAATTTTAATATATTTATCATTGAGTTTGCCATTAAAAGGCAGATAATAGTTGTGTGAATTAGATATGTAAAGGATTCAATCAAGTAAGTAAAATAATAGGTATTTTTTTTAATATTCCGCAACGCATGGTTTGATTAATGCTTGTTGAAAACGGCGTGTTGTTTTTTTGGTTTAATTACGTTGATTTCTTTCATGATTCCTTGTAATCATCGAACAATTATTATTTAAGTGATTATTCTGTCCATTGAATACGAAAATATTACTGTCCAACTACAAAATGTAAAAAAAAACACGGGTCCGACTCAAGTAGTCCGCCATCTTGCAATCCGATGCATTAAGCAAAGTTTACATGGTGGATAAATTTACTCCTCAGAATTCCGGATTATTTTAATTTGATATTTTTGTTCCGGTTCTATCCTTGCGTTTTTTTTTTTTTATATATTTCTTTATTTTCATTATTTATCAGTATGGAAGGTTATAGTCCACCATCTGCCGGTAACGGGCGGTCTCGTGGTACCCGAGGTCGGCTCAAGGTGGTGCACGTGGCCGTGCTTGCGCTCGTGGCCATGCTGAGAGTGGTGGTCGTGGCAGTGCACGAGGCCTGCTTGCTGCTGAATTGTATGCTTCATTGTTTATTTATTTATATAAGGTAACTTCACAGCTGACAGTAAATATAACATATGTATTATTTAAAACATTACGCCAATTACGAAGTACATAGAAAAATATGAAATATAGAGAGTGACTATTTATAATATTATTATGTGAGTGCGTGTATCTGTGCGGTGTAGGTGCTGTTAATGTGTGTGATGATATGTGTATGACTATAGAAGTATGACTAAATTGGCACTACTAGGTAAGCTGAATAACCGGCGTTAGGATTTTTATTATTATTATGGAGGATTTGGATAATCTCCAATTTAAGTTTGTTACGTGTGGTAGAAAAGGGGTCCAAAGGTGAGAATTTATCATAATATAATGCAGGTAGACGCAAAAATGGTGACATCTTTAGATAATTAGTAGAGGCCGATGGTACAGATAGCGTAGAGGTATGTCTGGTACGTCTGAGTGGAACGTTAAAGTGTATTCTGTTGAGCAGTTGTGGACAGTCAAATTCGCCTGCCACTAGGTATATATCATCGGGGCTTAAATTGTAGGAATGAAGAAGAGAGTCCTTAAAGTCTTTTAACATTTTTGGTGAATTATTGTTGGGGGGTATATAAACTGCGGCTAAGTGTAGGTCGCCCTTCTGTGATGACTTAGAAAAAACATAATTCTTAACTGTTACCCAAATACATTCCGCGCATCCAATTTGAATGTCTGACCTCGCTGTGGCACAGTAACCACGTTTAATACATATCATACCCCGCCACCCTTTTTACCGCTAGGGCGATCGTATCTAAATACATCATAACGACCATCACATATTTCTGTGTTCAATATTCCGTCGTACAGCCAACTTTCCGTAATGATTATAATGTCGAAATCATGCGATTCAATAATACGGTAAAAAACAGGTAGTTTAGTCCTAAGTCCGCGCGTATTCTGATAATAAACTTTTAACTTATTCATGCTATTATTAAGATGTGGCAGGTAGTTAACCGGAATAATGTTTGAACAAAAGAGAAAAAATGAATGAGCGCGGGTACTTAGGAAATAATTTGCCAGACTGCATGTGACGCGAGCTATAACGGACCAACGATAAGTAGTGAGTAATATGCGAGCCAGTGGTTCTCAACGCGAGGGTCGTTAAGAGTGTCAGTTTTTTACTAGAATTATTTTGTATCTGGGTATGAGTGTGTGTAAGTAGTTTGTAAGTGTATCGTGTTAAACATTATGAAAGTGGTTTTTACTACAATATTGAATACAATTGACGGATAAGATAACATTCGTAGCATGCAAATTACTTTGAAATAAGAAACTTCTCCAAATCTTCTTCCGAGGCAATTGCAGCGGGTGGTGATTTTTCGTGGCAGCGCATGTAGACTGAGCAGTTTTTTAACCCACACAAATTTGATGTCCAGTTCCTTCGCGCGTTTACGGCAATTATTAAGCAGGATTTTGTTAGCTATCGTGAGGTGCTCGTTTATAAAGACTTTCGATGAATTACCCTCGAAGCCTAGATCGTTTGTTTTTTTTTTTTTTCTTTTTTTTTTTTTTTTCGGCTGGCAACACTGCCTGAGTGACATGCCAAATTTTTGTTCCGTATTTTATAATTAGTTTTATTTAAATTTTAAGTGTAATTAAGGTGTAATTATATATTTAAATGTAAAGTAACTGCATAAATACTTAGGATTATTGTTTTCCTGCAAAATTACAAAGTCAATCACAGTGTTGATAGCCCACCGTTACCGGCAACCTATAACGAGCAGCTGATGTCCAATCTGCGAATTTAAACGGGGAGTATTGTATACATTTATTAATAATAAGCACACAATCTTCACGACTCTGTAACACATTTTATTGAGTCTTAGTTTCACAATTTTTGGTTGATTTGGCACTAGGTCTAAGTCACTTTGTAAAAAAATATATAAAAATAAAAAATAAAAACTCAGCGAAACTTTGATGTCAATTATCAAAATACTGTATTTCTGGAATTCTTACATTGTACTTAACAACAATAACGTTGACTATCGTTATTTTTTTAATTGTAATCTTTGATAAACTTGAATTCTTGTAACATAGGCATTCTACCCACATATGCAAAAGTAAAAAGTAAAGTAAAGTCAATAGAATAAATGTAAATTTGTATTGATCTGAGCAAATCAGTTGCATTTCAATAAGATTCAGCAGACTACCTCATTTCCTTTTAAGCAACACTAACTTCTCCCATTTTTTCTTTCATTTCTAGCTTTCCCTTTTTGTTTGACTATCTAATTAGTTTTCACCGTTTATTTCATTCTACTTTCAGTACTTATTCCTGAACTGAAACCATGCCTGTGATGACCCGCAAGGCTGCAACTCAGGAGTTGGAGCTTAAATTGAAAACAACCCTACAAAATCTTAAGGCTTCTAACAGTAAATGTGAACAGCTGTTACAGGAAATAGAGGATAGTGAGAAAGAAGTCGAGAAGGTTGTTTACAAAAATACTAGCTTAAAACAGGAGCTAGTAGACCTACATCGACAATACCTGGATGTTGTTGATGAACGGGACAAATTGCGGTTAATTACAGATGGTTTCAACAACTGCAGTAACTTATATGAGGAGGCTTTGCATAAGGTTAGGGACCTAGAAGAAGAATTAGTTTATGCAAATGTACAAATAAATAAATTCCAGAAACAAAAGGAATGTACTCAAGCTAAGGAAACAAATAACTTATACAAGGAATTATTTCATAGTAATTGCAACCCTCAGTCCTTAATAACAATAGACCTTACTGAAGATTCTATATTAAAACATAATAATAGTAGTTATAAAGTAAGTCAAAATAAAATAAAAAAATATGCAAAACTAAATAAAATCATAAATAAATGCAATAAATTTAGGAATCAACAAAAACACAGTTCCAATAATATTAAACTAAGAAAGGAACGTGGTATTCTTAAAAGTAAATTAAATAACTACCAAATTAAATTAGAAGACAGCAAAAACATTTATGAGATTGATACTCAACGCTTGCAGTCTGAAATTCAGGTACTGGAAGAGTCAATTCATTCACTGTATACTAAGTATGTAAGGTCTGAAAAACAAATTCAGGAGCACATCCTTGCTGCAAATGAGTTAGTGGACATGTGCAATTCTAAAGCAGTCAAAGTGGACCTGCTGACTCTCAGCGGCCCTCAATGTTCATTGCAAAGGAAATCCGAACTTGGCAAGCTCCAACCTGAGGCAACGGAGAACCCGTCCCAGTCAGAACTTGCTCAGGTCTCCATTCCTAATATAGATACTCCAGATATTGAACAAGGTCCAGTGCAAGTAGTGCAGACGGAAGCTAGCTCTCTCCCTTGTACTAGTAAAGTTGGTTCCTTGTCCATTATGTTTTCTGATAGTTTTGGAAGAGGGTTAGGAAAATTACTTAGCAACAACCTGAGTCATTCTTCTCAAAACTTCTGTATGCCACAGACTTCCTACACACAAATAATGTCTTCAATAATTAGGAATGAATATGATCCAAATGGCATTATTACAGTACTTATAGGTAATAGTTATAATGTAACAAAAGATGACATCACTGATAGTGTCACCAAACTACTAAAGTTAAATTGCAAGAAAGTAATTTTGTGTGCTTTCCCATACTTTGAGCAATTGTCAAATAGGCAAAACAACTACATTCACATGCTAAATAATTACATGCATTTCTTAGTTAGTCACCATAGTGACAAGTTTGTATTTTTTGACACCAACATTTTTGTTGAAAAGCTAAAGTCGACTAGAGATACTGTGTATCTGCCGATTAGTTTTAGACGTCAAATAGCTAGACTATTAGCTTTTATTATTAACCCAGACATAAGTAGTATGTCGAAGTCACCTTTAGTTAGCACCACTATTAGTAATAGTACTAATGTTGAGGTGGTTAGCTCAGATAATTTAAACTAGTTTGTAAGACAACAGAAGGTACCAATAATACTACAGTTCCACTTAAAAACAAAAAGGTATTTTCTAGCACTACAATAGTTAACTGTAGAAAAGGGGCTAAGCAGAAATCCTTGAAATTATTTCATCAAAATATTCAAGGATTTAACTCCAAACAATTGGAAATTGAATTGTTTTTAGAAAAAACAATGTTTGACATTATTTGCATAACTGAGCATTGGTTAAAAGATTCTGAAATGTTAATTAATTACGAGAATTATAATGTGGCCAGTTGTTTTAACCGAAAATCAATGCTGCGTGGTGGTTCACTAATCCTAATTAAACGTTGTATAAAATCAAAAGCTCGTAAAGACATAGTTGAACTATCGGTTGAACATAGCGTTGAACTGTCTTGTGTTGAGCTAGATAAGCATGTTATAGTGTGCGTTTACAGACCCCCAAATTATCAAAACTTCTCTATATTTGAGTCAGTAATGGAAGATGTTTTGGCTAAACTTGCAACTGGTAATAAATCAGTTATTATCTGTGGAGACTTTAACATTAATATTTTAGAAAATAATTCAAATACCAGTAGATTATTGAATTTGTTTAAATCATTCAATTTGTCAAATGTGTTTTTGGAACCAACCCGAACAACTACAACTTCTGTTTCATGTATTGATAATGTATTTTGTTGCTGCGACTATTTAGATAAAGCTATCGTTAATTATCTCCCTTCAGATCACAGCGGTCAAACCGTAACTTTTGAGTCCAACATAGCGATACAAAAAGTGCAGATACAATCCAGACCAATAACATTTGTCAATTTAAATAAATTTAAAAGCACTTTAATTTGTAAGTTAAGTAATCAGGACCTTACAATGAATAATGTTAATAGTTTGTATAAAGAATTCTTTTCGGTAGTTCAAACCGAGTTTAATAATATTTTTAAGAAGAAGTCTAAAAGTATCAGCCCTAAGTTTTTATTTAGTGACTGGGCAACTAAAGGACTTAGGAAAAGTAGGGAAAAACTTTTCGAGCTGTATGGCCTTAAGCCTTATATTAACACGGAAACTTTTAATAAGTATGTTGCTTCTTACTCAAAAATTTTTAAGAACACTTGTAAGGCTGCTAAAGCCTTATACATTAGCAACAAGGTAAAATCAGCAGACAATAAAATAAAGACGGTTTGGAAAATTATCAATAATGAAACGAACAGGATCAAAAAGCAAAATTCTGATTACACACTGGAGACGTCACGTGGTCTCATTTGCGATAACAAAAAAGTTGCTCAGGAATTTGTGAATTTCTTTACCAGTGTCCCACTAAAAACCACTGAAATCTTAAATTCTTCGCCCTCGCGTGCTTTTGATTTAATGAGGGCGAATATTTCTGCCTGCCCGATTGAATTTAACTTTAAGCATATTAACCCCTTAACAGTAATAAAATCTTTTAAGCAAATCAAGATCAAATTGACCGAAGATCTTTGGGGAATGTCTATTAAAGTCTGTACCTCCATAATTGAAACTATAGCACCTTACTTAGCCTTAATATTTAATTTGTGTGTGGATCAAGGAGTCTTCCCGGATCTAATGAAATACAGTAAGGTAATACCACTTTTCAAATCCGGGGACAGTAAAGACACTAATAATTATAGACCTGTGTCCGTGTTGCCGGTTTTCAGCAAGGTTTTTGAAAAGATAATGCTTAGTCAGATGCTCAATCATTTTAATACTAATAAAATCCTTCACGAGCAACAGTATGGTTTCACCAAAGGGCGTTGTACGACCGACGCTGGTGTTACCTTATTAAAACATATTTTTAACGCGTGGGAAGATGCTCAAGACGCCATAGGAATCTTTTGTGACCTCTCCAAGGCATTTGATTGCGTCGATCACGAAACCCTGCTTTTGAAACTTGAGCATTACGGACTTGGAAAACTTGCGCTTAGTTTAATAAAATCTTATTTAAATGATAGACAACAGCAAGTTCAAATAAATGGTGTCAATTCACTTGGTTTAAAGGTAAAAATGGGTGTTCCACAAGGCTCGATATTGGGTCCTTTCCTCTTTTTAGTATATATTAATGACCTACTCCATTTATTAATAAATCAACCACAAATGGTGTTATTTGCTGACGATACTTCCTTAATTTTTAAGGTAGATAGACGTGCTTCAAATTTTGACGACGTAAATAACGCCCTACTGCTGGTCCAAAATTGGTTCACGGCTAATAATTTAGTACTAAATGGAAATAAAACTAAGTGTATAAGATTTTCTTTACCAAACGTCAAGAGTAGTGATTGTGAGATAGTATTGAATCAAGAGAAGCTAGAATTCGTCGACAAAACGGTTTTCTTGGGGATCACGCTCGACTCAAGGCTACAATGGGGTCCTCATTTAACATCTCTAGCAGGACGGCTAAGTTCAGCAGCTTACGCTGTCAGAAAAATCCGTCAATTTACTGATGTAGATACCGCGAGGCTGGTCTATTTTAGTTACTTTCATAGTATCATGTCTTACGGTATTTTGCTTTGGGGACGGGCTGCAGACATCGAGTCTATTTTTATTCTGCAGAAAAGAGCCATCAGAGCCATATATAATCTCCGCAGGCGCGATTCTCTAAGGGAATTGTTTAAGGATATTAACATCATGACTGTACCTTGTCAATACATCTATGAAAACATCATGTACGTAAGAAAAAATTTACATCTTTACAGTAAAAGAGGTGAAAGACATAATTATAGTACTAGAAATCGGGACCTATTAGTTCAACCAGGTTTCAGACTGGCTAAAGTAGACTCATCTTTCATGGGGTACTGTCTAAAATGTTGTAATAAAATACCTCCCCACATACTTCAACTGAATGAGACAAAATTCAAATCCTTTGTTAAACGCACACTATTCAGGCAGGCATATTATAGGTTGGAGGACTTCATAACTGATAAAAATGCCTGGCTTAATGCCGGTCCTGCTCCACACCACAACTAATTAATTGACATTCGAATCACTGTTGAAGCTGCTGAAGATAGTAAGAATTTATTTGCATTATATAAACTCAATCTCCTTTTTATTATATAGATGCATTGCACAGATGTGAGTACTTTGTACTATAGAGCTACCATTTACCGGGTAATGTCATAGATTGACTTGAATGTGCCTTGGCGGCTGATAGTATGTCATGCTCACTCAAATGTCTCGCTGACGGTGGCGCGTGTGTCGGATCATTTAGCTCCCTTCAAAATGGTTGAGCTGAATGGTGCTGATCATTGCGTCATGTTCGTGAACGGGCGCCGTCAGTTGGGACTGGTCATCTCTTAGCTGCCAGGGCTTATTTTAATAAATTATTAGCTGGATTGTTTTTAATTATGTTTTGATGCACTCTGGACGCTTTTAACGTGTACGGTTTTTTGTACATCGTTCTCACTTATAGTGAACAACATTAATCGATGTAACTAAGATATATGTAAAAACATTATTATTTAAAAGAGTGTCCATGGAGTTTCTTGCCCGTTCTTCTCCATAGGTACCTACTACGCTTTGGAATGGGCAACTAGCTTCATATTTCTGACTGACCGACTCCTTGACAATTCAAAAGTGCCTGTAAATGGTTTAATTGAAATAAATGATTTGAGTTTGAGTTTAAATGATTTGAGTTTGAGTTTGAAGTTATACCTTTGAATTTGTTGATTATCCGAAAATTTGCAATGACACAGTCTTTAGCGTTTCTGTTCCTAAATTAAGCAACAATTCGCTTAGGTTTAGAAAAGAGAAATAGATGACTATGATCTGTTCATCAATTTTATGTGCAGCATGTATAGAAAGTGCGACTACATCGACACGCCGCCATTGATTGACTCGGATTGGGAGGTAGCTCTGTTCACTTTGAATTGGAACCCTCCAGCGAAGCTAGCCAGATATTTTGAAGGACTAAGTTTATTGGAAGCTTTTTTACTAGTCAGAGGCTTACCGATGATGAACACGTGTTTCCCGAACACTTACTACTTTTGCGCTATCCTTCAATGGTGTTCGATTCCAGAGCGCTCATTGACGCGAAGCTTGAGGGATTGTACTTCTTCACGAATACCGTAAATTGCAGGTGCATGGAAAATGAACTAATCTTTTCTGAAAGTTACCTTATAGGCTCCACCGAATACAATTTGCACTCAGCTGGTAGAATGCATCAGTACGACGAAACTCGCACTCTCGAATGCTCGCACTGGGCCGCCTAGCGTGGTCCGTTCAAATATAACGATATTATACAATAAGACATTTGTCGAACGACGTTGTCGCGCTTGACCAAAGCTAGGACCGGCGAACCATGTTGTAGACATGTAGTTGTGGCAATCCTTCTCTTCTTGCTGGCGGGCGCACCACAGGCCTTACCACCCGCTCTGTGCCCAGCCGAAGCCCAATGTCCATGCATCGGTAGCACCGCAAGGCCCTGGGCTGCAGCAGCTTCACCCTCGCCGCAACCCACCCCACCAATAGACGCCCACCGGCAGCGACCTTATTCGCGGCCGCCACCGGGCACCGCACTCAAATCGTGCCGAGCCCAGAAGCGTCGTCGCGTATGTCGCCCGTCCGCACGTCTCCTGGCAGACATCCACCGAATCACATGTTAATCGCAACAAACGACGCAATTTTTTAATTCAAAGCTTTACATGAGATTTTTTGATGTTCGCTCGTCCTTGTGACTTCAGTGGTGGATGGTCTTGTCGACTATATTCTGCACAGAAACTCCCACAAGTTCAAGAATATGAAAAAGAATAATACTAAAGAGCGTGAAGAGTGCGCGAGCGTTGAACTCGCTCTCGTTCAGCCCACCGCTCCGAATAGATCTGAATATAGCTTTACTGATATTCCCAACAGGCATGATACAAAAGAACTATGGAATTTTCATCAATGAAGAGCAGCTAAATAACAGATTTCACGAATGGTGGTTGGAAACTTGGGGGGTGTTCAAATTCATCGGGAACCTAGGATCAATCGCCTTTTCATTGTACATATGCTATAATTACTAAGGCTCCGCTGTCACAACTTCCCGACAACAATCATCGGGCAGTTGCCCACCAAATACGACATCTATCTGGTCCGAGCATCCTCCCTTTTCCAAGAGTATGAGTGAATTGTGTTGAAAAGTTCCTCATATTATATATAATTCGGTTTATACATGTATATATATATATTATATTTATAATTTAGGTTTATGCGTATATTTATTTTTTAAATATTGATTCCCAAATGTGTTTTTATAAATTGCACCTACCACTGTTTGTCTCTGCAGCACCCAAAGCTTGACTGGTAAAAAATGCCTATGGGATTATGTCCGCCACTGTACGTCCTTGTGCCTAAAGTATTTGTGCATAAATAAATAAATAAAAGGTGTAGACAGACAGTAAGCGTACATTTAACACCATTAAGTTTGTAAATCACAATGTTTATTATTAAGTAGATAGACAGGATGTTATATCAACGTAGTAACACCCTGTATATCTACTTAATAATAGTGGTCACTTGTTTGTCTACTAATTTTTCCTAAGTATGGGTATACGTGTCGGTTAAATTGTTGTTGGAAACCACTGAACCGATAATATATCCATTCAATTGTTATCGCGCTTAACTTAAAACGTGCGGGCTACGTGTATAGCCTCCGAGATTGCTGTTTTAAATGATATTTGCAATTCTTTATGGTTTAGAAATCATGTGAAAATATATCAGTTCAAAATGAATTTCAGGTAATTTGGATCTTTATGAGATGCCTGCGGATGCTTGTATTTACGCACAGCCTTTTACTTTAACAAGGGAAGTTTACGAACTCAGAATAGTTGGTCATATTGGGGCGCCCGATTACTCGCTTGTTTCGCTTTCCCCAGATATGCAAGTGACAGTGCGCGAATATTCGTACAGGATAAAAGAGATGATCAGCAATGGAGAAATAGATGACTATGACCTGTTCATCAATTTTATGTGCAGCATGTATAAAAAGTGCGACTACATCGACACGCCGCCATTGATTGACTCGGATTGGGAGGTAGCTCTGTTCACTTTGAATTGGAACCCTCCAGCGAAGCTAGCCAGATATTTTGAAGGACTAAGTTATTGGAAGCTTTTTTACTAGTCAAAGGCTTACCGATGATGAACACGTGTTTCCCGAACACTTACTACTTTTGCGCTATCCTTCAATGGTGTTCGATTCCAGAGCGCTCATTGACGCGAAGCTTGAGGGATTGTACTTCTTCACGAATACCGTAAATTGCAGGTGCATGGAAAATGAACTAATCTTTTCTGAAAGTTACCTTATAGGCTCCACCGAATACAATTTGCACTCAGCTGGGAGAATGCATCAGTACGACGAAACTCGCACTCTCGAATGCTCGCACTGGGCCGCCTAGCGTGGTCCGTTCAAATATAACGATATTATACAATAAGACATTTGTCGAACGATGTCGTCGCGCTTGGCCAAAGCTAGGACCGGCGAACCATGTTGTAGACATGTAGTTGTGGCAATCCTTCTCTTCTTGCTGGCGGGCGCACCACAGGCCTTACCACCCGCTCTGTGCCCAGCCGAAGCCCAATGTCCATGCATCGGTAGCACCGCAAGGCCCTGGGCTGCAGCAGCTTCACCCTCGCCGCAACCCACCCCACCAATAGACGCCCACCGTCAGCGACCTAATTCGCCGCCGCCACCGGGCACCGCACTCAAATCGTGCCGAGCCCAGAAGCGTCGGCGCGTATGTCGCCCGTCCGCACGTCCGCACGTCTCCTGGCAGACATCCACCGAATCACATGTTAATCGCAACAAACGACGCAATTTTTTAATTCAAAGCTTTACATGAGATTTTTTGATGTTCGCTCGTCCTTGTGACTTCAGTGGTGGATAGTCTTGTCGACTATATTCTGCACAGAAACTCCCACAAGTTCAAGAATATGAAAAAGAATAATACTAAAGAGCGTGAAGAGTGCGCGAGCGTTGAACTCGCTCTCGTTCAGCCCACCGCTCCGAATAGATCTGAATATAGCTTTATTGATATTCCCAACAGGCATGATACAAAAGAACTATGGAATTTTCATCAATGAAGAGCAGCTGAAAAACAGATTTCACGAATGGTGGTTGGAAACTTGGGGGGTGTTCAAATTCATCGGGAACCTAGGATCAATCGCCTTTTCATTGTACATATGCTATAATTACTAAGGCTCCGCTGTCACAACTTCCCGACAACAATCATCGGGCAGTTGCCCACCAAATACGACATCCATCTGGTCGGAGCATCCTCCCTTTTCCAAGAGTATGAGTGAATTGTGTTGAAAAGTTCCTCATATTATATATAATTCGGTTTATACATGTATATATATATATATTGTATTTATAATTTAGGTTTATGCGTATATTTATTTTTTAAATATTGATTCCCAAATGTGTTTTTATAAATTGCACCTACCACTGTTTGTCTCTGCAGCACCCAAAGCTTGACTGGTAAAAAATGCCTATGGGATTATGTCCGCCACTGTACGTCCTTGTGCCTAAAGTATTTGTGCATAAATAAATAAATAAAAGGTGTAGACAGACAGTAAGCGTACATTTAACACCATTAAGTTTGTAAATCACAATGTTTATTATTATGTAGATAGACAGGATGTTTTATCAACGTAGTAACACCCTGTATATTAGGGTGGGTCATTTTTCTTTTTTTTTTTTTTTTTTATTGTAATAGTGATGAAAGGGTGCTGTATAAATTAAATGTGCAAATTATTATAAGTTCCTATTTTGATTAACTGCCTCCGGATTAGCTTTGAAGTTTCAAAATTTTCGTTTTTTAGGGGTACTTTCAACAATAAATAAGAATAATTGAAATTGAGACTTATAATACGATTTTCATATAATTTACATTCAAATATAATCAACTTCTTAAAACCAATGAATAACCGTCATTGTTTTGATTATTTACGGAGTGAAGTGAGGTGGTGGGGGGCGTCGATTGCACTTTGCGCGACATTTATTACGCGCCAGTGACGCTACGGCTACTTAATCGTGAAGTTGTGTTACGCTCGTTTTCACCATGCAACGCACTCGAAACTCGTTAAAGTGTCCTTTACTTGGTGAAATAAGTGATATTAAAGACAATATGCTACCGACTTATGAAGAAATTATGAAATATTATGAGTGGGCGCGGTGGCAGTTCAAATTTGAAAAAGATACTAAAAAGGAACCAACATTTCTGGAAATTGCGAATATTATCTCGACTAGAATCGAAGAAATATGGAAAAAAGCATCTCTTCCTATTGTCTCCCACACAAGAGTGACTCAAATGTTAAAATGTTATCACTTGAAGTACAAAAATCTATTGAAGTCCTACCCCAAAATATCAGAAAAAACATTAGAAGAGTTCCGGCGTGGCAGCAAGGTTTTGTTTGATATTTGTGCTTGCAAGTGTAAGAACTTGAATGAGTGTAACTGTTCTAGAGATCGGAGATTACCTATCAAAGAGCACTGTTTCTTAATTGATCAACGTACCACAAGAAATATGATAATAGGAAACATCGATATCGCTACTACGAATCAACTAAAAAAAAACTTAAAATGGAAAATTCATAAGCAAATAGCCTCGCGTAAATATCAGGAAGAATGCACCTCACATAAGCCAATGACAAGCCAGCTTCAAACCGATATTTCTTCTTCCTCTGATTCCAATGAGTCTGGTGATGACACTTCACTCAAGCTAGTTACAACTACAGCTCCGCAAAAGAAGGCCGCCGTTAGCATGGATTATTCTACGCTCGCGAAAACGTGCGACAGGTACGGAATATCAGACAGGGCAGGGGCAGCTATCGCTTCAGTAGTTTTGCAAGCTACCAGATCATCCATACCGGTTATTGACAAAAATAAGCTACGCAGGGAACGATCAAAAACAAGACAGAACATAATGGCGAAAGACAGAGTTTTACAAGTACCCGCTTTATATTTCGATGGCCGGAAAGATAAAACCTTAGTTGTGTCAAAAAAAGCAGGCAGAAGTTACAGACAGAGTATCCTAGAAGAGCACATTTCGTTGATAAAAGAACCAGAATCAAAGTATTTGGGCTATGTTTCTCCAACCTTTGGAACTTCTAAGGGAATAGAAAAAGCCATTACTGATTATTTTTTAAAAGAAAACATTTCATTGGAATCTGTACTGGCGATTGGATGCGATGGAACGAATGTTAACGTTGGAAGATATGGAGGCATCATTCGTTTACTAGAGAAGAGATTAAATAAACCATTACAATGGATTATTTGCTTGCTTCACATGAATGAGTTACCATTTCGACATTTGTTCACACATATTGATGGCGCTACATCTAGACCTCAAACATTTACAGGAACGATTGGAAAACAACTGGAAAACTGTGAAAACAAACGTGTTGTTGAGTTTCATCCGAGTCCTTCGGAGTTACCAGAGTTATCACGTCAAGATCTTAGTACCGACCAATTATATTTGTATAGGATTGTCTCTGCTGTCATAAGCGGTGTGTTTCCTGAAGACTTAGCCAATAAATCACCAGGTAAGATGTCTCATGCCAGATGGCTCACCCGTGCTAATCGAATAGTCCGTCTTTATGTTGCGGCAGAAGCTCCTTCTGAAAACCTAATCATTTTAGCAACCTATGTTGTGAAAGTTTACACTCCGACTTGGTTCGCCATAAAGACTCATCCTACTTGTAAAGATGGAACACGACATTTGTGGAAACTAATCTCTGCCTCTAGGTATCTACCAGCTAATCTCAAAACTGTGATAGATCCTGTCATCATAAGAAATAGCTATTTTGCTCACCCCGAAAATGCATTATTGGCAATGTTGACTGATCCACAAAAACACGTTCGTGAGTTAGCTGCGCGTCGTATTCTGAAAGCCCGTGCCATTACACAGACACAAACAAAACTCAGACTGTTTCAAGTTCCCGACTTAAACCTAGACGCCACTTCTTACCTCGATCTTATTGATTGGCAGCTTAATGTCACCGAACCTCCTATTCTCAAGAGTATAAGTGTCGAAGATTTGCAAATATTTGTTGCACAAGGGGGTGAGGGTGAATTTCCTCTACTACGCCTGCCATGTCATACTCAAGCAGTTGAACGGGCCGTCAAGACTGTGACTAAAGCATCAAATACTTTATGCAGCAAATCTGCAAGAGAAGGCTTCATTAAGGCTCAGATAGAATCTCGCAAAGATATGCCAAAATTTGACAGCAAGAAGGATTTTGTAGTTAATTAAAAATAATAATTAACATACTTTTACTGCGTATTGATTCTTAATTTTTCTTTAATAAACGAATATATCCGATTACCTTGCGTTTTATTACAAAAAAAAACTATATTAAATCTTGTATTTTTTACTTCTAAAAAGATAAAAAAAAGCTTTTTTGTGCAATTTTTCAAAACTTCGAGATCAATTCGGAGGCAGAATATGATATCCAATCTTGAATTTCTTTTGGATATGAATTAAAGACGTACTATAACACCCTTTTATCGCTATTACATGTATGAATTAACAACATTTTTTTTCTTCATACATTCGTGGCCCACCCTACTGTATATCTACTTAATAATAGTGGTCACTTGTTTGTCTACTAATTTTTCCTAAGTATGGGTATACGTGTCGGTTAAATTGTTGTTGGAAACCACTGAACCGATAATATATCCGTTCAATTGTTATCGTGCTTAACTTAAAACGTGCGGGCTACGTGTATAGCCTCCGAGATTGCTGTTGTAATTATATTTGCAATTCTTTATGGTTTAGAAATCATATGAAAATATATCAGTTCAAAATGAATTTCAGGTAATTTGGATCTTTATGAGATGCCTGCGGATGCTTGTATTTACGCACAGCCTTTTACTTTAACAAGGGAAGTTTACGAACTCAGAATAGTTGGTCATATTGGGGCGCCCGATTACTCGCTTGTTTCGCTTTCCCCAGATATGCAAGTGACAGTGCGCGAATATTCTTACAGGATAAAAGAGATGATCAGCAATGGAGAAATAGATGACTATGATCTGTTCATCAATTTTATGTGCAGCATGTATAGAAAGTGCGACTACATCGACACGCCGCCATTGATTGACTCGGATTGGGAGGTAGGTCTGTTCACTTTGAATTGGAACCCTCCAGCGAAGCTAGCCAGATATTTTGAAGGACTAAGTTTATTGGAAGCTTGTTTACTAGTCAAAGGCTTACCGATGATGAACACGTGTTTCCCGAACACTTACTACTTTTGCGCTATCCTTCAATGGTGTTCGATTCCAGAGCGCTCATTGACGCGAAGCTTGAGGGATTGTACTTCTTCACGAATACCGTAAATTGCAGGTGCATGGAAAATGAACTAATCTTTTCTGAAAGTTACCTTATAGGCTCCACCGAATACAATTTGCACTCAGCTGGGAGAATGCATCAGTACGACGAAACTCGCACTCTTGAATGCTCGCACTGGGCCGCCTAGCGTGGTCCGTTCAAATATAACGATATTATACAATAAGACATTTGTCGAACGACGTCGTCGCGCTTGACCAAAGCTAGGACCGGCGAACCATGTTGTAGACATGTAGTTGTGGCAATCCTTCTCTTCTTGCTGGCGGGCGCACCACAGGCCTTACCACCCGCTCTGTGCCCAGCCGAAGCCCAATGTCCATGCATCGGTAGCACCGCAAGGCCCTGGGCTGCAGCAGCTTCACCCTCGCCGCAACCCAACCCACCAATAGACGCCCACCGGCAGCGACCTTATTCGCCGCCGCCACCGGGCACCGCACCCAAATCGTGCCGAGCCCAGAAGCGTCGGCGCGTATGTCGCCCGTCCGCACGTCCGCACGTCTCCTGGCAGACCTCCACCGAATCACATGTTAATCGCAACAAACGACGCAATTTTTTAATTCAAAGCTTTACATGAGATTTTTTGATGTTCGCTCGTCCTTGTGACTTCAGTGGTGGATAGTCTTGTCGACTATATTCTGCACAGAAACTCCCACAAGTTCAAGAATATGAAAAAGAATAATACTAAAGAGCGTGAAGAGTGCGCGAGCGTTGAACTCGCTCTCGTTCAGCCCACCGCTCCGAATAGATCTGAATATAGCTTTATTGATATTCCCAACAGGCATGATACAAAAGAACTATGGAATTTTCATCAATGAAGAGCAGCTGAAAAACAGATTTCACGAATGGTGGTTGGAAACTTGGGGGGTGTTCAAATTCATCGGGAACCTAGGATCAATCGCCTTTTCATTGTACATATGCTATAATTACTAAGGCTCCGCTGTCACAACTTCCCGACAACAATCATCGGGCAGTTGCCCACCAAATACGACATCCATCTGGTCGGAGCATCCTTCCTTTTCCAAGAGTAAGAGTATGAGTGAATTGTGTTGAAAAGTTCCTCATATTATATATAATTCGGTTTATACATGTATATATATATACTATATTTATAATTTAGGTTAATGCGTATATTTATTTTTTAAATATTGATTCCCAAATGTGTTTTTATAAATTGCACCTACCACTGTTTATCTCTGCAGCACCCAAAGCTTGACTGGTAAAAAATGCCTATGGGATTATGTCCGCCACTGTACGTCCTTGTGCCTAAAGTATTTGTGCATAAATAAATAAATAAAAGGTATAGACAGACAGTAAGCGTACATTTAACACCATTAAGTTTGTAAATCACAATGTTTATTATTAAGTAGATAGACAGGATGTTATATCAACGTAGTAACACCCTGTATATCTACTTAATAATAGTGGTCACTTGTTTGTCTACTAATTTTTCCTAAGTATGGGTTAAAAAATGCCTATGGGATTATGTCCGCCACTGTACGTCCTTGTGCCTAAAGTATTTGTGCATAAATAAATAAATAAAAGGTGTAGACAGACAGTAAGCGTACATTTAACACCATTAAGTTTGTAAATCACAATGTTTATTATTAAGTAGATAGACAGGATGTTATATCAACGTAGTAACACCCTGTGCTACTTAATAATAGTGGTCACTTGTTTGTCTACTAATTTTTCCTAAGTATGGGTATACGTGTCGGTTAAATTGTTGTTGGAAACCACTGAACCGATAATATATCCGTTCAATTGTTATCGCGCTTAACTTAAAACGTGCGGGCTACGTGTATAGCCTCCGAGATTGCTGTTTTAAATGATATTTGCAATTCTTTATGGTTTAGAAATCATGTGAAAATATATCAGTTCAAAATGAATTCAGGTAATTTGGATCTTTATGAGATGCCTGCGAATGCTTGTATTTACGCACAGCCTTTTACTTTAACAAGGGAAGTTTACGAACTCAGAATAGTTGGTCATATTGGGGCGCCCGATTACTCGCTTGTTTCGCTTTCCCCAGATATGCAAGTGACAGTGCGCGAATATTCTTACAGGATAAAAGAGATGATCAGCAATGGAGAAATAGATGACTATGATCTGTTCATCAATTTTATCTGCAGCATGTATAGAAAGTGCGACTACATCGACACGCCGCCATTGATTGACTCGGATTGGGAGGTAGGTCTGTTCACTTTGAATTGGAACCCTCCAGCGAAGCTAGCCAGATATTTTGAAGGACTAAGTTTATTGGAAGCTTGTTTACTAGACAAAGGCTTACCGATGATGAACACGTGTTTCCCGAACACTTACTACTTTTGCGCTATCCTTCAATGGTGTTCGATTCCAGAGCGCTCATTGACGCGAAGCTTGAGGGATTGTACTTCTTCACGAATACCGTAAATTGCAGGTGCATGGAAAATGAACTAATCTTTTCTGAAAGTTACCTTATAGGCTCCACCGAATACAATTTGCACTCAGCTGGGAGAATGCATCAGTACGACGAAACTCGCACTCTCGAATGCTCGCACTGGGCCGCCTAGCGTGGTCCGTTCAAATATAACGATATTATACAATAAGACATTTGTCGAACGACGTCGTCGCGCTTGACCAAAGCTAGGACCGGCGAACCATGTTGTAGACATGTAGTTGTGGCAATCCTTCTCTTCTTGCTGGCGGGCGCACCACAGGCCTTACCACCCGCTCTGTGCCCAGCCGAAGCCCAATGTCCATGCATCGGTAGCACCGCAAGGCCCTGGGCTGCAGCAGCTTCACCCTCGCCGCAACCCAACCCACCAATAGACGCCCACCGGCAGCGACCTTATTCGCCGCCGCCACCGGGCACCGCACCCAAATCGTGCCGAGCCCAGAAGCGTCGGCGCGTATGTCGCCCGTCCGCACGTCCGCACGTCTCCTGGCAGACATCCACCGAATCACATGTTAATCGCAACAAACGACGCAATTTTTTAATTCAAAGCTTTACATGAGATTTTTTGATGTTCGCTCGTCCTTGTGACTTCAGTGGTGGATAGTCTTGTCGACTATATTCTGCACAGAAACTCCCACAAGTTCAAGAATATGAAAAAGAATAATACTAAAGAGCGTGAAGAGTGCGCGAGCGTTGAACTCGCTCTCGTTCAGCCCACCGCTCCGAATAGATCTGAATATAGCTTTATTGATATTCCCAACAGGCATGATACAAAAGAACTATGGAATTTTCATCAATGAAGAGCAGCTGAAAAACAGATTTCACGAATGGTGGTTGGAAACTTGGGGGGTGTTCAAATTCATCGGGAACCTAGGATCAATCGCCTTTTCATTGTACATATGCTATAATTACTAAGGCTCCGCTGTCACAACTTCCCGACAACAATCATCGGGCAGTTGCCCACCAAATACGACATCCATCTGGTCGGAGCATCCTCCCTTTTCCAAGAGTATGAGTGAATTGTGTTGAAAAGTTCCTCATATTATATATAATTCGGTTTATACATGTATATATATATATATTGTATTTATAATTTAGGTTTATGCGTATATTTATTTTTTAAATATTGATTCCCAAATGTGTTTTTATAAATTGCACCTACCACTGTTTGTCTCTGCAGCACCCAAAGCTTGACTGGTAAAAAATGCCTATGGGATTATGTCCGCCACTGTACGTCCTTGTGCCTAAAGTATTTGTGCATAAATAAATAAATAAAAGGTGTAGACAGACAGTAAGCGTACATTTAACACCATTAAGTTTGTAAATCACAATGTTTATTATTATGTAGATAGACAGGATGTTTTATCAACGTAGTAACACCCTGTATATTAGGGTGGGTCATTTTTCATTTTTTAATTTTTTTTTATTGTAATAGTGATGAAAGGGTGCTGTATAAATTAAATGTGCAAATTATTATAAGTTCCTATTTTGATTAACTGCCTCCGGATTAGCTTTGAAGTTTCAAAATTTTCGTTTTTTAGGGGTACTTTCAACAATAAATAAGAATAATTGAAATTGAGACTTATAATACGATTTTCATATAATTTACATTCAAATATAATCAACTTCTTAAAACCAATGAATAACCGTCATTGTTTTGATTATTTACGGAGTGAAGTGAGGTGGTGGGGGGCGTCGATTGCACTTTGCGCGACATTTATTACGCGCCAGTGACGCTACGGCTACTTAATCGTGAAGTTGTGTTACGCTCGTTTTCACCATGCAACGCACTCGAAACTCGTTAAAGTGTCCTTTACTTGGTGAAATAAGTGATATTAAAGACAATATGCTACCGACTTATGAAGAAATTATGAAATATTATGAGTGGGCGCGGTGGCAGTTCAAATTTGAAAAAGATACTAAAAAGGAACCAACATTTCTGGAAATTGCGAATATTATCTCGACTAGAATCGAAGAAATATGGAAAAAAGCATCTCTTCCTATTGTCTCCCACACAAGAGTGACTCAAATGTTAAAATGTTATCACTTGAAGTACAAAAATCTATTGAAGTCCTACCCCAAAATATCAGAAAAAACATTAGAAGAGTTCCGGCGTGGCAGCAAGGTTTTGTTTGATATTTGTGCTTGCAAGTGTAAGAACTTGAATGAGTGTAACTGTTCTAGAGATCGGAGATTACCTATCAAAGAGCACTGTTTCTTAATTGATCAACGTACCACAAGAAATATGATAATAGGAAACATCGATATCGCTACTACGAATCAACTAAAAAAAAACTTAAAATGGAAAATTCATAAGCAAATAGCCTCGCGTAAATATCAGGAAGAATGCACCTCACATAAGCCAATGACAAGCCAGCTTCAAACCGATATTTCTTCTTCCTCTGATTCCAATGAGTCTGGTGATGACACTTCACTCAAGCTAGTTACAACTACAGCTCCGCAAAAGAAGGCCGCCGTTAGCATGGATTATTCTACGCTCGCGAAAACGTGCGACAGGTACGGAATATCAGACAGGGCAGGGGCAGCTATCGCTTCAGTAGTTTTGCAAGCTACCAGATCATCCATACCGGTTATTGACAAAAATAAGCTACGCAGGGAACGATCAAAAACAAGACAGAACATAATGGCGAAAGACAGAGTTTTACAAGTACCCGCTTTATATTTCGATGGCCGGAAAGATAAAACCTTAGTTGTGTCAAAAAAAGCAGGCAGAAGTTACAGACAGAGTATCCTAGAAGAGCACATTTCGTTGATAAAAGAACCAGAATCAAAGTATTTGGGCTATGTTTCTCCAACCTTTGGAACTTCTAAGGGAATAGAAAAAGCCATTACTGATTATTTTTTAAAAGAAAACATTTCATTGGAATCTGTACTGGCGATTGGATGCGATGGAACGAATGTTAACGTTGGAAGATATGGAGGCATCATTCGTTTACTAGAGAAGAGATTAAATAAACCATTACAATGGATTATTTGCTTGCTTCACATGAATGAGTTACCATTTCGACATTTGTTCACACATATTGATGGCGCTACATCTAGACCTCAAACATTTACAGGAACGATTGGAAAACAACTGGAAAACTGTGAAAACAAACGTGTTGTTGAGTTTCATCCGAGTCCTTCGGAGTTACCAGAGTTATCACGTCAAGATCTTAGTACCGACCAATTATATTTGTATAGGATTGTCTCTGCTGTCATAAGCGGTGTGTTTCCTGAAGACTTAGCCAATAAATCACCAGGTAAGATGTCTCATGCCAGATGGCTCACCCGTGCTAATCGAATAGTCCGTCTTTATGTTGCGGCAGAAGCTCCTTCTGAAAACCTAATCATTTTAGCAACCTATGTTGTGAAAGTTTACACTCCGACTTGGTTCGCCATAAAGACTCATCCTACTTGTAAAGATGGAACACGACATTTGTGGAAACTAATCTCTGCCTCTAGGTATCTACCAGCTAATCTCAAAACTGTGATAGATCCTGTCATCATAAGAAATAGCTATTTTGCTCACCCCGAAAATGCATTATTGGCAATGTTGACTGATCCACAAAAACACGTTCGTGAGTTAGCTGCGCGTCGTATTCTGAAAGCCCGTGCCATTACACAGACACAAACAAAACTCAGACTGTTTCAAGTTCCCGACTTAAACCTAGACGCCACTTCTTACCTCGATCTTATTGATTGGCAGCTTAATGTCACCGAACCTCCTATTCTCAAGAGTATAAGTGTCGAAGATTTGCAAATATTTGTTGCACAAGGGGGTGAGGGTGAATTTCCTCTACTACGCCTGCCATGTCATACTCAAGCAGTTGAACGGGCCGTCAAGACTGTGACTAAAGCATCAAATACTTTATGCAGCAAATCTGCAAGAGAAGGCTTCATTAAGGCTCAGATAGAATCTCGCAAAGATATGCCAAAATTTGACAGCAAGAAGGATTTTGTAGTTAATTAAAAATAATAATTAACATACTTTTACTGCGTATTGATTCTTAATTTTTCTTTAATAAACGAATATATCCGATTACCTTGCGTTTTATTACAAAAAAAAACTATATTAAATCTTGTATTTTTTACTTCTAAAAAGATAAAAAAAAGCTTTTTTGTGCAATTTTTCAAAACTTCGAGATCAATTCGGAGGCAGAATATGATATCCAATCTTGAATTTCTTTTGGATATGAATTAAAGACGTACTATAACACCCTTTTATCGCTATTACATGTATGAATTAACAACATTTTTTTTCTTCATACATTCGTGGCCCACCCTACTGTATATCTACTTAATAATAGTGGTCACTTGTTTGTCTACTAATTTTTCCTAAGTATGGGTATACGTGTCGGTTAAATTGTTGTTGGAAACCACTGAACCGATAATATATCCGTTCAATTGTTATCGTGCTTAACTTAAAACGTGCGGGCTACGTGTATAGCCTCCGAGATTGCTGTTGTAATTATATTTGCAATTCTTTATGGTTTAGAAATCATATGAAAATATATCAGTTCAAAATGAATTTCAGGTAATTTGGATCTTTATGAGATGCCTGCGGATGCTTGTATTTACGCACAGCCTTTTACTTTAACAAGGGAAGTTTACGAACTCAGAATAGTTGGTCATATTGGGGCGCCCGATTACTCGCTTGTTTCGCTTTCCCCAGATATGCAAGTGACAGTGCGCGAATATTCTTACAGGATAAAAGAGATGATCAGCAATGGAGAAATAGATGACTATGATCTGTTCATCAATTTTATGTGCAGCATGTATAGAAAGTGCGACTACATCGACACGCCGCCATTGATTGACTCGGATTGGGAGGTAGGTCTGTTCACTTTGAATTGGAACCCTCCAGCGAAGCTAGCCAGATATTTTGAAGGACTAAGTTTATTGGAAGCTTGTTTACTAGTCAAAGGCTTACCGATGATGAACACGTGTTTCCCGAACACTTACTACTTTTGCGCTATCCTTCAATGGTGTTCGATTCCAGAGCGCTCATTGACGCGAAGCTTGAGGGATTGTACTTCTTCACGAATACCGTAAATTGCAGGTGCATGGAAAATGAACTAATCTTTTCTGAAAGTTACCTTATAGGCTCCACCGAATACAATTTGCACTCAGCTGGGAGAATGCATCAGTACGACGAAACTCGCACTCTCGAATGCTCGCACTGGGCCGCCTAGCGTGGTCCGTTCAAATATAACGATATTATACAATAAGACATTTGTCGAACGACGTCGTCGCGCTTGACCAAAGCTAGGACCGGCGAACCATGTTGTAGACATGTAGTTGTGGCAATCCTTCTCTTCTTGCTGGCGGGCGCACCACAGGCCTTACCACCCGCTCTGTGCCCAGCCGAAGCCCAATGTCCATGCATCGGTAGCACCGCAAGGCCCTGGGCTGCAGCAGCTTCACCCTCGCCGCAACCCACCCCACCAATAGACGCCCACCGGCAGCGACCTTATTCGCCGCCGCCACCGGGCACCGCACCCAAATCGTGCCGAGCCCAGAAGCGTCGGCGCGTATGTCGCCCGTCCGCACGTCCGCACGTCTCCTGGCAGACATCCACCGAATCACATGTTAATCGCAACAAACGACGCAATTTTTTAATTCAAAGCTTTACATGAGATTTTTGAATGTTCGCTCGTCCTTGTGACTTCAGTGGTGGATAGTCTTGTAGACTATATTCTGCACAGAAACTCCCACAAGTTCAAGAATATGAAAAAGAATAATACTAAAGAGCGTGAAGAGTGCGCGAGCGTTGAACTCGCTCTCGTTCAGACCACCGCTCCGAATAGATCTGAATATAGCTTTATTGATATTCCCAACAGGCATGATACAAAAGAACTATGGAATTTTCATCTATGAAGAGCAGCTAAAAAACAGATTTCACGAATGGTGGTTGGAAACTTGGGGGGTGTTCAAATTCATCGGGAACCTAGGATCAATCGCCTTTTCATTGTACATATGCTATAATTACTAAGGCTCCGCTGTCACAACTTCCCGACAACAATCATCGGGCAGTTGCCCACCAAATACGACATCCATCTGGTCGGAGCATCCTCCCTTTTCCAAGAGTATGAGTGAATTGTGTTGAAAAGTTCCTCATATTATATATAATTCGGTTTATACATGTATATATATATATTATATTTATAATTAAGGTTTATGCGTATATTTATTTTTAAAATATTGATTCCCAAATGTGTTTTTATAAATTGCACCTACCACTGTTTGTCTCTGCAGCACCCAAAGCTTGACTGGTAAAAAATGCCTATGGGATTATGTCCGCCACTGTACGTCCTTGTGCCTAAAGTATTTGTGCATAAATAAATAAATAAAAGGTGTAGACAGACAGTAAGCGTACATTTAACACCATTAAGTTTGTAAATCACAATGTTTATTATTAAGTAGATAGACAAGATGTTATATCAACGTAGTAACACCCTGTATATCTACTTAATAATAGTGGTCACTTGTTTGTCTACTAATTTTTCCTAAGTATGGGTATACGTGTCGGTTAAATTATTGTTGGAAACCACTGAACCGATAATATATCCGTTCAATTGTTATCGCGCTTAACTTAAAACGTGCGGGCTACGTGTATAGCCTCCGAGATTGCTGTTTTAAATGATATTTGCAATTCTTTATGGTTTAGAAATAATGTGAAAATATATCAGTTCAAAATGAATTTCAGGTAATTTGGATCTTTATGAGATGCCTGCGGATGCTTGTATTTACGCACAGTCTTTTACTTTAACAAGGGAAGTTTACGAACTCAGAATATTTGGTCATATTGGGGCGCCCGATTACTCGCTTGTTTCGCTTTCCCCAGATATGCAAGTGACAGTGCGGGAATATTCTTACAGGAAAAAAGAGATGATCAGCAATGGAGAAATAGATGACTATGACCTGTTCATCAATTTTATGTGCAGCATGTATAGAAAGTGCGACTACATCGACACGCCGCCATTGATTGACTCCCACCCCACCAATAGACGCCCACCGGCAGCGACCTTATTCGCCGCCGCCACCGGGCACCGCACCCAAATCGTGCCGAGCCCAGAAGCGTCGGCGCGTATGTCGCCCGTCCGCACGTCTCCTGGCAGACATCCACCGAATCACATGTTAATCGCAACAAACGACGCAATTTTTTAATTCAAAGCTTTACATGTGATTTTTTGATGTTCGCTCGTCCTTGTGACTTCAGTGGTGGATAGTCTTGTCGACTATATTCTGCACAGAAACTCCCAAAAGTTCAAGAATATGAAAAAGAATAATACTAAAGAGCGTGAAGAGTGCGCGAGCGTTGAACTCGCTCTCGTTCAGCCCACCGCTCCGAATAGATCTGAATATAGCTTTATTGATATTCCCAACAGGCATGATACAAAAGAACTATGGAATTTTCATCAATGAAGAGCAGCTGAAAAACAGATTTCACGAATGGTGGTTGGAAACTTGGGGGGTGTTCAAATTCATCGGGAACCTAGGATCAATCGCCTTTTCATTGTACATATGCTATAATTACTAAGGCTCCGCTGTCACAACTTCCCGACAACAATCATCGGGCAGTTGCCCACCAAATACGACATCCATCTGGTCGGAGCATCCTTCCTTTTCCAAGAGTAAGAGTATGAGTGAATTGTGTTGAAAAGTTCCTCATATTATATATAATTCGGTTTATACATGTATATATATATACTATATTTATAATTTAGGTTAATGCGTATATTTATTTTTTAAATATTGATTCCCAAATGTGTTTTTATAAATTGCACCTACCACTGTTTATCTCTGCAGCACCCAAAGCTTGACTGGTAAAAAATGCCTATGGGATTATGTCCGCCACTGTACGTCCTTGTGCCTAAAGTATTTGTGCATAAATAAATAAATAAAAGGTATAGACAGACAGTAAGCGTACATTTAACACCATTAAGTTTGTAAATCACAATGTTTATTATTAAGTAGATAGACAGGATGTTATATCAACGTAGTAACACCCTGTATATCTACTTAATAATAGTGGTCACTTGTTTGTCTACTAATTTTTCCTAAGTATGGGTTAAAAAATGCCTATGGGATTATGTCCGCCACTGTACGTCCTTGTGCCTAAAGTATTTGTGCATAAATAAATAAATAAAAGGTGTAGACAGACAGTAAGCGTACATTTAACACCATTAAGTTTGTAAATCACAATGTTTATTATTAAGTAGATAGACAGGATGTTATATCAACGTAGTAACACCCTGTATATCTACTTAATAATAGTGGTCACTTGTTTGTCTACTAATTTTTCCTAAGTATGGGTATACGTGTCGGTTAAATTGTTGTTGGAAACCACTGAACCGATAATATATCCGTTCAATTGTTATCGCGCTTAACTTAAAACGTGCGGGCTACGTGTATAGCCTCCGAGATTGCTGTTTTAAATGATATTTGCAATTCTTTATGGTTTAGAAATCATGTGAAAATATATCAGTTCAAAATGAATTCAGGTAATTTGGATCTTTATGAGATGCCTGCGAATGCTTGTATTTACGCACAGCCTTTTACTTTAACAAGGGAAGTTTACGAACTCAGAATAGTTGGTCATATTGGGGCGCCCGATTACTCGCTTGTTTCGCTTTCCCCAGATATGCAAGTGACAGTGCGCGAATATTCTTACAGGATAAAAGAGATGATCAGCAATGGAGAAATAGATGACTATGATCTGTTCATCAATTTTATCTGCAGCATGTATAGAAAGTGCGACTACATCGACACGCCGCCATTGATTGACTCGGATTGGGAGGTAGGTCTGTTCACTTTGAATTGGAACCCTCCAGCGAAGCTAGCCAGATATTTTGAAGGACTAAGTTTATTGGAAGCTTGTTTACTAGACAAAGGCTTACCGATGATGAACACGTGTTTCCCGAACACTTACTACTTTTGCGCTATCCTTCAATGGTGTTCGATTCCAGAGCGCTCATTGACGCGAAGCTTGAGGGATTGTACTTCTTCACGAATACCGTAAATTGCAGGTGCATGGAAAATGAACTAATCTTTTCTGAAAGTTACCTTATAGGCTCCACCGAATACAATTTGCACTCAGCTGGGAGAATGCATCAGTACGACGAAACTCGCACTCTCGAATGCTCGCACTGGGCCGCCTAGCGTGGTCCGTTCAAATATAACGATATTATACAATAAGACATTTGTCGAACGACGTCGTCGCGCTTGACCAAAGCTAGGACCGGCGAACCATGTTGTAGACATGTAGTTGTGGCAATCCTTCTCTTCTTGCTGGCGGGCGCACCACAGGCCTTACCACCCGCTCTGTGCCCAGCCGAAGCCCAATGTCCATGCATCGGTAGCACCGCAAGGCCCTGGGCTGCAGCAGCTTCACCCTCGCCGCAACCCAACCCACCAATAGACGCCCACCGGCAGCGACCTTATTCGCCGCCGCCACCGGGCACCGCACCCAAATCGTGCCGAGCCCAGAAGCGTCGGCGCGTATGTCGCCCGTCCGCACGTCCGCACGTCTCCTGGCAGACATCCACCGAATCACATGTTAATCGCAACAAACGACGCAATTTTTTAATTCAAAGCTTTACATGAGATTTTTTGATGTTCGCTCGTCCTTGTGACTTCAGTGGTGGATAGTCTTGTCGACTATATTCTGCACAGAAACTCCATCATCCATTGCCCCATACAGGACTTAAGGAAGGTGCGTAGAGTTGCATCTATCTTGTATAACTCCAGCACCCTCACAAGCCATGTATGTGGCACCGAGTCGTAGGCCTTCTTATAATCTATCCAGCATGTCGACAGATCCTTGCGGGAGCGACGAACCTGTTGGCTAATGGCCATGTCGATGAAAAGTAGCTCCTTAGTACCTCGGGACCCGTTCCTACATCCATTTTGAGAGGCAGACATAATCGAGTTACTGTCAATGTGTGTATTAATTTTCGCTCTCAAAATGGATGTAAGAAGTTTATAGATCGTCGACAAACACGTGATCGGTCTATAATTCTTGGGTTCCGTGGGACTACCTGACTTATGGAGCAGGTGGGTAACGCCTGTTGATAGAAACTGCGGTAGCGACCCAGACTCTAAGGCTGACTGGAACTGAGATGCCAGGCTAGTGTGCGAACTAATTACCATTTCAACCAAAAGTTGTGCAATCCATCCGGCCCTGGCGATTTCCAGTTCGGTAACGGACGGACTGCTCTGGCAACGTCTGATCTGAGAATCAAATATGTAACACTTATAAATATGTTTACCCAAAACACTTACTAATGTGTAACAGTAATATATTTTGTACCGATAAAAGTGTTACAGGTAAACGCGGCGTTGCCAAAATAGCCGCAATCTCGACTGGATTGCGGTTATTTTGGATGTCCGCCGCGCGTTGTAGCGGTACTGTGTAATTATATTAAAAACTGCTTAGTTATATTACACATAATAACACTTATTAACACATTTTTAAGGTTTCACTTTGATTCTGTAACCTTATTGTAAATAAATGAGTTTCACTTAAAACAGTTAAATAAAAAACAGTGTTCACTTATTATGATTACAGTTTCAGTCTTGCTGTCTTGCTAATTCGGAGCCTAGTGAGAATAAATGACTTTTGATTTTGAACTCCGCCACCCAGTTAGTGGGTTACACGATATTCTTTGGAAGGTTTTTTTAAAGAAACAGAAGCGTTCAATGTAAATAAAATGACCTACACCAAAATATGAATAAGCAGTCCCCCCTAAAGCTGTTGTTTTCATGAACTTGGCCCAGGCATTCGGCTTTGTAGATAGTAACGTAAACTTGATATCAGAAAAACACCGGATGTCGGGCAATATACATTAACCCTTTTTAAGGTAGCGGCATCTACGTTGCCACCATGTAATTAATCGGTTTTCTTGCAACATTTAAAATTTTTGCCGATTTTTTTTATCTGTATAGAACACTGATAAATATATTTCAATGTCAAACTTGATTTTACATTGTCAAACGTCATAACTGTCATTTGAAGTTGACGCGAGTTTGAAAGTTGACGATTTTTCAGAGTATTTTTTCAAATCTAGTTCAATCTCTATATTGTGTCTCTGTTTCGGTAAGTTTTATTTATTATTTCAAGGTATTGGGGTATTAGCTATAACATAAAGCCATATTTTTCAAGTTTGGGTTGACTGCTTGCAGAAAAATGAAATTTGTTTAGGTGGCAATATCATTGCCTCTGCCTTATGGTGTATGCTTGGTGTTCAGGTTGTTGTTTTTTCTTTTGTAGGTAAAAATGCCGCGATATCTGAAAGATGACGGTATCGAGGAAGAATTGCAACGTTTATTTGGTCTTCCTGACGATCCCGAGGTTTCCGAAGATGAATGTGAACCTGAGCCAGAGACTTTTACCGACTTAGATGTCAGTAATATACTGACTGCTTCTGACATAGATACTTTCTTTTCTTGTTCCGGAGTTGAGGAGGTGCCGCATCTTGTAGAGTCAGCTTCATCAAATAGTTTACTTACTGAAGAGCCATCAACAAGCTCTGCTGAAGTTCAACCATCAACATCTGATCTTCATTTGGATAGGAACCGCTGTCGTATCAGCGAATCTTCTTCTCCAGTTCCTCCCCTTTGTCGTCCCAGTGTCGTAGCTCCATCACCAATACCTTCAGTACCAAGTACAGCACTAATGTCTGACACAGATGAGTCAGATACTGAAGAAGACGCATGGAAAAAGGTTCTTTACCCACAGAATCCCGATATAGAATACTTTGATAGCATACACTTAGAAAGCAAACAATTTATGCCAAGTAGGACCAAACCTGCTGCTTATTTTGCACATTTTTTTAACCACAGCCTTATAGATCTCATTGTACAACAAACTAATATTTACGCTGAGCAAAAACGAAGCCGTGGCTGGACGCCTGTTGACACTGCTGAAATAAAGGCTTTTCTAGGCATTACTATTTTGATGGGACTCCACTCCCTGCCAACTATAGATTTATATTGGTCAAGTGATCCATTTTTTCGTTTTGCTGAGATAGCATCAGTTATGACATGTAAACGATTCAAGAAGGTATTAGAAAATATACATTTGAACGACAATTCGAAGACGCCACCGAGAGGAGCACCTGATTATGATAAACTGTACAAAGTTCGCCCGCTTCTTGAGATGCTCAATAAAGCTTGTCAAAGTACTGCAAAAACCACAACTTCCCAATCTATAGATGAGTCAATGATACAATTCAAAGGCATCTCCTCATTGAAACAATACATGCCACTAAAACCTATAAAAAGAGGATATAAAGTGTGGACTAGAGCAGACAGCGAAACTGGCTATGTTTTTGAGTTTCAAGTTTACACAGGGAAACGTGATGACCATTCAACAGAATTCGGATTAGGAGCCAATGTTATCAAATCTCTTACACAGAAGCTAATAGATGAGGGGTTCCGTGGACATGTGACTTTCGATAACTTTTTCGCATCCTATGAAATATTGCAATATCTATTCAATAATGGTATATACGCCACATCTACAGTCAACAGCAATAGATCAGACCTACCACTTATAATAAAAACGGCGAAAACCAAGAATTTACCAAGAAACAAAAAAATATCTTTAGCAAGAGGCGAATTTAGATGGCGCACTAAAAATAATGTAGCATTTCTAATGTGGCAAGACACAAAACTTGTAACACTTCTGACCACTGCCTTTCATCCAAAAATAAATAAAACATTCTGTGATCGAACTCAGAAAGATGGTTCTAAAAAGGCTATTCAATGTCCACTAACCATACTACAGTATACAGAGCGCATGGGTGGAGTAGACAGATTTGATCAGAAGCGGAGCACTTACGAAGTTGGCAGGAGGAGCAAGAGGTGGTGGCTCCGAATTTTCTATTTTTGTGTTGACTTGGCCATCACAAATTCATTTTTGCTCTACTCTAGAAACAAGAGGGTACATAATCCACTTTCACAACTGCATTTTAGGTTGTGTCTGGCCCGTGGCCTCATCAACAATTATTCATCTAGGAAGAGAAGCCTGGAGAGCCAGCCCCAATACCTCGTGAAACGGCCAAAACTCTCCACCAATCGACAAAAAATGGTGGGCGTGGCGGATGAGATACGCTTGGCAAACGTGGGTAGTCATCGACATGAGCAATTGGGCTCATGGCGACGTTATCGTTTGTGTAGCACAAAAACACGGAATAAGAGATCGAAAATACAATGCTCTACATGTAAAGTGCCACTTTGTGTGATTCCTTGTTTTGATATATTTCATAGTCAGCAGAACTAAAAATATACCAAAACGGGGAACTACCAGATGTATCTGCATTTACTTTGCTATCTTTTTTTTTTATTTGTAATAAAGAGTATAATTGAAAATTACGGATTATTGACAGGCTGTGGCAACTTTGTTGCCACCACATTTTCCAAAAACTTCCCAAAGCTTTTCCAAAAAAATCAAAACATTATTTTCAACCTAAAAGTATTATTTTTCACTTTTTGTTTGTTATACATTGCTATCATCTCTAGTTTCCTCGGCCTTATAAAGGGTTAAGCCACCCTTAAAGGTCAGGCTAGAAAAATATAAAAGCTTACAAAATAAAAGAAAACAACTTCTCCTCATGAGCCAAGGGGAATTAATTACCTACAATTTCGTTTACACACACTAACGCAGGCGGTTGGCATTTTATTAAAATAAGGGTTTGTACGGACAGGAATTCGATTTAAATATTATAAATTATTGTGTTCTGTTTGCGATATACCAAGTAATGCGGTAAGAATGTATAATTTTATGTTTGCAAATGAAGCTTGCAGTATTACAAGAAAAAAGTAAAATGGCGTGGTTTTTTACCGTAAAATACCAATCTCATTCAACTCAACAAAAGAATAACTTTGAAACAATAGGTCTTTGTCTGGTCACGCTTCGCAGTCGTGCACTCGACGTGTCTCTCGATATCTAAAATACATAATTTAATCTTTTTTTCGTGTCGCAGTGTTTGTAACAAAACTCGGCTTGACCGATTCTGATGAAATTGTGTTCGTATATTAGTGCTCTCGATATATATTTTCAGTTTTAGCTGACCTCGCACTGTATAGGCTGTTTGTACAATGAGTAGTCGTCAGCTTCAGTTTATACTGTCAAAGTCAAAGTCAAAGGTCAAAGTCAAAGTATTTATTTCCAATAGGCACTAAAAGGCACTTGAACGTCAACATTTACATTTAAATATAATTAATTCTAGGCTATTGATTCTACTGGAAATGTATAGCTTGATATGTAGCCGTGTGTACATGCATACCGCATGACATCAGGCGTTGTTTTTTCTTACAAAAGTAGTAGAAATTAAGCATTAATATTAACATGAATTTTAGGTAATCTGATAAATCTGTTGTGGGACGCGGACGCGGACGCAGTCGCGGTCGAGGACGTGGGAGAGGCCGTGCTGGTGAAGAGCCGTATGTATCGTTGTTTTATCTTGTATTTTTATTATAACAGACATAATAAAAATGTTATAGGTATAACTCCGTCTAACCCTTCTGGGATTACAAGTGTGATTTTATGTTATGTAAAAAATTTCAGTGAAGACATCTTGCCTAGCATTCGGGCGGGGAGGCAGGTGACGCAGCGGCGGGTGGCTGCACTGCCTCCTGCCTTGAAAAAACAGCTTCTGGAGCGGAAGCGTGTGGTGGAGACCGGACGGGCCCTCCTACCAGACGCTCCGCTCAGAAAGCGCCGCCTACAGTGAGTCTTTTTAGTATTTATTTTTAAATGATTTCGTTTGTTCTATGTAACTGTAATTGTAAAATGATTGCAAAATATTATTTAGAAAACCTTCTCCGGTGCGCCAGCCGTGCCCCTTCCTTCCGGGAGTCGGGCCGTCTCCGACGCCCGAAGCCGGGGCGTCTCCGATGCCCGAAGCCGGGCCGTCTCCGACGCCCGAAGCCGGGCCGTCTCCGGCGCCCGAAGCCGGGCCGTCTCCGACGCCCGAAGCCGGGCCGTCTCCGACGCCCGAAGCCGGGCCGTCTCCGGCGCCCGAAGCCGGGCCGTCTCCGACGCCCGAAGCCGAGCCCGCTGCAGGCCCTTCCTGGGCGGCCCCTGTGGCAGGACCGTCCTGGGAGGTCCCTGTGGCAGGACCGTCCTGGGGGAGCCTGCAGCAGGACTGGAGCAGGAGATACCGGTGGTGTTTGAATATGGTAAGTAATATTGTTATCCATCCTTTATTTTCTCCTATTTCCAAGCTCTGTGCGTCCTTCAAATAAATCTTTTTTTGTTTTAGTGGACTACCTTGGTGACGAGGCAGCAGCAGGAGACGCAGCAGGGACTAGACTGGGTACGCCAGAAACAGGAATGGAGGTTGCTGTCGGCGCGGAGGTCGAGGTCCTCAGTACACCTGCGGCGGCAAAGCGGTGCTCTGTAATTGGTAAATATTATCCTACATAATATTTAACAATTAGGTAATGCCTATAACCATAAACAATGAATGTATTTTTTTGTTACAGGGATTCATGACAATAACCTGGAAAAGACGATTGACGATTGGATGCTTGACAGTGACGAAGACGATTTGAATGACGAACAGACAGACACCCTAGCCCGCCCTATCACTACAGAGCGTGACGCGAAGACTGAAATTGCATCGACGCTCATCTACTCAACAGAAGCGACCCGCATTTTACTTACAGAAGACGCCACAAACGACAGTGCTCTGCGTAGTATTGCCCCCGACAACGCCTACGATTTCGTGTGGCGTAAGGAGGAGGCAGTATTCTCCGTAAGTCAAGAGACGTTTACTGGCACACCTGGACCGACTTTTACGATGACTGAAGACACAACAATACTCGACATCTTTTACAAGATGATCGATGTGGAGTTGATTGACTTGATTTGTACTGAGACAAACAGGTATGCCAGGCAGCTGATTGACCTACTCAGAGCACAGGACAAACTTACTGCCGGGTCCCGACTGTTGCAGTGGGTAGCAACTAACAGAGACGAAATGATAACTTTTCTAGCCATATTGCTGTTGCAAGGCCTGTATCCCCTACCTGAAGAAGAGGCGTATTTTAAGTTTAATGGTTTCGGCACACTCCGATATTTCAGTAGAATCATGACATATAACCGATTTATGCTTTTGAAGAAAATGATGCATTTCGCCGACAATGACGCAGCTGACAAAACCTCCCGACTTTTCAAGATCCAACCCGTAATAGACTATTTCAACAAGACGTTTTCCAGCCTGTACTATCCAAAGAAGGAGATAGTCGTTGACGAGTCACTTTTGAAGTGGCACGGCAGACCCACAATAGCTCAAAAGATTGCGACGAAGGCCGCCTAGGTCGGCGTCAAAACTTATGAGCTATGTGAGTCTTCCAGCGGCTATCTCTGGAAATTCATAGTATATGCTGGAAAGAACAAGGACGCCAGTCAAGGACCGACAGAGGACACAACCGACGAGACGAATGACGCCCCTGACGACGATGCATCCACGTCACAAAGACCAACTCCAGTGACAGTGACCGACGGTGCCGACGTTAGACCTACTAACGCGACGGCACTTATTGTGTACCAGTTAGTTGAACCACTACTTTACCGAGGACACACGCTAATAATGGACAATTTTTACAATAGTCCATTATTAGCGCGATGTCTGAAACGACAGAAGACTGACGTATACGGGACTTTGCGACTGAACAGTGGAGTTTGTTCCAGACTACCTGAAGACTATGACGAAGACTGACTTGAGACAGGGTGAAGTAGTGGTTCCGACTTGTCAGTGATGGTATGGCGAGATACTAACTTAGTTAGTATGATTTCAACATATCATCCTTTCCGAGTCGGAACTTCCAATAAGTACCGACTGACGTACAAGCCCAGCATTGTCTTGGAGTACAACAAAAGCATGGGAGGAGTAGACAGGAAAGACCAGTTTCTGTCTGCTTTCCCCATGGAGAGATCCAGGAACAAGGTGTGGTATAAGAAGCTGTTCCGCCGCCTACTTAACGCAGCCATTTTCAACTGTTTTGTTATCGACACCACCAAACACCCCAGGGTCTCTCACAGGCGCTTCAGGACAGAGCTGGCTGAGACTTTAATAAAGGCACGCCGACGACTCGACCTTAAAGCGCTGACGATGGCGCCAGCGACGGAACCCAATCCCAGGTATGCGCAGCTGGCTTCCAGCAGGTGTATTGTGGAGGACGACCACTTTCCCGAAAAGTCGGGCAAAGGCAAGCTTCGGTGCTGGATGTGCACCAGGAAAAAACTTGACAGACGGACGGTCTGGAGGTGCATCCAGTGCCAAGTGAACCTTTGCATGGAGGGGTGCTTCCGGGCCTACCATAAGCCATAGGCACAAGTTTTTTTTTGTTGTTTTTTTGTTTGTAATTGTAATTTACACTAGGTATTCGATTTGATTCTATCAAATCTACATATCTATTTTAATGTAAATGTTGACTTTCAAATGTGCCTTTCATGTGCCTATTTAAAGTATATGCTTTGACTTTGATTTTGACTTTGACTTTGGCACATACATGGCGTGATTTTTTTTGTGCAATTACTTCAATTATTCATATTATTTTGTGTATTTCACTGAATATCCTAATCGTTCTGACTGTCATCAAATTTAAAGAAACGTGATTCTATCACATGAACATATTTGTGGCCCTGAAAAAGGCCTTTTTGTTGTTACTTCTGCCATCCCACGGCGTGCGGTGTCCAGACGTTTGTCGTATTTTGCTCGTAGCACGTCCATCGTGTGCGTCTCGTTACTTACGTACGTACGCACGGTTACCCATCAAGCTATACATTTCCAATTTAACACTTAAGTTCATTTTGTATAGTATACCATACATACAACTTCAAAAAAATACACGATCACTACAAATAATTTTTAACTTAGTTTTATTAAACACATGACATTTCTAAACGTTTCTTCACACTTCAAAAATAAAAATAGTACGCTAGCTGTCATAATTTTAAATCAGTTGTGAAAAATAACCGTCAAGATGCGCCGGTCAGTTTTATCTACGGTAAGTTTTATTTTATTTTTATGTTTGAACACATAAAAATGCATGTTTATTAGAAAATACAGATGCCTAAATGTCTGTTCTTTCGTATTTTTATAAAAAATCTGTTGTCGCTATGGGAATTAGCATGTTTTTGTCGTGTTTTTTACTAACGTATATTATACTATACAATACCGTAGTAGCAGATATTTACCTTTCGTTTGTTGTGTATAGAATAATATACATTGCCAACTTCACGGGATCAATATTTGTTTTTATTCTTCACCCCTCGGCTGTACAGCGTACTCCGCGAGTACGATGAAAAAATGTTGGCATCCGTACGCATACTCCGCGAGTACGCGTGTGTGTACCCAGCATTATACCGCTATATCTTATCTGTCCGGCCACCTATCTTGCTCTAAATTGTATCAGAGCGTAGGGAGTAGGCAAGCCATACAAAACCCAAGCTAAACATTGCGTGACAGTCTCGACACGGTATGTTTCAAATTTTACGACCATAGTGACGCGTTCATTTCGTTTTTTCACCGCCAACTATCAAGAGCTCCCAGTGTAAATTCTGAGTTTCTAAGAACGTTCGAGAATAAATACCACATGGGCGGGTAAGTAATCAACAGTTTTTAATAGCAGCATTGTATCTTGGGTATAGATTTTGTAATGAATTTGTTATTTCATCGAAAACAGTTAGGAATTTCGTGCGTCATTCCGGTACTTTTCCACTCATTATGAGTATAAAATACACTAGTGACTGCAAAATAACTATCTGAACATGATTTAAATACGTTTATACGTGTGTATTAGCCATTTTAATAGTGAAATACGATGTAATTTTGCTAAATTAATGAAATGTAAAATTACGAAAAAATTTAACCTAAAAACGTACTCAAAGAAAACGGTTACGGTCAGGCATTCTGTAAAAAGTGACAACCAGGACGCCATGTTTTTTTGACATAATTACACAGTATCAACAATGTACAGTAAAAGTATTAAGTTATTAATTACCGACTTGGAATAAAAAAGAGATAAAATTATTGTATTTTATTCATTGTGTGCTAGGTTGGTTCAACGTTATAAAGTTACTTCAAAACTCGTTTGAACAGTAGCCTGCATGTGTTACATGTGTTTTTTTTTTTTTTGCTTATTTCAAGCGAACAGCAAAGACGTGTGCGTACGCGAGGGGGCTCTGCTGGAGGACCACCCTCTGGCAGCCAGCCAGCGCCCGCGCCAGTGCCGCGTGGTGGCAGCACGCGGCGTAATGTGCGTACGCGAGGGGCCTCTGCTGGAGTACCACCC
Source organism: Dasypolia templi (assembly GCA_963555695.1). Lineage (NCBI taxonomy): Eukaryota > Metazoa > Arthropoda > Insecta > Lepidoptera > Noctuidae > Dasypolia > Dasypolia templi. The sequence goes on along the minus strand of OY743142.1, from coordinate 3,985,992 downwards.
TCTGGCAGCCAGCCAGCGCCCGCGCCAGTGCCGCGTGGTGGCAGCACGCGGCGTAATGTGCGTACGCGAGGCGGCTCCAGAGCGGTGGTAGAACGCTTACCACCAGCAGAGCCCGCAGTCGTGGTGGCGGCGGCTCCGCGAGGGAGAGGTCGCGGGCGTGGCACGAGGGTGGTGGCCCGCGGTGCTCGGACGGACCGGCCAGGGCCTAGCACAATTGACGAGTAAATACTTTCTTAACACTTTATAAAAATAAAAATAAATTAAGTTATATAGTTCAGTCTAACAACTGGATTTTGCATTACAGACTTGTCATGATGGACGTAGACAGTATGCCGGCTGGTCAGGGTCTGGAAAGACCTCTGCATCCCTTCCGCAAGCGCCGGTGGCAACCGTAAGTAATTCTATATTGTATCGGGTTGAATAACGGGTAAAATATTTCTCGCTAGAAACATTTTTTACTTAAAATTTAATTTATTATTCCTTTTTTCAGATCTGCCCCGCTACCACGGCCTCAAAATTCCCATGGCCGAGGATGCAGAGGTCTCCCAGCCCAGCCCGCAACCAACACCCAGCCCGCTACCACCACCCAGCCCGCTACCACCACCCAGCCCGCTACCATCGTCACCATCATATTTTGTGCCTTCACCGGCAGTGTAAGTAACTTATACAGACTTCTATTATAACATCAAGCCTTGTTTCCCTGACGGGTTGGGCAGAGGTGTACTTTTTTTATATTATAATTTGTTTTTTTAACCAGGTTTGAGGAATGTGTGACGGCACCCATCGACCATCTGCGGCAGAGTCTGCGTGACCAGGACATACTTCATCACCTGGCCTATGGTAAGTAGCTTCTGATTTGATTTCAGCTCGGGATGGGCTAGGGGCAAACTAGTTTCCACAGATGTTTTACCTACTTATTATTTATTACACAGGAAGTGAAGCAGACCCTGAGTCGAACGATGACGACGATGTGGTGCCGTACATGGGAACGCCGAGGGCGGTGAGGAGCTTCTGGGAAACGCCAGTGGACGAGGAAGATGACGACCTAGAAGCTCCTCCCGCTCCCTCCTCATCCGCGCCGGTGGAGATTGCAGATGCTCCCCCAAGTGCGACGGACCAGCCTTGGGGTTTGTATGAATTTGATTGGAAACCGTTTTCGAATGTTCCGATTCCACCTGAATCGAGACGGGAAATGTTTTCGCACAGTGATGTAGGTCCGACAGCTCCATCTACTGACCCACATGACATTTTCATTGGCATATGGGATCGGGAATTTATGGAGTACATTGCCTCGGAGACAAACAGATACGCTCAGCAGGTGGCAGGCGATCAGAACCTCCATCCCAATAGCCGTATAACTCGTTGGCGTGATACCAACGCCGACGAGTTATACGTCTATTTTGGCTTAGTACTGGCGATGGGGGTTGTAGTCAAGTCGCGGCTTGATGACTATTGGAACACCACCTTTGACGTATTCTGTACTCCCGGCTTTAGCGCACACATGTCGGGTCACCGGTTCTCGTTATTGAACAAGTGATTTGTGAATCTCAAACCGGCTACCTGTGGCGGTTTGAGGTTCACGCTCGCGGTAAGTCGCAAAGATCTCCACCGCAGCAGTTGGAAGACCCCATGAAAGCATCCACGCCGGCAATTGTCCTAAGGCTTATACAGGGTCTTGAGGGCAAGGGTCACACGTTGTGGATGGATAATTTCTACAACTCGCCATGCCTCGCTCGACGCCTCAATGTTGGGCTTTGACTGTGTAGGACCAATCGTAAGTTTGTTCCGCAGGCCCTGCAAAGTCTGACCAAGGGGAACATGAGCAAGGGTCAGGTCACTGGTCTCACCTCGGGTGACGTCGATGTCATGGTATGGAGAGACAACAATAGGGTCGCCATGATCTCTACATACCATGGGGGTCGCCATGATCTCTACATACCATGGCAACGCCGTTGCCCAAGGCCGTGAGTCCACCAAACCCATCTTGATACACGATTATAATATCATGATGGGTCAAAAAGACCAGATGCTTGCCATATTCCCTATCGAGCGGAAACGAACAAAGGTCTGGTACAAAAAAGTATTCCGGAGACTTTTAAATGTCTCCGTCCTAAACTCCTACATTATTTATCGCCAGTCTTTTTCTTCTGCTTCTTCAGCTTCTTCTTCTTCTTCTAATCTTTTAACACATCGAAACTTCCGTATCTCTCTAATAAAATCTCTTCTTTCCAAACACCCCTGTCCCAACTTTCAACCAGCACCAACAAACGTTTTGGACCGCCATTCCGTGCGCTTCCACTACGCAGCCGTGTATCCTAGGGAGGCTGGCATAAACAGCCACCAACGCCTGCGGCGCACAGTGGGTCGAAACTATGATTTTAGTGACTTAGGGCTCAACTTTGCTTTTTCACTTTTTTTTTTATGCGGATGGGTAGAGCTCATTAACCTCAATAATAATTGTTCTGATGTATTATTTCCTAAACTTTATACTTTGGGTAGAAAAATGTGTTTTGTTATTTTTTTGTATGGAGCGGCTCAAATAAACTTAAATTCCTGCTAAGTAGCGTGTGATCCCGCGTTGAAACTTTATTTTTCATATACCTTGTCTGGTCTATTATCATTTGATGCTATAAACAAATGCATAAAGTTGCAACTCTGCCAAATAAATGGATCGAAAAAAATGAAAAAATACATAGAATAAAAAGCTTCATTTTTTACTTTCGTAAGTTATTTTAAGTTAAATTTGATATGGAATAGTAAGTAAAAGCACGTAATAATACACATAATTACTTAGCAACTAACAACAATACATTTAAAAGGTCCCTAATTAGCTTAAATTTACTAATACTACATATATTAGTAAATTTAAGCTAATTAGGGACCTTTATTTAAAAATGTGGATATGAAATCAATTAATTTCTATTTGTGTGTTTAATTACTGTAATTAGCTTAACCTTTTACCTTATAAAATAACAATGTTTTTCACTTTTAGTCATTACTGTAATATTAATTAGGATAATTAGTTAATGAGGGTAGTAGAAAAATTAGTAAACATTGTTTGTCACTGGATTCTGGAAGTATAAAATGACCATAATTTATTATATACTAACTAGTGTTCGTTTATTCGTACTACTACTAACATCTCGTGATTCTGATCGTCCCTTTTTCGTTATAATGGATAATTTAGTTAACAATTTAGATTTATTTATGATTTTAAGAGAGCAGGTCAAGTCACTGTCGGATAGTCAAAAATTCTTTCAATTCCTACAACATAAAATAAACGTGACCGAAGAGAACAGTGTTGAGCTCCAAAAATTCTGTACGCGCTTTTGTTCAAATATAAGTGCAAGATGGGAACGAAGTAGTCGCACGTTAGCACAGTTTGTAAGAAAAAATGGTGATTGGTTGGAACGTGCAATAAACTGGCCCGAAGGAATGATACCTGAAGCTGTGAACACTGAACAGGAAAGGCTCGAGATTTGTAATACTGAAGATGTCGAAAATCTACCACCATCTACTACAGAAGCTTCGACATCTACATTTACACCTCGAAAACCTTTCGAGGAATTGGGCTCCAGGCAAAAACGACGACGCGTTGATCAAATTAACCAATCGCTTTCGTTATCCCCGGATGAACTTAAAGCTACTACAATTGCTAGTTTAAGAAACACCGGAAATGAGGATGTAGGAAAAATTATGAACCATTTACTAAATCACCCCGAAGATCTAGAAAAAGTTAAAGAGTGTTTAAGTACAAGTAAACCGAAAAGTAGTACATATTCACCCGATAAGGCACTGTCTTTATTAGTTTCACTTAAATTAAGTAAGTGGCAGTATATAAGCCTAAGAGAAGCAGCAAGTGAAAATAGGTCTGATTTATACCCTTCTTATTATAAAATAAAACAAGCGAAGGCAAAATGTTATCCAGGGAAAGAAGACATAATTATAACTGAAGAAGGAGCTGCTATTAAACTGCAAGCTTTACTCAACTTGACGGTATCTAGGCTTTTAGAAGTGATTACTTTAGATTTGGATTCGCCAACTGAGTTACTGCTAATAAGCAAATGGGGTTTTGATGGAGCCTCAGGTCAAAGTAATTATAAACAAAAGACTGAAGCAGAGTTTGATGACTCAACTATCTTCATGGCCAGTCTAGTTCCTATAAGGCTTCAACAATGTGATGGAACAATTGTTTGGGAAAACGATCGACCCTCATCAACTTTCTATTGCCGTCCGATAATGTTCAAATTTACCAAAGAAACGCAGTCAACAGTGGTAACTATAAAAGCTAGCATAACCGAAGAAATAGAAACACTTCAGCCAATCAAGTTCAATCAAGTTGAAGTTAAGCATCAATTGCACTTGACGATGATAGACGGCAAAATATCGTCATATTTGTCAGACACATCTTCAGCTGTCTGTGATATCTGCAAAGCAAAACCGTCAGAGATGAACAATTTAGAGTCACTTGCTCAAAAAGAGAACAACGAAGAAGTGTTCCAGTATGGAATGTCATCTTTACATGCCTGGATAAGAAGCATGGAGTGCTTACTTCATATCGGTAAATATAATTTTATTAGTTCATAATTTTTTTTCACGTTATATAGTTACTTGTGAGATTTTTATTTAAGTGATATTTCTTTTTGTTTGCAGCTTATCGTTTGGACTTCAAAAAATGGAGTTGCAGGGGCGATGACAAAGAAAAAATGTCACTCAGAAAGAGCGCTATACAGCAAGCGTTTAAGAAAGAATGCGGTTTACTTATTGACGTAGTCAAGCAAGGAGTAGGCACAACCAATGATGGCAATACTGCCAGAAGATTTTTTAGGGATGCAGAAACAACAGCTCGCATAACAGGAATAGATAAAGATTTAATAGAAAGGTTTCATGTGATTCTTCAGACGGTTGCATCTGGAGAGAGCGTGGATCTTTCTAAGTTTTCCGAATTTTGTAGAGATACTGCACAATTGTACGTTCACTTATATCCCTGGTATTATATGCCTTCCAGTATACATAAATTGTTAGTACATGGGAGTGATATAATTAAGCACTTTGGTGCCATACCTATAGGTAAACTGTCGGAAGAGGCAGCGGAAGCTCGTAATAAAGATTTCCGGAAATATAGAGAGAGTCATTCTAGAAAGGTAAGTAGAACGGCGACAAATGAGGATATTATACACAATCTTCTTTTGTCTTCTGATCCAAAGATCACAAGTCTAAGACCTCGAATGGTGAAACAAAATATAATGGTTCTCTCTCCAAAAGTCAAAGAGCTTCTGCTGATTTTTCCCACAGAATCCGATATAGATTTTATTGATGTAGATAATTTACAAGATAGTCATAGCGATAGTGAATAAGATTTTTTGGTAGTTTGTAAGTTTCTTGTTTTTTTTTATTAGTTTATAAATGTCAAACTCATAATTGAAAGGAAATAGTAATGTTTGATGTTGTTTATAGTTAGTTTTTAGTTTGCTTGTGTTAGTTGTAGTAATGTTAGTTTACCTTTACTAATTTGTATTATTATGTACCTATCTTTACTCACTATTCAGTATTAAATCTAACTTAAAATAACATTTCATAACCATGTTAAAGTCATTAAAACAAAGAAATTGAAATTCATAGATCCCTAATTAGCTTAAATTTACTACTACTACATATATTAGTAAATTTAAGCTAATTAGGGACCTTTTAAATGTATTATGATTAGTGTGATTAGCTTTAAATTTACTAATACTACATATATTAGTAAATTTAAGCTAATTAGGGACCTTTTAAATGTATTATGATTAGTGTGATTAGCTTTAAATTTACTAATACTACATATATTAGTAAATTTAAGCTAATTAGGGACCTTTTAAATGTATTGTTGTTAGTTGTTAAGTAACTATGTGTATTATTACGTGCTTTTACTTACTATTCCATATCAAATTTAACTTAAAAGAACTTACGAAAGTAAAAAATGTAGCTTTTTATTCTATATATTTTTTCATTTTTTTCGATCCATTTATTTGGCAGAGTTGCAACTTTATGCACACGTTAATAGCATCAAATGATAATAGACTAGACAAGGTATATGAAAAATAAAGTTTCAACGCGGGATCACACGCTACTTAGCAGGAATTTAAGGTTATTTGATCCGCTCCATACAAAAAAATAACAAAACACATTTTTCTACCCAAAGTATAAAGTTTAGGAAAAAATACATCAGAACAATTATTGTTGAGGTTAATGAGCTCTATCCATCCACATGAGGAAAAAAGTAAAAAAGCAAAGTTGAGCCCTAAGTCACTAAAATCATAGTTTCGACCCACTGTGCGGCGGAAGTGCACGGTATGTGGCAAAAGAGTCCAAACGTGTTGGTTGCAACAAAACTATCTGCCTTCCCTGTTTCCCTGCATTCTCTCATTAATCTATATCTGTGTTAAATATATTTATAAATATTTATTTCTTTATAGGTATCTATATATTTTATATTTATTTTTGGACTGCACCTTTGTTCGTTTCATTGGCGAATTGTAGGATGTTCATCTATTAGCGTGATGTGCGTAGAACATTTTTTTTTGTATTTTTGTTTTTTAATGTATTTTTTTTTATTAAAAAAAAATTACATAACATTTCATAATAAAGAGAAATAACCCTACAACTGTTTGAAAATCACATGATTATCATTTTGTGTTTCTTTGTGGTTCAGATGTGAAGTTCTGGTTGTATCCTGTACTGTGTTCTTTGTTTTTTTACTTGTTTTTGTACTAAAAATGCTATTTTTTTATTTTTTTATTTGTATAATTTAATAATGTTTTTGTTAGGCAACATGCCTTTGTGTATTGTTTTTTCATTAGTAAATATCCTACTAGTGTAGAACGCAAAGTCAGATTTAACATAAATGCAATAATAATTACTCTTTGTTTCAAATTAAGAAAGGGTCTTTTTTATCGCCTTTTTTTATGGGCTTGCATTTTGACTCACACATTGTAAACTAAACATTTCTAAGAGCTAACGCTTGGTATGTGTTATATTTGTGAACCAAGATAAGCAATAACGTAAACACAAAGGCCGCTCGACTCGAGGACTTCCCGTTATGAATGTGTAAACATACCCTATTTTTTGCGCGTCGACTCGGGTCGCCCACTTGAGACTTGTTATTGTAATGCGAGTCCTTTGTATAAAGTGTTCGGAGAGGTCTGTTTTTTTTATTGATTGTTGAATATGATGTATCTATAAGTAAATTAAACATTAACTGCTGGAAACAATGCTTTTATTTTTTTAAATATGACGACTTTTGTACGGAAAACTGGGAAAAAGTCACTCAGCCTACTTTCAACTTACTATTATCAATAAATTACTAGGTAAAACTATACTAAACCCTATATAATCAGATAGCTTAGTTAATAACCATTCCATAGACAAGCAGAAGAATTAATTTATCTTTTCACTGGCAAAAAGCACAGTTTCAACACAAGGCTGAAATAGCAGGACCTACATTTTTGGAAAATGTACCATCTGATTGGTCACCTTTAGATTATTTTTATATATTTTTTACTGAAGACTTAGTAGATATGATTACAACTCACACGAATTTATATAGCGTACAACGAACAGGAAGATCCATAAAAGTTTCAAGGGAAGAAATACTAGATTTTTTGGCCATAAATGTCATCATGGGTATTGTAGTTTTGCCATCGTATAGAGATACTGGAAAAAGTCATTTCGTTATGCAAAGGTAGCAGATGGAATGTCCCTAAAAAGATTTGAACAAATCAGGCGATTTCTTCATTTTACAAATAATTCTGAAGCTGACACATCAGATAGATATTATAAACTACGTCCTGCAATTGATCGCATTCGAACACAGTGTTTATCCGTAGAAGAGGAGAATGCGTTTAGCATCGACGAAATGGTTATACCGTACAAAGGGAAGAAAGCAGGAAGTCGTCGCCAATATAACCCGAACAAGCCTTGTAAGTGGGGTTTCAAGAATTTAGTCAGGGCCGGTGTGTCTGGCATCATTTATGACTTCTTGCTCTACGCGGGGGATGACACTTTTAGAGGCACTACATTTACTGAAGAGGAAGAGACTATGGGTGTTGGAAGTAAAATAGTTTTAGCTTTATCCAAGACTATTAAAAATAAAGCAAGTGTTGTGTATTTCGACAATTATTTTACTTCCTTGGAGCTGGTGCATCTGTTGAGGGAAAATTATGGTATATTTAGTTTAGGAACAATCAGACAAAATAGACTCAAAGATGCTGCTACTAAACGGCTTCCTGAAAAGGTTTTAAAAAAGAAAGGAAGAGGTGCATTTTGTCAGGTTGTTTGTAATACAAATAAACTAAGTATTGCCAAGTGGTTTGATAACAAACAAGTCACACTGGTGAGTTCTTATGATGATGCATACCCTGTCGAAAACATAAAACGCTTCAGCAAAGAAGCAAAGTCTCGTGTTGATGTAGTGTCCAAAATTTGTAAAAGACTATAATCGTCACATGGGAGGTGTCGATTTGGCAGACATGCTGATTGCATTATATCGCGGGTCGTGACGTAACTTGTGTGACCGTGTGAAACGAGTCTCGTGATTTTTAAATTCTATTTAACTTAAAAGCAAATGAATAATATAGTGAAATATATTGTGTTGTGCCTTTTTAAACTACCTAAGTGATTGTGAAATCAGAACTAAAAATAAATAAGCGCTTATCAAATTATTTGTAAAAACAAATAAAAAAAATTGAATAACGGACTATAAAGAAAAAAAACAGTCTCGCGCAATTGGAAAGGACCGCGTTCTGTGTCGATCTGTGTCTCACCATGTCAACGCGGCAGGCGCCCGCAGCGGTAAGCCCCGCCCACCAGCACTGTGTCGCACAGTGAACGACTGCTGGAAAGGATCGCGTTCTGTGTCGATCTGTGCCGATCCTTATCTTCAATTTACAAGATAACTACGTCGGTATGTTCGGCTGTCGCTCGGGTTTGCGAACTTCTACTTCTACGAACACCTACGAAGATTAACACCACTTCGTTGCGCCAGCGCTCAATTTCACAATAACACGCAGGTACTGACTTTAAAGTTGTTAAGGTTTGATTTAGAAGCTGTCAATAACAATGCCCAAAGTGCAACGCACTCCACCGAAGACTCCTATATCAGGGCAATCTCAGTCGGTTCCTGATATTGCTTCAGCTTCCAGTAGCAGTGAAGCCAGTAGGAATGTTACCCTCAGAAATAGGCAACAATGTATCGATGACTCGCCCAACGAACTGGTGATGCATTCTTCTTCCTCTTGCGCATGTAGCGAGTTTAAGGAGGAACTTATGCATGTATTGAACTTATGGAAGACTGACTATGACCGTAGGTTGTCTTCGTGGAAATCTGAGTATGATGCAATCCTCTCTACGCTGGTTAAGGATGTTAACCAACTTAAAAACCTGTGCGCTGGCATTCAAAACTCCGCCACTGAGCTTCAAATTAGCATGAACACCCTTAATATGAATATCGAGAGGGCAAAAGTCACGGTCTCGGGGCTAGACAAACAACACGAGGAAATCCCAGAGCTTGGCTCTCGTTCTGGCCTAGAAACTACTAAGAGCCCCATGAGATTACCAGAAAGGGTGAATCGTGTAACTGTTGCTTCCGTAGGAGAGAAAGCTGAAGATCAGGAAACTTGTCGGCGTCGGCATAGCTGGCGAGATGTATGCATACAGACCAATCCCATGACAGCAGCCGCCCTACAACGAAAAGTGCCTAAGCCTGAAGTCCTTTTGCCAGTGTCTGCTGCTCCTGCGGTTGCAACTGCGGATGTTTCGATATGTGACAGGGACTTGAACGGGCAGATGAATGATGACGGTTGGGTTGACGTTCGACACAGGCGTTCGCGTCGTTCGCTTGGTAATGTTATGCGGGGGACAGCTGCGCCTGGCACCACTAAGTTGGAGGCTTCTGATCGATGGAGATACTTACACCTCTTCTACGTGAAGCAGGGCACCACTGATAGCCAGGTGCGTGAGCACCTTCTTACCATCTGCGGTACGGATATCTGCACAGTAGAAGTGCTTAAACCCCGTGGCAACTATGCATCTTTTAAGTTGGGGGTGCCTTCGAAATTAGCCGATCAAGTATCTGCGGTTCATAACTGGGCAGAGGATATTTGTATAAAACCATGGCGTCACAACTTTCGTGCCCGAAATAGTGAACATTTATCCCACTAACATTCTTGCCACCCGCTCGCCCATCCTCAGTAATCGTAACAACTGCCTACGTGTATTGTACCAAAACGTCCGTGGCCTCAAAACGAAATTACCTACATGGAGATCAAGCTTGTTGTTGTCCGAGCATGACTCAGTAGCCGTCACAGAAACAAACCTAGATAACTCAGTGGAAGACTCAGAATTGACTGACGGAGATTGGCGCATCCTACGTAGAGATAGAGTTACTCTGGGGGGCGGTGTGTTGCTAGCAGCACGCAATGGCGTTACCATGAGCAGGCAATATGACCTAGAAACGGATTGTGGTGAAGACCTGTGGGCGAGGATCCAAATGAATGGGCGAAATATGTATGTGTGTGTTGTCTACATCAAGCCTTCTGCCACTGACGAAGACTACATGACATGGTTTTGTAAGGTTGAAAGCATTATATCAAATCTGAGTGGAAAAGTTATGATCTTAGGAGACCTTAACTTAAAAAGTGCGTCAGTGAATGTAAACAATTATTGGTGTTACTTTTTGAACTTTTGTAATCTGGTAGAGATGAATGAAGTGATGAATGAGCGTGGGAGTAAGTTAGATGTAGTGTTGGTTCAGGAGGGGGCCGATTTAAACTGCGAATATGTCGCGGGCTCAGAGCTAGTCCCTATCGACCTGTATCATCCTCCCTTAGATATTGCTGTAGTAATGTCAAAACATCAGGGTAATGAAATATTATACCCTAGCAACATTGACCAAAGTAGAGACTGGAACTTCAGCAAAGGAGACTACATTCTCTTAAATGATCAAATTCGTGCTGCACCTTGGCAAGATCTCCTGTGCTGCCGGGATGCACGCTCGGCTACTAGTCAGCTTTATACCATATTTTATGACCTCTTCGATTCATGTATCCCAAAAAAAAGAGGAAAAATTGTGGCAACAGACGATATCCGGTTTGGTTTACAAGAGATTTAGTCAGCGACACTCAGCGTAAAAACAAATTGCATCACAAATGGAAACTTTCACGCTATAACCATTTATATGCTGAATTTAGCGCACTACGTTCGAATTTAAAAACCAGAACTCCAGAGGCCTATAAATCATACTGTGATACTGTAGGGAACAACATCGGAAGTAATCCGCAACAGTTCTGGCACCATGTCTCGAGCCTGCGATCGAAGGGTGGTTTCGAGCCTAACGTTGTGCACAACGGTATAGTTTACTCAGGTATAAAATCTGCCGAAGCGCTCGCTCAGTACTTTTCCAGCGTTTTCTTACCTGATTCACCTGAATTAAACCCAAATAATCTCAGACCAACCTACAACTCAGGAAATAATATTCCAATCCCCCTTTTGACCCCTGAGGTCGTAGTTAAGGGCATTGCTAAGCTTAAACCTCATAGCTCGATCGGCCCTGACTCCATCCCTGCTTTTATCCTCAAGGGATGCCACGATATACTGGCAACTCCTCTCTGCCATATCTTTAATCTAGCCCTTCAGTCCGGTGTATACCCTGAGCAATGGAAAATCTCGCGTGTTATTCCCATCCCAAAAACTAGTGACAAATCATCTGTGGTGGAACACAGGCCTATTGCTATCCTGCCAACTCTTGCTAAGGTTTTCGAGCACATACTCCACACGTACATCTATAAACGTATAAATGCATTTCTAACTGATGCCCAACACGGCTTTCGCCAAGGCCGCTCAGTCAATTCGAATCTGATGATCCATGTTGATTATATTTCTGGGGTTTTGGACAGTGGGGGGCAGGTAGATGTCCTCTATTTCGATTTCCGCAAGGCGTTCGACAGGGTTGACAATGACGTGCTCTTGATGAAGTTGGAGGCGTTAGGTTTCTCGTCTGAGTTTCTTACCTTCTTTGCGAACTATCTACGAGACCGCAGGCAGTTTGTTAGGCATGGTTGCTTTGAGTCTGAACCTTATAATACCCGCTCTGGCGTGAGTCAGGGATCTATACTTGGTCCACTGCTTTTCCTTATAATGATCAATGATCTTATCAAAAAGGTTAGGTTCGCAAAATGCTTGCTTTACGCTGATGACCTAAAACTAGTCGTTCAAATTGATACGGTCGCGAATATCATATTTTTCCAATAAGTCAATCTGTATGTTAATTATTGTAATTGGTGTTACCGTTTTAATTAACAATAAACAATAAACAATCGCACTGGAACAAGATCGCACAGGTGGTATATGAATATTTTCTCGCAGCTTTTAGATATATGCATCAACAACGCTTGGCTGTTACGTCGGCGACATGACAAGATGGCCAACACCAGCAGGAAGCAAGATCGCCTAAAAGATTTTAAAATGTTGTTTAATTTTGAAAGTCGAAGTTAGAACGAACCCTTAGAAGGCGGCCATCTTGCCGCCATCATGGCGAAATCTGAATCGACACACACACACTACGAACGCGCGAGGCCGCATCAAAATGAATGGGGAGTAGCTAACTTCTTTTAATTTTTTCTTCAAGATGTTATTTAATAAGTTTAGACATCCTGGTATCGTTAGAAAGGAAATATAGTCTAGTTTATTTAGACATTTCTAAAATGGATGTAGAGTTACGGGTTTTTCACTAATTAGATAGTAAAAAAAAAGGCAACAGTTTCATCACTGTTTTTCAAGTTTACATTTCTTTTTTGAGTTTAAAATCAATAGACCACCTCTTGATCCTTATATAAGTATGTTCCGTATCTAATCAGCTTTTTGAAAGTAGTTTTTGTTTTGTTATAGCCCTTGAAGTTTTTGAACGACAACTGTTTTTATCGCCAAGGTCGGAAGCGGTCAATTAATATTTTGGTCACTACGCATGCACAGGCATTTAAACGGGTTCAAACGGCGCCGGCTGGCGGTTGACTGGATAAGAACATTGTTACTTAAACTGGGTTATAAATGGAGAAAAACTGAAAATAACAGGAAGTTGCTAACCGAAAAACATGATATTCAAATGTTAAGATTGACATATTTAAAACAGGTAAAGTCTTTTCGTAATGCAAGTAGACTTATAGTGTACACAGATGAATCATATGAGTCATATAAAAGCAAAGGCAGCAACATCCCACTTTTTCATTTTGGCAACTTTTAATGCAGTATGGTAGTATTCCGTCAACTTTACTTGACCGAATATTATAATCGTTTCAAAACCATCATCATCCTATACAAAATAGAGGTTCTAAATTGAGATTGGTAGCAAAACCAGCAACATACCTACGTAGTTGCGGCATAGACAGCAACATCCTTCTTTGACCAATCAGGTGTCACTATTCGAACCAACGTCGCAACGGGGGTTGTGTGTATTTTGCTCTCGTAAATCAGTGAAATTAAAGCGTAAATAGTGTTATTATTGACAAAAACGTTATAAAGCTTGAAAATGGATAAATCAGTGAAATTAAAGCGTAAATAGTGTTATTATTGACAAAAACGTTATAAAACTTGAAAATGGAATGTTTTCCTAAACCCTGTGATATTAAAAACAGTCGAAAGAGAAAGGCAGAACCCGAAAAATGGAAGAGATACCAGGCGAAGCTAAAGCGGTAAGTTGTAGTACAGTTAATCTTGATCATTTCAATTATTTTTTCTAGCTAAATAATCTCGTTTCATTAATTTTATCTAAATAATACTGTTAATTTACTAAACCGTTGGTTGGAGTTACAGTACTTTTAGACAATTTTGATCATTTAGGTTATTTATAAATTTGGTCATGGTCGTGTTCACTATCGTGTTTTCGTTGCCACCACACCACACCATAGACAAGTATATAGGTAGGTTTTTTGTGATATTTAGACAGGTACTTCCTTTATGTTTGTTTTAGGTATTCTGCTGTAACTCTCCCAAAGAGATTGCTGTGTCGTCACAAAAGGACGTTGTCTATAGCAATGACCGACGTTAAGCAATTTTTTGACAATTTTTATGCAGAACCCAATAAATTGAAGCAGGATGCTTTTATATTAAAGCATTGCCAACCAAAAAAAGTAATGCGTCATCGCCGTTCTGCTAATTCAAAATATTCGATGCAAAAATTTCAAACCAAATATTACATTTACTGTAAATCTGCAAAGAAGAAAGTACAAGTATGCCAAAAATTCTTTTTGACAGTTTTACAAATCACAAAATATAGAGTGCAAAGTATTATGAAGACATACTTTGAGACCGGACAACTTTTAACAGAAAAAAGAGGAGGTGACCGTATTTCTAATAAATATCTGCACAAACGCGAAGCTATTAAAAGATTTATCAATAAAATCCCATGCCAAGAACCTCATTACTGTAGAGGGAATACCAAGAGGTTTTATTTGTCATCGGAATTGTCCATTAATAAATTATGGAAGCAATACAATATAGAAGCTAGTCATGACTTAAAAGTAAAAAAATCCTACTTTCGACACATATTCAATAATAACTACAATCTCGGCTTCGGTACTCCAAGAACAGACGTTTGTGCCACTTGTTTGAGATTTTCATCAGAAATCGGTCACCAAAATGATGCTCAAGCACGAAACGATCTAATGATCTCTCAAAGATTCCACAAATTGAGAGCTAAAGCATTTTTTGAAAAAGTCAGAGAAGAAAACCCTAACCTAAAGACGTTTTCATTTGATTGCGAAAAAAATTTAAATTTGCTTAGAGTGAGTTGCACCAAGTAACTTTAACGATAACCATTGCCATGTCAGCCGTCAAATCTCCGGTTAAGCGTAATACGGGTTGCACCACTTTAGCAATGGTTAAAATGACGTCACAAATAACGATAACATTAACCGCTCAACTTTGGGCGGTTAAGGGCTATAGTTACGGTTAGTGTCACTGTATGGTCATCTGCTTTGCAGTTGTAACCTATAAAAATATTGTGTTATTTTATTTTAATAAAGTACGGAAACGAATTAGGTACCTATGTCTTTACTCCGCGACATACTGTGGGAATCGAGCTCTTCTAGCGATGATAGTGACACTACTGTTGAGTTGCCAGTTAGGAAGAGAAAAGTTTATCGCCCTCGCATTGATCGATTTCAAAAGTGGGATGATAATGAATTTTTGGACAGATTTCGGGTTTCTAAGACCTTGGCAAGGGCGCTGGCTTCTAACTTAGGACCTTTGCTGAAAACAAGAACCATGAAGTGAGTACCTACTCTACATACATATTAGATAAATAATTACCTACCCTGTGGCTATAACGTAGGTATAATATCGTATGGAACTACATAACAAATACCTACCCTGCGCAAGTAGGTAGTATGTACCTAACGACAGATCCCATAAAATTCAGTTCTTTTAATCTACATGTCTATTATAAATATTCATTCTTGACAGGAATAACGCAATAACACTGGAACAGCAAGTACTTATGGCTCTGGAGTTCTATGCGTGTGGCTCTTTCCAACGTTGTATTGGTGATGCTGCTGGCGTTCATAAATCCAGTGTATGTCGAATAATACATCGTGTGAGTAGAGCTATTGCCGGGCTGAGATCAGAATGGGTGGTAATGCCTAGTGGTCAAGTTATGGACAAGGAAGCAAAATTGTTTTATGAAATAAGTGCTTTCCCAAAAACAATAGGAGCTATTGACTGCACCCATATTCCTATTAAATCTCCTGGTGGAATGGATGCTGAAATTTATAGAAATAGAAAACAGATATTTTCAATCAATGTGCAGGTAATCTGTAATGCAGAAATGTACATTAATAATATTGTGGCACGTTGGCCAGGGAGCTGCCATGACAGCCACATATTCAACAGTAGCGTGATTCAAGGACGTTTAGAAGATGGTGAATTTAATAGTAATTACTTTATTTACATTGGTTTTTGAGTGTGTGTGTGTATGGAGTGAATTATTAAAAAGACACTATGGATTTTTTACCTTTTTTTTAAACTACCTTAACCTTTCCAGAATAGGTCATGGTTTATCTGTATGCCAAATTTAATTAAAATCCGTTCAGCCGTTTTGGCGTGGAAGGAACTTTATGACCTTATATTAAAAAACAAAGAAAACTTCCGCAGGTACAAATTTGACGAATTATTGAAAGAACATGGATTCACAGTGCTTCGGCTGCCTCATTATCATCCAGATTTAAACCCAATGGAAAACATTTGGGGTATTGTAAAAAACTACGTTGCTAGCCGCAATATCAATCAAAATTACACTTCGATTATGCCCAATTTTAAATGAATCATTTGATCGAGTAAATAAAGATGTCTGGTTCAATACTTGTCAGCACGTGGAAAAAATAGAAGACGAATACATGAGACACTGTGATCTTGATTTTAGTTTTATAATAAACGACGGTGATACATCAGACTCCGAATCAGATATTTCTGAAACGAGTGAATGACGATTTTCATTTCTCAATAAAACTTTTTCACGCATTTCATTTATGTCTATAATTACCCCCTATTATAAAAATGGTAATATTATCGTATAGTAGCTAATAATCACATAAAATATCCACAGCTAAAATTAAAAAAAAACATAACCCTTTCCTTGCAGTCGGGTAAAAAATATAAAAGTAAAGTAGAGCATCTTTCACTTTGACCATGACGCTCTCTCCTGATTAGTCTATTCATTGTAGTGTGCGTGTGCACTCATAGGTAATTAGTGTGTACTGACAACATTCAAACATTGACGGAAGCTTGCACACATATACTATAAGCGTTTAGGAGGAATAGTGGGGCGCGTCTTCGTTGATTGCACTATCTATATCTACTTTTGGCTTGGTTTTTTGGACTGGAATCGACCTGCAAACTTAACTGACCTGGCATTATCTTGGACTACGATTGTGTGTTTTGTGATTTAGAGTTCTGGCGCATTTTGGACTGTTTGGCCTTTAACATGCCGCAACCGTACACACCACAGGAATACGCTAATATGTATTTAATCTATGGAGAATGCCGATTTAATGCTAACGCTGCAAAAAATCAAAGATATCCTGATTATCGAGTGTTTATTAATGTGCATCAAGCGTTTTCGGAGGGTCGTATGCCATCCAATAGAAGCGCTGGAAGACCTAGATTGGATCGTGATGAAGAAGTTCTCAATGAGATAGAAAATGATTCGACTACGGTACGTGCCATAGAAGAAGCTACAGGAATCCCGAAAAGTTCTGCACATCGAATATTAAAACGTCACAAGCTTCACCCATATCACTACAGGCGTGTGCAGACGTTATTACCGCGGGACTATCCGCTACGAGTCACATTGCCGTGTGATGCTGCAAAGGCACAGTGACGATCCCCAATTCCTAGACAAAATTCTATGGTCGGATGAAACAACATGCAAGAAAGATGGGTATTTAAATCTTCACAACCACATAGTTGGAGTAATGAAAATCCGCACTTGATGAGACAAGACAAATCCCAATATCAATTCAAGGTTAACCTATGGACTTATAGGATATTAAATGGAAAAGTAATTGGGCCCTTTGAGTTACAAGGAAACTTAGATGGCAATAGCTATTTAAACTTTTTACAAAATGACTTGCAAGAATTGTTAGACGACGTGCCCTTAACCCTTAAATGCATAGTGTCCCAAAATTGAATCATCAAATTTAGACACCAGTATCCGTTCATAATATTTGTGTTTGATACATTAGGCTGTATGAAATGTTTCTTTTGCTCCTTCTCTAACCATAAAATAACTCAACTAGTTACATTTTGTGTTGATATCTGTGGCTGATTGACATTTCACCTTTTGCCGTGCGTTTCTCAAATAGGATTGAGTTAGGTGCACGTTGGCAACATATATTACGAAGTTATTTGCCGATTTTGCAGAAAAAAAAATTGTTTTCTAAAGGTGCTTTTTAAATTTACCATAATTGTTATATGAGCAGGAAGCTTTTTGTTTTGATGCAAAAATGGGACAGCATGCACTATTGGTATAAACTACCACTGTTATTTGAAATTATACATTTTGTGATTTTATTTATTTTGCTTTGGTGAGGTATGCATGCGGTTGGTTATTTTGTTCTAGACATGGCAGAAAATAATAGGAGAGATGGTGACATCGAGTTTTGGTTACGCCAGCTAGAAGATGGCGCCATTTCTGAAGACGATTTCGAGTCGGACGGTGACGAACTTGATTTTTATCCTACCCAACAAGATTTATTAGATGTTTTAGAAAATGATGATGACGATGGTGAGGCTAGATCTAATGATAATAACGAAGAAACTATACCCGATCATCCTATCGTAATAGCGGATTCTGTTCCTTCAAATAATAACGATGCACCGGTACATTCTTTAGACATACAGAGGTTGATATGGAAAAACCAACCTCTGCCATTCAACGAAAATGCCATAAAATTTAATGGAACTGAAGAATACCCTGAGTGTTTGATGAACCTTCAGACACCATTCCAATTTTTTTCCTACTTTTTTACTGAAGAATTTCTTTCACAAATTGTTACTGAAACAAATAATTATGCTGTACAAAAGAAACCTGATAGACCTGACGTCATAACATTAGACGAACTGCGAAAGTATCTGGGAATCTTGATTTATATGAGTGTCTACCACTATCCAAGTGTACGTGGTTACTGGGCTAACAAGCACGGGTTTGAGGCAATAATAAAAGCGATAAAAACTATTCTACAAAAACTAAATGCTGTGTTAAAAGAGAATAATATTTTAGATTACGGATTAACTTTTTTAAGAGAACTTTTGCACAAACTGGGATATTCGTTTAAAAATGTAAATCGAAGAGATCCCTTTTAATGTTCGGTCTCTCCAAACAATGTTGAATGGCGAGTGAAATATTTGAGGGCCATAAGAAAATTCAGAGAAGACAAACGAAATATATTGTTTATGGACGAAACTTACGTTAACCAAAGTCACAATGTCCAAAAATGTTGGCAATCTTCGTCGGAGCCCGGAATTTATACAGATATAGGCAAAGGAAGGCGTTCAATCGGCTGGTAGCCGGAACGGGTTAGTTGACGATGTTTTGCTAATTTTTAAATCAGATTAAAAAACGGGGGATTATCATGGAGACATGAACTCTACAAATTTTTACAACTGAGTTGATCGAAAATTAATACCTAAACTTCCACCTAGCTCAGTCATAGTTATGGATAATGCTGCCTATCATTGTGTGCAAGTTGAGAAGAAATCGACTATGTCCAGTTTGAAAATTAATATGCAGAACTGGTTGCAAAATCATAACGTGCCATTTTCTCCCACGATGACCAAAGCCGAACTCTTATGTTGATTAATACGACCCAGTCATAAAAAATATTCCCCGATTGATGAACTTTGAAAGCTGCAGGTCATACTGTTCCAAGACTTCCTCCATATCATCCAGACGTCAACCCGATCGAGCTTGTGTGGGCAAATATTAAAAATTGCCTAGCCAGAGATCACATCAATGCTACATTGGACGAGAAAATTACAATACTAACAAGGCTATTTTCCGAATTCTCTGCCGACCAATGGAAAAAATGCGATGACCACGTAGGGGAGACCGAGGGCATTTGAAACAAAGGTGATTTGAAACAGTACAGATTTCTTGGAACTCAAAACCGTTAGCGAGCGGGCAACGTCGCTTTACACCAACTTCCCTCCTCCCGCGGACATGTCAGTTCGTCTCCGTCGCGTAAGTCGCGCGGTTGTGGAGTTTTATGGGTTATGTGACAAAAATCGTGAAAAGTAAGTTTTTAACGTATTTTTACGATGCCTATATTTTGTTAAGGGTTTTGTATTTTGGTATAAGTTATGTTGTTGTTTCGAAAGCTTATTAACTAATGATTTGTTATATATATTTGGTACAATTGATTTCTGTGTATTTTCTTCATGATCATAGATTTAATAAAACTTGGGAGGTTTTTTCTTACTGAGGAGATTTGAAACAGGCTGTTTCAACTCTCCTCGTTTTCAATTTTATATCACAAATTTATTTTTGCTGTTTTAATTAGGTTATTTTGTTTCAGCATGCCTACTGATTATAAACGAAAGACTGACAGAGGTATGGCGAGTCGCGAAATATATGATCTCGCAGCAGAAGAAGTAACCTTGCGACAGAAAAGTCTCCGTGACGCGGCTTCGAGTTACAACCTGAACCATACCTCTCTCTACAGATATATTAAGAAAAAAACTGCTTATGAAGCTAACGAAACGGCGAATGCTCCAACGGTTGGATACCCAGAAAAGACTGTTTTTACAGCTTCAGAAGAAAAAGTACTCTGTGACTATCTTTTAAACTGTGCTGCTGCTAACTTTGGCTTAAGAACTAAGGAAGCCAGAACTTTTGCCTATAGGCTGGATGTCGAATATAATAAAAAAATTCCTTCTTCTTGGACTGAGCATGGAATGGCTGGAGAGGTTTGGCTTCGATCTTTTATGAAGCGTCATCCGGTTCTTTCTCTAAGACTACCTCAACCTACAAGCATCGCTCGAGCTACAAGTTTTAATAGAACTAACGTGCAACTTTTTTTCCAAAATTATACCTCAGTAGTTGACAAATACAAGTTGCAAGCAAAGGATATATGGAACGTTGACGAATCGGGCATCACAACTGTCCAGAAACCGGACCGCGTCATTGCCCGACGAGGACAGAAACAAGTGAGTGCCATGACTTCCGCAGAGAGGGGAACATTAGTTACTACAGCACTAGCAGGAAATGCCCTTGGGAACCACATACCTCCAATGTTTATCTTTCCGCGAAAAAGATTTAATGATCACTTTATACGTGATGGACCTATTGGATCAATTGGCACTGCGAATGGGTCAGGGTGGATGCAAGAAGAAGACTTCTGTATATTTCTTTCATTTTTTAAAGACCAAGTTAGGCCATCTAAAGAAAATAAAGTCCTATTGTTATTAGATAACCACGCTTCACACACTGCTGTTAAAAATATCGAGTTCTGCAAGGAAAATGGCATAATTCTATTAACTTTTCCACCTCACTGCACCCATAAGTTGCAGCCAATGGACAGAGCCGTTTTTGGACCGGTGAAAAAAGCAGTAAACACAGCTTGTGATAATTGGATGCGGTCTAATCCAGGAAAAGTAATGACCATCTATGATATTCCTGGGATAGTAAAAACTTCGTTTGATACAGCCGTCACACCGCGCAATATATCTTCCGGATTCATCCATACCGGACTTTGGCCAGTTAACACTGAAATATTCCAAGACGCTGATTATCTTCCCAGTCAGGTTACTGATCGACCTTTGGCAACTTCCAATAGTCCTGGTCCATCCAGCTCTAACTTGGTCGGCATTTCGAGAAGTGAAGAACCCGTGCCATGTTCTACCCTTGAAGACACTATTTTACACGATTCCCGTACACCAAGTCCATCAATCTTTTCTTTACCGGCTACTCCCCCTCTATTGAGCTACGATACAGAAGACGTACCTAAGCCTGCAGAAGACCCTCGTAAGAATTCACCTGATCTGGCGATATCTGAACCCGTTGTTCCCTCCACAGTCTTTACACCTGATGTAATACCTGTAGCATCAACATCACGAGATACTTCAGTTACTACAACAGCAATTCCATTCTCACCTGACACTCTTCGACCCTTGCCAAAGGCTCCACCCAGGAAAGGAAAACAAACAAATAGACGCAAAGTGAAATCCGCTATCTTAACCGATACTCCCGTAAAGGATGAACTAGCTGCAATCGAAGCAGTTAGAATGGCTAAGAAAATAGTGAAAAAACCTAACTTTGAAGAAACCAAAAAAAGATGATCAAAACCAAATACTAAAACTAAGAAGACCAAGGTTGGCAAGAAACAAAGGAGAAATGAGGACAGTGAAGAAGAAGAGGAATCCATTTGCCTTTGTTGTTTTGAGCCATATTCTAATAGCAGAGCCAAAGAAACATGGGTGCAATGTCTGGAGTGCAAAAACTGGGCTCATGAAGCTTGCACTGGTGGGGAACTTTCTTATGTTTGCCACAACTGCTTGTCAGATTGATATTTTTTATTTCTATAATATTTTTATTTTTCTCATTAGTGAGATGGTTGTATTGTTACTTAAATATTCGAAGAAATACTGATTATTCAAGACTGATTGTAATAGTTAAGGAACGACTGAAAGTTAATAAGTATTTTATGTTAAAGACTTAGAACTTATATTAACATATAGGTAATGTTATATACGAATGTAAAACATTTTGTTTATCTGGTCATAATTTTTATTAATGTTACTAATAGGTCGTTGTAATATGTACCTACTTTTAACTACTTTAGGAGTTGATTAGACTTGTAGTTACCTACTTAACAGAAAATTATATCAGTATAAAATATTGATAAATATGTTTGTTTCGTACTTAAAAAGTTTTATTTCAATAAATACCTTTATATTATATCTTCAGTTTTACTATAATATCCCTCAACACTACTTCAAAATATATGTTTCAACTCTCCTCGACCCCTGTTTCATCTTACCTCGGTATGAGGGGAGTTCAAACAAATTGACTTGTTACGGTTAAGTCGATTTTTCATCGCTATATTTATCGCTTAAAATTTCTTTATGCTAATCATTCGCAAGGGTATAGAATGACCTATCGATTGGTACTAATATGATATGATTTCTGTCTACAGCGTTTGGTGTATGAAACAAAATGTCAAAATTGTTTCAAATGCCCTCGGTCTCCCCTACAAAAAAACGAACAAGAATACTGGAATCATGATATGAAATTTGATACTATGATGGACGAAATCATTCTAAACTTACAAGAAGATTCTAAATCAAGTTCAGAGAGTTCAAAATCAAGTGATTCAGAGGATATGTCAGAATAATTTCATATAATTTGTTTTTGGTTAGTTTACTATTAATTACATTAAGATTAGATAGGTACAATATAAACTTCAGTTCAAATGTTTTTTATTTATTCCTTTCAATAATAGAACAATTATTTTTCACGATATCTCGAGATTGGTCATCATTGTCTAATCTCATGTGCGTTGCGAGCAGTAGGCAACCCGCCCCTTGACCACTGTCGCCATCTAAGGCGCGGCCAACTAGTTCCGCGAGCAGTATAGCCGAGAGAACAACATTGACTACGATCCGCTTCCGGAAGCATTACTCAGCTAATTTAGTTCCAACTAGGAACTTATTAGGCTATGGACCTGTTGATATTCAAAATCCAGATATGCAGCAGCGGTTAACAAATATAAATTTCATAGATGATACTTTAATCGAGGGGAGGTACAACATAAACACAAGAGTGGTAGCATGTTTACGACAAGTAGGGGAAGGTTCGTCATAGTGGCGGGTAAAGTGGACACCTTGTTCTTAAGGATCAACCTACATGCGCCATCTGTCAACGGCGTGTGGAAATAACCCAATGACCGACGCCATATTGCTCCAGTATACACGGACACGCTTAGTTCACGCGAAAAGATTTTAATTCAAAAAAGTTATTTTTGTGGTCTCTGATCTAAGCTGAGTGGTTTAAACAATATCATTAATTACTGTGTTCTACACTATTTCTCAACATTATATTTTAAAGCAATAGGCTCGCCCCCTATTACATGGCTTAAGCATAACTGGCGAAACGTGGGTGTACTATAGGTACAACTCTGCCTAACCCTTCTGGGATTACAGGCGTGATGTTATGTTATATTATATTTTATCGGTCTAACTTCAAGATGGGGCACCACCAGGCACAGGATTTGTTTGTAATTTTTCAGGGTGGATGCAGTTGGACATTTATACAGATTGGTTAAACATGTCCTCAAATTCGCCAAGCCGACTGAAGATGATCCGATCTAGCTCTACTGTTTCTTGATGGACAAACTACACACACCAAAAAATTGGATTTTATTAAATTGTCAAGAAAAAATCACACCATTGCTGTTTGCCGTAACACTGCATTCACAGACTTCAACAACTGTGTGTGTCTTTGGTCTATCTTGTAATGGGGTCTGTGAGCAAATATTACATCCGTGCAGTTGAGAAGTATCTTCGCAATAACCCAGGAAGAGCAATAACTGTATTCCAATTCAGCAAACTCTTTGGCGAAACCTACAGTGAGGCATTTGTCTATTGCAGGTTGATTGAAATGGTTTTCGTAAATGTGGAATAGAACCAATAGATCACCATGTCTTCAAATACCATGACTTTTCGGCTGCAGATACAACACACTTGCTGAACCAAAATCACAAAAAAAATAACGCCAACAAAGAGAATGAGACACAACTTTCCAATCAAAATCAGTTTTCAAAGTTATTTTTAACATTGTTGTACAACTTAATAACCGTTTGAAAATCTTTTTAAATTATTGAAATCAGATGTAATAGCTATGACAAGAATGGTCGGCACCCACTTCTAATAATCAAATTTCTTTGAAACTCTGACATTGTATGACCACAATAATTCGTTACCTGATGATCAAGCAGGTACAATTCAAAAGATGTAATCTTTTTTATTTTTCAGATATCAAGAACATATCCAACCTTTTTTGTATTTCAACAAACACGTATGACCACAATAATTCGTTACCTGATGATCAAGCAGGTACAATTCAAAAGATGTAATCTTTTTTATTTTTCAGATAACAAGAACATATCCAACCTTTTTTGTATTTCAACAAACACGTTTATATGCAAAAATAACATGAGTGGTTAACTTCCCATCCAGAATTCCTAACCTGAAGAAGGCCGCAACAATTCAAGTTTTTTTTTAAGACCCAACACCATAAGATTTGCAAGAATAGCTGCTAGAAATACCACTTTCAACCAAAGACACAAAACCAATTTATGTATGTATGACCAAATGCATTTTATTTCAACTATGTTCTGACACAGGCCCATTTCAAGTAGACCACTATTAACCACTTGATTGCCTTTTCATGTTGGATCATCATGCTGCCATTCATTTAGCAGGCTCATGATGTTATGACATGCACTATCGGCATCTATTCTTCTCATACTATTTAGTCTTTCAGTCACATGCTTCCCAAAGAACCAGTAGTTTTGGTCAGGTAACATAATATCAGCAACCAAAGGGTTCATAGCTAGCAACAGATCATCTATGACCTCTTCGCACTTGGATCTTTTATTGGATTTTAGTGATGTTGCTTTACGACGAGGCCTGTCCGTACGCCAGCTCCTCTGACGGATGTTAACTTCATAATCATTCTCAAGTTCTGATTGTTGTTCTTCTTTGACGTTCAAACTACTTGCCAGTACTCTGTAGTCATCAGGGACTGGTTCATAGTTCTGAAATGAAAAATTAACTAAATTATGATTATAACACACACAACATAACATACAAAACCCAATAACACATTGTCCAACCTGGGAATCGAACCCAGTACCTCATGCTCAGCAGTAGCACATGCAACCACCATTATTTGATATCATTATCATGCTTGAATTGGATAGATTGAGAAAAGAATATTCCTATTTAAAACATAATATTTGATTAGATCAAATAGACTTTTTTATAATAATGTTGATTATTATTACTTAATGTACAATGTATATGCTGTTGGTGTACCTGTTTTAAATAAATAATAATAAAAATCCATTCCAGTGGAAGCTAAATACAAAAATATTTCATCCTATTTATCAGATATGATGTTGTGTATGCTAGATTAGTAATAACAGAGGCTAACTATTCCAGGTGGCAATCAATGTGTGTGCATGTGGTGGTTATCGTGTTAAAAATAGGTTAAATCAACTATAACAAGGAAAACATCCTTTAAATGCTCATGAGTGATTGGTTGCCTAAAGAAGTACCTCTTGCCTCTTGCCTAAAGGTAACCAGTATCCTCAATTGTATCACATGTACAGGAAAAATACTCTCCACTAATGTAAACCTAAACATTGCCCAGAAATGAAACTCAGTACTAAATTTAAATTCCATAGTGATAACTTAAGAGGGTGTGGACCTTGTTGGGCAAAGTGGGAGAGAATGAGGGAGCTTAAATTTTATGTATTAGTTGGTATAACATATTATTATTTAAGTAATTGTTTTTTAAGACATGAAATTTAAAATGTCATTGAGATATTCATTGATATTACAATAGTATTTAGTTAAAAGAAATAATTTTAACTTTAGTAAGGTCAGATGCATAGTACATGCAACCGGTGTGCGTGTATGATCATATGACATGTACAGGAGTAACAGAGGACAAAAGAGTGTAAGGGTTGTAGCAGGTGGAGTACTGGTGTTTCTGCCTACCACCATGTGACGGTGTTAGTTTTATTTATGTTATTTATGAATGTATTATTTTATTTCTTTTATTGTATTGTTATATTTGATTATTTCCGGTGATGATATAAATGTGTGAATTAAATTTGGTGTGCCATTTTAATGGGTAAAGGAATAATATGGATAGCTAGACTGTAGAAAAGTCAAAAACTCTTTTAAAATTTTGTTGAGCTGGTCAAAGTCAAAGCATTTATTTCAAATAGGCCCATAAAAAGACACTTTTGAATGTCAAAATTTACATTAAAAATAGAACTGATTCTAGGCGCCACTTCCAAAAAGTAGTTTCGTATGGAGAAGAAGTGGCAAGAAACTCCACCGTTACTCTTTTAACCTACTACAACCCGGTCAACAAATAATCTTTTTTATACACAAATTTATCATTCCATTGGAAGCAATACCTTTCTTCTCAGAGTAGTCAGATAGGAAACGCCAACCTCATCTGGTTTTAAATTATGATTGACATGTAAAAGTGTCTGTACAAACCTACTTAGAGTAATAAAATAACTTATCAGTATCATGTAATTATAACACAGGCAAATTATCCATATGTTAATTAAAGTAAAGACATGTGGTGGATTTCATTTTCCTTGTGTTAAATAGAATCAATATAACTTGCTTAAAACTACAAATATGAGAAAAACACTAAAAACTTCCTTGAAATGCAGCTGGCAAGTAACCGTTTTCCTGAATTATATTACATGTTTAGAAAAAAACAGATGACAATCCTTGCCATGCAATCACAGACTTAATAGCATGCAATGTTGAACAGCAATAATATGTTATATTCCCATGCGTCAATCTCTTTCCGAAAAATCCATGTGCTATAATTACAGCTGCATACTACACTGCTTATATTTACCTCATAATCTTCTTTGTTGCAAACATCTTTTAAAAACTGCAAAGGCTTCCAGAGTGGCCAGCAGGGCACATAAATATCTGCCGGAGTCTTTGCTTTAAGCTTGGACCGTTCAACTCTCCTATGATTGTGGTTAAAAGTACTCCTGATGTTAACCCAACGATCTCTGACGGACCGCGCTGAAACAACCAAAATATTTGCAATACTTTACTTATTTTGTGTATTCATTCTTCACTTATATTAAATTTTAGGGAACAGTAAGTATCAGTGAATTCCTTTTTGTTTCAAGTGCATATATACCGAAAATATCTATAGATTGAATATGCAAATACTAACAAGCACCAAACAGGAAGGAAAACTTACGTAAAACTCCACATGTTGGAAAAACTATTTAATTTTACAAAAAGGGAGATGACGTGATGTGTTGCGTATAGGAACCTCATTTCTACCCATGTTGATAACCAAATTTCACATTATAGAAAGGTATCAACGGACAAAACAAATTTTCGAGGGACTGGTTAAATTAAACCGTCTGGCTAAATGCAAGGGTTAAAACATTACTAAAGGTACTACTTACCAGTAAAACCTCGGCCCAGTCTCGCCGCAAACTCAGCGTAAGCTTTGTACTTTTGTTGAATTTTGTGATTCGTGTTTCCGGCAGGCCGCCATATGTAATCTCTCTGGCGAACGAATGCAACTAAATCTAATTCTATCTTTCGAGTCCAGTAACATGGTTTACGAGGCATTGAAAATACTTGCCAATAGTGTAAATGACGCAAAATTGAAATAATTAGCTTGGCACTTCGCAGACGCAGACTCTGCTGCTACGCTACATAAGTGTACTTTACTTTTTTCTCTGCTAGGCTAGTCCGCTGAGCTGACGGTGACGGCGACCACAGATTACTAATATGTAGCAAGACAAGCTAACGACGCATCGGACGCATTCGACGACGCGGCGACGCGAAGTTTGACGCAGAACTAGAAGTTTTTTTTTGTTCCTAAGGAACAGGCTAAGATCTGAGACCATGCTGCCTAGTCATCATGTATCATTTTTCTTGAATATAGTAGATCCAGTTCAATTCATCAGTATGTAAATCCATAATGTAGGGAAATCCAATTAAAGTCTTCAGTTTTATATTTTTCCAAGTAAGTAATTCCAGTTTAGGTCATTATTATATTTCCATTGGTAATCAAATCCAGGTAAATTCATCAGTTTCTTATCTTCCATGTAAAGTTAATCCGTTTAAAGTCTTCAGTTTATTTCAATAATATCCATGTTTAAGATTTGCTATTCCACAAAATCTTTAACAAGTCCAAGTACTTGTCATTCCATATTTTCAGTTATTTTGTAAGAGCCGAGTGTCATCTTTTTTTTTTTTTTTTTTTAGATCCCAAGTGACAGGAAGCAACATTAAAACGATATTATTAATAGCTAAATTTAAACGGGTATTTATCAGTACAACTATTTGAACATAGATTTATTTTAGAATACAAATTATATTTATGAAAGTCCATGAAAAGATATTTAGATATTAACATTTTATATACACATGACAGTTAATTATCTTTAGACACCATGAGTTAAATTTCTCCAACCGTACCGTACTATTAAAATAATTAAACAAAGGTAAATACGTCGAGCTATTTACAAGAAGAGCCTGGATGGAGCGCGGAACCAACTCAGGGCTACCATAAATTTTAATTAACTCATCCATCAGCACCACAAGGCGCTGGATGCCAAAAGATGAGCAGCACTTAAAGAAAATGTGAGCAAGAGATTGCTCTGCTTGAGAGTTACAACGATCACAGAGAGGACTGTGTACAATTTTTAGACGATACAAATGATAATTTAGTCGACAGTGACCAAAACGAAGCCTAAGTATGGTGGAGTAAAACTTCCTGTTCATGTAAGCATTGATTTTACAGAACCAAGGCATGGTGCTTTAAGGGAACATTGTAAACTGCATACCACATGCCTTTATTTTCAATTTGGACTACATGATTCCAATGCCTTTTCCATATATCAGTGGACCTTTTTTTCAACAGAGGAATTATGTCTGTACAAGGAACAGATATGTTGAGGAAACTACTTGAATCTGGGACATCATCAGAATTTGTTATAGTTCTAGCTAAAAAGTCAACCCTTTCGTTGCCCATCACACCAACATGCGAACGGACCCACATGAACAAAACTTTAATGTTTAGAAAAGACAAAGGTAACCAATTTTCTTTTATTAATGATATAAAATAGTTTGTATTAGCATTCAATCTATTATTTTTGAGATTTTTAAGAACACTCATGCTGTCACTAACTATTACCCATTGAGAACATCCATCATTTGAATGCCTAATGTGCTTTAAGGCAGCAAGTATAGCCACAGCCTCAGCTGTGAATATACTTGTGTTTGAGTTTATTTTATAACCAGTACCAGTATTCAATAGCTCATCAAAAATAGCGAATGACACTGCTGACTCAGTTTTAGACCCATCAGTATACACAAATCTATGATCAGCAAACTTATGAAATTTGATACATACATCTTCTTTAGTGGATAAATTTTGATCAATAATGATGTCAATTGCAGGAAATTTGCTGTCATAATTCCCCTGATAACATGGGAGAGTAGAAAACTTATGAATTTTCAGAGTTTCAAGAAAATTTACATATTGAGGAAAGCCTTGAAGTATATATGTTATGTTACAAATGGATGATGTACATGATTGTTTCAAATTGGAAAGCAAGTGATTTTTATTTTTACTATAAAGTTTTAATAGGAACCTTTCCTTCAAGTAAGTGCATCTTATACTTAATGGAGGGAGTTTACATTCAACTTGCATTGCATTGATTGGAGTACTTTTAAATGCCCCGGTAATGAGTCTCAAACTTTTATTTTGTATTTTATCAAGAATATCTACTAACCTTCTATCACCAGCAAAACAGAGAAAACCATATTCATAATGACTACGGATCAAAGATTTATACAATAACAACAACATTTTTGGGTCAGCTCCCCAGGAGGTTCTACACAATGTCTTCAAAACATTAAAAACTCTGTTAGCTCTAGAACTTATTAATTCAACATAGTTTTTCCAAGCCAAATTATAAGTGAATGACACACCTAAAAACTTAGCTTCACGAAAAATTGGTATAGGAACTTGATTGTAATAAACAGAAGGACTGAAATTGCCAGTTCTACCAAAAACTACTAATTTAGATTTAAGTGCATTTATATCTAGATTTAAATAGGAAAAGTATGTGCACAATCCTTCCAATGCCTTATTAAGGCACTGTGTCATATTTTTGTAATTTTTCCCAGACAAATACACAACTAAATCATCAGCAAATTGAAGATTTTTGACATTGGAACCTAATATCAAATTTAAACGACGTATGTACAAAATGAATATTCATTTTGTACATACGTCGTTTAAATTTGAGATGGAGACAATATTCCTCCTTGACAAACTCCTACCGAAGCGAATCTTGGCCCATGTAATTTATCATTATATCTAACATAAACATTCCTTTCAGTTAAGTATTCATGGACCCAGTGGACAATTTTATTGGGAATGCCAATAAAAAGTAATTCAGAACAAAGGATATCAATATTTACACTGTTAAAGGCTCCAGCAACATAAAAAAATACTGACATTAAGCAATCCCTGTTATTTAAACTGTTTTGAATATCAAGCTGTAACTGACAAATACTTTCACGAGCTGATGTTCCCCTACGAAAACCAAATTGATTAGCAGGTAGAATATTGTTTTTTTCTATGTAAAATTCCAACCTTTGTTTTATTAATTGTTCAAAAAATTTACCAACACAGGATGTCAGAGCAATAGGGCGATAAGAATCTGGATTAGACCGAGGCTTATCTGGCTTCAAAATGGGTACCAAACAATCAGACTTCCATGGATGAGGTATATCATTGTTCAACCACAAATTATTCAACACTTTGAGAAAGGTGTGCAAACCCTTATCACTAAGTTTTTTTATCATAATGTATGGAATACCATCCAGTCCAAAAGCACTATCTTTTCTAGAATTAACAGCTGACTTCAATTCTTGTATAGAAAAAGGTTTCACAAAAAATATATTTTCAGAGTATGACTCACCAGCAATGGGGAAATTTGACTTATTATTAACCTAATCTGGGGTAAATTTTTCCAGAAAACCCTGAATCCAGTTGACATCATTATTATTGCAAGAATATGTTTTATTAAATTTCCGCATATATTTCCAGATTCTGGACAGAGGCGTACATCGGT
The DNA here is from genome assembly GCA_963555695.1 of Dasypolia templi. NCBI lineage: Eukaryota > Metazoa > Arthropoda > Insecta > Lepidoptera > Noctuidae > Dasypolia > Dasypolia templi. The sequence goes on along the minus strand of OY743142.1, from coordinate 3,954,529 downwards.
TAAAGGAGCTGCAAAGTTCAACCCAACTATTTGATCTTTCGGTTTTCAAAGTAAATTTTTTGAGAGCTTGTAATCTCTTAAACTCGATAAATGATTCTTCTGATGGATTGATTTTAAAATTCATATAGGCTGACTTAGACTTTTGAACTGCTTCTGAACATTTTTTATTCCACCAAGGAAGAGGAGGGGATTTTACCGAATTCCTATAAGAGTTACGAATAGAATAATCAGCTGAGAAAGAAGCTGGCGTATTATGATAAGGAAGGGACTTATTAATTGCAGAATGCAAAATTTGACAAAACTCTGTATAACTCTCCAATGGAGAAACATGTTGATCCTGCAAAGTAGATAGTTGTAAATCTATGTTTTGTTTGTACATCTTCCAATCTACCATTTTAAAGTTAGAATAGGTGGGCAAATTTGTGTTATTACTAGTGTTTTCATTACTATTATTGATAAAAACTTTCATAATTACAGGAAGGTGGTAGCTGCCAAGAGGATCACAATGAACAGACCAATCACATGAAAGAGCCAATGATGGGGAAACTATGGACAAATCTAAGGCATTTGGACGCCACGTTAAAGAGCCAACTGTTGTCACTTCACCATTATTCATTAACACCAAATTATTATCATCACCAATCTCTAAAATATCCCTACCTCTTGGATTTGTAGTATTACATCCCCATGATGTGTGATGGGCATTGAAATCACCAGCAAATATCATTGGTTCAGGCACAGATTTTATTAAAGATTCAAGTTTATGTTTGTCAAAAGATGGAATGCAATTTGTTGGACAGTAGAAACTTACAATACTTATTTCTGTATTGTTTACTGTAATTCTTACACAAATATTTTGTAGAGAATTATCAGAATAAGTAATTATTTTTCTGTAATTTATATTATTGCAAATTAAAATAGCTACACCATTGTGTTTATTTCCAATATCATGTCTTTCTATTTTGTATCCTCTAATGTTAAAATGTTTGATGGGTGTTAACCAGGTTTCTGATATAATTGCAATATATATGTATGTTATGCTCATAAAGAAATTGAGTTAATAACAATTTGTTACTTAAAATACTTTGTGCATTCCACTGCATTATATTAAGATCCATTATTAGATGTGTGAGTATTGATACGGAAAGTTTGTTGCAGAATTTCTCGTATGGAGGTTGAATTAATGGGATTATCTTTTTGATTTAATATAATTTTAGTTATAGCATTTGTTAAAGTATTCATAAATAAATCTGATTTAGTCAAATTAATAATCTGTGTTTCAATGTTCTTCTGTGTCAGTTTTGGAAAAGAATGTTCATTAAATAAATCGGAATACTTAGCGGTTTTGGACTTGACTTTATTTTCTTCTATTTTCATTTTTTTCTGTGGGCAAGTGTTTGAGATGGAAACATGGTTACCACCACAATTGACGCATTTAGCATTTTTAGGATCTTCTTTACAAATTTTAAAGCTATGCTTGTCTGTACATATGGAGCATACAACTTCATTCTTGCAATACTTTGCAATATGTCCAAACTTCATGCATTGCAAACACTGTTTGACAGGAGGAACATAACAGCCTACCTCGTGTCTCCAGGAGTCAAGGTACACGTATTGCGGTAACTCAGTAGAGGCGAAAGTAACTGCAACAGTTTTGAGTTGGGACATACGTCACCGCACCACTCTCACTTTGTACACGGCGCATGAAACGCCTCACCTGTATGACATTTCTGGAACTTCCAATCAAAGCAAATATTCTTTTATTAGACAAATCCGTAGGGACTGAAGTAAGAACCCCAGTCACCTCGGTGTCGATAGCAGGTATTGTTGCGTTTAGGCTTAATTCGTCTAGAAGTTTTTTATTTTGTAGGAATACATTGGCGTTATTGGATAGGTCAAATGTTATACCTATTTTGAACTTGTTTATAGATTTTAAATGTAATATGCCAGTGACGCAATATTTGCGTATAGCATGCGAAATCGCCAGTCTGTCTTTGTCAGAAAATTGACGCTAAAACTATATAATCTGTTTTCTTGCTATTTTCAGGATACTTCCTTGAGTATCCGGGGACTTTAAATATTTGGTACTTCCTGCTGTTGTCTGCTGAATCATCGGAGTCGGAAGAAGTCTCCGTGGCGTCCCGTTCAGCTCGACCACCAGGGAGCTCCGCTTTTTTTCTCTTCTTACTAGTGCTCCCCATTGTTTTATACACTATTTACAAATATACAACCACTATTTTATAATTACAACTTATTTAGAGGTTTGAGAACGATATGAATATATATAAATCTTAAATTATTTTAGATTTGGCGCCTTGTCCGTTTTCAGTTTCCCCGCAGAACTAGAAGTGTCATTCACAGACAAGGGGTACATTCCGAATTAGATTATAATCGCACACAGCGCTCACATCAATAATTTGCATTCCGATGTAGTTATCACGATTATGACAGCTGAGAGCTGTCAAAAATTCGGAACGCTTGTGAACGCGCTCATAGTGCTCGTGTAACTCTATAGCCCCTCAACTGACAATCCCCAATTACGTCACTTTACTAAACTTGTTCAGCTCCGCGCGAGTGAAATAGCGCGGTTTCGACGCGTTCACTAAAATGTCTATATCTCAGAAAATACGCATTGTAGCTCTACAAACTGTATGTCATTGAAATTGATATGAAATATGCTATCTGAAAATACATGGTTTAGTATAGTTTTACCTTGTATTTTATTGTTAATTCGTAGTTGAAAGTAAGGTGAGCGACTTTTTCCCAATTTTTCGTACAAAAGACGCCATAATTATAAAAATAACGCACTTTTTCCAAAAAATATTGTAGTCTATACTTAAAAACATATCATTTTACAATAATCAATCATAATAACAGACATCTCCATCCATTTTTTTCATAAGATAAGCTTATCAATAGCATGCCTCCGATCGCCGACCCGGGCGGCGAACAAAAAAAAAGAGTATGTTTACACATTCATTACGGGAACTCTGTAAGCCACGTGGTTTAGGTTATTATCTTATTACGTTGTTTGGTACACAAACATAATACAGACAAAGTTTTAGCTGTAACAAAGGTTAAGTTTACGATTAATGAGCAAAAATACAAGCCCTTGAAAATAGGTGCTAAAAAAGAACCTCTTATACTTTGAATCGTAGAGCAATTATTATTGAATTTATTTTAAATATAAATTTACCATCTACATTATGATGATATTTCCTAATAGAAAAACATAAGACAATAGCATGTTGCCTAACAAAAACAGTAAGCAAACCAACAATTAAAACAATCAATTTATTGCGAAAAAACTGTCGTTAATTTAAAAAAAAAATGCCAGCAGCAACCTAATAGCAACCTTATACTAATAGTTTTAAAGTTCATTGTCAATTGGAAAGACCCCAACAACCTAAAAGCAACCTTATCACTATAGTTATAAAGATCAAAAAGGACCGTACCAAAAAAACAAGATGGCGATTTTTAATATTCCCATTCTGTCACACCGACTCAATGAGTTCGATCTTTGTTTACAAGCGCACTTCAGAAAGTGGAACATTCCAGAGAAAAAATGTATGGAGATGTTTGACATGTGATGTCATATGCCTTTGCCATTCTATTTCCTACACTCTGTGTAAGTTAGAGCAGGAAAGGTATACTCTAGACAGGCAATATTTCCCATTAAATCCGACATGCGTCATTCTGACTCAATGAGTCGACTGACAGTGTTGATTTTTTTTGGCGGGGCTCAATGAGTGGGCTTAACACTCCAGGGGATAGCTTAATAACATGACCCCAAATCTGAAAGATCGATAGGATAAATTTATGAAAAAAGAAGTTCAAAGCATTGAAACCACCTCTCGTATTGCTCTGATTTGAGCATGACAGAAATTGGTCGGCCGTTTGGTTCTTTAGCTATATTCAAATGGTTTGATTACAGTATTTCTTTGTGTATACACCACATATTTCTTCTTTTCTTTGGTTAGGTTTGGTAGGTAGGCGACTGTAGCCAAAACCACAATTTTTTGCCGCTCGAATGTCATTAACAGGGAGGCGCTGTTGATGAAGTTTGATGATATAGTGTGAACCATATTTTGGAAAAGTAAAAAAAAACAAGTTGGCAGCGTCCGTTCCGATTTTTGCCACGCCCCTAAAGATCCTGGTAGGATATCTTTATTCAGATTTATATTGTCGTATTTGTTGAAATGAATGATGACTAAAGATTTAGGTAACACTTTAATATGTAGTTTATTTTAAATGTCCTAATTGGTAATGGTTTAGTTTAAAGTGCCACCTCTCGTTCCTAACAAACTATCAATTTCGGCAACATCAAAAATATAAACCAACGATAAAAGTTTAATTAAAGCTAGTAAAGTAGTTAAAAGATTATTACTTGGGACATTAAAGTCTCAACGATTAATTAGTTTTTTATCGAGACATCTTCGAAGTAATGTTTTGTCGCTATGATGCCATCTATCGAGAAATAGTCACACTACAGATGTTTGTAGTACAGCTCTGAAACAAATAGTTCAGCTTGAACTGTACAGGCAGAACTTTAGCGAATAACAAACACCACTACTTACTAAATGCGCTTTTTTTTACAACATCGACAGCTGCACTTTCTACACAGTTATCCTGAAATATTTAACGTTTTGTTAATTTTTCACTATTTATTTGTGCTATTTGGACCATAATTTGACGTTTATCTCAACACACTTCCTGTTACATTTTTAAAATATTTCGTGAAGATTAATTATTAACTTACGAGTTATCATTTTAATCAACCGCGACATTATCGTGCGGGACCACCCAGAAGTACCTACACATATACCTACCTCGATTCGCGCAAGATGGCCGACACAAATCAGACACAAATCAATATATAATTTATATGTGAAGACGATGCACCAAGTATAAAATTACTATACCACAATAGGTAAAAAGAATTAAAAATGAAGCAAAGACAGATTAATTAATGATTTGATGGATACATGGTGCTCACAAACATTTTAGAAGTATACGATTTTCCAGAAATATTAATGAATATAATGGTAAAGTGTGAGTTAAGTAATCAAAGAATGTAAAGCAATGTCATAAAAATAACAAATTATACGATTAATTTATGAGCCGGTTTGATTTTGTCTACACTAGATTTTCCTATGGAACTGGACCAGCATGTTTACAAGCATTCTTATCTGGGATATAATACTCTCATTAGTAATATGCTTGTTTACAAAGTGTAGTACATTTTTACATGAGTTTTAAATGTTCCTTCATATAATTGCAAGGTATTTTGATGTAACAATAACACAGCAGTACCCCATAAAAGATGTATGTACTTTAGCTAATCTGAAAAACGCTTGATCTATTTTATTTTCATTTTTTTAAATAACATAACATCTCGCCTTGTTTCCCCGAAGGGTTGGGCAGAGGTGTACCTATACAAATCTTGTGGGTGCACCCACATGATTTGTTTTTGTTAGTATTAAAATTATGTCCATCACTTATTTTATAAAAAATGAAGAAAATATGTTTTTTGACACAGGTACATATCTATATATCTATATACTTGTACTTAAAATTCTCGTGTCGCAATGTTTGTTATAAAATTCTCGTGTCGTGATGTTTGATATCAAACTCCTCCGAAAAGGTTGGACCGATTTGTGTGAAATTTTGTGGGCATATCGGGTAGGTCTGAGAATCGGCCACCATCTATTTTTCATACCCCTAAATGATAAGGGTGACCAACCCCTAAACATATTTTTTTTAACTTATCATGATTTTCACCCTTCTACGATCAATCCCTGTTTTTTTAATTGCGATTTCCATATTACTCTGTTCGATCAAATTTAAATTAATCTTCAACAATGGAGTAGATATAATAGATAGTAGACTAGTTGACCCTGCAAACGTTGTTTTTTTTTTAAAATATAGTTTTACAAAGGTGGATTTAGGTAACGCCTTAGGCATTTTCTACCAGTCAACCAAGGGTGGTGAAGAGATTAGATAGCAGGTGCTTTGGTTGAAAGTAACAATGACGAAAAAAAACTTAAAAATAAAATAAATTGTGATGAATTAAAACAAAATAGATATTGTGTACATAACTAGGTTACAAACTTATAACACATACACTTACATACATATTAACAATAATATATACTTACAAATATATATACATATATAAGGGTGAGAGGTGTTGAGACGGCTTTACGCTATTTCTTTTGAAAATAACTCTGCAATTTACTGACTGGTGGCCGTCCTGATGTCAAGAGGAAGCGCATTCCAAAGAAGAATGGACTGAATATGAAAGAAAGAATGAACAAAGTCAGAAGTATGAGAAGGACAGAGCAGGAAAAGATTGTTGGAAGAACGCAGTTTCTTAGCGTGAGATGAACAAATATATTGGAAGTGAGACACAAGATAAGAAGGAGTGTGAGAGTAGACAAGGAAGAAAAGTGTGGTCAAAGCGCGCTAACTTCTTTGGCAAATGCACATCCTATGAGCTCAGACCTATAGCTCGACACATGGTCATATTTTCTGATGTTTTATATGAACCGCGTCAGAAAACAGCGTCATTTATTATGGAAATATAGGTATAGTCCATCGAGTGACAATAAGAATAACTTAAAAAATTACTCGCAAAGATTTCGGAAAGTTATTAAGTTGACCCAAAAAGCACAAAACATTTATTACATCAACACCTCCAGTAAGAAATCAAAGGCATCTTGGCAGATTATTAATAATAAAAGTCGTTCTGCTGAACCTATAACTCAGATCAGTATGCGTGATAAAATTATTAGCGACCCAAGATCCACTTTCCCGTCAACCATGGTTAAAAATAATGTATGTTTAATTTCGATACCTTCTCCATTTATATTGACTAAAGTTGGTGTAAGTGCGTCCTTTTGAGCTTCAATTTCATTAACTACACTTCTTGTCTTTTCAGGTGTCTCCTTTGAAAACTCTATTAAAATGGGCCGACAAAATCTTACTGATGATGGAACAGGGTTTTCCCACACAGTTTCATTTGTATTAATATTTATAAGTTTCAGAGGCACTAATGAAGCTATAAATAAATTAGTGTCAGAAATTAACTCACTTTCTTCAACTAAGACTTGCTTGTATTCACTTTGTCCGCTTGAACCATCACAGCCCCATTTAGAATAAAGCATTAAATGTGTTTTGCCAACTTTGTATACACCATCAATTTGTAAAATTCTTGCAATAGTGTGATCCAGCAGATCTTGAAGTTTCACCTTTGCTTTAATATTATTAATTTCTACGCTTGATCTTGGTGGGTAGCACTTTCCTTTAGCTTCCTGAATTGATTTGTATGATGGAAATAATAAGCAATTCTTCGCGATTAAGTAACTCCTCATGTTTTCATACTGTGCCATATTAAGGTCCAACTCGATGAAAATACTGAGAGCTTCGTCTTTAGAGTACGCTGTTAAATGTGCCGGTTCGTTTAGGAGATTTTGACGTATATCACTTTTTTTTCCATGGGCAATACTCCTAAAATTTCGACAATGAATGCTACTTCGGTTTCCCCTTGAGATCTCAATCCCTGAAGATATGAATTCAGTATAAAATCAAGGCCACATGTTTCAAGCAACTCCTTGTTCTTTCGTCTTTGTGTTCTATCGGAACTGTCTTCGTAGGTTTTCGAAGGGCGTCCTCGCTTTCCTTTCGATGTCGAAGGTTCGGATTCACAAGTAGGTTCTTCCAGATTCACAGTAAATATGACGTCCAACCAAATGCTATTCTTGTTTAAAAATATTTGCTTATTTCTGCCAGATTTTGTGTAACGTTGACGAAAGTTTGTAATAAGATTTTTTTGCACACTTGCTACAATCTTAGCGATATTTGCCTCGGAAAAGTTGGTAAAATTATTCCGTATATAACTTGTTAAAGCAACAACATAATTCCCGTCACTTTCAGTTAAAACAAGACATAAGTCACGTCTGGTACAGTTGAATTCACTCATTGTTGCGAGAAGGTAGATGGTTAGGTTACTACACTTTAAGTAACGACAATGACGAACGAAAAACAGTATGTAATTATTGAGTATTCAGAATCCCTATTTTATATAAAAATATTGATTTGAAACGTGTGCAAAATTGTGGTAGAAAGAATCATTGTGTGGTTATGCGGTTTACGATATGTATAATTGATAATTTATTATGTATGTGAACTAAAAAATGGTGGGAAACACTCGATACATTATCTTAACGTAAACCGCAATTAATAAAATGTCACAAATATGACCTATAATAAGCAAGTAGTCAAATAGCATCACCTACGTATTTATAGGATTTTTTACTGTTTTATGCTACAATAGATTAACATATGTTGTGTAACGAAATTGCAACTTTTATTTTCTTATTTTATTATAATATTAAATTTCCTATCAAATAACATAATTTCCAGACCTTCGGCAAATTTCGGCAACTGTCAAAACTCTAATTGAAAGTTTCAGGTACGCAAAAATTATATGTCACGAGTTAAATATTTCTAGTAAATATATTTACACATATATAGCATTTTTATGCACATCAGTCAAAAGTACATAGTATAAGCTTTCTGTAATGGTATAATACTTGTATAAGTTAAGGGTGTTTTTACACACTACTTTATAAAAGAAGTAGGTGAAATCCGTCCCTAAAACTGTGATCAGTGGCGTTTAAAATATATGAATTTCGGTATTCGCATCTAGTCGAAATTATCACATTACCACTGCTATCGCGCGCTCAGCACACTTTATTTCTTCCGTTTCCTGTGCTTCGCCCCATACATTCACATACATAGCTTAAATACCTTTTTAAAATCATTTTTGGCCTAAATCAACTGTTATCCATGGCAATGTGACCTGAGTGGGTAATAATGTGCCATAAACTAAGCAAAGAAATTTTGTTAAAAAAACCTGATTGCGCCGTGATTCATCATTCCATTATGTTATGTTTTTAACGTTTAGGGATGTGTTAAAATGAAGTTTGACAGAAAGGGTTAACATGAAGTTTGACAAAACAGTTCGATAACTAAAGTAGGTTTATAAGCGAATGGCTTTATGACGGTTCGAAGTTTTGCCACGATATTGGGGTGTGCTTATGACACGATAGAAGTGGAAACTTACGAATGAAGCCGAGTATACGCGATTCAACGTCACCGACCGACTGGAGCCGAGTTTACCCGATTCAGCGTCACCGACGCGAGCGTGACAGTTCAGCCTCGTTAACAGTTCAGAAAGAGCGCAAATGGCGTCTAAAGCAGCTTTCACTTCATAAATCGTATTTCTATTGAAAATATCCATCAATACGTTGCTAGACGACATCGAGCATGACCTACGAAACAACATAACATAACATCACGCCTGTAATCCCAGAAGGGTTAGGAAGAGGTGTCCCTAAAGTACACCCACATTTCGCCAGTTATGCTTAAGTCCCATGTAATAGGGGGCGAGCCTATTGCGGGCGGGCGGGCATAAATCCAGACTCCGGGCTGCTACTAAGAAATTCTAGATAGAAAAACCCATTAGCACTTTGCCCGACCTGGGAATCGAACCCAGGACCCAACGCTCAGCAGTGGCTCTTGCGACCACTAGACCAACGAGGCAATCATGAAACCACGAAACAAATGTTCGGAATAAGAACTCAAAATATTCACAGCCACGCTTCGCCGTCTCGAATGATTCTCGAGCCGATTAATTGTAGTGAAATCAAACGTTCCATGTCAAATGTGTGAACTAGCTCCACTAAGGGCCTCTTACTAATTTCGAATAGGAATGCCCAAATGAGTTTGTGTAACTTGTTGGCGACGATTACGTGTTAAGATAGCAATTGGTTATGTCATGTTGTGATGGCGATAGCGATTGTCAATGAAAAAAAAAATAGGTTTTCGGTAGGAGCTAAGCTCGTCTCGCCTTCTTCGCCTTGCCCGAGATATGGCCTCCTGCGATTCAAGAAAAAAGATGCTAGAAAACAGAAAGCTGATCGTAGGAAAAGTCACGTTTGTTGAACGACTGAGAATGGACTGAACTTGCTAGTGTCCCCAAAGTGTTTACAGACAATAAATCTTGAAAACAATCATTGAATCTAAAAAATAAAGATGGAGCCTCTACTTGAAAGCATATAGAAAATAGAAATTGCACCTATGAGTTTTGTACGTACTTTCTTTCGACTTCAAAAAAGCCCGAGAAAGTTAATTTTCCAAAAAAATACTTCTGCAAAATCTTTCAATATTCTGCAAATTGATTTTAAACATTTTAGATTTTTTTTTAATTGTCAAGTAACAACTGATAGCATTTATTACTTGACAATTTAATTTTTTTTATTTTTTTTTGATATTCTTGAACTTGAAGTTTTAACGACAGGCTTAGCCCAATTTCACCGAATTCTGTAAAGTGTACGCATTCCTTAGGGCCAAGTTCACCAAGATTTTCCGGTTTTGCACATTGAGATAGTACTTGAAAATGCTTAACGGGACATATTATACCTAGCATTGATCTTATTGGAGATGTTCTCCCGAAAAGTTCTAAAGAAAGTTACACATAAATTGACAATTGATCGCAATCATCAAATATATTATTTTATTTGACATAAACCTACATGGGCACTTATAACGTCAGAATCTAGGTGCACGGTTCCAATTGGTTGTTTCCTATGGAAAAGACAATGTTCTATTAATTTACAATCTACAAGGCCTACGACGTTCTCATAAAAATCTAATTTAAACCAAATGACATTTCAACTGTAACACAAATCTGAATTAACATGCTGTCCACAAAAGCCACTAATGAAGAGTTAAAATTAAAATTGTAGGTAGGTATATAATGTCAAATTTGGATAATATTATGTCAGAGTTCTGTGAAAACTTAATATCTAATAATAAATTATAAAAATCAAACACCTTTATTTGGGAACAGTTTTTAGAAATTTACATAGTGATGCCGTTTATGAGGTACCAGGGAAATGGAATGGTTTTTAATTTGACAGTTAACTCACGTTCGTTTTATATGTTGGTGATTTTTTCAAACCTATGAAGTAATTAATGCATTAGCCATTTCCTTCAAAACTGTCGGATTGTAATTGAAAGTCAAACGCAATAAGGGTGATGATGTAGGAATGTAAACGAAACAAAAGGAGTAGATGCAAAAGATCTTTCAAACTATCGCAGCAGGCATTCCGTAGTGTACTGCCTACCGCCATGAAAAGGCATACGTTTATGTAAATACTCGTATATGTTAATACCTAGAAGACTATGGCATAATTGACTTTTAATTACAAAGGCGTTCACTCATTTAGTATCGAAGAATTAGTCACGTAATAGAACCTCTTAACTTGAATCGACGCCAACGTACAAGATTCCTGAAGTTTGTTCATTAAACGGGCCATGCTGACCTGTAGACAAATGTGAAAAGTTTAATTTTAGCAAGTGTTCCTGACTTTATTATTATGTATATTAAGATGGCGGCCTATGTTGATAATTTTTTGTTTTGAGACATAGGCTGTGAAAGAAAGAATAAGTATTTTTTGGGACTCACTTAAGAAGATCACAAACAAAACACACCTAAAAACATCTCAGCATGATGAAAGAAAAATCGTAGGGACTGGTCATCTCTTAGCTGCCACGGCTTATTTACATTTAATTGAATAGTTTTTTGTTTTAATGTAAATTACAAATTACAAAATTGTAAATTACAATATACAAGCTAACACTAAAATATGTATTTATTGTACAAGTCTATAATAAAAAAGGGGGAACGAGCTCCATAGGGTATCAAAAAATTCGTCCGCATCGCTGTCAAAGAGACAAGTGCCCAAAAGGCTGGCAGCATTGCCACGTTGGATCGCAATAATGATTCTTTGGTCACGAGAAGAGTCAAAACAAACGCTTGGTGTCCCGAAATAGTCGATGAGGACTCTGACCCCAAAGTCCTAGTGTTTCAACTCAACCGGCTCAAACATATAGCTCCCAAAAAGGTTGCTATACTTGCGCTGTTTGTGATTTTCTGCTCCTGCGGGGGCGGGCTGTGCCGCCCCGGCACAGCCCGCCGTGCTAGAAAGATGCGATGGCGCGAGGGCGTCGACACAGGTTGCATCCCACACCAAAGGCCTACGCAACTTCCAAGGCATTATGACGACGTGCCAACGTTTGTGGCGAAGGAGCTGCACAAGCTTCCTCTCGTCACCTTCGACCACGTCGATGTAGAGAGCCTTCCGATCGCCGATTTGCGTAAAGAAGTTGGCGAGTTGCGCAACTGTGTGACGGAAATTAGGTCATCAGCCGATTGGATTGGGCAACTAGCGTCATCTTTGTGACTGATCGCTCCCTTGACGATTCAAATAACCATCAGATGCAATTTCTATCATTGTTCGAATTTTGGTGTTTTTCTGTTTGGATGTAAGAGATTTGTAAGTACAGGAGGTATCACGTAAAAAGTGCTAAGCTAATATGGTTAAATTTTACATTCAAATATTTTGTATAATTCGGAGTAACTATTCGTTTTTGTTTCATCGCAATCGCTTCGATCTATCAAAAGATATACCTAATCAATTTAAGTGTTCAAGAATAATTTCTCATAACGTAATGTACATACACGTAGCGACATCTATTGACGCTAAATAGTACTACGAATGGTAAAACGAACAAAATTGTTATGTGATAACCATAAATTAAGTTAATAATAACACATCGTATAGGTAACAACTGTGTTATTTAAAAAGTAGTGATCGCTGAATCGCTTTCCATTGGTGGTTGATTAGTAGCGCTAAAAGAATCAAATAAAAAGGGGTGATGTACGATAATAATAATTGATGTGGTGGTCAATTCTGAGTGATAAGTTATGCAATGTTAGATAATTATTTATTAGTTTAAATAACAACAACTTTCTTTAAAATCAAATTGGGTTTCAATTTGATTTTTAAAAGTTTATTGTATGCAGAGTGAGTTTCGTGTTAACCACTGTAATTGATATAGGTATGGCGTTGTCGTCATTTTCTGAATCGCGGTGTTAAGAATATCCGCAGAAGAGTGACACTCATTCGTATATTAATGTCAAGTTTTGTAATAAAATTGTCGGAATTCGGAAATAAATTAGTTTCGTAGGTAGATACTGTTCTGTCTGGAGTTCTGTAGACTAGATCTGGACCTGGGTCTTTGCAAATTTAGTTCTGGATTTCTCTCTACTCTAAAGATCGCATCTCATTCAAGTTCTCACTCAGTTCCCTTCAATCGAATCTTTTTAAGAAAAACTGAATATCCATTGAAGCATCTTTATAACTGACTTCAAAAACAAGAAGTTCTAAATTTGTCTGTTGGATCCGTAGCCAAATGGCATATAGGAACGGAAGTCTTATCATTTCGTCCTGTCCGTCTCTCCATCCGTATATCACACAGACACAGCCAATTTATTTAGAGGGTTATTTATTTAAGAATGGAAAATCGTACGGAAGATGAAACACAGTAGTTTGTTAAGTACCTTACAGTGGTCAACTGGTCATGGTCTGCGAAGAAACATTATTGTCACGGATCTCCTCAATAACGGACATACCTACCTATTGTGGCGCCGCCGCGCCGCCGATGCCGAAAATCAGGAAATCAAAATCCAAAATGGCAGCCATTATCAGAGGTGGATCTCAGTAAATGGGTAGCTCTTCACACAGACAACTGTACGTAGGAGGTCTTTCGAGGGGCAAGCAGATATTAGAGGATCTAACATCGTTTACGGAGAAACATTTTATTAATTAAAACAACGTTTTAACATATTATTTATCTATTTATTTGGGATTTCCAACAAAGGAAACACAAATACAATACAAATCACAATAATATTATATTGATAAGTAGTTTTTTTTTTGCCTGATTTGATTAACATTTTTCAACTGCGCTCTTAAAGCGTGATCCTTTTTCACCATTATAGCGCGACAATTTATTGAGTAGGGCAGATGCAGCCTGGCGTCTTGATTTTTATTTATTCCCAAAAATCAAAGTGGTTCACTTCGTTTTTTGGGAATAAACGTTTCGTCGCATTGACACTATAAACCCTGAAGACGCAGTGACTGCATTCGAAAGCGCTTTGTTAGAGAACCCCAGCTAGCGCTTCCCACCAGGCAAGATCTGAAGACTGTTCCTTTTCAATGGAGGAGTGGTACCTACAACTTATCTAAGCGATACATTTTTTTCGACATGCACGCGAACGAAGTCGCGGGCACAGCTAGTTTTAAATATATGTCTTGAGTTTGAGTTTGAACCCCCGAAGGGTAAGGCAGAGGTGACCCTATATTACAACCACATTTCGCAAGTTATGTGCAGGTCTCATGTGATAGCGGGACAGCCTTTTGCTATCAACCGGGTACAAATCGAGACTTCAAGGTGCTACTAAGATCTCCTGATTAAAAAACACAAAAACACTTTGCCCGACCTGCACTCGGAGCGCGACCGGGTTCTACGGGTAGCATTACGGGATGATAGACAAAATGACATTTGTAATTTTGTCTATTATCCCGTCGACAAAATTCGTTTCTATATTGGCCATGGTGTCTGGACCGTTAATTGCAATCGCAATAAGTGAATTGGATATACCTAATATTATTGTTTTGTTTGATAACAATTATAGACACTTGTAGCCCAAGCAGTAGCGAACATTAAGAGAAAAAGTTAAAATGTATTGTACGATGGCGACCGTGTTTTCTTGAATGAAACTCGGTCCAGTTATAATAGATGTGTACTTTGTATCAAAGCACAGAATCCAAGCGACAGCGGAAGATTAAACATCTACCAAATTTAGGATTGTAATCGTGTTAGCAATTTAGTAACATCAAGTCCCACTTGTTTCTTCTCGTTAACCATAGACTAACTCGTCTCGACCAAGTGTTGCCAGTTTATATCTAAGCCCACGTTCGCACGGACGTAAAATATCGCGGCGGGATTTTTTCACGCACTGGATTTTCAACTTTCGGTGTTAAGGCTAGCATTGAGAATCCAACAGAGCGCATATCGGTGCGTCAAAAAACACACACGGATTTTCAACTCTCAGCGCTAAGCAGTGCGCTAAATCGCCGCGGAAAAAACAGGCCCGTGCCGAACCTGGGTTAACAGTGGGATTCATAGATAATTATTTTGGTTCACCACAGTCTTGTGTGTCTGTAATTTGAACCAGCACCAACGGATTTGAACCAGAGAGAGCAATCCAGACCGCGGCAAACGCAGCTGGACATTATAGAACAATTGTACAGCTTCTATTTATTTTACACCGAGCCCATTATTTATATCGGAACAACGTTTTAGTAATCGTTTTCCAAATTAAATGTACTTCTATTGTTACTGAAGAGTTTCAAGCGGCGAACTCTGGGGAGAGAAACAAATTAAAAATATCATTCGGAACTGGGGACTGTATTGATGCTATGCGGCCCTCAATTTAAAAAAATTGACTCAGCCGCATCTGTCCTCCAGTTACGATAATACATTTGCCGTTGGATACCGTAAATACACTATATTGCAAAAATGGGGCTTTCTGTTTTTTTATATAATTAAAAACTTTTGTGTTGGGAATGGTATAGTAATTGGAATGACATGCTACTGGCATCTAACCCGCTGGTTTGGGATGTATATACATATGACATATTAACAAAAACATCTAGTGGTCGATTTATTTTGCAACGTAGTGAATTTCAATTGACAATAGTAGTTTGGATTGTCTAATTCAGAGGATAAATATTTGAAATGATTTAATTTTCTATCGAGAAGTTAATAATTTAAGTATTTTAAGATTGCGCAATGAATTGCCAGTGTCAGGGAATCTTCACTCTTAGGCATGCAATCTACTGCCAGGGTCGCTGGTTGTTCGAAAGAGATACCTTTGCCCTGGCACAGGCAATTGATAGAATGGGTGGGTTTTAGTCAGTAAACGTCTGACACCACCCAGAGCGGGAGATGACATTTAATTATTTCCAACCCATAAAAAAGGTAAGCAATTTACTGGCACTACTTTGTTTATAAAACTAATTCAAATACAAAGTATGCTTACTCTTACAGATGATGATTTCGTCATACAATTTGTTCAAAGTTCTACTCATTCGGTAGCACACATTGATCACTGCACTGTATAATTGCACTAAAATCAATCAAACAGATGACTTCCAGTGAAACGGGATGAAGCTGAGTACCAGTATTTTACATGGAGCGACTGCCTAAATCAAAAAATCAAAATCAAAAGTCATTTATTCAAATTAGGCTGAGAATCAACACTTTTCGAACGTCAAACTTACATAAGCAGTCCCCCAAAATGCCCGCCTTTCACCAGTCCCTAGTGCTTTAGCTGGGAAGAAGAAGTGGCGCAACAAACTCCCCAGAGCTGAGCTTCACAACCCTTAACAGGGTGACACGATACTCCTTGGTAAGACTGGTTGTCAGACTTGCGGATTCTGACTTCCCGTAACGACTGTCAAAGATCTACGAATGACAGCCGGGAGCAACGGCTTCACGTGCTTTCCGAGGCACGGGTCTCGATATGTAATGACGGTCACCGCAGCAAGCGCAGTTTGAACTTCGATCGATTCATGCAGCTGTTACCATTCAGCCACGAGCCTCTCTACTCATTACACTACAATATCTGTAGCTAAATATATTTTCTATGATCAATGTTCCACCATTCCAGGTTTCGCATATCAAAAACATGCCACAAACTATTTTAACTGAGGCGCGTCAGGGATGAAAACACTGACTTTTGTTGTAAGTCATATTTTTCCAAAAGATTATATTCGGTTTCCTTTTGTAATTAATTCTTCTTGCAAACACATTAAGGAGTTGTAAGCGAGTAAAAGTTAGGGGTTAGGCCTGCCTCGGATGGAAACTGAGGAATTTTTAATTTTTCTTCCGTCGTCCTATGAAATATGGGAAGGCGAAATTCTTTTTGTTGCATTTGAATTTTCTTTTAATAATTTATTGGTTTCTTAAACGTTTATTAATATGATTACTTTTGGCTTAGAAAATAAAGCAAGGGCTTTTGCAAGAAGATGGCGTTTTATTGCAATCTTTTGTTAAATTGTAGCCGTATCTCATAAATCTTAAAGTTCTAAATATTAAATCAAAAATAGTACCTTGAAGACAGGTTTAACCCACAAGCAATTGTATTAAAATAAACATATATTATATATCTAGAGTATAACATATAGTTGATTAATGGGTAATAATAATTAACCTAAGTGTTTGAATTAAGTAGGTGAAACAAACATTGTTGCACCAATAAAAATTAAAATATATTGCTGCATAATGTTTAAGTTCAATATTTGTGAATAATTATGGCCAATTCCCCTGGTCAAAAACGTCCTCAATATACGAGTAGTCACAGTCTCATAGAAACGACACTCAATGGCAAAAACGTGTCAACAATTTATGTAAACTAAGGATATTTTCGACAGATAATAAGATGAGAAATACATTCTTTAGCAAACTAAGATCACAAATTTGCATTTAATAGAAAAATGTAATTATACATTAGACCAATTCAGACGGATGAACTTGGTACAACTTTGTAGATGTACGAGTAGGTAGTTCATTCATAACTTTTTCTTTTGTTTTGTAAGATCCGGTCGGATGAAAGCCTTAATGATAAATCTCTTCGTTTATTGGCACTTATGCCATAGATAATCAATTATCATAATCTTTATTTGCCAAAAGAATAACTACCAACAACAAATTCTAAATTAGTACTTATTTTCTATGACTCTAAATATTAGATACCCAATTAGTAACTCAGTCAGTATAAATAACTTTAAAAAACTGACGAAATGTGGACGGTCAACCGCACACACTTGAACCACTAAAACTGCTGCTCCGAAATAATCAAGC
The DNA here is from genome assembly GCA_963555695.1 of Dasypolia templi. Classification (NCBI taxonomy): domain Eukaryota; kingdom Metazoa; phylum Arthropoda; class Insecta; order Lepidoptera; family Noctuidae; genus Dasypolia; species Dasypolia templi. The sequence continues at coordinate 3,936,688 of OY743142.1, read as the reverse complement.
TGTCAATGTCCACGTTACCATGGACGAGCGGGTGACCGTACTACACCACTGCCTACCCCTTGTGGTATTTTGCTACACCAAAATCACATCTTATTATCTATTTAACACCTGAGGAGCTGTTGTGCACAGCAATTCTTTCTATGATTCAGTAGGTACTAAAGTTTTATGAAAATTGTATGACACTCATTTAACTTACATTTGTTTATCTGATAATTGTTGTGCTGCTGAAGAGCAAACCTTTAGCTACCTCTGTCTATTTTCCACATCCATTTATATCATTTCATGTGATCTCTTATTATTTTCCTTTTATTGAATGTTGTGACATTTTGTATCTAACATTGTCATCTGTCAGTTTCGTCAGGTCGTCTATTTTATTGTAAAGGTATGTTAAGCCAGGTTCTCACTGTAAGCCATGTTTATTGTTCCTGGCCGATAACCAATTAAGAAGTATTAGGATTTGAAACTAAAAAAGTCACTTCTAGAAGATTCGCCAGGGGCTATATAAGGCAACCGTTACTTTCAAAAGAACGAGTCAAAAGACGGAGTTAAAAGTACCTTCATCAGGTTCTTTTAACTCCGTCTTTTGACTCGTTCTTTTGACTCATTCTTTTGACTCGCCCTTTTGGCTCGCTCTGTTGGCTTCTTTCTTTTCGCAATTTTTCTTACTCACCAGTTTATGTTTTTCTAAAAGCTACTTAAATATAAACCTTCTTAAAAGTTATTCTCAGTGAATTTATTATAAACATCTTGTGTGCTTAAAGGTGTTCCGACTCACTCGATCACCTCCGACCCTCCCACTTGCGTCTACGAGAGGAGTTCGAGAGGCGATTGCAGAGAACAAAAAACGTGGCGTGAGACTACGCTTCCTGAAGAAACTACAACCGACGCTAGCTCCCTCGCAATGGGCTGCGGGCTGATGGAGAGGCTGCTGCCAGCTTCAACTCCACAGACTGCGGGCCGGAGGATCGGCCGACGCGTGCTGCTCCAACCTCGAGCTGCTGCGCGACCGTGAGCATGGAGAGGCTGCTGCGAGCTTCAACTCGACAGACTGCGGGCCGGAGGAGCGGCCGACGCATGCTGCTTCAAACTCGAGCTGCTGCGCGACCGTGAGCTCCCTCGTGGCAGACTACGAGCCAGAGGAACGGCCTACCCGAGCTTCGACTAATTCTTAATTTAATATCTTTTTCTACGTAATTTTGTATTTTATATTTTAAAATTACATTAACTTGCAACCACGTTCGGCCAGTCGGCTAAACGTTACGTTACACACTTTAGGGCCAACAAGCGTGATGGTGTCTTTTAAGTATGAGTATTCATATATCTAGTACTGTTTACTTATGCAGGCATATTCCGCGACGCGATACGTTCCTACAAACGTATTATAAGCACAGAGCATACCATACTATAGTGTACTCTGTGGACCATACCCATTACCCAGTCGCTTACTTTCCGAGGGTAGGGGTGGTCGTGTCTCGCTGCGCCCCTCGTTTTACGAGAAAATATAACTCGGAAAGTTAAATAAAACTTCTAATAGTGCTGTGCGTGTGTTCAATAATTTAACTTGATTTTGAAACGGATCGAGTCGTGTGGTAGTTGTTTTTTTTCTGAAAGGTGTAAACTTTTTTCTTCGTGTGATTTTTTTTTCAGTGAGTGAGTGAAAATACTTGGTGATATTAAAGATAGCTGTTTTAGTGTAAGTGTGGTTAAAATAGTGCTTTTTGGAATTAAGGTGAGTGATACAGTTACATTTCGTTTTTCAAAGTAAAAGGCATTTGGCAAACAATTTATTATGATTACCATTAGATTATGTCTCATGACAACAAAAAAAAACTACTTCACTGAAACTGAGGGTACACTGTATATATTCCAGTGGCTTGAACCTGTTTAGATTTCGATCGATTAATATGAACACTAAATTCGTAACAGTGAAAGGTGACATATTAAAAATAAATAATTTTGAAAAATAGTTTTTTTTTTAAATTTGTGTATACTATAAAAAACCTTCATATAAAATGTACTTCTTAAAATTCCGTAACTGGGTTGTTAAGGTCAGATAGGCCGTCGCTACATGTAAAATACTGGTATTTAGCGGTTTATTAACTGGTTTTTCATCCGGTTATAGTTTCCACTATAACGTACTTAATTGGGATTAGGTAATTAGATTAATGATTGACAAAAATAACATCTGTTTTCAATCACCATCATGACAATTTCTTCTACAACCCTTAACGCAGTGAGTTTGTTTCTCGTTAACGCTAGTTGCAAGTGTCAAGTAAATTGTCGACCGACACACATTTTAATGACCTACTTCTTAAGTACTAAGTTGCGGTCAGTTTAATAGGTACTATCCAAGTTAATCTTAGACACCACTGACTTAGTTCGAAGAAAAACATTGTTTTGAGGAAAGGGGGAAAGCGCAAAGTGAAGGTTACGGTAATACGAACAATATTCCTTTTATTTTCAAACAAGATAATGTTTATTTATTTAATTCATAAGCAAAAGTCTTAAAATAATAATAATATTAATATGTGTACAAGTACCTATATAAGAAAGGAGGGAAAATGATAAAATATTCGTCGCTGTCTACAGGAAACGTGCCCAAAAGGTTAACAGTATTGCAACGATTTTTTAATCGAAAATGCAACTATCTTGTAATGTTTCCGAAGTTTTTTTTGTTTCAAGCACAATTACAATATCACAGAGATATGAATTAAGCCCCAAAACTAAATCAACTATGTGCGAAATGGATTCAATATTAAAATACTTCGAATTTACCTTTCGTTTACTCCGCGCGATTGTGTTAAGCCCACTGATAATGAAAGCCTGAAATCGCGGTAAAGGTAAAAGCGTAGTAGTCATTGTTTATTATTTTCTGTTAAAAAATAAGTTTTTAACCAGTATTACAAAGGCTAGAAAAGAAATAAAAAAGATGAACATTACTATATAATTATTGACTAGCTTCTGCTTGCGACTGCACCCGCGTGGGTGTTGGAAATTATCCCACGGGAAGGTGCTACTGAGACAAAAAGTAGCCTGTCATGTCCTTTTACAGGATGCCAAAAATACTCTTTGCTAAATTTTATCGAAATCCGTTCAGTAATTTAGGCGTGAAATGATATATATAACGTACAGACAGTTACTTTTACATTTATAATATTAATTTAATATATTTAGTATGTTTACATAACATAACATCACGCCTTGTTTCCCCGAAGGGTTAGGCAGAGGTGTACCTATAGTACACCCACATTTCGCCAGTTATGTTTTTAAGTCCCATGTAATAGGGGGCGAGCCTATTGCCATCAACCGGGTACAAATCCAGACTCCGGGCTGCTACAAAGAAATTCCAGATAGAAAAAACCCAATAATACGTTGCCCGACCTGGGAATCGAACCCAGGACCTCATGCTCAGCAGTAGCGATTGCGAACACTAGACCAACCAACAACGAGTATATTATAATAATATTATAATATATGGAATAGATATGGATGATAGGTAACATAGCTATTGGGATATCTGTGTTATCCTGCGATTATTTCAATGCTTGCACAGCAGACACCAATAATACGTAGCATTACGCTATCAAAATTTAAAACAAGAAATAAATAAGGTCATAAATAAATTATATTTCAACATAGAACGATAGCCTGTAAAAAACCGGCCAACTGTGAGTCGGACTCGCGTATTAGGTTCTATACCGCATAAACTATTATGTTTTTTTTTGTTAACAATAAGGCCATAATAACACTTAATTTATGGAAATCTAATTGGATACTTAATTAAAGAATTAAGTAAAGAATTTAGAAAAATGTGAATTGGCTAATTGCCTTATACGAGGACGTTTAAAATGATAGAAATCGATTGCATGGGTAGAACAGACCTGCACCCTAATTGCGCAAAAACACACACATAAAAAAAACACACTATCAATTGCAATTTGAATAATTTTGAAGGATATTGTTAATCCATTGCCTCATAAGTTAAAAAAAACTGTTGAATAACCTGCCACCACCTATTCGAGCAATTACCACGATTGACGCATTTAGAAGACGCCTACGACAGTACCTCATTGATGCGCAACGGAAGTTAGACATGATCGACTGAAATGTTTCAATAATATGAACAATAATAACTTATTATTGACGACTTAAACACCACTATATTATTATGTTTAATTACCTATATTTTATTTAAATATTTACATACACGTTAAAAACTGATTTACATCAGTTAGACGTCCTCGTTGGGTCTAGTTGAAAACCGTCAGGCACTAAGTTGTCTGGCATTTATGCTGAACTGGGCCTATTTGGCACACAATACTATTTTCTTCTGTTTTGTTTTGTTTTGTGTAATAATAATAAATAATAAATAAAATAAAATGCTACATTATATATTACGAATGTTTTTAATAGAAAAACAACACGCTTTGCTATTAAAAACAGTCGCTTTGAGAACTTTTTGATACGGAGGGAACCTTTTAGGTGCGGAACCCTAAACAACGTTGGCTGGCATAACGTTATTTTTGTAACAGTTGCGTGACCTCACGACACTATGGTAATTAGCATGCAACGTTACAATATGCAGATATATACCTAGTAATAATTGTTTTACCTTTGAATTCTTTTGTCGCTGTTTTGTAAATGAGATTATTTAAAAGTTTGTATAAAGTTGATCGCGGGCGTCTCGGAGAAAATGTGGTTTGGAAATAGAAATTAAAATTTTCAGCAATTTGTGTAGTGTTTACGGCTTTTTGTGCAAACAGCGAAAATATTTTACCGTAATCACATTAATACAGGGTGTAAAGAGACCCATTTCATAGACGTCTACGCATTCTATACATCAAACTGAGTAATATACCACAAAAATAGTTGCTGGGAAACGAATTTTATTTTTGGTGTGAAAAATCGCCGTTTACGGTCTCGCGCGACGTAACGCACGCCACACGTGCTTACGAAGCTGCAACTTGGAAGTTGTGTTATATTGTGTAAAGCTGTGTTTTATTATTAATTATGTTGTGTAAAGTTGTGTTTTATTATGAAAAACAAGTATTTTCGTTAAATAAAAACAAAAGTAGTAAAAGTTGGAATTTTCAATTTCAATATATCCGTAGGCAGAAGGTTCCCAGGTATGGTGCAGTAAAAAAAATGATAACAATGGCGGCAAGTACAAGTGACTCTCGGCTTCGTTGAGTGTCTTTTTACACTCGTTATATTCTTAAATGCAGTTGGTTTTAGGTTTGTATATCCGGCTGTTAATGGTGGTAAAATGTTTGAACATTTAACTTTTCTATAATTTTGACTATATTTTTTATCACTGATTTGTTGGTATAGTGGTTGCAAGAGCTACTGCTAAGTATGAGGTTCTTGGGTTCGGGTCCAGAACCGGGACACCGGGAAACCGAGTTTTTTCGTCTGAAATTTCTTAGTAGCCCGCCCGTAGAGTCTGGATTGTGGTTGACGGCAATGAGGCTCGCCCCCTATTACATGAGACTTAAACATAACTGGCGAAATGTGGGTACTATTATTACCTCTACTTAACTTCGGGGCGTGATTTAATGTTTTGTTTTTATTTTTTAAATTATAAGCACAAAGCAAAAACTACATAATAAAATATAACGGTTCATTATCATCCTACCAATTTGTACGCCACGATATGTGACTGAACATGTTAGAACTTTTCTGTACCTCTATAATAACTTGCATGCAATGTATCATGTACACCATGTTTAAACAAATAAAAAAACTTACTTACTCACTACTTTCTTACTTAATACTTGCGGATTTCACAAATGAAACTGAACGGGATCAGCACTTGTAAACCGGGCTTAAGAGCTGTCAATAATGTCAATATTCCACAACAATTTTAACACCGACGGCTCTTGAATGAGGTTGAGATGTGCTGAACGCGTCCAGTTTCATTGGTGAAACTCGTCCTTATTTCAGGTTGTTGTTGTTGGCTAAAATTAAGTTTCGCAGACGACCTTCGTTACTATGTAGGTACTATTCCGTGTTACGCACATTCGCACAACTTAATAAGTTAGTATTTGCAAGTTTTGCTCACCTTATTACAACTGCTCATCTTGTTAGAAATAGTTCTGAAAGTTCGACGTAGTCCTAACAGTCTCTGTTACTTTGTGTATATTATTTCATCACCACTGCTCTCAAAGCGGTTAAGGAAAACATCGCGAGGATACCGGCATGTCCTAGAACCAAAACCCAAAGACACATCCGCTAACCCGCACTGGGCCCGCGTGGTGCATTATGGTCCACTCCCTCTCAAAGAGAGGAGGCCTGTGTCCCAGCAGTGGGAACGTTATAGGCTGATTATGGTAGGGTGATACACCTCTGCCTAATCCTTTGGGGAATGAAGTTGTTTTGTTGTTCGTTGTCTGCTTCGTTGATTTAGTGTTCGCATTCTATGTACCATTTGAGCAATATAAAAAAAGTAAAATATAAAAAATAGAAAAGGACGCGTAGGACTTAGTACGTAGGTTCGTACTACTTCTTAAAGATACCCTCTGCCATGAAAATGCATACATTCTTCTTACAAAATATGTCATACTGCCCTACTAGCATATTTCTAAGACCTGCATGTAGATTCTGTAAAATCTCATCGTGAAGACTTGCGTGGAGTGAGCTGTCAGTGTCATCCCGTCTTGGTCGAACCCTACCATCAGTGGCACTGACAGCTCACTCCACGCTCACTGCACCTCAGTTTTCAAGGTGAGATGGTTACATAATAGCAATACTGTAAGACCACATTCGAACAAGTAGAACTTAATTGATTTCGTTAATAAAATCATCACAATTATATACCATGTCAATTAATAAACGTATGTTACTATGAATAGAGCGGAAATTCCTCATAATATATTAACATTACACATGATTCGAAATCGGTGTTGCGTGATTCGATTATAACTACGAATCAGCGATTCAACACTATCCGAATTGTGTAATTTAGACGATGCACAATGACATGAAGTACTGATTGTTAGAAATTTGAAGGATTCGAGAGACGGAAATCCGACACGACCGGAGAGAGATTCGGTGGAGGACTGCTACTTTAAACAGAAATTCCAGATTGTATATATTTTTAAAACCTTAAAAAATAAAAAAATAAGATTGTATCACAGAACGTATTTAGCAAATAGTATGAAATATAAGGATACTGGATGAAGGATGCATGGAACCGGGAACTGTGGCAGAAGAAAGGGAAGATATAGGTCTATACCTAGTAATGGGTGATTCCGGGTTGAAAAGATGATGATGATTATGATGATGATGATAATGATGGTGATAAAATGTCAGTTTGTCAGAATTTCAGAATTTCAATACCCCCGTCTGACCTTCGCACCGAAACCCAATTACATACAAGGAAATTCTGATAGCCTCTATTTAGTTAAACATAACTTCTCTCAACAAAAAATAACAAAAGCTTCAGGTAACCAAGCCTACAAAGACGAGATGGTAAAATATACGTTTCCATGAGCCCCGAACGCACAAGGCGAAAACTTCCCAAGTACCTAAGACAAACTTCGTGAATAAATCCGCTGCGATATCCTCACGCGATTCAAACATCACCAACCAATGTTATTGGCAATATACGAAAATGTTTTGCATCTAAAATTTTGGAACTTCAGAAATTTAGCTCCTCGTGTGAAACGACTCGATACTGTGTTGTTAATTATCGAGTTACTAGTGTTGTGTGTTGAATGTTTTTTTTTTTGTTGAAAAACAAGATAAGTTTCAATTGGTTTAGCTTACTTTACGAGTAGGTAGTCACGTATTTGTTAACTGTCTTTTGGAATTTTGAAGAAACACTCGTACATACAGTTTTGACTGAATCCTTTATCTTATACTACTTAGACCCACCCCTGCTTAGCACGGTTTTTACGACTTCACAAAAACACCAAAATTTCTTTATTACATAAAATAAACACAACATCACGCCTGTTATCCCAGAAGGGTAAGGCAGAGGTGTACTTATAGTACACCCATATTTCGCGAGTTATGTTTAAGCCCCATGTAATAGGGGCGAGCCTGTTGCTATCAACCGGGCACAAATCCAGGATCGGGGCTGCTACTGAGAAATTCTAGATAGAAAAACCCAATAACACTTTGCCCGACCTGATAATCGAACCCAGGACCTCATGCTCAGCAGTAGGTCTTGCGACCACTAGACCAACGAGGCAGTCTTGTAATAGAAAACATAACTTTCCAACATCTTTTTTTTTGCGATCAATACAATACCTATAATGCTGATCGCAAAATTATAAAGTCTTAATACTTAGAAACACATAGATATAAAATATTGTGTGCGAGTATTTTCAATTTGTTCGGATTTGCGTTACGATTACTCCGCGCGTTCGTGCTAGGCCAACAGTTCCCCTCAATAATGCCTTAATTCCAGAGACAAAAAAGGTACGAAGTATTCTTCACACGACCGAGTTGGCATGACAGTTGAATGGACATGACCTCATGGCCGCCTTGGAGATGTTTTCACGGTAAACGAGGATTCAGCGGAGCAGAGCGAGGAAAGATTTTTCTATACTTAGTTTTAACAATAAGAAGGAAAATAGTGAAAAGCTGACTTGTTGCAGACTATGGACTATGACTATGGTCGGTTCTAAAGGTATTTGATGTAAATGTAAATAAATGGATCAGAAAACCTACCTGTAAATGCAATTTGTAGTGCCACTTACAAATTGAGAGCTTTTATTTTAATAATGGAAGCCAAAATTCTTATTTCAGGTCACTTTATCGTTTATCATTTGACGTTTGACGTTAATTTTGTAACCTCAATTATCGTTGGTGAATTTTAATAACAAGGTGAATTTTAATAACAATTTATAATTTTATTTAAACAATAATTGTTCGAAAAATTGGTGGAATATGAAAGTGGTGGGTTGTAACCTTCTTACAGCAGATGCATGACACACTCTCTTTAACGTGACCTGAACAGAAGGGCAATTCGTGAGATTGCGACTAGATTTTGAACGGTTTTAATTACCTGTAAGTGCTTCGTTTAGTGCTTAGGTCTGCTCTGAAGGCTGGTGACATTCTAGCAAACCAATGCGTGGTTGTAGGTACGGTTGCAATGACCACACTGACGCTTTGTGACACGCTGCACCATATTTTATCACTTGTGCTGCGCTACTCACCAAGCGTACCATTAATCAAAGCTTCCTAGCTGTGTGGCTTCGGCCTAAGAGTCTACAGCAGGTTCAATCAAAATGTTCAGTTCATAAATAATTATTGAAATTATTTATTCATTACGAGCATGGATATATTTTCATTTGCATAGGATCGCAAAAAATCATTAAGTAAGTTTTGTTTACAATTGTTCACATGAATTGTAAAGATTTCATCATCAATATTGAATGAATATTTAGCAGATAGGGTACAGTCACAAACATGTATCGTCGCTGTGGCATCTTTCCATTCTGTACAAGGCCAGAACGGTAGGGTGTGAAACTAATGATTGGAAATCACTTTTTTGCTAAAGTTTTCCAATCTATACAAGACTTCGTTGTGACCTAATTAACTACCTTATTCCATAATATACAGTGCCAGTACGCATACGGACTAATCGACTTAGTAAAAAGGCAATGACAACTTAGGATGCAAGAGTGAACAAAGCGAGATCGGGACTTTTGGCACCCCGACTTTGGCAGCTTAGGTTCGAAGGGGATGGCGGAGTCTAGTGAGCGAGAGAAGCGAGCGACCAAAGACCCCGCCATTCTTTTCGTAGATTTTGGAACGAAGTACTACATATAATTTTAGAAATCGTCACGTAACGATTAAGCGCTATGCGCCATCTTGGATTAAATTAATGAAAATGAAAATGCAAGATGCAGGGGCCATGCACATTCTTGTATATATTAAAAAGAGACAGAGGGAGAGAGAGATAGTTTTAGTTTTCATGGTTTTCGAGGGTGCTGAAGCCAATAGCGAGGTCAAAATACAAGATGGCGGCTGCGAAGGTAAACAAAATATGATTAAAAAGCCATTGCTATTTATTAAATCCTACACCGGCGAAAATCTCCACGGAAACTCTTTTAAATGAATAAATAAAAACACATAAAATTAGTTACATCAGTCATGTCGAAATTATACATGTGAAGACGTGCACGTAGCCGTCCGTAATAAAAAAAACATACAAAAAGATAAAACAAACGAGAAAACAATTCAGAAATTTAAATAAGTCGTGGCAGCTAAAAGATGACCAGTGCCTGCTGAAGGCGCCCGTTAACGAATATGTCGTATGGATTAACTCCATTCAGCTCAACCATTTTGAAAGAAAATTTAATGATCCAACACACACGCCACCGCCAGTGAGACATTTGAGTGACCATGACATACTCTCAGCCGCCAGGGCACATTCAAGTCAATGAAAGACGTACCCACTGTAATATGACAGTTTTACAGTAGGTACATAGTGCTCACACATGTGCTGTGCAATTATACAATATTAAGAGATTAAATTTTAAAGTGCAAAGATAGTTTTGACAATCTTCCGCATCTCCAACAATATTTTCGAATGCTAATCAATTAGTTTCTCTATAACATGTGGACAGCTATTTGTTTGACAAGGACAGATAGAATTATACAGTCTATCGTCAATAGCGATCTGTTTTCCTATCTTAATAATTTGGGATTAGTGCAAACGAATGATACTGAATACTTTTTTGTGTAGGAAACATCGTTTTGCATATTTAGAACAAATGTGCGAGGATTAATCATAGTGAGAAATTTGGAGAACGTCAATGACAGCAATTTTTGACACAGGCTTTATCCTCCCCTGTAAAATAACGTTTAATGAAATCACATTATTGAGTAGTCCATAAATATGCTACAAATGTTTCTCCGCGCATCCCTTCAAAGCGGTTGCACGGTTATTTGGCTAATTATTTTCTTCATGTATTGGGACAAGGTTTGTTTGAAAGAAAATATTTGAAAAATCATTTAAAAGACTATTGTGCCAAGCCGGGTCGGGCAGCTAGTAGGTAATATTTCCAGCTGAGCAGCTGAGAATTGTGCCTCCTCCCTGTCAGAGGCATTGGTCCACGCCGACGGAGTGTGGTCTGAAGACTTCACATATTTTCCGGGAAAAGCGGTGTTAGTTGGTAAAGTTCGCAAGAAAAAAAATCATTATGTTATGCATATAGAATACATTTTTAGACTAATTATTTCCGAAAATACAGATATTACAAGAATTCGAGAAAACAATTTCTAGAAAGATCGACCTACTGACTCAGTAAAATCATTATCAAAAGTTATTTAATAACTTTTTGAACGTTAAAATACGATATTCTTTCTTTTATCTATGCAAAGGGCATTGCCCCAAAACGCCCGCCCGTCACCACTTCCTTTTGCTTTAACTGGGAAGAAGTAGTGGCGCAACAAGCTCCCCAGCAGCACAGCTGTTTCTTTAATTAGAAGAATTTGATTCTATTCAATACAAAAGTACGCAAAGTAATTAACATTCCAAACAAAGAGCAACAACACATCAAATTAAATTACTCGCCCCATATTTCAATACAACTTACAAATAAAACAATGTTATGAGTAGACGAACTAACAAGTGGTATTTACAAGGCAGATATGAGTGGAAACGCCGAGAGGAGACGCCCTAGGAGGACATTTTAGTGACCTTACTGGTGATGAATGAAAGTTCAGGTGCGTAGTACTCGCAACCGTACTGCGTGTCGGACTAGATGTGTGAACGTAAACGAAGCAAAAGGAGTATGTAAGGATCGTAGCAGGTGGCGTTCTGTTGCTTCTTGACTTATACAGTTAATTATATGAATAAAATCTATACTTAATAAGGCGGGCACCCCTGCCTAACCCTTCGCACTATACAATCGTGCTGGTATGCATAATATGCAGTAGGGAAAGAATAATGTAGTTAGTAGGCCTGTTTTATTAATACATTTCAAGGTAGGCACAAGGAAGGCACACCGCCCATCTAGCGCATATCTGTGTGTCTACAGTAAAGTTACAAGCAGAATCTGTTATTATTACGTCATTTTGGCACTCGTGTAATATTGGAACTCTAGCAAAATAACTTTAAAAAGTAAAAGAAAATAAAAAAGTTTTGCTTGATCCACTTTCACTTTTGACGATGATTGTACCACTCCTCTACAAAGTAGAAAAGCTAAAAAAAAAATGCAATATTTGGAAAGCACTTTATCTTTTAAGAATATACCGGAAAACGAGTATAATTATTTCTATCTACACTAGTTTCATTTGAACAAAACTGATGGCTTCAAACGAGATGAAACTGACTAAAATGAGGCAGTTCTCTGCTACTGAAGTAAAAATAGGCAAAACGTGACATTTGTGTTAAAGAGTCCAGGAACTAGCATTAGTTTACTTACGACTACCCTTCTAAAATATTGTGTTTGACAACACTGTTTGACGTGAACAAAAAAAAAAAAAAAACGATTATTTTTTTCTTTTTTTGTTTCTCTTTTTTTTTGTAGCCGTTGTTATTAAAAACTTGCTATGTTTCATCAATGAGACGTCTCTTTATACTTTTTAAAGGTCTGCAATTCAAAATACATAAAAAGAAAAATATTTTATTGTCGAAATGAAATCGGTTTTCGGTTTTATTTTTTGCTCGATTTACATTTAGGAAGAGTGACATTTCAATATTAAGAAAAATGTTTTTGCTATTGTAGCGACCAATGAGTGAGTTTGTGATGGCTTGTCAAATATTATGAACGCGTATTTTTGAATTTTTGAAACAATGTAGCTATTATTATATTTATTTACTCCAACTGTTTCACGCTCTTCAGAAATAACCCACCAGATACATGTAAGACCATTGTGTATGATAATTACCACATAAAAAAATCTATTCGAAAATTAATGGATAAATTACGTTACATGTTTATTACAATTTAATAAAATACATCAACTTCTCAGTGTTTTTAACTGTATCATAATTAAAACTTGACAATGAAATCCAAAGTTTAATGTTTAATTAATGAAATATAGTATCATGATTATTATTTTAGATCAAATGCAAAGATTTTTAATAAACACAAATTACTGCATAACAAACAGTTTGGTTTTACAAAGGGTCGTTCGACTACTGATGCCGGAGTTGAACTTTTAGGACATGTTTATAATGCATGGGAGGACAAGAGCGATGTTTTGGGCATCTTTTGCGATCTGTCCAAGGCATTTGATTGTGTTCTTCATGAAACATTAATCAGGAAACTGCACCACTACGGAATACGGAACGCCTCTCTGGATCTTCTTACTTCTTACTTAAGTGATAGGATTCAAAGAGTAGATGTAAACGGAAAAAGATCACCTGGATCTGTAGTTAGAATGGGGGTCCCCCAGGTCTCAATTCCTGGCCCATTTTTGTTTCTTATTTATATTAATGACTTGCCATACCTCATAAAGGATAATCATGATATAGTGTTATTTGCAGACGACACTTCACTTTTATTTAAACTGAAACGTCAGCAGCTGGTTACTGACAATGTAAATAGCGCCCTCGCTAAGGAAGTTAACTGGTTTAATGTTCTTACTTCTTAACGAGAAAAAAACTAAATGTATTAAGTTTACGATACCTCATGATAGACACGTAGAAACTAGTGTTCTTTTAAAGGGTGAAGAGTTGAAACCCGAAAACTCCACAGTATTCTTAGGCATAACTTTGGACGCCAAGCTTCAATGGGCCCCCATATAGATAAATTGTCAAAAAAACTAAGCTCTGCAGCATACGCCGTTAGAAAAAATCGTAATTTAACTGATTTAGGGACAGCGCGATTAGTTTACTTTAGTTATTTTCATAGTGTGATGTCGTACGGTATTCTTTTGTGGGGAAATGCCGCCGACATTCAAACAGTTTTTGTTTTACAAAAAAGGGCAATTCGTTCAATTTATAAATTAAGTCCCAGACACTCCCTCAGAGACAAATTTAAAGAGATTAATATAATGATTGTGCCTTCTCAGTACATTTATGAAAATCTTTTATATGCACATAAAAATATTAATCTGTTTAAAAAATACAGTGATATCCATAACAAACATACTAGGAATAAACACAAATTTGTTGTTCCCACTACCAGGCTCAAGAAAATAGGTGGCTCGTTTAAATGTCAATGTATACGTTTTTGTAATAAACTTCCTAGCCACATTCAAGAACTAAGCCTTAATAAATTTAAAACTTTTATAAATCGGAAATTATGCCAGAAAGCCTATTATACAGTCAAGGACTATATTGAGGACAAGAAGGCTTGGGATTGAGCTGCTCCAATAAGTTTACACAGACATAATTGATGTGTAATTTGCTATTTTTACTTTTTTTTCTTTTAATGTTTAAAGTATAATATTGTTTTAATTTTTGTGAATGTGAGGACTATGTGGGTAATTGCATTTTTTTTTTATAATGATGATGGTCTGGCTGTTTGAGTACTTTACGCGGCCTCCCCAAATGTCCTTTCTTTTGTATTGTTCGTCGGATCGTTGAGCTCCTTAGTTCTGAGTTGAGCTGAACGATGATTGACAAATGCGTGCACTGACTGGACAGGTCCACTCAAATCCGTGTGGTTCTTTCCTCAAAAGACCATTTCAGACCCCAGTATACATAGTCCTCATATGATATGACCAAGATTATTTTCATATTTTATTTACACTTTGACATTGATGCACTTTATAAATGCAATGACATTTACTTTATAAAGGATTATACTATTTTAATTATTGTGAATGTGAAGACATTGTGGATTTGTTGTTTTTTTTTTAATGCATTTTTTTTTAAATTATTAGTTTTAATCATGGTCTGGCAGTTTGAGTAATTTATGCGGCCTACCCAAATGTTCTTTCTTTGGGAATGTTCGTCGAATCGTTTAGCTCCTTTAGTTCTGTGTTGAGCTGCATGACAACTGACAAATGCGTGCACTGACTGGACAGGTCCACTCATTCTGTGTGGTTCTTTCCTCGAAAGACCATTTCAGATATCAATCCACATGGTCTTCACATGACCTGACCAAGATTATGTCTGGACTTTAAAAGAGACTGTGACCTCTGAGTTTGTTTCGGCGTTTCTTCTCAGAGTAGTCAGATAGGAAATGCCGATCTCACCTAGTTTTTAAAATATGATTGACGTTTAAAAGTGTTTGTACAAACCTATTTACAGAAATAAAATCATTTATCATTTATCAGTCGTTACTTGCTATGGTTGAAAGAAGAAATAAAAAGCTACAAAAGTAACAAACTGTTGTGACTATCATCATTGGTATCATTTTGATAATATTCCTTGAATTTAAACTAGGTTAGGGTTTCCAGTCATATCAAGTAACAGATTTTTAACATTTTACTTAAATATTCACATAATAATGTAATAAGACAAATATTTTTTCTTCTTTGATTCTCAAGGATATTGTACTCATCTTTTAAAGCATTACCATCATCAGTCACATGATCATATCATCTAAAAATTACGTCACGATCCACAGTAAAAGGAAACGGAGCTTCGTCTAATTTAAACGAAAACAGTATGGCCGCCGCGATAAGGGCTTTAATTTTATAACCTATAATATTATAAGTAATCAGTCACTGCTTCCATCCCCTTATCTTACAAACCAAACTACGTATTAAATTAAATTTCTTTACAAAAGGAATGAGGCGATTGTCAATCAAGTCGCCCGATTCATTCGAAAGTTTAGTCGATTCTATTTTATATGAATCTGTAATTGATTTCGTTTTTAGAATGTTTATCAAAATTCAAGTGTGTATGGGATTCCAGATTGATAAATCATAGCATCATAGCATACGAAATAAAAGTAAAATATCCAAAGTGACAAAAAATAAAAACAAAGCGTTTTCGATTACAATTCGCTCCAAATCAATTAAACCCTCGAACTTTTGAGTAAAGTTGAAAACATTTTTTCCTCATAATCGATGCTTAATTCCCAAACCCGTTTAGTAAATGACTCGTCTAATCGGCGCGTCGCAAACACGACCCAATGAACTCCTTAGACAATCAATCTTCGTTTAATTAACTACTTAGAGACGGATACTCGTAAATCGATCGCGAGGAAACTGTCTTCCAATTTAATTTGACGAACCCAAGGTAAGTAAGAAGCCAAAATTGTTATTTTTATCAAGATAAAACTTTGTGAAGAATTTTATGCGAAGGCAAGCAATAAACTTCTTTATTTGAGATTGTTTTAAATAACGTGGGTTTGTCATATTTTTTTATCGGAGGCATTTCTCATTTGTGAAGATTATGAGGCCTTTTTTTAAATTACTGTTTTAATTATTTACAATCTTTAAATTAAACGTTGATTAACGTAATCATTAATTGACGTTCGTTTAATAACCACACGTTTTAACCACTGAAGATATGTTTCTTAAAATCTGAATAAGAAATCAGAAACAATCCTCTACGAGTAAATTCGCGGACTTCAACAACTAGTTCCATACCTAAATATACCGTTGTATCTCATATCAACCTACCTACCCGCCGACGTAACCCATCGACTCGGTCCCCAAAAACCTCCAATCGTTACGTCAAACACAATAAGTATTCTCATATCTGTCGTCAAAATAAGAAATAAGCAATAACCCCTCCCCCTCTTCCCGCGTCTAGACTGGACAAGGTGATTGGGGGAAGAAATCTTGGCTGACATTTCAAACGGACAAAAGATAATAATTTGAGATGGAACATTATCGAAAAAGCCTTTGAACACGTCCGCGAGATAAAGGGCCAATTGCTTGGACGATTGTCCGGAGTTTTTTCTGTTTTTCTTTTATTGTTATTGGGTGGCAATTTTCAAAGCCAACAATCTGATTGCCAGTCACCGCCGGTTTACAGGTCCAAGACAAATCATCATCATCATCAGCCTACAGCATTCCACTGCTGTCAGTAGGGTTTCCAATTGAGCGCCATTAACCTCGATTCTCGGCAACTGTCATCCAGTCGTACCAGCCACCTTGCGATCGCCCAACATCGTCGCTCCACCTAGCCAGGGGGTCTATTTTCTAAGCACAAAATCCGTAGTTTCGATCGAAATTATGGTCATTTTCTACTCCGTACCACCTACGGATATAAGATTGGTTCAGGGGCCGAACTAAGAATGAATAATAACACAATTTGACGGTTGTCCTTACTCTCCATGTGTTTTTGCCCGTCCGAAAAAGTTGATTATTCAGGAGTAGGGTTCACATCGAAGTATTGAGCTACTTTCTGACGGCCCCGTATCTTTGTTGATGGACTTAAAGAGTCGGCCCCTTTTTTTTTGGGTGAGAAATCATCAAATGACTTCTCCCGCTCTGGATGGAGCGGGAGGGCGTGTCAGACTTTTACTTACTAAAACCCACCCGTGTTCCTTCAGTTGCCTGAGCCAGGGCCACGGTTTTCTCTTTAGAATTACCGACCCCGTCACTTTGTGCTGACATTTCTTTGAGGCGCTCGTGGAACATGACGCGCCGTCGACGCGGGCCTGATCCTTACCGGACGGCGAGCTACCCGTTGCTCGCCGTCCGCAAGCCTGCGCCTACGGTGGCCGGGAATCTGCAGGCAACTCCCGACGTCCAGGGCATCTCCTGCGGCGGCTAGTGGGGGCGTGAGGGCGCAAAACTATCCGGGTCAGGGTCAACTATCGGGTTCAATGAAAGTAATTTTTTAATGGAGTTTAGAGTAAAGTGATAGAGTGAGTGATGAATTCTGGGAAATTTTCAAACATACATGAAAATTGGGTTTTCTCGAATTCCATGAATTTTTTTCTAGGCTTTATGAGTTGCAAGTCACCCTGTATACTTATCAAGATTAATAAGAACTTTTGAAACAGCCAAATATTCATCCAATATTCCCAGTTCAACGAAAACCAAAACTCTCCCTCCCAATTATATTAATAAATTAGCCAAATAAAAAAATAATCTCTTATAATAAACAAGCATAATCAGCCTATAATTTTGCACAGCTAGGACACAGGCCTCATCACTGTAAGAGGGAGTGTGTCCATCCACGGGCCCAGTGCGGCTAGGTGGATGACACATGTCTTCGATTTTTTGGTTCTAGGACATATTGGTTTTCCTCACGATGTTTATCTTAACCATTTTTCAACGCTCTTGAATCCGCACAAAAAAACTACAATTACAACTAGCTCAGGCAAACTGCGGTAAAGATTCAAAACACATGCGGGTAAAGGACTTCGAAATATCGGTGTCGATGTGATGCGTAAACGTGAGGTGCGTCGAAACTGGGGTTCTCATTAAATATAACGGTTTCAGGTTCCGGACAGGAGGACAGGAGTAAGATATAAAGGGGCTCGTGGCTGAGAAGCAGCTGCGCGGCTCCATTAATATGCTGTCAGCCTGTTCATGGGTGACAGTTGTAGAAGCCCAAAAATGTAAAAACTTGGTAAAAGTAATTTGCCTAGTTTCTGCTATGTGGTCATTTAAATATCATCCGTGATTAAAAACCAATAATTATCAACATATTATGCTCAAAATGAGGTGTGGCATCTGGATTGACTTAAACAATACTGATACCTAAATTGAATAGTGTCACTCAATAATCTAACTGCATATGCACCAGCTTAAATGTGTATCAAATGCGGACTCGCACACGAAGGTTTCCGTACCGCCGTAAAATATTTAACACTACATATTTTTTTAAAGTTTTAAAATACGTTTCTTGGATGGGGGTGAACCCCTAGCAGCCATAGATATTCACCTTTTAAGATTTAAAAGATACAGCCCTGTTGCAGACTGACGGACGGACGGAGAGCGTAGCCTTCGTAATACTGTAACCAAAAAGTTTCCAATAATTGAAATTTTTTGTTGGAAAACCAGCCGTGCGCCCGATAGGTTCCGCAAAATTACGAACTCCCATCGAAACATTCGTTCTATATTTAACACTTGTAACGGACGCCGAGCATCACGTAAAAAGTAGGATAAGATTGTTTCATATTTTACAAGGTCTTCATTATGACGTCCGGATCAGTAGCCGTATGCAGGAGTGCGGCCACGGCGTCCCTTGCTTCCCCTTTGAGACAGCTTCTCAGTCTCTGGATGTTCTCGGCTGCTGACACCTGGTACATGTTGGTCGTATCTCGAACTGCTGCTTGGAATGGCAGCCACTTGTGGCGGCATCTACACCGCCACATGCGAACAACGCATCACACTGACGTCACACAAATCTTGCATCGCGCAAAGTTTACGGCGCAGCTAGCATATATACAACTTTCCGACAACAATCATCGGGCAGTTGCCCACCAAATACGACATCCATCTGGTCGGAGCATCCTCCCTTTTCCAAGAGTATGAGTGAACTGTGTTGAAAAGTTCCTCATATTCTATATAATTCGGTTTATACATGTATATATATAAATTATATTTATAGTTTAGGTTTATGCGTATATTTATTTTTAAAATATTGATTCCCAAATGTGTTTTATAAATTGCACCTACCACTGTTTGTCTCTGCAGCACCCAAAGCTTGACTGGTAAAAAATGCCTATGGGATTATGTCCGCCACTGTACGTCCTTGTGCCTAAAGTATTTGTGCATAAATAAATAAATAAAAGGTGTAGACAGACAGTAAGCGTACATTTAACACCATTAAGTTTGTAAATCACAATGTTTATTATTAAGTAGATAGACAGGATGTTATATCAACGTAGTAACACCCTGTATATCTACTTAATAATAGTGGTCACTTGTTTGTCTACTAATTTTTCCTAAGTATGGGTATACGTGTCGGTTAAATTGTTGTTGGAAACCACTGAACCGATAATCATGACATTTTGCATATCCATAAAGGTCAGGGGTACAGAAAAGGACATAAGGTAACTTTCATTCAGAAAAAAAGTACTGTTCCCTGAAAACAACAACAACTTTCGACGGTCACAATTGTCTTAGGACGCTAGATGGCGCTACGTGTCTATCGAATTATGATTGAATTATAGAAACGTTATTAGTGAATTAAGACAATTTTTTTTTAAATATAAGTAATACGTTTCGTCAGTTTATATCCTGGTTTAACACATAGGATACTTTTTATCCCGGTTGTACGTTTCCGTGGGATGATTTCCGACATCCACGCGGGCGAAAATGCGGGCAGAAGTTAGTGTTTTAAATGTTATCGGTTTATTTCTACAGATTGAACTACTATTTCTTTCCGTGTATGCAGTATACGCGCTTTGAAAACGAGTTCCAGCACGTATTTACCTTACCTTCTTCTCTATATGTGTGTTATGTATTTATTAGCAAATGAAAAGTGATTGGACCGTTTGTTATTTATGTCTTTTGGGAATGGCTAATTGCCGATTTAGCCAATGAACTAAACGCGATCAGCACTTTAAAACCCAGTTCACGTGCTGTCACTGTCAATATTCCATAATAATTTTGACACTGACGGCTCTTGAACGCGTTTTAGATGTGCTGAACGCTTTCAGTTTCATTGGTGAAATTAACCTTAAATGATGTCCGCCATTTTGTTTAACTTACTTAAAATGCTTTAACTGCCAAACCCAATAACTGAAGACAGACCGCTACTGATGATAGACAGTACAATTCTATCTTTCCCTATCAAAAAATTAGCTGTCAACACGTTACAGGGCCGCATATTTTGGCTTTATATTTTAAAACCAGACATTTATAGGTTTTTCTATCTCCAGAACGCCAAAATAGGAGATAGATACGTTATGGTTTTGTTCGTTAGTCTCCACAATAAGTTTAATTAGATAAGGTACACCAACGGACCCAAAAAAAATCATTTAGGAAATTAGGACTTTGGTTTAAACAAACTTCCATGGAAGGGGCTCGTGGGTACATAGTAACAGCCGCGCGTCGATCGAAGGTTAACCTTTGCTTGCCGCAGTCATACATAAACTCATGCTTTCTTCTCATGGGGGTTGGTAGAAACCACAGCACGCCACCTGCTACGATCCTTAAATACTCCTTTTGCTTCGTATACGTTCATGCATCTGGTCATAGACGCGCACCGGTTGCGAGTACTACGCACCTGACCTTTCTGAAGAACACTCATCATCATCATCATCCACAGCCCGACTTCACCCACTGCTGAGCACAGGCCTCTCTTTTCTTGTGACAATCTCCACGCTCCGGTTCCAGCCTCATTCACGGTTCTACCTACAATATCGTCCACTCATTACGCCTCCATGGGTCTCTGTCTCAACTCTCGCCCTGAACACAGCTTCCTGCGTGAGCTTCCACGTCTTAGCGCCGTACGTTATTGTGGACAGAAAACACTGTTTATAGAAGCGGCACTTCAGACAGTGCGCAATTTTTGCTGATTTCAGAATGTCACCCAAGCTGAAGACCATAACGTAGTAAGTAACACAGATCTTTTTAGTAACAAATATTGATACTTGCATTTAATTATTAACAGAATAAGTTGGATCTTAATTTAGACAAGGGACACGAACAAAAATTTAAATTAAACTGCCCTAATACGTATACTAACAACGAAAAAATCCCAATTAAAAACTCTAATCCATATTTTGTACAAACGACATCTTCAGGTCACTCCATCAAGTCTGGAGGTAAGGTCTCATCATAACTAACAAAACGAGCCCAAACTCGGCACACCTAGTTCTACTCGTCGAGGAGTTCCAGTAGCAGTCGCCGAAGTACACCTTCAGGTCACCCCATCAAGTTCGGAGGTAAGGTCTCATCAAAACTAACAAAACGAGCCCAATATCGGCACACCTAGTTCTACTCGTCGATTAGTTCCATTAGCAGACACCGAAGTACATCTTCAGGTCACTCCATCAAGTCCGGAGGTAAAAACTCATCATAACTAACAAAACCAGCCCAAAGTATACAGCCCACATACCTCTAATAGTACCACTACTAGTAGAGGGCTTCCAGTGCTTAGCAGTATCTGTAGCTGGAGTTTGGTATTTGTATCTTAGTATTATTTAGTGAAATGTAAAAAATATTTTTGTAGGTAAAAAAAAAGGATCCAAATGTTTTCACTTGACTGCGATTCCCGCATCTAACCGTGCGTACACTTGTGTGTGTGACCCGTGCCAATGTAGTAGTTTGATTCTGTACCTAACAATTTTGCAAAAACGCGTCCTTAAGAAGGTAGTTAGTTAGTTCAGTTGTAGTTTCAGCCTAAATCCCAATAGTAAAATGCACACACAAAACTAGAAATTATTGTCTAGTCTAGAGTACACAGTAAATAGTATGTAGCTGTTATACAATATACATCACCCTAGACAGCATAGTTATACCAACAATGATACAGATAGACAGATTACATAAATAGATACATTTGGTTTAGGGTTATTTAGAGTTGCAACAGCTCTTTAGAACATACAACGAACATGACCCGTAAGAAGGAAACTCAATTATCTATATATTTCATATACAGGATGTCCCGTATGTCGATGTCAAGCTGGAATGGAATGATAGGTCAAGTCATAATTGTTAACAGAAAAATATATAAAAATCTTTACTAAGTATTTTTGTAAATGCGCGTATTTATAAAAAGATCGAGAAAATCTACTGCCTGTGACGGTCTTTTAACTATTATGACCCGACTATCACCCGACTCCGGCTTGATGTCGACTTACGGGACACCCTGAACATGAAAACAGATACTTGAGTTTCCTTCTTATTTTCATCAAGTTATTACTTAATGTGTCTACGGCTCTTCTCGCGAGAATATTACTACAAATAAGCCAATTAATAAAACTACTCGTAAAAATAACATAACATAACAACGCCCATTCCCCCGAATGGTTAAATAAAAGTGTACCTACATACTACACCTACATTTTTCGTTTTACTCGGCTCCTAAGTGTAGAGACCCTTTATCCTATTGGAGGTCGCATTATGTGAAGGCACTGGCCTGTGTGAATAATCTAATTTACACATGTCTGTCACCGATTTAAATAAGCATAGTTACGACTTTGTTTATGTTCCTTTGTATTGTCACTTGTATGTAAAATATTGACCAGAATATACTAGCTCATTTACAACTGCTACTCTATTTATTTCTACTATTTTCCAATAAAGCCTTCTTCAAGAATTTTTCAAATCCATCCGTTAGTTCCAGAGATTACCCCTATGAATGAATGAATGAAATGCACCGACCCCAGCGTGGTTTGACCAGACTCGATTAATCGAATGAACCCCAAGGTTTGCACTAGTCCCTGAAGCCTCATGCTTCATGGTGCTACAAATACCATTGCATATCAAGGAGTAGACCGGGGGGCACTGTAATGGTAGGGATGACGTGCCCTTAGGATAGGAAGAATAATAAGAGCCTACGGGGTATGCACCCTAACGTAAGCATGGGATTAGTGGAGAGGCGGGTGATATTTGTCTATGGGAGGGCATCTTTTAACGACGTCGCAGCAGGGTTGACTCAAGTCGAGCTTCATCGGTGAATCTTTAAGCGGGGTTCAGCTGGTTTCTCGGCTCTTTTCTATGTCACTGCTCTGCTGTGGTAAATGTTACTGTTCTTTTCAATGTCTTCGTCTGAGTTGTCGCTACTAACCGTTCCGGTTTTTGCACATCTCCTTAGCAGCGTTCTTGATCTTCCACCCTGTCGATCCAAGAATTGAATCCCTTGTCGAAATATTTAAAGTCTTGAGCTATCGTTCGAGTCTCAAATGTTGTTATTCTAATTATCCAAAGTTGAATGGGCACTGTTGGGAATCGAACCCAACACAACACATTGGGCATGGTCTGCACGCGCAGGCCGCGTGTTTAGCGCGTCGCAGCGACTACACGGTTCGGCCCGATGACCACTCGCTTCTGCTGACTTCACCGCGACGGACGATACTCCTCTTACTTTAGGTTCGTTATTAGCTGTTTGTCCTGTACTGTTGTATATTAAGCTCGTCATTAAACCCTTGCCTTAAATACAGTAGTCCACGCTTTAGATGATCCCCGAGCTAACATTGGTCCTTCAAGGATCTCGCCGTCTCAATTTCTAAAGGAACAGTCTCAAAAATAAACTTCGAACTCGAGGCTCTTCAGTTGCGTTCTTCAGCGGGGACAGCTCCAGCAGGAATCGTCGATGCCTCGTTGAAGAAGCTTCGCGTAGCACTGCACACGCCCAGGGGACGAAGTCAGGTGACGAAGTCGGGCCAAGGAGACCTAAAAGAGTGTTTTCATTTATCTTCAAGTCTTTTAGTGGCAATCATTCTTTATCGTAGCCTCATAATTATCTAAAGTCACTCATATGTTTATAAAGCTAAAATATAACGGTTAGGATAATCCATCTGTTTACGCCATTCCTTCACTTCACTATAACAGCTGATAACTCGGCGACGTGATTCCTTGTTATCTTCGCATCAGCTGTTCCTTAATTCGCACCTAGTCAGTCACAATAATAACTCATTAGCTTGTTATATTTCGTTTTGATGTTATAAACTGTTTTGTTATGTCTTCTCTAATAATTTTTTCTTCGAGTTTGCTGCTGGTGCTGCTATGAGTCGCTATAATCGTAATCATGCATCTTTATTTATCTCAACATCATATTGCAGGCACTGATTATTAGAATGTACAATCTTAAATAGAGAAAGGTGTCCGTGACAGAAGGGTCCCGAGTTATAAATCACCCAGCTTTCTTAAATAGGACATTTGGAAGCTTGTTGGGGCGTGTACAATGAAAGAGGCGCGAACAGGAATTACAATGGTATAATTCTGGAGTAAACAAAATGCGTTACAGTAAACAGTTAAAACGAAGTTAATTCTAGAAACAAAGTATGATTCTACTACCAGAAGGGTCACGATGTGATACTAGGAAGTTAACGTTATAAAACAATTGAAGTGAACTAATTACGCGGACGAAATATACAAGTTCGGTGCGGATCAATGTAGCGTGGACTCGCTTTGAAGGCTTGAAGTTAACTGTTCGAGGGACGGTCTCGACTGCCGCAGCCGACGACCGCGGGACGGCGGCGGGGCGGCGGCGGCGCGGGGCGAGGTAAATGTCTGCACAGGTGTGGCGGCAAACTCGTACGCACACCAGCGTAGGACGTACTCCGGCGCGCGACAATCGCGCTTCGCCTAAACCCAAAAGGGTAAGCAGAAACTCTGTGGACACAAAAATACAACGTTAGTGTGGTCTTATTAACATGACGCCACAGGACCCCCTTACGAATAAAAGGGCCGCCCTAATTGTATCGTTCAGGGAACCTAACAGTCCGCCCTGAACGAGTAGTACGCAATGGGCGTGTAATTTGTGTCTCACGACTATGTGTCTCACTCTCAACGCTATCACGGTGTGCATAGGCTGGTTTTACCCTGTCAATCGATACCTTGACAGTTTTGTTATTGAGCACAATGTCGACCGTCTTGGGACTCCTTGTAATGACCTTGTGTGGGCCACTGTAAGGTGGTTCTAGCGATCCACGAAGCAGGTCTTGACGCAAGAACACATGCGACGTGGTATGCAAGTCCTTGTGCTCAAACACCTTATGCCGTGAATGGTCCGATGCTGGACACGGGCGTAGGTCGGACATTCTTTGTCGTAATGTGCTGACAAAATCTGGGTAGTCTACCTTGTTGGTTGTTGCGGTGAAAAACTCACCGGGGACGCGTAACTGCTCTCCATACACCAACTCAGCTGGTGAACATTGGAGATCCTCTTTGTACGCTGTCCGTAACCCTAATAGTACCACAGGTAGAGAACTCACCCAATCCTTTGTGCCGTGCGACATCAAAGCGGCTTTGAGCGTGCGATGGAAACGCTCAATCATACCGTTGCAGGCTGGGTGGTACGCTGTTGTCCTTGCCAACTCGATTCCATACGTCTTTGCTAAATTTTGGAATAAATGTGACTGGAATTGTCTACCTTGATCCGTTATTACCTTCTTCGGGCAACCATACCGGGCAATCCATTCCGATACGAACGCTTTCGTCACCGTCTCCGCTGTCATGTCAGGGAGTGGAATCACCTCCGGCCATCTGGTATACCTGTCAATGATAGTAAGGCAGTATTTGAAATTAGAAGATACTGGTAGTGGTCCTATTAGGTCGACATTAAGCTCCGCGAAACGTACATCTGGTACGTCAAATTTACCTAGAGGAGATGTGGTATGCCTTGTTACCTTCGACTTTTGACACGGAACGCATTCTCTTACCCAAGGGCGGACGTCTTTCCTAAGAGACGGCCAAACAAAACGTTCACTGACCATCTTGATGGACGCCTTCGCACCAGGGTGGCTAAGGCTGTGCAACGACTCGAACACACGGCGTCTGTAAGTCCGTGTCACGAAAGGTCTGTGTTTAGACAAGGAAACATCACAATAAATATTCACGTCTGAACCTGGTACTGTCGCTAACTCGAGTGTTAACGAATGGTTACCCCTCAGAAGCTGTTGTAGCTCTGGATCATCACGCTGCGCAAGGGCAAGCTCCATGAGATCCAATGGCGCAGTGACTGCCTCAATCCGAGACAATGCATCGGCCACGTGGTTGTCCTGCCCGGACACGTGCTGGATATCAGTCGTGAATTCTGAAATGAAACTCAGTTGATTAGTCTGTCTTGGTGAACCTTGTTGGTCCTTTTTCTTGAATGCGCTAATCAGCGGCTTATGATCGGTGTATACCGTGAAGCATCGTGCTTCCACCATGTGGCGAAAATGCTTGATGGCCTCGTAAATTGCGAGGAGTTCTCGGTCATAAGCGCTGTATTTCTGCTGCGTCGGGCTCAACTTCTTTGAATAAAAAGCTAAGGGTTGCCAAACGTCATCCACTCTCTGCTGTAATACGGCTCCCAGGGAAACATTCGATGCATCTACTACGAGTGCCAGCTGCGCCTCGGCAACTGGGTGAACCAAAAGTACTGCATCTGAAAGGCTACGCTTGCAACGCTCAAAAACCTCTAACAACTGGGAAGTCCAATTAACTGGTTTTGATCCTTTCATGTTTGTGCCTGCCAATAAATCGTTGAGTGGCGCTTGTAATTCAGCGGCATTCTTCAAAAAACGTCTGTAAAAATTGAGCATCCCTAAAAATCGTCTCAAGCATTTAACGGTCTGAGGCGGTGGGTATTTCTGAATAGCCTCCACCTTTTCCTCTAACGGGTGCACTCCTCTTTCTGTAACCGAATAACCAAGAAAAGTTACCTGCGGTTGTCCAAAGTTGCACTTAGCTACGTTAACGACGACTCCATATTCCTCGAGGCGAGCAAATAGCCTCCGCAGATGTTCTTCATGCTCCTGCGTACTTCTAGAAGCGATTAATACGTCGTCGATGTATGGATAACAGAAGTCCAAGTCGCGCACCAATCCATCGATGAAACGTTGGAATGTCTGCGCTGCGTTCCTCAAACCAAACGACATGAATGGAAATTCGAAAAGTCCGAACGGTGTCGTGATGGCTGTCTTCTCGATATCAGCTGGATTTACTTTTGGAAGCTTGTTGGTATGCTTTCACCAAATCAACAACTGAGAAGATGGTACACCCATGTAGATGCTGAGAGAAATCCTCAATGTGCCGGACCGGGTACCTATCTGGCACGGTCCTGGCATTCAGAGCGCGGTAATCACCGCAGGGCCTCCAAATGTCGTCGTGTTTAGGCACCAGGTGTAGGGCAGACGCCCAAGGTCCACTGGAAACACGAGCTGTCCCTTCCTTAACCATTGCTTGGAACTCTGACTTAGCTATCGTTAATCTATCGAGTGCTAAACGGCGTGGCCGGCAGAAAACCGGTGGTCCGGGCGTAGTATTAATAAAATGTACGGTTGAATGACGTACCTGTCTTGGTGCACCGGACGGCCGTGAGATGGTCGGAAATTCTCGCAGCAGCTCATGGTACCGAGAAGTACCAGTTACAGCCTTGACGCTGGGAATCTCCATTTTTGCGAATGCTCCGCTAACCGAAAGGTTAGTTAATCCGTCGATCAACCTGCTGTTGTGGCAATCCACCAAAAGTTTGTAGTGTGAAAGAAAATCATACCCAATAATTGGTTTGGTCACATCGGCGACGACGAAATTCCAGCTAAACTCCCTGCGTAGACCTAAATTCAGCTGCAAATTAATATATCCGTACGTGGATATAACAGAATTATTAGCTGCGCTAAGGTCGTAGTTTACACGTGTCCGCTTTTCATTTAAATAGCTACGGGGGTAGACGCACAGATCGGAACCAGTATCTACTAGAAAAGGTTTTCTAGAACACAGATCTGTGACGAATAAACGGCTGGAAATACTGCAGCAATCGCTCGCCGTAATTAGCGATTGGTTCTGGCGTTTTCCGAAGCGTAATCACACGGTTTTATGCAGTGATGAGCTTTCCCGCCAAACTTATGGTGATACCAACACTCGCTGCGCTTGTCCGCCATTTTGTGTGAACGGTCCCTGGAACGGCTGCGTGAGTGTGAAAATTGCCGGTTACGGCTCCTATTTGACCTACCTTGTGCTCGTGGTCGTCGATCCACTGCGGTGGATAACTCGTCCAGCTTGCGGGTGAGACTGGCTATCTCCGTACGCATTACCTCTAATATGCTCCCTGAAGAGGGTGAGGCACTCGCAACCTGGGCCACCGGGTTCACCGGTGCGATCTCCAAAACCCGATCTGCCAGCTCCGCGACCGCTTCCAAGGTCGTGCTGGCCTGAGACGCTACGATCGCCTGCAGACTGGTTGGCAGACGGCTGGTCCAGATGGTGCGTACGAAGTCGTCTGGTACACCGCGGCCAGCTAGGCTCCGAAGGTGTCGGAGAAATGCGGATGGCTTGCGGTCCCCCAATTCCTCGTGATTGAGGAGTTGACGCACTTTTTGTTCCTGCGAAACTGACAAACGCTTAATTAGTTCTGCCTTAAGTATTTCGTATTTATTACTGGAGGGTGGACTTTCTAAAATATCTTCTAGTTGTTCCATGATGGAAGGTTCTAGATTCCCTACCACAGTAAAGTACTTCGTCGCGTCGGAAGTTATACCCGATAATGCGAACTGGGCTTCCAGCTGCGCAAACCATACCGCGGGTTTCTCTGGCCAAAAAGGAGGTACGCGTACTCTAACCTTGGCTATTTCTGCTGATCCCAATGCTGCAACCAACGCCTCCGTGATTCTGTCCTCCGCCATTTCTGCAAACACGCTCAGAAGAAAATTATTTCAAACGAAATGTTCTCGAACGTTCTCGAAACTTCGCTGTGTACACGCGGTCGCGACTCGGTAACTTCGCGACACGTCATCACGTCGGGGTCACCACTTTTGGAAGCTTGTTGGGGCGTGTACAATGAAAGAGGCGCGAACAGGAATTACAATGGTATAATTCTGGAGTAAACAAAATGCGTTACAGTAAACAGTTAAAACGAAGTTAATTCTAGAAACAAAGTATGATTCTACTACCAGAAGGGTCACGATGTGATACTAGAAAGTTAACGTTATAAAACAATTGAAGTGAACTAATTACGCGGACGAAATATACAAGTTCGGTGCGGATCAATGTAGCGTGGACTCGCTTTGAAGGCTTGAAGTTAACTGTTCGAGGGACGGTCTCGACTGCCGCAGCCGACGACCGCGGGACGGCGGCGGGGCGGCGGCGGCGCGGGGCGAGGTAAATGTCTGCACAGGTGTGGCGGCAAACTCGTACGCACACCAGCGTAGGACGTACTCCGGCGCGCGACAATCGCGCTTCGCCTAAACCCAAAAGGGTAAGCAGAAACTCTGTGGACACAAAAATACAACGTTAGTGTGGTCTTATTAACATGACGCCACAGACATGTCAATTTACAGAACGGTTAGAGATTCAAATTATTTAAAAAAGTTTAAGATTGCAATTAAGTATTTAAGTAAAAGTAGAACCTGCAAAATTAACAGAAAAATTGGTAAAATAAATAAATTGTTTAACTTATATTTTTCAATTTTTTGTTACATTGACTAAAATCTAATTTGACTAATTCAACTAATTCATACTTACAGTTACTACTAGAAACAAAATTCTGAAGTAAGAGGTGTAAAGTCAAGCAAAAGTTCACGGATTTATATAAATTATGCATAACCAGCATAACGTGACAAAGTAAAATAAGAATAAATGATGGGGTAACGAACAATGTTGTGTTTATGACGTCTAAGTGATTTTACGATACGGGTTTTAAGCGGGTGATTGAGCAAACATTTGATGCTCGCCTATTCCGTGTTTGGAAATCGTGATGTAAGGGAAGATCAGTTTTCACAAGCAATTTGTAGTACCTCAATTTATACACCGTATTAACACCTTGCTGAGCATACTTTTTAACCTCATCCCACGAGCCAGCATCGAAAATCAATGCCGCTATTTGTTCACGCGTTGCTAATGGATTAAGTAATTGGGGGTTATTCTTTTGTAATCTTTTGGAACCGAGGTGTTGGTCACAAAAGAACCGGTCAGTCCGTCCATACCTAGTTCCAACCCGTACTTGAAACCTTTACGAGTTATATTTTTTAAACTTTGCGCAACAGACACGCAAGGGTCAGCTGCAGGTACCGGCTAGCATTCTGTTAAACATTGAGCACCGCTATAAAAAATAGCAGTTCTCATTTTTCTACCTATCGTTATTTCTCCTGACAAAGTTTAATCAGTTTATATGTATGTATTTAAGTATTTATGTTTTAGTAGTGTATTCTTTTTCGAGTTATCTATCCCCTTTGTTGCACCTGCCATGTTTTGTCTCTGCATCACCCTAAGGTTGACTGGTAGAAAATGCCTCAGGCATTAAGTCCGCCTTTGTACAGTATTTTTTTACTTGTGCATAAAG
Source organism: Dasypolia templi (assembly GCA_963555695.1). NCBI lineage: Eukaryota > Metazoa > Arthropoda > Insecta > Lepidoptera > Noctuidae > Dasypolia > Dasypolia templi. The sequence goes on along the minus strand of OY743142.1, from coordinate 3,905,985 downwards.
TTTTAATAAATAAATAAACAATGTAACCCTCCGCTTTCTCTGGATCCCAGCCGCCATGCGCCTCCCGCGCGCACCCGCGCTTGTCCACCAGATGCGGACAGATGAGCATCAACAAAGCGTCCATACCCACAAAATACTCGTAGTTATGAATAGCGAAATAATAATTTCAGCCTCTGCTAAATTACAACTTTGGTATGTTTGAGAAAAATATTACCTAGATCAAGATGAAATAAACTCAAACCGGCTTTAATTTATACACGAAAGGAAGCAATAATAATAGTCAGTGAAAAGCGAACTTGGTCAACGTAGTTATGGTTTAGGTCAAGTATAGTATGGGTATTAGGTCAAGAGCGATACCGTACTATACGGTCTGAAATAATTTATTTCTAAAGATTACAAATCACTTGTACGGAAATAAATACTAAATATTGCTTTAATAAAACATTGATTTCCAGGGGTAAGAAGCGCTTATAGTGTTAACATTACGAATTAAGAAGGCAATTGTTACAAGCTTTGTACTGTCTATCGCCGTGCGGCGCTTCTTTGTTTTTATGTTTGAAGTCAAAGGACTCGATCACACTGTGTGCCAGAATAACAGCTTCGTTTATCTCGCATTACTACATTTAATATGAATACACTGTGCTATAACAATTGTTTAAAATTATGTTGAACATGCGCGCGGATATGAATCGACAACCCAAAACGCAGTCACAGCTTAGAAGCACAGCTTAGGGCACGGAACGATCTCACCAGTGACGCGGAAGTGTTCAGGCAATGCAGCATCAGCCTCGGCAGGTGTCTCAGCTGCATGGGCCGCAAATTTATCTATATTTTGAACCGATTTAAAATGTTTTGATTTGCGACACAGACACACACACACACACAATAGAAACACGGTTTGATTTCTAAGTCACACTACTATATTTATTTAAAACCACAACCAAATAACGATCCCAAAGGGCTTAGTATGTTCAAATACTTTCACTACAACATGCATTCCGTATTCCTGAACAAAGCGCGTCACGTCACACTCATTGTTTTGCAGCACTTTTGAGCTTAACACTTGACACTGGGACCGACTATTTGTGCGGCTATATAAAAAAAAAAAATACCCTCGGGCCGGCTACCTGAAGCACATTTCTGTAAGTTTGGTGCAATAAAATACAAGTTTGTAGAAACAATGCTTTCATTTTAATGATATGACGAATCAGCTATTAAACAAAAATCTCTCTTTCCGCCCTTTTCAAGTTAGAACACACGTTTACAAGGTACAATTCTGACGCGGCAATTAGGATGCGCCTCGTTGAAGGTTTACATCGACTTGGATCATTTATTAGCCGTCTTTCCTGGGAATAAATGCTACAATTGTTAACATATGATAGGTTAGTGTCTAGGTCAAGGTAATAAGTTCTTGTACGAAATCTAAATCGACAGCGTTCGTTTTGTTTTGAGTTGATAACATCCTACAATAACCTTTTACCAGAATGTCTCTTGAAATAAGAACCGACAACCTCAAGTTCACGACCCTGGTGACCCGCTAGGCCCAACCACAATTAGATTAAAGCTGAAAATCTAAACTCAGTTCGATTGGCTTATTTAGCCTTTTGGCCTTAACAGAAACAGTTAAACTGGACAATGAAACTTGATCACAACAGATCCAGGCTTTCCTCACTTTTAGGCTCTTTACGCAAGTTGTTCATTGCCTTCGAGGTTGTTATCGATGCTCGTTGGAGCCTTAAATGATTTGCTAAAAATTAAAACAATAGCTACGCTAAGTGAGATCATTGTACTTTCTTGTTGAGAATTTAATTTCCTTAACCCTAGAATGGATTGATCTCACCAAATTCGATGCTCAGGATCCTTTGGCAGGCAGGTGAATATCGCGACACAGGGCACACTATTAGTTTCTGAAACACTTATCACTTCGTTGTCCGAAACTGGGCGCACGTGTAGCGCACGCTTTTTTTTGTTTTTGTAGGAACACAGCCGAGACAACCGCTCGCTTCGACGGCTCACAACCGAATCGAAGTTCCAGAGATTACCCCTACATACAAAATTCGGAAAATCTTTATATTAAACTGCTCTAATACGTATACTTACAACGAAAAAATCCCAATTAAAAACTCTAATCCATTTTTTGTACAAACGAACCCTTACTTCGGACGAAAACTATTAAACTAAGGACATATATCTGTCGTGGATGGATGGCACCACAGTACAGCGGACAGCGCCATCTAACACTTTGATTCAGAAACGAATGATCATATGATCGGAAACGCAAGCGAACCCTACCGCTTGGACACGATCGTCGGTCGAGGGGATGCAGTGAGGACTGGCGGAGAGACCGAGGGTTGCGACAGTCAACAGAATACGGTCGAGCTAGGACAGTCTAGGCAATCGCTCAGTACCAACGCACGAGTCTGTTTCCGTTGCCCGTGTTTATTTCGTTAGCCAGTGTATCAAAGTTATTTTTAATTCGAACTACCTTTTCGTTTGAGTACCCACTACAGTGCCCACTAAAATGTGTCGGATCGTGAAGAAGACCCGATGTTTCGCATCTCGGCCACCCCTGATCCGACATATATATTCGTTTGACCGACCGTATAATGAATGAGGGCCAGCCGCTTTGTTAAAGTTTGGTAAAACGGCTTAAGTTTCATGGGCTCTAACCTTCAGTGTGCCTGTTTAAATTGGGACAACCTCAAAAGTACGGCTTTTATATTTTTGGCAATCTTTATTCTGGATATGGCTGGAAAATGTTTTCGGCACATTTTTACTAATGTCTAATATTATAACGGGGTCAAATTTGTTTGCTTGTTTCTAATTTTGTATGTAGGGTTAATCTCTGGAACTAACGGATGGATTTGAAAAACTTTGAAGAAGGCTATATTGGAAAATAGTAGAAATAAATAGAGTAGCAGTTGTATATGAGCTAGTATATTCTGGTCAATATTTTATATACAAGTTACAATACAAAAGAACATATACAAAGTCGTAACTATGCTACATTGAACCGAAGTACACCTTCGGGTCACCCCATCAAGTTCGGAGGTAAGGTGTCATCATAACTAACAAAACGAGCCCAAACTCGGCACACCTAGTTCTACTTGTCGAGGAGTTCCAGTAGCAGTCACCGAAGTACACCTTCAGATCACCCAATCAAGTTCGGAGGTAAGGTCTCATCATAACTAACAAAACGAGCCCAAACTCGGCACACCTAGTTCTACTTGTCGAGGAGTTCCAGTAGCAGTCACCGAAGTACACCTTCAGATCACCCAATCAAGTTCGGAGGTAAGGTCTCATCATAACTAACAAAACAAGCTCAAACTCGGTACACCTAGTTCTACTCGTCGAGGAGTTCCAGTAGCAGTCACCGAAGTACACCTTCAGGTCACTCCATCAAGTTCGGAGGTAAGGTCTCGTCATAACTAACAAAACGAGCCCAAACTCGGCACACCCAGTTCTACTTGTCGAGGCGTTCCAGTAGCAGTCACCGAAGTACACCATCAGGTCACTCCATCAAGTTCGGAGGTAAGGTCTCATCATAACTAACAAAACGAGCCCAAACTCGGCACACCCAGTTATACTTGTCGAGGCGTTCCAGTAGCAGTCACCGAAGTACACCTTCAGGTCACTCCATCAAGTTCGGAGGTAAGGTCTCATCATAACTAACAAAACGAGCCCAAACTCGGCACACCTAGTTCTACTTGTCGAGGAGTTCCAGTAGCAGTCACCGAAGTACACCTTCAGGTCACTCCACAAACTCCGAGACGAATAGACATTTAGAAACTCTACTTACATTTAGCGAAAAAAAGATTACGAAGTCTTACCTTTCCAAGTATCAAATTTGGTTTATCGAATATTTTGTATTTGTACAGCGATCTTTATCAGCACGAGCCGCTGCAAACTGGCGTTACAATGGTGTCCACTCACGACGGCGACCGAGCGCGGTAGGCTTGTGTAGTACATGAACTAAGTACTATTAGGAATTCATTCATGACACTGTACTAGAATGAACTATTCTCTAAGCTTATTAGTACTTCGGTCATTTAGTACTTCAGTACTTCGTTTTGATCACGTTCCGTCCGATCGGTCGCTCGGACTTGGATCCACAGACTATGTATGTGCTTGTACTAAGATGCGCAAGCCCGCCATTGCGGCGACACATAACTGACGCAACCGAATTTTACTGAACGCCTGGCGACGCGGGAAGGCGAAGGAACGAGAGAGACGCACTCTTTACTCTGTTGCACTTGGTGCAACTCATACTTGGGTACGCATACTCTGGGTACTCAAACTTACAACTTCGTATCTGATTTGCCAAGTTGTTTTAGATCATTATCATGATAACATTTTAATCTATTTTGCTTTATGTCTTTTGAAACATTTATGCGAGGTTGCCGAGTTTTCTGATTTCTCTACTAAAATATGTTTTAATACTTTCTAGTGAGTTTTCATTTTCAATTTAGTACACTGCTATTATTCTGTTCAAAATATATATATATATATATGTATGATGCCATTTGCTTAATGTAAAATTAAAATGTTAAAATTTTTATTTATTAGCTTCTGCCAGCGAATTCGTGAAGTTGTAAAAATTTGCATTTGAAAACATATCTGCGTGATAACATACAAGCACTCGTAAAACTCTTCATTCGACAGTGTACTAAATGTACTAATAGTACTAGTAGACCGAACTAGTACGTTTCACAGATTGTACTAGATCGGAGCGGTCTGTTCATTGAACGAGCAAGAACAAGTCTAGAGCGCGGACTGAGTTAGTCTGAGTTCAATCCTCAATCGATTTGAAAATGTTTGTGCACGAAAAATAAAATAACACTTATTGCAATTCATTAAGATTCATTCGTATAGCAAAATATGTGAAAAAATAAGTATTGGTTTTAATTTTTTCTGCATTTGTAACATTTTGATAAAAATATATACGACTTTTTTAAATTGAATATGTCTGCCCACTTACAGTATTTTTAGAAATCTTAAAATATGTTGATATTAGACTTAAAAATGTACCTAAACTTCAGCCGATATCGTTAATTTTGTGGAAAATAGCAACGGAATATCGTTTCGTTCGTATCGTTTTCAGTACATAAAACTATTATTTTCAACAAAAACGTCTTTAGTTTTTGAAGATGAAGAACCAACCTATATGTGGTCGTTATTATTTTTATTCTATTTGCTTTAGTTTTGTCACGAAATGTACCAAATAACAGCATAGTTTTGCCCGATTTGCAAACGCGCCCTTAATGATATCTGATCTGTTCTTAGTTTCATTATTCTCTTAACTGTGATATTATCTAATGATAATTTAAAAAATACTAACTAGTATTGTTTATCTAATAACAATTAGATAAATCAACTACTACTAAATACATAAACATCATAGCATCACGCCTTGTTTCCCCGAAGGGATGGGCAGAGATGTACCTATAGAAATACTAAATATTTTTTTATTATTTTGTATAATAATAGTAATTATAATTATTGTAAAATTCATATGTTAAATAAAATCAATAAACTAACACTGTATTGTTGTCCAATCAAACTAAGAACATAATATTTAAAAAAAATTGTTGCTGTTGTCAATAACATAATAGGTAGTCTATTATGTAATTGACAACAGCAACAATTCACAATATTGCGAATGAAAATGACGGAAGAAAAGCTTATAGCTGAACATTGCACAATGTCCAAAGATATTACCATCACAATCACGCTCGGCAGAGGGATTATTGATTTCACTACATCATTGTAAGCAGAACGTAGTGGTCAAAACTTTATAAATAAAATCCCTCATTAACCTGAAACGACTCCCTCATGAAAGGGAATGTCCACTGGAAAAACAAGAAAAAATATTCTGCAACTTTTAGTTGCTCTTACCTTCTTTGAAAACAGTTTCCGTTCTGAGACGGGTAGATTTAAGGAAGGAAGTGCGTCTCTTTCTTGTTTTGTGCGTTGGAGAAAGATAGCAATATTATCAGTTCGGATGTTTTCACGATTTTTATATTCACTGAGTCAGAGCATTTTTAGTTCTTATTAGACTTGGCGTAGTTCCTTTTGTATAGTATACAGGGTGTCACGTAAGTGGACGTCAAGCTGGAGTCGGGTGATAGGTCGGCTCATAGTAGAAGTAAACATTTGTAGCAACAGGAGTTAAGATACCGTCACAGGCAGTAGATTTACTCGCTCTCTCTCTTTGTTTAAAATACGTAGTTTTTTTTTTTTATATTTTCTGTTAACTGTTTACGACTATGACCTATCACCCGATTCCGGCTTGACGCCGACTTACGGGACAAACTAACTACTGCATTACTGGCTAAGGACAGATGTGTGTGGAAATAGTGGTCTTTGCCCAGCAGTGGGACATTCCGGGCTGAATATATATAGATAGAAAGCCTTTAATCGGGAAAAGTAGGTCCATATTATGTACATAATAAAGAGTATTCTATTCTAAAGTTCTCTAATTATGAACAATTATGATTTTTTCAAACAACACTTTTTTTTTCCAGGTATTGAGTCTCATTAGTGCCTACTTGTCTGATTCGAACTAATTACTCAATGTTTACGAAGCTGCTCTGTAATCCAAAAAGAGACGTGTTTTAAAATATAATATTAATTAATAATAACACGCTTTAGCTGTTTGCGGTTTTGGTGCAGAAATTCTATGAAAAGCGGAACGTTTTACATTTAGCGCTTCAGCTTAAGCAATTAAGCCACTTAAGCTGTAAGCGATCAAAAGAGTGTGTTGATATATGGAGGGTATTAATGTATTATAAATATGTAAGTAGGCTTTTACAGTCGACCGCAGAAAGGGAAGTAGCGTTCCGCTCCGTAATAAAGGCGGAATTCTACTGGTACGTGGAATTTGCAGAAAGAGGTTTGCTACCCAGGATAAACTGTTTCGTGCGTAGCGTAGCCGTGGATCTCAGTGGACGATCCCGCCCACATGTCCACACACAGCGAAGCCAAGTAAAGTACACGTGCACAGCTTAGCCCTGGATAGCTATGGAACAGCGCAGCGCCATAATATGTTTGCGACGTCGTACGCAGAACTGTCTCTATGAATGAAATATACAACGGTCAATAGACAGAAGAAATATAGTATCTTGTTCTTTTACATATTGTAACATCACGCTGGCAGCCGCGAAGGGGCTAGTTAGAAGTGTATTACACCCACATTTTGGCAACTTTTGTTATTAAGTCGGTGTCGAGCTTTTCGCAACCGGGTGACGAGAGGCTGGGTTGCCACTGAGAAAAATAAAAACACTTTGCCTTTCCTGGGAATCAATCCCAAGACCGCGTGCTCTGCAGTCCTAGTAGACGAACGAGTCACCTTGTATATCAATGTTTTTTAAAGTTTCGTTCGTTTCGGACAAAAGACATTCTTTTATGAATGCAATTTCTTTATTTGTGCACGATCTTTCCTTATACAGATACAAACGAATATTTTAGTTAAGTATTGAAAATAATTTCGACGAAAGTTCCCAATAAATTTATATGATTTCAAAACACTTTAGCATGAACTGTTGAAGTGAACGTATTTAATTTCCTACTCTACTTCCTATTGCTATTTTTCTAAAGTAAATATTTTCTCAGACAATGTCGGAGAGCAATACAAGTATTTAATAATAAGGATTTATTCGCCTACAACCGGACGGATGCCGCGCCAAAGATTTACCGGCTACGTGCACGCTACGGCGTAGCTCGTAGCACTCTCATGCCTACGCCGTAGCTTTCGAGGGCCAGTGATGTATTTTATTTTATGTTACTTTTCTATATTTTTAAACTGCGTATGACTGAGAGTACTGGAAAGTTTCTAGTGTTTATTTTGTTAAAGTTTTCTTGCATTTTACGATTTTCTTCGTACAAAATGTCACTATGGCGCACGAAATAAACTATATGTTCGACAATACACCGCTATCTGCTCCTCCAGGGAATAGAGACGGGGTAGTAATATACATAATATATGATACATACTTCCTACACTGTAGAATTTTCAAACAAACATTTGCAGGGAAAAAGTTCCATGTTTTATCTTCAAATGTTGGCAAGAGGGCGATACAATAAATTTCGCCGCCCCATCTGCTATCGTCGAACGCATTTTGATAACGAGTGGGAGGGGGGGGAGGGTAGCACATAAGCCAGCTCCTCAACTTCACCTGCATTCAAAGCTTTTACAGTGACTGACGAGACTATGACTGAGCTCTTTCAAAGTTTAGTAAAATTAAATGGTATAGTCACCGTTATCATTATATATAAGGGACTTGGGCGCCATGCAGACTTAACTAAACAAGACTTCACTTTTGCTCGGCCCACTCCAAAATCTTTACCTGGAACAACTGAAATAAAGAAGTTCTAAACACCTCTACTTACTATCCATTTGACGGGAATACCGTCCTTATGATGTGAAAGTGCGCTAAACATACAACAACAACAGCATACACACAACTGAAAAAGTTTCTCCCCAAGTTTAGGAACTCCAAAACCTTCCGACTAAAAGTGCCCGCAAAAGGATAAAAATTAGTTTTGTTTTTATAACGCAGCGTAATTATCCAGATATCACCTCCAAACAATGGTATCGCGTAAAAGGATTAACATCCAAACCCTCTGAATTGTGTAGAACCAGAATTCTCATTGGAGTAATCCCCAAACGGTTTGAAGACTCGTCTCGCGTTGGATGGTGGATTACATCGACTTACTTATGTGACAACCACTGGTAATGAGATCTTGGTGGTTTTTTAAGTCTATGCTAACTACTTTCTGCCGATAATTCTGACGACACATCTACAGAAAATATGTGACAAGAGTCCAGCTGACGGTTGCAACGCGTTTTGAATTACGAGCACAGCATAATCCGCCGATAATGTTCCCACTGCTGGGACACAGGCCTCTTATCTGTTAGCTGGAGTGAGCTGTAATCTACCACTCTGGCCCAGTATGGATTGGTTTAATCACCAGCATATATCAAGGCGAAATTAAGTATTGTTTTGGATTAAGCGTAAAAATCGTTTGGCAAACAAGTCTCAATTCGCGTTTCGTTTATGTACTGCGTCGCGTAATTTTCAACATGGAGTGTCAGAGCTATCGAATAACGGCGACGTAATTGCGGCAGGTGTGGTCACTTTTATTGGATTCCAAATTGTGTGTTTATCCTATCTTCTATATTTCTCCGTGTGTCGTAAAAGGCAGCCAAGGGGCAATAATTCCTGGTTTCTGAAAGCTTACTTAATTAAATATGTTTGCCAAATCTCACGTTATTAGAAGACTAGCTAATGCTTACGGATCCACCGGCGTGGATGTCTGAAATTGACCCACAGGAACGTGCTGCCGAGATAAAAAGTATCTTGTGTCGTAACCCAGGTCAAGGATAACCGTGTGACAAAGGAGATAAATAACGCTTCCATTTAACTTAGTCCAGCATGGGCATAAATAAAACAGTATATGATATGAAGGAATATTTGTATTTAATAGTCTTGTTAATATTTTATTAGTTCAGAAGTTGGTGGTGACGAGATATGACTAAAGGCGTCGAGGAGTTCCCTCGTGGCTAACCTGGTGCTGGTCCGTTGAGTCGTCACTGATGGCTGGATATAAGACATTTTAGGTAAATACATTTTATGACATTTTGACGTTTAATAAAGTAAGCTTGTACATTATCGTGAGTCTAGGGGTTAAGGCCTTTCGGGAGGTTCCTGTTTCGCATAAGGCGGGAGGAAACGCCCGGGTGTCACCATTGTGTGGATCGCCCGGAGGACACGGTGGAGCATACGGTGGAGGTATGCCCAGCTTGGGCGGAGCACCGCAGTGTCCTCGCGGAGGCGATTGGGGCGGCGATCTCTCGCGTCCGGCCCTGGTCCAGGCCATGGTACGGAGCGAGAGGGAATGGCAAGCCGTCACCTCCTTCTGCGAAGCAGTAATGCTCGCGAAGGAGGAGGCGGAGCGGGTGAGGGAGAGAGCCTTGCGCCCTCACGCCCCCACTAGCCGCCGCAGGAGACGCCCTGGGCGTCGGGAGTTGCCTGCAGATTCCCGGCCACCGTAGGCGCGGGCTTGCGGACGGCGAGCAAAGGGTAGCTTGCCGTCCGGTAAGGACCAGGCCCGGGTCGACGGCGCGTTGTGTTCCACGCACGCCTCAAAGAGATGTCAGCACAAAGTGACGGGGTCCGATAGGGCCGATGCCTCAGGGTCGCGGGTTATTCCACAGAGAAAACCGTGGCCCTGGCACAGGCAACTGAAGGAACACGGGTGGGTTTTAGTCAGTAAAAGTCTGACACGCCCTCCCGCTCCACCCAGAGCGGGAGAAGTCATTTGATGATTTCCCACCCAAAAAAAAAAAAAAAAAAAGGGGTTAAGGCCTCACTTCTTATACATGAGTTTGAGGGTTCAATTCTTGGCAAATATCAGTGTAACTTTTTCCAATTCATAAATATGTACTTTTTGAGTTTACTGACATCGGTGAATGAAAAACATTGCGAGGAAACCTGGACTTACAGTTAATATAAGTCTGAAATCGCCAACCTATCTTGAGATAGCGTGCAATACTCGTGCTTTCTCTGTACTTGGAGCCCAGCAGTGGATGGGACAATAATAGGCTGGTATTTTAATTATTTATAATTCACTTTTGATTATTTTTAACTACGTGTGTACAACAATCTATACGTATCACATAGACCGGTCCTGAGCTTCTAGCATGCAGCGAGTTTTCGCGAGGGGATTACTTATGTCTAGATGTGGACTTCTTTGGCTGAATGATGATGATGACTATTATTTTAAAGAAAACGCTTTCGTTTGTTAGAACGTAGGTAATATATGAATTTGAATTGAGAAAAACAATTGTCATTAAATCATGAATGAATGATTTCACAGTTTACACACACATGATGATTACCAACACTACCCACTTATATTGTACCAGACTTTGGTGTCTGCCTAGCCAGTAATTGCAATAATGGCACACCTAAACAGACGCAGTGGCCTAAAAATAAAACCTACCTAAGTATAAACAAATACACGCTGTATTTGTTTATACTTATGTACGTTTCTACACCCTGATAAGACGTGCTGAACTTACACTTACTGACTTAACATTTTCAGTAACGTCTGAAAATGTTAAGTCTAGATTTGTGACCGATAGATGGCAATAGGCTCGCCCCCTATTACATGGGACTTAAACATAACTGGCGAAATGTGGGTGTACTATATGTTCACCGCTGCCCAACCCTTCGGGGTAACAAGGCGTGATGTTATGTTACGTTATGGAGACTCACTCCGTATACGTCTCTAATCGCCATCGCCTGTCTTGACCAAACGTTGTGATCAATGTTCATGCCTTCTCTGTATGATAAGAGGCCTTTTGCCCTGCAGTGGGACAGGCTAATAGGCTGGTATTTTAACCGAAATTCAATGGCTATAGCCTCTTCTCCTACTACATGGAACTAGAATAATGAATATTATTCAATATACATTAGTTGCACAGTAACTACCGCAGGAGAGATGGTACCTCTCCTGCGGTAGTTAAGAGATACTGTAACATTGTAGCGCCAGTTTTAAACCATATATTTAACATCTGTTTTAAAACGGCTGTTTTTCCGCCGGCCTTGAAAAAGGCTATTATACACCCTCTCTTTAAGGGTGGCGATGGAAACTCTTTTAATAACTATCGCCCTATAGCAGTACTACCCGCCCTTTCGAAGATTCTTGAGCGCCTAATCAATAAGAGATTGGTAGGTTTCCTCCAAAAAAATAATTTGTTGTCTTCTCAGCAACTCGGGTTCCGGAAGAATAAATCAACCTGTGATGCAGTTCATGAAGTAACGAATTTCATAGTAGAGAAAATCAACAGTCGCAAAAAGGTGCTTACAGTATTTCTTGATCTCGCTAAGGCTTTCGACACCGTTCCCATTTGCACCCTTTTACTTAAACTGAAGAGATCGGGTGTCAGAGGACTGCAACTTGATTTTTTTAGAAGCTATCTGACAAGTAGAATGCAAGTGGTGAAAATTAGCGACGTATTCAGCAACGAGCTCCCGATTTGTTATAGTGTGCTGCAGGGCAGTATACTTGGACCTACGCTGTTTCTCAAATTTTTAAATTACCTCTGCAATCTCAACATCACAAATGCAAAAATTGTGTCTTTTGCTGATGACACAGCTCTTACCTTTGTCGCTAATTCGTGATCAGAACTTCAGATAATTGCCCAGAATGGTTTTAATTCTGCCTTTGACTGGCTTCGATTCCACGCTCTAACACTTAACACATCCAAGAAGAAATTGATGACGTTCTCTATCTCACCGACCTCACAACCAGATATTCCCATCATTTTAAAGCCTGCAACAGTACCCAGCACTCCTGTAACAGTACACATTTACACACATGACAATGTTCAATCATTGATACAGTTGAGAATATTAAGTACCTAGGTATAACTTTAGATCGACATCTGAATTAATAAACACATATAAACTTGGTAACAGGCAGGGTCAGAAAACTTATATAAATTATTAAAACTCTTCGACACGTCGCCAAGCCGTCTCTTATTCGCAATGTATTTTACGCCTTATGTCAATCTATTATTACTTATTGTATTAGCTGCTGGGGTGGCGCCACAAAAACTGCCAAACCTTTGGAAGTTTCCCACAGAGCTATACTGAAAATTGCAACATTTCGACCTATTCTGTTTCCAACTACAGAACTTTACAAAAACTGTAGTGTCCTCAACGTAAGGCAACATTTCGTTCTGCAAACCATTCTTCTCCAACACTTAAAAACCCCTCTTACTACTACGAGTATTAGCAAACGTCGGAAAGATATGATTTGTACTGTTCCACAAACTCAGGTTAAATACACTAAGAGATTTTTCTGCTATCTTGGCCCTTGCTTGTACAATAAAATAAACACGTCCTTATATATCTATAATTTACCACATAGCAAATGGAAACTCGCCCTCCGTGGAATGCACGTCCTGAATAAAACCTACGACGAGACTGAAAATTTCTTATTAACACTTACATGAAAGTAACCCTATTTCCTATAATTTAAAGTTCCAAATGCTCACACACTCTCACTCATTCATACACACACACACACACACACCCTCAAACGCACTCACTCGACACACCACACACTACTTCTCATTTTAATTTGTCTTATTTCATTTTATGTTTTAAGTTTTTTTTTTACTTTATATTATAAGATCTAAAGCATGATTATTGTGATATCCCAATTGGGAGTCTAAACTGTCTCTCAATAATACAGATCACTCAGTGATCTAGCTAGGTGAGCAGCGATTCACACAACAATTAGTTGTACCTGATCCATGTAATCAATTATGCATAGTTTGTAAGTCCCTCATGTACTACAAAACCTTTATGTAGCTAAATAAATTATTATGAATATTATTATATTACGAGTATATAGTCAACACCTTATAGTTTACTAACTACATAAGCTGTCTATTAGCCCAATAGCTTCCGATTTATGTTATTTATTTTATTTTGTTATCTTATTTTATTTCATTTTATTTTATTTGTATATATTTTGATTTTTATTAATTAATTTATTTATTTTATTATATTTGGGTGGCTTACAGTTAACAATACAAAAGTAACATTAATATTATAAGAGTATTGTTGTACAAGTTTTGTAATTTACTTAGCTTAACAATACTTGAATATCTGTAGCACTAAATAAAGAAAAAAAATACCTGCAAATACAAAAATGTATGCGCAACCACGACGCGCTGCTAGGACGCATTAGCGACAATACAATTCTTGGATGTAATGGTTTGTTGTTGGTTATAACAATAAACCATTTCAGATATACTATGCACACATTAAATGGGACTTAAATATAACTGGCAAAATGTGGGTGTACTATAGGTACACCTCTGCCTAACCCTTCTGAGATTACAGGCGTGATGTCATGTCATTTCAGATACCAATCTACATGGCCCTCGGCCTTTATTCTCAGAATAGTCGGATAGCATCTTCTAGTTTTTGACGTGTTAAAGTGTTCGTTTAGTAAAACCATTTATCAAACAATTCACGGTTTAACAAAAATGAACGCTATCCGTTTTTGTTATACTTATTATACAGGGTGTTTGGTGCATCGTGTGCCAAATTGAAATGGTCGACTGAAGGGGTCATCTGCTAGCCTTTCAGACCCCTTAACACCCCTCATGCCCTGTGGATTTTTTTATCGACTTTTTATTGTTTTACTAAAAAAAAAAAAAAATTACATTCAAATACAAATAAAAAAATGACCTGCCCGAATTAGTGACAGATGTGACCGTATTTAATTAACGTGTGCCCATAGTATTTCAAAATGACGACTGTCCCGCGCATTGGCGTTTGACTGTGAGGGAACATCTTAACAATGTGTTCCCCAATGCGTGGATTGGACGCGATTGCCCTATTCCATGGCAGCCACGTTCCCCAGATCTAACTCCGTTAGACTTTTATGTCTGGGGACGTGCCAAAGAGCTGGTATACGCCACGGAGGTTCCAACTAGGGAGGTCCCAGTCCAACGCATAGAAGCGTACAACAACTGTCGAAATACGAAACAGATGTCGGGCCTGCATTCGCCACAAAGGCCAACAATTTGAGCAGGATTTGTAACAATTATGAAATAAATGTAATAATGCAATTTTGTTTTTTTATTTCAATTAAATCCCACGAAAAGATAGAGATACGAGACCGATTTTACCTTATAAGAATGAGATAACAGATTAATAGGTTCGTCAGGTATAATTTAAGCATAAATATTTTTTAAATCATAATTTTTAATATTAGCCTTAGGTGACTCGATTCACAATTCTAGCGAATTAACAAAGTTGTTAAAAGATTTTTATGGCATGTGGCACACCATTAGCAAGAGGATAGACTGAGAATTAATGAGGGAGTTGGAAGATCCCGGTCGCTTTTGTTTTTTTTTTGTAGCCATATAAACAGCTGTAACATGTACAGCTTTAATTTAAGATTTACCTTTGCGAGTGAATTAAACAAAAACTAGGTGACTAATGTCACTAATTTTGTATTTAAAAGTAATCTTAAACAATACACATCGAAATAAAATTAAAATTCAGAGTCTACGCCTTACTATTTTTTTTAAATTTGTATTTGAATGTAAAGGACAATGCCAGAAACTCTATAGAACTTTGCCCCACTCAAATCAAAATGTCATTTACAAGCCTGCAAAATGCAGCACCTTAGAGCTTATTTATTACTGTTAACTAAACATTTGTCCTAATGCCTGTAGAACTTGCGGTTTCTGTTAAATTCTTAATACAATAATGACGTTGATTTTAGGTTAGATGCAGTTTATAATTGTTAAAAAGCGATTTAAACGAAATCTAGGTTACGCATTATCATAATTATTATAATGGCAATGTGAGTTTTTGTTTTACAGGTATTTAAAACTTTTTTTGTTGTGTATCATGCGCAATAAGTACCGCATTATGAAATTCGGGGGTTGAATTCCTTTTATCATTAATTTGTAATCGGCAAGTTCTACTGTAAAATAATGTATTATGAAAAGGTCCTTTAAACATTACAATTATTTCCATTGATTGACATTTCCTGTAAATAGCTGGGGCAGGATCTGGCATTGTCATTTGGGTCTTTTTTTAGTTAAACAATAAAAAGTCGACAAAAAAAAATCCACAGGGCATGAGGGGTGTTAAGGGGTCTGAAAGGCTAGCAGATGATCCCTGCAGTCGGCTATTTCAATTTGGCACACAATGCACCAAACACCCTGTATACCATCATTGAGTGTTTACATTTACCTTGTCAATGACAAAGTATACTTCAAAATAAGGTTACAGATTCGTATCATAACTAACATGTACCAAATAGGGTCATTTTTGGACCTTGGTTTTCTTACAATTTAAGCAGGCGACAGCAGTTTTATCAAGATTATTATAAATAGCAGCAAAGTTATATTCATCCCTGAGCCAGGTAAGGGTGACTACACAAACGCCAAATCCTACCGACCGATCAGCCTGACCTCCTTTCTATTAAAGACTCTGGAAAGACTGTGTGATAGGGAGCTGAGGGACGGCGCTCTGAAAACCTTACCGCTACACGGTAACCAACATGCATACAGCTCGGGAAAGTCTCTTCACCTGGTAGTCAGCCAGATAGAGGAAGCGATTAATCAAAAAGGCACCTGCCTGGGCACCTTCATAGACATCGAAGGAGCTTTCGATAAAACCAGCTTCTCCAGCATCAGCAGCGCTCTCTCCAGACATGGAGTAGAACAGGTACTAACGGACTGGATTACAAACATGCTTAGCAAACGTGTGGTTCGCCTTGAGGGTGAGCAGCAACTGGCCATGATAGCCAGAGGGTGCCCCCAGGGAGGGGTGCTATCCCCCCTTCTATGGAATCTGGTGGTCAATGACCTCATCAACAAACTCAACGCCAGCCGCTATTATACTATAGGATATGCAGACGATATCGCAATCCTTGTTTCGGGGAAGGTGACGGGTACGATCTGCAACCTAACTCAGCAAGCACTACGTATCGTAGAAAATTGGTGCAGGGAATATGACCTATCAGTGAACCCCACCAAAACTGAACTTGTCATGTTTACCCAAAAACGAGCATTAGGCCCTTTCCGCCTACCAAAACTGTTCAATACAGAACTTCAGTTGACCAACGAGGTCAAGTACCTGGGGGTCATTCTAGACAGTAAGTTAAACTGGAGTAGTCATTTCGACAACAAATTAAACAGGGCCTGCATAACCTTCTGGCAGTGCAAGAAAATGATAGGCAAAAAGTGGGGACTATCCCCTAAAATTATACTATGGCTGTACACCACAGTGATCCGCCCCATGATCACCTATGGAGCCGCGGTCTGGTGGCCCCGAACCAAGCTGGCTACAGCCTCAAACAAACTACAACGCATAAAACGACTAGCCTGCTTGGCGGCTACGGGCTGCATGAGGACCACTCCGACTGCAGCAGTTGAAGCCATGCTGGAACTGCCACCGCTCCACCTGGTCATACAGCAGGAAGCCACACTGGCGGCGGTGCGTCTTAAGACACTAAATCTCTGGGGTAAGAGAGACACACCACACACCGCGCTACTTGAGGGACTCAACAACGAGGTCCCCATTACGAGAGCCATCAATGATCGGGTACCCAAACAATTTATCTTTGATAAAAAATACAAGATCCAGCTTCACGAGGATCGCAGATGCGAGGGTTTGTGCCCTGCAGAGCTGCTCATCTTTACAGACGGATCCAAAACAGGTAATGGCACAGGTGCTGGAGTCTTCTCGGAGGACCTCAACATACGTATAGCCACACCATTGGGGGTCCATAACACAGTGTTCCAGGCCGAATGCATGGGTATTTCTCTGGCTGCTTCGGCCATCATGGCCAGGGAGGTTAAGGACCACTCGATCCGTATACTCTCAGACAGCATGGCTGTTCTGCAATCGCTAAACAGCTACACAGTTGAATCTGGGCTAATATACGAGTGTCACCAGCGCCTTAACCAGGTGGGTAGACTCAATAAAATAACCATTCAATGGATCAAAGGACACAGCGGTTCGCTGGGCAACGATGCAGCCGACGAACTTGCCAGAAGGGGGTCGAGTGAGACAGCAGTGGGACCAGAACCCATCGTGCCACTCCCCTTCGGATATCTACGCACTCTGGTAAGGAAACGCACCAGGGAACAACATCACAAACAATGGTTGGAACAAGGTGAGTGCAGGGAGGCTAGGGAAGCACTCCCTGCAATTGATAGCCGCCTCACGAAACAAGTTCTCCGACTAACTAAACAACAGCTGCGCATAGCTACGGCAGCCTTGACTGGCCACGGGTCATTTAACAAACACCTCTTTGTCATAGGAGTCACAGACAGTCCGTTGTGCAGGGCCTGCATGGAGGAGGACGAGACAGCAGCTCATTTGCTTCTAAACTGCCCGGTGGTCGCCACATACAGGGCAAAGCACTTCGGTAACCCAGGTACCCTACGCGAGGCTGTCAGTAACATCAAGGCGTTGCTGGCCTTCCTCGAGGAGCTGGGGTGGATCGAATGATCGATTTTCCCACCATACGCAAAATACGTGCATTGACGTGGAGTTGCGGACACCAGCCCATATTACCTATTACCTATTAAATAGCTTCCCAAACATGGCAGCTTTGACCCCATAGTGATTACGATACCGTAACTACATCGTATACCGCATCTACACTCGTTATTTTGTTGTTGACAAGGCTTTTGCTATGAGAGGGACAGTTACTTACATACAAGCTGTTATTATTGCTTTTAACTTATTTCTTATTTAAAGTAGACTAGCGTTTGCTCGCGGCTTCGCCCGCATGGCGGTTTAAAATTATTTCACGGGAATGAACTGCCGGTATAAAAGATGTCCTAAACATGGTCTACCTATGTGCAAAACTTCATCGAAATCTGTTAAGGCGTGAAAAGGTAATGAAAAGACAGACAGAGTTACCTTCGCATTTATAATATTGTTGGGATTGTTTAGGTTCACTTTTGTGTGTACGGGAAACTTGTTAGAAAATCACAAATGCGTCTGTCTTCAATGGTGTTTATTAGCGACTAACTCGATGATTCTTACGCAGCTACTTAAATGTAAGAAATGAAGCTATTGACGCAACATACCGCCCACCAAAGGGACAACAAGGCCCTTTTAAATCATGCTTAGTGGACTGTTTACACATACTAAATTAAACTTGTTAAGCAGTATGCAACGTTCTAATTATCCAAACTCTAACACACATTTAATAGCTACTATTATTTATATTGTAAAACTTAAGTTGTTACAATATAAATAAACATATATTATAATGCTTGCATGCAAAATTGAAATGAGAACTGAACCAGTTATACAATGAAGTTATTATTACATAATACAATATTAGTTAAACATCAGTTAGTGTCAACAGGTAAGGGACATAGTTTCGTAACAGATCTCTTCACAATGCTATTGCCAGATTTAACGCTATACACTCGTGTGAGTCCATAATGACCGGGATGCTTGTCTACAATTCGGCCAAGTAACCATTTTCCAGCCGGTAAAACTATGTCACCAACGGTGAATTCTTGTTTTTTCTTATTCCATACAGGACGCTGTTGTAGACGTGTTAAATATTCGTCTTGCCATCGTCGCCAGATTTCGCCTACGAGCCGTTGAGTGTATTGCCATCGTGTTAAGTTATGGATTTTTGTGTCTTTAAAATCTGGTGAGGGCACGACTATTGGAGCTTCATATATCAAAAAATTACCAGGCGTGAGGGGTTCTACAGAATCTGCATCTGAGTCATCAATAGGACAAAGAGGTCGTGAATTAAGACACGCCTCGATTTGGCACAGTATTGTTGTAATTTCTTCGAAAGTGAGATTTGTTATCAACACGCGTTTCAGATGAGTCTTCAGGGACTTTACACCAGACCTCCCAGAGGCCTCCAAAGTTAGGACTGTAAGCTGGGATAAAATGCCACTGTGTACCTTCCAAAGCCAACTTGTGCGCAATGTCTTTCTCAAAATTCAAGCTAGCTTCTTGCCATGCTGCTGCTAAATCCTTTTCTGCACCAACAAAGTTTCTCCCTTGATCGCTCCACATGTGGCTGCATTTACCTCTTCTGGATACAAAGCGTTTGTATGCAGCAATAAATCCTTCTGATGTAAGGTCTCCTACCAATTCAAGGTATTGCCTTTGTAGACATACAAACAAATAAAGCAATGTACGCCTTTTGAGTTTTCATGCCTCTTCCCTTTGACATTAATATTTGGAATGGACCAGCATAATCCACGCCGCTGTGTAGAAAAGCTCTGGTAGGGGTAACTCTCTTGGGACATGATGGCGGAAACCAGCGCCAAGTGTCGTGCGGTGTTCCACAGGGATCGGTCGTGGGACCGCTCCTGTGGAACATCGGGTACGACTGGGTGCTGAGGGGCGAGCTCCCGCCGGGCGCGGACCTGACGTGTTACGCGGACGACACGCTGGTCACGGCCCGGGGGAGTTCGCACAGGGAGGCAGCGTTGCTAGCGACGGCGGCGGTCTCACTCACGGTGAGCCGCATACGGCGCCTCGGCCTGGAGGTGGCCCTCAACAAGTCGGAGGCCATGGTGTTTCATGGCCCCCGGCGGGCGCCGCCGGCCGGATCACACATTGTGGTCGGGGGGGTCCGGATCGCTGTCGAGCCCACATGAAATATCTGGGATTGGTGCTCGACAGCCGGTGGGACTTCGGACCCCACTTCCGGCGGCTGGCGCCCAAGTTGTTGGGTGCGGCCGGGGCGCTGGCAACGCTGCTTCCCAATCTGGGGGGCCCGAGCGCCGCCTGTAGGCGGCTCTATATGGGGATCATGCGATCCATGGCGCTCTACGGAGCGCCGATCTGGGCGTCTGACCTGACGGCCGGCAGCATAGCTGTCCTGAGCAAGCCGCAGCGGGCGATGGCCGTAAGAGTCATTCGGGGGTATCGCACGATCTCCTTCGAGGCGGGTTGTGCACTGGCCGGATCACCGCCCTGGGACCTGGAGGCGAAGGTGCTCGCGTCACTGTACCGGTGGCGCGAGGCAGCGCGGGAGCGGGGCGAGCGACCGGTGCAGCAACAAATCGAGCAGCATCGGTTGCAGCTCCGCGAGGTCCTGGTGGCGGAATGGCGGGTGAGGCTGTCACGCCCTACCGCCGGCCTCGGCACCATCGAGGCGATCCGGCCAGTGCTCGACCGCTGGCTCGGGAGAAGGCACGGCTCCCTGACGTTTCGGGTGACGCAGGTGCTCTCGGGGCATGGTTGCTTCGGGAAGTACCTGTGTCGCATTAACAGAGATCCGGACGCCCGGTGTCACCACTGCGTCGACTGCCGGGAGGACACGGCGCGGCACACGCTGGCAGAGTGTGCCGCTTGGGAGGAGCCGCGCCGTGCCCTCATCACCGAAGTAGGCAACGACCTGTCGCTGCCGGCCGTCGTGAACGCGATGGTCGGCGGCGCAGAGTCCTGGGACGCAGTGGTCTCCTTTTGCGAAACGGTCATCTCGCAGAAGGAGGCTGCGGAAAGGGAGAGAGAGATCTCGACTCTCGACCCGGCCCGCAGCAGACGCACCAGGCGTCGGAGGAGGGCGGACAACGCCCTCTTCCGGCCCCCCTAAATGGGTCCAGGGGCGACGGATTCGGGGACATCCGTCGCCCCCCAACATCAGGACCCGAGAAGGCGGCGCGCGTAGTGTTCCGCGTGCGCCGCTCACAGACGTTGCGGGGGGAGTACACCTCACTCCCCCCGGCACCAGCCGGGGTTGTGGAAGAATAATGTGTTCCCGCGACCCCGGCGTAGGTGTGAGATGGAACACCGGGGTGGTTTTTAGTCAGTAAGAGTCTGACAGACTCCTCCGCAGATGGCAGATCACCCATGATTTGAGTTCGTGCACTAGCTCTTTGCTTTGCACACACTCAACATTTACGGTTGAAGTTTTTTATTTATTTATTTATTGGTCTATCTACAATCGTTACACTGTTCAACTGAAGTAACACAAGCCAACATACAAGCCAAGTGCACAATATCAGGCGATATACACATCATGCAAAAGCAATTTTATATAATGAATAACAGTCTACAGAAATGACGCATAATTTTTACACAATTTTAACACTAACAGAACAGTAGTTGAGGAAGTCGTGCGTTACATCTAATGGTTATCTATTTTCGTGGACTAAGCGCTTGAATTTTTGAAGTGAAGTACAACAAATATCAATCCTTTCATCACAATTATTTAAAAGTTTGCTAAGTCTTGGGACTGGAGAGTTAGATCCTGAAACAGTTTTGCGGAAAGGGGGACGTAACAGTTTGATAGGATGACGCGGATATTTATAGGGTAGGTTGAGATTAAACTTACTTAACAATCTATTTTACTGTGAAGAATTTTGAACAGAAAACATTAAATCATTATTGTATCTACGTTTTTCGAGTGAGGTCATGCCAAATTTTTCAAGACGTTTTGCGTAGCTTGGAACTTTCTTAGTTATTTTCGTAGAGTAGGCAAGATGGTTTAAAAATGTCTTCTGAATGCGCTCTAACCTAAGACTATGTGATGAATAGTGGGGACGCCACACAACCGTGCAATACTCCAATACAGTACGAACGAGGCAGTTGAAAAGGTATATTTTTGTTTTGGGTTTGCGGAAACATTTTGCATTCCGCATGACAAAACCAAGTGTCTTTGAAGCTTTTTTGACAATATTGTCCATGTGAGGAATAAATGTCAATTTGCGGTGCATAAGGACCCCCAAGTCTCTGATTACATCTACTTCACTTAGGCACGTACCGTTCATACTATATTTGAAGTTGATAAACTTTGACTTCCGAGTAAACGTTATTTGAGAACATTTTTCTAAAAAGTCTATTCACGTCTTCTTGAAGTAATGCTGAATCAGCATGAGAATTTATTACACGAACTATTTTTAGGTCATCGGCAAACAAGAATGGGGCGGAGTTAATGAAGCAATTAGGAAGATCGTTAACAAAGATAATAAATATTACAGGACCCAGGTGGGAACCCTGCGGAACCCCAGAGGTAATAATCAGGGTTTCGGACTTATAACCATTGACAACCACATAAAATGATCTATCCGTTAAATAGGAGTGAAGCCGATTAAGAAGAGAACCAGCAAAGCCGTACGCAGCAAGCTTCTGAATAAGGACACCATGGGACACTTTGTCGAAAGCCTTGCTAAAATCTGTGTATACGGCGTCAACATGCTGATTACAGTCAAGCGAAGCTGCAATATTTTCGACAAAAGTGACTTAACTACTACAGGTGGATCTTGCAGTAGTAAAACCGTGCTGGTGGTCAGAAAGATACTTTTTAAAATATTGTTTAATCACCGGGCATACTAATGCTTCAAAGACCTTCGCCAGTGTCGGGAGGATAGAGATAGGACGATAGTTGCCAACCAAATCCTCAGCGTCCGTTTTATGAATCGGAACCACCTTGGCCAACTTCCATTTTATTTGGGAAGATTCCAACGCTGAGCGATTTGTTAAAAATAATGTATAGGGGGAATGCCAATTGATCAGCGCATGTTGCTATAAAGTTGGGGGGGATTTCATCGCTGCCTGATCCCTTAGATATGTCTAATTTTTTTAGATATTGTACTATTTTGTTCTTAGGAATTTGAATCAATGAAAAGCTGTCGGAGTTTTTTACTAGCTTTTCAAAAAATGAAGAAGTTTGAACTATATTACGCGGCTGGTCAGGTAGGCTGTACACTGAAGAAAAGTAGGTTCCGAACCTGTTGCACATGTCGTTACCATTACAGGTTCTGCTAACTCCATTTGACATCGACGCCGGGTATGCATTAGCAACACCTCGTTTTGACTTGATGTAGGACCAAAAAAACTTGGGATTCGTTGTTATTTTCTGTTCTATGTTACTTATATAAGAATTGTAACATTCTCTCGCCAATTTGTCACAGTGCTTGCTACACCAACGAAGCGATATCTTATCCATAGGGTTTTTATATGTATTATATCTCCTTCTAAAGTTGTTTTTTTCACGCAGCTGTCTCTCCAACTTTTTTGTAGACCATGGTGGTCGCGAATTACTTCTCACCATGGTCAATGGGACAAACCGTCCTATGATCTGATCAACAAATGCATAAAAACGTTCCAACATTATATTTGGATCATCGCTGTCTGAGAATAATGCACACCAATCGACTTTGTCGAGTTCTGATTTAATAGCTGGGTAGTTTGCTTTTTTGAAGTTTAATCTAATGTTAGGTTCTGGTTTTAAGCAATTATTTAATTTTGAGTTTATGGAAATTTCAAGAGGGGGGTGGTATGGATCGATCTTTGCTAGATTATCGGATGCTTCCGTCACCTTACATTGGGGGAGGTCTACAAGAACCAAGTCCAGGATTCTATTCTTAATATTATAAACATTGTTACTTTGTTTGAGGTTATTCATGTGGATAAAGTCTAGAAGTGCCTGATTCAGTTTTGAGCTAGTCCGCGAGAAAGAGGGGTAAGTGCGAGTATCGTCACTGCTTGTTATTTGATTCTAATCTATATTGCTCATATTGAAGTCACCGATACAACAATCATTTTTCTCAGCTACAACAATCATTTTTCTCAGCTACAGCATTATAATTATCCAAAAAGTGATCCAAAATGGAAAGTTGCACAGGGGGAGGCAAGTAAAGAGCACAAATAGCTATTTTGAGGCCTGGAGCAACACTCACAGTAACCCACAAATCCTCGCACTTACTCTCCCAAGAATATTGCCTGTTAGCAGCGAACCTTCTAGATATTGCAACCAAGACTCCTCCTCCCTCTTTTTTTGTATGGAAACCCGAAGTTTCTCTGTCACGTCTAAAAACCATGTATCTGCTATCAAAAAGTTCGCTGCTAAGAATACAATCATTTAGCCAGGTTTCTGTTAACACTAATGCGTCATAATTGGAACATACTAGATTAGAATAGAATTCATGAGTTTTAGAACGTAATCCACGCGTATTTTGGTAGTAAATGTTGAAGGTGGCGAATTTAAATTAGTAAACATTAATATTAGCTCGGTTGAAAACTGTTAATTAAAGTATTGAGTGAAGCGAATCCAAGTCTTTCATTATCTTAGTATCGGAATCATCTGACTTTTTAACATAAATACGTCCTCCTCTGACCCAAACGTAACGATATCCTTTTTCTTTTGTTTTAAGACGCGTAGCCGTATGTAGTGCCTTGTTAGACGGGCTCAGATGTTCAGTCACAAAGATTGCAGATTTTGCACCTTCCAACTCGAGATGGGACGTGTTTAACTTTTCGCTGACTGGCTTTGATTTGTTAAAGTTAATAGAAGCAGCTAGGAAGGTGTCGCGTAATCTGGGTGTGGTGAATTGTACGACTATTGATTTAGGGCGGTCAGTAGTGTTGTTGAGCTTCATTACGCGGGTACAATTACTTATATTATGTTCACCAATGTCGCAACCAATGGTTTTTCCCAGCTGTGTAACAATATTGATAATATTATCAGTTTTCTTCTGGGGGACACACTGAATCTCAATATTACTTGCACGAGCTCGTTGTTCCAAGGTGTTTAGACGACTTGACATGTCTTTTATTGTGGAAGACAGCTTGTCGTTCTTATCATGTAGATCCTTTATCCTATCTTCACGCTGCTTCTTTTCCTTCAACATATCATCATATTGATTGCTGAGAAATTCTACGGAACCCTTAAACCAGCGACTTCTTCACGCGTCTCGTTTAACTCCTTATTCAGCAGCTTGCTCATGGTTGACGTTATGTTCTCCAGCAAAGATTTCATCTGCGATTGCATAACATTTTCGATAATAGCGCGAACACCAGCTTCTGTTACGGCGGAAGTTTCTGACTTTGGTGGGGATTGCAATGCTTACCTCTTGTTAGTTCACACAGTAATGTTCGTATTAAATCGAACAGGTGTAATATCGACGTTTTTGGCTTATTAATCCCTTAGCTCGAATGATCCAATATTTAGAGCGTAAATCGCACAACATTAATTGAACACCACCGTTCAGTGTTTGAGCATGACCATCTGCTATGAGTAAAGGAATTAAATTATTGTTCTAATATTGTAGGATGTTTGCTATTTTCGTCTAATCTTGCATGTCGAAGACGACCGCCTACCCTGAGAATACCATCTTGGTCTAAGAATGGGGTAAGTGTTTTAATGTTACTATTTTTCTTTACATTTTTATTTAATTTTAATCTGTTAATTTCATCTGTGAATTCTTCCTTTTGTACGAATCATCGAAGAATTACATACATCATTGATAAAATGCATTAATCTAAATGCATTTTATCAATGATGTATGTAATTCTTCTGTTGTTAAACTTCTGCAATTTTCATAAGCATCCAATTCTCTTCTGTAATTAATAAATCTTCGACAGTATGTTATCACCTTTAACAATTCTTGTAAGTTATCAAATTGCTTAAATTTTGCTGTGAAATTATGTTCTTCTTCATCTTGAATTTTAATATTTATTTGTGTTTTATCCTTTTTCTGTTCAAGGTCAGTGACGACTACATCAGGCTGTTTTAATATTATTTTCCTTTCAGATAACCATTTTGGACCGTTCCACCATAACTCTGATTGTTTCAGTTCAGCAAGTAATATGCCTCTCGACGTAATGTCTGCAGGATTATCTTCTGATGCAACGTGGTACCATTTGTTGTTATTGAGATTTTCTGTGATTTCTGCGGCTCGATTGGCTACAAATGTTTTCCATCTATGTGGTTCCCCGGATAGCCATGCAATAACGATTGTAGAATCCGTCCACGCAAACATTTTTGCTGTTGATATTCTCATAGCTTTTCCTATTTGAATCAATAATCGTTAAAGAAGTAATGATCCAGAAAGCTCCAAACGTGGTAATGATACAGTTTTGGCGAGTCTTGTTCGCGCTGCTATTAGTTTTGTTGTAATATTGCCGTCTTGAGATTCGATTCTTATGTATGCAACGGCTGCATAAACTTTCATGGATGCATCGCTGAAGCCATGAATTTGTACATCTTTTATTTCTGTGCTATAGGTTCCAAGCCAACGATCAATGTAAGTGTTGTTAACATTTCCGAATTCTTCACGAATATTTATCCATTCCTCTTGTAGTTCGTGGCTTATTGTGTCATCCCAATCGACCTTTTCCAGCCACATCCTTTGTATAAACATCTTAGCCATCACTACACTTGGGGCAATCCATCCCAAGGGATCGAATAGTCTTTGAACGTCTGACAAGATGGTTCTTTTTGTAATGTTGACAGAAGTTGTTGGTAGTTTCAATTGGTATTGAAATTGGTCTGTTCCCAAATTCCAAAATAAACCTAGTGCTTTTACAGAGCCATCCATTTTGTTTATCTCTAGGTGAGCAACAGAACTTCGTTTGTTTGGTTCAATGGATTTCATAAATTGCGGACAATTAGATGACCACTTCGAGAGTGTGAAACCACCCTTCTTCAATATGTGAGATACTTCTTTTGCAGATGCTATGGCTTGATCCGTTGTATCTTCACCCGCTAACAAATCATCTACGAGGAAATTTTCTTTAATGATTTTGACTGCATTCGGGTAATTTTGTCCTTCATCATCAGCAACTTGATGGAGTGTTTTAACAGCGAGATATGGTGCTGATGCTGTTCCGAATGTAACTCGAAGCAAGCGATATTCATCAATGCTGCCATGTTCCTCATCACGCCACAGAATACGCTGATAGTTATTGGCGTCTTCTGGGTAAACACATATTTGCAGGTACATTTTTGTTATATCGCTGGCGTAACAAACACGTTTCATTCTCCATCTCATGATAATATTTCTGAGATCTTCTTGAAGCTGAGGACCAACCATCAACTCATCGTTGAGTGAGACTTGTTTTGAACCCTTCGCCGATGCGTCAAAGACCACACGAGTCTTCGATGTTTCTTTATCTTCTCGGATGACGGCATGGTGAGCTAAGTATACAACCCTTTCATTTATTTCTTCTTTCTCAGGTATTAGTTCCATATAGTTTAAATGTAAGTTTTCTTTCATTACTTACTTGTAATTTTCTTTCAGGTTGGGTGTTCTTCTAAATTTTCTTTCCAATTGAAGCAGTCTATTTTTGGCTATTTCTTTTGTGTTTCCTTCTAGACATTTCGGCAGTGGTGTTTTCAAAGGTAATTTTACCATGTATCTTCCCTCTTCAGTCCGTGTGTGTGTTTCTTCATACATTGTTTCACACAATTTTTCTTCTTTTGTTAGGTTTCTTTTGTTTTCTGTGTCTATTTCCCACAGAGACTTCAGCATGATATCCATGTCTACTTGGTTAAGAAGAACAAGAGCAGAATCGTTTTGTGACCTTATATCTATTTCACTGAAGAGAATCCATCCAAGGTATGTTTTTTGTGCACATGGTGTACCCGGTGGACCCTTGATAAGTTTTTCTTGTACGATTTGCGAGTATTGTTTGACACCTAGAAGTAAGTCTATTGGGCCTGGTGTGTCGTAGTTCGAGTCAGCCAGGTTTAGTCCTTCTAGATGTGGCCAGTTATCAGCAGTAATTGTTTTAGGAGGGAGTTTAATGGTAAGTTGTTTAGACATGACGAATGCTTCGACATCTATCTTGAAGTTTGCGTTCCAGCGGGAACCGATTTGCAGCTGTACCACGTGGTTCACATTTGTCTTCGTTGAGCCCACTCCAATGATACTTCCTCTCGTTGATCGCTTAGTTAAATTGAGCATTTGAGTCGCTTTCTCACTAATAAGTGCTATCTGCGAACCTTGGTCCACTAATGCGCGTAGAACAACAGTGTGATTTTGCTCGTTTCGTACTATCACTGATGCCGTAGCTAACAGTGCTATGCCTTGTCTAGTACTGTGGTGTGAGGCGACCGTTGTATTGACAGTAACTTCCCTTTGCTCTTCTACATTGTTTTGAGCAGTCTTCGGTTGCGTGGAGGTCTCTTGTACCGAAGTCTCAGGTTCTTTGTTGAGATGTAGAAGGCTATGGTGACGCCTTTTGCATATACGACAGGATACTGGCAGTCTACATTTTCTTGCTGAATGTCCTGGTACTAAACAGTTGTAGCATAGGTTGTTCGTTTTTACGTAATTAACTCGTTCAATAGGTGGCAGTTTTGTGAATTCCTTACAGTGGCATAACGTGTGATTTTCATTGCATAGAACACATGTTTTTCCTGACGGTGGCGATGACGTACTTGTGGTATGAACAGCACGCTCTTTTGTTGCTTTATTTTGTATTCCTGGTGTGACAAGCTCCAGTGTTCGGTATGTGGACTGAAGAAATTTTTTTCAGATCATTCCATTTGGGTAAGTCATCAACATCTTCTTTGTATGCGTATTGTTCCCAATCCTTGTGTGACTCAGGGTCCAATTTCTGAACTACCAGAAAAATTATTATAGGATGCCATGAATCTAATGATATATCTAAATTTTCAAGGTTATTTAAACATTCTGTTGTGGTGTCCAATAAGCTTTTAATTAGATTAGGTGATTGAGAACTCATTTTCTTTTGATAGACTAACTGTTTTAACACTGAGTTCATGATCAAACGTTTATTTCCATACCTAGTTTTTAAAATGTCCCAAGCTTGTTCATAATTTTTCTGTGTTACTTGTATATGTTTCAATAAGTTCTCTGCTTCTCCAGTAACACTGCACTTCAAATAATGTAACTTTTGTACGTCACTAATAGTTGTGTTGGTATGCACTAACGATGTAAACAAATCTTGAAACGTAGGCCATTCTTCATATTTTGCACTAAAAGATGGCAGCTGTATTCGAGGTAACCTCACGAACGCATTTTGTTGTTCAGGATTCGTCGCGTTACTGGTATTATTTTGCGATGACGTCGTCAGCGCTGTTGTATTCTGTTCATTCAACATATCACGTAAATCAGCCAACAAAATAAGATATAAGTCTTCATAAATATAAAACTCCTCATTAGCAAAGTATGGTAATTTTGCCTTTTGTTTCTTCGGCGTTATTTTGACTAAAGAATGATGAGCGTTTTTGAAAGTAGACCAATAATCTTCTATCGCCTTTATACGGGTTTCGATATATCCTTTAGTTAACCGTGATTTCGAGCATTTCTTGAGATTAACTTGAGTTTTTGCAGTAATGAAGCAGTATCTTCTAATATATTTAATAATTCCTTTGTAGTAGTCATCGTTACAAATCCTTATCGCTCAGGAATGCGGTGTCCTATTGTTCTCGCGAGCCGTCCGCTAAACACGTGCGCTCAGGTAATTGGTTATTGATCAGCGAGATATCGACCATATGCTGGGGTTGTTTAGGTTCACTTTTGTGTGTACGGGAAACTTGTTAGAAAATCACAAATGCGTCTGTCTTCAATGGTGTTTATTAGCGACTAACTCTATGATTTTTTTTTGTGTATGGTATCTCGCAGGTCAACCTATGAGGTTGTCGTCTGCTTAAACGGACTTGCCTGTGGTTGCCCTAATAAATTAAGGCCTCCAGCCAGGACTTAAACTTAAATACTAACTAAAACTAAGCGGCAACGCTAAGGGCACCCCCTGTGGGGTATGGACCTCGGCTTAGGGCGTCGCTGGAAGAGGGCAGCAAGGGACTAGCTGGATCGGGATTTGAGTGATTTAGGGACGAATTTAAAGCTACAGGCTCAGCGGCGCGGGCTGGCTCGAGCAAGGGTCGGGAGGGGCGTGTATTTGGGTGTCGCGGCGGGCCTCGGCGGCGAGGACGGTAGGACGGCGATCGGTTTTTGGGCTTATGTAGTGTGCTGGTGGCCGTACTACTCTCCTGGAGGAGGGTGGTGGCGTCGTCGGGGGCGATTAAAGTATGCCTTGGTCGGCGAATACTGCTAATGCGGGAGGGAGTTAAGCGGGCGGCCGCTGAGATCAAGGGGTTGGAGTGTTTGATGCCACAGTCAAAGAAACGCTTCGATAAGCGTTTCATGAACTGTTTTATGGTAGGCATTTTAAGGTCGATGTGGAGATTTATATTACGGACATAGAAGTTGGCACCAGTGACCTTTCTGAGGAAACGGTTCTGGAGGGTCTGCATCTTATGGAGATGACGTGGGTGAGCGTGCGCAAATACAACGCAGGCATAGGTCATGATGGGACGGATGACTGCGGTGTAGATGCGCAGCTTGCATTTAAGTGACAGTTTACTACGGGCTGTCAGTACAAAGTGGAGCCTGCTAAGAGCGAAGGAGGCGCGCGCGCGAACCGCCTTAATATGAGCCTTAAAGGTAAGGTTTTCATCGAGGATCACGCCTAAGTATTGGCTTGCTTCTCCCAGGGGATCGGCTTACCGTACATAGTGATCGGGTTGGGAAGTGGGGGAGGGAGTCGACGACGTCTCGAGAAGAGAACCGCCTGACTCTTATCGGGGTTGACCTCGATTCTCCATATCCGGAACCAAGCGCCTAAGACGTTTGCGGAGGTTTGGAGAGTACGAGCTATAGCATTAGCTATAGCTATAGCGATTCGACAAAAAGTCTCGTAAGATGAGCACGAGACGATCTGGCACTCCTAGTTGGTAAAGCTTGTATAACAAGCCGTTGTGCCAGACTTTGTCGAAGGCTTTCGCTATGTCGAAGAATAGCACACCCGTCGTCGCGTTACGCTGCAGACCAGCGCACAAATGCTCTACGATACGGTGGACCTGGTGGATACTTAAGTGTTGGGGACGGAAACCAAACTGCTCGTTGGGAATGAGGCTCTTTCCTTCGGCGTAGTCTTTGAGACGCTTATAAATAAGCCTCTCGTAGATTTTGCCGAGAACGTTGAGTAAGCTAATGGGACGGTAGCTGGAGAGCTCAGACTTTGGCTTGCCTGGCTTTGGGATACCGATGACTGTTGCTTCTTTCCACGCTTGTGGGAAGATGTTTTTGCTCAAGGCGCCATTGAAGATGGCGGTCATAAGCATTATTAGAGGGGCAGGTAGGAGTTTGTCTACCTTGTTGGTAATACCGTCCGAACCGGGGGCTTTACGAGCTTGAAGCCCTTTTATGATGTCGTGCACTTCGTCTGGAGTGACGGGAGGCAGAGGATCATCAGGGTCTTCGACGGGTGGTAGGGAGGCTCTCCGTTCGACTTCAGCGTCGACCTTGTTCAGGTGAGCTTGGTCTACTGGTTGAGAGCTGGGAGAACACTGGCACTCTAGGCTGTCAGCAAGGAATTCGGCCTTGTCGGTGCTGTTGAACGCGACGCTCTTGTCGGGGCGGATGAGGGGAGGCATAGATACCTCCTCGGAGGAGCGCAATTTCCTCTGAAGGTGCCAGAAGGCTTGGTGAGTGGGCTCGAGTTCACTGAGCATCTTGTTCCAACCCTCTGAGTGAACCTCCCCTATGCGTTTCTTTACAGCACGCTGTAAATGGCGCATATGGGCTTTGTTCGCGTCACAAGGGAAGGTTTCGTAGGCACGAATAGCCGCATTCTTCTCGGTTATCAAGTCACGTACGTCAGTAGGTAGTTTCCATCGATGGTCTTCCATCACCGGAACTTCCCGTGAACAATCCGTCAAAACGGATTGAACGTGCTCAGTAAACGAGTCGATTGCGGCCGTCGTGTCGGCGACTGACACTATGTGATCGGGGATGGTGTCCAATTGAGGCGACATGGTGGATTTCAGTCTTTCACTTACTTTCCTCCAGTCGGTTATCGTCTGGGTCTGAGGGGGGCGGTTGGGATCGCTTGGGCCAGAGTAGGGGGCAAGATGCATGAATACTGGGCGGTGGTCAGAGTTAAGCTCGTGGAACGTCTCTATTGATTGCAAACTGAGGTTCACATTCTTGAGCAGCGCTACATCGAGTATATCAGGAAGATGGTTGGGATTTCCGGCGAATGAGTCGGACTCATTGGAGCGATGACGTCAAAGTTAAGGGATTCGCCTAACTTGAAAATTATCCGACCTCTGGTAGAAGTCGTGCTACTATTTCACGCCGGGTGTTTGGCATTGAGATCCCCCGCCAAGATGACGGAGTCACTTATACCGAAGAGGGCAGTGAAGCCCTTTTGGAGAGCTGCCTCGCCCTGAAGGAGTTCGGCGGGTGTGATTGGGTCAACACCCCACTCGGCTTCGTTGGCACCGTGTTGTGGTGTTAAGGTTGATTTTAGTTAGCACTGTGTCAATGGATTATGAAATGAAATGCGTCTGTCCTTTACAAGGTTTATTGGCAACTAAATCAATGTCGGTCATGCGTCTCTTAATAAAGATGAAATAAGCGTTAACACACCGTAAGGTTTCAAGGACCACGAAACTGTGGTTTTACCCAGAAGGGGCCTAGTGAAGCTACTCACGAAAGTCGGTTAAAGAAAAGAGATTTGCCTTGAAAAAGGCACTTTTTGATTGATTAAAATCAAATCAATTACTTGATTTGATTTTAAGTCGGAGTAGTCGGGGCGAATACGATGACGTCACGTGGTAGCGTCGAGTGTAACTCGACTCGGAGCTATATCGCGGCGGCCCCGTAAGGGGGCGTTGCGTGCGGTGCCGGGGCTTCACCCCCCGACCGCGGAAGCCATACGGCGACCCGTAAATACGGGCCTCTCATTTGGCCTGCTTCAATGGCAGTGGATTTTCGGTTCGTGTGAGTGATTGCTATTTTGTTTCTGTAGGAGCGCCGCGACGCTTATAGTGAAGCGCCGCTTTCGTCACGACATCTCGGCGGTCTGTCGCCGCCAGGTGAGACCCCTAGTTACCTAGGGGAGGCCCGGCGACAACGACCAGCGACGAAGATGCCGACTCGACGCGCCTACAGAATAGGTGAGTGGTCCTCGCCCGTCCAGATCACAGAGCTAGCCGTTACTGTCCGGGCTAAGGGGCCGACATGTGGGTGTGAACGATATTGTGATTGTGTAACACCGTTCAATGTTTGCGTGACTCGCGGCCCGCGCCGCGCGTACACGCGTGAGTTTGGGTGCCTGTTTAGACATGTATGTCTGTCTGCATTTACGTAACGTGCCTATATTAACCTAGAACACGTTACGCAATGGGTGTGTGTGTTGTGAGTGTGGAGTCTTTTTGTCACAGATAAGTCGCGTGCAACTTGGATGCGACTTATCTGGAAATCAGTCCTGGTTTGGTTTTCGTACGTCTTCTGTTTCCCGAAGGAGGTGGCGGAGGGGGGGGGGGCGGCCTTGTGCCAGAAGGCCGCCGGCGTCCCATTTTGGGCCGCCCTGGGTGACCTAGCCGTGGTACAGAGTCAGTAGTGCGGCCAAGCCATCCAGGATGACCAACTCGACATCCTGTGCCTGCCTGATGGCCTTTATCAGGTCCATCAGTAGTTTGATGGCACAGGTTGTGAACTCCGACTTTTCGGTGGCTGTTTTGGCGTCGGTGGCGCCGCCACTGGATTCTTTTAGGAACTCCTTCTTTGGTAGTTCCTTTGTTGTCCGCGGCGCCGTGGCGGCGCTAGCGGTAGTTTGCTGCTTAATCACAACCTGTGCCTCGTTGAAGGCAGGGGTGGCAGTTGGGTTTTCTTGGGTCGCCTGGGGTGGGTCGGGTTTCTTCCCCTTGCCCTTTCCCCCGCGTCTCTTGTTTTTCCTCCGCCCAGAGGAGGTAGCTAGTTTGTCTGAGGGCCCGTTGGCCGCCGCCATAAGCGTCGTGCCTTGGGCCTCTTCTGGCATCACTTGTGGCCTCTCAATGGCCACTTTGGGCCGGCGTGATGTGGCCGTTATGGCGGCGGTGCCCGCCCACTTGTTCCGGATCTCCTTCTGGAACACCGGACACTTGATGTTACACGCCGGGTGCGGGCCACCGCAGTTCACGCAGGTGGCCGGCTCTTCCCGCGGGCGCGGGCAGTCTCTCGCCGCGTGCTCCCCTCCACAGCGCACGCAAGCGAGCGGGCGGTGGCACTGATGCGAGCTGTGTCTGAACAGCTGGCATCGGTGGCACTGGGCAGGTCCTCTTTTTCCGCGCCAGGCCTCTATTTTGACACCACGCATCAACATGAACGTCGTGGTGTCGTAAATGGCCCGGACGTCCGGAGTCTTTTTTAAGATCGCGTGGAATACGCAACCGGGTCGTCCTTGTGCGGCCTTGATATGGCGCACATACTCCGGCTGGTATCCCAGCGTTTGGAGCTCCTCCTCTATCTCCTTCGGGTCCGTATCCGCCGGTAGTCCCCGTATGGCGATCTTCAGGCTCTTCTCTGCTGGCAGCGAGTAAGCGAACCAGCTGACGCCGCTATCCTTCTCTAGGCCAGTCAGGTATCGCTGGACCAGCCTATACTCCTCCTCGCTGTCTGGGGTGAAGCGAACTCCACCTCCGTATGGACGAGCGTTAGGAGGCCGGCCCAGTTTCTCCCTGATGGCCCGGAAATGGGCGGCCCAGTTTGGTAGCTGCTCAACTACCAGCGGCGGGTACCTGGGCTTCTTTTGCCCCGGATTTTGTTGCCACGTTCTTGTCGCGGCGCCGGGGGGTGCATCGGGGGTGTTGGCAGCGGTAGCGGGGGCGGGGGGTGGCCTAACCCCCGCGGTCGGTGACGGTGGTGGCGATGGTGACGCAGGTGGCGGGGGTGAGCGGCGCGCCGCGTCGGCAAAAGTAGGCGACGCTGGCGGGTCCGGACT
This sequence comes from Dasypolia templi, assembly GCA_963555695.1. NCBI lineage: Eukaryota > Metazoa > Arthropoda > Insecta > Lepidoptera > Noctuidae > Dasypolia > Dasypolia templi. The sequence continues at coordinate 3,870,916 of OY743142.1, read as the reverse complement.
CCGCGGCGCGCTTTCGCGCGGTGGCCGCGGCGAGTCGGGGCAGAGCCGCTTCCCCTCCGCCGCTGCAGTCTCGCTTGAGCTCCTGCGTCGACGTTGTCGTTGGCCTCTAGGTTCTAGCTGGGACTCGAAACAGACGCGCGCACAGCCATCGCCGGTCGAGCCCACGGATGCCAGCGACATGTTCGATCCGATGGACGAACACGGCGACATAACCGCGGGCGAGTCGTAGGCTGAGGCACGAGGAGGCGCCGGTGAGTCGGGCGTATAGGTGGCTCTAGGCACTGACCTTGCTGATGTCATGGTGGTTCCGGTATTTTTTACTGGCCGCTCTCGCTCAGCCATTGCCGGTCCCGCCAGCGAGAGGCGGGCGCCGGTCACGGCGGTGCGCGGAGCTGGCGCGAATCGCGGCGGTGCGTCGGTGCGTGCAGGGGGCGCGCGGGGGGGCGCGGGCGGTGTGCGGGGAAGCGCGGGGTAGTCGCGCGGCGTGGCGGGGCGCGCGGCGTAAGCGGCGGCATACGCGGCGGCATACGCAGCGCAGCGCACGGGCGCGGGTGCGGGAGCACACATGCGGCGCGCTTGGGTTAGCGGCAGGCCCCGGGGCCTGGATGGGTACCGGGCGGAACGCGGCGGGGCGGATCACTACCGCGTGCGGTCGGCTCGACGACGGCGCGGGCGCAGCGCGCGCAGGCGCCAGTGACGTCGATGGGCCGGCAGCAGCAGCGGCGCTCGATCCCTCTTCCTTTGATCTTCCTCTTCTTCTCCTTCTTCTTCTCTTCACTCCGTGTGGAGCCGGCCGGTGGTGCACAGGACGACGCAACACCGATGATCGGCATCGACGACGTCCTATCCAGCACCGGGCGGGACTCCGGTGAGCCGGCATCGCAGCCCAACGAGCCGCGCGTGCCGGGCTTCGGCATCGCTGGGGTGTGGTCTCCGCGACCGCGTCGGTACTAGGTACCGGGCGGCGAAGAAATAAAAAAGCGGTCCGCGCGGAACAAACTTAGCGACAGAATAAAATAATAAAATAATACTCCGTAGGACAAGCTTGCGTGACGACCACAAGCCAATCCGAGTGTAACTCGATGATTCTTACGCAGCTACTTAAATGAAGCTATTGACGCAACAAATATTAAAGTATGGATGGAATCGGGGCTGTCAGCCACAGGTGCCTCCACCACTGGGGGCCTAAGCCGCGGACCCTTATAGTTGGTTTGGGAAATAAAGTCATGATGATTATATTTTATCCTTTTTGATTGTTGTGTCCACGCAAAAATCCCCGTATAAAAATCTATCGTTATTTTATGTGCAAACAACCTCCCATTAACGACTTACCCAAAAATTACTTTAATATTTGTATTCTAAATCCAAAATACCTAAACTTGACCATTGATGGACCTCTATGGATCTCTCTTTTTACGGCCCTTCTGACCCATGTTAAACGTCACATACAATACGTAACAACTAGCCGCCAGGCGCGCCTACTATTGATCATATTTTTCAAATGGATGTCAAAATGTATCGATTGTGTATAGGACACAGGGGTCAGTTTATGTATTGATAATAATGTAGCGCGATGTTACCTCATGAGTTACATGGAAAGGATTTTGAAAGTACGTAACGTAAAGCGGAAGCAAGTCATGCCTTACACATACATATTACAACGTTTGATTTAAAAGTTGCGATGAAAACTATGGCATTATTTACCTCATGAAAATATAGTTAGATTACACTGTACATGTAATCTTCATCTTACACTATTAAAATACTGTATTCGTTCAGGATCTGACAGAAAACGAACAGCTGCAAGCCTCTTGGTCTAGAAGCATGAAATTTTACAAAACAGTTCCTTTAAAAATGAAGGTTAGCACTAAGAAAGTATTCTTTTCAAATAATCATTTTAATTCTATGTTCATGAATGAAGGGTAAAAAAATAAAAAAATCATATCAATCAATCAAGTTTTGTTTTTAGAGATACATTCCGTATCCTGTGAGTTACATTAGTAGGTGTGTATTGGGGTACCTGGATCAAGAGATCCAGGTACCCCAATACACAATTCAAAATGATTGTTGTATTCATAATCCTCGATTCAAAATGAAGGTTGTAATTCAGAATCCTCTATTCAAAATGAGTGTTGTTTTCAAAATCCTCTTTTCAAAATGAGTGTTGTATTCAAATTGAGTGATGTATTCAGAGTCCTCCATTCAAAATGAGTGCCGATATTCTGAATCGAGATTCAAAACCAATGTTGTACTCGGAATTAGTTTATTCTGAGTGAATGTTATTGTTTATTCGAGTTAGTGAAATGAGACTTGTAGTTATTTTGAATAAGTACTTGTTTCTTTTTTATATAGAAGTCTTGATCAGTACACGGTATCATGATACGTGGTATATGCAATAAATATATATGTGTGTGTATGGGGCGAGCTCACAAACAGCATTCGATTCAATAAATATTATGTGCTGTTCATACAAGAATGTACATGCTGTTTCACGTGTTCGGTGAGCCGTTGCCTCTGATTTATATTTATACACTTATAATATAACGAAGACAGATGCTAAAAATAAAACTAATATGTTGGTTATCTCAATATTTATATTGCTACTTATTTTTAAACAACATTATTTTCAACACACCACTTATTTAAACAAAATACATTTTTTAAGGCACAAATATTCGTATGATTGATACAACTTATAATATCAGATGAAGTAGAATATTTATTATACAACGATACTAGACTTGGACACTGCTTACTTTCTAAATTATGTACATTATCAGTTTCGAATATATCTCTTAACCATAACACTTTTTCGTTACCTTTTGTAAATATGGTCTTATTTTAAAAAAAAATTGCAAGGTTAGCTTTATAGCTAAAATATGGCACAAAACCTTCATTCCAATGTATTCCTCTGTTTTTTTCAATCCAAGCTACTTGTAACCGTTCTTTTTTCGTTAAGTCATAAAATGGTCGTGGTGGTTTTATCAACAGTACTTGTATCCGTCCTTCATACATCATTGCTATTTCTTTTGGAATAAATTGGTTTTCTTCATTCTTAAACCCTTGGACATCTACAATAACATTCATGATAATTTTCTGACAATATTACTCAATGGTTTGTATTCGAAAAGTCGATCGTTTATTATTAAACAATAAGCAGATGTATTATCTGGAATATCTTCTGAACATTCGATTTCTAATCGCACATCGTCCGGTCCAGTTTTAAGCGTTTCGTTTTGTCTCGAACAATCAATCACAAAAAGTGGAGCAATTTCTTTAAATTGATTTAAGCTAAGCAACGGATCTATGCCCAAGTTGTAATACGACTGACGAAAGTTAGCATACTGTATTTGTTTTCATCAAATTTGAGATTAAGTGAGTCGTATGGATAATATTGCGAATTTAAAAATAGCTTAATATTACTTACATTACAATGATCGAATAAGGAAGAACTTTTAGTTTTATTAGTTTTTCGGTTAGTTTGCAAACCAAATATAACAAACCTTGGTTTCTCTAATTGTGAAGTGGTCTTTATCGACCATGAATGCTTTGTTGTTTTCGGTAATAGCGGATATTCATACAAATCCCAATTTCTAAACGCTAACTGTATGGACCGGTCTCTCTCCAAACTTTTAAGCAATGATAATTTGTTACGATCAGACACTTTGATATGCGGCACACGCCATTGTATTTTTTGTATATCTATTTCTAGGATTTCATTTTTCTCCATAAGCACACTGTTCAATGTCAAGCTGCTTCTTTGTAAAATTAGTTCATGTTTACAATTAATTATTATTTTGTTATAATCTTCTGCAAATCCTAATATTCTATTCAGTGGTACAATAACGCTAAAATGTCCTTTTCCTATTTTGGTACCATTTAAGTTCCATCCCCAAATTGCTGCAGCTTTACTTTCACCTTCATTCATGGAGACATACGATTTTAAAGTTGTTGTGATACCAGCATTTTTAACGCGATCGATTTCAACACCATTTATTTCGTATCTAATATCTTGAAAAAAATATAAGATGGGGTTTTTTATGAAATCAACGTCTTTTTTAATTATTTTTCCTGCTGGATCTTTAGTAGATACACTTGCATGCCCTTCTATAAAAATGGAACTGCTGCAGGGCAATACATACAAATCTTGATGATGAATGGGTATCCTGATTTCATCATTTTCTTTAAAACTAGAATTATACGGATTGTAGCTATGAATCTCATAACTTTCGATAGAGTTGTCATGTTGCGTTAAATCTGTTATTTGAAGCACGTTGTTATTATTTTAATTTTAATCCAATATGTCTGAGAAATCTTTTATTCTCTTTTGTAATTTTAATTTGTCTTTTTATGTTTATAGTGTTGATACGTCTGACTTCTTTGGAAACAGGGAGTGAAATATTACATTTTCTTCTCACGGTAGGCGTTTTATTAAAAACTAGCATGTTGTTTCTATGTATAAACAAAATAGGTAGTATTACTATTATTAAATTTAGCTCAATTACTGTTAACTATGCGAGTAGTGATTATCGTCGCATGCAATCTAAGAATGTGAGTAGTGTATCAGGATATAAACTTTTATAACTACTTCTGTTTACGTTACAAGGACATCTATCTATATTAATAAAAAAATAAAAATAAACGATGTTATGATACTTTATTATTTTTCCAGAATGACTTAAGAAATTTTAAAAATAAGTGTCCACAATTATACAAATGATCACGCTGCAAGTTTTCATAATTATACTGGATGTTATTTCCTACATACTTCATAAATTCTTTTGGAGGTTTTAAGTTACCGTAACTGTCAAAATATTCAATGTATTCATTTATTTTACCATAGGCGACCTAATGAGTACCGGAGTTTTCAGAAGAATCAAGATTGATCACTCCACATTCTATCGGTAAAACTTTATCTGGTAATTTATCTCTCATAAACACACCTCGGAAAAATGGTACATTATTGGAGTGTTTGATTATGTCAATATTGGTTAAAGCTCTATTGGGTAGCCGAGATTTCAGTTTTTTTTTCTGTTAAGTAAATACCTAAACCATCTTTGTAATGCTTGAGATGTAATCCTCTTCCAATGATTAACGCCTCCATTTCCTTGTTGTGTCGTTCTGCTTCACACAATTGCTTCTTAGCTGTTTTGTATGCGTTAATTGCTTTCGCAATACCAGCAGCACCTCCTACTAAACTACCAGCAGCAGATAATCCAGCAAATATTAGTACTAAAGGAAGAAATCCTCCAGTTTTTGGTACTGATATAATCCTAGGTAATTTAATTGGTGTATCTGATACAAAATCTTTTGCTGCTGCGTATGCTAACTCCATATATGCTTTCTTACATGATGGCTTTAATTTTGTAATGTGCTTTTTAGTATGGCTAACAATCTTTCTAAGAGTTTTCTTTAAACCAGCTCCTGTTTTTACTTTATTGATGTTTTTGTTGAATGCTGATGAAACAGTTTTTTTGTTGTCTGGAATACCTCGTATTGTTTTCATTGCTATTCCTCTATTTTTCTTCAGATTAATAGATTCAAATAAAAGTCTTTTTTTTTTTAAGAACAAATACGTAATGAATAGAAAAAACATATGTAATTGCTTAAATACATATTCGAACAAATTTTTGCTTGGCCCACTAAAATACATTTGTTTTATCTATCTAGCTGTTCTCGCTAGTAGGAAGTCCGAGCCACTTTACATATACTTGATTCCCTTTTCTTTTCAATACTTTTTCAACTAAATATAAATCAGGATGGTTGGTTTTTTGAAGTTCTTGAGCATAAAACGCACCTAGTATTGGTCGACATCTAGCATCTTCTAACAAGTAAGTTAACGGATTAGTTTCTTGTATTGTTTTTACCTTAAATATTTCTGTTGACCAATTAGGGTAATAGCCTTTATCAAAACATCCTTTGTATTTACTTATTCTTACAAAATCACCAACACTAAGCTTTCTACACTTGTCGCTTTTCTTACGTTTAGCCATTTGAATATATCTTTGCATTATATTTGTTTTATTGTTAAGATTTACAGAAGCAGGAGGTTGTCCCACAGATCTATGAGTAGTATTATTGTATTCATTTACAATTTTGTTGAGCGTTCCATTCGTCCATTTGTAACTACCGTTAAGACTAAACTCTTTGTATAATTTGTTTTTTAATGTTCTTATTAATCTTTCTACAATAGAGGCTTTTTTAGTAGAATACGTTGAATAATGATTAATTTTATACTTTGTAACAATATTTTTGAATTTCTCATTATAAAACTCTGTTCCCAGATCAGTTTGCAAATTTTTTGGGACACGTCCTTTAAGGAGTAGACTTTCAAATGCTTGTGACACCTGTTTCTTATTTTTTTGTTTTAAGGGAATTGTCCAAGCATATTTTGAAAAAGTATCTATGATTGTTAGTATATATTTGTAACCACCATTCACTTTTGAAATTGCTTGCATGTCCATTAAATCTGCTTGCCAGAAATCGTCGATATCTTTAAGTATGACTTGTCTTCTTGGAAAGTTAACTCTAGCACATTTATGACATCTACTTTGCTCATAATGCTTATTTAATTTTCCTGCAATTTCTTTCAATGCAATATTTTTTTCAAGATTTCTTATTCTTTCATTTAAAATTGAAATCTGTTTATTCAGTTCCTCTATTTGCATGTAAATATTAACTTTAAGTTTTTCAATATGCTCTTCAGTAATATTTTTACCCGATTCTTCTATTGTATTTTTTATCTCAACACAGTCTACTCTTATGTTACTTTCAGTTATGATTGATGTTTTATTTGTACGAACACAATTAATTTTGTTTGTTTGTTTGTTTGGCATCTCGCAGGTCAACCTATGCGGTTGTCGTCTGCTTAAGCGGACTTGCCTGTGGATTCCCTAATAAATTAAGGCCTCCAGCCAGGACTTAAACTTATATACTAACTAAAACTAAGCGACAACGCTAAGGCCACCCCCTGTGGGGTACGAACCTCGGCTTAGGGCGTCGCTGGAAGAGGGCAGCAAATGACTAGCTGGATCAGGATTGGTATTATTTACGGACGAATTTAAAGCTACAGGCTCAGCGGCGCGGGCTGGCTCGAGCAAGGGTCGGGAGGGGCGTCGATTTGGGCGTCGCGGCGGGCCTCGGCGGCGAGGGCGGTAGGACGGCGATCGGGTTTTGGGCTTATGTAGCGTGCTAGTGGCCTTACTACTCTCCTGGAGGAGGGTAGTGGCGTCGTCGGGGTCGATTAAAGTATGCCTTGGTCGGCGAATACTGCTAATGCGAGAGGGAGTGTAGCGGGCGGCCGCTGTAATCAGGGGGTTAAAATGTTTGATGCCGCAGTCGAAGAAACGCTTTGATAAGCGTTTCATGAACTGTTTTATGGTTGGCATTTTGAGGTCGACGTGAAGATCTATATTACGGACATAGAAGGGGGCACCCGTGACCCTTCTGAGGAAACGGTTTTGGAGGGTCTGCATCTTATGGAGATGACGTGGGTGAGCGTGCGCAAAAACAACTCAGGCATAGGTCATGATGGGACGGATGACTGCGGTATAGATGCGGAGCTTGCATTTGAGGGACAGTTTACTACGGGCTGTCAGTACGAATTGGAGCCTGCTAAGAGCGAAGGAGGCGCGCGCGCGAACCGCCTTAATATGAGCCTTAAAGGTAAGGTTCTCATCGAGGATCACGCCTAGGTATTTGGCTTGCTTCTCCCAAGGGATTGGCTTGCCGTACATAGTGATCGGGCTGGGAAGTGGGGGAGGGAGTCGACGACGTCTCGAGAAGAGAACCGCCTGACTCTTATCGGGGTTGACCTCGATTCTCCATTTCCGGAACCAAGCGCCTAAGACGTTTGCGGAGGTTTGGAGAGTACGAGCTATAGCGTTGGGACAGTGACCGGTATAGTAAACGGCAGTGTCGTCGGCGAAGAGAGCCAACTGAGCCTTTTTACTTTTTGGGATATCGCTAGTGAACAGCGTGAAGGCGAGAGGAGATAGTACGGAACCCTGAGGGACACCGGCGCGAATAGGATAAGGGGACGAGAGTGCTCCCTCGACGCGATAGCGAAAGGTCCGGTTCGACAAAAAGTCTCGTAAGATGAGCACGAGACGATCTGGCACTCCTAGTTGGTAGAGCTTGTATATCAAGCCGTTGTGCCAGACTTTGTCGAAGGCTTTCGCTATGTCAAAGAATAGCACACCCGTCGTCGCGTTACGCTGCAGACCAGCGCATAAGTGCTCTACTATACGGTGGACCTGTTGGGTGCCCGAGTGTTGGCTACGGAAACCAAACTGCTCGTTTGGTATGAGGCTCTTTGCTTCGGCGTAGTCTTTGAGACGCTTATAGACAAGCCTCTCGTAGATTTTGCCGAGAACATTGAGTAAACTAATAGGGCGGTAGCTGGAGGGCTCAGACTTTGGCTTGCCTGGCTTTGGAATACCGATGACGGTGGCTTCTTTCCATGCTTGTGGGAAAATGTTGTTGCTCAAGGCGCCATTGAAGATGGCGGTCATAAGCATTATTAGCGGGGCAGGGAGGAGTTTGTATACCTTATTGGTAATACCATCCGAACCGGGGAACACAATTAATATTTTTATGTTCATTCATATTGTAAAATAATTTGATAACTGACAGCATTTTAAAGCTTTTTAGTCTTTTATAACATCAGCTTCTTTTAACTCTTTTATAATTGAAAGAATTTCATTGTCATGATTAGTATTACCAGCATTTTTTGAGGCAATTAGAAGTTTCAACCTTTCAATTAGTTCGTTAGGGTCATCCCAGTAAACATAATCAGTATTACTTTTATGTTTTTTAATTTAGGCAAAAAACCACCGCTTTTCGTTTCATTATCTGTCCTTCATCTTGAACATAACTATTTTGCGAAAACAAAGGTTTAATAATTTGGCGATATTTTAAACTTTTATCTGACCATTAGGATGAAAGTCCCTTTTGTGTGCGTGCGTATTATTAAGCATATCTTTATAGACAATTTTATCTAGTTCGGTAACCAAACTAAGGTCAGGTTTACTGCGTACCAAAAGTTCCTTTAGGCCGGGTGTTAATTCATAGGGCCTTTTATCAATAGTGACTATATTGGTTTTGCGTGAATTACTGCTCTTATTTGCAATAGAAAACGAAACCTTGCTATTCCCCATCATCAGTTTTTTATCTTCACTACGTATACCAAATGGGACATTCATGTTATCATAGATTTCCATCATATCTTCTTTATTTAATGAAATCAGTGTATCATCAAAATCTTTAAAAGGATTTCTTGTAAGAACGTATTTATAACACTCTAGAATCATCATTTGAATCAAATTTAATGCATTCTTTAAAACTTTCATAATCTGTAGCATAATCTGTTGATGAGCTGAATCTTCTAAGCGTTTCATCTCTTGAAGTGTCTAATTTTGGATTCATTTTATCATTCGCTTTAATCAATGTTTCTAGTGGATCTGTTATTGGTTTGAAGACCTTTTTAAATTTTAAATGTGCTGTTTCTTCTTCATTTTGTATTGTTTTAATTTTGTTTTTTATACTATCGACTGATTTTATCAATTGTTCTTTAATATGAAACTGCATAATATTTTTTAATTATGATCCATCCGTTATTTACAGATATCAGATTTCGATTGATTTATTTCCTGTTGAGGTTATTTATAAAAGAATATATAAATAACCTCATTTATTCAAATAAAATTCATAGATTCGTTTCAATTTTTAAGCTCTAGTCTAGATGCACTAAGTAAAAGTTTATCAGATCACGACTTTATTCATTTATCAGCAGAATTCAATTATGAAAATTTAAACTTATTAAAAAAGTAAGGTATTTATCCTCACGATTATATTAACACATGGGACAAGTACGAAGAAACAACACTCCCTCGAAAAAAATACTTTTATAACACTTTGAAAATGGAACACATTAGCGATAAAGAATATGAACACGCGAAAACTGTGTGGAATGCATTTAATATCAATAGTATGGGCGAGTATACTGATTTATATTTAAAATGTGATGTTTTATTACTGTGTGATATATTTGAAAATTTTCGTGAAATAAGCTTAAAATATTATAAGTTGACCCTGGGTACTATGTAACGGCACCAAGTTTAAGCTGGGATGCTATGTTGCTATACACGCGTGTTGAGCTAGACTTGATTGATGACTTAGAAATATATCAAATGTTAGAAAAGGGCATCCGTGGTGGGCTGGCTCAATGCTCACTACGTCATGCAAAAGCAAATAATCCTTATCTAACAGAAAACAATGATCTAGAACCGTCTAGCTATTTGATTTATCTCGACTGCAACAATTTGTACGGATATGCAATGACAAAAAAAATTGCAATGTCTGAATTTAGACTTTTAAATCAGAAGGAAATATGCTGTTTCGATATAATGAGTGTACCTGATGATAGCGAATATGGATTCATTTTAGAAGTAGATCTCGAATATCCTGAATCAGTACATGATTTTCATAGTGATTTACCCTTTGCTCCAGAGAAATTCACACCCCCTGGAGGAAAGACAGCTAAACTCATAGCTAATTTATATGATAAATTTTACTATGTAATTCATTATATTCACTTAAAGCAGTGTTTAAAATCCGGGTTAGTTCTAAGAAAAATTCACCGAGTTCTTACTTTCCGACAAGAAGAATATTTAAAAAAATATATTGATTTAAATACTAGCCTGCGTCAAGCATCTACAACTGCATTTGAGAAAGACTTTTTCAAGCTTTTAAATAATTCAATTTTTGGTAAAACGATAGAAAACAAACGCAAACAGGTAGACATTAAACTAGCTACAAAATGGATGGACAAAGAAAATGTGACAAATAAACAACTCTGTGCTGAAAAACTAATTTGTAAACCTAATTTAAAATACGTATCGATATTTTCAGAAAACTTTGTAGCAGTACAACTAAAACCCGAGAGAAATAACCCATATTTAATACCTCGGGTAAATGCCAAAGTACCTGGTCTATTCAAAGATGAACTAGGTGGAGACGTGATCAATGAATTTACTGGTTTAAGAGCAAAGCTTTACTGTTTATCGGCCTCTAAAACTGAAATAAAAAAAGCGAAAGGTATTTCAAACTCTGTTACTAACAGGCTAGAGATGATGCATTACAATAAATCATTATTTGATGATGAAAGTATATCATGCAAGATGAATATGATAAAGTCCATCAAACATGTTTTGTATTCGCAACAAGTAAATAAACTGGTGATGAATAGAAATGACGATAAAAGATATATACTTCCAAATCAGATCGAAACATTACCTTGGGGTCACTATAACGTTGTATTGTAGTTTACATCTTACATTTACCTCAAGCCAATAATTTTTAGCATTAAGTACCCATTATGATTTTGGTTAATAAACGTATAAGTAATAACATCGAACTTTGTTTTATTTTGTATCCCTACATATAAATAATATATATATATATATATATATATATATACACAGGTCATTTAATTTTATCTTACATTTCAAAATGAAGTTCATCAAGCAAGCACATACTTTAGAAGTTAATTATATAAAATTAGAAAATCAATAATGTAAAGTGAAACATAGTGCACTCTTACCAAATACTATTAGATGTATAATATGTGGTCTGTCTAACTGTGGAAAAACTAACATAATGCTCAATTTAATACGGCTTTCGAGCCAAAATATTGTTTATAAATAACCTCATTTATATATTCTTTTAGAAGTATATAAATTTGTCAAAGCCTTCTCTGGATCTACCTTCATTAAGGGGACAATCTTTATTAATTAATAAAAAGTCAAAGCGGTCTTTCCAAATAGTAGAGCAAAGTTTTTTCAATTCAATCCATTCGATATCTGTATTCACGTGCTCATTATATATGTGTTTTAAGTTTACCTCGTCTTGTTTGAAGATAATCAAAAGATTGACATTATCTCGTATAAGTTGTTTAGGTATTTTAGAATAGGTTTGTGATAAGTAAAAACAATCAATCTGTTTATGTCTCCCCATTGCAAAGTAATTACGGATATTTATTTGATTTTCGCATGCTACATCATCAAAAATCATTACGGCTTTAGTTAAAGCATCATTAGGGTGTATGACTTCTTTGTTATCACTGAAGACAAAGAAGTTGGCACCTGGTATGTAGCTCATGACTTTTTAAAAAAAACAATATTTTGGCTCGAAAGCCGTATTAAATTGAGCATTATGTTAGTTTTTCCACAGTTAGACAGACCACATATTATACATCTAATAGTATTTGGTAAGAGTGCACTATGTTTCACTTTACATTATTGATTTTCTAATTTTATATAATTAACTTTTAAAGTATGTGCTTGCTTGATGAACTTCATTTTGAAATGTAAGATAAAAGTAAATGACCTGTGTATATATATATATATATATATATATATATATATTATTTATATGTAGGGATACAAAATAAAACAAAGTTCGATGTTATTACTTATACGTTTATTAACCAAAATCATAATGGGTACTTAATGCTAAAAATTATTGGCTTGAGGTAAATGTAAGATGTAAACTACAATACAACGTTATAGTGACCCCAAGGTAATGTTTCGATCTGATTTGGAAGTATATATCTTTTATCGTCATTTCTATTCATCACCAGTTTATTTACTTGTTGCGAATACAAAACATGTTTGATGGACTTAATCATATTCATCTTGCATGATATACTTTCATCATCAAATAATGATTTATTGTAATGCATCATCTCTAGCCTGTTAGTAACAGAGTTTGAAATACCTTTCGCTTTTTTTATTTCAGTTTTAGAGGCCGATAAACAGTAAAGCTTTGCTCTTAAACCAGTAAATTCATTGATCACGTCTCCACCTAGTTCATCTTTGAATAGACCAGGTACTTTGGCATTTACCCGAGGTATTAAATATGGGTTATTTCTCTCGGGTTTTAGTTGTACTGCTACAAAGTTTTCTGAAAATATCGATACGTATTTTAAATTAGGTTTACAAATTAGTTTTTCAGCACAGAGTTGTTTATTTGTCACATTTTCTTTGTCCATCCATTTTGTAGCTAGTTTAATGTCTACCTGTTTGCGTTTGTTTTCTATCGTTTTACCAAAAATTGAATTATTTAAAAGCTTGAAAAAGTCTTTCTCAAATGCAGTTGTAGATGCTTGACGCAGGCTAGTATTTAAATCAATATATTTTTTTAAATATTCTTCTTGTCGGAAAGTAAGAACTCGGTGAATTTTTCTTAGAACTAACCCGGATTTTAAACACTGCTTGAATATAATGAATTACATAGTAAAATTTATCATATAAATTAGCTATGAGTTTAGCTGTCTTTCCTCCAGGGGGTGTGAATTTCTCTGGAGCAAAAGGTAAATCACTATGAAAATCATGTACTGATTCAGGATATTCGAGATCTACTTCTAAAATGAATCCATATTCGCTATCATCAGGTACACTCATTATATCGAAACAGCATATTTCCTTCTGATTTAAAAGTCTAAATTCAGACATTGCAATTTTTTTTGTCATTGCATATCCGTACAAATTGTTGCAGTCGAGATAAATCAAATAGCTAGACGGTTCTAGATCATTGTATTCTGTTAGATAAGGATTATTTGCTTTTGCATGACGTAGTGAGCATTGAGCCAGCCCACCACGGATGCCCTTTTCTAACATTTGATATATTTCTAAGTCATCAATCAAGTCTAGCTCAACACGCGTGTATAGCAACATAGCATCCCAGCTTAAACTTGGTGCCGTTACATAGTACCCAGGGTCAACTTATAATATTTTAAGCTTATTTCACGAAAATTTTCAAATATATCACACAGTAATAAAACATCACATTTTAAATATAAATCAGTATACTCGCCCATACTATTGATATTAAATGCATTCCACACAGTTTTCGCGTGTTCATATTCTTTATCGCTAATGTGTTCCATTTTCAAAGTGTTATAAAAGTATTTTTTTCGAGGGAGTGTTGTTTCTTCGTACTTGTCCCATGTGTTAATATAATCGTGAGGATAAATACCTTACTTTTTTAATAAGTTTAAATTTTCATAATTGAATTCTGCTGATAAATGAATAAAGTCGTGATCTGATAAACTTTTACTTAGTGCATCTAGACTAGAGCTTAAAAATTGAAACGAATCTATGAATTTTATTTGAATAGAATGGCCTCCATTCTCGTTATCTATATATTTGGTAATAGTTAAATACTTTTCCTTAGTCTTAGGTATATTTTTTATATCACCTTCATGTCTCACAAATTCTTGTATAAAGAGATGGGAGTCGTAATTCGATAAATTACGAAAAAATACTGGTATGAATGGACATACTCTAAACATTAAGTTACATTGAACATGTGCAGGTCCTCTATACTTTCCTGTCACATGATCGTGGTCACGCACCTTATCATGAAATAATAACTGATCGCAAATATGACAAATACTAGCATTGTTATAACTGATTTGCTCTTTTTTTGTTAAAGGTATCATTGGTTTTGTTATCGATAATATTTCATTTATTTTCTTCACATCTTCTATTAATCTAGTAACAAATACTTCAACACAGTCAGGACACCTATATGTAACATATTTATTTTGGCTTGGATCGTGTGAACAACATATATAGTATCCAAAACCTGAGGGCCAATGTTTTTTGAAATTATGTGTTTTTTTAGATTTTGTTTCGAAACACTCTGCAATAGGCTTTCAAAGTCTGCATAAATGACATAATTTATTTTTTGTTTCCTTTCAAAATTCTTAAAACCGAGTTTATTATTCTTTCCAGGTAAAATTGATAAAACTTTTGAACAGATATGAGATCTATATTTGTTTTCACTGCTGTAGAATTGTAAACATGATTCACACAGTAAAAAATACCTTTATGACATGTCACTTGTCGTCTTACTAATCGTATCAGATTTTTAATAAGACAGTAATGACTTAATCCTTTTCTTTCTAAATATAGCAAATTCACATGTACAGATTTTCTGTTATTTGTTCAATATAGGGGACCAGTCACGTTTTGGGTTTTATTATCTACTCCATAAATATTAAAACTTATGTTGTTGTTTATTTCAAATAGTTTTATATCTTGATATGAGACAGGAAAAGACATTCCATCAATATTTAATACAGAACTGTAGTGCGGGTACGAATGAGTCCTGCTTACGTTAATCTTAGCAGGAAACAAAGCAGCTACCACGCTCCATAAAAAGCAATGATTGTCATTATTTTGTATATTAATACAACTTTTAGAATTCTTAATTTTTGTTGGTAAATCTAAATATGTACCACCTCTCATTGGACAAGTTATTCACATTGATTTCTAGATGACTTACAGAATGGTAAGACCATCCAGAGTCTTTGTGCTCAAATTCAGACATTTTACATTTTAATAGTTCGATCACTTTCGAATACGATTCATCAATATCCGTGTTATTACAAATAATTTCATATTTCGTATTGAATGACTTAAGTTGTTGCTCACTCGTTTTTGGTAAGACAAAGTGGGCAATTATATAAATATTTTCAAATTCGCTTTG
The DNA here is from genome assembly GCA_963555695.1 of Dasypolia templi. NCBI lineage: Eukaryota > Metazoa > Arthropoda > Insecta > Lepidoptera > Noctuidae > Dasypolia > Dasypolia templi. Next base: position 3,855,361 of record OY743142.1, on the reverse strand, counting down.
CAATAAACTATTACACTTGTGAATATTGGTTCTCAAATGATATTTGAATTCATTCATCGGTAACTTCATGAAACATGTTTTACATTCTTTATATTCTAGATTATTTGTATATTGCATTTGGTGAGTAGACGGGGTTTGTACTGTAAATAAAACAAAAAGATAAAATTATAGTTACGTTACATTTCATTATATTATGATTTATCACCCCTATGAATATTTTATGTATACAAGTACCCTTTAACTACTATATTAATATAATATAAGATACTAAAATTAAAGTAATTAGGAAATTGATTATTATAATGATTAAAAATAAGTAAGTGAGTAAGTAAAATATCATAATTGAGGGGGAAATATATAAATACTAAAAATAACTACTGGCATAATCTATGGGATAGTGCTTGAACTCCTTATGAGTTTCTTTAATAAAATCTTTTAAATGCTTCCATGCTGTCGTGTCATCATTAGTACGATTTTTAACACTAATGATTGCGTGCCTCCATCGATTTATAGGCGATATACGCTCTACCTCACTGTGATCATAGATCTTTACTTCTACAAAAAAATTGCCTTTTTTGCTTTCATGTGTCTGTTTACTTATACTCTTGGCTACTCTACGGGTGTAATACGAATGCAATGGTGCTATTTTGTTACCCAAGGTGCTTCCAACGGTCTCCACTTTCTGTTCATCGTCGCTGTCGGTCCCGAATAGATCGTGCGATGTGGCTCTCATGCTGGTGCTGATGGGTTTGATTGTGGTCTTATTCTTCTTCTTCTTCTTAATCTCGGTGTTCAACGATTCTTCCCCCGCCAACCTCTTGCCCGTCAGTAACGAAGATGACGCTCTAGAGTCCTTCGGTTTTTTCAACAGCTGCTGCTGCTCATGCTCGGCTTCATCATTGGAAGAGAAAAGTTGGGTAGCTGTTTGTTTCGACCTGCAACAATATATATTTATTAGTTTTATTTAAGAATTAGACAACAAAGAAAAACATTGCGCAAGGCACAGTTTTGTACATGATTACATTATATTGCTTAAATTGAGAGAATAGATTTAACGTATAAGAAAAAGTAGATTAATTATTTGAACAAAATAGATTAATCGATTATTAAATAATTTGATGAATAAATGAAATGAGTAAATGGATGAAATGATTAAATCGATGAATAAATGAAACGGTTGAATAGATAAATTGAGTGAATAGATGAAATTAATCATCAGAGAACTGATTGAAAACATAATAAATTACTTACATTTCAAAGTCTGCTGAGTTTTGCTCGATGTACTTATGTTCTTGTAGAAAATGAGGAGCACCGAGTCCTTCCGCTGATGATTTGGTAGCGAACTGTAGCCCTCATCCCGTTTATATAGGTGAAAAAACGCGTCATGCATAACCAAATATGTAAAAATGCATAAATGCAAAATTAAGTTCATCATAAAGATTGCAAGCACAGCATTTATACATAGACCAAAATCTGTAGACGAGCGTTCTAACCGCAGAGTTTTAAACGCTTAATTCATTTGTCAACGTGGATGCCGCTAACAATGCCTAGAATATCAATTGTGTCTCATAAGCCACTCTTTAGAGATTAAATGAAAACGTCCTTATATAATTAATTAAAAGTTCTATTTTAATATTGAATGTGTTAGAGGGGACAAACGCTGCGGTTATAACGCTCGTCTATAGAATGCAATGCATATTTGTACACGTGTCACAAATTCCTAGCCATATAGAGAGTCTGAAGTTTTAAATTTCATTACATACATAAAACGAAATTAAATTGAACCTTAATGACAAAAAAAGAATGGAAACTAGTAACTATATAAACCAGCCAAGATTACAGACAAAAAAAAACATTCAAGTGGTCATAACTGCTCTACGATGTCGGTAAGTAAATATTATTATCAAAAAGTATTTAAAATATTACATAATTAAAAAATTAATAAGTAATGCATATTATAATTTAATTTTCAATATTTACAGGATCTATTCTAGGATAGTTCGTTGTCTTCATCAACTTGTAATTCTAGTCTTATTTAATTAATAATATGTAATTCTTTGTTTCAGATATCCAGCGACAATTTCCCCACAAATTCTTCATACTCACCTATTCCTGCTGAACAAACCCTACGTCAAAAAGTGGTCAACTATTTGGAGAGAGAAAGACCATTTCAACCATTCCAATTTGAAGACACGCCACCATGCAGCAATAGTAACAACAGTAACAATAATAATAAAAGACGATGAAATGAAGTTGTATATTCATACATACAGAAACCATCAACGGGTCATCGCAGTAAAATTATACGAATACAAGTTTTTGACGCCGAAGAATTCACAAATTCGCCATGTGATTGTAGTGCCAATATCTGTGTCCAATATGTTGTGGGGAATGTATTTAATGATGATATCTAAAAATGTGTTAAAGATATTGTAAGCAAATTGCATAAAAAGATGTGAATAAACCACCAATTCCATTTCAGTTGTTTTATTTTCATTGCTTCTGCTAAAAAGTCACATACCTACACATCATACACATAGTTACAGTAAGCAAACATACAACTTTGCATACACCAAGAGTCAAATTATATTGTACTTAATTACCTAGGAAAAAATAGTTAAAACTTCATAATTATAGGGGAACACTCACATTTTTATACGAATGTAGTTACTTCTTATTATTCATGTTGGTACTCATTATGGAAACCTATATATTTATCATAGGTAAACATTTGGCATGTGGTATATTGGTTTAATCGTTATACTATCATACTGATTTCTGACGTAAAATAATAATTAAAGCTTAATAGCTGTGAGGCACAAGATGGGTAGAAAAGAATGCGATCCGTTTCCTTTACGGGAATAGCAAAGTGTTATGTAAACAAGCACTCATGCCTAACAACTGATTCTAGATGCGATTTTAAACGATATAGGTATTCAGTATTTTTTGAGAGACCACATCGATATAAATACCTACACGTCACTGCATCATACATACCTAAATGAAAATTGAATGTTAATTAAGTAATAAATAACGCAGTTTACTTCACCTCGCAAGGTTATTTTATTTTGAATATCAGCAGTCATTATGAATAGAAGATTCTGAATACAACACTCATTTTGAATAAAGGATTCTGAAAATAACACTCATTTTGAATAGAAGATTCTGAATACGACACTCTTTTTGCAAAGAAGATTTTGAATACAACACTCATTTTGATTACAAGATTCTGAATACAACACTCATTTTGAAAAGAGGATTTTGAATACAACACTCATTTTGAATAGAGGATTCTGAATACAACACTCATTTTGAAAAGAGGATTTTGAATACAACACTCATTTTGAATAGAGGATTCTGAATTACAACCTTCATTTTGAATTGAGGATTTTGAATACAACAATCATTTTGAATTGTGTATTGGGGTACCTGGATCTCTTGATCCAGGTACCCCAATACACACCTACTTACATTACCATGTTCGTAAGGAATGATTATCTCAGGCGAATGTATCTCACGAGGCACACTGCCAAAAAGAGGTAATACGAGTAATACAAATGGTACATAAAATAATTATTTTTAATTAGTGAGATCACAAATTTGTACTAAACAAGAAATTACTGGTGGTGGAAACTATAAAAACAATTTCTGTCAGGTACTAAGCATAATCTGACTCCACATTTAGTACATGACAAGTCGTTTGACCTTTGGTACATAGTTTGCGCCTGCCTTATGTTCCAAAAATCGCGAAATGGCCAAGTTGGTCACTGCGAATTACTGTTGTTGGTCTTGGAGAAACCGGCGCATTAATTAATTTTGATGGGGTTGGACAATGTGAAGGACATTGTCCGTATGTTTCTGGTGCGTAATAATAAGTTTTTGCCAATGTTGTACCTGAATTTCTTCAAACTCATTATCGTAAACATATCCAACTATTAACAATAGAAACTATACGTATGGGAGTGGCGCGAGGAGGCAAAACGCCGGGGTGTAACTCCGCTGCTGCAAGAAATCACGGTACAGCGGACAGAGCTCCGGTTGGATCTCATGGCGACATGGAGGGTGCGATTGTCGCAACCCAGTGCTGGGCACGCCACCATAGCGGCGGTAAGTCCCCTCTTTGAGGAGTGGTTGGAGAGGCGCCACGGCGTCCTCACCTTCCGCCTGACACAGGTCCTCACCGGACACGGTTGTTTCGGGAGGTTCCTGTTTCGCATAAGGCGGGAGGAAACGTCCGGGTGTCACCATTGTGTGGATCGCCTGGAGGACACGGTGGAGCATACGGTGGAGGTCTGCCCAGCTTGGGCAGAGCACCGCAGTGTCCTCGCGGAGGCGATCGGCAGCGGCGATCTCTCGGACGCGAGAGATCGCCGCGGCCGATCGCCTCCCTCTCCGTACCATGGCCCTGGTCCAGGCCATAGTACGGAGCGAGAGGGAATGGAAAGCCATCACCTCCTTCTGCGAAGCAGTAATGCTCGCGATGGAGGAGGCGGAGCGCGTATGGGAGAGAGCCTGGCGCCCTCACGCCCCTAGTCGCCGCAGGAGACGCCCTGGGCGTCGGGAGTCGCCTGCAGATTCCCGGCCACCGTAGGCGCGGGCTTGCGGACGGCGAGCAATGGGTAGCTCGCCGTCCGGTAGAGACCAGGCCCAGGTCGACGGCGCGTCGTGTTCCACGCGCGCCTCAAAGAGATGTCAGCACAAAATGACGGGGTCCGATAGGGCCGACGCCTCAGGGTCGCGGGTAATTCGAAAGAGTAACCGTGGCCCTGGCACAGGTAACTGAAGGAACACGGGTGGGATTTAGTCAGTAAAAGTCTGACACGCCCTCCCGCTCCACCCAAGGAGAAGTCATTTAATGATTTCCCACCCAAAAAAAAAAAAAAAATATGGTACCAGCGGCGCCCCTTTATCTCAGTGCAATAGAGAGCTATTAGCATATCAGCTAAATCAGCACCCCCTATATGGGCGTTGTAATGCTTTATTATTTCAGGACATGGCACTGCTGACCTCATCTTTTCTTCCTCCAAAGGTGTCGTACCCTTGTAGATATAGGGTGGACATCTACATAACTGCTTGCGTTATTGACACATTTATTGTCGTACCACTTGGCGAAACATACTGTTTTTGTTATTGCAACCCCCTGGTTTCTTCTTCAGTGCTTTATCGGTGATGAGCTTCTTCTCTGCTCCACGTAATCTGTTCGCCCTTATAGTTTCAAGTGAAGATATACCCATCTCTTCTTGCAGGTAGTGAATCAATTCGAGGCTTGTAAAAAAAAAAATCAAAGTTTATACAGAACACGCTGGATCTGGTATAGTTTTACATTATGCTATCACAACTTTAGCGCTCATTCCAACCGAAGACTCTACAGGTGAAAAATCTATCTATTGATCTAAAAGTATCTTCACCACCATAAATAAGAAAATCGTAAACAAAGCCAGTTACACCAGTTCTCACAAAAATCTTGCAACCCCACTTTGTTGGCTTATTTTTGACATATTGCTTTCGATTACAAGCTGTTTACCCTTAATATGGCACCATCATCTCATCCATGCTGAATTTCTTTTCATGAGGTACTTTAAAAAGTTGGCACGGAGCATATCTACCATAGGTCTGATCTTGTAGTAGCGATCCCATCACCAAGCAAATTGTATTGAAATGAATGTAAGGTCGTACATAACATAACATCACGCCTTGTTTCTTGGGCAGAGGTTTACCTATAGTGACACCCACGTACCGTAACCGTGACGTCGTAATTGTTGAAATTTTTTGAGGGGCATGTTATTTGCTATTTGACTGTCTAAATTCTAATCTAAATTTTCGGGACCAATAGTCTGGTATACGAAGGCATATCAATTATTCCCATTAGCAAATTTATTGCACAAAGTCTTTTATGTCTTCGACTGTAAAATTCCACGATCTGTTGGCTTGTTGAGTAGAATATAAGTTGGTTTGTTCTTTTATGTAGTTTAAAATGTCGTCAGTAAAAAAGCTGTACAAATATTGAATTGGATCTATGAGGCATGCCTCTTCATGAAATGGCTATTTCTGCTCGATGACGGAATAGATTTTACTTTTACTCTTGCCAGCTGAGGACGACGTGCTATAACCAATCTTCTTCAATCGCTACAGATTGTGACAAATTTTGTGCAGCTAGTGGAGTGAGTGCAGAAGCTAGCAATGGTGACGCAGTGACCGCTTCTTGGACATCAAATATTTCATCGTCGGATAGCAGGTTAAGATTGTCCATCGGCGATGGCAGTGAAGGCACTGGTGATGATTTTCCGTCTGCCCTATGTCGAATTGGAAACTGCCGGATTTCATTTTCAGACTCCGTCGACGAATCGTCATTCGATGATTTTCTGCCCGGTTTAGGGATAAGCGCACAAAGATTTCTGCCTCATGCAAAGGATGAAATTCCAAGACTAAAAGTATATACACACCTAAAAATCTATTTGTCTCGACCGGGAATCGAACCCAGAACCTTTTATGCTTTAGCTTAACACCATCACCACTACGGTACCATCAAAGTAAACCACACCAAAAAAAACAGTAAACGTGCAATAAGTGTAAAACAGTAAGTGTGCTCTGCGAGATACATAACAATTTGACTCTAGTTTACTAAACCTTATATACAGTTTTGCATCAAAATTCACTCAATTGACACGTACACACTAATGTACAGTACATTGAACGTGATGTGCACAATGATTACATTATTGAGTAAAACAATTTATAACATCAATTTGCTTACCTTTTTCGGCGGAATTGCTTTGAGTCGGTTCATCATCTTGATTGTCAATGAAAAACTGTTATGTCAAACTGACATGACATGACGTAAATACGTTCAGAAACAGTTACTTTCCTAAACAGTAGGAACGTTCCGTTTCAACCAATAAAAAAAATCGTGGTATGATTTCTCAAAGTTGAGTGTTTCTGATAGTGCACTCCGTCAAGAAAAGGGAGGGCGACGAAAGTTTTGATGGAAGATCGTTATTTTTGCTTATAGTTAATCTACACACATTAAGATATATTCGTATTAAATCTAAGAACTAAGTTATCTTCGTGTGAAACATATCTAAAATCATTTAATATTATGTTTCTGTGACATTCTTGAAAACACAAAAAATGGCACTAACGGATCGTCATCTAAAAAACGTTGGTTCATAAATCTAACGTACATCAAAAAGTTAACGAACTGGTTATTTTTATTAAACTACAGCTAAGAAATTGACTCAAGTAAATGATCAACCGTTATCATAAAAAGCCTAGACTAGTTCATCTTATTTAAGAAGTCACATTTATTAGAGTTCGTCCCAATATTGGCATTTTTTTGAAGCCGATACGACATTTATAGGCTGTCACAAAAAATGTGGCATTTTCTGGAAAAACGAGGAAGTTTGACACCAATGGCGATTCGACTAGTGATGGGTAAATTTCTGTTCAGTAATATTTATGAAAAATACAGCTGTATTAAGATGAATTTAATTGACATATGAATGTATTCATAATTTTAAGGTGTCTTGCTTGTTTGTTGTTTATTTGTGTTTAGTTGCTGTCACAAATATACCTATTTTTCTTTCTTTTCTTTCACTCTCTGTTCTGACCAAACGACAAGTTTAAATTACCTAAGTAATGAAATAGTAATCAAATCAAGTATAATAAGATTCTGTTCGTCCATCTAATTTGGCCTGTAACATGCATTAGAAGCTTAGTAAAGTTTCACTATCGATAAATTGAGTTATATATATATAATACGTACAAAATCTTGTATTTGGGTAGGTACAGTTAATTGTGTTGATTTTTCTAGTTAATCCACTAGTTAATCTTGATATCTGTACAAGATTGTATTATTAAAACTATCCTAAATAATTTGTAGATACATTTTTAGTAAGGCAAAAAAAAAACGCTTTTGTCCTCGGAGTTTCTTGCCCGTTCTTCTCCATGGAGAACGACGTTTTGGAATGGACAACTAGCTTCAACTGTCTGATTAACTGACCTATTCTTTGACAATTCAAAATGGGGAAGGTCGGGCAAAGCTAATATAAGCACTATTTCGTTGTTTTCGGTGATTTCAGTATTTTATATCAAGTACGTGACATGGAAAGTGCCAGAATTTTAAACCTTGAATATTTCCTCGTAATCACTTTCTTCAAAATGTTTCCGACTTAAACTCGAACTCAAAAAATCTCTACGAATAGCTTTAAACCACAATCTTCTAATTTTAGGGTCTTTCGGGAAATGGTGCACACCAATTTCGGACTATCTAGTAACACAATAACGCGTCAATTTTCGCTAAAATAAAATAAAACCACATCACGCCTTGTATTATTAGCTTGTGTTGGGAACTGGCTACGAATGCGCCATTTTGACAGATGCCTTCCCCATTGCATGTAAGTGAATTATCTTGTGCTAGGACAGGGTTTCACGTCAACAGGCAGGGAATTCGTTGACTCACAATTTCCATCACCATTCGATATCTTAAATAATGGATGCAGCTAGCTTTTGCCTTTTTGAAAGTTATACGTTATTTCTAATTTGGTTAATTTTCTTAGACGTCACTGACTGACGGTGAAGGAAAACATTGTGAGGAAACCCTGGATTTCGGTCAGAAATCGCCAACCCGCACTGAGCCAGCGTGGAGATCAAGCTCATTCCCTTCTCTCCGATACTCGCGACATAACAGGTAAGCCCGCGCAGTAGATTACAGCCTCTCGTAGAGAAGAGGTCTATGTCCCAGCAGTGGGATTATTATTGGCCGATTATGATATGCTTATGCAATATATAGGCACTTATTAATCGGAAAGACAGTAGTAGGCACAGAATTCCTAGGGTTTTGCAATAGATACAGAATTCCTAAACATCTGACCTAAATCTTTCCCTCCCGAAAATCTTAGTCGACTTTTTGGGTAACACAGCAACTCGACTAACCGGCTTACGTTGCCCGCCCATCACTAAAGCGGAACTCGAAGGAGCTCAAACTAATCTCGCGAAAATAAAAATACTACGAGCGAATTCTCCCGTAGGGTTCTCACAAATATACTTGTACCTCATAATATACTACACTAAACACACATTACAAAAATATAAAATGACAAAAAAATACACGTACAATTAACACGTACGTAACCAATTAAAATTAAAAATAATAATATTTTTCATATTTTTTAATGTCTTTAACATTTTTTTTTTCCGGGTTGTATTATCCTCATGGTTGTCCTCCGCCCTGGGGCGGGCGGATCGGGTCTGTCAGACTCTTACTGACTAAAACCACCCCGGTGTCCTAACCACCTACGTCGGGGTCGCGGGAACATTGGCGGGAACATTCGCGGGATTCTTCCGCAACCCCGACTGGTGCTGGCCTGACCAGGCGGGCCTCCTCGTGTTGGGAGGGAGAGTGAGGTGTTTGACTCTCCACGCAACGTCTAAGAGGGGCGTGTGGAACACTACGCCGCCACCTCGGGTCCTTATGTATGGGGGGCGTTGTCCGCCCTCCGCCTACGACCAACCCCTTTCCCCTTGCGACGAGTCTGATGAAAGGCCCCGTCGCCTAATATTTTTCGGCCGCAGAGGATAGGGAGAGCGGCGAACGACATACCGACACTTCTCTTCCCCTGCGGCCCCACCTCGTCCGTCATCAAACAGGGCGAACCCGTTAAGGCCGCAGAAGGTAGGGAGAGCGGCGCACCGCAATACCGGCACTCCTCTCCCGCTGCGGCCTCACCTTTGTTGCGATGTCGCCCAACGGCACCGCAATCTTGGCCGCTACGTCGTCGGCTTATCGGCAAAAGCCCTGACGAGCGGCCCCTCCTCGGGTTCCTCTTAGCTTAGTTACTGAGCCCCCCCCCCGCCTCGTCAATGCGAAAACCCACTGGTGGGGATGCAAGTGCACCCAAGGACAACCCCTGGTTGTTGTAAGACTATTGCAGAACATGGTAACAAAACATATACATATCAATTATCGATTGACTTTTTCAGTGGTTTGGAGCATAGATTTGTGCATGGGACTTAAACATAACTGACGCAATGTGGATGTACTAATAAACTGTGTATACCCTTTCATAGAATATAAGCGCAAGGTTATGTTCAATTAATGAATGTGGAGGTTAAAGAGTAGGCGATTTTGTAAGCTCTCTTTTGAAACACAACTTTCAACCGCGTTTTTTTTAAAATAAATGTCTATTGGAATTGGATTGAATACCGCTTCTAATTACAAAACAAATAAAAGCAAAACTAGGGAGTTATTTAGATGCTATAATTTTGCTCGTTTTGATTCCAACTCCGGTGAAATCAATGATTGTATCCCACGGGTACGGGATTCAATTCCGGCGAGAAAGTATCGAGGTTCGGGTTAAATTATTTTTTTACCATTCGTTCATTCAACCGGTCATTCAATCAGGTAACTTCATAGTCTTTTAGTTGGTTTACTGAACTGTGTGAAACTGTGTAGGTTTAATGGAAGTAAAGTTGACAAAACATTGACTGAGAAGAAATAGACTTTGACGCTTGAATTTGTGTCGCCATTCCTTCTCAGGGGTAATTAGATTGGAAAAGTCGACTTCACGCAACTTATTTTATTTTAAAGGTTATGTGCCAAAGCCTATTACTAAGTTTCAGTCTGATTAAGTCCGTCCGTCCGTCTGTCACAGGGCTGTATCTTTTGAACTGTAATAGGAATACACTTGATTTTTTCACATTTTGAACTGCTGTTGCCGCTATAACAACAAAAACTAAAGTTTAAGATTAAAAGCCCCCCCCCCATCCATACAAGAAATGTGTTAACAAAATATGAAGTGTCAATACAAGAAATGTATAAAAAATATGAAGTGTCAGATATGGTACGGTGGAACGAGATCCTTCGTGTACGAGACCGTCTCCCACTTGGCTGCTTTAAAAAATATGACGTATTACGACTGACGTATCAATTTATAACCTATTTACACTAGCACATGCCATCAAAATATCTACACCACCCTTGGTTGACTGGTACAGAATGCCAAAGGCTAATTAAAATAAGGGTAATTTAAACTTCTCGCTCATAAAAAGGTACAAAGGCGGACTTAATCCCTTTGCACTTTTTATGTGCGAGAAGTTTAAATATATGAAGAGATTGATTGGGTGCTTTCGAAACTGAATAAATATAATTTTATTTCATTACAGAAGTACAAAGAATGACATAACTGTAAGGTATCCATGTAAAATGCGTGAAACAGTGTAGAAAGTATGAACCTATGATTTGATTAGATGATAAAAAACATCTTAATTTTTCGGTTACGGACATGATGCGATGGCATAAACTAAACAGACGCAAACTATTTCTGTTCTGTGTTCGTGATTTTAAATATATTTTTCTTTATTATTTAACAGATTTTTTTATATGCACGTATTTCTGTAACAAATATCCTTTCTTTCTTTCTATGTTTCTTTCACTCGGTGCTCTATAATTTCTGCAAACCCTCATGGGAAAATAGTGACTGAAATTTATGAAAAGGTAGGAACAACTTCTCGATGCCAAACGAAATACAATTCGTACGACACAAATGCAAATATAACAATAAATCGGCCGAAAATAATAGCCAATTCTGAAATGAATTTAAGTTTTCGTCACTCGTTTCGACACTTCAATCTTTTCAATAAGCAACAAGGTCGATATTGGTTTGTCTCAGGGCCATCTTTGTGAGATACGGGACTTGCATGAAGAGAAAATCCTGTATTGTCTGTATACACAAGATGAGCTTGTATACGACTGGCAGAAATGAAAAGTTATGTGTTTGTATTATTGGGAGGTAGCTTTGTGGATAGGAAATAAGTTATTGTTTCTTTTGGAGGATGTAAGTGAAGTAGCTGTAACAAATGCTGAGTCCAAAAACATAACTACGACCAAGAGAAAAAATATGCTATCTTTTTTAGGAAACCAAAACATCTGAACACTAAAACATTCTGATCATTAAAAAACCTTAATCTAATGCAAACTGAACTTTACTTTAATCACCGGAATAAAAGTTTTTAATCACAAATCTTTTTTTTTTAAGTAGCAGACCTATATTACCATTTCTTTTTCTCTACTTATAAAGCTGCATCACTGCCGATCCCTCCAAGGGTTCCTAAATGTTTACTTTGTAGTTTTTTTCCCACTACTTATTTGCATCACATGTACAATGTCCGAATGCTTGTCCTTGGTTTTGCCCCGCAGTGCGGCAGGCCACTTTAATATTTTAGTTATTCGTGACACATTGTCTCGAAGACCCTCCAGCCTATATCCTTGATATAGTAAAATAATATATTTGGTGGTGTGTTGGGTTAAAAACAGTTTTGTGCCCAAATGTGTGTCGTTGCTCGATAAAATATCAACATGAATGCGTAGAGTAATGTATAATACAGTATTTTTATCTCACGAAGCGACGTCTTTCTTTCCTGTAGAAAGCAAATTCCCTTCTCTTAAAACGCGTGAGGAATAGGTCAGAACGATGGTCTTCTTAATTCTTCACATAGTCCGTGAATGTCTTAAATGAGAACGGGCTGCACAATTGCTATTGTAATGATGGATCGTGTGATTTCAGGAAGTCGGAAAACGCTACAGCCCTTCCTTGAAATTTGACCTTCAATTTTACGACACGCACGTGTGAAGAAATCCATTTCTTCGCCAAAAATACACAAAAAGGCTTTTCATTCGCAAATAAAAGTAATACATTAGCGTTGTTATTTTGGGAGCATAAATAGCAATACAAAGGACCTAAACTATCACTCACTGTATTTTATTTAACGTTAAAGGTAAAGAATACTTGTCATCACGGTCTAAAAAAACAACCCACAGGTAAAAGCCAGCTTTTCCAATGCAGTATTTCCCGGCCATGGACCATTTAGCATCAGGTAGTGTAGGCTTAAATGGCGTAGACGTAGGGCTGACAAATGGAATTCGGGTAATGGACAAAATATTGTAATTTGGATGGACAATATTGGCGCGAATTTTTATTTTATTACAGGGGTTTGCAAATGCAAACTTTTTGGAGTTTTTCCATGTGCTTGCTGGCAAACATTTTGATAGCCATACATTTGTGGGTTTCGTGAAAGCCGATTAAGGAATGTTGCTTGTCTCTTAACATAACCGTGTTGAAGTTACCAGTGCATAACCACTAAGCTTTCTAGACAGAATGGTGATCGTAACAATTATATAGCTAGGTTCTATTGTGTCAGCAATGAAACCATAGTTCATATGGTGATAACTATTCTGAAAGGTTAGGTAAACACGAGTGAAATTGACAGTGACCCAGAAGTCGTCGAATTATCTAAAACCAAAATATTTTTCTACTAAACATGATACTGGCCGATTTTTATGGCAATATATTTTTGGTAACATATTGCACAATTAAAATAACAACACTGAGTTTTAACTGTAATAGCGTCTGAAATATTTGACTTGGAAAGTGTAACCCACATATTAAAAAAATAAGTAAAAAGTAGATAACTCAGAATTTGAACATTTGAATTATTGTGTTAAGTTATTTAAAAGACGAATATTGTTTCTTTAGATATAACACGCAAAACAAAATCGAATGATCTAAAAAAAGTATTGTTTATTTGTGCGTTATGCGTTCCTATACCATTTATCCGATTGCAATTAAATATTGGCGTTGTTGAGTGCGCGCTGGGATTTGTTCTGGGTAGGTAATTAGGAAGTAAAGGTAAATACGTGCCATGTTTTGTCTCTGCATCATTCTATGGTTGACTGGTAGAAAATGCCTTAGGCAATAAGTCCGCCTATGTGCAGTATTTTTAACTTGTACATAAAGTTTTAATAAATAAATAAATAGGGTAGATAGATTGTTATGGTAGGTAAGTATCGTAGGCAGATAGGTATTGTAAGTAAGTAGGGTAGGTAGATGGTTGTGGTAGGTAAGTAGCGTAGGTAAATAGGTATTGTAAGTAAGTAGGGTAGGTAGATGGTTATGGTTGGTAAGTAGCGTAGGCAGATAGGTATTGTAAGTAAGTAGGGTAGGTAGATGGTTATGGTAGGTAAGTAGCGTAGGCAGATAGGTATTGTAAGTAAGTAGGGTAGGTAGATGGTTGTGGTAGGTAAGTAGCGTAGGTAGATAGGTATTGTAAGTATGTAGGGTAGGTAGATGGTTGTGGTAGGTAAGTAGCGTAGGTAGATAGGTATTGTAAGTAAGTAGGGTAGGTAGATGGTTATGGTAGGTAAGTAGCGTAGGCAGATAGGTATTGTAAGTAAGTAGGGTAGGTAGATGGTTGTGGTAGGTAAGTAGCGTAGGTAGATAGGTATTGTAAGTATGTAGGGTAGGTAGATGGTTGTGGTAGGTAAGTAGGGTAGGTAGATGGTTATGGTAGGTAAGTAGCGTAGGCAGATAGGTATTGTAAGTAAGTAGGGTAGGTAGATGGTTGTGGTAGGTAAGTAGCGTAGGTAGATAGGTATTGTAAGTAAGTAGGGTAGGTAGATGGTTATGGTAGGTAAGTAGCGTAGGCAGATAGGTATTGTAAGTAAGTAGGGTAGGTAGATGGTTGTGGTAGGTAAGTAGCGTAGGTAGATAGGTATTGTAAGTATGTAGGGTAGGTAGATGGTTGTGGTAGGTAAGTAGGGTAGGTAGATGGTTATGGTAGGTAAGTAGCGTAGGCAGATAGGTATTGTAGGTAAGTAGGGTAGGTAGATGGTTGTGGTAGGTAAGTAGCGTAGGTAGATAGGTATTGTAAGTAAGTAGGGTAGGTAGATGGTTATGGTAGGTAAGTAGCGTAGGCAGATAGGTATTGCAAGTAAGTAGGGTAGGTAGATGGTTATGGTAGGTAAGTAGCGTAGGCAGATAGGTATTGTAAGTAAGTAGGGTAGGTAGATGGTTGTGGTAGGTAAGTAGCGTAGGTAGATAGGTATTGTAAGTAAGTAGGGTAGGTAGATGGTTATGGTAGGTAAGTAGCGTAGGCAGATAGGTATTGTAAGTAAGTAGGGTAGGTAGATGGTTGTGGTAGGTAAGTAGCGTAGGTAGATAGGTATTGTAAGTATGTAGGGTAGGTAGATGGTTGTGGTAGGTAAGTAGGGTAGTTACGTAGGGTAGGTGGGTAGTTAGGTAGGTGAGTAGGTAAAGCTAGTATCTAATAAAAATCAAATAATTTATTAACTTGTTTATTTAATAATTTACGTAGGTCCATATAATAAGCTTACAGTAAAATAAAATTTATACGTGTGTTATATTGCACTTTCATTTTGCTTTTTGAGTTGCATTTTCGACCATTTTTCGTTCAGTTTTTGCTTAATATCTTTTTGATTTATGACTTCAAGAATATAGGTTCCTTAATTCCCATTAGCCTATCTAATCGAGAATCAATAATTTCTAGCAGTAAATAATCAAAATAAAACATTTTCAAGTTTTCTTCCATTTTACACCAAAATTCTTTATCTTCCTCTAGTTCTAGTAATTCTTTATCTTCCTCCATGTCCACGCCAGTCCAAACTGCAAACATGCATGATTTTCTTTGTGTTTTTTTCTCTTTTTTACCATTATCAACACTCATGCCTCAGGCTGAGCAAGGAAATTTTATTTAAAAAAAAAATCATGGTCTTCTACAATTCCATCTGCATAAAAGAAAAAAAACTTTTTGTGAAGACCAAAATTATGAACATGACAAACAACAACAAATCTAACAGCACCACATTGCATCCGCCATCTTGTATTTTAAGACTATGTCTTATTTTTATGTCGTATTTGCAATAGGCATCCCTAAAAACCTATTATACGATAACCATATCGAATATTTGTAAAAAAGTTGCATCCTTTATCGTGGACATTAAGATTAATGTCTTAATTGAAATTGGCACCCCAAAAACCTAATATACAGAGAGAGAAACTTTTTGTCAAATATTCCCCTAACGAATATTTGACAAAAAGTTTCATCCACCATCTTGGACTTTAAAAGTAATGTCAAATTTGCAATCGGATCCCACAAACACATCAGTAAACGATACCTATAACTAATATTGGGAAAAGATTGCATCCGCCATCTTGGATTTTAAAATTAATGTCTTAGATAAAAAAATAACACAATGTTAAAATACATACAGTAGCGCTCATAAGTCAATAGCGCTAATAAGATTGACGCTTCGGTTTCACTTACGACCTTATTCTATAAGTTGTTTCTATACTATAGACATAATTATTCAATATTGTATCACGTCTTGGGCTGAATATTGAATCATAGATTTACATAGGGCCAAATAAACCTGTGTCATTAATTTTGAATCTGCTAATAATCGCAACTTTTAGAAACACATATTAGTTCCGCCCGCATTGCATCCGTTATAATTTATGCTTACTTTGATTAAGTGTATTTTTTTTCTGGCCAGATTTACGACCGATATGAGAAGACATCTGAAATTATTTCGCTATTATCGTGCTATGTTAATTCATGATTCTACTGTTTTACACGGTAACTACTACGGTATCATATTTTTTTAATTTTGTGAATGTGAGGACTATGTGGGCCATTGTATTTATTTTTTCAGTTGCGATGGTCTGGCAGTTTTAGTACTTTATGCTGCCTACCCAAATGTCTTTTCTTTTGTATTGTTCGTGGAATCGTTCATCTCCTTTAGTTATGAGTTGAGCTGCACTATAATTGACAAATGAATGCACTGCCGGGACAGGTCCACTAAAATCTGTGTGGTTCTTTCCTCAAAAGACCAGTTCAGACACCAGTCTATATGGTCCTCAAATGATCTGACCAAGATTATGTCTGGACTTTAAAAGAGACTGTGACCTCTGAGTCTGTCTGTGTTGAGTCCTATCTGACTGATAGGAAACGACAGAAAACTTCTTTCTCCTGTCTTCCATTTGTTTCTTAGACGTGCCACTCATATCAAAGACAAGCACATATTTTTTTATGTGTTCTTATCTTAAACTTTTTGTTCAAGACCTGACAGTTCATATTAGTATCAAACATTGTAGATTAATGGGTCCTTTTGATAAGTAATAGTACATATCTGACGACTATTCATGGTAGAAATCACACTTTTTTACATTTGTCTTAATAAGTATTTAGTATCACTCAAAGCAATAGAAATAAAGTACTTAGAATAAAGTACTTAAAGTACAAACAAGTTTTCTGTTTCGTCATACAAAAAGTTTCGTTCTAAATAAAATACTTTTCAAAACCCTACGAGTATGGTGGGATCCGACAGTCGAAGTTACGCCAAACGTACTCAAACATCGTCAACGGACATTAAAAATGCTCTTAAAACATAGCATTTGCTTGGTAACCCTACAAACGTATCCCATTAAGTGGAATGAACGAATTGTATGTTGCATACATACAATTCGTTCATTCAGGCACCTTGAGGTGAGCAATCAATATTAAAAGGGACCCTTTTTAGAAGTGTGTCGACACGCAATTGTATTTGGGAGAATTGAACTTGTGAAAAATGGTCTTTCTTTGGCTTAGAGCCATCTGGTGTAAAGTACTTAGTGCTATTAATCGTGAACAAATGTGTTTTTGTGTATAAAATTGTTTTTTCTTTGGCATTTCAAGAAGTTAATAAAAGCAGGCTGTATTAGTTTAATATAACATTCTTCAGCAATTAAACCAATTAATTACTTACTGAGTTACTTCATTATGCACCTTGCCTTGCATAATGAAGTTATTTTAGGGCAGGTGAGTCTGTGTGTTCCGCGTTCATTCCGCACATTCAACCTCATAGCGAGTGAGAGGGACTTATTTTGCTGTTCTCTAAGTGAATTCACAAGGAATGCATTAATTCATCTAAAGATCTAAGATTAAGTTAGTTGCGCATTTATCGCATTAGTATATATCCTGTAACGGTAGATGTAAGTAGATAAATAAATATATAAAACAAAATCTAATTCTTTCGTAATTCTCTATTAGCCGCCTTGTCCTCAGTCACTCAAACCCTTTCTAAGCATACCATGTATTCGTTTTATTGCAAAGGAAGGCCTTCCTTTGCTTTTAGTAACGAGCGTTGACTATACTTCCTCGTTGTGTGTTGGCAATAAAATTCTTTCCATAATTTACAAAATTATTACTTTGATTTATTCCAACTCATTGTCCTAAGACATTGGGCCTTTGTTTTTAAGAACGGCCACATTTTCATTTCAATGTCAATCTGTCAAAAATAACAAAAATACAAAAGAAAATACGTTCTGACACCGGTAAGTTTCATACAAACGAATCCGTGTTTTGCGAATAAGATTTTTATTAGTTGCACTGACAGGTGTCACGAACGCAATGTCTTGACGATAATGTACTGTAATTTATTTACATTTTGGACAGGATCACATTGATTGTCGCCGAGCCGAGATTGCGACTAGATTTTTAACGTTTTTATTAAATACTAGTTTCTGCCCGCGACTTCGTCCGCGTAAAATGTCTTGCATACTCGACGCACCGCGTCGCATCGCATCACCTGCTCGCGCCCTCACTTCGATTTCGCTTAGCGGTCATTGAGATTTTTTCTTTTTGCTCGTCTCCTAAGGGTCATAGCGTGATGTTAAGCCAATAGCTTTCCTCAAGAATCGGGCTAGCAAGTGCAAAAAGAATTCTTCAAATCCGATCGCTAGTTTAATAGTTTACCCTACATGCAAACAAACAAACTAAAAACACATTTTACTCCTTTACTGCTTAGAACAGACGGGGTTCAGGTTTTAGTCACAACAAAATTGTATCAACGGAAATAAATACACCCCATGATGATCTTAATTACTTACCTTTAAATTGAAACAAGCCATTACTTATAAGAGCCACTGTGCCAATTGAATTTCGTTACAATAACAGAAAGCAATATTACATGATTTCCATTATAATATAAACAAGGGCAATTATAGTTCGTTTGTCGTGACCTCAGGCTATTACAGGCTCGAACCTCCCTCATAGCGTATTTTACCTATTTACTACGCGTTAATGAGTTTTTACCTAATGCAAAAGGTAAATTTTTGTGTTATCTTAATGGAAAAGGGAGGGAATGGTATTTTAGGTAATCTTTTAGCGGTGCTGGTCTTTGTGAAAGAGTTAGAATAGTACAGAGAGAGAGAAAATTATAGCACGAATATAGAGGCACGGAGTGGCGTGCCTCGGAAAGCACGTCTGGAAACTAATATTGCAATGTTATGCTAGCTATATTTTTACTAACGTGAAGCCGTTGCTCCCGGCTGTCATTCGTAGATCTTTACCAGTCATAACGGGTAGTCAGAAGCCTGAAAGTCAATCAGTCTTTCCAAGTAGCATCGTGTTGCCCAGTAAATGGGTGGTGGAGGTCAGGTAGGCAGTTGCTCCATGAGAAGAATACTGTTAGCTGAATTTGGTGAGACTGGAAACCGATTTCAACATAGTCGGAAAAGGGGGAGGCTGATTGAGTTCCTCCACGTATTGATGAGAATTGATCTCCGACGGCAGTCACCGACGAAAGTGTTCACTCGTGCTGTCCATCTTTGTCTCTTAGAATCATCGACTAATATATATTCGGATCGGCGGGACTTGGTTATACTTGCACCGGCTTGGTTCTGCTGACTTTTTGTGGGACCTCTGCTTTGAAGAGTTCGTCATCCATCATCATTGGCAGCCTTTTCCAACAACTGCTGAGTATCTGCCTCCTCTCTATTGTGCCATGTTTCCCTGCTTTGTGATAAATGGTCTATTGTCGCCGTCTTTTTAATCCCGACCGAAAAAGAGGGGTGTGTACGCGTGTATCTGTGTGTCTGTCTGCGGCATCGAAGCTCCCAACCGGCTAAACCGTTTATGTTTTGTTTGATAAATTTAAAAAAAAACTGTTCAGCCGTCGTAGATTATGTCGGGGTTTTTTTTTAATTTAAAATTTCTTCTTTTGTATCTTTGATACCCAGCGTTTTTTTTTAAAGTTTAGTCTCTGTGGGACATATACTCCGTTCCTCACAGTTTGTAACAGTGTGTGTATTTAAAACAATAAACCCCACATTCGCAATTTGTTCTAAGCGGAAGTTATAAAAACCGGCTAATAGTGGAACGGTGTTGATGTAGTATTTGCGAGCGTGCGAACTGGTAATAATATGGACGACGATGTTTGATTTTGAAACTATATGTTTAATAGTTCAATCAGCATTTTCATAAGTGAACAGTACTCAACTGGGCTTGTGCCTTAGTAATAAGAGCCGTCACGGTCAATCGATCAGGTTAAGCTACACTTGACGCAGTAGGTCCTTAGATGGGTGACAATCTTTACATACAAAGAACCTTCCGTGCCTCGGAAAGCACGTTAAGTCGTTTGTCCCGGCCGTCATTCGTGTATTTTTGACAGACTGTACGGGTCGTCAGTAGCCCGAAAGTCTGACAATAAGTCTTACGAAGGGGTATCGTGTTACCCAGTTACTGGGTTGTGGAGGTTAGCAACGCAGTCGCTCCATAATAAATACTGGTATTCAGCTGCATCCAGTCAGACTGGAAGCTGAACACAACGTAGTTGGGTAAAGGCGGGCAGATGATGATACTGAACAATGCTCGGAAGTAAATGAGGGTCTTACTTCAAAACCTGCAAACACGATTTTCAAGACATAAAGTTATTGATGGTTTTAAATTCCATAGAAAAATAAAAAATAAAATCGTTTATTTGCTGTAAACATAGCATAGCATAAGCATAATCAGCCTATTACGTTCCCACTGCTGGGACACAGGCCTCCTCTCAACGAGAGTGAGTGAGCCGTAATCGACCATGCGTGCTCAGTGCCTCGTTGGTCTAGTGGTCGCAATCGCTACTGCTGAGCATGAGGTCCTGGGTTCGATTCCTAGGTCGGGCAACGTGTTATTGGGTTTTTCTATCTGGAATTTCTCAGTAGCAGCCCGAAGTCTGGATTTGTGCCCGGTAGATGGCAATAGGCTCGCCCCCTATTACATGGGACTTAAACATAACTGGCGAAATGTGGGTGTACTATAGGTACACCTCTGCCCAACCCTTCGGGGAAACAAGGCGTGATGTTATGTTATGTTATGTGCTCAGTGCGGATTGGTAGATGTCACATGTCTTCGAATTTTTGGTTTTAAAACATGCCGTTTTCCTCACGATGTTTTTCTTGACCGTTTTGAGAAATAAAAAGGTAAACAACACAATAAAATTTAATCGCACTCCTTGCTGCACAATATACAAGTCGCCATTGATACCACTTGATGCATAAGCAAGCGCTGTAATTGGTTGATAACGCTGTCGAGGAATTCGGTTTTCGGGTTTCAAGTTTAATTTTTACGGCCATTTAATAGTGGATTTTGTAACCAAGTATAAGGTTGGTGCCCCAATTTAGTACCTTCTTTGTCTCGTTGGTCTAGTGGTCGCAAGAGCTACTGCTGTGCATGAGGTCCTGGGTTCGATTCCCAGGTCGGCCAAAGTGTTAGTAGGTTTTTCGATCTAGAATTTCTCAGTAGCATCCCGGAGTCTGGATTTGTGCCCGGTTGATGGCAATAGGCTTGCCCCCTATTACATGGGACTTAAACATAACTGGCGAAATGTGGGTGTACTATAGGTACACCTCTGCCTAATCCTTCTGGAATTACAGGCGTGATGTTATGTTATGTAATATTATACAAAAATTGACAACTGTGTTTTGATGAAACTTTAGTAAACCTTCATTTTCATAAAATGTAGGGCACGTCCAGGTTGTGTCGTTGTGGTGTGATGGTACAAATATTCTGATCGATAATATAAGGAATAAAATATTAATTATAAAGAAAATAAAAAAGGAAAATTAAAGGAATAAAATATTAATGTTTAAATGACAACCATGTCATTAAAACGTTACTATTTTATTCCTTAATGAGCCAATTTTAGTACGCCGCTGCCTCAATTATAAACAAATTAGCCCGTGATAACGTTTTGAAAAAACTAATCTATGTTATGTGAATAGCGTGGCTCCTATGAATATGATTACTAACGAAAACTAAACAAAAAATAACTGTTATTTGTATGGAAAATAATTTTGTTCAAGCTAAGGGAAACTG
This sequence comes from Dasypolia templi, assembly GCA_963555695.1. NCBI lineage: Eukaryota > Metazoa > Arthropoda > Insecta > Lepidoptera > Noctuidae > Dasypolia > Dasypolia templi. The sequence goes on along the minus strand of OY743142.1, from coordinate 3,833,392 downwards.
ATTAAATGTTAATGCATTGTTGTTTTTTGTTCACACGAAACGCTTTTGTTGCGAAAGCCTTTGTCTTCTTGCTCGAATAAACTGTTAGAACTTAAACGATTATTGTTTAAGGCTATTATAATGTATTAAGTTAGTTTAAGGAACTTATTTGAAGGGCAGGTCGCATGGGTAGGGTATAGATTTATTGTTATCCAAGGTTTTTTAATAAATGTTGTCTCGCAGGTCAACCTCGGAGTTGCTTCCCGGGCTTGCTTGTGGGTGCCTCAATAAATTAAGACCAGAAACTAAGCGACTACACGCTAAAGGTACCCCCTGTGGGGTACGGACCTGGGACACAGGCCTCCTCTCGGGAAAGGGAGTGGGCCGTAATCTACCACGCGTGTCCAGTGCGGGTTGCTAAATGTCACATGTCTTCGAATATATGGTTCTTGGACATGCCGGTTTCCTCAAGATGATTTCCTTCACCGTTTGAGAGCAGTGGTGGTGAAATAATTTACACAAAGAAAAGCTCCTGTCTAGGTCCGAATCTACGTCCTACAACTCGTAAGGCGCGGCCGTCACCACTGGGCCACCACTGCTCTCAGCTAACCTATCGATACATTATAAATGCCTAAGTAGCTCTGTATGTCTAGTGAAAGTAGTAACGTGCGGTTCGGTTCGTAGACCCGCACATTCTGTCACTCGACTGTGAGGCAGTCTCTTTCACTACTTTTTACTTGGTTAAAATATGTTTTTAAATATGGTTCAAAACTGCAATATATCTGATTTGTTTCATTAAAATTTTGGTTGGCTTTATTACTTTCTGTAATTGGTGTATTTTTCGGTGTCTTATTTATCAATTACAAAATTATTCATATTATTTGGCGAATCCTCTTCTTGGTAGACCATGAACTGGTACTTTTTATCCCGATATTCCCACTTAATCGAAACTAATGCTGGTAAAACCGAGGTGAGTTTTCAAGCTAGTCTATACTAATATTATAAAGAGGAAAGATTTGATTGTGTGTTTGTATTGAATAGGCTCCGCAACTATTCGACCGATTTGAAAAATAGTTTTACCATTAGAAGCCGAAATTATGCCTGATGAACATAGGCTACATTTTTTTTCGAAATTCATGCGGACAAAGAAACGGGCGAAATGCTAGTTTTTAATAAAAAGTAATTTTCGACAAAAAAAAATCCACTGGGCCCGCGTGGTGTTACAGCGCACTCGCTCTCACAGGGGAGGTCTGTGTCCCAGCAGTGGGAACATTGTAGCCTAATTATGATGAGTTATTCTTTTAACGGGTGTAAAAACATCCTTAACGAAGAGCCGACTAGTAAATTAAATAAATTTTACTTTAAATAATACCATGATACCTGCTCCGTTGCTTGCACCCATACACAGTGTTTTGCGTTTATTAAATTTCGCACTACCTAAACATCGAATTTTCAGACCAAAAATAAACATCGATTCCCACAAATTACATATAATAATTTGATTTGAAGAATGCGTTGACGACGGCTTGTGAAGAGTCCTTTTACACCCCGTATATTGATATATAGCAACTCGATATTATAGTATATGCTACTTATACTTACAACATTGTTCATCATTCATGAATGAATGAATGATGAACAATGTTGTAAGTATAAGTAGCATAAAACCCGGACGCCGTATCCTCAGACAGATGGTTAGTGAAACGGGTCCAGACGCGGAATCTGAGGCAGATGGTTAGTGAAATAGGTCCAGACGCGGAATCCCGAGGCAGATGGTTAGTGAAATAGGTCCAGACGCGGAATCCCGAGGCAGATGGTTAGTGAAATAGGTCCAGACGCGGAATCCCGAGGCAGATGGTTAGTGAAACGGGTCCAGACGCGGAATCCCCATCAGATGCTTCAGACTTTTCTTTTATAGGAAAATATTCCTTTTCCATAATTAATTTTAGATGATTTTTTGAAGTTTCAAAATTGTTTTTCTTCATTCTGACATCTCATCTGCCAGTCATAAAACCAGCCTGTGTGTTCAGCCAAGACGTATTAAAACCTCCACGATCGAGTATGAGCGTGTCCTTATTAATTATTGTTGATGTCGAAATTCAGTTAGTAATCGGTAATTATATAGAAAATACAATATTTCAGCTAAACCTATTGATAAAAATAATTCAAGTTATATAAACCAAAAAGTAATCTTCATAGACTAAAAGAAAATTTAATACCAGTTTGACAATTGACTTGTGTCACAACAATGGAAAATGTAAACAATGAACGATTTTTAAAGAAATTATAAAAGAAATCGTTTTAGAACGATTAGTAAAATGCTAGCAAATAAAAGGATATGATACGGGATATGAATGAATGAATGATGAACAATGTTGTAAGTATAAGTAGCATATCCTATAATATATACGAAAAAGGATAACAATTTCTTAGTCAAACGGGTTGAAACCTTATTCTTAAATAAAATTTGGATAATAATAATGTACCACATTTTTTACAGTATGTATAGAGATTATGATAATCCTTATGGAACATTCCGTTTTTCGAACATTCCGTTAAAGCCTAATGAAGCAATAAAATAAAACACATTTCAATCTTCTGATGATTTATAACATCAAATAGATCTTTAAACAAAAACTCCACTTTCATGTATCGAGTAACACTTCATTTGTCAAAAACGGGGTTTTCGAGAAAGTAATTATGTATCATATTAATTGAATAAGCGTTTACAACGTGACAGCCATTTTAAATAACGATTTTTCCAATTTATTATGCTGAACTCATTAGCTTTGAATTTGTGTCAAAGGTTAAACTTCTTTTGTGAACTTGAATATAAATTAAGGTTAAACATAAAAAAAAACCTTCCACTGCTTTATATGCCTAAGCTAAAACAAAACACAACATCACGCCTGAATTCCAGTAAGGGTGAGCAGAGGTGTGTCAGACCCACAATTCAACATAACTGCTGAAAAAAACGTTTTCCGTACCCACAGTACGCAAAACCTGAAATGGCGCAAATACTCCAACCTTATTGGGCCCGTATATACGAGCCGGTTGGGGTTTAACCACTAGGGCCATGGAGTCCGACTAGTCCGAGTATCCATTTAGTTTTTTGAGACATCGCCAAGCGGTTGTACCTGGCAAATAATAAATAATGAAACAGGTAGGAAAAAACAGCGTAATATTGAATTTAATTTAGTGACTGCACGTGGCCCCATCAACTCAAATGAGATATAGCTCAGGAATTTGAAAACTTTTTTGTTAATGTTCCACTTGATTTAAATTCCTCACCCGCGCTTTCTGCTGCCTTACTTAAAAATAATGTAAAACCATGCCCTTTGGCGTTTAGGTTTCAGCATACAAACCCCCAAGCTGTTATAAAAGCTTTTAAAGATATTAAAATTAAATCAACAAAAGATCTCTGGGGATTTAACACCAGTGTAGACCAAGGAGTCTTTCCGGATCTTATGAAACATAGTAAAGTGATCCCATTGTTCAAATCCGGTGATAGTAAAGAGCTCAATAATTATAGGCCCGTGTCAATTCTGCCAGTTCTCACTAAGGTGTTTGAAAAGTTGATGCTCAATCAAATGTTACGTCACTTTAATAAAAACTCCATCTTGCATGAACATCAATACGGTTTCACTAAAGGACGTTGTTCCACTGACGCCGGTGTCACCCTAATAAGGAACATTTTTAGCGCCTGGGAGGAATCACAAGATGCCATTGGAATCTTTTGCGATCTCTCTAAGGCGTTCGATTGCGTAAACCATGAGACACTTCTGCTGAAACTGGAGCACTATGGGATTAGGAATGAAGCTCTTGATTTGCTAAGATCATACTTGAAAGACAGAAAGGTTAAAGTACAAATAAACGGCACAAACTCATTAGGGTCTGAAATATCAATGGGCGTTCCTCAAGGTTCGATATTGGGTCCATTCCTCTTTTTAGTCTACATTAATGATTTACCCTAGTAACTTAAAATCAACCGAAGATGGTGTTGTTTGCAGATGACACTTCATTGATCTTTAAAATAGATCGAAGGTCACAAAATCTTGACGACGTGAACAACTCTATTCTTCAGGTCCAAGATTGGTTTACGGTAAATAATTTGGTACTAAATGAGAAAAAAACCAAATGCATTCGATTTAAATTACCTAATGTTAGAAGTAGCGATTGTGACATCATATTGAACGGAGAAAAACTGGAATTTAGTAATCAGACGGTTTTCCTAGGAATCACGCTAGACGAGAAGTTACAATGGGGACCCCATATAACATCTCTCGCGGGGCGACTAAGCTCGGCAGCGTATGCTGTTAGAAAGATAAGACAGTTAACAGACGTTGAAACCGCGCGTTTGGCTTATTTTAGCTACTTCCACAGCATTATGTCATACGGCATTTTACTGTGGGGTCGGGCTGCTGACATTGAATCCATTTTTATTTTGCAAAAGAGAGCTGTCAGAGCCATTTACAATCTACGTCGCCGTGAATCTCTTAGGGAACTATTTAGGAAGATTAATAAAATGACTGTACCTTGCCAGTTCATTTATGAAAATATTATGTATATTAGAAAAAATCTGCATCTATTTAATAAAATAAGTGATAGACATAATATTAACACTAGAAATAAAAATAAAATAGATCAACCATTTTTCAGACTATCTAAAGTACATAGATCTTTTATGGGGTACTGTGTTAAATGTTACAACAAAATACCTGGTGAAATATTGCAATTAAAAGAAAGAAAGTTTAAAACTCATGTTAAAAAAACACTTTGTAATCAAGCATATTACAAATTAGAAGATTATATCCTTGATAAGAATGCTTGGAAACATGCTGGTCCTGCTCCATAGGACAATCTAGAGGCTAGACAAAATCATACTATTTGCTTATTGTATTGTATATTTGGTTATTTTTACTTTACTCACACACTTATTCCAAGTTAATATTTTAGGAAAATCATATATTTTTACAATTGTTTGTAAATATGTGAGCACAATGTACCTATCACGTGATTAATTTATATACCTTTGCTTTATTTTTAATTTTTTTGTACCAATAGTGGTATAGTATTTTTATTCTTGGTGCATCGTCTTCACATATAGAAATATAATTAATGTATACAAAATATTGTAAAACATTTTAAAAGAGTAACGGTGGAGTTTCTTGCCACTTCTTCTCCATACGAAACTACTTTTTGGAAGTGGCGCCTAGAATCAGTTCTATTTTTAATGTAAATTTATGGGCCTATTTGAAATAAATGCTTTTGACTTTTTTGACTTTTGTTGGTCGACTCTTCAAGTGACCAGAGGGCAGGCTGGTTTTTGTCCAAAGAATTAGTATTGCCATACAACGTGGCAATGCTACCTTTTTGGCATTTTTCATGTTTACAACGATTGTTTACAACGATGTCGTGCCTTCTGTGTCCAATCGGTTAGCAACGAGTCTCAATCGACGTAATCAATTCAAAAATAAAAACCGTTACAAGGGCGACAATCGCGGCTCAGACACGACACACATGCTTGAAGTCGCGCCGCTAAGAATCAGCACGTCGGGAATGTGGTTTTAAAGGTAAACAAATAATTGTAATACTTATAAGAAGTCTATAATTATTTGTTTCGCAAGAGCTACTGCTGAGCAGGAGGTCCTGGGTTCGATTCCCAGGTCGGGCAAAGTGTTATTGGGTTTTTGTATCTTGAATTTCTCAGTAGCAGCGCGGAGTCTGGATTTGGGCAATAGGCTCGACCCCTATTACATGGGATTTCAACAAAACTGGCGAAATGCGGTTGTAGTAATTAGAATACAATACACTAAAATAGATACACAAATATATACAAATCCTAAATAATAAATACATAAATAATAATTATAATACATTTAAAAGCAATAAACATAAATTAAGACTTCGACTGCGCGCGTTTTATTTCAATTGGCAATGCATTCCACAAACGAGCGGCTTGGACAGTAAAGGAATTTATAATTATTATAAAATATTGAAAGTTACACGTAAACGAAGCAAAAGGAGTATGTAAGGATCGTAGCTGGTGGCGTGCTGTATTTTGTGTCCATGGGCCAGTCATGTGGGTACCCATGAGAAGTAATGGCGTAAGTTTCTTATTTGTTTAGTAGGGTTAGTGAAAATGGGCATACACTTTTTATATCTGTGGAGAAACATGCTATCTCATAAAGTCTTAATCCTTAGCATCAACCTTACTTTTTATTATTCACGAGATAGATGCTTTGCTGAACTTTAATGCCTTTGAAATTATCTTCAATTCGAAGCGATCTAACCATATTCATAAAATAAACGAATATTAAAACAAAAAACTCAACCACTTTTTCCATAGGACCAACATCGTAATATCGAAACAAAATATCAGTTGTTCCATTCATTTGGGTCAAGTAGGTATTGAAATTTTGTTTAAGACAGCTGATATTTTTTTCGCGATTACGATATTGATTCCATAGAGAAAGTGGTTTAGTTTTAGGGCACAGGGGCACGTGCCCGCGAAACGGTTTAAGTAAAATAAAATCGAATCGTCTGAATGGACTGGCATGAATGCATATCAAGTCATTGCTTCAAGGATGAATGCTGAAGACGCACCTACTAAATCTTCAGCAGCAGTGGCGTTGCTACGAAGGTTCAAAGTGGTGCAGTCAGTTCATACTCGGGCCCAGAGGTATGCTCAGCCGGTGCATTGTTGAATTCGATAAGCCGATGTTGGCATTGACACTGTCGGCCAGAAAAGGGCTGTTGATGGTGGTGTGGTGATTACCGTCGCTGCCACCGACGCTTGCAGCAAGGCGGACAGTCTTGGCAACCGAGAGGTTCTCGCCGAATTTATTATAAAAATTTCACGCCCAACCGAAAGAGCTGAGGTGAGGATCATGGATCTCTGGTGGCAATAAGGAAGCTGGCATCCAACAAGCGCATGCGCTAAGACTGGACGATGGTAAGGGTTCAGATTTCGGAGTTGCGTCGTATGATGTGCTTGAGTCCGCCTCCGCCTGTTGCCTCGAGCCCGGGCACGTTCAGTGCTATGCTTGTGCGAGAGATCACAAAGCAAGAGAATGCACTTTAAAAACCTTGCGATGTTCGCTTTGTGCAGGTCATGGTCTTCCAGTGGATCATCGTCTTGGGAGTAAGAATTTCGTAACGTTATTTTTATGAACTCATATTGAGTATGCCCTGAATCGTTGCGATTGTATTATACGCTTTAACGACGGAAATACATACTACGAATTAATTATTTTACGCAACAAAAACCTTTTAAACACATTTTAATGTCAGGACTAACTAAGGTGAAACATCTTCGTCGAATAAAATGTTTAAGCATGTGTAGACATGCTTAAACATTTTATTCAATCAACCTAAAACAGACATTGCTATTTAATTTGAATAGGGCAAAAAAAGATATTCCAAAGCATAGTATCCCAGTGGGGCAAGGAACACCGTTTTTTTTTAAACCAAATAACCCTCTCGTTACGAAGAAATTGCGCAAAGCGAAAGTTTTTCTACCTCTCGCAGTAAATACAAAGGTCTATTGAGCTCTTGTGTTCCGGAACGTGAACCTGATCTCATAATAGATCTATTGTTTTCTATCACTCCTAAAGGATTTTACCATTAATTGGCGGTATAATAAAATTTATAGCTAAACTCATTTCTTTTGTCTAGGAATTGAGTTGACAGAAATGCTATTGAATTTGAGTTCAAAATGATTTTTGATTTCACGTGAAACTTTTTGAATAATTTGCCCTAAAAGCTCCTAATAAATAGGTGCTAATATTTGAAAGAGGTTAGAAGAACAGAAGCTACTGTTCTATCCTAATTATAAAGATGAAATGTTTTTTTTAAATGCTGTGTTTGTAATTGTCAGGGCAAAGTTTGTATGAAAGAAAATATTTTGGAAAATCCACCAGGAAATTCGGAAATTTAGATACTATTTTTGTATGAAATTCACCTCGGGCGACGCCGGGCACGAACAGTTTTTGTTTGTTACTCTTTCACGCCAAAACGGCTGGAACGGATTACTGGTGGACCATGACCAAGGTAAGAACAAATGCTACCTTTCATCCTGGATTGTAGACAAAGTCGCGGGCAACAGCTAGTACTTTAATAAAACTAAAATGAAATAGTAGCAGTACTTTTGTTAAAAAACTTGCAATATTGATTAAACATCATTACTATTTACATCGCCACCACCACCACCTGGCAAAGCGCAGTGATGGCAGGTGGTGTAAGGCATTGACCGCGTGTCGTCCAAGGACTGGAAGACGAACTGTCAGTGGCGAGATGAGATATAGACGAGCCTGGCACAGGAGCGTGGAGATTGGCACAATAAATAAGAGGCCTGTGCCCAGCAGTGGGTAAAGTCTGGCTGTAGGTGATGATGATGATGATTACATTAAAATGTAACTGGCAAAATGTAGTGTAGAGTCAGCCGTAAAAAGGTGTTTACATCAGCACGGATTAATTTAATTGTCTACAAATATTGTATGAATTTCATCATCATCTCTTGCTTTGCTCCTAATTTATTTGAGACTAGCTTCAGCCCGTGGCTTCGCCTGCGTGGATGGAATCAAAAAGTCTTCCCCAGGATGCTATCTATCTCCTTGCATTTTTTTTCAAATCCGTTGGGTGGTTTAGGAGTGAAAAGGTAACATACAGACAGACTTACAAATTTATATTATTAGTATGGATTGGCGCAGCTTTTCTTCTTCTTTCGTACTTCTTTATTCTTCATTTATTTATTTATTTATATATACTTTATTGTACACCACAAAATCAAATCAAATCAAATCAAAATATTTATTTGCAAGAAAATACATAATTTACAAGGAAAGATCTTATAGCCTTCAGTCACTGTATTCTGCCTGCAAGCAAGCGTGCAAAATATTTAAGTTTTTATGTCATAGTTATTATTAGTACATTTTTATTATTGCATTATTATTACATTATTATCACATTACTATCACACATTATTATTGGATTATTATTACATTATTATCACATTATTATCACACATTATTATTACATACAATTTCATTCATTATTACTACAAACAAATATAAATGACATAACAACAAAAAAAAACATACAATGGGCGGCCCTATCGCTTTCTGCAATTATTCTTCATTCTTCTTCCCTTCTAGCCATATCACCTTTACGGTCACAGTCCATTCATCGTTTATTTGGTGTTCCTCTACTCTTATAGCCATCCACATTCATAATCAAAAATTTGTTCACGATACTTTGCTCAATCCTCTGTAAAACATGCCATGGCAACCGATTTCCACCCATCTTTTTAGTTAACGGTGCCACTTGCAGATTTAACCCCTCTTAACTGGTGTAAAAAGACACTTAAACAAGCTGCGAATCACTAGTACTCCAACCATACTTGTTCCCAGTACAAAAAAAATACTTGTGGTTACGGAGATATTAAAGGTCAAAATTCCAACTTTGAGTAACGTTTTTTTACGAAAACAAGTTTCACTACTCCTATAACGTTGCATGCACATATAGTACAATGTTTTGCGTGCTTTACGTTGCGCACTTCCGTAAACAGCGACTTTTCACACCAAAAATAAAATTCGTTTCTCAACAACAGAGTTTGTAAAAAATTATACTTAACTAATTGGGGCGATGACTACTTTAAAAAATGTTGGAAAATATAATGTAATATCAAAGAAGGCATAGTAAAAATGATATAATCGAAAAAATCTGTTAAATCAATGTAAAAAGAAGATACACGGTTTAAAAGTTTTTGGAGGGGATTATTCCTGTCCTTGTCGCGCGGTACGGACAATGTACGGCGCTAGTATGAAGTTACGTAGTCGTGACGTCACGTCTAAGATAGTGCTGTCCTAGTCTAACACTTACTTTAAAACGTTTATAACTTGGCAGTTTTTTTTAACTTTTACATTTTTTGTAAAACTATTTGCAATATTTGGAAATAATCATTTTTTTTGACATAAAAATAAAAAAAAATTGTCATCATCCACCATTGTACGAGGCCACAAATACACATCAGATTGCAAAAATTCTGTCACTGACGCTACATAATTGCAGAGTGTCAAAAGAATTGTCTTATGGTAGGTAATATAGTTGATTTCCACGCAGACGAAATCGAAGGCAGAAACTACGTGTAAAGGCTCCTGCAAACAGGTGCACGCGACAGTGTGTACAATCCTTAATATTTTTATAGTGACTTTTGAGGGTTCCGAAAACAAAGGGTGCCCTAATTATTATTAAGCCTCCGCTGTCCGTCTCCGTCCTTTCATCCCTCCATCTGTCTGTCAGTGGGTTGTACTCGTATCTTATGGACTGTAATAAGTAGACAGTTAACATTTTCGCAGTGTATAGTTCTATTGCCACTCAACAAATATTATAAAATAAATAAAGTAAAAAAATATGGGGTCTCCGTGTTTTTTTCGGCGTTTTTTGCCTTGTGGTACGCAACCCTACGTGAATTTTATTTCTGTGAGTATATAAGGTGTATCTATTCATACACGAAATATTTGAAGTGGGACATCTAGAGGTCACACAGAAGCTATAGAAACGAAAAAGATTTTTATAACTAAATGTTTGTTATTTTACGTAATTATCATAATTTTATAACTGCTTGAGATATTTTGCATAAAACCTGTACGGCCCATTCTATGAATGACCCGCCCGAAGCGGCGCGGGCGCGGTGCCCGTCCGTCTACTACGTAACTCGATCTAGTCTTATTTTAATAACACAGTCATCGCTTACAATAAAAATAAATGTGAATTTAAAATACAAAACGATATAAACCTAAGTAGGTACATTATTGAATTCCCTCCTTGAAGTTTTACGAAATCAGGACCTACACAATATCTGTAAACTGGGAACTTACATCCAAATAAGCAGCTAATCAGTGAAACTAGAATTCGCATAAGATAACGACCTCTGTGAGGTTACGACTTTTACGAGCGAGTATCGAGTCGTTTCAGTCATTTCTTTTTTTTGGATCCTAGATGCGATTAAAACAAATCATTATCTAGTACCTACACATCTGTAAACTAAGTAAATACACAACAACTCGAATTTGAATAATCGAATTACCTCTGTGAGGTTACAAGTGCGTCGTGTCGACGTCAGCTGTTCGTTATCTGCCTTTCTACCATGTACAGATATGCAATCACACACACAGGCACATTATTAAAATCCCTCGTCTACAGTTATACATCTCCTAGACGATGTAAACTAGGTAGGTAAGTACTAATAAACAGCTGACGCAACTCGAATTCGCATAGGGTAATGACATCTGTCGAACTGTGCGTCGAGTCGTTATTGTCAGCTGATTGATATGTTGTGTACCTACCTATTTGTACAGACTTTCGAAAATAACCAATTATCCCACTGCATACGGTTTGCAAGTGCCTTCTAAGAATTATTGTAACAATAATTACATAGGCGTGTTTAAAATTTAGAATCAACTTATTTACAATAATTTAAAATGTACATACCTGTAGTTATTAGTTAGTAGTATAGTCGTTTTTATTTATACTGTTCACCAATTGTTGTACATATTCGGCCTGCTGTTGGACGCAGACGGCTGCACGTTTGATAATGTGTCCTTGAACTTTTAATAATGTGTCTCTATCACTAACCATCATTGCAAAAGCGTGGCTGGGGTTGTTCAGGTACTTTTTGATCATTCATAAAAGCTGCGCGACATCAAGCGCGCCGCCATCGCCATGACATCGCCCGCTTCAATGAAAGTAGTTTTTACGTAGTATTTACGCAGAAACTAGCGTTATGGATGTTACCAAATAAGAAAGAGCCAGTATTTAATAAGTGTGTCAAGTTTTATTTTTTTTGATTAGATGCTTAGATAAAAAAAAAATTTTTCGTTGCTATAGCTTCTGTTCGACCTTTAGATATCCCTCTTCAAATATTTCGTGTATGAATAGATACACCTTATATTTTTATTAAAAAACACTTTTACGCGTAAATCATATTTTTAAACTAAATCTAATACGGTGTTTCCTACTCGTATCTGACTACTCTGAGAAAAACGACCGAAACAAACTGAGAGGTCACAGTCTCTTTTAAAATCCAGTCATAATCTTGGTCAGATCATGTAGATCAGTATATGAAATGGTTTTTTGATGAAAGTGCACGCATTTGTCAGTAATCGAGCAGCTCAACTCAGAACATAAGGAGCTCAACGATTCGACGAACAAAACCAAAGAAAGGACATTTGGGTAGGCCGCATAAATTACTCAAACCGCCGCCAGATCATGCTTAAAACTAACTCAGAATAAAGAAAATAATGAAGCAATGACCCCCACCTATCCCTCACTTTCACGATAATTAATATAAATATCATTAATATTATAATTCTTCACAAAATAGTAATGTCATTCAAGAGTAAATTTAATTCATCAATCTCAATGTGGATATAAAAATCCGGAAATAATCTTGGTCAGATCATTTGAGGACCATGTGGACTGGTGTCCAAAACGGTCTTTTGAGTAAAGGACCACTCAGACTAAGTGGACCTGTCCAGTCAGTGCACGCATTTCTCAGTAACCGTGCGATCAACTCATAACTTAAGGAGCTCAACGATTCTTCGAATAATACCCAAACAAAGGACATTCGCAAGCGGTGCGTGTCCGTAGTGCGCAGGGTGCGAGCCAGCTCTAATACTGACCTGGTAATGATCGCTGAATGATTTGACTGCCCCTACATACGTCAATGCTATAACAGACATGTATAGCCAGGGCACATACTCATACGTTAATGACACTGACCTATATTTTAACATTACTTTTTTGTATTGTATTGATTTTATATGTGTCGGATCGTCAGGATTTACTTCGTTAGACTCAGACATCATGTGGGCAAAAGATGGGTTTCGTGCAATGAAAACACACTGGGCGCGATACACTGCTTTTATAAAAATCCAAATCACAATTAATAACTATAACTGCACAACGAATCGAGTAAAGTTCCGCGACGTCTTAACTCCGATGTGATCAGACACTGAATATCTTCCTCGCCGTAGGATTAAAACATCACTACTCTGTAGAGCACGCTGTTTTTAAGTTTGTAAGGTGATTTTTTGTAGGTTTGCTAAGTTTTGTTATTTTTCAAGTACGTAGGTACTGATTGACGCTACAACAGAAAAGACGTAGATGTTTTTTCAGTTTCTTATTTTTTTTTGTTAATTATTGTATTGGTGGGACTTTTGCGGGACTTGTGGCTTAACAACAGACGCACGGGTTGATCTAACAGGTTAAGCAATGCTAGGGAAGGTTGGTGCGTAGATGGGTGAACATCTTTACATTACTAAGGCCGAATGTAATACCTTCGAGCGTCGGAAAGCACTTTAAGCCTTGGACCCGGCTGACATTCGTAGATCTTATTCATTTGTAACAGGTCGTCAGGAGTCTGACAACCAGTCTTACCAAGGAGATATCCAAGTTACATTCCAAATTAGACCGTAATCGCTCACAGCACTCACATCAATCATTTGTGTTCCGATTTAGATATCACGATTTGATCACATAGATGACAGGTGTTAACAGAAAGACCGATTGGATGTTTTTATTATCATGGTCGGCGTTATCGCAAGATGGCGCATGTCATGACGTCATCTATGATGATCCGCTGGACATCGTTATCGCGCTCACGCTAATTCGAAACGGATGTAAGCCCGCTCAAAGCGATTACAGCTCAATTCGGAATGCAGCCCCAGTCACAGGGTTCCGGTCAAACAAGCAGTCGCTCCATGTAAAGTTTTAATTAATCTGCTGCATCCGGTTGGACTAGAAGCCGACTCTATCTTAATTGTTAAAATACTACGCAGATGTTGAGTACCTTAAACCCAACGAATGATTAAAATAATTTATATGCATTTTCATCTTTGTTTTATACATGGTTATAAGTAGAGATTTCATATTCGGGCGCATAATTACCTAACGTTGAGATGTTAGATAATACAGAATGCGATTCCTACCTAATATTGTAAAGAATCCCTAGCATTTTTTTTAAGTCGCTTTACTATACACCTGATTAGCTTCTGTTCTTCTTCTGGAATCCCGGGTTAAATAAAAAAATATGAAGCCACTTCCATACTATAAACCCTGAGAGGTTTTCGTTGTGTGGCTAAAACCAATTTGTTAAATGTTTGTGTTTTAGAAATAAAAAAAACTTTCACAGCGAAAAATTAACTTAAATCCGATCTCTAGTTATAAGTTATTAACCATAAAAAGACGAAGTTAATAATTATCCGTGCCATGACCTTACTTTCCTTAGTTGGGTTTTATGAATTATTTGATTCTCAGAGGATACCTCCCACACAGAACTTTAAATTGTTCTGTGCTTACTTTCTAATGCAAATTAATGTTGATTCTTAGTCACGGGTACCTAGTCTCCTCTGCCCATGTGTAAATAGGCCCTAATGAATAAAAACATTCTTTTTTTCTTTAGCTTAGGTTTTGTAGCTACTTAGTGATTAAGTTATCGTTGATAGAAAATGAATGTTATATGAGGACTTCGCTGATGAAGTGGACGTTGAGGCATTGACTGTCCGTGGGAACAAGCTGGCACGCTAGTTTAAACGGTGTTCGAATAAGGTGAAATGCAGTATGTTCAGGACATACTGCATTTTTTTTATTCGTGTACCCTGCGGTGCTGTACTCAGCGTACACTCAATGCCCTTGGAGCTGCCGAGCTGCTGAGTGTGTCTGGCACGTTTATAGAGGCGGATTGATGGCTTTGATGGCATTATGAGAAAGAGAGCGGCCTCCGTATTGCCCCGTATCCGAGCAAGATCCAACAGCATTCTGAAAGTAATAGCCGACCGGTTGGATGGTGCTTTTCTTAGACACTCGATCGCATCGCTCAGTAGATAAACATGCACTAGGGTTGTCCATTGACTGTGTATATCGATTGTAACTGTGCTTTGTAAGTCCAGCTTATTTAATGATGGAGATCCATTCTTTTTTTAAACCTTGCGATTTATAGAAAGTTATAATGACAATTTAATCTCCCACCAAAAAAAATCTGTAAAAACTAGCCAAGTCTCGATGAAGCTGCTTGTTTATCTCTAAAAAGTAATGAAATCTAGACAAAGTCGTACCAAGTCTAAGGTTCCTTAATGCGATTTCTTTATTATTATAGTTAATGTTGTGTGAATAGCCGTAACGAATTGCATCTACCTCACAGAAATCGAAATAATTTACTCAGTTCTCTGTGGCTTACCTACAAAAGTTTATTATTTATGGAAACAAGATGAACGAGACAAGTATCGAATGATTATCGAACCACTTCAAGTAATTTCATTAAAACAAACAAAAATTTATCATTTTAGGTATTATTAATAACATATCAAAAACTTGAAATACATATTATTTGAAAATAACATCACGCAGGCGCAGGTGCGATTCGAACTCAGGGCTCGCCATAATCGCTGCGCTGCTACCCAAGCACGGTAACGACTAAGCTAGCACGCCATATGTTAAGTTAGTTGAAATTATGAACAACTATAAATTACAGACCAAGTGACTGTGTGTGCATGTCTATAGTATAGAAACAACTTATAGAAGTAGGTCGTAAGTGAAACCGAAGCGTCAATCTATTGCTTTGTGAGATTGCTTATGGACTTTTGAGCGCTACTGTACTTGTAAATCTAGCTTAGCGGAAGTAGGTATACCGATTTTCCATAAGAAATATAGACTTGCACCTCCTTTTAAGGAGGTTGGATGGTGAAAGTTTCAAATGACCGGCTGTCGTTGAAAACCAGCGCTGGGGCTCTGTCTCGCATAGGGTCGTAGCATTAAGCTGAGCGATGGCCGTTTTGCGTGGATGTGACGCATATTTTCCCCCGATTTGTTCTCTTTGGTGTTTGTGTTCGATCATTGCGTCATGTTTACCGTAAATAAACGTTCTTTTCTTTCTTTCTTTCCAAGTTATTTCATTGTTTGTGTACACATTTTGGTTTGCATGCCAAATTTCAGCTTTCTGGGACCGAAGGGGAAAAAGCTGATTGTTATTTTTATGAATAAGGCGGTTACATTGTTAACTGAACTGGTAATAAAAAAATAGTATTTCTAGTTTGGATATTGAAGATTTCAATCATCCATATAATATGCTGCACAATACAGTCGAGTTCATCATACGTAACTGTGGCGCACCCAAGACCAGCACCCTAATTGCGTAACACATTTTCGTAAACGATTACGACTAATCTGTTTGATTTTGACGGTTCAAGAACATTCATTGCGTTCTATATATTGTTGAGCAGAATTTTTATCGAACTTAAGAAGCAATGGATTAGCAATCTGTTTCAAAACGATTCAGATTCCGATTGATTGTGTATTACGCAATTAGGGTGCTGTAATGATCAGTGATGGTATACACCGAGATTTCGATGCGTGTCATTCCGGCCGTTTTGTATGAAGACGTAATACTGCTTACTTTATTATACTGTTACGTGAGGGAGGTTATTATGATCAGTTGAAAACTTTACGGGCGGAAATTTAATTTTTAGGCGATTAGTAAATTAGTGTGACGGTGTGCGCTACTTGTAAGTTAGATTTCTTACTGACTAATTCCGATTTGTTTACTGCCCGTTTAGATTTTAACAATTATTTATATTTTTATGACTAATTTTGCTGTTTTTACTCGATAATAAACATGATTTTGCAATTTTACCAAAACTACAATAAACAACTGCCGCTTTAAATCAGTGCCAAAACTATTTATGATCATACGACTCAGGTAGTAAGGGTTTGGACTATAGTTACCATGTCGTCGTATCATGTGCCACGACCCACATTCAACGTCGATTAATTGTTTAAAGTCAACGAATTGTAACATGCGTAATGAATGTGGTTGAGTTCAATCTCGTTTCACTGGTCAAGATATAGTTGTCACTATTGCATATGAAATCGATCGGTCGATCCGGGAATCGACCCAGTGACAACTATATCTTGAAACATTAATCAGGAAACTGCACCACTACGGAATACGGAATGAAACGCCGATCTCACCTAGTTTTTAAAATATGATTGACGTGTAAAATTGTTTGTACAAACCTGTTAACAGAAAATAAATCATTTATCATAGGCCTATGCGGCAGCAGTGAGTGAGGTCAGGCTGTGGTTGGTGATGACGATGAATGAACGAAGTGAAATGTAAGGTGTGACGTAAAAGAGATGATTGGGTACAAGCACGGAATGGTAAAAAAGAGGGTACAAGATAACAAATGGCTCCTCTTTCACTTCGTCTCTCTTCGTCGCGTCTGCCTCGTTGGTCTAGTGGTCGCAATCGCTACTGCTGAGCATGAGGTCCTGGGTTCGATCCCCAGGTCGGGCAACGTGTTATTGGGATTTTCTATCTGGAATTTCTCAGTAGCAACCCGAAGTCTGGATTTGTGCCCGGTAGATGGCAATAGGCTCGCCCCCTATTACATGGGACTTGAACATGGCTGGCGAAGTGTGGGTGTACTATGGGTACACCTCTGCCCAACCCTTCGGGGAAACAAGGCGTGATGTTTATGTATGTTTCACTTCGTCCTTAACACGACCCTGGGAAAAATCACGGTCCATTAAATACGTACAAGTTCTTTTATTTTCATTTTGTTTATGACGGTATTATATTATTATTCTTTTGTTTGGAATATTTATTCAGGCTTCAGCTGTATTGCTTAATAACATTACCGACTGTTATGTACAAAAAGGAGTTGTGAGTAGAAATCTTAACGTATTTATTCACTCTCATTTGTTTTTTTTTGTTTTGCTTTGAATAAGTTTTTTCAATGTTTACTTAGTTTACAATAAAGCCACAATTACTTTGAAATCAAAACCCTCATAGGGGAAATTCCCGTATTTAAAAAAATATGTGATTCTTTTCTCTGTTTTTGGCATTATATTATATTATATTCTTTATTTACGGACAACATTGATTGTCTCTGAGATTCATTTTGAATGTTTCCAAGTACGGTGTTAGCCTTCAGAAGATACGCGTTTCGCTACGCGTCGGCCGTCAAGTCGTTATTCTTAAATATTTTGCAGGTAGTGGACGCGAGTCGTGCATGTTTAATCAGAAAAATTAATCAGTCTACGTGTTCGAAGAGCTGTTTCCAGGAACTAAAATGCACATTTTGTGTTTTTCTTTCATCAGTTCAGCGTAAATACGAGAAACATGAGCAACGTAATCCCATTAAATGTTTACGTAATTCAGTGCAGTATTTTTATTCTAATTAAACGCAGTCCCGTTTGTGCTGGCGACGAATGTAAACCTCATTTAGTATTAATGCGGCTGTTTTGTCGCGCTTTAATTACAAGCAAATTTGCTTTAAATTATTCAGTTTTTAATTATAATAATGGATTAAGGAAGTGACCGACTGTAAGTGGGTGTTGTAGCCTTATATTAAGTCGATGTTTGTTTACTTAAAAATAGGAAGTTTATTAACTTCAAATGAATAAAACTATCTACATTGTTTTATTCATTTGAAGTTAATAAAATTAAGAAAGACGTCAAGCCGGAATCGGATGATATGACCTATCATTATAGTTAAATGACGGGTATTAATAAGAAAAAACGAGAAAATCTACTGCCTGTGACGGTCTTTTAACTCCTGTTGTTGCAAATTTTAACTTTTTTTTACCCGACCTATTAACCTACTCCGGCTTGAGGTCGACTTACGGGACACCCAGTATAAATAGCAGTAATAAATCGTTAACAAATTATTTCGTATTTGTATACTGATAAATGATTACATTTCTGTAAGTAGGTTTGTACAAACACTTTAACTCGTTTTTTTTTTTTAACGGTTGCCCCACACTAGGAATTACTCCTGTATCGTGGGTGCGTTCACAAACATAAAAACTCACATACTCAAAACACAACCCGAAACAACTATTTGTGGGTCATACAAATATTTGTTCCGTGCAGGAATCGAACCCGCGACACGCAGCGCAGCAGCCGATCGCTCAACCACTGCGCCAAGCGTGCCGTCAAATTTAAACTAGATGAGGCGTGACTAACTATTGCTTTAACGGGTTGGGCAGAAAGTGTTTCTAGAATGGCACTATAGTAGTGCCATTCTGTAACTACCTCACCGTGAAGACTTAGATGAAGTGAGCATGGAGTTAGCTGTCAGTGCCACTGATGCTAGGGATTGTCTAAGACGAGATGACACTGACAGCTCACTCCACGCATGTCTTCACGGTGAGATTTTTACAGAATTGACATGCACA
Organism: Dasypolia templi; assembly: GCA_963555695.1. Classification (NCBI taxonomy): domain Eukaryota; kingdom Metazoa; phylum Arthropoda; class Insecta; order Lepidoptera; family Noctuidae; genus Dasypolia; species Dasypolia templi. Next base: position 3,814,174 of record OY743142.1, on the reverse strand, counting down.
CATTGGTACACACACATTTTGCCAGTTCCGTTTAAGTCCAATGTAATAAGGGGCGAGCCTATTATAATGTTATATGATTAATGTTGATTATGATTAAGACAAACAAACAAATTACTCAGAGACAGACATATTTATTATATAAGATTGCTTTATAAATGCATATATTGATGTAGGTTTAGTGTACCTATCCACATATTGACCAATATAATGACTTTCATCATTCTGCTTATTCGGATTAACAAACTCACAACGCCCCGTTTATCTGTTTCATGTTTTCGGTCAAACTATAGAACTAGTTTTGTTGAGATTGTACCTAAAAATTCAAAGCATTCATATCGGAATGTTAAAAAATATGCCTTAGAAAGTCTGAGGCAAAGCTAGTAGCGCCTAATCTCCTAAAAAACTAAGCAAAGAACACAAACTTGCTATTTAGGTTATTCTGTGGTTAGTGGGTCAGTGCTAAAATACTGCTGGCACATAAAGAATTCCATTCACTTTGTAGGAGAAAATTTGAGCTGTATGCATACCTACGCGACCACGAAAAATCTGGAATGTGCTTTTCAGGGTGCATAAGATTAATAATTTAAGTCTGGATTCCCGAGATGGTAGTTTCGGGCTATGAGATTAGCGGGAAAAATTTTACGATGGATTTTTAAAACAAATTTTTAGAAAGAATGTCGTTATTATTTAACCGTATTTACAGGACCGTGTGATATTTCGCTTTTGTTTTTAGAAATGGTAACATACCAAGTCTCGCCCATAGCCTCAATCATTAAGTAGGCGATCGGATTTTGAACCATCTTTAGTTGATAACTAAATCATAATGTTTTAGAAAGCTCTCAATTGTCTATGTATCTGGAGCACTGTACGTGTATCTCTCAGGAATTATAGAAACTAAAATCTCAAAGAACGAAAATGTTAAAGCCTTTTGATAACTGTCCCAAGTTCCAACATTATCTCATTCAAGTATCTATTTCTTTATATTCATCTGAATAAACTCGCCGTTTTATTTTTTAAGGGCTTCCCACTGATTTCTTTCTAAGGAATATCTATAAATTATTGCGCATCTAGAAGAATTGCTTTTGGTAGTAATTTTAAACCTGTTGCATTGAAAGATAGAACTTGGCTGATTTCTTTGATAGAAAGAAAGAGTATTTTATTCTGTATATTGTGCTTTAGCTTCAATCTGTACTTTCAAATATATTTTATTTTCAGTTTTATTTGCACATCGTACGTACTTACGTACCAACAGTACACCCACATATGTTTTACGTTTTTTTTCTCAGTTAGTTTCAATCTTAATCTTGGTCTGACAGTTTGAATAATTTATGCGGCCTACCCAAATGCCCTTATCTTTGGTACTGTTCGTCAATTCATTGAGCTCCTTAAGTTTTGAGTTGAGCCAGCTCCACCTATTCTGTGTGGTTCTTTCTTCAAAAGATCATTTCAGACAGCAATCCACATGGTCTTCACATGATCTGACCACGATTATGTCTGGCTGTAAAATTACCTCTGAGTTTGTTTGCTCTTTTCTAAGAGTAGTCCGATAATAATTTTGATCTCATCTAGTTTCTAAAATATGATTGACGTGTAAAAGTGTTTGTATAAACCTACTAACAGAAATAAAGTCATTCTTCATTCACACTTTTGCCTTCGGAGAATCAGGCGTTTTATTATGTGTGTGTGTGTGTGTGTGTAATATACCTACACAAATATTTTAAATTTGTAAGCAACTCTGTCTGTATGTTACCTTTTCAAGCCTAAACCACTGATAGGATTTAGATGAAATTTGGCACCATGACTTGGGTAAAGACATAGGCGACTTTCATCTTGGATCGCAGAAGGTTAGAAGGTTTTTGCAAGTAAAGTTTTATGTCCGATAATAATAAGCTGAGATATATTGCAATGGGTAATTAACATTATTTGTCGTTTATGAAAACAATTAGATAACTCAAATAATTTATTTTAAATTAGTTCTTTTGAACGTAAAAAAATACAAGAAAATAGAATTAATTTTAGTTGGTCTTTAAAAAAGGTAGATTCGTATGGAGGAGAGAAACTCCACATTTACTTTTCTGAAATGTTTTACAAAAGTTTTTATACATATTTAGCATCATGCCATTATCTGTATTAACAGTATTTCATCGTATATACCTACACGTCAACTAAATTATGTACTGACTTATTAACCAATTCTTTTCTTTTCAGATTTCTGGATTGCAGAGGAGAACGGACAATAGATAGGTAAGCATGATTTCTGTAATTAGTAAATAATTTTATCTTAAATCCCTTTTAACGCTTAATATAATACCTTTGTTCCTGGAAAACAAAATAAACATACTACAGACAACAAAAAAAAACATGTGGGAATCGAACCCTTAGCCACGACCTATAATTTATTTATTATACAAAACGGAAAGAGCTCAATCAGTGAACTAACCCGAGCCAGATATTGTAGTACTCCATTCTTCGATAATAAATCGTTTAACTCACGGGCAAACCCAGTGTACCGTCAAAACGAAAATAAACGTAATTACTTAATTGTATTAAAAATTGATTGAATTTTGTTAATGTGCAAACGTTTTTGTTAATCAAAAGTTACTAATTGTATTGTTTAGTAAAATTTATGATGTAGCGTTTTAGAAACTCGTAGTTTTTAGGCATCCGTACCTAAAGGGTGCCAACGGAACTGACAAAAGACTTGTTTTCACAGAATACTTTCCTGTTACTATGACTTTTATCTAGGCTATAAATAATAATAAGGTAAAGTACACCTAGGTATATTATAGGTTATTTTTTTGTGACCGCACTTCTTATTTTCATAAAGCATAATTGATTAATGTTTATTCAGTCATCAATTCAATTAATTTTTGTATTAATACTATAAACTTTACGTCTATAGGCATTGCCTAAATGATATATCAGACCACAAATTTCAATTACCGCGTCAAGAAATGGTAATTAACTTAAAAATATTACTTATAAATAAAACATTAATGACCAACTTTTCTAATAACTCCGTAACTATTACTACAATTACTGATAATCACGACGAAAGAAGTAAGAAGTAAAATAATTGTTAAGTATGTTTGTGTTACTTATACCCTTCTTACTACCGAGTGCAAAATGGAAAGAAGGAGTGTTATCCACCTCAACAAGGTAACTTTATCACAGTAACAGATTCATCCGCCAGAATTACTTTGCAAGCTTTACTTGATATCACAGCAAATAGAATACTAAAATCCCTACACGATGACTTAAAAGGGAAAGAAATGGTTTTAATATCCAAATGGGCTTTTGACGGAGCATCCAGCCAGAGCAGGTATAAGCAAAAATTGGATTCTGCCCAAGATGACTCCAGTATTTTCATGACTTCACTAGCACCATTGAAAATCACATGTGAGGGGAAGACCCGAAAGTTTGGGAAAATCCGAAACCTTGTTCAGCAGCATTTTGTCGTCCGGTGCAGTTTACATTTGTAAAAGAAAGTGAGGCAGTCGTGAGGGAAGAAGAAAGACAAATGAAAGAAGAAATATCCGCTCCTCGACCAACAAAGTGCAGCGGCAATACGATCAATCATATTCTTCTTATGACCATGATCGATGCCAAGATATGCACTTACCTTTCAGAAGCTAGATCGAACGCAGCTTGTTACATTTGTTTAGCTAAACCGTCTGAGCTAAACAATTTGGGAGCTATGAGAAGAAAGACGACATGATGAAGTTCGGAATCTCGTCACTGTATGCTCGTATAAATATGATGGAATGCCTCTTACACATTTCGTACCGGCGAGATATAAAGAAATGGGCAATAAAAGAAAAAGCTGACAAAGATGCAAGGGACGCAAGGAAGAAAATTATTCAAAATTGCTTTAAAACCGAACTCGGCCTACTTATTGGTGTTGTGAAGCAAGGCTATGGTACTACCAACTACGGAAATACCGCAAGAAGATTCTTTGAAGATCCAGAGAAAACTGCTGCCATCACAGGTTTGGATGCAGAGCTGATCCGTAGATTTGCTGTCATCTTACAGGCAATAACTTCTGGAGAGCAAGTGAATGTTGAGAAATTCAAAGATTATGCTTACTAAACTGCTGAAAGATACGTGGCATTATATAATTGGTTCTACATGACGGAAACAGTACATAAAGTGCTTCTTCGTGGAGCTGATATTATTGCTTGTAACTTAACTGTACCAATTAGGAGTCTTTCTGAAGAGGCATCGGAAGATTCAGGGAACACAATTCCCGTAAGAAGAGCAGAGTGAGTTCCAATGTGGATATTTTTAATTTCCTTCTTCTTTCGTCGGATCCACTTATATCATCAACAAGACCCACTTTGGACTTTAAGCAAAAGAAAACTTTCATTGAGGATACAAAAACTTTATTAAAACTTCAAGAAACTGAGTTCGATTTTGTACATGTTTCCCAGCTAAACTCAGACTGATTCTGAGTCGGAGTCGGACTCCGATAACAATGATGCAGAATAGATACCATTCTATAATATTATGGAACTCCTTTCTTTTTTCTGTTGGTTTCGGTGAATTATTACCATTTTTGTTTTGTATGTAATATTTTTATTTAGTTTCTTACGTGTGCAATAAAACTAATTTATTAAATACTTTTTTCTCTATGCAAACCTATTAATGACATACTTAACAATTATTTTATTTCTAACGTTTTTCGTCGTGATTATCAGTCATTGTAGTGATAGTTACGGACTTATTAGAAAAAGTTAGTCATTATTGTTTTATTTATAAGTAATATTTTTAAGTTAATTACCATTTCTTGACGCGGTAATTGAAATTTGTGGTCTGATAAATCATTTAGGCAATGCCTATAGACGTAAAGTTTATATTATTAATACAAAATTAATTTTGAAAATCAAAATAATCTTTGTCAATTTAAAAAAAAAAACTCGCACCTTTGGCTGTGTCATGGCGTATGTCAAACAATTCCAAATAATATATGGATTAATCCCCTGAAAACGAATAACGGCCAATTGTGCGAGAGCGGAGATATGATGATTTTTCTTACCAACTCCATACAAATAAAAAATAAAAATTGTGCTGTTTCCTGTATTATTCCATAATCATGATATATTTAGGCATGTAGTTGGTCTTTCAAATCATATTCAAGCACTTCAAAAGTCGACACTTGAAACATTAAGATTATAAGTCAAGCCCACAGTGCGACGCACCGCGTCGCATCGATATTCTTGATTTCCGCTTCACGTTCTTTCTGTTTTTTCTTTTGCTCTGCTCCTAAGGGTCGTAGCGTCATCTGTAACTTCCTCGAGAATTGGGCTACCGAATCCAAAAGTATTTTTTAAAAATTCGAGTTACATTTTCAGAGATTAGCCACGTTCAAACAAATAACTCTGTATATTAATATTATTTTATAATTTTATTTGTAAGTAGGTATAACATAGCTGCGATTAACTTCCTTCGAACACCTTATCCTGAATAAGCATGATTCTATAGTCAAACCATTAAACAGGGCCAAATTCAGCTTGACTAGAATAAAATAGTACACCAATTAGGCTCTCAGACAAGCAAAACGCGAGGGAAAGCGCTTTTGCCACGTGATGGCATTCGTAGTTCGGTCATAACATAACACCCGGTCTTCCACATTCCGCATCTAGTTTGTCCCAGACGCCTTTAAAGGATCGTCATAGAGGCATTAATTTAAAAATCCACGTGTACTCAATGAAGTAATAATATAAATTGACTCGTCATACACGAACATTAGTGCACTCAAAAACAGCGTTAGCCATGCAATTGTATGTACTAGTCCGTAGCTACACGGCCTACACGTACATACAATCATACAGTGCGTGAAGAAAAAGAAAGACCCATACCGATACCTGTTGTTAGAAAGAGATGAATATACATAATTTGAAATGTCAGTAGCTGCTGCATGTTCATTGCGTCAACAGCAAGTGACAGTTTCAAGTCGGGCAATTGCCTTGCTTTTATCTTGCCAATAGAGCGCGGGTAACACACCTAAAGGTAAAGACATTATTGTATGTAATTACCTTAAACAATTCAAATTTAATAAAACAGTTTGAAAACACGTAATGTTAAAACACAGTGTGCTAATAATACTTGCACCCCCCGCTACGGTTTACACAAATAACCTAAGTAAACCTTAAACCCAGTGCTTTCATAATACGCGCTTGAAATCTCAATTAGTGTTCTAAGTTGATACAATATGTGGATTACAGAACGTTTTAGGGTGATAATGCGATTTATGTAAAATTTTAGTTTGTTGAGGGTCGAGAATTTTAAAGCATCTGATAAAAATGTAAACAAATGGATCATAGCGTCTGCCACTTACAAATTGAGTCCTTTGATTTGATCATGCGTCCTACGAGCAGTATGTCCTATTAGAAAAACGTCATATTTGTTACTCTTTTTTTTGTTTTTTAAACATGGATGAAAACAAAATGTAAACAGAAACATCACAAAAACCTCAATAGTTTTGTCCGGAAGTTGAAACACTGTTAAGGAATCTTACTACTAACTTATACAAAGTAAATAATTATTTATGAAACACAGTTTACACAGTTACCTACCTTATAAAACATTGTGAGGTAGGTAGAAATATTAACTAAAAAAAGGACAGAAATGACGACAGTCCACGCCGGCGTGGACTGCCGTCATGACTGTGTTTTTTTTAAATCTTCATTGTTAATTTTAGCATTTATTTGAAAGGTAAGACAGTATGGAACAAAATATGAAACAAAAGAATTCGTTTATAAACCCATTTTCTGAATTCGCCTTTTAATAGATGATTTTTCAATTACAATTCAATAATGTTGTTCAAACAATTCGGTGCTTGGAGGAGTTCTATGTCCAGCAGTAGACGTCATTCGGCTGAAATGATGATGATGATGATACGGACCAATAATGATTATATAGTCATGTTTGGAAAAAAATGGTCAGATGTAAAGTTGAAACCTTGTGAATACAAATGAATAAGTTACTCCCTTGAGTGACTGATTGCGTAAGGATTTAACCTAAACTCGGTTAGTTTACACTTTCAGCAAATACTTTTTAAAATACCGTAGATGCCTTAGCGTTGGAGGCTTGTGATTGTTACGCCTACATAAATGTGTGTTTTGAAGTATTTCGACTAATTTCGGACTAATTCAAACGGTGGAGCCTAGTGCGAACTATGCAGTACCACATTGTTGATTCATTCTTGCTATTCGCTTTTCGAATCGAATTTTGTGCCAAGTCCTTGTGCTGGATACAAAAATTGTTAACAAAAAACCGGTCAAGTGCGTGTCGGACCACGCACAATACACCTTCCGTAACGAATTTATCCCAAAAACATAATTAATATTGTAGTTGAATTTTTTTTTCTCAAAGTAGTAAAGCCTACTTAGCTGTGATAGTTCTTCCTTTTAACTTTGGTATATATACTATTGCCGTGTTTCTTTTCATATTTCCATCCATGTAGCTGGCAGGAGGGGGGGACACCTTTTAATTTTTATTTATTGGGTAGGAAATCATTAAATGACTTCTCCCACCCGTGTTCCTTCAGTTGCCTGTGCCAGGGCCACGTTATCTCTTTTGAACAACCCGCGACCCTGGCAAGCATCGGCCCTATCGGACCCCGTCACTATGTGGTGACATTTCTTAGTTGTGTGCGTGGAACACGACGCGCCGTTGACCCAGGCCTGGTCCTTACTAGCCGGTAAGCTTGGCAGCCGGGAATCTGCAAGCGACTCCCGACGTCCAGGGCGTCTCCTGCGGCGACTAGGGGTGTGAGGGCGCAAGGCTCTCTCCCTCACGCGCTCCACCTCCTCCTTCGCGAGCATTACTGCTTCGCTGAAGAAGATGTCGGCTTCCCATTCCCTCTCGCTCCGACCAGGGCCGGACGCGATGACACGGCTGTGCTCCACTCAAGCTGGGAGCAGACCTCTACCGTATGCTCCACCGTGCCCTCCGGGCGATCCACACAATGGTGACACCCGGGCGTTTCCTCCCGCCTTATGCGAAACTGGAACCTCCCGAAAAAAACCGTGTCTGGTGAGGACCTGTGTCAGGCGGAAGGTGAAGAAGCCGTGGCGCCTCTCCAACCACTCCTCAAAGAGGCGACATGGAGGTTGCGACAATCGCAACCTCCATGTCGCCATGAGATCCCGCGGCAATGGAGGTATACCTTGGCGTGTTGCTTCCTCGCGCCACTCCCATACAGGCGCGAGGGCTTTTGCCTCCAGATCCCATGGTGGCGATCCGGCAAAAAGGCTCGCCGCCTCGCAGGACTCAAAGAATGAAGAATGCGCCCACACCGGTGCCCCGTAAAGGACCAAGTACCGCACAAACCCCGCGTGTATCCTCCGGCAGTAGGCGTTTGGACCTCCTAGATTTGGCAGGAGCCGCTTCAAGGCAGCCCCAGCCCGCTCCAGTTTGGGAACAAAGGTCAAAAATGCTCCACGAAGTTCCACGGGCTGTCGAGGACGAGTCCCAGGTACTCCATCGTTGACTCGAACCCGATGTGCACCCGTCACGCCGTTATTTGGGAACCAGACTGTGGCGCGTTCCGATGACCATGAAAACACATGGACTCGGACTTGCGAGTCCCAATTGCCGGATCCTCTCGACGATTATAGCAACACTGCGTGTCGCTTGTTCGGCCGCCGCCTGTTGCGACCTCCCTTGTATCTCTCTATCTCGCGACAGAGGTAGGTCGGCATTCGGTGATACCGAAATGCCTCCCTGATGCCCCTCCAGGGCAGGGAATTGAAGGCATTGGCGATGTCTAAAGAAAACTCCAAGAACCCACCCCGGGCCACAGCATCCCCCGTCGTGAGGACTCGCACGCGCATGATGGCGTCCACCGTAGAGCGCCCCCTGCGGAAACCAAACTGGCTCTCCACCATCCCAACGACATCCCACACCATGAGAAAGACGAGTTTTTTTTAAACTTAATTGTAAGGCCAACCCGATAAAGTTGAGCGGCTTTTAAATTTTTGTATAAGGTTCATATTCGGTTTGCGCAAATATTAATATAATTAAAATTATGATTGTATTGTATTGTATTATATTTCCGAATTTCAGAAGCTCAAATCGCCTCCGCCGGAACGCTCATATTCTTTGCCTTTTGTATAATGTGCTCTTTTTCCCTTCCACCCCTCTCTATCTCAAGGAACGTTTCGAGTATCTTTCCACACGAAATTTCTGATGTCATCAGAAAACTTGAAGCTATAGCCTATGCATTCCACAACTTTCCTCGACAAATCGTTTACGGTCTAGGCCGCTCGTTTGTGGAATGTATTGCCTGTTGAAATAAAACCCGCGCAGCCGTAACATGCATTTAAAAGACTTGTGAAGGAACATTACTTGTCGTTGTGATCTTGTTCTCGTATAACTGTAACTATTTCTAATATTCATTTCATTTTGTTGATTATATATTTACAACACACATAACATCACGCCTTGTTTCCCCGAAGGGTTGGGCAGAGGCGCACCTGTAGACCCACATTTCGCCAGTTACGTTTAAGTCCCATGTAATAGGGGGCGTATGTATTTATGCATCTATTTTTTAAGATAGTATATTTATGTGTATCATCTATTTTATTGTATTGTATGTTATATATAATATTCCACAAAAATAAGTGTGACGCAGATAATTGAGGACTACCATTCCTCCTGCGACAATGACACAGATCGGACCTAAACAGGGAAAAATCAGACAGAGGCCACTCACACAATCCATATCCATTACCCGTAGGCGTGACCCTTGAGGTAAGTACAAAAAGGTCAGCTATTGTTACTAGCACTAGTTTTACAATCTTGTGGATTGCTGTATGTATCTACATGAAATATGCGAAGAATAACATATTCCAACAATGCGTGGCAGCATATCTGAAGCTCCCCCTGAAATTACGAAAACTCATACGTTTTTCGTAACAACCTTCAGACGTCCTTAAATAAATTAGCCAATAAAATGGTTCGTAGAAAAATTTCTCATTAACCATATCGAACACTCACAATAGTTAACGAGCAATACCAAAGTATGTAGACAGGATCGAGTAAAAATTGACCTTCAGAAACTATTAATGTAGGCTTTAGTAATGAAAAAAAGTATAATTATTGGTAATTGACTTTTCATTTGTAGTCTAGTAGTTTTTCTTTTTATTAGACTGGGTAAATAGTGAAGTTCAATTATAAAAGTTTTGTTGGTCTGCTGTGTCTCTAACTAAATTATAAATGTATAAATTTTTGAAGATGTTTGATATTCTATGACGTATTAACAGCCAAATGGATTTTGATATAATTAGTCTCAGAGATAGACCATCACCTGCGTTGCTTTCATATCAGTGATTAAAACAAATGGTCGCTTGTCATTTTGGTTACACAGTTCGAAAAATAGACGTATGCTCAATTTTTCCTGGCATTTCGTTCACTCTACTATATCGTCTCAAACAGACTGGAATTGGTTTCCTACGTAAGAGGAGTTACGCAATTCGAAACTCGTAAAATATAGCAAAAAGCTATGGAAACCAGGCGACTAATCTCGATCATAAGCCGAAAATGTGTCACGCAATAAGGCTGCTGCACAGCATAGCATATAAATATGTTTGACTAGGTATAATAATTCTCAAGTTCGAATTTCGGCCATGGCGGCCAATCTCAGCCACTGACGCGGGAGATAGTCGTAGAGTCGTAGGAGGTAGTAGTAGTAGTATAGTGCACAATCGTATGCGCAGACATAGATGCACACACTCTTCACTCACTCCCCTTTTTCGAAGACGGACGGCAACTCAACGCGTCCGGAGAGAGATCAAGCGCAGCACCAACGGCTGAAGAGCAGGGCGACGCTCGAAGTGTCCATACAAACGTAGTACCTAAACCATTAGCAATGTAAGCATATTTCTATCATATTATGCTTATATTCAGATTTAGACAGTATTTATCTAGGTTCTTACATCTTTTTTTTTTCAAAAAAACTTACCGAAAATGAAGTTAAAAAGTGTGAAACACAGTAATTTCGCACTTTTTCACAGAGTAAATGACATGTTTTATTTGTACTATAAACAAAAATATCTGTAATGTTGTTGTATTAAAAATATATACATAGCTCATATTATCAAGTTACGAATAACCGAAAAAAACAGGAAATAAGTCCGTAAGACTTATTATTTACGATATTTTTTATTTATGATTTGGTTTGGTTGCCGACATGGGCTCCGAACGTTGGGATGTATTTAATAGTTAGTATTATCCAATGATATATTATAAGTTACCTACCTACTACGTTCTTAGTTACTAAGTGTTTTGGATAGACATTCCCAAGCAATAAGTGCCGATTTCACCAATGAAAATGTACGCGATCATCACTTTTAAACCTAGTTCAATAGTTGTCATTGTCAATATTCCATAACAATTTTGACACTGACAGCTCTTGAACGCATTTTAGTTGTGCTGAACGCGTTCAGTTTCATTGGTGAAATTGGCACTAAGTCGGTTATCGTAAAACTCAAGTTTTACAAGAAAAAAATATTTTTATTTTTATTGAATACGTATATTTTCAAGGACTCGAAGTATTGCGTTCATTGATACATCAACTGAAAGCATTTTCTTTGTGTACTTCAATTACGATGTCAACATTAATTTATGTGTGGGAAATACTTTGCAATTTAAGAAAATAAAATTTGCAAAAATAAGACAAGTAAATTGTTCCACATAATGCAGTAAGTTTGTTGAAAATGTTGATACGTAACATTACAATACGGACTTATCTAATGTTATTTCTTACTAGCTACCGTCCGCGGCTTCGCCCATGTGGAGTGTTGATGAAAAATAGCCTATGTTCTTCCCCAGGCTTCAAACACAGTTCATTGGATTAGCCGTGAAACGTCACAGCCCCGCTGTGCGCACCACTCGCGGTGTCCGCGGTGTTTACGTACTTAGTTCGCAATAAACAATTGACTTTGACTTTGACTTCAGTAACCTTTGAACCATCCGTCCAAATGAATAAGTGTAAAAACAAAGTTTACCTACATCGAACGCCAAAGGCGATAAAGGTATTCATTTTGATAAGAAATAACTAAATAACCTGACTAACTGGCGAAATGTGGGTGCAATATAGCTACACCTCTGCGCAACCCTTCGCGGAAACAAGGCGTGATGTTATGTTATGTTATGTTTATATTAAGTAAATACTCTAAAATGTGTATTGCAAAAACAAAAAAGCAATTCATTTATGGGCTCACTATTTGGCTATAATAGCTTCCACATAAAAGGTAGATGTATGCCGTCGTGGACTTTTATTCAGAATAACACATAGACTATAGCTATATTACTGTTTGGTTTCATCAAAATTCGTTAAGTAGTTTTTGCGTGAAAGAGTAACAAACATCCATCCATCTATCCTCACAAACTTTCATGTTTGAAGTAGTATTGTAGGTAGGATAGAAAGATTAGTAGGATAGTAGGATTTCAAAGACGATACGTATTTTATTTTATTTTTTTGTTTTGATTATTTTAGATTGATACAGTCTCAGTACCGTTACAAACCGTTGCAGTCGAAAACGAGACCGGGGGACAAATACATATTTATTAATCAATTATTTACTTTTAAAAGCTTGTAAGTTCCCATATCGGTTTCAGCTGACTCAAAATAATTCGACAATAACCACGTTCTAACATTTACTAAACACTGCACGATTCATTTACGCCATTATTTCGGTAATAGCAACTTACGAAATTCAATACTTTACGCAAAACAGTTTTATATTGATATGTAAAGATACTTTTCTTGTCGTAATTTTTGTTTTGTATTTCCCTACAATAAAAGTGTTATTCATGATATCTTTGTAAATCACACTACGAAACATTAAAACAAATTACTAAGATGTATCCCAACCCGAATGACGAATTAGATATAACAATAAAAAGTCCAATTTTACTGACTTATTGCTTGAGGGTATCGACTCAGCCCAAGAAAATAAAGGCATTTTTTTCTTGGTTTGAGTTTAACACTAGTAGGTACCTAAGTATATTTTGCATAAATTAGTATTTACCTACCTATCAGGTAGATAGGTTATAGGACCTATGAAGCGTCATTATTTCGTCCGTTTCTTTAGACCATATTTGCACGGACGAAAATATCTCGCTCCGGGATTTTATCGCGCACTGCATTTTCAACTCTTTGTGTTGAACCGAGCATTGAGAATCTAACAGAGTGCCAGCGCGTCGACTAAACACTGTTGGATTTTCAACTCTCGGTGCTAAGCAGTGCGATGAAGATCCAGAGCGCGAAACAATGCCGCCCAATTTTTCACGGCGTAGGTAATTATCTCAAGGACACTGAGGGCCTAGACAAAGTAACATTCGTAACATTCGATTAGCCATGACGCTGGTAGAAAAGCCAAAAAATGTAGATGAGATGTAGATGATGATGATGTGGGGTTGTCATAAGCTATCGAATCGTCACGTGATCATAGGTCATATCATATTTCATTGATTATTTATTGTCATCTATATATATAAAAATCAATGCCACTTTTCGTTGTAATTTTATAACTCAAGAACGGGCTCACCTATCCAAACCAAATGTTTAGGCTTTGTTCGGACTATTTAGTAGACGGTTTATGTAAAGTTTGCACAAAATCGGTGGAGCGGTTCTTCATTTATCACATTTTTTGTAACAAACGAATTCAATAAATGGCGGATAATTTATGAATGGGGATTTATACCGGCAGATTTTTTTTACCGTCTCGAAAAAAATATGGTGTGTTGTGTAAGTGGAACAGAAACCACACACGAGAATATTTGCTTAGAACCATTGAGATTGTAAAAGTCCCGAATATCCATAAAAAGTCATGAAAACTGTCCATCCTTACGGCCCGTGCGTAAAACTAATAAAGGCCAAAATAGGGAGATTAGCTGCGATCCTGCATGAATGAAAATTGTACGTGCGAGCGAGGACGTCGACAGGTCGTTCGGTCGCCCCGTTGCTAAGCAACGACGGCGTACGCGCCTGTTTTAGCGTTCTGCACAAACACGTACAGAGAAACTTGATGTGTGCGAGTTCACCTACGGGATCAAGTCGCGTCGACGAAATGTTATGTACACAAACAATGATTATCCGTGCGTGGTGACTAGGTACTCTATGGTCTGTTGGCCGTCACTAACTAAACCATCCAAGGTCGAGGTGCCCGTTTGTTTACATTATTACTTTGTGATTTCGATCATTCCTTCATACTTTTGTGGGCCGTCTAATATGCTGTAGTTTCGTAGAGTAACGTACAATTTTAACTGTTTTCGTAGTAAATTGATAAAATATTTCTAATTGGTTTTGTAGTCAATCGTATAATACGACATTCTAGGCGTATTAAAAAGATCGAAATGAACTTATTTACAAATTACACTGATTGATTAAAAAAAAAAATATTTACAAAAAAAAATAGTTACCTTTTTAGCGATATCGCAGTAATTGTTCAAAATGTCCACCGTTTCTTTCTAAACATACACTAGCACGTCTTTGCAAATTGTTTGTTAAACTTCGAAGCGTGTCTCTATCACTCTAACATTAAAAGCGTATATTATTCGCTGTTTTAAATCATCAACACTTTGAGCTTCTTCGGTATACACTAAACGTTTTAGTTCGGCCCACAAATAAAAGTCTAAGGGTGTTAGGTCTGGTGACCTCGGCGGCCAGTTCACAGGTCCACCGCGACCTATCCACTTATTACCGAATTCACTATCGAGATATGCACGTACAGATCGTTCGTAGTGAGCTGGACATCCGTCGTGCTGGAAGTAGATGTCTCGCAGGTAGAGCAAAGGAACGTCATCCAGCAAGGTGTCAATGACGGAACGTATCATTTGTAGATGTAGACGTTATTCCCGTCAAACGACCTTCTATCCAAACTGGACCAATTATGCGATCGTGAATTATCGCTGCCCAAACGTTGACACTGAAGCGAACTTGATGTGCATCTGGTGGGCAACTGCCCGATGTTTGCTGTCGGGAAGTTGTATATATGCTATCTGCGCGGTAAACTCTGCTTGCGCGATGCAGGATTGATGCGTTTGTTCGCATGTGGCGGTGTAGATGCCGCCACATCACTCCCCTCCGACGTTGACGATCATACTCGGGGTCACCAGTTTTGGGATATGAGGAACAGGGTGTAAAGTTCACTCATACTCTTGGAAAAGGGAGAACAAGAGTATGAGTGAACTTTACACCCTGTTCCTCATATCTCTTCACTGGTGACCCCGACGTGATGAACATCATCCCAAAACTGGTGACCCCGAGTATGAACGTCAGCGCAGCCTTCGTGCAACTACTTCAGCGTGAGGTCATCATCATCACTCCCGCAAGTCACACAGCCAGCCAGCAACCACGGCTTGAACAGTTGTCCTGACCATCAGCATGCAGCGCAAGCGCATACCTGGTCATCACCTTCAGCCTCATCAGCAACCTTGGCATAGCACACTGCACATTCGGCCGGTCCACAAGCAGAGTGCTTAATCCCTCTCCTGGTCGACATCAGCAGGCAGCCACCCCGACTCACTGGGGCATCTTCGCAGACAGTTCCGACTCACCGCGAACTATGCGACACCCGGTTCCAACCCACTGGAACCCAACTGGCATTGGCAAGCATCGCAAGATACAAGACTTAGTCCACTATCGACCTCCGGTCTTCGGAGGGGAGTGATGTGGCGGCATCTACACCGCCACATGCGAACAAACGCATCAATCCTGCATCGCGCAAGCAGAGTTTACCGCGCAGATAGCATATATACAACTTCCCGACAACTATCATCGGGCAGTTGCCCACCAGATACGACGTCCATCTGGTCGGAGGATCCACCCTTTTCCAAGAGTATGAGTGAACTTTACACCCTGTTCCTCATATCCCAAATGCATGTTCTTTAATTTTGTGTGGGTTTTGGAAACTCCACTTCCAGCTTCTGGCATGACTGGGTAGCTGGAACTGCCCATGATCAAGTAATCGCTGATACGACGGTAATATTAGAGCTGTGCTAGGAATTTGAGGAACAGGGATACCGTTTCTTCGCAACGACTGTAGGTGTTCTTCTTCTGCGTACATTCGCCTAGCACCGTATAAGTTTTCACCAGACAGGATATAAAATCGGACCATTGCTAGGTACTCTACATTAGAATATTCGTACGTCATGTTCTATCACTCAGGTGATGCACACGCGGAAACGTAAACAATGCGCCGTCACACCGTGACTGATCGCAGATGACTAGAGAGAAAGATAATTATTATAATTAAGTTGAGAGAGCGCGGGGTGCGGGCGGGCACTCGTGCGAAAGGATATTCCGCGCATTTAGTAGGGTGCGTATAATTTGAATTTCGATATTTTTTCCTATTTTTTCTTTTTTTTTAGTTGCTCTTTTAATTGTTCTGGTATGAAAAGTTTACTTCAAATGTGTAGTAGTATTCATTGATATATCAATTTCTTTTTATGTTATTGAAAAAAATAATTTAAAAAAAACTATGTCATCGGCTTCTACTCCGTTCACCTACCTAATATACCCTATTTTTTTCGAGACGGTAAAAAATATCAGCCGGTATAAAAATCAACGCCACTTTTCGTTGTAATTTTATAACTCAAAAACGGGCTCACCTATCCAATCCAAATGTTTTCTTCGGACTATTTAGTAGATGGTTTATGTGAAGTTTGCACAAAATCGGTGGAGCGGTTCTTCATTTATCACATTTTTTGTAACAAACGAATTCAATAAATCGCGGATAATTTATGAATAGGGATTTTGCTGTCAAATTGAAACTTTTTTCATTTTTGACAAAAAAAATGTTGTTATGTCATTCATGCAGTCATTTTATTTTGGACGTGCTTCGATTAAAGCAAATTGTCAGAGATAATTAATTATTGCTTTGTGTTTATATTTTTTTAAATATTGTTGAGTGCATGCATTCATACAAAAGGTGAGTCTTGAATTGTTGAATCTTGCACGGCGATCAAGAATACGTCGTGCTGTTTTGGCTGAAATGATACGTGCTTCTTTTAATTACAACAGTCAGATTGATTATAGTATGTACGTAGACGTTAAACGCCCGGCATGTGTTGTGATAATGGAAAAGTGAGATTGCCAGCATTAGAAACTCCACCCGAACCATTGTATTCATTTATTTTTGGGACATCTCCAACGTCGAAGCACTTTTTGAGTCATATTCAACAATAAAATTCGTCATTTCACTTGACTTTTTTGGTGCTACTAAAATTATTAGAGATAATTTTATGCCGACGTTTAAGGTAAATACTTCAACAGGATTGTCCCATGTTTGTATCAATCTGAATCATAAAGTATTCGATAGTTTAAAAAATTATGATCCAACATCTATCTAAAATTGCATACATGTTACAGATTCAGGGCCAGATGTATCATCAAGCTGGTTCGTTATTGCCATACACCGACGCTGATCCTCAATTATTGCAAATTTATTTTATTGGTGATGAAAATCGCTAATTGGATCAACGTTGTGCAATTGTTTCGAATACAAGACGAGAAATTATTCGTGAGCTACAATGGTTTTTCCAACAGCATAACGCATTAGTTCAATTGTTCAAAATTGCTCTCGACCGTATGTATCTGAAAATCACAAAATCGTAATAAGGGCTGATAGAATACCTTTTGGAGAGCATGCAAGGCGATTCAATGCACCGACAATTGATGAGGTTGCAATTGTAATTCTTGGTGATCAGTTTCTATCTCGTGATATTGTACTTCATCGCAGAAATGAGCCATTGCAACGTGTTTCGGAACTTCATCGTAGTTACGATGCATTATAATACCCAATATTGCATTGGAAAGGTGATGATGGCAACCATATCAATATATCAATGATTTGTCCACGAACAGGTAAATAATTGACCTATTTTCAGTGTGTTGACATTTCATTTGTATAATTTTCTAAAGTCACATTTTGCACTTATTTTCAGGTCTACATGTACAGTAAAATAGCTAGCAATTAATAAAATATTTTTTTGTTTCAATATAAATGAATATGATGTTCCAATTTTTATTATTACTATTTTACTTATACGTAGCGAAGCACGTACCGGGCCGCTAGTTATACATATAATCAAAGCGATAGCGGATAAAATAAATGGACAATCGTTTTGTGATTACAACAGTCTCAAAATAGTTATGCTTGTTGCTTGCTTTTAAATAAGTAACTGTTGAAGTGAGGGTATGGGCCCTATAGTGCACCTGTGTCTGCGCACACACTTGTGCGCTTTACTATATTGTGACCGAAATCGGTATGGACCCGGAAGACATTATTATTATTATATTTTTGCTGGACGTAACCGGTTGATTATCATCTTATGCACGGTACTACAGATAAAAAGCCAAATCATATAAATCAGAGTGTCTAAACATTAAATTATAAATCAGAGTGTCTAATTATGGTAGTAGGAGTATCAAAAATCCACATTAGTGTGGATTTTTGACACTCCTACTACCATAATTGTATTATTCGTTTAGTCGATAATGTATGGTCACCTTTATCAAGTTTCGATTAATATTTTTTACGTAGATAAATCAATAATAACATTGATATTTATGAAGTAAGAACACATCAAAATAAATGTTTATACAAAATCCTTGTTATTTATTTTTATTATTCTTAGCACAGAATGCTATTATTAATATACGCTTATTTATTTATATGCACCTAGAATATTAGTCTTTTATTTTGCATAACACTTTATTATTTGACCTGTATTTATTATTGCTTAGAGAGCAGTGGCGGCCCAGTGGTAACGGCCGCGACTTACGAGTTGTAGGTTCGAACCTAGACAGGTGCTTTACTTTGTGTAATTTATTTTATCATCACTGCTCTCAAAACGGTAAAGGAACATCAGAGAGACATAAGAAGCCCTAGTTTTTTAAAGTGAAGACCAAGGGAATAAATAATCTTATACCGGCTTAAAATGAATAAAGACAATGATAATAAATATCCCTATAATTTATAATTACACGTCGTCGGCCGGTTCCCCTCAAAGACCGCGCACGATGACGATGTATAGGTGCCATAAGTAATTTATTCGAGAACACCGACAGCTTATAGGTACATTTAGGAAAGGTATGTATGACATATCTGCTAGATTTTCTCTACAAGGCCTAGATCTCGAAATATTCTTATATGTTGAGATACCGGCATTGTAAAAAAACGCATTACTAGTCTGTAGATTTACAAAGGATTCCCCAAAGTAGTAAACAAAAATAAAGCAAATCATGAACATAACCAATTACTAATAGATAGAAATATCTTGCGAGTCGTTATGAATGAATGGTAGGAACGAACTGTAAAGTATATGTATGAACACTTGTAGGAGCCAATGGTTATAGGCACCGTACACTATCACTTTGTTAATGTTGGTTTAGTTATGGAGTACACAGAAAGAACCACAAGTTGAGTTTAAAGTTATATTATAAATTAGAAAGCTAACAAGTTAAAGTGGTAGCGATTCTTTCTCTTGACAAGTGGTTAACTCCACAGTTAGTGTGTGTCTCAATGTCCATTGCCGAAAACGTTATAATTATAGCAAAATATTCATGACGCACGACATCCAAGTAGGTTGCTGCGTTCGCAAAGTAAATGTGCGGTTGATGAGACCGTACATGTTGGCAACCCCACAAAGATGTAAGGAAAATTAGTGAAAGGTAGTCAAGAGAAGGAACCCTATTACAAGGAAACAAATAATAAATTAAATTATTCAAAGTTGAACGCGATGTTGTCTGCATGACTTGGCCGTACCGCTTGCAGTTCTGCTTGGCTCGCCGTGTGAATGTTTTCTTGCTTTCTGTGTTGTATCGGTTGCAGTTCAATCTCTTCAAGCTGATTGTTCGTAGCTGAATGGCTCTTAGTTTGTTTGGAGCAACAAGATGGTCCGTATCTCTTTACCAACCACCCCACAGAGACAGTGATGATAACTCCCACAATGGTATACGAAACGACGTATTGGTGTATGTCATGAGTGGAAATGGTTGATGGGAGGTGGTTTTCTTGTGTTTTCATAATAGTTAATCGCTTGTCGATTTCCTCCAACTCTGCAGTTTCTGGCAACATCACGTGCGACAGATTATGTGTTATGTTCACAATATTATTTACCATTGAGTTGAGCAACGGTATGTTCATGGAAAGATTCATCTTCATGTTGCTATTGTATTGGTTATGCGAGTGAATTGTTAATTCCTTTGATTGCAACAGGCAACCCTGTGCCAGGGTTAGTATCCCGGAAGTCATGGAGTGCGTAGTGATATCATTTTCACACACAATTCGTATTGTGCAAGTTCCGCAACAAATCGCCAGCCAAGTATTCGCTGTGTGTAACGCGATCCACTCCTGCTTACATTGCACATTTTTTACGTCACAAGGTGAGGTCGTTCGATGACCCAGTATTTTTGCTTCACAGGGGGCATTGCTATTATGCAAGTTGAATATCGGCAGATTCTTGTTGCATATCAAATTGCCTGGTTGAATGTGACTACACCGCTTCATATCATCTTCAGTTAAAGAGACGTAAGTGCTCTTCCCGAAGTTTACTGCTATGTACTGCGAAGCTAGTTGGACGATGACTGTTCCTGTGCTTGTTTTCATGGGTAGCGGAATAGCTCGGTATAGAGTGAAGTCTTCATCTAAGATCAATGGGACGTGTATCTCGAACAAGAAGTAGTCGGTGGTAACTCGTGCTCTCACGTATAGCAGTTTGTAGAGGTCTTTGATATCGTTTCTGATGTTTCGGACAGGCAAAGACGAGGTCCTCGGGAGTTTACCCGCGATTTCAGCTAGTTGCTCGATCAGGTTCACAGGTGTCAGTAGATGGATGTCTATGTGCCCTTTGTAGACATCAGTTAGGCTTTCAAACAGCATCTCTTGAACCCTCTCTAAATTGGTAATCAGCAAATATGCTGTTAGTGAGGCTGAGTTGAAGTAGTTGGTAGCCATCACTACTTCCATTGCAGACTCCACTTTGGCTGAGTTGGTGTTAGTCTGCGCCATGAAGTCGTCTATTAAACTAAGCTGTCGCCTGATATTCTGTTCATTTTTCTTCAGCATATTGTTTTGAAGTTCGACTATTGAAGTTTGATTTTTTACCAATTCGAGTAAATAGTTTTCATTATTTTGGACAGCTTGTATGTCGTTGTGGTATTTATCTGCAAACCGTTGATCTAGAACACCGAAGAGGCTGTTAGCAACGTATCCCACTCCATCAATCAGTCCTCGTTTCTTACGATTACTCAAGTGCTTATGAGGAGCTAGGAGTATAGTGTTGTAGTAGCTCAGTATTTCCATTTCGTGGTTAAGCTGTTCTAGAGTTGTCTTGCAGTATCTTGGGTCAGTTTTTTGGCACAGTTCGTTCAATCCCTTGAGATAAGCTTCAATTCGACGTACTCCGTCCCAGTAAGTGGTTAAGTTATAGTACATAAGTAGTGTCCATTCGTCATGAATCACTTGTACGTTTCCTATTGTGTCGTAATAAATCGGCCGCTCAAGTTCGAAGTTAGTAATTTGAACGCCAGACGTCACGATTTCGCCATATGACCCAGTTATTAACGTAAATACAATTAGTAACAATGTGAGTAGGGTGGAATAACCTTTATTTCCGCCCGTCTTTGGCATGTTTGGAGACTTTTTTTCTGAGTGATCTTGGATGCTGTTCTCGATAGGAAGTGGTGACAGTTTCACGACTGGACGTTTGATAATACCAGATTGAGTTTTAACCGTGGTCACTCGAACATAGCCGTCGGAACCGGGATGCAGTTCAAGTACGCGTCCCATGGCCCACTTTCCTGGTGGCAAGTTGTTGTCCTTGATCAAGACTATATCGCCTTCCTGGATGTTCTTTTTCGGTTTGTTCCATTTACCCCTGATCTGTAGCTGTGTTAAGTATTCACTCGACCAACTTTTCCAAAATCGGTGCAGCATGTGCTCTGTTAGCTGCCACCGTTGACGTAAATTAACCTTATTTACGTCACAGTACGTTGATATTGGTAGTGACATCGTTGAGCTTCCAGTGAGAAAATGACCAGGTGTTAGATAGTTTTGGAATTCATCGGGATCTTCAGTGAGTGGGCAGAGGGGTCTTGAGTTCATACAGGCTTCTATTTTTGCCAGTAGCGTAGTAAATTCCTCGAATGTTAGTTTCTGATCTCCTAGTACACGGTAAAGATGATGTTTCATTGATTTTACGGCCGCTTCCCACAGACCACCAGCACTTGGCCACGCGGGAGCGTTAAAGTGCCATTCTACCTCCATTTTTCCGATCTCGTTGAAGAATTCCGGCGAAAGCTCTTGTTTAAAATGTTCAAATTCGTTTCGCAACACCTTCGAAGCTCCAATGAAGTTAGTGCCGCAGTCTGAGTACACATGTTTAGGTGTACCGCGTCTAGCGCACATGCGCTGCAAAGCGGCGATGAACGTTTCGGTGCTTAAATCAGACACTAGTTCAATGTGTACAGCTTTAGTAGCCATGCACACGAAAATAGCTATGTACCCCTTCGTAGTCTTTACTCCTCTTCCTTTGTTTAGTTTGACTGGCACGTGCCCAGTGAAGTCTACACCAGTATGTGTAAAAGGTCGGGATGGGGTAGCTCTCTGTTGAGGTAAGTCCGCCATAAGTTGGTAGTTATCTGATGGTTTATAGCGGTGACACCGCACGCAGCGTCGCAGTTGAGTTTTTACAGCTCTGTTGCTACCGACAATCCAGTATCGCTGCCGGATTTGAGCCAATGTCAGCCGCGCACCCCCGTGAAGTGTAAGAAGGTGTGCTTGTTCAATTACGAGCTGAGTTAGCCGTCCCATTCGAGGAAGAATTATAGGATTTTTCATTTCGAATGGCAAGTAGGAATTTTTCAATCTTCCACCGACTCTTATAACCCCTTTTTCATCCATATAAGGATTCAATTTGTATATAATGCTCGTTTTGTTTACAGTTCCGGTGGCTTTTAGTTGTTTGTATTCATTTTCCAACTCCGTACTTTGCACATATGTAATTACTCGGTCAGCTGATAGCTTGAGTTCGCTCCCACTTAGGTAGTTAGTATCAAATTTCATCTTGGAGCGTGCCGTCGCGATAAAACGTTGTACCTGAGCCGTGATTCGAATTACTTGCGTCAATGAACTATATTTATGTAATAAGTTATTTATAAAATGTTCATTGTTTCTCGGCACCGCTGTGGTTTCCACTGCTAAGTTGATACTTTCTTGGTTGGTTGTAAACAAACATGTAGAGTTTCTCATTAGGTCAGAGTCTTCTGCCTTTTTCAGAAATTCCGGACCTTGCCACCAGAGGTCGAAATTTTCTAGCTTGCTCGGCATCATTCCTCTGGATGCACAGTCAGCAGGGTTCTGTGCCGATTTAACGTAGCGCCACTTGTCGGAAGCAATAATTTGTTTTATCTTGTCAACTCTGTTGGACACGTATTTATCCCACCTTGATGCATCTCCTTGCAGCCACGCTAATACTACTTGAGAGTCACACCATGCTTGTATCGACAAATTGTATCCAGCTAAAGCTTTCGTAGTTTTTTCCATGAGTTTAGCCATCAACAGTGCGCCACATAGTTCCAATCTCGGCAGCGTAGTTTTTTGTGATAGAGGCGCAACCCTGGTTTTAGCGACGAGTAAAGTTACAGTCGGTATATCTTGCTCGTTCCTTACTCGGCTGTATATGACACACGCATACGCCTTTTCACTCGCATCGCAAAATCCCAGCAGTTCTATTGATTGTTGTGCACCAATCCATCGGTTTATTTTCATTTTCCTTACATTTGGTAGTTCAGTTTTCAGTTTGTTCCAGTCATTTAGTATGTCGCTCGGTAGTTCCTCATCCCAGGCAAGATTGCCATTCCATACTCTTTGAAATAATATTTTAGCCGACACGGTTATGGGAGCCAACCAACCCAAAGGATCGTACAATTTCGAAATCTCGGAAAGTAAGTGCCTTTTCGTTGTCCGGCCTTTCAACTTTTCTTCCAGACTCCAGTGAAACATGAACGTGTCGTTGTTTGGGTTCCAGCCGAGTCCGAGCGTTTTTGTCGAGTCTTCAGTTTTGAAATCAAATATGCTTTTAGTCGATATTTGATCGTCAGTTAAACTCTCTAGTAGCGCGGGGTGGTTGGCTGACCACTTTCGTAAGTTCATGCCGCCGCCCTTCAGTAAGTTTATAAGTGCACTTTGTAGAGCTTTAGCTTTATCCAGAGAGTAGTGACCGCTAATCACATCATCAACGTAGAACTCGTTGAGCAATGTATTGGCGGCCTCTGGATATTTATGACCGTCATCCAGGGCTAACTGCTTCATAGTTCTCATGGCCAACCATGGCGCGCACTTGGTCCCGTATGTCACGGTGCAAAGTTGATATTCTTGTAACCTTTTCGCAGGAGAGTCACGCCATATTATCTTCTGAAGTGATTGTTGATCTTCAGCTAACCCGATGCATCGGTACATCTTCTCTATATCGGCGGTAAAAACGTACTTGTAGGTCCTCCACTTTAGTATAAGGGCTTGAATGTCCTTCTGTAGATTTGGACCCTTTTCCATTAAGCTATTCAAGCTGTACCCAGTTGTTGTCCTTTGCGAGGCATTAAAAACCACTCTTAGTTTGGTCGTAGTGGATTGTTCTCGCAAAACACCATGGTGTGGAAGATAGCATTCAGACATATTAGCTAATATTGGAGACGCTGGTTTCATATGCTGTAGTTGCGTATATTCTCTGATGAAGTCCCGGTACATTATTGCCAGTTTGGTGTTGTTTTCCAGGCGTTTTTCTAGTTGGAGAAATTGCGAGATAGCTATTGACTTTGATTTGCCTAATTTGTTATGCAACTCAGAGCTCATAGGCATCTTAACTGTGTATCTGTTATCTGCGTCTCGGTGTACTGTCTTAGTATAGTATTCTTCACACTGATTATCCTTGGGCAGGTCATGAGTGCTGATAGTTATGTCTTCGTTCTCCCAGAATTTAGTTAATTCATTTAGGTCGACCAGTGCTATGTGACAATTAAATGTTTTCAGTTTGCCACACAGGATCCAGCCTAAGTGCGTCTGTTGCGCTACAGGGGACTGCTGACTGCCTCTCAAGACTCCGTCCAGGATGATGTCGGAATATATGTCTGCCCCAAGTAATAGATCTATAGGACTCGACACGTTGAATTCCGGATCTGCTAGCTTCAAGTTCTCCAGGTGTGGCCAGTTAGCTTTTTCAAACGATGAGTTGGGTAGGTTGTTTGTTAGTTTGCTTAAGATTAGTGCCTGAGTTTCGAATGCGTAGTCTGAGTGAATTGATTTACAGGTAAGCTGAAGCCGTCCTTTGCAGTTTCCAGGCGCAGCTCCCACTCCTGTTATGGTTGCATTCAGCCGTTTTCTTGGTAGTCGTAGCATCTGTGCGGCGTTCTCGGTGATCAAGTTTACTTGCGAACCTTGATCTAGTAGTGCTCGAAGCGTAACATAATCCCCATTTGCAGACTTTATCTTAAGCTGCACAGTTGTTAATAAAACCTCCATCTCGTTAGTAGATATATGGTTGGAGCTTTGTTTATGTGTGGATGTGGTTGGTCGTTGACCTGAATTGTCGTTGTTTCTTTCCGTATTCGTTGAGTTGACGGTATTTTTCTTGTCTGCGTTGTGCAATAAAGTGTGATGCTTCATACTGCATTCTTTGCACGTTTTTGCTGACGCACAATCTGTGTTGCCATGACTGTACAAGCAGTTTTTACACACGTGTAATTTTGCGACCGTGTTATTCCGTTGGAATGAGTCCATATTGATGAACTTTGGACATTTCATCAATACATGATTTCCGTCACAGTGTGGGCAGTGTCCATATGCTGTATGATAAGTTCTCTTGAAAGATTTTTGTCGTTCGTAGCCATGCAGTTTTTCAGAATGATGTTTGTTAAACGACTTGTATGAGACTTGCTTCTGCTGGTTAGGTACTTCTTTCTTCGTATTCTTCATGGTTTCATAAGCCATGAACTTGTTTTCCAGGAAGTATAGTAGCTCGTTCAAGTTTGGTACATCTCTAGGATCTCGCAATTCCTTTATGTACTCGCTGTAGGTAGTCGTGTCAAGTTTCTGCGACATCAAGTGTACGATAATTGGGTCCCAAGTTGCGATGTCTAAACCAATGTTTGATAGTCCGTTCGTACATTCAGTTATGACGTCATGCATCTTCTTGAGGTTAAAGCTGTCGGGTTGTTGAATGACAGGAAGGTTGAGCATGGTGTTCAGGAATGACGTAAATTGCAGCCTTCGGTTGTCGAAACGTTGAGTCAGTATTTCCCAACAGGATGTGTAGTTTTCTGCGCTAATACTGATATGTTGCACCAATCTTTCAGCTTCACCTCTCAGCCTTGTTTTCAGATGCTGCATCTTTTGCGCTTTGTTAATCATCGGGTTGTTGTGAATGGTTTCCCTGAAAAGATCCTTGAAGGAAACCCATTGTGTATAGCTACCCGAAAATTCAGGAACCTCAATCTTTGGCGTCGACTTTTCGTAGTGTACTGTCGACCAGATCTTACTGTTCAAGCTTTTTCGTAGCTCGTCGTATTTGTCCTCCATATCGACGAACATGTTGTAGTAGTTACCGTTGGAGCCTTTGAGTAACGCTTCCAGTTCCCAGTGTTGTCTGTCGATGACGTTCCATTTCGACTTTAAGATGGAGAGATGGTCTTCTAGTTCCCATTTCTCCGTGACAGTTTTTATGTCAATTTTCGACATGGCGCGGTCGAGGGCTTTAAAGTTGCACTCTTGCTTGCTCAGCAATGTTTTGGTGGTATCGTCAGTATCTCGATCCAGCATCCCAGTTAAGTCGAACTTCACAAACCTTTTTCCCTGTAGTTGTTCCAATAAGGTAAGCATG
Source organism: Dasypolia templi (assembly GCA_963555695.1). Classification (NCBI taxonomy): domain Eukaryota; kingdom Metazoa; phylum Arthropoda; class Insecta; order Lepidoptera; family Noctuidae; genus Dasypolia; species Dasypolia templi. Next base: position 3,787,288 of record OY743142.1, on the reverse strand, counting down.
TCTCCTTTTGTAGATTCGTATTGAGATTGAGTTTTGCTGTGCACGTTGTCCGCAAAGTAGTTGATGTTTTTGTCTTCTAAGATTTGCTCCAGAATCGCATGTCGTTCCTCGAAGTCGTTCCACTGTGCTTCGAGAGATTCTAGACGTTTGATTAAGTATTCTTCAGTTTTCCGTGAAGGGCTATCCTTTTTATAGTTAGCACACAGCGCTTTGATGTTTTCAAAGCAGGATTGTTGGAGTTGTAGTTTGTCCATAGTTAGTTCTCTTTTCTAGTTGTCGAAAAGAGACAAGTTTAGTTTTATGTATGTAGCTCAGTAGTCCAGCACCTAGTTGACGGTGATAGACGAATTGCTTGACGTTAGTTCACGACACGAAGACCACAGTTTGCAGGCTTCTTCTTCCAAGTCTCCACGGAATTGCTCTCGTAGTTGTGGTAGAGTTGCGTAATCCTTAGCGTCTTGAAGTTGTCGTTTGTTTCCTTTTATTGCGTTCGCACTCTATGTACGATATTATGCGCCTTCTCAATCCAACTGGGGCGACCCGCTTGTGGGAGACCAGCTGAACCGATTCGCTACCGTAAATAGAGACACTACTCACAATAAAAATCCGGCTCGAAGGACCATTTAATGTAGGAGCCAATGGTTATAGGCACCGTACACTATCACTTTGTTAATGTTGGTTTAGTTATGGAGTACACAGAAAGAACCACAAGTTGAGTTTAAAGTTATATTATAAATTAGAAAGCTAACAAGTTAAAGTGGTAGCGATTCTTTCTCTTGACAAGTGGTTAACTCCACAGTTAGTGTGTGTCTCAATGTCCATTGCCGAAAACGTTATAATTATAGCAAAATATTCATGACGCACGACATCCAAGTAGGTTGCTGCGTTCGCAAAGTAAATGTGCGGTTGATGAGACCGTACAACACTGCTTAAAAACCTGTTTATCTGCTCTAATTCTCCTTTTATTGCTATTTAGTAACCATTTTTCCGCCCATTTTCGTTCTATCACGATTTAAATTAAAAAAACGTTTCCAAAAATAACATTAAAATTCGCGGCTGGCTCTAAAAATATTTCAGGTTGCTTTTCGTGCCTTTGTCTTTGAAAAAAAAGTAAAACAACGCATAGCTCAGACGTTTGCGTCGGCACGCTAGGTGGTTGCCATGTACTGTCGGTAAGAAAATACACTAACAACCTGTGTGTGTTTATCTGATCATCATTGAAAATTGATATTGATCTTCTAAGCCGTAGGTACTTTTAATAATCTTTGATCCTTATACATAAATATTTCAACGGACCAAAATTTAGAATAGAATACTCTTTTATAATTTATCGCAACCGCGTACCGGAAGACGTCAAGTTGGAAGTTGTGGGAGGCCTTCCAACTTGACGTCTTCCGGTACGCGGTTGCGGTGGACCGATGACCTTGTGAAAGCCGCAGGAAACCGCTGGATGCGGGAAGCACAGAACCGGGCGAAGTGGCGATGCTTGGAGGAGGCCTACGTCAGCAGTGGACGTCTTTTGGCTGAAATGATGATGTACATCATTTAAATTACAGATATAAATGTAGAACATTTACATAGGGTGATGGTTTACTATGAGCGGTCTTATCGTTAAAAGCGATCTTTTAAAGGCGCTTTTATTATTCAGAAGCATAATTAGTAGTAATAAGTTATTTTCGAGGAATAGAATATGATTAGGTAGGTAATATCAACACATGTGTCGTCCTGTAGTTTCTGCCTACCTTTATAAAATTCTACCTTCTGTCGAAAGTTTTTTGTAGTATTAGGTTTAGTAGTTATTGAAGACTATCTTTTGCCCGCGGCATTGAGCACGTGGATGTCAGAAAATATCTCACGGATATGTACTGCCGGGATTAAAAGTACACTATGTGTTAATTCCTAGTTATAAACTATGTGCCAAATTTCATCCAAATCCGTTCAGCCGTTTGTACGCCAATCCGGAACGTACATCCAGACAAACAAACAAACGGACAAACACTTTACAAACATTTTCGTCATCAGACTCGTTCCCACACTTCATTTTTATTTTTTTTTATTTTTATAAATGGCATCTCGCAGGTCAACCTATGAGGTTGTCGTCTGCTTAGACGGACTTGCCTGTGGATTCCCTAATAAATTAAGGCCTCCAGCCAGGACTTAAACTTAAATACTAACTAAAAACTAAGCGACTACACGCTAAGGGCACCCCCTGTGGGGTACGAACCTCGGCTTAGGGCGTCGCTGGAAGAGGGCAGCAAATGACTAGCTGGATCAGGAATGATATTATTTAGGGATGAATTTAAAGCTACAGGCTCAGCGGCGCGGGCTGGCTCGAGCAAGGGTCGGGAGGGGCGTAGATTTGGGCGTCGCGGCGGGCCTCGGCGGCGAGGACGGTAGGACGGCGATCGGGTTTTGGGCTTATGAAGCGTGCTGGTTGCCTTACTACTCTCCTGGAGGAGGGTAGTGGCGTCGTCGGGGGCGATTAAGGTATGCCTTGGTCGGCGAATACTACTAATACGGGAAGGAGTGTAGCGGGCGGCCGCTGAGATCAAGGGGTTGGGGTGTTTTATGCCACAGTCAAAGAAACGCTTCGATAAGCGTTTCATGAACTGGTTTATGGTAGGCATTTTAAGATCGATGTGGAGATTTATATTACGGACATAGAAGGGGGCACCCGTGACCTTTCTGAGGAAACGGTTCTGGAGGGTCTGCATCTTATGGAGATGACGTGGGTGAGCGTGCGCGAATACAACGCAGGCATAGGTCATGATGGGACGGATGACTGCGGTGTAGATGCGCAGCTTGCATTTAAGTGACAGTTTGCAACGGGCTGTCAGAATAAAGTGGAGTCTACCAAGAGCGAAAGCGGCGCGCGCGCGAACAGCCTTAATGTGCTCTTTAAACGTTAAGTTTTGATCAAGGATCACGCCTAGGTATTTGGCTTGCTTCTCCCAAGGGATTGGCTTGCCGTACATAGTGATCGGGCTGGGAAGGGGGGGTGGGACTCGCCGACGTCTCGAGAAGAGAACCGCCTGACTCTTATCGGGGTTGACCTCGATTCTCCATTTCCGGAACCAAGCGCCTAAGACGTTTGCGGAGGTTTGGAGAGTACGAGCTATAGCATTGGGACAATGACCGGTATAGTAAACGGCAGTGTCGTCGGCGAAGAGAGCCAACTGAGCCTTTTTACTCTGTGGGATATCGCTGGTGAACAGCGTGAAAACTAGAGGAGATATGACGGAACCCTGAGGGACACCGGCGCGAATAGGGTGAGGGGACGAGAGTGCACCCTCGATGCGATAGCGGAAGGTGCGATTCGACAAAAAGTCTCGTAAGATGAGTACGAGACGATCTGGCACTCCTAGTTGGTAAAGCTTGTATAACAAGCCGTTGTGCCAGACTTTGTCGAAGGCTTTCGCTATGTCGAAGAATAGCACACCCGTCGTCGCGTTACGCTGCATACCGGCGCACAAGTGCTCTACGATACGGTGGACCTGGTGGATACTCGAGTGTTGTGGACGGAAACCAAACTGCTCGTTGGGAATGAGGCTCTTTGCTTCGGCGTAGTCTTTGAGACGCTTATAAATAAGCCTCTCGTAGATTTTGCCGAGAACGTTGAGTAAGCTAATGGGACGGTAGCTGGAGGGCTCAGACTTTGGCTTGCCTGGCTTTGGGATACCGATGACTGTTGCTTCTTTCCACGCTTGTGGGAAGATGTTGTTGCTCATGGCGCCATTGAAGATGGCGGTCATGAGCATTATTAGAGGGGCAGGTAGGAGTTTGTATACCTTGTTGGTAATACCGTCCGAACCGGGGGCTTTACGAGCTTGGAGCCCTTTTACGATGTCGTGCACTTCATCTGGAGTGACGGGAGGCAGAGGATCATCAGGGTCTTCAACGGGTGGAAGGGAGGCTCTCCGTTCGACTTCAGCGTCGACCTTGTTCAGGTGAGCTTGGTCTACTGGTTGAGAGCTGGGAGAACACTGGGACTCTAGGCTGTCAGCAAGGCATTCGGCCTTGTCGGTGCTGTCGAACGCGACGCTCTTGTCGGGGCGGATGAGGGGAGGCATAGAGACCTCCTCGGAGGAGCGCAATTTCCTCTGAAGGTGCCAGAAGGCTTGGTGAGTGGGCTCGAGTTCATTCAGCATCTTGTTCCAACCCTCTGAGCGTACCTCCCCTATGCGTTTCTTTACAGCACGCTGTAAATGGCGCATGTGGGCTTTGTTCGCGTCACAAGGGAAGGAGTCGTAGGCACGGATGGCCGCGTTCTTCTCGGTTATCAGGTCACGTACGTCAGTAGGTAGTTTCCAGCGATGGTCTTCCATCACCGGAACTTCCCGTGAACAATCCGTCAATACGGATTGTATGTGCTCTGTAAACGAGTCGATTGCGGCCGTCGTGTCGGCGACTGACACTAAGTGATCGGGGATGGTGTCTAAGTGAGGCGACGTGGTGGATTTCAGTCTTTCGCTTACTTTCCTCCAGTCGGTTATCGTCTGGGTCTGAGGCGGGCGGTTGGGGTCGATCGGGCCCGAGTAGGGTGCAAGATGCATGACTACAGGGCGGTGGTCAGAGTTTAGCTCGTGGAACGTCTCAATCGATTGCAAACGGAGGTTCACATTCTTGAGCAGCGCTACATCGAGAACATCGGGAAGGTGATTAGGATTACCTGGGAAGTGAGTCGGGCTCATTGGAGCGATGACGTCAAAGTTAAGGGATTCGCCTAACTTGGAAATAATCCGACCTCTGGTAGAAGTCGTGCTACTATTCCACGCCGGGTGTTTGGCATTAAGATCCCCCGCCAATATGACGGAGTCACTCATACCGAAGAGGGCGGTGAAGTCCTTTTGGAGAGAGATGGGATCCTCCGGACCATTGTCGGGTGGGATATAAGCGGAGATGATGGTGATCGGTCTGTGGCCGGTCATGCCGAGCCGACAGATAGAGGTCTCCAGATGGGAGAAGAGAGGAGGTGGGTCTATAGGGATACAATACAAAGATTTCCTAAAGTATATGAGTGTGCCACCCTTGTGACATCGAGACCTGTCATTGCGAACTAGTTTAAAGTTGGCAATATTCGGGTTTCGGTGATGTGGTTTTAAAAAGGTTTCCTGTATGAGGAGGATGTCAAGCTGATGGTCGCGGAGGAAAGTGGCGATCTCATCGCGTTGACCTGAAACGCCATTTGCGTTGGTAAAGCCTAATTTAAGGGATCGGGGTTTGTTACTATTTACTCTCGTATTATCCATTGAGAATTAATATTTGAGTGAGTGTAGGACTTGCGCGATCTCGGGATACGCGCTGAGGATTTCCATAAGGCGGAGTGCGTTGCCGTTTGCAGCAACGATTTCTTCCGCCATTTTGTCCGCGGCGGTGGTGAAGAGAGCCGCGTATGTACTAAGTATAATTTGGGCGCTGTTTCGGCCCTGGGTTCCCTGAGGTTTCGCTGGAGAGGCCGTAGGGGCCGCGGGGGCTACCAAAGGCGCTGGGATGGCGGAAGCCATCAGCGCTGGAAGTTGAGCGGGTTGCGCTGGTTGCGCGGGGATAGAGGGCACCGAGGCTGCGGGAGCCTTCAGGTGATTTAGGTTAGCCCAGGGAGACGGCCTCTGCGGACTGAGCCGCTCCGGCATCAGCGCGGAAGGAGGCTTTCCCCAGGGGCTTTCCCTGTGCTGGCGGTCGCTCGCGCGTTTCGCGAGTTTAGGAGAGGAGGACTTCGGGGCCTTAGGACAGCCCCGGTAATTTGCCGGGTGTCCCGATTGGCCGCAGAGTACACAGCTGGGAGGCTCTAAACATAGTTCCCTATCTTTGGGGCGGGTACAGTCGGCGGTGCCATGCTCTCCTAGACACTTGACGCATCTAGGGGTGACATAGCAGTTGGACTGCGAGTGACCATATAATTGGCAGCGATGACACTGGCCAATCAATTGAGCTCTGTAAGGCTTCTCGATGGAGATGCCTGAGAGCGAGCAGACCGACTTCACCTTGAAGATCGGGTGGTGCCCCTCTGTGGGGTCACATATGACCAGGACAATGTCATAGACAACGCCCTGTCTCGCTTTATGCAAGCGATGTACGGCGGAGACCGGAACGCCTTGTGCAACAAGGTCGCTTTTTATATCTTCGGTGTCGATTTCACGAGGTACGCGCCTAATGACGACGCGAGTGGGGGTTTCCTCCGGGAGGGAGTACGTGTGAAAGGAATAGTTCCTTTCACGCAGGGCACGGGAGAGATCCCTAAAGTCCGAAGACCTGGGGACGGTAACTTTGATCCCCTGAAGGGTGGATCGGGCATTCGTGTAGTTGTTCTTGCGATCACCACACATTTTCGAGATTTCGGTCCATTTGGCCTTATCTTGAATGTAGATCGGGGGAGGGGGCTTTTGCTTCCTCGCGGTAGAAGCGGGTGGGCAAGCCATAGGGCTGGCGGGGCGACTGGCCCGCGGACTAGGGGCGGAAGTCGAGCTGGACGATGTAGACGTGACCTGTTTCTTTGAGGCCGGACCGGCGGGGGCGGAGGATTTAGCCGCCTTCCTCTTGCCTCCTTTGACCATGACTTGGAAGTCGTCATCGCTGGAGGAGGAGGTGCGGGCTTCGTCCTCGGAGATTGGGACTGACGTGTCCATGCTCTCCGGGTGAGTCGTGTTTGCGGCGCGCAGCTGCGTTGTCTCTGAGACAATGGCGGCCGGAACAATAGAGGCCTCGCCAATGGCGGCAGGTACAAAGGCGGGCGAGACAATAGGGGCCGGATTAGCGGCCGGAGTATTGTCTGCCGGGACAAAGGCGGGTGTTACAATGGGGGCCGAATTAGTGGCCGGAACATTGTCTGCCTGAACAATAGCTGCCGGAACAATGGCTGGAATGCCTTGTTCGGCAACAGGTGGCGACATCGGGCTTTCGAGGGCGTCGCTGAAGTTCGCGATTGCGCCCTGGGACGGAGTGGGGGTGGAGCGATGACATAGCTTGTCGCCATATCTCGCTAGGAAATCGGGGTCCTTAAAAAGGACCTCTCTGAAGAACGCCAAAATATAGGCGTCCTCCATGGTCGGAGGAGAAGCTAGTTTAGGGAGGGAATGGTGGAAATTTATTCCCACGTAGACTAAATCCTATACCTATCTCCCCGGGTGGATGGGCCCGGGGATGTGTGACCCTCTCTGTCGGGTGTAGACAGAGAGGTGAGTACCTATTGGTGAGCCCTAAGCTTGTAACCCGTCGCCAGTCTTATTGTGCGAACGGGGCCCTGACCAGTCTAGCGCGAAGGGTGTAGACACACCCTAAAGACACTAGGTGAGTAGCTGAAAAGCAAAACTGTCACCAGAGCCGACTAGGAGATCCCCCAAGGCCGGTTATCTGGGACCCGTCCAACTAACTGCCTCGCCCTGAAGGGGTTCGGCGGGTGTGAATTGGGTCAACACCCCACTCGGCTTCGTTGACACCGTAAGGTTTCAACCGAGGACCACGAAACTGTGGTTTTACCCAGAAGGGGCCTAGTGAAGCTACTCACGAATGACTGATACAGAAAAGAGATTGCCTTGAAAAAGGCACTTTTTGATTGGTTAAAATCAAATCAATTTCTTGATTTGATTTTAAATCGGAGTAGTCGGGGCGACTACGATGACGTCACGTGGTCGCGACGAGTAGAAACAGGAAACACAACACTGGAGCGGGAGAGCGCACAAACACGTCCGTCCGCGGCGAGAGTCGAGCGTCGAGTGCCACACCTCCCACACTTCGTAGCAATTACTGTCTTTATATTCAATGTTTTGTTTATTGAGTAGGTATGGTTATAGATTCTGGTTATACAGTTTTTCAGCACTTGAGTTAAATTAAAGGAGACACCACGGCGAAGGCAGGGTGAAAATAAATCTTATCACAAATGATACGACTACCGTATCATCTGTGATCATCTGTCCATTTTATGGGCCTATTTGAAATAAATGCTTTGACTTTGACTTTGACTTTGATAAGATTTATTTTCACCACTAGACTAGTATAAGTCAAGAACTACTCCCTTAGAAGTCAAGAAACAAAACTAATTCGTTAAATTTCACGCTCATTGGTTTGTGACAAGTTACATTATTCACAAGCAGCCAATTATTTCACTGATCAAACTCAAACTCAAACTCAATTTGATCTGATTTTTAAAGCACGTTTGATAATATAATTGCCCTGATGTTTTCATAAAAAAAAACTATAACATATTACCCAACTGCGGCTGCGGCTGAACTCAAAGGAATGATGAAGTTTGCACCAGCCACGGTTTTGAAAAATAATTACAGAGCTAAACCTTGCGTTAGTGATTAAACAAATTCATTTCGCTATAAAAGATACTTTCAATTCCTTATCCTATAAGTCGATTATAATAACAAATGGACGCAGCAACACGATAATATCCAGCAAAGCGACTTAAAAAAAAATTGCTGTATCGTATCAAACAAAAGTTGAACACAGCTGTGGTTGCGGCCCCAGGCTAAAGTTTTTTCACGAGGAGTGTGCTGTGGCAAGCGAGACTGGCGGGCGTCTATGATCATTGCGGGATTCGAAATAGGCGTAGTTTTATATAAAAATGTCTGAAACATACCTTCTGTCTCATCGATGCTGTATTCTAGTTAAAATGATATTGATGACATTCCAGTTTTGTCTGTTTGGTGTAAGTAGGTACTGGAAAACGCCCTGCGGTGCCTCTAGATTTGTAGGTATCCTTTTGGGTAAAAATCGGCCACGGCCCTTTACCACAAATATTTACAACTACAAGTTACAATTTTGTAAATTTTACAAGTCCGTTTACCATTAAATTCTAATCCACATAATTGTGACAAAAAAACTTTACAAATATGTAAATTGTACTGACAACCCTGCAATTTATACAACAAAATTAAAGAATTATACTTTGTAAATTGTTACTCATGCATATTTGTAGTTTCTGTGTCACGCATTTTTTCTGCAATTACCCTGTTTTGTAGAATTGTAAACTTCTAAAGTTTTGTGGTTTAGGGCCCGGGTCGGCTGTCTGCTTTTGTACCAACAAATTTTCCTCAATATAAATATAACAATCTCAGTAGTTCTTAGTTCGTAACGTGTGTGTGTTCTTACGAAATTAAAGATGTACTGTCGCGATAATGTAGTATTAAGAGATCATTATCTTTGTTGTGATTGCAGTATTTAGTTTCTTAACAGATAAGAGGGTGGTTGATTATTTTGTCCTTAGTCTTGATCCTTCAGTCGACTCGAGTCCCACAAGCGAAGCAGAGTTAGTCTTCTTGCCTCAAATTGTGAGATTACCATTTCTTCATTATGGTGACGTAGAAGTAAAAGGTAATATATCTGTTATGGGTGTCAAAAGCGGAAGAAAATAGATCAGAAAGATAAAGAAGGCTGTCCTAAGTTGACCATAAGTCACAAGTTATTTATGTCATTACGCTTTCATACAGTGTTAAACTATTACAGTGATAGTATAATGAAATAATAAAAATAAATTCATTAATTCATATTTAAAAAAAAAATGTTTTAGTAATAACGTCAATAATTCAGTAACAATATAGAAATAATCACAAACTTTGCATTCAAATTAAAAATAGTAATAGTAATAGTGCATCATTCCATTAAAAACGTCTAAGTTCTGGGATTTGGTTTCGGCCCCTCTTACGCCTTCCAAACTTCCGGGACTTCAGGGTCCAAGAAATGTCAAAGACATAGTAATAATAAGAACAGTCGGAAAAATACAGAGAGAAGGAGAGAGGAGAGATCTCATGACTACATTGCATTGTGGTAAATGAGATCTACGGTGAAAGGCTTTTAGAATCACGTTCAGGAAATACGAACGCCGGCAGGAGTACCATTAAAAAATAACCTTTAAAGATTTGACACCTAAAGTTATTGTTATCAAGTCTGTTGGGTAGTTGTGTTCACACACATAAAATGGCTTAAAGGGCAATCGACCGCAACCATCAAAATACAAAAAATACAAAATACAAAATGTTTATTTCTGTACCAAATAGTGAACATTAGTTTGTGATTGGAGCTTCCTTTTAAGCATGATGACGCCTGTGTTGGGAAACTCCGCTCTTCCGCAGCTTTGGCTGTTTGTACAACTTAGAAATACTCTTTTTTTTAAATCGTTTTTTTGAGTTAGATTCTTTGTAATAATAATATGTGTGTAGGGTGTGAGAGGAGTATCGCGTGTGTGTGGTGTGTGATGTGGGTGGTATGTGAGAGGTATGTCGGGTGTGGATGTGTGTATGAGGGAGTGAGTGTGGATGTTGCTTTGCCAGTACAACCAATTTCCACTTATTGTAGTAATAAGTCAACATCTGCATAAGTGCGTTATTTTAACCATTCTATTAGCATTTTCTTACCTTTATAAAGATTTTCAGTGTAAATGTATATGTCTTTGTTTATTTTATTATATAACCGTGCTGTTTTATTTTTATATTGTGATCAGCCACGTTCATAGCGTTATTTACGTTGTTGAGCAAACGAATTTATAAAACATAGGAAGCAATGGATTAGAAATTTCCTTCAAAACCCACGGATTGTGATTGAAAATGTTTTCGCAATTAGGGTACTGGTCACTTCTGCGCGAAATTCTCCAAAAGCATTACCATGACTAGTAGACCTGTTCTTCAAATACATTTTGAACAAAGTTAAGTGTCCAGTGCTCGAGCCAAGGATTATGTCCGGAACGCCTTAAGCTCGGCTCTCGAGTGGCATTTGTAATCTGTCTGGTGTCTATCTAGCATCTGCCTAGCTTATGTTTTATGACCGAGAAGGTTTACAGTAAAAGTGTTTAAACTTGGAGTAGAGTGGCTTTTTATAGAAAGGATTATTAGGTGTATCATGGGAATTAGAACTAATTAATGGCCAGCAAGTATTTTTTAGACTGAGAAAAAAATCTAGATTAGATTAGTGGAGTTACTAGGTACCTAATTTGTTTTTACTTTTTCGCAACTTTAAGTAAATTCATTTTGAATAAGAATCATTTACTAACATTACATTTCACACATTAGAATTCACAGATTTTCTTAGTGTCAGTTATGAGTCGGACACAACACAATTGAATATTTAAAGTATCACGGCTGAAAGAAAAAAAAAAGAATTTAAACTATTAGTCTTACCAAGAACACCTTAATTTTAGAGATGAAGAGCGCTCCAGCACTAATATAATTAGGTGAATCAGTGGTGGACATTTCGTTCGCCAGCCCCGCTCTGTCGCCGCACGTCATTGACTGGCGCGTCATGGAGGGGGTGGAGACCTATTTCGACCACCGGTACATCCGGTTCGACGGCTCCGCCCAGACCTCGAGCGCGCCGGTCCGACAGGCCCCGAGTAGTCCGCGGTGGGCGCTGAAGCAGCTGGACCGGGAGCTCCTCCTGGAAGCCTCGATCTTGCAGGCCTGGGTGTCACCACCGGACAGGCCTGCTGACATCACCGACGAGGCGGAGTGGTTCCAGGAGGCCATGTCCGAAATTTGTGACGTGGCAATGCCCCGGGTCCAGCCCGGACGTGCCTGGCGCCAGGTGTGCTGGTGGTCGCCGTAACTGACAGCTTTGCGTGAGGCGTGCGTGGCGGATATGGAAAGAATTCAGGCGGAGCTGTACGAGGGGCACAGAACGGCAAGGACCGCCCACCAAGCGGAGATCCTGCGGTCCAGAGCATTGGCCCGCTACGAGTCACTGGAGACTCTGAACAGGGACCCGTGGGGACGCCCTTACAAAATAGTGCTGTATAAACTCCGCCCATAGGCTCCCCCACTGACGCAGGGTCTCCGGCCCTAACTCGTGGAGGACTTGGTGAGCGCTCTGTTCCCTTCGCGAGGGGAGCACACTCCCCCGCCCATGACACCACCTACTGCGGTGCCGGATGCGGACCACACCGCCGACGACGACGACGATGCTTCGGAGGTGACCGAGGTAGAGCTGAGAGTGGCGGTACATAGGCTTAGTGCCAAAAATACGGCCCCAGGCCCGACTTACCTGGAACAGCCTGAGTTCTGGCCTTGGAGGCTCTCGGGACTCGATTTATTGGGCTCCTAAGCGCATGCTTGGAGGAAGGCCAGTTCCCACTTCGTTGGAAGACGGGGAAACTGGTCCTCATTAAGAAGCTGGGACGCCCTGCGGACTCTTCTTTCTGTTTTCTGTATTTTATGTCTTCATAAGTTTTTATTTTATTTTTCTAATAGTTAATTACGATGTTATTTTACCTTTTATAGGTATGCACAGCATTCACCAATGATGTGTATACCGATATTAGGCATACATATCAGTCCTTTTATTATTGACATTTACATTTGACAACTCAGTTGTTCCCCTCAGTGAGAAAGTTAAAAACTTAGGGATATTCATTGATAAGAACTTCTCTTGGACTGCCCAGCTACAGGAAGTTAGCCGCAAGCTATTTGCATCCGCTGCATCTTTGAAGAGATTGCGTAATTTTCTGCCGACTGCTACCAAGATTGCGCTTGCACAATCGCTTCTTTTACCCATCCTTGACTATGCTGATGCCAGCTATCTTGACCTTACCCAAGACCAACTCGATAAACTTGAGCGGCTTCAAAATTTTTGTTTACGATTTATATTTGGCTTGCGCAAATATGACCATGTTTCTGCATTTCGTGTGAAGCTCAAGTGGTTACCTATTCGCCTTCGCCGTAATGCTCACATTCTTTCCCTGGTGTATAATGTGCTCTTTTCCCCTTCCACTCCCAACTATCTCAAGAAACGTTTCCAGTTTCTTTGCGACTCCCATACGAAATTTTTAAGATCATCGGATAACTTAAAGCTTAAAATGCCTAAGCACTCCACAATTTTCCTCGACAAATCTTTTACTGTCCAGGCCGTTCGTCTGTGGAATGCACTGCCTGTCGAAATAAAACGCGCGCAGTCGTTATTTGCGTTTAAAAGACTCGTGAAGGATCATTACTTGTCGTTGTGATCTTGCTTTCGTAAACTGTAATTATCATTTATTTACGTTTCTTATATTTCGCATATATGTATGTATTTATGTATCTTTTCCTTAGGATATGTTAATATGTATATATCTGTGTATCTGTTTTAGTTTAATGTATATTTATTTCTTGCACCACTGACAGCCCCATTTTATGTCCAGACAAATCACTGTCCATTCTAAGGTTGCCTGGAAGAGATCGCAGAAAGCGATAAGGCCGCCCATTGTATGTTTTTAGTATGATATTTTTTTTTTTTTTGTTATGTAATTTTGTGGTGTACAATAAAGTATATATAAATAAATAAATAATAAATATGTTATTGTTTTAATTTGTTTGTATGTACTGCTATTGGTGTACCAAATAAATAAAAATAAAAGGTTTGTTTCTCTTTTTCAAGCTTTCACGTTAAAAGTAAAATATAGAATTTGTAAGAATAATAATGTTCTTATAAATTAGAAAAAAAAAACTTACAAAAAACCTTGCTAACTCAAATCACTCCGCGGATAGCTTCTCTCAAATAACAGTACCCGCAACTTACATATTCAGTAGGGATCCTGCAACGGTAAACTCGGGTAAACGAAATACGGTTGTAGGAGTTACATAGGCCCCCACTTAAGGCTTGCCTTGCTCGAGGCGTATCAGCAAGTAGGGAGCAATAATAGGACCTTAAGTAAGTTAGATCAATAAACAAAAGAATTTGGACTATTAGCTTGAAGTGACTTTTGGGACTCAAGAGTGGATTTAGGACAAAGACATGTGTGTTGAATGATTAAGTTTGCGATAAATCAAAAGTGGGATGCGAAAAGGAGAGTGTTGTTTATGTTGTTGACTTGATTGTTTTTTTTCTTTTGTAAAAGGAGATTTAATCCTAGTCTATCAAATCTATCCGTATGATATTAGAAATACAATGATGGTAACTTCTAACTATCGTAACTAATATATTTTTAGTTTACATTTCAGTTTCACTGTAACTCTACAAAAAAACTAAAGAAGGATGGCGAGGTTGGACCTATGCAATTTAAAAATTAACGGAGCACCGTTCACTGGCTAGTTTATGTTAATTATAAAAACAAGTTTATACGAAATCTCAAAAAAAAATATTAAGTTACTAGGCGATGTGAATTAAAAGATATTAATGATTTTATTTTATTAAAAATAAGTCATCTTGCAGTTTCCGAACGAAACGTTTTTCGAGGATGATTTACCTTCTTACTCATAAGTACGTTTTCGCTTGGCGGTTTTCGTTCTTTTAATTTAACATATAAAACGAATCATGAAAAGTACCTGCAATGTAAACAGACCGTCCATAAAAATATACAAATAAATTTGTGTTACTCGTATAAACGGTATTAAAAACCAAATTTTCATGTCAAATTTCAGATATGTCATTCCATTGTTACCATTTCCATTGATTCTTGAAGACTAGCAACTTGGCTAGGTGCAAGTGCTTTGTACTTTGTCAACTGTTAAGATGCGTTGTGTTTATTGTCAATTGCCCATTGCTCGATTACGGAGACATCGTTTGCCTGACGAAATGATCAGATAGTTAAAAAGTACAGAGATGTGTGGAACGCACAAATTTAAAGGAAGAAATCCAAGTAATTGCAGAAATATAGTTCCCTAAATTGTCAACAGATGACCTGAATCTTAATGTTCTTCGCACATATCATCCAGATCACTTATTATATTGTTAACACACACACTGTTTTTAACGTGGTTTTCCATCGAAATAACAATTAAAACATCACATAACCTAACACACCACACCACGAACGAAAGAACGAAATTATGACAGATGTTTAATTTTTCTTAAAATCATAGAATTAAAAACGAACGTAACTAAATCCATGGTATTAGAATGTATAACTTAATACTAAAGAAATAAGGACTAAACTTGTAGAGTAAGCAATTGTTTAAATAAAATGTCAGTTGGGAATAAAAGATCCCATGCGTCATTTTACGAATAATTTGTGTTCAGGATCTATCGGAACCATCGATAGTCAAGCGCATGAGACTCCTCTAGATATTTGTTGGCAACCACCCATCTATTCTATGTGCGCGATTCAATCTAGGCACATTAGTAGCAAGTCTTATTACACGTACATTGCAAAAAATCCAGGATTGTATAAGAAAATGAAAGAAAAATAATTATGTACAACAATTGTATTTCTTGGATATTTTATAAGTAATTATAAAGTAAAAAAAATCTCTAGTTTAAATGAAAGGACGGGCAGGAGGATGATGCTGTTCAAACTACTTTATCTGATACCTGCTTCTTTCAGCTTGGTTAAATCCGACCACAATCTAGTTTTTGTATAAGTAATGCATGCTAGCTTAACAATATTGCATAGTTGAGATATTAAAGGTAATTAGAGGTCCCTAATCCCTGCAGACGCATGCTAGCAGTTTTATGAATCATCAATTAGACGACAACTAAGATGTCATACGAATTTGAATAAAGACGAAAACCAGCATTAAGTGTACCTAGTTATCGCTGAAAATACCAGCCATCCCTGGTCCCCTTGGTTGCTTTGTATAATGTAGTGGAAGAGTTAAAGAGTTGCACTCTTCCACTACTTTATGCAAAGAGAACCTTAGTACAGCCAGATAAAACTGATGTACATGAAATACACCAGTTTTATCTGGCTTAACATGACATGACGACCCGGGCCTGGTCCTTAGCGTATGGCGAGCTACCCGTTGCACCCTGTCCGCAGCCCACGCCTACGGTGGCCGAGAATCTCAAGGCGACTCCCGACGCCCAGGGAGTTTCCTGCTGCGGAGACTAGGGGCGTGAGGGCGCAAGTCTCTCTCTCTCACGCGCTCCGCCTCCTCCTTCGCGAGCATTACTGTTTCTCAGAAGGAGGCGACGGCTGCCATTCCCTCTCGCTCCAGGGCCGGACGAGAGAGACGCTGAGGAGAAGACACCCTGATGTCCTTAAATAAGTCAGGTGCGTAGTACTGCAACGCACGTTTATGACTCGGATGTATGAACTTGGACGAAGCAGGAGTAGATATGTAAGAATCTCCTTCTGCCTTCCCCTTAAGATAAATGTGTGAGTTTAACTAAATATGTATAAATAAGCCATTCTACTACTTAAGAATTACCAATAATGCCCAAAGTACTTTTACATTTATTTAGTTTATAATCTTCTACCTTTCGTATCTTTTTTCTCCCAACTGCTCTAACCTAGTTACCATTTACTTTTTTGTTAGTCTTATGTCGTTCATTTACTATTCATAAGTTTCCATAGTATACGGAACCCCTATCAATGGGTCCCAAATTACACGAAACATAACTCACACTCAGCTCATAATCTGTTATTTAGTTAAGCAGAAATACAATGCCAGTTAGATACTCTTTGCAAACAAAACAAAGCGACTCACCAATGTGTTTAGAACTTCAAGTGCGCGATAAAAAATATACGTTCATATTTTCTAACCCGTTTATCATTCTATATATAAAACGAAATTTTCCACTAATTGTATTTGACAGCGAACCATTTATCTTCAATTGACTGACTCTCTATTGACAGGCTATTAATGTCCTAGTAGAAATTGACTCGTTTGACTTACAATTGAATTGTTTAGTCGCCATCTTAATTGTTTGACAATTTTTTTACAACAATTCAAAGAAACTTTTGCCAAGTCCCCCGCCAAGACGAGCCAAATACAAAAATCGAATGCATGGCTTGACTGTTCCATTGATCTATTGCATGACACAACATTAAAGACTTAATCTTACCATAAGCCTATAGGAGTGTCTGTGCGACGGCCAAGCCGTAAATTTTGACAAAAATGTAAAGTTTGTAGAGTTAGGCCTTGTAGAGTTAGGGGGCTTGCTCTGCATTAGATCTGAAAACTTTTTAGCAGTAAAAGTGTTTGTACATTTTTTGTCTTTGCAACCTACTTTACATAACACGTTTTTGGTGGTTTGAATATCTCTTAAAAACTACAAAGTCTATCCTTGTCGTTTCTTAAGAGAAAATCAATCTTAGACCTCGTTCGCACTGACGTAAAAATAACTCGGCGTCAGCGAATTTTTACGTCCGTGCAAACGTGGACTTAGGGTGGTAAAGTAATTACGAAGTTGACTGTACAACTATTAAATAAACAATATTGAAATAGAATACTAAGAAATATAGTTACTATTATTCTCCAGTATTCATTTATTACTTTTGTTGTCCAAATGTTCATATCGTTAGATCGCTTTCTAGTAAGTTAAATTGGTTTGAATTCAGTGTCGATAGATTGCCATCGAATTTCTTATTGTTTGGATAGACCCTAATATTAGTTTGTTTATAGTGTTTACACTAAAAGGTGCGTGAGAATGGGTAATAGTGATGGTAGGCTTATGAACGATTGTACAAATACTTTACTAACCGTATTATATGATTGCTTGTATATAATTACGATATTAAATTATATTGATATGCTAATGGTTTTTGTCATGAATTTTCTGGTGTGTATAAATAATATAGACACCAATTTTGCACAAACGATCCTGTGTAGACAATTCAACAATAATAATAAATTACTAGCAACCCGTCCCTGCTTTGCACTTTTTTTAAGGCGTAACAAAAAATTAAGATATAATATGAATTTAATATTAATACACAAACACCTTAAAAGTCTGTTAGGGTAGTTTAGAATAACCACTTTATTACTATTTGTAGAACACTAGCTGCTGCTCGAGATCTTCGTCTGCAATCCAGGATAAAAAAATCTATGTTTCTCCAGGTCATGATCAACCCATGTAACAAATTTCATTCAAATCCGTTCAGCCCTTTAAGCGTTAAAGAGTAACAAACAAACATACAAAAAAAACAAATGTTTTAATTTTACAATATTAGTTTAGAAATGAAGTAACCAAGGAACGACCAGGAATCCTTAGGAAGCTGGAATCTCATAGCTCAAAATTATTTTACTTCCGGAGATATTATAATTTACGACGGTAAAATAATAATCA
This sequence comes from Dasypolia templi, assembly GCA_963555695.1. Taxonomy (NCBI): domain Eukaryota; kingdom Metazoa; phylum Arthropoda; class Insecta; order Lepidoptera; family Noctuidae; genus Dasypolia; species Dasypolia templi. The sequence goes on along the minus strand of OY743142.1, from coordinate 3,769,378 downwards.
AAATTATGCATAACGACGGCTTGAGCAACGTATAAAAATAATGAAATGAAGGTTTGTATCTACGTACAGCCATATTAAATTACTGATTAAATTATCATAAAACAACTTGTCCTGTCTGCGAACATTAAAACTTGCGATTAAACAAATGATTGATAATTTACAATTTAATTTATTCCATAAACATGTACTCCTAGGTAAGTGAGAATATTATGAAAGGACATTTTGACCTGAATGAATTATGAAATATTTTCAACCATCAAATGTCTGAAGTCTGAAATAATAATAATAAAACGGGTTTATCAGTGTCTGACAAATTCTCAGATGACACAGAAACGAATTTAACAAACGAATTTAAATAATAATTAAGGGCAATGGTTATGAAAGTTTCAAAGGACTACCCTCGTCCAATTATCGCGTTTTTCCTACGAATCTGACGTATGTATCAAAACAAGAACAACATTTGGTGTTTTAAAATAAACGCAAACAAAGAAACTTCTACAACGTTTTTTTTTTTATTTCTCATCAACACGTACTTTCGGTATTTTTTTCACTCGAATAATTCCTTTCATTATAATTACAATCTTGGGGTGGATTTCGCGAATCTCTGGGGTGGGATAGAACCGCAGAATCCGGGTTTTACATTGAAAAGGTTCACACGACATGACCTTAGATCCACGTTCTCCTGGCCTCGAGGGTCCAGGATGAGTTGAGGAGCAGTTACAAACCAAGGTATGGAAATTAATCCAAATAACAGATTTTTATTTGTATAATTACTTGGGAGTCGTAAAAATTATAATGAAGAGTAAATTCCGTTAGATTTCACTTTAATAATGGCATTAATTTTGCTGAATAAGAGGTTTTTTCTTGACCCAAAGTGGATTTCCGTTAGGCTTGGTTCAATGATACTTATGTTTTTTACCCTCGCCTTGAGCCTTTTTCGGGGCAAATTAAGATTTATGGTCAGTTTTTCCTTTTAGGCTTTAACTTCTGTCTTATGAATGTTGAGGTACGGCCTCAGTTTATTCTTCATCAGGTTCATAAGGAAGTAGTGGAACAATCCCGACGTATATTGCCTGCTGGTTGTCTGTAACTTAAGTGACGGGTTGGGGATATTTATTTATTTAATACTTTCGCACAAGCATGTACAGAGGCGGACTTAATGCCTTAGGCATTTTCTACCAGTCAACCTTTGGGTGATGCAGTGACAAACATTGGTAGGTGCAATTTAGAAAAAACATTTAGGAATAAATATTTAAATATAAAGATACCTAAACTATATATATAATACATATATATACCTAAACATATATTTACATAAATAAATATAAACACAAATAACTAAACATAAATAAATGAATATACTAAAAACAAATAAGACAAACAATTAGAAAACTAATACCGTTATGATGATACTGCCATCTTCCTGCGAATGTGCTCACGAACTTTAACTTTAAAGGCTAATCGGTTGGTTGCCATCCTGATTTCTTGGGGGAGTGCATTCCACAGAGAGATAGACTGAACGAAGAAGGAAGAGTGAATGAAGTCTGTGCGGTGAGTGGGACATTGAAGAAGACGATTGTGTGATGAACGAAGATTTCTATTGTGGTTGGCGCAAATGTACTGAAAGTGGGGGGCTAGATAACCAGGGGAAGAGGTAGAGTCAAGAAATGAAAACAAGGTGGTCAGCGCCCTTTGCTCTCTGCGCTGACGTATGGGCAACCACTTTAGAAGCGACCGATGTGCCGAGACATGGTCATATTTACGCAGATTGAAAACGAATCGAATGCAATTATTGAGGAGACGGTCAAGTTTGTCGAGGAGATCTGCATTCAGGTCATAGTAGCACACATCACCATAATCGAGGATGGGGAAAATTAAGGACTGCACAAGCATTGTCTTCGTACTCGATGGTAATAGATTTTTCAATCGGTACAGAGCCCGCAACGTTCCGGTAACCTTCTGGCTTACCCGAGTAACTTGAGTACGCCAGTTCAGGGTATTATCAATGTGCAAGCCTAAGTCCTTCACGTCAGTGCTAAAAGGAACTATCGTACCATTGAAGAGTACTGGTGGCAATATTGTACCATCCACCTTACTAATGCCACGAGAACTGCCAATGATTATCGCCTGACACTTCGTAGGGTTTACTGCTACACCAAATCTGTCAGCCCAGGTTTTTATGGCTACCAAGTCCCTATTTAATCTGTCGATGGTGTCTGGTAATTCATCAACTTTCCCGTGACAGTACAACTGCAAGTCATCGGCATACAGATGATACGCACACTGAAGTTCGGAAGTTATAAGATTAATGAAAATAGAAAACAGAAGAGGAGAAAGTATACCGCCTTGAGGAACGCCAGTCTCCAAATCACACCAGCAAGAAGAAGAATCCCCAACATGAACGGACTGCTGACGTTCCTGAAGGTAAGAGGAGAACCATTTCAGTGCTTCGGGAGAGACCATAATATAAGACAGAATGGCTAACAGGATGTCATGACTGACGGTATTAAAGGCATTCGAGAAATCAACCAACACCAGAGCAGTAACTTTGGTGTCTTCCAGTCCTGCCCTTATATCGCCAGTCACTTTAAGAAGGGCGGAAACAGTGCTGTGCCCAGGCCTAAACCCAGATTGAAGAGGACTAATAATTGAGTTACAATGAACAAAGTTGGAGAATTGTTTGTGGACACAGGCCTCAGGCACTTTGGATAGGAAGGGAAGGATAGAAATTGGACGAAAGTCAGTAGGAAGAGAGGGATTAGAAACCTTAGGTAGCGGGCGAACATAGGCTTTGCGCCACAGGGAAGGGAATACTCCGGTGTACAAGGAAAAATTTATTATATGGGTAATCGCGGGTAGGAGTTGGTCCAGAATGGTTATAATCATACCACGGGTGATAGTGTCACATCCCACCGCTTTCGATTTAATGGAGAGAATTATCTTTCTGATTTCTCCCGATTCAACTGAAATGAAACTGAAAGGATTTATGTGAGGACGCGTTAGACCAGAAACTAGAGACAGAGTGTTTTGCTTGGTTAGACGATCCATGATAGTAACGGTGGAGAAATGCCGGTTGAGATCGTCTAAGTCAATTGAACTAGGAAAATCTAAATGTCGCGATTTGCCGATACCAAGAGTTCCAAGAAATTTCCAAATATCGGCAGAAGAGGAAGAATTGATAGTATCAAGAATATGGCGGCGTTTAGCATTGCGTATCATCTGATTACATATATTCCTTGCAGCCTTGAATAAATTCCAGTTGTCATCAGTTCGATCTCTTTTAAATTTGCGGAACGCGCGGTCCCTACGTCGCATTGCCATCTGTATACCTCTAGTCATCCATGGAGCAGGTGGGCTTTTTAACTTAACTTTTTTGACGGGAGCATGGATGTTATAAAGGTTGCTTACAACATCATTGAAGATGGCAACCTTGTCGTCAACTGAAGTGGCTTCCGTCAAGGGCTCCCAATCGATCGCAGATGCATCTTCTTTGATCTTCTCGACATTCATCCGCGCAAAACAACGCCTGTACAGAACCTTGGGCTTAGGTTTGGGAGGTTTCAGGATATACGAAAGGAAAATCATGTCGTGATGAGAAAAGCCAGGAGCGTCATGTTGACCGTGAGAGGAAATGAGGGAAGGATTCGAGGTGAGGATCAGGTCGAGCCAGGTTTCATCGCCAACAGTGTTATGATGAGTAGGTTTGAGCGGCAACACGTGAAGACTTGCTGACTCGATAAGGTGGAGGAGTTTACTGGATCGAGGGGAGTTGTGGGCAAGGAGGTTTGTGTTGAAATCACCCATGATGATATGATGTGCATACTCGGAACCCAAAGATTCAAGTACCGATTCGAATTCGGTGAAGTAATCAACAGTGGGAGGACAGTAGACAACACCAATAATGGTTTTCGTTCCTCTGACACAGACTTCAAGGAAAATAAACTCAGCAGAAGCAGAATAATTTGAAGAGGAAGTAGCAAGTATTTTATAAGGAAAGTCATTGCGAAGGTATATAGCTACCCCGCCCCCTCCCTTACCAATCCGATCATTTCGTATAAGATCGAAACCAGTAAGAGAGTAAGTGGTGGACAGGAGATGTGGTTTGAGCCAAGTTTCAGAGATCAGGATGGCGTGAACATTGCTGTTATTAAACGCGTCGTACAGCTCGCTGTAGTGGCTCGGAACACTTTGTGCGTTAATGTGACACACATTAACCAACCGATTAGACTGATCATTGAAATTTTGTTGCAAAAAGTCACCAAGAGTGTAGCTGAAAGAACAAAAGCTATCATCGCTAGAAGAAGCAGTAGATTGGTTGGCAGAAAAATAAGACTCATTGTCTGACATAAATAAAAGTTGATAGCTATTAGGTTGAAATGATTATACAATAGATATAAAACAGCAACTAACAGGTGCAACTGCACCACCCGCCAGCTCACACCAAAACTAAAAGCAATTAAACACAAAACACAAATTACACATAAAAAACAATTGTTCACATTTTAGTCTACTTTACCAGGTAAAAATCGTAGTCCCCAATTAAATAAAATTAATTCCTTGAGAGGTAAGGAACACAAAAATTAATAAATGCTTGTAAAATACATTGAAAAATGCCACACAACTGCAGATTGAGTAAAGCGTAATTCGGAACGAAACGTTAGAAATAATGTAGCCAATTATTTCAGAACGTTTACCTTGAACGTCATCGTCACGTTGATTTGACAAGCTGACATTTACAACAACGTCAATTGAGGTCGAAAATTACACACTGTCTGTTGTGGGTATCGAAAAACTACTAAAACTAGTACACCTCAAAATTGAGATACATTAATTACGTAAACAGTTGGGGCACAAGACAAAACAAATAAGATAACTACGAGCCTACGAGACGGGACAACGGTAAGTAAAGGTTATGAAAACATGAAACAACAAATTAGAAACAACAACAAGACATCAAAGTAAACATTCACCATAATTGCGTAATCTGTTTTCAGTCTCCCGGAAGCATCAAATCTCATTGATGGAGTCGCGCCTGGTGCCTTAGGATACTTGGCTATCAAGGGCGTGAGCTCGTCGGTGGAAGTTACCTTGTGCCGACTTCCATCAGAGGCCTTTATGAAGATGACACCGTCTTGAGTCCAACACGACCGCATGCTAAAGTGCTCGCGCGCCCTTCCGAAGACAGATTGCCTGGCCCTGGTCAAGAACTCCTTGACAGATATTTTGGTGCCTTTCAAGCCCGTCTTTGCCTTCCAAACTGAGGCCTTGATGTCCACACTGGCGAACCTTACGAGGATAGGCCTGTGATGTTCCTTGCCTTGGGCTCCAAGCCTGTGACAGGCTTTAATTGAGGATGCTGAGAGATTTTTGAGGGCAAGCTTGGAATTGAGAACCTCCAGAATTACTGCTGTGCTGTCTTCGTTCTCCATTTCAGCAAGACCTTGGAAAACCAATGCTTTTCGCCGGTGCCTGGTCTCTAGGCCATCAATTTGTTTGGCACACTCACTGATTTGGCTTCGGAGCAGGCCAAGCATAGAAAATATGAGCTCCCGGAAACTGCGGAACTCTTCGGCTATCTTTGCCACTGTGTCCTTGGCAGGACCGGCGCACTGGATTTGTGCTTCAAGCTCACCCATCTTCCTCAAAAAGTTATCCTCAAGGATTTTCTGTGCAGCAAGGACTTCGGCAAATTGAGACATTCTGTGATGTGTAGTGCCAAGAAATGTTGTATAATAGTGCAGATGATGAGGCAGGCGGTGTTTATAACGTTTCTATGTCACATAAATGTGCCACAAACGTGAGTACTTATAATATTCCTACTGTAGACTAAGTACTGACGTAAACTTAATCAGTATTTTAATTTAATTATATTTTAAATAAAATTCCGAATTCTTAAAACGTCTAAACTTTTTTAACACCTACCCCCGAAAAAGATATTGATTCCCGCCGCTCCGTTTCCTCTAAGAATAACATCTCTCACGGGTGTCATAACAGCGGCCATTTGTATATTGATATCTGGAAAATCTGGTGTCCCTAAGGTTTACGTCGGTGAAATGACGGTAAATCCGTGTAAAGCTTACCATATTATCTTATAAGCTTAGTGGAAATGAAAAAGAGGTTATTAAAAGGAAATATGAAACAAAAGTAAGCTACATCCAACGCGTTATTATTCAATAAAGCTTGCATGATTAATAGGCATTAGGTATTTTGCATGCTAGCCTAAAAATGTGTGGAAAAAAAAGCCGATAAAAGTCGTTTCCTAAATATGACAAGGCCATTTTGCACGGGGACTCTAAAACGGGCTGTTTCGTAACCAGGCCAAGGCTTCATCGTGTATTTTATGAATTGCCATACCGTGTGCTGTCCTGCAAATTCTCCATATCAGTGTTGGAGCATAAATCTGTGCCCCTCACCATGGCTACAAGACCCCAACTCTTTATGATACGATAATGCGATCGTGAATATAAAATTCCTTTGTCTTTTATTAACAAGACGAAACAGATGAAGTTATGACATTCAAATAAAGGAATTCTGGAATTTTATCGGAACGATTCCATTCCAACTTTTTGTTAGGATCGCAAAATGTGACTCCTTGTTGAATAAGTTCTTTTTGCAGATATCATGTTTTTTTTTATTTTTAATGCTGGGTTTTATGCTCGCGTTGACGTTTTTAATATAACTCATCAAATGTTTGTGAGACAGCAAGCATAACCTATGTCTATGGACTTAGAGCTTTTCTCTATTCATATATGAAAATCTCTTGTCTTACAAGTTAAATGCTTTTTGAGATTACGATTTATAACTTATCAAGTTTATGGCAGCCTTAAAGTATGATTTTAATTTGACTTACGTTTGTAATATTTCTTATCTAAGTTGACCTTAAACCGACTAACCTTCAAAGTGCGAAGTTACGGGTACTTATTTTTTATGATGTGACCTTTAATACCCCATGAAAAACACATAAAAGTGTGTAGCTACGAGTTCCATTAGTAACTTTTGCGTGATAGAGGAGTTGACAACGCAGCAGTTGCTGATTTATTGGAAAGGACCCTATAATATGGGGTATTCCCCTATGTAAGTGGGTTTAATGGACTGTTAATGGCGCGTAACAAGGTAGACATAATGTTGACAGAACATGTTATTTTCTCATAATTTGATTCTTTATCAATACCCTGTGATCACCGTTGACAACTTTGTTTGCGAGGAAATTAGTATTAAGTAAGTACCGTAAAACGGGGTGAATAGGGATGCAGGGGTGAATCGAAACGAAACTTTAAAAGGGATTTTAACATTGAAATAATTATGTTTGTCGCCAAAAATGTCTCTTATGTATTGACTGTATTATAATTAACGATTAAGTGCCCCAGTTGGCAACAAACTATATTATTTCAATGTTAAAATCCTTTTTAAAGTTTCGTTTCGATTCACCCCTGCATCCCTATTCACCCCGTTTTACCCGGTAGTCATTTTCAAACTCGTTCTATGGCAGTTTACGTTCAATGCCGTAATATGTCACATGGCGGTAATGAAAAAGTTTGGCTTTGAGCGACGTTACTGTAGCTCATACTTTTATGACAGTATATTTCTAAAGCTCTATGATCCCGGATACGTTTTGATCACGTACATGATTATCTTTACCTTTATTATGTTTTTGTGTTTAAGTTAACTCGTCGATCAGATCCCCCAAATATTTAAAACTCTTATTCATATTCATATCATCTTTATTGTCATTCCATAATGTCTAAAGATCTTACAATAGCTTAAAACTGACATGGGCAAATAAAATAAAAAATGACAAAAAACTTTAAGCAGTACTTACAAGTATTTCTGTTGCCACAATACCTTACAATTATAGAGACTTACTTAGCCACTACTTAAAATTGTGTTGCGTTTGAGTATTTGGCCATTAAGGTCAGTTTCATTTTATTCTTTTCTGTGTCCTGTCCTTTTCAACACATACCCTCTTTACAAATTTCAGCAAGCGTTTACTACCATATTTCTGTCCCAAAAATGTCTACAACAGGATGAATATAATTAAATACAACCACAAACACAGATTACATTCAGACAATTACGTCTGTTTTGCAATCAGGGAGTTGTTATCTCAAAGCGGGGAGGGGGGGGGGGGTGATTCTTGAAAATTTGACATGCTTGCGTAGAATTAATTCAATGTTCTCTCCTATGTCATGTTTTACGGATACGATATGTTTCATACTACCTTTATTCGCGTTTTTCAGGGTTACTGACAGTTGCGGAACAAAAGGGTTCTACTAAAGGAGCGACTTCCCTAAAACTTAATAATTCTATTAAAAACGAAGCAAACATGGCTTCGGCATGTCCTAGAACCAAAAACTCAAGGACATGTGAATATTTAAAATTTTATCATTTTTATGACTGTGGACTTAAAAGTCCCTGATTTATTGTTCACACAATCCAATCCATCGTTTCTCAACATTATTTGCCTATCATTTTTACTTTATTCAAAACCTACCTCCGGCCTCGTTGATCTAGTGGTCTAAAGCGCTTATGCTGAGCATGAGGTTCTGGGTTCGATTCCCGGGTCGGTCAAAATTTATGTATTTAGAAACTTATACACAACATCGTCCCACTCACAAAACACCTGTGTAAGAAAAAATTTAATGGTTGGCTTATGACTCTGTATTATGTCACAACCGAAAACCTGCTGCCTATCCTAAAATAGTTACCGCATTCCATTTATGTTTATATCTATCACACGCATATACTAATATGGTATTCAGCAAACGGATTAACACGCACCAACTTCTTCACACACTCACACACCAACACGTTCACACACCCGAACACTCACACTCCCACACTACACACGAACGCGCCTTTCTTAAAGTAAACTGTATTATTTTGTACATGGAACCATAATTAGATACGTACTTGAGGTGGAGACCTGGTAGCCAGAAATACAGGCTTCGGCTTAGTTTAGGCACCAGTCTCCCACATTGTTGTTTTTGTTTAGCCCATGTCTGGACTTTATTGTTATTTAATAACAATTTCTTAAAGATATTGTGATGAGAATATCAATAAATAAAAAAACAAAAAGGGTTATTTGGTTTTTCCATCTGGAAATTCTCAGTAGCAGCCCGGAGTCTGCATTTGTGCCCGGTTGATGGCGATAGGCTCGTCCCCTATTACATGGAACTTAAACATGCTTTGGCAAAATGTGGGTGTTCTATAGGTACACCTCCGCCTGTTGTTAAAACCTACCGTGATAATCTCTTATCAGAACAGAAAAAAATCGTTCCATTTTTTATAATGTCCTTGGTCAAGGGTTTTGCCACAGCAGCCATAGGTCATTAGTGGCACACCATAATGACTTAATTCTATATCGGATGTACGTCGATAACCGTCTCGTGACCGTTATCGCCATCTTGGAAACCCGAGTTTTAATGACTTAATCGTAAAATGCAGACTTTATTTTCTTTCAAGCTCTTAAATACTTTATTTTAAGTAGGGCTAGCTTTTATACTGAGCTGATGCGATAACTTTTGGATATAAAAGTAAATTGTAAATCCATAATAATGTCTTAAACGGGAAAGTTTGGTTTGGATATTTGTGAGTAAATGATGTTAAAACGGCTGGACGGATTTCGATGAATTTTTGCGTACCGGTACATATATTCTGACCACGCAAGCGTGGCGATCAATAATAAAAATAACTTCTTTCTTCTAGCTAGTATAAGAGACAATAAATACTTAAAACTGTGTTAGTGATACTCGTAGTAAAATAATATGTACAAATGACCAACTGCCTTGTAAAGGACGCAGAATCCGCTGGATGCGAAAAGCATATATCTGGTCGAACTGGCGGTGTTTGAGGGGGCCAGCATGTCTTTCGGCTGAAATCAGAACCGGTCGAAGTGAGACGTCTTTGGGCTGAAATGATGATGATCATGAAAAGAATTTCGACTACATTTTAAGGCAACAGTACAGCCTAACTGCAATCTACTGCTCGTTTCTTATTTGCAAGAAAAGGGCTTTCTCCCCGTAGAGAGATATTCATAGGCATAACGTTGATATGTCTCACTGCAGGACGAAAATCCATTACCAACTGAATTCATAGTTACGAGTGCATGGAATATTTATTCTTGCATAATCACACACACATACATAACTACATTATATTCTTGTATATGAGGTTTAATAAAAGTTACAATAAGTGACTGCCTCGTCGCCTTCGGTCTAGTGGTCGCAATACCTACTGCTGAGCATTAGGCCCTGGGTTCGATTCCCAGGTTGGGAAAAGTGTCATTGGGTTTTTCTATCTAGAATTTCTCAGTAGCAGCCCGGAGCCATGATTTGTGCTCGGTTGATGGCAATAGGGTCGCCCCCTATTACATGGGACTTAAGCAATAAACAATATTTATTTGCTCAAGACTTAAACCAATAGGTTTAAGTCTTGAGCAAATAATGTAATAATGATTTTAACTTAAATTACAATTTGGCAAGGTACAAGACATATGCAACTGGGTTTCAACTAGGAGGACTCCTGTGCTATAAGCACCAGTTACTTTCGTCACCGTGATCGCTGCCATTACAAGTGTGGTGGAGTGCTAAAGTTTTTGTTTAAATTACTATCATGCGTGTGTGTGTTGTGTGAGTGAGTGTGGTGTCTGGTGTGTTTTTTGTGCGTGTGTGTGTGTGTATGTGTTTGCGTATGTGAATGGGCCTTAGTGGGTTTATTTTACTTATTTCATACTTTCAACATATTTACAGATATGCATAATGCAATAAGTGTGACTGGCGAAATGTGGGTGTAGAATTATAGGTACACCTCTGCCTAACCCTTCTGGTATGACAGGCGTGATGTTATGTGTTCTTTTTAGTTAAAAAGCATCAATTCCGTTAAGTATATATATGTATTTGGATTATTAAACAGTCTGCGTAAATACAGAGGGGAAACGCAATAATTTAATGCGAAAATGAATGTGGTGTTCGCTCAGCTCATCGGTTAGACATCGGGCTGCGAATGAGAGGTCAATCAATCTGCCAGCCTTTTCCCCAACTATGTTGGGGTCGGCTTAGTCTCACCGGATGTAGCCGAGTACCAGTGTTTTACATGGAGTGTCTGCCTACCTGACCTCCGCAACCCCGTCACTGGGTAACACGACACCCCTTGCTAAGACAGGTTGTCAGATTTATGAGCTTCTGACTACCCTAAACGACAGTCAAAATCTATGTATGTCAGCCGGGTCAACGGCTTAGCGCGCTTTCCGAGGCACGAAGTGGACTGTTATACTATAGACACGAGCAAATTCAAATGGGAGGTCTTGAGTTTAATTACCGTTGCAATACTGACGTTAGTTTCAGGCCACTACTGCAGTTTCAGAAGCACTCATAAACTTGTCGTCATCTTGTATTTTTATTTAATCTCGCTATCGGCCTCAAAAATCATAAAAACGACAACTATGACGAAAAATGTGAAAATTTTCGAGGTCGCCTTTTTGCATTTTAATTTTGACTTCACTTTCGGCTTGAGCCGTTTTTTTTACTAATGAACTCATGGTCAGGCCACACCAGGTGTTGAAGCATCAGTTCCAACGTTGACTCAATTTTTTCAGTGCAATTAGTAGACAGTAAGACATTATCTATAAGTATTGTTTTCAATGTGAAGCTTGTCATTAAGAAAAATTTAATATATGTGGTTCTCTGCGTGCTTCATCCTGAGTTTATTTTAATTCCCAATATCCCTAAGAAGTTCCTCCAGTTTTATACACCAGGGCATAACGCTTTTTTCCTTACGTGACGATATCTACTAATTCACTCCTACCACAATCGCGTTAAAGAATTTCGTTCCAAAAAAGTCGTTCATTTGGAACATATAGAAAAGAAATTTCAGAAAGAGATTTTACACAAGTACGGGATGACAGAGATGCTTTACAAAGCCAACGTTTTTAGTAATGTCACATAACTTGAGACAATGAGTGCGATTTCAGAGATGGTTCTGTAGTCAATAGTTTTTTCTTTTTAATGATCATAACTTGAGACAATGAGTGCGATTTCAGAGATGGTTCTGTAGTCAATAGTTTTTTCTTTTTAATGATGGGTATGTAATGACCCGTTTCATTGTCAGGTTAAAAACATTTCTAACACGTTGTATTCTTACGTACTAGGGCAAGTTTGAATCGGCTAGTGCCGATACAAACTCGCTACACTTTGTACAAGTGCCCGGCACAAGTCGAGAAATACTTTCCAGACTTTATGACTTTACACTATCGTGACCAATCGCTAAGCAGTACCGTAATGCAATGCAATGACCACCTTACAATTACAAGGCAGTTTACCCACGTCTAAGACTGAAGAACGCAAGAAATAAAGATATTCATACAAATTACCAGAAACAAAACTTTCGTTTTACAGGAAGCGAATAATTTTACATCAGCCTAAGTACCAGACCTATTTCTGGGGGTAAATAAATGTTTCCGAGCCAAAAGAGAAGGGAGGAAATTCTTCGTTACGTATTCATGGAGTTTATATTTTCATGCGGCGAGTTAAGAGAGTGGCGCAATTTATTTCTCACTAAGTGTAAGTACACGTCCGTGCAAATAAAGGAATCAAGCTGGCGGTTTAAGACTTATTTAATTTTAACGATGAAATAGCAAGATTTTTGAATAATCACAAATTAACAAAATTGTGCTAGTAAGTGATTCCATTATCAGGCTGTATATAACTTACTAACTTTCAACAATGGATGGAGGGCACAAGTTTTTGACGTGTGGAAGTGGTGAACTATAGGCACATCTCTGCCTAACCGTCCAAGGATTACAGGCGTAATGTTATGCTTTGTTCTTTGACGTAGCTAGATGATGGCCTCAGCGTTCAGTGGGTTATGATAAAACTTATTTCAAATACCCAATCACAGCACTCGCCTTTGGTATCAAACCCAGGACCAACACTCAAAGTAGCTCTCGTGAACACCAAACCAAAGAGGTAGTCAGTTTTTACAATATTATTTGTTAAAATACACAAAAAATACTAATACACTATACCTATAGTCACAAACCTAAATATATATTTATACATTCACCCAATTATAAACATCTAATAATTGATAATAATATTGAATTGCTTGAATTGCTACTTAGCCCTCTCCCTCTCTCCTAATTTTGCTGTGACCGACATGGTCCATATTGATCTTTTATTTCATTATATTATCAATGTTATACATATTTATTATGGAAAGCAATAAAGTATTGAGTATTAAAAAAAACGTGGTACCTGTCTAATGGATCCAGGAGTACAAAAGGTCCAACATTTACGAGCTCGAAATCAGAATTCTCAATGATGCGTCTGGAATATTAATGTGTTTACGTGAGGTAAGTGGAATTTCAAAAGGCTTCATGATAAAACAAAACCTACCTATAAAAATGTACGGCGTTGGAAATGTTTTTTGAGAAAAAAATACAATGGTTATTGGAGTTATTTGAGTGGTGTATCGCATTATCATGACTGGTACTACTGCAAAGTCTTACCCAGGTCCACATCAACAAGACTTGTTGGATAGGTACAAGACTTTTAAAACAGACAGTTAAATATCTTCCGTGATAAAACTTACCCATCAGTTCTCAGTCAATATTAAATAATACTAAAAACACAAGTTGCCCGTTATGTTTAAAAGTCTTATTCAAAAGGGGGTCAGCCTTTTGTGGTCAACCGAGCACAACTCCAGATTCCAGGCGAAACTAATGTGAAAACCCAATAACTAACTTTGCCACACCTGGTTTCGAACCCGAGACCACGTGTTCAGACAATCGTCGACCGCTAAGCCATGGGGCAGTCAATATTTAAGTGTCACTAGCCTATAGGTTTACATAAAATTAGGTCATGAAATCTAACGTAGTTTTTTTTCTATGTTCTTTTTACGGAGGGTTTCTTTAATAGAGAGACTGTGGTCGGTATACCAAGATATTCATGACCTCATTTAATGTAAACCTATTCGATCTGCCAGCTTTTTCCCAAATACCCCAAGTAGGATCTATGAGTGACGGGGAAGGCAGAAAATCAAGCCTGTTTTATTTAGTTTGAGTCGAATTTTCAAATGATATTTTCACTACTTTCACAATTTTGGTCAATTCATTTTATGGAAAGACTGTGGTGCTGCCTCGTTGATCTAGTGGTCGCAAGAGCTACTGCTGAGCATGAGGTACTGGGTTCGAATCCCAGGTGGGGCAAAGTGTTATAGGGTTTTTCTATATAGAATTTCTCCGTAGCAGCCCGGAGTCTGGATTTGCGCCCGGTTGATGGCAATACAACTATGCTAGGCGCCCTATTACATGGGACTCAAGCATATTTGGCGAAATGTGTTTATTATTATAGGAACACCTCTGCCTAACCATTCTGGGATTACAGGCGTGATGTTATGTTATGTGGTCGAAAAGTCAAGACATTGATGACGTCAAAAAATCTTAGCCTATTAACTCTTTTCTTATACCAGCTTTTGCCCGCGTGGATGTTGGGAAGCATCCTACGGAAACGTACTATCTGGACTAAATGTACCCTTCGTATTAATCCAGCTTATAAACTATCTCATCTCAAATTTCATCCAAATCTGTTCAGCCGTTTTTGCGCCCTTCCGGAACATACATCCAGACAAACAGACAAAGGGACAAAAAATCTTCGCTGTGAATTGAGATGGTAGCCTATTTGAACTGTAAAACACTGCATAATTTGGACTGCATAAGTTGTTTGTAGTTATAAAGGTCTGCCTCGTTGGTCAGTGCTGCGCATGAGGCCCTGTGTGCAATTCCCGATTCGGGCCAAGTGATATTGGGATAAGTGATATAGGCTAGCCCCTTATTATATGGGAATTAACATGACTGGCAAAATGTGGGTCTCTTTCTCACCCTTCAGGTAATACAGGCGTGGTGTTTTATTATGTTATGTTAGTTAAAAAGGAGGTTTACTGCGACAATTAAAAAAAAAATCAAACATGTCAATAACTTACACCCGCGTTTCAGAAACTCGGCGACATAAACCCAGATACCGGGCTGTTACAATATACTGTAAAAAAAATATTGAACCCGGGACACACCGTTGCCTACAACTAAACCAACGACGCAGTGAAGAAATATCATTTTAAGAAAAATAAAGACACTCTTCTGTCGACAAATCGGGTTATGTCGATACGGGAATAGTGAGATACGATGCATAAATTGTTCATGTATCTTCCTCCTAGATCAACGTGTAAATAAATATATGTTTACATTACATGTTATTCTACCAGGTACGCGTATTTGTCATTCCTTACACGATGTGATTCTCGAGTGAAAGATAGGAAAGGTCGGAACAGAAGCTCAAGTGACATTGAAAATGGCTTGTTTTAATGCATAATTTGTATTCTCGTGTTGGCACGGGTTGTGTTTGTGAAAGGAATGTATGTCGTGGAGAAAATATTGGTCAGTTAGCAAGGTAATCATTCGAGATTTAAAATCTATTTCTCAATTCAAATATCGAGCAAACAAGCAACCTATCCTCTTAAATGTGAGAATTTAAATATGTTATATTTATGTTAAGCTATTGCATATTTTTATATGTTTATTTATTAATTTATTCAGTGGTACACATATATTTAATTCATTTAGGTTGGTGCCAACATAAACTCATTAGAGTTTTACCGTGAACTAAAAACATCTACTAAATAATTTAAATAATTATAATCACTTAAGTAGGTACTTAGTTAAAAAGAAGGGGAGAGAGAGAGAGTTAAGAGGTTTATCTTAACATTATGTGTTTACTTAAGTATAATTATGTGTTTTTTTTTGCTTTATTTGTCGGTATATTTCATATTCTAGTTCAAGATGTCTTAAAATCAAATTCTTCTCTTCTTGTTTCTTTTTATTTCTCCTATAGCAGGTCGGCTGGAAGAAATTTCTTAAGAAATTTGCAGTACCTTATTACTCAATACTTAGGTCTGTTTAAAACTAGCTTTGAATTTGCTTTGAATTTTAAAACGTTCCTCAAGCATATATTACTTCATTGTGAGGTAAGCTTTATTCTATATCGTCTCTCGTAGATTTTTGTTCTTATCAAGTTAATCTGCGTGTTCGAGTTTATTATTGTTGTGGATTTGAACGATTGCTATCAAAATGGATATATTTGGAGAAGTAGATCATTACAACACCAACCTAATTTATATAACAAAAATTCAACGTCTTATAATGTATTTTAGAAGGTTTTATTTTCAATGGAGTAATATACTCACTTTTTCGTCCCGCTTTTTTATCATAATAATAAGGTCCAAACTAATTAATAAACATAAACCCTACAAGTACGTAAAACTGACATTTTAATTGCATTTTTTCTACATAAATACAGGATGTCCCGTAAGTCGACGTCAAGCCGATGATGACCTATCACCCGATGCCGGCTTCACGACGATTTACGGGACATGGGATTAAGCATAGTACGAATAGATAAAACACAACACTAGAACGCGCCAATATAACCTTCTATTGGCGCGTTGTCAAAATCGGAACTGAAACCACAATTTCTGTAAAAAAAATACAAATGTTTCCTAACAACTGTCAATGTCAATGTCTTCAAGACGCTAAAACATCCTTGTAGCCCTCTCTACAAGGGTCTTAAAATCAATTCAACCTTGGGTCTGTCAATTTTGCGAATAAAATTACTTCAAACAGTTAAACTACAATAAATGTCAGATTGTACTATTTGGGACTGACAAATTAACGCTGATTTCTTAAATATGTAAGAACTAAATATATAGAACTTCACGACCTCATCCTACCTGCCCCATTCTATTACCATCCATACCTAGTTGCCATTCCACCAATTCACACCAAGCGTTTCCAAATATACTTCATAATGCGCACGGCAAAAGAGTGGAACTCACTACCTGCGTCTGTGTTCCCGAACGCATTCAACTCGAATCTCTTCAAAGTTAGAGTGAACAGGCTTCTTTTGGGTAAGCTCACTCCATCGTAGACTTTGTCTCTGTCACCTCTGACCTAGACTAGAGTCAAGAGCAAACCCATCTCAAATAAAAAAAAAATGAAAATCTGGGTTCCTTAAGGTGCATTTTAATACCTATTTATAATCCTGTGAAAACAGAACAAAGTCTGTAAATACTCGTAAAATAAATCGTAAACGAAACCAGGCTGATGCATAGACATTACACATCTCTGCTTGAGGCTCGATTTGAGCCTCGCTTCAGCTGAGTATAGATTGATTACCGTTCTGGAATAAGAACGATGCTCAGGTACTGATTCTATATTTAGTTAACAGTGATAGAATAATTGACGATCAAACTGGACTTCAGGAACGTTCTGTAATACGGACCTAAGTGTCGTATCTGTATGCATTTTCTTGTGTGTTCATGAATAGTAAAGGTTAGTAGCGGGGTTGACTGACCAGAGTTCTTAATAAGCGCTTACGCAATAATTGAAGAGAGAAAGCTCTTTGAATCAAAATTCAACTTGTGGTTCAAGACTTGTGGTATGACATTTTTATTACAAACAGTAATTTTAATATTCAGAGGCTCCAATTGAGTTTAAAAAAAACATTTTTATTTACATACAGGATGTCCTAGAAGCCGACGTCAAGCCGGAATCTGGTGATAGGTCAAGTCATAAAAGGTAACAGAAAAATATAATAAAAATCTTTGCTATGTATTTTAAAAATTACGGGCATTTATATTTAAAAAAACGAGAAAATCTACTGCCTGCGACTTATTTTGGTTTTTAGAAAATTATAAGATACACTAACCAGATAACAGTTTCTCAAGAACCTCTTTGACATTATGTCGACGTCCGCTAAGTCTTCCAGAGATACAAAATAAAGCTTACGAAATTGCATACCTACTTGAAAATGAACATTGTCGAGACGAGTATCCTGATCAGTTTTCAGGAGTGACAAAAGAGCTGGGCTAAGCGTTTTATCGGTACGATGAGTACGACCTCTTGTGAAATATAAGAGCCGTTGTGGAGATAAGTCACTTTGAGAGAGAACAATCTGATATCTACACTTACAGAAGCGGTGGAGATGAAATATAAAAGAAATGGAAAATGAAATAAATGTTATCCTGATGTACTTTTATTACCTCGACTGACCTTACTTAGAATCAATAGAGGTGGCTTTTGTTTGTAGGTAGATCTGTTTTATAAGCACTCTATTTTGTAAAACTATCCGGCAAGCCACAATTTTCCCAGGGTTCACAATAAAAGCTGTAAAATTTAGTAAACGCTTAAATTAACGCTTACGCTTAGCGCTTTGCTTAACGCTTTTTTTTTTAAATTATTCATTTATTTTATTTTATTAAAAGTTATTTTATGCACAAGTTAAAAATACTGTACAAAGGCGGACTGAATGCCTGAGGCTGTTTTTACCAGTCAGCCTTAGGGTGATGCAGAGACAAAACATGGCAGGTGCAACAAAAGGGATAAAATAAAATACTAATACAAAGATACTTAAATACAAACATATATACAGATTAAACTTTATCAGGAGAAATAACGATAAATAATAATGATGATGATGTAATTATGTACTTATTTTCGTCTAATCTGTAGAATCCCTAAACCTGACTTGGTATCCGTACGTCATAGTTTGGTGACCACTGAAAATCTGCGCTGTGCTGTAGGTCCTTATAGCACAGCATCGTGCTGAGTGGAAGCCTATTTATGTCATGTGTTCGTAAATACAGAGATCAATTTTTTTTGTATGCACGTGTTTCTGTGACAAATAAATAAATTTTTCTTTCTTTCTAAAACATTAAGGGCTTGTTTTGCGAATTTAAGTAAATAGTGACTATCAATATCCGAAGGGTTAGACAGAGAGCCACATTTTGGGCTAGCCTATTATCATCAAACGAGCACAAATACGGACTTGGGTCTGCTAATGAGTAATTCCAGATGAAAAAAACCAATAATACTTGGCCCGACCCGGGAATTGCACACAGGGCCTCATGCGCAGCACTGACGTTTGCGACCCCTGACCAACGAGGCAGCCCTTTATAAATACAAGAAATTTTGCAGTGTTTTATAGTTCAAATATGTTACCACCTAAATTCACGGCGTTACCTTTCTAACCGATCACTTCCATACGTATAATAAAATAGTCACGATGAATTTTTGTCCCTTTGTCTGTTTGTCTGGAAGTATGTTCCGGATTGGTACAAAAACGGCTGAACAGATTTCGATGAAGTTTAGGATGAGATAGTTTATAACCTGGATTAACACGAATAGTACTTTTAATCCAGATAGTACGATCCCGTGGACTGCTTCCCAACATCCACGCGGGCAAAAGGTGGTATAAAAAAGGGCTGATAGTTTAAGATTTTTTGACGTCATCAATGTCTTGACTTTCCGACCACATAACATAACATCACGCCTGTAATCCCGAATGGTTAAGCAGAGGTGTTCCTAAAATAGTACACACATTTCGCCAGTTATGCTTAAGTCCCATGTAATAGGCTTTCCATAAAATGATAATGTTCAAAATTGTGAAAGTAGTGAAAAATTCATTTGAAAATTCGACTCAAACTAAATAAAACAGACTTGATTTTCTGCCTTCCCCGTCACTCATAGTTCCTACTTGGTATTGCAGAACAAGCTTACCTTGCGTTACAATTTCATAGAATATGTCACAGCGCTGCGACAAATAGTTGAACTAGTTTTGCCTCTCTAGGTAAGTGGTTTCAGGTAAAAATTAAATTTACTGACATACATATTGCCCCGCCTACCCCTACCGCGGTTGGTCCGTGGATAGGTGACCATCTTTACATAGAATAGAATAAAAAAATCTATAACGGAGTAAAACAACAGGATTTTTAGTAAAAACTTACGACTATGTTAGTAAACACAGACAATAAACAGAAACAAGGAAATAAAAATACAAGGAATAACGGTTGGTCGACGAGACGGCGCAACAGTGACCCACGTTTACACAGTCCGGCGACTCGCAACCTTGCTTAAGACACTGTTGGAGCTGTCCCACACCCTGCGCATTAGAAAAGCACACCTTTTACGCATTGTTATACCAGGACCCCTCAGGGCATCCGAGCCAAAATGTTAAGCAGTATTTCCCAGCTGTCATTCGTAGATCTTTGACTGTTTTTACGTCCGTGCGAACGTGGGCTTAAGAGGTTTCAGGAAAAACTAGAATTTACTGGCATACGTACATATTGCCCTATCCGATCACTCTGTATGGCAAGCCGATCCCCTGAGAAAAGAGAGCTAAATGCCTAGAGTATAATTGACCAGCATCTTACATTCAGTGAGCCCTTAAAGGCGGCTCGTTCGTGCGCCTCTTTCTCTATCGGTAGGTTCCACTTCATATTGACCGTCCGCAGAAAATTGTCACTCAAGTGCAAATTGCGCAATAACAGCGCCGTCATCCGTCGCATCAAGACCTATGCCTGTGTCGTCTACGCACTCGTTAAGCCACACCTTCTTCAAAGGTCACGGGAGGTTCTTTGTCCGCAATGAGAATCTTTACTTAGATCTCAGAATGCCCACCGTTCAGCAGTTCATGAAACGCCTCTCTAACCATTTCTTCGAATGTACTACAAAGCACTCTATTCCCCTGATTGCGGCGGCCGCCCGATACACTAGTTAAGCCACCAGTGCTTTTAAAAAGTACATAATCCAAAGCCCGGAAGGACGACGTCGTCCATGCTGCCGAGGTCCGCCGCGCCTGGGGCGTGCGCGGACCTCGGTGTCTACCTTGACCCTTGAGATCCCGTCCCAAATTAATCCGCTCCAGCCTGTCCCTTGCCACCCTCCGACGACGCCCTAAGCCGAGGTCCATACCCCACAATGGGATGCCCTTACACGTCTTGATAAATTTGGGTATAATAGGTAAACGGAGTAGAAGCTTGTGGCTAAGTTTTTTTTTTTTCAATAATGAACAAAAGATCTGATCATAAATCTGGCAATCAATACTACACATTTGAAGTTACCACAATTTTTTATCAAAATGACTGTTTTTATTGATCAAGTATGAAAATTTTAATTTAAATGTGTCGTATTTAAATATTTAGAACAATTAGTAAAAAAAAACTATGCCATAGGCTCCTACTCCGTTCACCAATTTTTTTTTCATGTTGTTAAATATTTTCATCCGGTATTAATATTTTTAAACTACATTATTATTTCAACGGAATGAGTTTTGATATTCCAGATTGTTTCAAGACTTGTAAATCTACGAGTAAAAATTTATAGAGTATAATAATAAAATATATATATTGAATTCGCTTTCCGTGTCTGTCTTTGAGACCGTGTTGTCCTTCTAAACTTTGCAACGGATTTCGAAGCAGTTTTCAACATAATTTAGACAATTTGTTCGAAAATGTTTAGGTGTATAATGTATTAGTATTTAACTTAGATACAACGTTGTATTATAGTATCTGTGATACAACAAAGAAATCTTCATGTATTGTCAAGTCATAAAAACTGCGAAGCAGCGGTGGTTCGCTAGAAGTTATATTAAAGGATCTATCTATCCGCTTGTGTGTGTTATAAGTTGAGAACCACTATCCAAATTACATTTATTTTTCATTTTAGATTTAATTATGTTTTCTAGCTAAGTTTTATTCTTGGTAGTGGAAGTTCCTTCTTTAGTCATGGAAAATTATTGGGCAAATGCAGAGCCGCGGTGGCCCAGTGGTAACTACCACGTAAATTATTCATCACCGTTGACTGCTCTCAAAACTGTGAGGGAAAAGATCGTGAATACATGTGACATTTACCAAGCCGCAATGGGCCCGAGTTGTGGATTACGGCCGACTCCCTCTCACAAAGTTGAGGCCTGTTTCTCAGCAGTGGGAACATTATAGGCCGATTATGCTGATACTGTATTGGGTTTATGCATTCAGAAATTATCGGTGGCAGCTCGGAGTCTACATTTGATCCCAGTCAATTGAAATAGGCTTGCTTCTTATTACGTGGGACTGATAACATATCTGGCAAAAATTTGGGTCAACTGTTACATCTACCTACCTTTATCGGGGAACGCAAGCGTGATGATATTTAGTCTTGATTTTCTTACTTTAGCAGACGGATTTCAGAACAGTCTACAGTTTAAATTAAACTTTTTGGCGCTTTGCATAGTTTAAACTACAGAGATCGATGTAGCAGTAAATGTAAAAGAAGGATGCGAAAAATGTTCCGGAATTTAAAATTTATTCAGTATTTCTCTTTTTTTAGTTCCTTTGGGTAAAGTAAAATAAGTGTGGTCATTGTTTTTATATAATAATGTTTTTATATAGAGTACTCTGGAACAAATTAAAATAGGAGGGGGTCTCTTCAGAAATCATAGGCATCTTCTCATACTGGTATAGTAATCAGAAAAATATTGTGAAATGGGCAAATGAGTTTTCGGATGAATATAAACTGAAATCGGGTGTAAGGCAAGGAGGGTTAACGTCTCCGACGTTATTTAATCTGTATATGAATCAGCTGATTGAGGGACTGAGCAGCATGCATGTCGGATGCCGCATAGATGGCGTTAGTGTTAACAACATAAGTTATGCGGACGACATGGTGCTGCTTAGCCCATCAATCAGTGGGTTGAGAAAACTTTTGGGTATGTGTGAAGGTTATGCTGAGGAGCACGGTTTAAAATATAACAATAAAAAAGTGAGTATATGGTTTTTGTTGGTAACAACAAAAGGCCAAAAAGGGTGCCACCCCTTTCTTTAAATGGAGAACAGTTGAAACGTGTTTCGCAGTTCAAGTACCTAAGGCACATTGTGACTGACACATTAAAGGATGACCATGATGTAGAGAGGGAACGGAGGGCACTGTCGGTAAGGGGAAACATGCTGGCACATAGATTCACTCGTTGTACTGTAGACGGTATACTGACGCTATTTAAAGCGTACTGTCAAAGTTTTTACACGAGTGGTCTATGGGTTAAGTACACACAAAGTTCCTATAATGCTCTCCGAATACAGTATAATAACATTTTCAGGGCACTGTTGAGGCTCCCCCGTTCCTGTAGTGCGTCAGGTATGTTTGCTGACGCCCATATAGATGATTTCTACGCAATTATGCGGAAGAAAACCGCGTCAGTCTTGAAAGCTGTGCGGGGGAGTAGAAATGGCATCCTGAAAATGATAGCAGATAGGTTGGACGCGCTTATTTGTTCAATCGATTTATCAATCTGCATGTGAGAGGTGCTGGTTGATGAATTGTTTTTTTTTTCCACTTTTATTTTTGTACCTACTAACATATTTTTAAGTTTTTGTAATGGCCTTGGTTGTCTGAGAATAAAACAGTTTTTTTTTTTTTATTATAATGTTGGTTATCTTAATACTTCGTCAAATACAAAATTGTGTCGGCACATTGTGTCACACTTAGTGGTCTAGTAATGTAATTTTTCGCCACAAATTTGTTTTTAATTTAAAATGGGGCCAAAAATATGAGCTTAAAAAATTGTTTTTTTTTAAGCACTCCCTCACACTTGCTTGGGTGATGTAGGTTAAGGCGCTATGATCCGGCGCTCGCCAAACGTATTGAAGAAGGCTCGCGAGTGGTTGCGCTTGCGCATATTTCTTCCTTTTTTCTTCTTTTGTTTTTATTTTATTAAGACAAATCTTACTACCGTTTGTTTTGAGGCTATGAGATTGATTAAACATTGATTGATTGAAAAGCGGTAATAATGTTTTTTTTTCTACACAGCAGAGTTAACCTAGTCGTGTTATTAAAAGCGATTGCATGTCCGCCAGATCCTTAAATAAGTTGTTTTTCAGAATTTTATAACACTTTTTTATGTTTCCCTTGGATTCTTACCTAGTAAGCATAACCCTTTATACCATACAGTAGTACTGTATAATAAGTAAGAGGGGGAGGGAGGGGGGATATTTAATTATTGCGTTTATTGAAATCGTTCGTGTTTACACCAACGCGCCTATTTTTTCACTGTTTTTTCCAAACATAAACCTTATTCAAACATGTTATTTGAAAGTGCATTCTAAATTCGCTTGACTAGCCTGCACAACATAAGGCCGTCTTTTGCAGACAGCCTTTAAGGTACTATACTTACATTTTGTGGACATCATTTTTTTTTCAAACAAAACGTTATCTTAATCATCATTTCAGCCGAAAGACGTCCACCGCCGGACAAAGGCCTCCCCCAAGTCCCGCCACTTTGACCGGTTCTGTGCTTCTCTCAACCAGCGGATTCCTGCAGCCTTCCCGAGGTCATTGGTCAAACCTTAAAGGAGGCCTTCTAACGATACATTACGGCACGTGGTCGCCACTCCAAAACCTTACTTACGGCCCCATCAGCCATCCACAACACCGTTATAATAATCGTAAAATCTGACTATGTCATATATAAAAATCCTAATTAAGATTTCTGCACTAGTAAACATAATTTGATTGAAGTAAAAAGCAGATATTTCAGTAGTACCCAGATATTAAATTCGTCTCTTAGCCCGAGGCACGACGCCATATGAATTTTGCTTTTGATTTTTGAATTTTAGCAAAAAATCTGTAACAAAGCTTTTGATATTCATTTATGTGATCAAGAAATAATCCGAAGTTCTTTGCATATATTTCGCGGCGCAGATTATCCTTTAAACGCACTGGGTTTTTTAAACGCCGCGGTCGCTGAATAAAACGCAGGGGGCGCCGGTAAGCCAATTTGATCTTCTTCTTTTTTTATAGTTGATGGCAAAGGTAAAAATATTATGTTATGTAAGATGAGTTGGGCCCAGTAGGTGGCGTTTTTAGGTCATCAGAAGTGCGTGTACGTGGGACACTAAGAAACTTTTACGAAAATAAACATAAATGTTCAATAGGTAAATAGTTTTTACTCTCCACTAGCCTCTGTACAAAGTTTCATGCGTCTGAACCAGTTTTCGAAACACTATTTCCCGTCCGCCGTAGAGACCTCGTTTACAGCCTGCTCGAACGCTGACAGCGCATCTTCCAGCGACGAAAATTGTATCCCTTTGAGCTAAGATTTTTTTCTGAGTTAAAAAGTCACACGGTGCGAGGTCGGGGCTGTATGGAGGGTGTGTCCCTCGTTTTCAGCGCGGTGTGCGAAGGCGCGTTGTGTGGTGGAGCAGTAGCCCGCGGAGCCCTGTGTTTGGTTTCTTGTTGCTCACAACAGAGAAAACTTCTGTCAAGCATTTGGTAGTATACCATTCAGCGTTGATGCTTCTTTGGTCGAATTTATCTATCTCTTCTTCTCTCTCTTTTTATCCTTTTATTCTCGAACCGGGGGAAGATTTTGATCTTTTACGGTTAAAAGATCAAAATCTTCCCCCGATTCTGGATCTCTTCACTTTGGTAGGCGGTGATTCGTTTTGAAACACCCAAACCGTCGCCTGGTGCTTCGTTTCTGGATCGTATTGGTAAATCCAAGACTCGACAACTGTATGATGTCGTAAAAACGCCGAGCCTAGCCAGCTTCAAATTTGTTTATCATATCATGACACCATTCCACCCGAGCCTGCTTCTGAGCATCGGTGAGGTTGTGCGGCACCCAGCGTGAAGCTATCCTCATTACGCGAAGATGTTCGTGTAGAATTTCGTAAAGGATTCCCGATCCACCCCACAGTATGTGCTGAATCTCTCTGAATGTAACTCGGCTAGTCTAACGAACGGTTCGTCCGGTGTCAGGCGAAATCCTAAAAAAACTATAGCGCGAAAATGTACCCCCCACAGATCCTTTTTTTTATGAGACACGATCATTTAAATTAGTTCGCAAACAATGTGGAGGGAAATTCTTAAATTGGAACGTACCTATATTTACTTACAAATAATCATACTTTCAAAATGGACTCTAATTGGCCAGTATCTCATACATAAAAACTTTTTTCGCAATACTTTCTGAGTGGCATGGTATGGTACACTTTGGACACAAATGTATAGGACATGGTTTGGTCAGAATATTTGATGAAATTTCTATGAACCGGTTTACTGGAAAAGTACATATTTTTTGGTGGATTGCGAACGTACGGCAGCAATTCTAATAATTGTCACTTAACGTTTTCTGCGGAATATTCAAAACATCTCTATATTTGATTTTCTGCGTTTTTTAATATTTAGACCGGGTATTTTTTACGTACTTCCTGCTATCTATAAACGGAAGCGTGCAGTAGTTTATTAATACCTAATACAAACTGTTATAATATGCGTCGCATTTAACGATACCAAACACTAGCTTGTCGGCTGAGCAATAGTAGGCAAAATTCTGTGCTGGGAACAGCAAAATTAAAAGCAGAAAATTCAGCTTTAAGTTCTCTGCAATGTAACTGTTTATAGCTTGAAAATCGCGTGACGTAGTTTTACGGTAGATTTTAGTAGTTATAGTTTTAGTATTTCATTAATAGACTTAAATGAATATTTTATGAGTCATTTCGTGATTAACTGCAGCAAGGTTCAACGTTGTTAAATTTTGCTTGCATATTTTCATAAAAATTTGGGTCCGATTAATAATACCAGCCTGTTAGCCCACGTTCGCACGGACGTTATCATATCTTGGGGAGATTTTGTCGTGCATTGGATTTTCAACTCGCCCATCGTTGAAAATCTAACACAGTGCTGCCCAGCGCGTCGAAAACACACTGTTGGATTTTCAGCTCTCGGCGCTAAGCAGAGTCGATAATCCAGTGTGTAATAAGTCTAAGTTTCTTCACGATGACGGACGTCAGTGATGTCCAAGACAATTTGCATGAGAAATTTGGTCTTAACTAACAGGGCCATCACAACACGACTCCGATTATCCTTACTACAATAACATTATATTATATTATATTAGCGTGAAAGCGTAACAAACAAACAAACTTAGTTTCGCATTTATGATATAATTTAGAAATGTCGTCACAACCTTGTATATATTCCCGGAGCTGTGTCTGATTATTTTCTTTTCATTACCTTCATACTTTTAAAACATAATTGTTAAACCACGCAATAAACGCCGCGCTTTTTAAGTCCCGTGCGTAATCACCAACTCGTAGGCTTTCTTTAATCCCCCTCGTGGCAAAATAAAAGGCTCGACTCTGTCTCTTTTTATTCGTCTGTAATTTGTACATTTCACGCCACACTGACTTCGACTGCTTGAAATTCAACTTAGTGTTGTTTATTTTAAGTTCTTATTTTTGAATGACTGGCCCATTTTTAATTTCATATCCATTTTTTTTGATAGAACAAGAACAGATTAATGTATGTTATATCATCAAAGCATCATAAATAAGCATCATAAAAAAGTTACTAAGAATATTATTCTTAAAGTCATGATATTTAATGGTTACCAAACTGGCTATTAATTAAAATCACAACTGTCCTTTTTTGAGTTGTGTAGATGGCTTTGACACGACAAATAAACGTGGCAATTTGATAAACAATTAATTTCCCTTCATAATTAGCCTAATGGTGAGACCATTATAGGCTAATTATGCAGGGAAATTGCTGCTGGGACACAGTTTAATTAAATAATACACAAATTAAAATACCTGGGTTCGAGCTCTCGACCTACAACTCGCTATTTCCCTGACTGTGCATTTCATTTAAAACTGAATTGTCACAATCATAGAGACAAGACCTACCATCGGATATCGCTTTATTCGCTACAAAACGGGTGTCTGGTTAAAAGTCTCCGCGAGACACATTCTACTGGTTCAAACAAATCGATGCTGCATCCGTTCAATCTGGTACTGTCACTATTTCTGTACGCTTCCCTGTGGCCTCTTTATACTTGAACAAGTTATTTATATACTTATATATTTTTAAGGGTCCCTTATTATGTTTCATCGTAGAAACGACTCCGTTTTTTTCTTCTTCAAATGTCATCCAACTTTTGTTCCAATCCCGGAGCAAAAATCTCTGTATTAATTTAAAAAAAAATACATTTTGGATGCAGTTATGGACATATTTTTTGAAACGTAAGGAAATACTGTATTTGAGTTTGTCCTATCTATACTAATATAAGAAATGCGAAAGTAACTCTGTCAATTCGTCTGTCCGTAACCGTTTCACGTCTTGACGGCTGAACAAATTTTCATGAAATTTGCCACACAGGTAGACCATTACCTGGCTCATGACCATCTCCATAGGACCATTTCTTAATAAAGGATACTTTTGATACGGGTAGTATGTTCCTGTGGGATGATTTCCGTCATCCACGCGAGCGAAGCCGCGGTCAATGGTTATGGTGGTTAATGTGGTCAACGACACACACAAAACACCTTTTTGTAATACAATTCCATAAATATAGGGTGGATTCCACATACAAAAACAGATCTCTTTTAACAGACTTCTTAAACTTAAAAAGGTGGAGGTTCTCAGTTCGGCTGTATGTTTTTTTTTTAAATTTGTTTGTTACGCGATATCTCCGGCAATTGTGGATTGATTTGAAAAATTACTTTTTCTCGCAAAGGGTATGCTGAAGTGAGTGGGTGGTCTCATGTAAATTTATTATATTTGGATACTTTTTTAGTCAGCACTGAATCAATAATATGTATTTGTTCCACTTATGATGTAATAAAACTTCCTGTCAGTGTTTTTTACACAGCAAGTAGTAATATACGAATTTGTGTGGGGTAGGTACCACAACTTAAAAGTGAAAAACAAAACCTGTTTTACAAACAAAAAAACATTTTTGTAAGTCGGTTGTTTTTATATTTGCCCAGAGACATGGTACCGTCCACGAGGCCTAAGCTGAGCTTTGCTTTTGTGTGAGTGCACATAGCGACGCGTCCTTTGCTTGGCAATCGGCCAATCGGACAATCAGCCTGAGGCACTGTGCGTCCCTCGCGCGATCACATTGGTGCGTTTTGTAATCACTCACACAAATGCAAAGCTCATCAATTGCGTGGGAACTCATCAACAGGATGTCTGCATGATATGCTTCTGCTCCATTTGTAAACAAAGATATGTAAGGTTAGGTTTTTTACCTGGAAGTTAGTAGTTTGCTTCAGCTGGCCAAAATTAGTTGTCACTTTGAAACACAAATGACAAATGGCTTTGTTTCTGTAAGAAGGTTTGTGGAAACACTCTAACACATCAAACATATTTTTTTTACTAAATGTGGTGCCGCGTTTCCTATCTGACTACTCTGAGAAAAAAAGCCGAAACAAAAATAGAGGTCACAATCTCTTTTAAAGTTCAGACATAATCTTGGTCAGATCATGATAAGATCATGCAGATCGGTGTCTGAAATGGTCTTTTGAGGAAATTACCACACAGATTGAGTGGACCTGTCTAGTCAGTGCAAGCATCTGTCAGCAATCGTGCAGCTCAACTCAGAACTACGTTCCAAAGAAAGGACATTTAATTGGGCTGCATAAATTACTCAAACTGCAAGATCATGATTAAAACTTATTGAGAAAAAAAAGAACAATGACTCACATCACATAGTCCTCACAAACACAATAATTAAAATATTATATTACACGATAAGACAAGACGATGAATAATAATATTACAAATTCAGAGGAAAAATGCCTAAGATTTGAGTTAAGGTACTGATCTGAGACATCAATGTAAAGCAGCCGAAGTTACCTACTAAGGTATCTGTTTTGTGGCCCGTACATACCTACATAATTCACATGGCGTTTTCAACATAACTCGACAGACTCAACAAAACCGCGAACAGCTTGCGAATATTATTAATGAACCAAAATATTATATATGAACAGTGTGTTAATTTACTATAATATTGACATGATTAATTTAAAAGCTAACTTCTTAAAATATTAATAATACAAGTGGGGAAGGGGAATTATTACAGGACATCGAAAAATGACTGCCTCGTTGGTATACTGGTTGCAACCGCTACTGCTGAGCATGAGGTTCTGGGTTTGATTCCCAGGTCGGGCAACGTGTTATTGGGTTTTTCTATCTGGAATTTCTCAGTAGCAGCCCGGGGTCTGGATTTGTGCCCGGTTGATGGCAATAGGCTCGTCCGCTATTACATGGGACTTAAACATAACTGGCAAAATGTGGGTGTACAGGTACACCTTTGCCCAACCCTTCGGGGAAACAAGGCGTGATGTTATGATGTCATGATCGAAAAACTCTTCCGTATCGCTGACAACAGGAAAAGTGGGCAAAAGGCTGGCAGCATTGCCACGTTGTATGGCAATGCTAATTCTTTGGTCCAAAAATAGGCTATGCCTTTGGTCACATGAAAAGTTGACCAACCGCTTGGGAATGTCTCGATTATCTTCCATGTTTGTATACTTATCTATCTCTATTACGGGGGCTATGCAAAAAACTAAAAACTACACCGCACTTACTAGTTTTTGAATCCATGGGAAAAATAAAATTCAGAAAAAAACTTATATAAGGATCTGTCGGAAATGCGATCGCCATTAATAACACAATTAAATAAAATGTTATTAACCAGTGTATGCAACATGTTATTCAAATAAATAAAGATTTATGAACAGTGTGTTTAAAGTCTACAAAAGCTTACTTCGACAGCGATTCACTTCAAAAGCATTAATTAGAGTGGTTTAGTTAATTATTTTATCAGCGTACTCTCAATTCAAATTTATTTAATTAACTCACACACAGTTTCTACATTAAGATAGATGCTCTTATCTCCCTTTATATCAGAACGTATGAAATCTGTAGGATAACTCATATTTTTTTATGTTAAACATATCAATTATTATGAATGTCGTGACTAATGCAACATTTCACCAACATCAAAATGATTGAAGTTGAAAAAAAATCGATTTCACGCAGTTTTCCAAAGCACAGACGTCTCTCAGTACTTAGCTAAATAAAAACTGAAGTAACATCAAAGTCTTCAAGAACCAGCGAGTTGCGATATAAATATTTTATTCGGATCTCCTTAAAGTGTTCACAGGAAGAACTCATTATGTAAACACGCCTTACTGAATCCACTTCTTGGAGTTTTCAAGACATCCTGGCGCTACAGAATACAAAGGAATCAGAGTTCAACATTTTTGAAGCTAATTTAATTTGCTTTCGATGCAATGTTAGGTTTGTAACGAGTTGGAAGTGTGTTGTATTTGTTTGAGAATAGAATTGGTAAATTTTCACTTTAAAGTTTTATAGGAATGGGGTTTATTAAAAGGGCTTCCACGATCGAGGACCCTGACTCGCAGTCCAACTGCTATGCCACCCCTAGATGCGTCAAGTGTCTAGGAGAGCATGGCACCGCCGACTGTACCCGCCCTAAAGATAGGGAACTATGTTTAGAGCCTCCCAGCTGTGTACTCTGCGGCCAATCGGGACACCCGGCAAATTACCGGGGCTGTCCTAAGGCCCCGAAGTCCTCCTCTCCTAAACTCGCGAAACGCGCGAGCGACCGCCAGCACACGGAAAGCCCCTGGGGAAAGCCTCCTTCCGCGCTGATGCCGGAGCGGCTCAGTCCGCAGAGGCCGTCTCCCTGGGCTAACCTAAATCACCTGAAGGCTCCCGCAGCTTCGGTGCCCTCTATCCCCGCGCAACCAGCGCAACCCGCTCAACTTCCAGCGCTGATGGCTTCCGCCATCCCAGCGCCTTTGGTAGCCCCCGCGGCCCCTACGGCCTCTCCAGCGAAACCTCAGGGAACCCAGGGCCGAAACAGCGCCCAAATTATACTTAGTACATACGCGGCTCTCTTCACCACCGCCGCGGACAAAATGGCGGAAGAAATCGTTGCTGCAAACGGCAACGCACTCCGCCTTATGGAAATCCTCAGCGCGTATCCCGAGATCGCGCAAGTTCTACACTCACTCAAATATTAATTCTCAATGGATAATACTAGAGTAAACAGTAACAAACCCCGACCCCTTAAATTAGGCTTCTTCAACGCAAATGGCGTTTCAGGTCAACGCGATGAGATCGCCGATTTCCTCCGCGATCATCAGCTTGACATCCTCCTCATACAGGAAACCTTTTTAAAACCGCATCACCGAAACCCGAATATTGCCAACTATAAACTAGTTCGCAATGACAGGTCTCGATGCCACAAGGGTGGCACACTAATATACTTTAGGAAATCTTTGTATTGCATCCCTATCGACCCACCTTCTCTCTTCTCCCATCTGGAGACCTCTATCTGTCGGCTCGGCATGACTGGTCATCAACCGATCACCATCATCTCTGCTTATATTCCACCAGACAATGGTCAGGAGGATCCCATCTCGCTCCAAAAGGACTTCACTGCCCTCTTCGGTATGAGTGACTCCGTCATCTTGGCGGGGGATCTTAATGCCAAGCACCCGGCGTGGAATAGTAGCACAACTTCAACCAGAGGTAGGTTAGTTTTCAAGTTAGGCGAATCCCTTAACTTTGACGTCATCGCTCCAATGAGCCCGACTCACTTCCCAGGTAATCCTAATCACCTTCCCGATGTTCTCGATGTAGCGCTGCTCAAGAATGTGAACCTCCGTTTGCAATCGATTGAGACGTTCCACGAGCTAAACTCTGACCACCGCCCTGTAGTCATGCATCTTGCACCCTACTCGGGCCCGATCGAACCCAACCGCCCCCCTCAGACCCAGACGATAACCGACTGGAGGAAAGTAAGCGAAAGACTGAAATCCACCACGTCGCCTCACTTAGACACCATCCCCGATCACTTAGTGTCAGTCGCCGACACGACGGCCGCAATCGACTCGTTTTCAGAGCACGTACAATCCGTATTGACGGATTGTTCACGGGAAGTTCCGGTGATGGAAGACCATCGCTGGAAACTACCTGCTGACGTACGTGACCTGATAACCGAGAAGAACGCGGCCATCCATGCCTACGACTCCTTCCCTTGTGACGCGAACAAAGCCCACATGCGCCATTTACAGCGTGCTGTAAAGAAACGCATAGGGGAGGTTCGCTCTGAGGGCTGGAACAAGATGCTCAGCGAACTCGAGCCCACTCATCAAGCCTTCTGGCAATTACAGAGGAAATTGCGTTCCTCAGAAGAAGTCTCTATGCCTCCTCTCATCCGCCCCGACAATAGTGTCGCTTTCGACAGTCCCGATAAGGCTGAATGTCTTGTCGACAGCCTAGAGTCCCAATGTTCTCCCAGCTCCCAACCAGTAGACCAAGCTCACCTGAACAAGGTCGACGCTGAAGTCGAACGAAGAGCCTCCCTCCCTCCCGTCGAAGACCCTGATGATCCTCTGCCTCCGGTCACTCCAGACGAATTGCACGACATCATTAAAGGGCGCCACGCTCGTAAGGCCCCCGGTTCAGATGGTATTACCAATAAGGTATACAAACTCCTTCCTGCCCCGCTAATAATGCTTATGACCGCCATCTTCAATGGCGCCTTGAGCAACAACATCTTCCCACAAGCATGGAAAGAAGCCACCGTCATCGGTATCCCAAAGCCAGGCAAGCCAAAGTCTGAGCCCTCCAGCTACCGCCCTATTAGCTTACTCAATGTCCTCGGCAAAATCTACGAGAGGCTTTGGATTCCGTAGCCAACACTCGGGCACCCAACAGGTCCACCGTATCGTAGAGCACTTATGCGCTGGTCTGCAGCGTAACGCGACGACGGGTGTGCTATTCTTCGACATAGCGAAAGCCTTCGACAAAGTCTGGCACAACGGCTTGATATACAAGCTCTACCAACTAGGAGTGCCAGATCGTCTCGTGCTCATCTTACGAGACTTTTTGTCGAACCGGACCTTTAGCTATCGCGTCGAGGGAGCACTCTCGTCCCCTCATCCTATTCGCGCCGGTGTCCCTCAGGGTTCCGTACTATCTCCTCTCGCCTTCACGCTGTTCACTAGCGATATCCCAAAAAGTAAAAAGGCTCAGTTGGCTCTCTTCGCCGACGACACTGCCGTTTACTATACCGGTCACTGTCCCAACGCTATAGCTCGTACTCTCCAAACCTCCGCAAACGTCTTAGGCGCTTGTTTCCGGAAATGGAGAATCGAGGTCAACCCCGATAAGAGTCAGGCGGTTCTCTTCTCGAGACGTCGTCGACTCCCTCCCCCACTTCCCAGCCCGATCACTATGTACGGCAAGCCAATCCCTTGGGAGAAGCAAGCCAAATACCTAGGCGTGATCCTCGATGAGAACCTTACCTTTAAGGCTCATATTAAGGCGGCTCGCGCGCGCGCCTCCTTCGCTCTTAGCAGGCTCCAATTCGTACTGACAGCCCGTAGCAAACTGTCCCTCAAATGCAAGCTCCGCATCTATACCGCAGTCATCCGTCCCATCATGACCTATGCCTGCGTTGTATTTGCGCACGCTCACCCACGTCATCTCCATAAGATGCAGACCCTCCAAAACCGTTTCCTCAGAAGGGTCACGGGTGCCCCCTTCTATGTCCGTAATATAGATCTTCACGTCGACCTCAAAATGCCAACCATAAAACAGTTCATGAAACGCTTATCAAAGCGTTTCTTCGACTGCGGCATCAAACATTCTAACCCCCTGATTACAGCGGCCGCCCGCTACACTCCCTCTCGCATTAGCAGTATTCGCCGACCAAGGCATACTTTAATCGACCCCGACGACGCCACTACCCTCCTCCAGGAGAGTAGTAAGGCCACTAGCACGCTACATAAGCCCAAAACCCGATCGCCGTCCTACCGCCCTCGCCGCCGAGGCCCGCCGCGACGCCCAAATCGACGCCCCTCCCGACCCTTGCTCGAGCCAGCCCGCGCCGCTGAGCCTGTAGCTTTAAATTCGTCCGTTAATAATACCAATCCTGATCCAGCTAGTCATTTGCTGCCCTCTTCCAGCGACGCCCTAAGCCGAGTTTCGTACCCCACAGGGGGTGCCCTTAGCGTTGTCGCTTAGTTTTAGTTAGTATATAAGTTTAAGTCCTGGCTGGAGGCCTTAATTTATTAGGGAATCCACAGGCAAGTCCGCTTAAGCAGACGACAACCGCATAGGTTGACCTGCGAGATGCCAAACAAACAAACAAAGAGGACCCTGACCCGATAATCAGTGACTGTTTTTGACAATTTTATGTAAAAATATAATTTAAAAGTTTATTGCCCTTTGTTCTCTATAGGTACCTACTACGCTTTGGAATGGGCAACTAGGTTCATCTTTCTGACTGACTGACCCCTAGACAATGTTCATTTGTTCAACAAAGTTTATTTGAAATAAATGCTTTAAGTTGTGAGTTGAGTGGGATGGGATGGTAGCAGGCCTGACTGCCCAGCATTCCAGCATGCTGGATGTTTTTTCAGCATGCAGGGTGTTCGAATAGATTGACGAGCCATGTCTCATATTTAAACGCAGATACTACCAATATTTAGTAGTAAATTTGCCAATTTAGTAGGTCCGATCCTGGAATTTGTAGCCAAAAATCATACAACCAATATTGTTTAGCTGAGAAGAAGAAGTGGCTCAACAAACTTCCCAGCAGATCACCAACTCTCCCACTGCCAATCGCGGCGATTTGACTGTGCTATACAACGTTTTCATACGAAAATACATGCTCTTGTGAAAACTGGAGCCTGTACTAGAGATACTTATGATACAGGTGTCCAGGCAACCAAACCACACGGGCAAGTCACAGTTACACAAATATTTACTAAAAAATGGCAAGGTTGGTATGAAATATTTGTATATAAAAAGGAAAAGAATGACCACAACAGGCACCGAATAAATAGTCATTATTACCAATTTGGTAGACACAATATTTATTTATTTTTACTAGCAAACAGAACTAACCACTCCATAAATGAAATCTCTTAGGTATCCTAGAAAAAGAAGATGAAAGTAAAAATATTTCAAAATGAAACGAGTAAATGTTCAGTGCTTTGCAACCAGCACCGTTACTCCATCCATGTTGATCACATTCTTTGCGATTTTTTAGACTTAATGATTTTATTTTCAAACTAAATAAATTAGAATTGATAAAATGGAAAATTTTGATGTATCGTCCTGCGTCACAGATGACACCTGTATATCAAAATAGTAACGAAGTCAAAACTGTATGTTAAATATTTTTGATCTATAAGTAATTGCTACGAGGTGGAAAACATAGTTTTTTTGTATGTATGTTTCGGATCGGCGCAAAAACGTCTAAACGGATTTGAATGAAATTTGCACAGATCGTTCAAAACCTGGATTAACACATTGGGTACTTTCAATCTAGGCAATACATTCCCGTAAGATTTTTTTTATTTCAGGGATATTATTTTGAGGCTAGTGACACTTAAATATTAACTGCCCTGTGGCTTAGCGTTCGACGATTACCTGAACACGAGGTCTCGGGTTCGATTCCCAGGTGTGGCAAAGAGTTATTGGGTTTTTACATTGTTTCGCCTGGAATCTGGAGTTGTGCTCGGTTGACCACAAAAGGCTGACCCCCTTTTGAATAAGACTTTTAAACATAACGGGCAACTTGTGTTGTTGGTATTATTTACCTACACCTCTGCTTACCTCTTCGGGGATTTCCCCGAAAATTCCCAATTATATTGCCAGTATAAACTGGCAAGATATGTTTAATGTCTTTATACAGGGTGTCCCGTAAGTCGACGTCAAGCCAGAGTAGGGTGATAGCTCGGGTTAGTTAACAGGTAGCAATAGGAGTTAAAATACCGTCACAGGCAGTTTCACGTTTTTTTTTATAAGTGCCCGTAATTTTGAAAATACATAGATATCAAAGATTTTGTTTGCATTTTTTTGTATCACCCTATTCCAGCTTGACGTCGACTTACGAAACACTCACAACTTACAACACACGCATGAGTCTCGATCCCGTGGGAATATTAGGACAAAAAGTATCCTGTTTCCTAATCCAGATAATGGTCTACCCATAGTTTTAACGTGAAAGCGTAACAAACAAACTTACACAAAATCCAAGCTTTTCTCTTTACTATATTAACAAAAGGTTAGATAAGTAGTTATCGACCAAAACTTGCACTATGGATGCAGTTCTACAAAATTTCAACAAAAATCGGTAAGAAGTAAGGATTATCTGGGATATCGAAAACCGAAACGAAATCTTTGTGGATGGTAAATGCATTTTCTGTGCACTTGTATCTTCAATCCGTTCTAAAACGAATTTCGACAAACTAAATTGTACAGCTAAACCAACCAACTAAACCTGTTACAGAATAGCGTGATCGATATCACAGACATCTCGATCGACATCTGAAATACCTACGATATTAAAAGAATCGATCAAGAAGTTTTTGTTCTTCTTATTAAAATTAAATAGTAAAACAGTTACTCGAGTTCTAATTTGTAAAAACAAATGGCACTTTTTTAACGATATCTCACATTTGAATAGACCTCAAATACATTACGGGTGTAAAAAGTTACTAAACGAAGCCGTGAGTCACTTGTACCTCCGTCATTGTGATCATTATGTTCTTGATTGTACCTGGGAACCTTCTGGTTACGAAGATATTGAAGGTCAAAATTCCAAGTTTTTTAGGAGTTATTTCACGAAAACAAGTTTTTAATGTTTTAAAAAAACACAACTAGCAATATACCCACGACCCCTGTACCATTGCATGCATGCACCCATAAGCACAATGTTTTTCGTGCGTTACATTACGCGCTACCGCAAACAAAACGTCACACCAAAACTAAAAGTCGTATTCCTGCAATTATTTTTGTGCAATGTTAATTAGTTTGATGTACAGCTTGCGCACTTGCCTGCTTTTTTTTTGTTTGTTTGTTTGGCATCTCGCAAGTCAACCTATGAGGTTGTCGTCTGCCTAAGCGGACTTGCCTGTGACTTCCCTAATAAATTAAGGCCTCCAGCCAGGACTTAAACTTATATACTAACTAAAACTAAGCGACAACGCTAAGGGCACCCCCTGTGGGGTCCGAACCTCGGCTTAGGGCGTCGCTGGAAGAGGGCAGCAAATTACTAGCTGGATCAGGATTGATATTATTTAGGGACGAATTTAAAGCTACAGGCTCAGCGTCGCGGGCTGGCTCGAGCAAGGGTCGGGGGGGGCGTGGATTCGGGCGTCGCGGCGGGCCTCGGCGGCGTGGACGGTAGGACGTCGATCGGGTTTTGGGCTTATGTAGCGTGCTGGTGGCCTTACTACTCTCCTGGAGGAGGGTAGTGGCGTCGTCGGGGGCGATTAAAGTATGCCTTGGTCGGCGAATACTACTAATGCGAGAGGGAGTGTAGCGGGCGGCCGCTGTAATCAGGGGGTTAGAATGTTTGATGCCGCAGTCGAAGAAACGCTTAGATAAGCGTTTCATGAACTGTTTTATGGTTGGCATTTTAAGGTCGACGTGAAGTATATGATCCAGAGCAGTTTACAAAATCAGAAAAATATATGAGTTTCTTCAGGATATATGCTAGGTAGATAGTGTGTTGAAAACATAATACAACTAATTTGATTCTAAAGAAAAAAATAACAAAGATACCTCTAAGATTTATTTTGACAGTTAATAACCATACTGATTATACATGCAAGCATTCTGTTTTTTTTAAAAGTCTAATCAATAGATTTGATGTAATTACTCCTTGTTTTTCAATAAAATACCAGCGTTGTGTAATTGCGCTTCTCTTTCTTTTCTATGCAGTCTGACAGTGACCGTGCTTTAGCTCTTGCCAGCCTCGTAAGTTGCGATCGCGGGGTGTCGCATCTTCGGCATGTAAAAAGAAACACCGATTTCACACCTGTGTAAAATTCTAAACAGTTGCTGTAATATTAATGATATACTTATACACCATGGCAGCATCGTTTTTATCTATAAAATAATTATTGAGTACTCTTCTCACAGCCAATCTCGCCATTGAATATTAATTATAAGATTTATGTATTTTAATTAAAGTTTGAGATATTTATTAATTTAATTATTTAATGTTACTGTTATCAATCTGTTATTTTATTTCTGTAGAATGTTTTTTTTATATTATTGTCATACACGAATTACCAAATATTACTAACTAATTTTAATAATATCTATCCTTTTTAGCTTTACAATTATATGTAAAACCTAAAATGGTATATGTGGAGCCTGTAAGTAATTAATGCACTTACATACGTAATATTAAGGAATTTATTGTAAATGTTTTGTGTTAACAATTGTTGGCTAACCTAAATAAATAGTTAATTACCATACAGATTGAATTTCCCAAGACAGCAATTCCGTCATATTATAAACAAAATATTTGACATTAAAGTGTCAAAAAACACTAAGTGTTTTGACTTTCTTAGTAAAGCAAAGCTTAAACAAACATGGTGATCAATATTCGTTCCATACGGGTATCACAAGAGGTATTTGCTCTGCATTGGCAAATGCTGGCTATTTATATTTATAAATATAAAGTACGACACGCTACTAAGATGGGTGCAAAAGCATGCAATTCTTTTAAAATGACGTCATATTTCAATGTTGAAAGGGGTTGGCAGCGTGCACGCATTGCATACTAAAAACTTCAAGATGTCGCAGAGTAACAACGTATTCTTGGCATCGCTTCAGCTGACTGAAGATAATATGTGTCACAGACCCACCACAGAGGCACAATTATTAGAATCGCTATGGATTATTATTAATTTAGAATAACGCCATCTATTATCGTTTGTCGGAAACGTCAAGCAATATGCTTGGGTGAGGTCGATACAGGGCTTGGCAGCTGTCAGTTGGGATTGTTTGACATTAGACGTATTTGACTTGAGACGACAGAGGATAAACGGCACTTTTTGGTGAGACGGCGAGGCGAGAGGTCGTGCTGCCAGCCTGTATCGAACTTACCGCGTTACCGTATTTTAATCCATTTCCATCGGCTTGATTAGTTGAGATTTTGTAAATTTGTTATCGAGAGTAAATAACTAGACAGTTGTAATCAGTGTTGAGATTGTTATTTCGTACCTGCACCATGTCAAACTCGGATTCCGATAACGAGATACCCCAAATGGGTGAATTGCCCTCGTTATATGCGATTCATAAAATTTAAACATGACTGCCTATTCAGACATATGGGTACCCTCTATTACAATTCGCGACCGCTCCGTGTCCCGACTGACATATTCGTAGATCATTGGCAGTCGGGCTACCAACTACCCAGTTGGATGCCCACAAGTCTGACAGCCAGATTTACTTAAGGGTATCGTGTTACTCTGTGACTGGGTTATGGAGGTTAGATAAGCAGTCGCTCTATGTAATTACTGAAATTAAGCTTTATCCGGTTAGACTAGAAGCTGACCTCCACATATTTGGGAAAAAAACTAGGCAGATTGATTGTCGCCTCCCATTTTACAGACTGACGCTATCAACGTATTGATTGATTTTTATGGAAAGGTATACACTAGTTAACAAAAAGATCTTATTCTAAATGTCAACAACATAATGCAAGCAATGTTAAATAAGCTTAATCGCCTCATTTTAACAAACAACATGGATGATTAAAGTGTAACTACTAATTATTTGATTGATACATATTTAAGATTGTTTAGTTCTTTGGTTTGCAGACCCACATTTTTAAATTAAGTTATCCAGGGCCCCCTTAATTATTACAATAAAATTAATATAAATTTCGATTGCTGTACAATTGTAAAACCACAATAAAACTGCTGTTTTATTTTCGTACGTATTAAAAACTAGCATCTGCCCGCGACTTGGTCCGCGTGAAACTTCCTGTTTAGCATAAAATTATAATAATAATAAATTGTTTATTTGTAGACACGAAACACATATACGAGTTAGGCACAGTACAACTATCGTACCATATGGTCACATTAATTAGCGAACTGCTGCCTCCTAATCTAGACCAAAAGCCTGTGTTTTAGGAGCCAAATAATTATATCATACGACCCTCGGCAATACCGTAGCTTCCCTTAGTAAAGGAGTTTTCGAAATCGGGTTAGCACAAGTATCTTTTCATAATATTACTGTATTATTAATGGAACATTATATAGTGTGAATTTATCTGCTACATAGCGTTAACCGGAACTTATCGGCATTTTGCTCCACAAGCTAAAATTTTAGAAAATGATTAGGAGTTAACCCCATTTGTTCTATAGGATCGGGACGAGCTTAGTGGAGCTACTGAGCAATTTACTGAGCAAGTCAGTAATGAGGTCAAAATGAAAATCCAAGAGGGCGGCAGCGATTTTATTTTATTTTTTATTCTCGATGTAATTACATGGTTTTCGGGGGTGCTGAAGTCGACAGTGAAAATTAAAATCTAAAATGGCAGATGCGAAAATTTTCAAATTTTCGTCATAGGTAAAATAACGAGTTTAAGAAAAAGCGCAAGAAACTTCGTTCCGGACGGGAGTCCCCCGTTGTACAAGTTTACAGAAAAAAAACATGTTATAAGCTTTGTTATAATTAAGTATAGTCTAAGTGTTTTATATGGTTTGTTGGATTATAAGTAGTTTATAAGTTATGTTTTATATTCACGTGTAACATTTTAGCGGCGGATGTGGCAACTATGTCAACCAACTTTGTACCTACCATATCAGAAGAATATATTTATTTCTCTATGTAGAAATTTCTTTCCAGAGGTTTTAATGTAAGTCAAAAGTTTCAAGCAAACTAATTCGTGAAGACAACTAGTCCATACAAAGTATTATTTCTGCTATCCCGTATATCATCTCATTCTTACAAGTCAGACAATGGCAGAACAAAAGCAGTGAATGCAGATGATAAGTCTTCAGTATTTCCAACGTTTTCTTATTACCAACTTAGTTTCAGCTTTAGCAAAGAGATATTTCAGAAAGTTTGGTACAGTTGTTAGTTATGTGCTGTGTTGTTGAGATTTTGCATGACTTGCTTTGTTATAGCATTTACAAAGAATACTCAACATGTTTCTACTTCAATACTTAAGTCACGATGACGTGAAACGTTGAAGGATATTTCAGAGACATTGGCACTATTGGGAAGGTCGGGCAAGGCTAGATGGCGGGATCATGGCTAGGTCCCAACGGCCTGTAATAAATTTGACATTTCGTTAATTGATTTCATTTCGTATTCATTCATGAGTTATTTTTGGTAAATTAAATTTTTTTAATCATGTATTTGACATGAAAGTACTGGTGATCACATTCTTCAAAATGTTTCCGACAAAACCTCGAATTCTGTTTAGTTAAAAAAATCTCTACGTATAGCTTTAAGCCTCAATCTTAGAATTTTAGGGTATTTCGTAAAATGGTAAACTCCAAGTTCGGAGACACAAAAACCGTCATTTTTGCAAAAATAAATTAAAACCTCCTCTCGCCTTCTACTTGCGTATTAGCTTGCGTTGGGAACTAGCTACACACACAACAGCGCAATTTTGACAGTTGCCTTCCCAATTGTTCGTTAGGTACCTACTGTGTTCCTGAGATTTAGCTTGACGTTCATTGTTTTAGTATTTTCTAATCTACTTGACAAATGTCAAAGTCGCCAGGACATTAAAATCCATTTGCAAAAAATGTGACCTTTGGATCAGACTGTATGAGGCAAAAGGCTCTCTACTATTCCATGGGACTAAAACATACCTACAACAACTTCTAAAATTGAGGTGTAGTAAATACTTACTTATTCATTTATAGTAAATGGAGGACTTACAGATTATAAAAACAGTCAAAAAAGGAGACCATAGTCACCGGAAAGCCAATTGAAAATCCTGGTGCAATAGACTCCTAATAGTAATGTATGGCGTGAACACAAAAACATAAAACACATCGCCTTGTTTGAAGTAAGAAGCTATGTGTATACTAGGTTTACAATTATATGATTGAAATAAAAGAGTAAATTATAAATAACAAAAACATAATAACCTACCGCTACTTAAAAAATTGAGGCTTAAGCATTTTCTGGCCGAATTCACACTTATTGTGAATGGATCAAAATCAAATTCATTGCATATATTCCTGAAATAACTGTTCTGCTATTAATTCGAAGATCTATGCGGTACACATATGGGTGGATTAA
Source organism: Dasypolia templi (assembly GCA_963555695.1). Lineage (NCBI taxonomy): Eukaryota > Metazoa > Arthropoda > Insecta > Lepidoptera > Noctuidae > Dasypolia > Dasypolia templi. The sequence continues at coordinate 3,726,612 of OY743142.1, read as the reverse complement.
AACTAAATAGGTACTTTACTTGGCACATTAAATAACATTTTGACAATAACTCAGAGTTATCAACATTGGTATTGAGAACTTTCAACAAGAATAAACAGTCTGCAATTTTACGTCGTCGTTTAATTTTTTTTTATGATAAATGCCCGTATTATTTAAAATACTGTATATGTACTTTAATTAATAAGTTTTTTTTTGTATTTCAACGATAAAAAAAAAGTGTAGCGGATACTACTGTCAGTCTATACTCCTTACCATAGACTACCTATCACCCCAGCATGACGTCGACTTACGGGACGCCCTGTACGTTATAAACCAATCAGTCAAGCATACCCGCACAGGCTAACCTTACTCCCGATGTGAAGTAATCATTCGGAAACACAAAAAACACCCAAATTGTTTTTAAGGGAACGTCCCTAAAAATCATTTTTATTAATTGTTTTCCCCAAACCCGCGGCGACATTGTAACCGATCTCAAATTAGAAAAAAAACGAACACATTTTGTAAAGGTATCATTTTATTTGCACAGTTTTTTTTACAGAGTGTATTAAAAATTTTTTAATTAAAAAATATATTGTTTGTTCTTCGTTTACCACCATTTCGTCTTATTCCAACATACATAACATCACGCCAGTATTCACTGAAGGGATAGACAGAGGTGTGCATAAATGCACCCAAATTGAACCAGTTATGATTAAGCTCATGTAAATTGGTGGCGAGCCTATTGCTATCAATTGGGCACACATCCAGAGGCCGTACTGTTACTGACAAATTCAAGTTGGAAAACTCAAATAACAAGTTGCTCGACCTAGGAATCGAACCCAGGAGCTCATTCTAAGCGCTTGCCACTAGTAGACCAACGACGCAGTCTTATTTCAGGTGATGAGAATATATATAATATAATATAATCAAGACTTGAAGACTTCCTGTATTTACTTATGAAACACAGACTCTGGCAAAAGTCCTCAGTTTATCATGAACCTGCAAATAACTGGTAAAAGCTGGAAGAGAGTCACTAAGTCCTCGTGCGCACGGACGTATAAATATCGAGGCGGAATTTTTTAGCGCACTGGATCTTCAATGCCCTGCTCAGCGGCGAGAGTTGAAAATCCAACTGTGTGTTTTTTCGACGTGCTGGGATACACTCTGTTGGATTCTCAACGCTCGGTTCAACACCGAGAGTTGAAAATCCAGTGCACGATAAAATCCCAACGTGGGAATACATATTCGATTTTTTATTCAGTCTCGACTGGGCAAGCGCTAAGGGTTGAGCTTACGATAAAAGAGGCCTATGAACAGCAGTGGAATGTTGTAGGCTGATAAGGTTGAGCTTCCAAAGCCTTCGTTTACGGGGATACCGTTTCTGCCCATTTCTACCCGTTTCTGACAATTGAGGACCTGGATAAACCTGAGACAGATCAGCATTTCACATGAAGCGACCCCCGAAAACCCCAACTGAGGTTTTTTATTACGCAGCATTAACAAATACCTCAAAATTAATATCTCAAAACAAATCCGCAAACAAAATACGGCATAGCCTGGCACTTCAGACGCTTCCAGTAACACGGATACGTGTGTCAACATTAAAATGCTTCAAAGGGAAAAAAAATATGTTTTTCTTTATTCGGTACCGTAAACAGGGACCGTAATCATTCGGTACTGACCTCGCCCCTCGTGAATTCATAATGTTGGGACCAGAAACAATGGCTGCCAGCTGAAGATTACAAACTAGGTCACTCTACGGACTTTCTCTTTGGATCTGCACGGTCATCTCCGGAGAGTCTATGGTAGAGAAAAGAAAAGGTGGTCCGTCTCATTGCTTTGTACATTTTGAGAGTGATTTATGAATCGGAAGTACTACGTAAGGGTAGATTTTGTTACCTGTTCGTTATAGGGAACAAAACTATAAATAAAATACTAGGCACGTTTGACCAAGGTTTATGTGCTTTAAAATAGACACAAGACATAAAAAATGTATGGTAAAAGTTAGAGTAACAATTATAAAATAGGGAGCAGAAAATATGTTAATAATTAGGCGGCAGTCGAGCAAGTAAGTCTCGTGGCGGCCGTTCTCCGGCGGGCGGCGAATATGGTGGGATGTTGCAGTCACGCCATTGGTTGAGGAGATATCACGTCATGGTGAAGGGCCGCTATTGGCAGCAGCTGCAGATTACAGTTGAAGATATTGACAGCTACGGTTGGTACGTTCGGATATAAATACGGCGTCAACATCTTCCCGGCCGTTCCCCCCCGACCCTTGCTCGACGAAGTGCCAGCCCGCGCCGTAGCTGAGCCTGTAGCTTTAAATTCCCCGATTAATAATAATCAACTAAACTTGATCCAGCCTGTCCCATCTTGCTGTCCTCCCGTCAGCGACGCCCTAAGCCGAGGTCCGTACCCCACAGGGGGTGCCCTTAGCGAGCGTTCGCTTAATAATATAAGTAGTAGTTTTACGCCCCTGGCTGGAGGCTTTGAGTCCGCTTAAGGCAGCCACAGGATAGTCCGGTTAAGTAGTCACGACCTCTCAAGGTCAACTACGAGATGCCATACAAAAAAAAAAAAAAAAAAAAAAAATTCCCGGCCGTTGAAAGCTCTAGTGCAGCTTTCAAGCATTGTTTATCTCAGAGGTTGGAAGTAACACCAGTCGATTGAGAGCTCTTTTTATTGTGCCTTGAGCTGTGGCTATATCAGCTACTCTAGGTGTCTGGTCGGAGCCCAGGTAGAGATGGCTAACTCTTCCCGGGCGCCAGCAAAGAGGCGGCGTGTTGGCTTCCTTTATTAGGACCAGATCGTCGATTTTGAGATCCCGGCACTTCACTCGCCACTTGGTTCTTTGTTGGAGCTCAGCAACGTACTCGGAAGACCATCTGTTCCAGAAGTGCTGCTTGGCTTTTTCTAGGCGCTGGAACCGGTTGAGACGATTTGTGATGGAGTCCAGGTAACTTGGTGAGGGGAGCGCCGTCATTTGTCTACCGATCAAAAAGTGAGCTGGGGTAAGAGGCTGGAAATCGTTAGGGGACGGGCTCAAAGGACATAGGGGTCGGCTATTTAGGATAGCTTCTATCTGTGCAAACACAGAGGTCAATTCCTCAAATGTTAGGTGAGAGTGACCTATTGTTCTGAGCAAATGAAACTTTGCTGATTTGACTCCGGCCTCCGCAAGACCATTACAATGAGGAGCGTATACGGAAGAGAAGCGAAATTCAATGCTCCGGCTAGCAGCAAAGTCACATATAGAGTCACGATTAGAATGCAGAAAGTGGCCAATCTCCTTGTCAGCGGCAACGAAATCACGGCCGTTGTCGCAGTAAATAAGCTTGGGCACTCCTCTGCGAGCAATGAACCGTTTTAATGTTTGTATGAAAGCATCCTTGGATAGTTCACTTACCAATTCTAGGTGTAGACACTTATACCTAAAGCAAACGAAAACGCAGAGATAGCATTTAGTTATTTTGCATCCAAATCCCTTGCGATCGGTTATAAGAAAGGGACCGGCAAAATCAGTGCCTACAGTACTGAACGGAAAGTCAGGTTCTACCCTATCAGTGGGTAAGTTTCCCATTATATTGGACATTGTGGTCCCCTTGAAGCGACGACAGACAAAACAGTTTCTTGCTACTTCTCTAGCGAGCTTGCGACCTCCTATAAGCCAGTAGCGCTCACGGATGGACGAGAGTAGATGCTGTGGTCCAGCATGCAAGAGCTGAATGTGTTTGGATTTAAAAAGTAGTTTTGTTAAATAGTGATCAGATTTTAGAACAATAGGATGTCTTTTTTCATAGGGGTAGGCAAACGTATCAATGCGTCCTCCAACACGAATTAGACCTACATCATCTATAAACGGATTTAGTGAGCACAGGTGAGTATTAGTTTTAAGTGGTTTGCCGGATTTTAGGTCGGTTATTTCTTTTTTGAAGTATTCAGTTTGAGCTATTTTAGTGAGAACAGCCATGGATTTTTCTAGTTCATGAACTTGTAGAGTTCCTGTTAGTTTATTTGTGGGATTTTTACAATTTAAGATAAATCTATAGACCCATGCATATGTTCTTTGTAAAGTAAATAATTTTGAGTACTTTTCAAAATTTACTAAGGGTACTACCGTTGCATCCTCCGCCACCAAAGCAGGCAACGCTTTCAATTCAGGTAGGTTAACCACCCTTCCGGTTGAAAGAGAAGGCCATGATGATTCTGATTCCTTGAGAAAGGTAGGTCCATGCCACCATAGAACCGAATCTTTGACCTCTTGGAGTTCCACACCTCGTGAAGCAAGATCTGCGGGATTGACAGTAGTGGGAACATGACGCCAAGCGTTAAGGTCGGTGAGTTCACCTATAGCCGCTATTCGGTTAGCTACGAAGGTTTTGGTCTTATCAGGCGATTTTAGCCAACCTAACACAACACTAGAGTCGGTCCAGAAGACACAGCGCTTTAGTTCTAGTCTTAGACCCTTTTTAAAAGCGGAGCTCAATTGGGCACCTAGCAGAGCACCACAGAGGTCTAAGCGAGGGATGGTGCAGGCTTTGATGGGAGCTACACGGGCCTTGGCACACAATAGATTGACATGCACGTTGCCATTTATGTCTATAGATCGGAGGTAGACACAGCATCCGTAGGCTAGCTGCGAAGCGTCACAAAAACAATGAAGTTCAACTTCGCATGAGTTATTGGCACATACCCATCTTGGGACCTCAAGACACGATAGAGTGCTAAGTTGTCGACTGAATTTATTCCAAATAACTTACATAGAGTAGGGAACGGGTTCGTCTCAATCCATTTTTTCGGACCAAAGTTTTTGTATCAATATTTTTGCGCTAATAGTGCAAAGGGAAAGTAAGCCTAGGGGGTCAAGGATTTTAAAGGTTGACGACAAAATACTTCTTTTAGTGAAGATCGTGTCAGGTGCATAGGCGAGAGGGAAGTGAATATGGTCGGTATGAGAAGACCAGCCGATACCTAGAGTACTAGAGGCATTGCTTATAATTACATCCTCAGAATTGATGGAGTCAGAAGATAGCAGACCAGGTAAGTTGGATCGATACTTTCTGATGGGAAACAGCCTTTGGCAAGTTCATCAGATACCGATCGCTGAATGTAACGGAGCTCTTCTTCTGTGTCAGCCCCAGTTAAGAGGTCATCGCAATAAAAATCTCTTTGAATAATAGTTTTAATTCTAGTTTCGTTACATTCCTCACCGACCTGCCAGATGCACCTAGTACTAAGGAAGCTTGAACTAGCGAAACCGTAAGTTACCGTGTTTAGCTTTAAAGTACGAAGATTTTCGTCGTCGTTATCGCGCCATAGTATGAGCTGGAGGTTGCGATCCGACTTTCTTATTTTTACTTGACGGTACATCTTCTCTATATCTCCCGAGAGGACGTAGCGATACTGACGGAATCGCAGAAGAATATCAAACAATGGATCCTGAATTGGGGGGCCTACCATTTGGAGGTCATTGACCGAGAGACCGGAAGTTGTGGGTTCCGACGCATTAAATACCACTCTAAGTTTGGTTGACTCACTTTTCTCTCGCATGACTGGATGATGAGGAAAAAAATAAGAGTTAGGGTGTTTAGTCTCCGTAGACTCGGAAAGGTGGCCTAGGTAAGCGTACTCATGAATGAATTCTGAGTACATTTTCTTCAACTCGGTTTTTTTTGTAAATCTAGCTTCTAGATTGAAGAACCTTTTTTTTGCCATGAAGTAGGATTCGCCCAGACAATCTAGTCCTTCTCTTAATGGAATACCTACGCAAAAACGACCGCTGCTTTCACGACTAGTAGTGGAGAGATAGTGCCTTTCGCAAAGCGTTTGTTCCTCGGATAGAGGTTGGATTTTAGGTACGCTTTCCAGCTCCCAGAATTTAGATAGTTCCTCCTGGATGTCTGTGGGATTTTCAGTTTTTAATAGAAAATTACACATTAGGGACTTAGTAGGTGGAGTGCGACTTTGAATAGGCGCAGGACCTGCAATGAGCCATCCGAGCTTAGAGCTTCGAAGGTTAGGTTTGTTGGAACCTGGGACTGCTGTTTGGAACCTATCAAGTCCCAAAACAGGTCTGAGCCGATAAGCATGTCAATAGGCGATGGTTCGTTGAAGCTGGGGTCTGCAAGCTCAAAGTCGTTTACGTTTAGTGAACTAATATCGAAATGATGCTTGGGCAAGTCATCAGTTATAGTTTTCAATACTAGACAGCAAATTAGAACTTCAAAGAAAGTAGAATTAGATTGGAGTTTTATAGAACAGCGTTCTGGGTTTAAGTCTAGGGTGTTGTTACCTATACCTACAATACTGACGTTTGATGGCTGAGGAGTCAAATTGAGTACCTGTTTCACACGCTCAGTGATGAAAGGCGATTGGCTCCCGCTGTCAAGTAAAGCCCTAACGCTAATAGTTTTGTTATTAGTTGGGTTTGTTAGTCGCACCTTAGCGGTACACAAAAGAACCTCTGGGGAGGACAATGCAGACATGACTACAGATTTAGGTGGGCTAAGGACGGACGAGACTGCATCAGGTAAGTGAAGTAGTGAGTTGTGTTTTTGTTTACATGACCTACAAGAACCAGGGAGCCTACAAGTTTTACTTTCGTGGCCCGGCCTCAGACAATTACGACACAAATTTTGTGTTGCAACAGTGGAATTCCTATCTTCAGGTGTCTTAGACTTGAATGTGGGGCATTCGTAAGCGCGATGCTGGCCTGAGCATACTACACACTCAAATGGGCTTCGAGAAGAGGAGTATTCCTTAGACGTAGCAACTAATGATTTAGTCTCTGTACTTTTCCTATTGTGAAAGGCTGGGTTGTGGGGAGCTTGTTTAGATCCGTCTGTTTTATCTGTCTTGTTTTTGTTAACAGTCTCAAGAACGTCTGCACGATTAAAAAAAAATGAAAAGAACTCATCTAGGGTAGGTATATCAGATTTAGTGTTACGGTGTTCTTCCCACTTGAACATAGTACTGTTGTCTAACCTTGCCGCAAGAAGATGAATGATTAGTACATCCCACTTGTCAGTAGGGAGTCCGAGCGTGCAGAGGGCGCGTAAGTTTTTAGTCACATGATCAATAATGTTTCTGAGAGACTTATCAGCTTCACGCACTGATTCAATAGTAAATAGGGATTTTAAATGATTATTAATTAGTTGCCTCTTGTTGTCAAACCGGTTGCAGAGAAGTGAGCAAGCTTCTATATAGTTTAAGTCAGTTACTTCCAGGTTGCTCAGAACTCGCGCAGCTTCACCATCCAAATAGGAGCTGAGGTAGTGGAATTTATGAATGTTTTTTATTTTAGGATTGTCTGTAGATCTCTTTGAACTCAAGCCACTTGTAATAAGTACCATCAAATTAAGATATATTTATAGTAGGCAATTTGAAACCTAAATTATTGAAACCATCATGTTCATGCTGAGGGCATCCATTGCTATGAGAACAGCTTGCAGTACCTTCAGGTTGTTTGGGGGGTGAGCTGTGCACTTGAATTAAGTTCTGAGCAATGGCAATGCAAGTATCAAAATCTTGCTCAACTAGATCACGAGTAATTAATTCTGCGTCTTGATTAGACTCGTTAAGTAGTTCTATTTGACTCTGCAACCTGTCGAATTCAATGAATAACGCTTCCATTCTTGATAACTTCATCACAAGTCTATTTATTTCAACAGCAGAAATACTGTTAAAAGTTCCCAATGAATCTAAATACATTTTAAATTTAGTTACGCGTCCCTTAATGGACCCACGCATAGCATTTAACTCTTTAAAATTTAAATCGGTAGACATTGCGATAAACCATCAAAGAATAAAAGAAACAATATAGTGAAAATGTATACGATACGCTCCTCGTTTCGTAATCCCACGTGCAGAAGCCGGTTTCTTATCAGCGAAGCAAGCGTGCTGCTCGCTTGCTTCGCTGATAAGAAACCGGCTTCTGCGCAGCGTAGGTACTCAAGACAGGCAACCGCAGGAACAAAGCGCGCGGCAGGTCGTTGACCCCGCAAGACCGATTACGCTGGAATCAACGTCAAATACAAATAAACAGCTGACTGCGATAAGCGTGCAGTGAGGGAGAGAAGAGAGTATCTTTCTAGGTATGTTACGTTACAATAGGCACATATTTTTTCAGCTAATAGATAGGCAAATGAAATAAATGATTGGGGAATTAGAATAACTAGGCGTATAAACTGCGAATAGATTTAGACTCGCTCGACTTGAAATAAATAATGCTACGTGCAATAGTGAAAGATTAGATCACAAAGTGAAGGCGTGAAAGGAATTTAGCTTGCAGCTTCTTTTTGAATAATTAGACAAAATGCTTTGAGCTAAAGCAAGTTCACGAGTACTAGATAGATTGATAATGATCACCAAGCATTGAGAGAAACAGATCCTAAGTATTAACACAGATAAAAGAGGAAAAACAAGGAAAATATGATAGGAACGGGCTCACGTTAATGGTGGCAAGCAAACAAAGCAGGAATGTGTCCAGACTCCACAGCTTTTCCTTAGCTGATTAGGCGGCTTCCGGAAGTAGGCACCTCCAATGCGCCTCGTAGATGCGTAGGTAGTTATGCGTAGGCACGTGGCGGTATTGTTCGTTTTCGCCACGGGAATTCCAATCCAACGGCAAACCGCTTGTAGAATATTCCGCGGTAGGGAGACTTCCCTTCTTGATCAATCCGATTCGGCTTGGTGTATTTTTTTGGTAAGGACCTTCGAACTCGACAAAAGATTATTGAAGTCGATCCGTGTCCTGTCACGGTCGCCACTTTTTGTTCGTTATAGGGAACAAAACTATAAATAAAATACTAGGCACGTTTGACCAAGGTTTATGTGCAATAGACACAAGACATAAAAAATGTACGGTAAAAGTTAGAGTAACAATTATAAAATAGGGAGCAGAAAATATGTTAATAATTAGGCGGCAGTCGAGCAAGTAAGTCTCGTGGCGGCCGTTCTCCGGCGGGCGGCGAATATGGCGGGATGTAGCAGTCACGCCATTGGTTGAGGAGATATCACGTCATGGTGAAGGGCCGCTATTGGCAGCAGCTGCAGATTACAGTTGGAGATATTGACAGCTACGGTTGGTACGTTCGGATATAAATACGGCGTCAACATTACCTTTAAAGGGAGGGTCGAGCGTTATAATGTATGTGTAGATCAAGATGGATCGGAATTAACACTTAATTTCATTTACCTAAGCAGCTTGGCTCTTTAGGCCAAATTGCGATTAGCGCGGTTGATTAGAATTCCAACCTAACCATGCCCATTTAGTCGGGGTGCCCTGGCTTAGTTACTGCGACCAACTGTGAGAATAGGCCAGAAATTGAAAAAGAGGCTCATTTATCTAAAAAAATGTTTTCACCTGTTGCAGATCAATAAGTTTTTAGAGGATTGGATTAACATGTCCCTTTTATTTCGAGTGATCGCAATATTTAAGAGTACGAATGCAATGTAATGTGTGAGACTCATATTGAGAGTCTGCATTGATACACATACATAAACTCACGCCTTCTTCCCATGGGGGTAGGCAGAAACCACAGAACGCCACCTGCTACGATCCTTACATACTCCTTTTGCCTCGTTTACGTTCATACATCTGGTCATACACGAGCGCCGGTTGAGAGTACTTCGCACCTGACCTTTCTGAAGAACATCACCAATAAGGTCACTATATGTCTTCCTAGGGCGTCCCCTCCCGGCGTTTCCACTCACATCTGCCTTGTAAATACCTTTTGTTAGTCTCCTTTCATTCATCCGCTCAATATGACCAAACCATCTAAGCATACTCTTTTCAATTTTTGTCACTACACCTTCTTTTAAACCACATCGTTGCCTTATCACATCATTCCTCAGCCTATCATTCAAAGTCACACTACACATGCTCCGCAAGGAACGCATTTCCACAGCATTTATTCTGCTTTCATGCTTCTTTTGCCACACCCAACATTCACTTCCATACATAAGCGTAGGCACCAGCACACTATTGTGAACAGCCAGTCGTGCCTTCTTGGGCATCAACTGGTTGGTCACAATTGCATGTGTAGCACCATTCACTTTATTTCCCGCATTCACTCTCCTTTCGACATCTCCATCAATCTTTCCATCCCTTGTAAACAGACTCCCCAAATATACGAACTCACTTACTTGCTCCACACTCTTACCATTTATTTTCACATCACACACCGATACATCCTCTTCTCTTTCAAACACCATGACTTTCGTCTTATTCACATTTATATTCATTCCTTTCCTCTTATATGCTTCATCCATCACAGTCACCATGTCTTGCAACTGCTCTGCTGACGATGCAAGTAGCACTTGATCGTCTGCATAGAGCAGGCATTTAACAGGCAACTCATTCATCGTCAATCCACATTCACCCTCTTTCAAATCCTTCAGACAGTTATCCATGTACAGGTTGAACAGCCACGGTGACGCTACACAACCCTGTCTAACACCCCTCGAGATGGAGAACCAGTTCGTGTATGCCCCATTTATCCTAACACAAGCACTGGAATCCTTGTATAAGGATTTCAGTGCACGTACCAAGCGCCAGTCCACCCCGTACAAGGATAGTGTCGACCACAGTTCTTCCCTCCACACACTGTCATAGGCCTTCTCCAAGTCCACGAAAGCACAGTAGACTTTCTTATGCTTTGCCAGATGTTTTTCGGCTATGCATCTTAAGGAGAAGATTTGGTCCATACAGCCCATTCCCTCTCTAAATCCTGCCTGCGCATCCCATATTTTCTCATCTGTCACTCTTATCACTCTGTTTATCAAAACCTTCGCATACAGTTTGCCGACAACGCTCAAAAGACTAATGCCACGGTAGTTTTTACACTCCTGCTGAGAGCCTTTTCCCTTATATAGTGGTACGATTACAGCCTTACACCAATCATCCGGTACACGGCCATATCTCCAACACATATTAAAGATTAGGTACAGCAGGCTTGCCACCACCCCGTCACCGCCCTTGAGCATTTCAGCAGACACTCTGTCGTACCCTGCAGCTTTGCCGACTTTCATCACTTTCAGCGCTCTTACAATCTCATCTATTTCTATATCATTCTCTTCATCTATTTCTGAGCTTGGGTCTTCAAAACTGGCGTTTGCCCAGTTACCCACTCCTTGCACACTATCCTGACAACTAAACAAACTTTCAAAGTATCCCTTCCAGCGTTCCAAGACCTTACTTTCTTCGCTCAGTATACATCCATCTTCTGCTCTTATAACATTCATACTCGATATTTCTGTCACTCCGCGAGCCAATCTTACCTGTTTCCAGAACAGCTTAACATTGGCTCTGAAGTTATCAGAGAACTTCCTGTTATACTTTTCTTCTTTTTCATCCTTTTTCCTTTTTGCCATCTCTTTCACTTTCGTTTTCATTTCGGAGTATTTCTTCTTCACTCTTTCCAAATCATCGGTCACATTTGTTGCCTGATTCATCCTATTTTGGGCCTTACAGGCTAACACATTAAGCCAGGCCTCTTTCTTCTTCCTCACAACCTCTTTTACTTCACCATCTACCCAAGAATCATTCGTTCTACTACCACACTTCCTCTGCGCCAGACCACATACTTTTGTGGCTACTTGCACCATACTATCTTTTGCTATCTCCCATACTTCTTCTAGACTGTAATCATTCGTATCATCAAATATCTTATCCGTCTTCACTTTTAATTCCCTCTTATATTCCTCCTTTACTTTCAAATCTTGCAGTGCTTCTACTTTTATTCTGTCTAGAGCAGTTACAGGAACTCGAAATCGGTGACGCCAATGCCTGAACAGACCATCCACCCGACACATAACCAGATAATGATCAGTCCCTACATTTACACCCCGATATGCTCTAGTATCTGTGACTTTACTCTTCAATCTTTCATCCACAATCACAAAGTCGATCATGCTTCTACTGTCTTGCCTTTCCCACGTGTACCTGTGAACCTTTCTATGATTAAACATAGTGTTCATAACTGACAAATTCTTCTCTACACATATCTCTAGTAAATTCATCCCGTTCTCATTCACTCTATCATCCCCAAATTCACCTAATACTTTTTGATTGGGTATACAAATACAAATTCTCGGAAAAGAGAGCAACCAATCGACGAAGGCTCATTCAGGGCGTTAAACCCATCACATAGCCGTCAACTACGCATGCTCTACATAAAACTATTACTATTACCTCCAGAACCAGAAGGTTCCGGGGAACCTTCTGGTTCCGGAGATATTAAAGGTAAAAGGACCTTAAAAAAACATGATAACAATGACGGGAAGTACAAGTGACTCTCGGCTTCGTTAAGGGTCTTTTAACACTCGTTATCCACCACAGATGACGTAGTGCAGTTACAAGTGAAGTCACGTATGTATGAAGATTATGTAGAACATCATTCACAGTCAGGTGGTAAACCTGACTGTGTACTATACCGCTACCGGTACTAGAGGTATACCTGTGATCCGCACTGGAACGTAACGAGTGATTTAAATATCACGACTTGCTTTGAGGCGGCCATTGTACGGTAATGCATATGTATTGCGATTCGATATTGATGTGTGGTGTTTTTAATGTATTCAAGCTGGGACTTGACTTGACTTTAGTACTTAATCGAATAAAAAACTATGAAAGTTTATGGTTTTTTTATTCGATTAGGTACGAGAAGCTGAGGGCTCTCATAGTACCGGGATTAAGGAATAAAAGGCGATTTTTATGACATGGCAGATGTGAGTGGAAAAGCCGGGAGTAGACGCCTTAAGAGCACATACAGGATGGCAAGGACATCATCGTAAACCGTAAGCATGAATTAAGTACATGATTCTAGACCCCCTAGCGTAGAAATCTTTCGTCAAGAAAAAGATCTGCTGTTCAATAATTCCTACGCGGTCACATTGTGTGGAACATTTTTTTTTTATAACCGACGAAATTTTTTTACGTAGGGAGGTCCAGAATCATGTACTGAATCCATAGTTATTACCATTTTTTTTATGGGTCATCACATGACTTCTCCCGCTCAGGTTGGAGCGGGAGGCTGTGTCAGACTTTTACTGACTAAAACCCACCCGTGTTCCTTCAGTTGCCTGTAGTTGCCTATGCCAGGGCCATGGTATCACTTTCGAACAACCCGAGACCGTGGCAGGCATTGGCCCTATCTGACCCCGTTGCTATGTGCTGACATTTCTTTGAGGCACGCGTGGAACACGACACGCCATCGATCCGAAAAATTGCACCCTCCATGTCGCCATGAGATGCCGCCGCGTGCCGGAGCTCTGTCCGCTGTACCTTGATTTCTCGCGGCATCGGAGTACACCCCGGAGTTTTGCCTCCTCGCGCCACTCCCATACGTGCGCGAGGGCTTTTGCTTCCAGATTCCATTGCGGTGGTTGTAATAAGGATTCAGTATTTGTTACGTGTCGATGTCCCTGCCACACTGTCTAGTGACCTTATTGGCGATGTTCTTCAGGAAGGTTAGAAGAATGAACGTAAACTAAGAAAAAAGAGTGTGTAAGGATCGTAGGAGGTGGTGTTCTGTAGTTTCTGCCAACACCCATGGGAAGAAGGCGTGAGTTTATGTATGTTTTAAAACAATATCCTATAGCATCTGACTGCCTCGTTGGTCTATTGGTCGCAAGAGCTACTGCTGAGCTCAGGTCCTAGGTTCGATTCCCAGGTCGCGCAAAGTTTCATTGGGTTTTTCTATCTAGAATTTCACAGTAGCAGCCCGGAGTCTGGATTTGTACCCGGTTGTTGGTAATAGGCTCGCTCCTAATTGGGACTTTTTAATAACTGACGAAATGTGGGTGTACTATAGGTACACCTCTGCCTAACCCTTCTGGGATTACAGGCGTGATGGTATGTTATGTTATACCATATTATAATTGATTCTATTCATCAATCTACTTGCTTACGCCGAATTGCGATTAGAATCGATTTATAAGTTCAACGTTCGACTTCAGGTTTGCAAAAGACAATACAATTCAAACACATTACAATTCCTGTTGTGGAGAGAATTAAGTAATGATAACAGTTTTGTATTAAAGCCTGGATACACAAATACCTTAGTTGCTGAGAGGAAGCTCCTGGTCTGCCGTTGTCCATTCCCACGAGATTTGAGGGGTGCTCGAACGTCCCGACACCCGCTGACTAGGTAGTCGCGCGCGGTCAGCGCCGAAACACACACTAAACGCCGAATTGCGCTCTTGTCACTTTGGTATGTCAAATCCAATGTCATCAGCGATGCGTGGGAGTACGTTGCTGTCTCTATCACACGCTAACGTAGGGTAATGCGTTAGGGAAGGACAGAGGATGGGACATTTTGCAAACCTTAGTCCTTACCAAATTAATTCGCAATAAAAACACGAAAATAGGAAGAATGACAATACTGTAATCGAATTCGGAACAGCGCGACTTTTCTTTTAGCTCAAGAGTTGGGCTATCAAATGCAACAAACGAACAAAATCTTCAACTTAGCTTAGATACATAAATTACTTCGTGCCTTAGACACTGTTGATTAGTAATAACAAAGTAAAGGTAAAAAGTCGGCATTAATTATGTTTGATAACCGTAAAGCATAAGGTAGAAAATAGGTAGACAAATTTTCTAATTTCGAATAAATTAGCAATTCAGGTATTGCTTTGATGGTAGTTGATCTGAAATAAAATTATTATGTCACTAGCTGACCCCGCTAACGTTGTTTTGCTTCTTTTTTTTAAATAGATGTTGGCCGTTTCTTAGACCTACCCGATATGCACACAAAATTTCATACAAATCGGTCCAGCCGTTTCGGAGGAGTTTGGTAACAAACATTGCGACACGAGAATTTTATATAGTAGAAGATATTAAGGCCCATCTGAATCATTATTTCGATATTGAAAAAGGCTAGGTTTATTTATGTAAAACAGTCACGTTTCTGCCTCCGTGCTGAATGTCAGAATACTAGGTAAAAAGGCGAAACCTTAAAATAGAACCTAATATCTTATGGGAAATATTTAACTGTACTTCAAAGCTTATTGACCTTTTAGTGCTGAATACTTTTTAGGCTTCCGTACCTCATGAGGAAAACACGGAACCTTAATAGGATAAAGGATCACTTCGTTGTCCGTCTGTCTGTCAATCTGTTAAGACCCTTTTTTCAGAAACGTGTGGTGGTATCAATTTGAAACTAATATCAAATACGTAGTATTAAAAAAAAAAACTTCTAAGTCAACGCATTAAAAAAATACGGCGATTTATGCGACATATTCTAATACTCGCAATTAATCAAAATGGGTACTTCTCGTTGAACTAGAATTATGAAATTTTACTAAATGCAAGGTCTCACAGCACAAGTAAAGGAAAAGGTCCTTAAATTGTAAATTTGTACTTAGTTTTATGACGTAATAAAATTGTTTTTGCAATGCAAACTTAAATTTAAAGTCGGAGAATTGACCGTGATGTATTTCGATGTGTGGGAGAACATGTTTTCAACTACAATGCTAACTTTGTTCTTGCTTCAATGTTAATTCATCGCAAATACGGAACCCTTCATTGTGTATGGTCCGACACGCATTTGGCGGGTTTTTTTATTTAAATTAATGAACCCATAAAACATTGAAGGCTTCTAATAATACACTTTTAGATAATGAAGCCTCTTTTTAAATATCTGGACTGTTCTCACAGTTGATCGCAGTAACTAAGCTAGGATACCCCGATCAAACGAGGTTCACAAAAGAAGCGCATTCATTTCATAAGGGTGTTCAATAATATTTCAAATTTCGTCTATTTTAATATCATCGTGAATAGGCAAAATCGGGAAAGGGCAATGACCTTTATTGCCATGTTAAAACACGACAACTATAATTATTTCTCTGTTAAAAACGCAAATACGGAACCCTTCATTGTGTGTGGTCCGACACGCATTTGGCGGGTTTTTTTATTTAAATTAATGAACCCATAAAACATTTAAGGCTTCTAATAATACACTTTTAGATAATGAAGCCTATTTTTAAATATCTGGACTTTTCTCACAGTTGATCGCAGTAACTAAGCTAGGATACCCCGATCAAACGAGGTTCACAAAAGAAGCGCATTCATTTCATAAGAGTGTTCAATAATATTTTAAAGAAAGCAATTGATTTTATTTTGATTAATAATTCCCATTGAATTATTGGAGGCCAAAATCAAATCAAATTAAAAATGTTTTATTTCATTATGACACACTAATCTGTACATTATACAGTTGGTAGCGTCTCCTTTTCACAAAAAGGAGTGCATTTATTATATTAAAGTGTTCAATAACATTTTTAGTTCAGCAAAATGGGAATTATTTACGGTTTGAATAAATCCATGCCATAATTTATCTCCCTAAATAGGTATTATTAAGCCCAGGCGGAATGCCGCGATGGTCCCGACTCCCCCGATCAACTGCTTGCAAAAACATACATAATTGTCTTTTTTCCGTTAGTCGTATATTAAAACGTAATCCCTGTAATAACCACATTGTAGAAACTAAAGAAGGTTCACTCTCATCAGAGGGCCTAGACAAATGGCAATCACTTTGAAGCGATTCTATTTCTACCAACGCTATCGTTTCACTATACTACGCTATGACCTATGTTCTCCTTCTTCGTGTCAATGGCACGACACTCGTTTAAATACTGTTGGCCCAAAACTTTGCCACTTCTACGGCGTTATCGGTGACAGCTATGACCTACGATCACGTGACCTTTCGATAGCTTATGTCAACCCCACACATTTTTTTGCCTTTTCTACTAGCGCCATCGCTAATCGAATGTTACGAATGTTACTTTGTATAGACCCTCTGGCCACTTTAGGTAAAATTAAAAATTCTGCCCCGAAACTGCAAGAGCAGAGGTGGCCTAGTGGTAACGGCCTCAACTTATAAGTTGTAGGTCGTAGGTTTGAACCCAGGCAGACGCTTTACTTTGTGTAAATTATTTCATCACCACTACTTTCAAAGCGGTGAAGGGAAACATCGTGAGGAAGCCGGCATGTCCTAGAACCAAAAATTCGAAGACATGTGACATCCGCCAACCCGCATTGGGCCCGCGTGGCTGATTACGGCCCACTCGCTCTCAACGAGAGGAGGCCTGTGTCCCAGCAGTGGAAACATTTTAGGCTGATTATGAAGATGACAATGATTCAAATTTCGTCTATTTTAATATCATCGTGAATAGGCAAAATCGGGAAAGGGCAATGACCTTTATTGCCATGTTAAAACACGACAACTATAATTATTTCTCTGTTAAAAACGTTGGTCCTGCATTGGAACGATTTAATGCTGTGTTATGAACCTTTTGCATATCGTTTCCAATATGACGGCCACAACTACCCTTAGATTAAAAGGCTTAATCGTTCAACCCTTCGAGTGACGCTCGAGTAAGCCTAACAGATCGTATTGACACATCCCAATTGCTCGGCAAACAGCGCCGAAGGCAGACGACAGGTTAAAACCTTATTTTGAAAAAATTCTGGAGTCAAGTTTATCCAATAAGTATTCAATATGTAACAAGTATTCTCTTGGGTACATTACCAGTCGACAGCGACGCGGATGAATTTTATGACGTTATATCGACTTTAGATTGTGAATAGTTTTAGTTAAGTAAGGATGCAATTTTGTTTTTATTCATTAATATAAACTGGTAAAATATAAACTGCGTAATTATAATCAAATTAATTAAATAAGTTGTTGTTTTTGTAAAAATGTTTTACGACCATCAACCTTATCTGTTTTGACTTTTTCTTTTTTACAATTTTTTTTACAAATCAACAGTTTTCTTCAAGGCAGTAAGAAGTAATTTATTCATCAAATATTAATATAATAAATCTAACGAGTTTGTTTGTTTGTTTGGACGCGTTGGAACTAGAAGTCGGATTTGAAAAATACTTTTTCCTTCTATAGCAGAATTCTTGAGCAAAAACAAAGGTCAGAAAGAACGCTAAAGGAAAACGACGCGGTGTATATTTTATAACGGACACGAAAAGTGACTTTAATCTACACACATATATTACAAATTGAAGTCGCTTTCCGTGTCTGTATGTGTGACCGCGTTGATCTTCTAAACCACAACGGATTTTATTACGGTTTTCACCATCATTAAGGGAATTTATTCCTGAAGGTTTATGTGTGATATAATTACTAATATAAGGCAGTGAGAAGTAATTTATTCATCAAAGCTTAACATTTTTTTTTTGTTAAACGCGTTAATCTCTGAAAGCAATGGTCGAATTCGAAAAAAATAATTTGCATTAAAATGTTGTATCTCAATTCTTGAGGAAGGCTTAAGCTTATTTAAAATCACGCTATGATGCTTGGGATACGAGCAAAAAGCAAAAAAAAAGTCAGAAGGAACGCTGAGCGAAAACGAAGTGATACTCGTAGCGCAGTCAGGTGATGTGATGCGACGGTGTGGGTCGGAAGAACAATCAAGAAAAAAACGAAGTGATAGCGCGGTCAGGTGATGTGATGCGACGGGGTGGGACAGAGGACAAATAAAGAAAAATGAAAACAGAAAGAACGCTAAGCGAAAACGAAGTAATAACGTGGCTAGGTGATGTTATTCAACGGGGTGGTTCGGGGTAACAGTAAAGAAAAAAAATCTGAAAGGATGCTGAGCGAAAACGAAGTGATAGCGCGGTCAGGTGATGTGATGCGGCGGGGTGCGTCGGGGGACCAATATAGAAAAAAAAATAGAATGAACGCTGAGCGAAAACGAAGAGATAGCGCGGTCAGGTGATGTGATGCGACGCTCGACGGGGTGGGTCGGGAGAACAATAAATTTCACGCGGTTGAAGGCACGGGCATAAGCTAGAAAATTAATATTTGACAAAGATGTAATATTGAAATGTCGATAATTTTTCATGTCGCAAAAGCTGCTTCAAAGCAGTGTCGGGTTGCTATTTCTCTTGATCAGCTGGTTAAACAGGCATGGTGTTTTGACGTGTTTATTATTATCCATACAAAATCCTATTAATATGTATTATTAGACGAGCAGTTCTCACGAATTTTGCTTTATGTTAATATAAGTATATCTTCTTCAGTCGTAAAATAAAAGTAAAGGAATTATTTAGTAACGAAGCTCCCGCTAATTTTGCGTAGGTTTATTGTGGTATATTATTCATGTAAATAATAAATAAAAAAAATCTACATCTTTTTAATAAAATAAGTAATATGTACATAATTTTAATACTAGAAATAAAGATCAAATAGATCAACCATTTTTCAGATTAGTCAAAGTGTATACAACTTTTATGGGGTACTTTGTTAAATGTTACAACAAAATACTTAGTGATATATTGCAATTAAATGAAAGAAATTTTAAAACACATTTTTACTACACTTTTAAAACAAGCATATTACAAATTAGAGGTTTATATCCAAGATAAGAATGCTTGGAAACATGCTGGTCCAGCTCCATAGGACAACCTAGTCTAGACAAAATCAAACTGGTTGATAATTTAATTATATAATTTGTTATTTTTATTACATTGATTTACATTCTTTGATTACTTAAGTCACACACTGACTTATTCCTTGTTAATATTTTAGGAAAGTCGTATACTTGTACAATGTTTGTGAGCACCATGTATCTATCACACAATTAATTTATCTGGCTTTGCTCACATATAATTAATGTATATTACAATATAATATTTCAAAACATTTTAAAAGATAAACAGTGGAGTTTCTTGCCCATTCTTCTCCATACGAAGCTACCTTTTGGAAGGTGCGACTAGAATCAATTGTATTTTAATGTTTGTGTAGACCTTTTATGTGCCTAGCTATACTAATATTATAAAAAGGAAAGGTTTGATCGTTTGTTTGTATTGAATAGGCTCCGAAATTACTGAACCGATTTGAAAAATAGTTTTTCCTTTAGAAACCGAAATTAAAATTAAGTCTGATGAACATAGGCATTTTTCGAAATCCACGCGGACGAAGTGGCGGGTGAAGTGCTAGTTTTAAATAAGTGCTTTGACTTTGACTTTGATAGTAAGTAACTACAAGCAAATTCAACACTCCTGTGTTCTTGAAGAATTAAGGCTCCTTCAAACAGGTGCGACACTCGACGCGAATCACGCGTGATTCAAAGGCACTGCTCGTAATGCTACACGCGGTGCCTTGGTGTCGCGTGCGATTTTCGTCGCATGTTGCGCCAGTCTGTACCAGCCTTTGGGCAGAGGTGTATATTAGGCACAGTTAAATTCCAATCACGTGTAACATGGGGCGAGCTTATTGTCAGGCCAGGCATAATATTTTAAATCCAGCCACAGGGGTTCTTCTGCGATTTAACTCGGAAAAACATATTGACACTCTTTGCCCAAACGGTCTCTCTAAAATCTTCAAGAGTATGTTTTCTTGAAAGAAAAAAAAGTCGTTATAAACAAAGACGTTGCCTATCCCGTTTTTCAACGACAACAAAAAAAAATCAAAGACTGACTACCTATTGATATTCCAGAGCTGGATAAACTTATATGACGGAAACACCTTTTTCTCCAAACATCTTTCTGTATCCAAAATCAATATCTTACAAGCGTACGTCATAATAAAACATAAAACTAACATTACTTTATAACATGAAAAATACTAAACGTATATCCCATTAAGTAGCTATGAAAGAAAATTAAGTTTTTCAGACGTTACCTGAGCCACAAAATACCTATGAGGTGATTTATTTTGAAGTGAATGTTGCCAGAAAAAAATAAATGCTAAGCACTGGAGAGGTCAATTTATATCCTACACTTTAATAAGGAAAGGATTTTGTGTAAATCGGTTGTGTTTTGTCGAATGAGAACACAGAATGCTGGACTTTTCACTGTCCTCTAACAAAAGGTATTTTCTGTATGGGACAAGTTATGAACTGGAATGATGTGAAACTGGATGTGGACAGTGATGATGAAATAAATAAAGGGTAAAAGATATAATTGTGTCATAGATAATAAAAAGTAGTAAACACCTAAGTTTATTTAACAGTTCCTAACGGTTACCATCTTTTTCTCGCTCATCCTCTTTGCAAAAGTTAGCAATTTTATTTTATTTTATTTTGTTTAGCACAAGCACAAATAAATCAGCGTCATTTTTTTATTTGGTCAATGCCTCTAACTTTGAACCGCTCATCCCATATTTTCACAAAGTCTCCATTTGTACAAACAACATAACAGCAAATTTACCGTGTACGGGCTCCAGTTAAACCCACCTTCCCGGTCTTCTCGCCTTCCATTTGCAAACACTTTGATATCCAAATTGTTGGTAAATTTTTTGACAAGCCAGTCTTTGTGAATCCAACAATGATTTATTATGTAACAAGGACTTTTGCAATTATATTTTGGGACTTTTTATCAAAGTGAACTCTGCCCCAGTGATTTGGACCGAAGAGAGTCGTTTTGGACTTTAAAAAAATGTTTTTGAGGAAAAGGTTTTGGCTCGAACAGTTCGGACACGTTTAAACGAAATCAAAATGACCTTTTTATAATCGTTTGTTAGAGATTTACCCGTGACTTATTTACTAAAATTTTTATAAAGAGATTCCCAACCTTTTTTTCACCACGTGCTAACTGGCACTTAACACGCAACTTTTCGACTTTTCCAAAGATAAACTTATAAATGATCGCACTCTCTGAGTGGGACTTGAAAAGTGAGATTTTGATTGACTAAGAAGTGCTTTGGAACTATCTTGCTTGATGTGTTAAAATAAACAAATGAAATACATTATTTCTAAATATACCAATTTCCGTGACCCTTCGTCAAAGGCTTACCACAACCAGGGACTCAAACTGTAACTGTTAGTAGTGTTTTAACACTATTTTAAAAGAAATACGTTTATTAATATAACAGATACAGTATTGTTACTGTATCAAAGTATAAAATTTGATATGTGTTAATGAGTTTTAATATGTGTAACAGAAATAAGCAGTTTTATTTATAATTGCACGATACCGCAACAACGTGCGGCAGACAGACAGACGCGGCCATAATAGTCTCAATCCAGTCGGGATTGCGGCTGTTTTTGCAACGCCGCGTTTTACTGTAACACTTTTAAATCAGTAACAAATATATTACTGTTACAGTTTTGTAAATTTTGGCTTGACACATTGTAAAACACATTAGGGTATCACATATTTGATTCTAAAAAATTAAATCAATTCAAAATGGAACTTTATAATTAAGTAGCATTTATAAACGTGTTTTTAAGTCTCTGAACACAACATCAAAGTACACTCTAGAATCGGTATTTTTACCAAGGGTTTGAACCGTCCACTTACGGTGTCTTTACCCTAATTAATACTTACAATAACATAATTAGCTGTTAGGCAGATAATACTCGTAAATGTGATACATGATAAAGGCCCTGAAATGTACGACAATAGTCCGCATATGTTATTTTCTCACGGTTAGGGCCGGGGCTTATTCCATTCAATTCATGTAATTTCCAATTATATGATACTGGTGCCAATTATCTTGCCACAATGCTTCCAAACTAGACAAAAAGTTACCGAAACTTTGTTTGTTCCTCTCTAATAACGATTTCCCATTCTGAAATTGACTAAAGTGACACAACTTAACTATATTATAGTTTGACAGCACTAAGATAGAACTGAGATAAATGGCAATTTGTCTATTCTGAGTTCATTGTATACACCGCGTTCCGAACGATATACATAATCTTCGACTAGATGTTCAGACCATGGAAATAAGCATTTTTCATTATGGACACATTAATGAATTCTTATTTTTAATTTTTTGTTAATTTTCATACAAACTAAATACCATGACGGAAATCACCCAATATGTATGCCTCTTTATCCGAATTGGCAACGTCGTATTTTCATTCATAAGATTTGGCGGGATGAAACTTATCAAAACCACAGATATTATAATACTACGTCCAGATACCCAATCCCATAGAAAGAAATGACACCTCCCTAAGTCTGGCAATTGAGCTGGCAATTTTTCGTCATCAAAATGTTCAACAGATGGCAGCATCAGCGATTCACTAATTGCCAGAGACTGTAGTTTTACAACGCCATCTAATAGTCGACCTACTTTTAAAACGTTTCGTGCCATCCTTTTTAATTAAAGTTTTATACTTCTGGTTTCAGAAAAACATGTTAATAGATTTCTTTTATATTTTTATGTAAAGAAATAGATTTAAAATAAGTTGTTTTATTTAAATTTGTGACTATAATAGTTATTTTGTAGACAGGACAAATTGAGTAAAACGCCATCTATTGCAAAGAGCTCTAAACAAAATGATTAACAGATGGCTACTTTTATCATTATATGGGTTCGAATTGAAGTTAAAAGCTTCATTTATGTTTTTTTTGTTAAAAAACGAGTGTGAATAGATAAATCAGCATTTAACAAGGAAGTATTGATTTTCACTAATCTTACTTTAGCCAAAATTCTGCCGTTTATCGCTTTCTAATGATTGTTAATTTCATAATGGTTACCTATGCTGCCATCTATGATTGTTTTTGAAGACTAATTATAAAATGTTCTAGTTGAGACCCCATGTCAAAACTAATTTTTTTATGCGTTTTATCTTTATTTCCCTCAAACTTCAGATTAGTAGCACTGCCAGAACGAAATACGTACCTACCAAGCAGGTAGGTACGTATTTCTAATTGTGACATTTGCGTGCCGACCTGCACCCTAATTGCGTAACACATTTTCGTAAACGATTACGACTAATCTGTTTGATTTTGACGGTTCAAGAACATTCATTGCGTTCTATATATTGTTGAGCAGAATTTTTATCGAACTTAAGAAGCAATGGATTAGATATCTGTTTCAAAACGATTCAGATTCCGATTGATTGTGTATTACGCAATTAGGGTGCTGATTAACTAGGTTTTAGGATTTTGAAATTATTCATAATTGATTCTGTTTTAAATTGCTTAGGGACTTCGTGCGTCAGGTACTTAATACCTTAAGGGAAAGTCTTGACAGGCAAGTTGTTGAACGTATTTCGTAATTTCGTGGCTTATTTACTGTGCTATATTTTCTTTAGTCGTGTGTGGATGTTTTAATTTCAAGAAGTGGTTTTATCGGTTCCGTACTCAAAGGGTGCCAACGGGACCCTATTACTAAAGCTCCGCTGTCCACCCGTCTGTCACACGGCTGTATGTTTTGAATCGTAATAGGTAGACACTTGAAGTTTTCGCAAGAATGTACTATTATGGCCGGTATAAGAGTACCAAAAATTTATGAAAATAAAAAAAAAAAAAAAGTAGCATTAGGTACCCATATAAGAAACGTGTTTTTTTTCGGCGTTTTATCTTTTACTGACTTTTTTTAAAAATAAACCTCTCGTATTCAAGTCTGACTTGGACTTGTCCGCTATTTTGGTCGCTTCTCGAAAAGTAGAGGTTGCTCAGGGTTCTCTCCGTGACTTTGGATGGGATTGGTTTTTTTTTCTTTCCAAGCGTTTGCTGTACCTTTTAGGTATAGTTTCCAATAACTGGTCTGGTTCGCAATTTTTTGAGAACCATTTATCTATAACATAATTAATTTATCCGTCTTTGCTTCATTTTTAATTTTATTTACATAATTGTGGCATAGCAGTTTTATTCTTGGTGCATCGTCTTCACATATAATTATATAATTAATGTATAAAAAATACTGGGAATTTTTTAAAAGAGTAACGTTCCAAAAGGTACCTAGTTTTACTTTTTACTTTGAACGTCGTCATTACCGGAAGTTCAAAGGACTTGTTGTTTTCTAACTTCATACTTAGTGTGAATGAAACACATTATAACATCACACTTTGTTTCCTGCAAGGGTTGGTCAGAGGTGACCCATAGTAGGTACACCCATGAAATAGGTGGCGAGCCTATTACCATGAACCAGGCACAAATCCAGGCAAATATACTTTGTTTGTTAAAATACCTTTATACAGGTTTTGTTTGACGGCCTTCTAACAAACAGACTTCTCACCCATAATTATTAAGGTCCACAACCTTCTGTGAACTTTAATAATTATGGGAGCAGTGGTGGCCCAGTGGTAACGGCCCCGACTTACGAGATGTAGATCGTGGGGTCAAACATAAGCAGGCGCTTTACTTTGTGTAAATAATTTCATCACCACTGCTCCCAAACACAAAACACTGGCTGAATATTATTGTGTTATTAAGGTTGTGGGTGGGTACATTATTTGTGCACGCACGGTGATGCTTGCGGATTCTTTATTTTTTATGTTATCTAATAATGTCAATTTATATTTTTGGTTGTTTAAGTAGTTGCTTTGCATTCTAATCGAAGTACTGTTTATTTTACTATATTGTGTAACCTCTTGTATCAATCAAACCCAACTTGGTTTCCGTACGTCCTTTTTGGGTAATCACTGGAAACCATTGCTGTTGTGACTGTCTGTCACTTATTCCTATTTAATAACAAAATATTATATTTATTCTAAAACCATGACGTGCAGCTGCCCCCTAATTCTGTTCTGTGCTCGTAAACATAGATCTACTTTGTTTTTATCATTCCAATTAGTTACATTTTGTATGCAGGTGTTTCTGTGACAAGTAAACCTTTTTTAAAAGATCGTGAGGAAATCGGCATGTCCTATAACTAAAAGTTCGAAGACATGTGACATCTACCAACCCGCACTGGGCCCGCGAGGTGGAGAGAAAGGAAACACAAAGGACTCCTCGTATAAAACACCAATGCGACGTAATAGAGTCGTCACACAAAACACGACATTATAATCCTTTGAATACGAGATATTGGTGCCGATTCTCTTGTACACCGAACTAAACTATAACTAAAACTCCTTACTTTTTACTATGAGAATCTTGAAGCTACTCGTATTCTGCGAAAAAATATCTCTAAATTTAAAAATAATTTTGCAACGTCTTTGCTAGAGCCGGAGGCAGCCTGGGGCAGCCTCGACGTGTTTTGTATGGAAGTTTTTACTTTTTTGATGGAAAATATAAAATAATAATATCTATATGTAGAGTATTGGAGGTTTCTGAGTTACGTAGGGGGTCGAAATTTTCATTACTTTTGTGATAGGATACACCGTTTTCGAGATATGAGCAAAAAAGAAAAAAAAGTTAAAGTACCGTTTTTGCACGTCTGAAGTCGAGGTGTTGGTGTGAATATTAGTTCACGCCAACTAATTTTATTCCACACCTTTTTAATCGCGATTAAAAGTAGTCAGATTCATGTTCAGAATTAGTTAGACAATCAAATTTTTTGGTGAAAGACGTAAAATTCAGAATAGCAAAATTGCCATTTTTACTAAACTAAAAACTCAGTGCCATCTTAGTGCTGTCAAACTAAAATATACCTAAGTTGTGTCACTTTAGTCAATTTCAGAATGAAAAACCGTCATTTGACAGGATTAAACCAAATTTTAGTGATTTTTAGTCTAGTTTAGAGGCATTTGTGACAAGAGAATCGGCACCACTATCAACTAAACGTATTTTTCCTTTACATCGAATGTACGCACGACGCCATTTTAAGCTCCAACTCCAGTTTATGTTGACCTTTTCATAAATTTATTTATTTTATTTAAAACATAATGCTTCATAAACACGGAATTGTGTTTGGAGCCTCCTGTTAGAAAAACAATGCCTGTGTTAGGAGACTCCGCCCTTCCATATCTTAGATATATGTTACATAATAATATATTACAGCATATTGCTACTTTTTAATTTAAACATCTGATTATTATGTATCATGTGGTAAGACGCGTGGTGTGCTTTATTTAGGTGTGGTGTAGTGTGAAATTGATGTGATCTGATGTGATGTGCAGTGTGTGGTGTGGTGTGTGGTGTGGTGTGTGGTGTGGTGTGTGGTGTGGTGTGTGGTGGAGTGGTGTGAAGTGGTGTGATGTGATGTGATATGTGGTGTGGTGTGTGGTGAGGTGTAACTTTGTGTTATGTTGTGCAGAGTAGTTTAGAGTGTGTTGTGTATCGTTATACTGTGTGAGTATATTACTGATGATAAACCAGAAGGGCTTCCGTATCCTCATAAGTAAGAGATTTAATCCAGTTTGTTACCATTTTACTACAGTCGTAATTGTTTTTATTGTGTACATATATGTTTTTATTAATACTATTGTATATTTGAGCTGAGAGATGGTAAAATTGTCTGCTACCAAATCTGGTTTTACATCTGGGAACTACTGCAATTATATCTCTTCTCCTTTTATGTTTCTTATTCACCTGATAAGGGAGGGCTTTATGTTTTTTAGAACCGTTTGGGTTATACTAATAATAATTATAATAATATGGCAACACCGTGTCAACAAAACGTCTGAATTTCAAATTTTAACTAATAATATTACTGAAAATAATTTTGACCAAGTCTTACAATAGTCTTTCAATAGAAACGAATCCTGAAAATTGAAAATTACTTTAAAACATAAAACTAGACCATAACACATCAAAATGTAACAAATTTATTCAAAAACTACAGAATCGGAGGTGACATGACAGATGTCACCTCCGATAAAAATAACATGAACAAGATCTAACGAAATTGGAATGATGAAACTATGTTGACAAGATCAGCCGCACGTCAAGCACGCCCACCACCTCCGGACTCATCGCTCTGCTCCGCCTCGCCGCCGCCGGTACCCAGCGCTACTGTGAGCGCTGTGACGACACCAGCCGCGGTAGTTGCGTCGAGCTCGAGCGACGAGTATTTCTCCCCGCCCACGACGCCACCACCTGCTCGTCGACGAGGAGGACGCCGGCCGCCGGACGGCTTAGGACCTCGAGGCCCACCGGCCTCTGATAGGGTCCCAGCTCACGGCGGAAGTGTGCAGCGCATGAGATGGACACGATCCATCAATGAAAACGTCATGCGCTCATACTATGGGGCTACAGAGGGGGGAAATAATCTGACCGCGTACCGTGTTCGGATGCTCTCTCTTTTTCAGGTGCTTGAGCCAGCTGTCAACGTTTCGGCACAACGACTGTCGGATCAGGTGCGGGTCATCCAACGTAATCATATGTTGGATGACACTGTGCTTGATCACCTGCGAAGTGAAATGCAGAGTAGCCGTGTCATCGCCCCCCCGTCGCAGACTGTTGTGGTACTACCACAGTCCAACACTGATCAAGCTGACGAAGGAAGTGATGATAGGGCTACAAATGTAAGTACCCAGTGCAATGAGGAATTGAGGAATGCTTTGGAGTGTGCGATTCGGGAATATCGGTTCATGTCGCCCGAACTTAGACCACGCTTACCTCGTTTGCCCATGCATAACAAAAATAGGGCGCTGGTGGCGCTCCTGGATTCGCAGTTATCAAACTATTTTGATGATTGCGAAGACCTCACCGATACTCATTCGATTCTGTACTGCGCGGCTGTAGCGGCATGTCGTGTAGCTCACGTCAAATTTCCCAATGACTCTAGAGCTACGCGACCGAAACCAACCGTACCAGCCTGGCAGTGCAGAATTGAACACCGTATTGGTGGGGCCAGAGCGCTCATCGGCAAACTAATCTGCTTCAGAGACGGCAATACTCGTCCAAGAGTGATGCGCTTTGTGAGGCGGGCGTTCTCAGGGACTGATATAAGCTCCCAGAACTATCTGTCCTGCGTCACAGAGCGCATCGACTTCCTGAAGCAGAAAGTGTATGCATGGGCTAACCGTATTCGTAGGTATAAGCGGCGAGTAGAGCGATACACTCAGAATCGCACCTTCCAGAGCGATGAAAGGTGGGTTTATAGGGGTTGGGAGCGACCGAACCAAGGTGTAGCTGACACGTGCCTGCCAGATGATGATGCCATGTGTTCTTTCTGGCGCAGCATCTGGTCGGTGCCTGTCAGTCACACCGAAGGTGACTGGACTCGGGAAGTCGAGCGAGCCTGCAATCCAATACCAGAAATGGGGGCTATTACCATCTGCCCCCAAGATGTAGCTCGTGCAGTCCGTCCGTTGCCTAACTGGAAGTCTCCAGGGCCGGACGGACTGCAGAACTTTTGGATCAAATGGATCACAAGATCGCACGCTCGCTTGGCGGCTCAGTACCAGACGGCTTTGTAGTTTGGTTCGCTACCCCAGTTCCTAACAACAGGAGTTACCCACCTGCTCCATAAATCAGGTAGCACCGCGGAACCCAAAAATTATAGGCCGATCACGTGTTTACCGACGGTCTATAAAGTGCTTACTTTTGAGAGCTAAAATTAACAAACATATAGACACCAACTTCATCATGTCTGCCTCTCAAAATGGATGTAGGAACGGGTCCCGCGGTACTAAGGAGCTACTCCTCATTGATATGGCCATTAGCCAACAGGTTCGTCGTTCCCGAAAGGATCTGTCGACATGTTGGATAGATTACAAGAAGGCCTATGACTCGGTGCCACATACGTGGCTCATGAGGGTGCTGGAGTTGTATAAAGTAGATGCAACTCTGCGCACCTTCTTGATGTCATGTATGGGGCGATGGAGGACGGTCCTTCGCTATCCAGGATGTCGGAATATCCTGAGGAATAGCGAGCCGATAAGGATCGAGCGAGGCATATTTCAGGGCGATAGTTTGAGCCCGCTTTGGTTCTGCTTAGCCTTGAATCCTCTAAGCACACTGCTGGAGGATTCAGGTCTAGGCTATCGGCTGAGGAGAGGTGGTCAGGTTATATCTCACCTTCTGTACATGGATGATCTAAAAATCTTTGCCTCCAACAATTTGCAACTAATGGAGCTACTGAAAGTAACTGAAACTTTCAGTAGCGCCATCAGGATGGAATTTGGTATGGACAAATGTGTGGTCATGCATGTAAAGCGAGGGGAGATTGTGGAATCCGTGGGAACCCAACTCTCGGATTCCATAAACGTCAGAGCCCTCTCCGCATCCGAAACCTATAAGTATTTGGGTATGTCGGAAGCGTTGGGCATCAATGGTACTGACATGAAGCAATCGTTGAAGGAGCGCTTCTTTGGCCGCCTGAAGAAAGTGTTAAATAGTCTTCTGTCAGGCGGAAACAAGGTGCGCGCCGTTAACGGTTGGGTCATGCCAGTTTTGATGTACTCTTTCGGCATACTCAAATGGACTCAAACCGAACTCGACGCCCTGGATAGGAGGGTCCGTACACTGCTGACTGCAAACCGAATGCATCACCCACGGTCATCGGTAATGAGACTGTATATCCCGCGAAAGTGTGGTGGTCGAGGCTTTTTAAACGCTAAGACCCTACACAATCGCGAGATATGCAGTCTCAGGGAATATTTCCTAGAAGCCGACGTGGGGATGCATCGTGATGTGGTCGCGGTGGACAAGGGCCTCACCCCGCTCTCCTTGGCTAAAGAGAACTGGCGCAAACCTGTAGTGCTTGACACTAATGATCGCATGGAAGTATGGCAGAGTAAGGAGCTTCACGGACGCTTTTTCCGGGCCCTACATGGACCCGATGTAGATCTTTTAGCGTCCGTAGCCTGGCTGCGTTTCGGTGACCTCTTTGGAGAAACCGAAGGTTTTGTCTGTGCAATTATGGACGAAGTTATGATGACGAACAATTACCGGAGATTTATTGTGAAAGACGGCACGGTTGACATCTGTCGGGCATGTCACCGTCCGGGGGAATCAATAAGACACATTATCTCCGGTTGTTCTCGTCTGGCTAACGAAGAGTACTTGCATAGACACAACCTTGTAGCCAGGATTATCCATCAGCAACTTGCTCTGAAATACAGCCTTGTGGAATCGGAAGTGCCGTACTACAGGTACGTGCCCGACCCAGTTCTCGAAAATGGAAATATCACATTGTACTGGGATCGATCCATCATCACTGACAGGACTATTATTGCCAATAAGCCTGATATAGTGGTGGTGGATCGAGTACAGCGGCGCACAATGATTGTTGACATAACGGTCCCGCATGACTGTAACCTCGTGAAAGCCGAGAAAGATAAAGAAATCAAGTATCTTGATTTGGCTCGCGAGGTTGTCGACATGTGGGATGTGGACTCAGCAATCATTGTGCCGATAGTCGTGACAGCCAATGGCTTAATAGCCAAGAGCCTCGACAAACACCTGAGGAGGCTCTCGTTGGGCAGCTGGATCAAGGGCGTGATTCAGAAAGCGGTACTTCTGGACACGGCTCGCATTGTCAGGAGGTTCCTCTCTCTGGAGCCCTGACCGCCGGTAGCTTGGACCCTGTTCCCGATACCGGTGGGATACTATTTTTTATATTTTTAAATGTTTTTTAATTATTTTTTTTTTCAGATTTTTTAAAAAATATTTAAAAATGTAATTTATAAGTTTGTAAAATATAATAAAGGAGATTATAAGAATAATAATATATGTTTATTTCAGGTATTAAACCCATTCAGCTATTAAAGCCATTCAGCTATGTGGGCAATCCCAACCTCAGTTTAATATCTTGCCAAGAGTTACCAGAAAAAACGACAGCAGTAACGTCGGCGTATGCAAATACTCTGGCATTTGATAATTGAATATTGCACAAATCATTTATTTATTTTATATATTTTTTTTATTTTATGTTTATTTATCTTGACAACATAGGTCCAATGGTTAGTACAAAAACAACTTATCAACCAAGGGTTAGTATTCATTTAGTGCACATTATTATTTATCCCTGCCGCACGAACAACCGGACAGAGTGTCTTAATATTGGTGCATCGTGCTGTTCAGCCAGGGTTTTCAAAATACTGTTGCTGCTAGCCCTCATTCTGCTTATCAAGGATGCGGCTTTCTTCCTCATGATGGCATAAAAGTCGTCTGTTCGTGCTACAGCAAACATACTAGACGCACTACAGAACCGGGGCAACCTCAACAGCACTCTGAAGCCATTATTATATTGCACCCGCAGAGCATCTAGAGCCCTCCGCGTACCGTTGACCCACAAACTGCCCGTGTAGAACCCTTGACAATAAGATTTAAATAAAGTTATTTTGACCTCGTTACTACAACGAGCAAATCTATGAGCCAACATGTTGCATCTGGCTGCTAGTGCCCGGCGCTCACGATCCATATCTACCTGATCCTTGAGATCCTCGGTGACATAATGACCCAGGTATTTAAATTGGGCGACCCTTTCCAGTTTACGTCCATTGAGGGATATTGAGGGCTCGTAATTTAGATGTTTACCGGGAGCAGCAAAAATCAGGTATTCACTTTTATTTTCATTATAAATCAGTCCGTGGGTTGCCGCAAACCTTTCACAGACGTTCAGCATCTCTCTGATTGAGCCAGCCGTTGGACCCAGCAGCACCATGTCATCAGCGTAACTTAAATTGTTGACGCTCGCTCCACCTATTTTGCACCCAACTGGTCTGCTGCTGAGTTCAACGATCAACTCATTTAAATACAGGTTGAAGAGCTTAGGTGAGGTTATCCCCCCCTGTCTCACCCCACATTCCAACCTGTACGCTTCCGATAGCACGTCTCCCCAACGAACTTGGTTTAACTGGTTAGAGTACCAGTACTGGAACAAACCCGTCACCTCAGGTGGTACACCTGCCCCCTCGAGCCTATCCCAAAGGACATCATATGACACCAGGTCAAATGCCTTTGAGAGATCAAGGAAGCAGGCATACACTGGAGTCCTTCTATCCTTATAGTATTGGACGGTTTGCTTTAGGCAAAGGATAGCACTCTCAGTGGAAAGTCCAGGCCGAAACCCAAACTGTGCGTCATGTACAGTATATGTATAGTGTATGTATAACAAAAACAGGGTAGGACCTAAAATACTACCCTGCGGTACACCGTATGTTACTTCTGCTTCATCGCTCATGTATTGTTATGTACAGTTTCCCGACTGAGAGTAGATTACTGATTTCATAAATGCCTTTATTATAGAATCTTTTATTTTTAAAATACATAACCTTTATAAGTGCTCGTTGTGCACGTTCCACGTTTGTTTGTTTGTTTGGCATCTCGCAGGTCAACCTATGCGGTTGTCGTCTGCTTAAGCGGACTTGCCTGTGGATTCCCTAATAAATTAAGGCCTCCAGCCAGGACTTAAACTTATATACTAACTAAAACTAAGCGACAACGCTAAGGGCACCCCCTGTGGGGTACGAACCTCGGCTTAGGGCGTCGCTGGAAGAGGGCAGCAAATGACTAGCTGGATCAGGATTGGTATTATTTACGGACGAATTTAAAGCTTCAGGCTCAGCGGCGCGGGCTGGCTCGAGCAAGGGTCGGGAGGGGCGTCGATTTGGGCGTCGCGGCGGGCCTCGGCGGCGAGGGCGGTAGGACGGCGATCGGGTTTTGGGCTTATGTAGCGTGCTAGTGGCCTTACTACTCTCCTGGAGGAGGGTAGTGGCGTCGTCGGGGTCGATTAAAGTATGCCTTGGTCGGCAAATACTGCTAATGCGAGAGGGAGTGTAGCGGGCGGCCGCTCTAATCAGGGGGTTAGAATGTTTGATGCCGCAGTCGAAGAAACGCTTTGATAAGCGTTTCATGAACTGTTTTATGGTTGGCATTTTGAGGTCGACGTGAAGATCTATATTACGGACATAGAAGGGGGCACCCGTGACCCTTCTGAGGAAACGGTTTTGGAGGGTCTGCATCTTATGGAGATGACGTGGGTGAGCGTGCGCAAATACAACGCAGGCATAGGTCATGATGGGACGGATGACTGCGGTATAGATGCGGAGCTTGCATTTGAGGGACAGTTTACTACGGGCTGTCAGTACGAATTGGAGCCTGCTAAGAGCGAAGGAGGCGCGCGCGCGAACCGCCTTAATATGAGCCTTAAAGGTAAGGTTCTCATCGAGGATCACGCCTAGGTATTTGGCTTGCTTCTCCCAAGGGATTGGCTTGCCGTACATAGTGATCGGGCTGGGAAGTGGGGGAGGGAGTCGATGACGTCTCGAGAAGAGAACCGCCTGAAAGAGTCAGCTGAAAGGGTCATCGGGGTTGACCTCGATTCTCCATTTCCGGAACCAAGCGCCTAAGACGTTTGCGGAGGTTTGGAGAGTACGAGCTATAGCGTTGGGACAGTGACCGGTATAGTAAACGGCAGTGTCGTCGGCGAAGAGAGCCAACTGAGCCTTTTTACTTTTTGGGATATCGCTAGTGAACAGCGTGAAGGCGAGAGGAGATAGTACGGAACCCTGAGGGACACCGGCGCGAATAGGATGAGGGGACGAGAGTGCTCCCTCGACGCGATAGCGAAAGGTCTGGTTCGACAAAAAGTCTCGTAAGATGAGCACGAGACGATCTGGCACTCCTAGTTGGTAGAGCTTGTACATCAAGCCGTTGTGCCAGACTTTGTCGAAGGCTTTCGCTATGTCGAAGAATAGCACACCCGTCGTCGCGTTACGCTGCAGACCAGCGCATAAGTGCTCTACGATACGGTGGACCTGTTGGGTGCCCGAGTGTTGGCTTCGGAAACCAAACTGCTCGTTGGGTATGAGGCTCTTTGCTTCGGCGAGAACATTGAGTAAACTAATAGGGCGGTAGCTGGAGGGCTCAGACTTTGGCTTGCCTGGCTTTGGGATACCGATGACGGTGGCTTCTTTCCATGCTTTTGGGAAAATGTTGTTGCTCAAGGCGCCATTGAAGATGGCGGTCATGAGCATTATTAGCGGGGCAGGGAGGAGTTTGTATACCTTATTGGTAATACCATCCGAACCGGGGGCCTTACGAGCGTGGAGCCCTTTAATGATGTCGTGCACTTCGTCTGGAGTGACGGGAGGCAGAGTATCATCAGGGTCTTCGACGGGAGCGAGGGAGGCTCTTCGTTCGACTTCAGCGTCGACCTTGTTCAGGTGAGCTTGGTCTACTGGTTGGGAGCTGGGAGAACATTGGGACTCTAGGCTGTTAGCAAGACATTCAGCCTTGTCGGGACTGTCGAAAGCGACACTATTGTCGGGGCGTATGAGAGGAGGCATAGAGACCTCTTCTGAGGAACGCAATTTCCTCTGTGATTGCCAGAAGGCTTGATGAGTGGGCTCGAGTTCACTGAGCATCTTGTTCCAGCCCTCAGAGCGAACCTCCCCTATGCGTTTCTTTACAGCACGCTGTAAATGGCGCATATGGGCTTTGTTCGCGTCACAAGGGAAGGAGTCGTAGGCACGCATGGCCGCGTTCTTCTCGGTTATCAGGTCACGTACGTCAGTAGGTAGTTTCCAGCGATGGTCTTCCATCACCGGAACTTCCCGTGAACAATCCGTCAATACGGATTGTACGTGCTCTGTAAAAGAGTCGATTGCGGCCGTCGTGTCGGCGACTGACACTAAGTGATCGGGGATGGTGTCTAAGTGAGGCGACGTGGTGGATTTCAGTCTTTCGCTTACTTTCCTCCAGTCGGTTATCGTCTGGGTCTGAGGGGGGCGGTTTGGGTCGATCGGGCCCGAGTAGGGTGCAAGATGCATGACTACAGGGCGGTGGTCAGAGTTAAGCTCGTGGAACGTCTCTATCGATTGCAAACGGAGGTTCACATTCTTGAGCAGCGCTACATCGAGAACATCGGGAAGGTGATTAGGATTACCTGGGAAGTGAGTCGGGCTCATTGGAGCGATGAGGTCAAAGTTAAGGGATTCGCCTAACTTGAAAACTAACCTACCTCTGGTTGAGGTTGTGCTACTATTCCACGCCGGGTGCTTGGCATTAAGATCCCCCGCCAAGATGACGGAGTCTCTCATACCGAAGAGGGCAGTGAAGTCCTTTTGTAGCAAGATGGGATCCTCCGGACCTTTGTCGGGTGGGATATACGCGGAGATGATGGTGATCGGTTGGTGGCCGGTCATGCCGAGCCGGCAGATAGAGGTCTCCAGATGGGAGAAGAGAGGAGGTGGGTCTATAGGGATACAATACAGAGATTTCCTAAAGTATATGAGTGTGCCACCCTTGTGGCATCGAGACCTGTCATTGCGAACTAGTTTGTAGTTGGCAATGTTCGGGTTGCGGTGATGAGGCTTTAAGAAGGTTTCCTGTATGAGGAGGATGTCGAGCTGGTGGTCGCGGAGGAAAGCGGCGATCTCATCGCGTTGACCGGAAACGCCATTAGCGTTGAAAAATCCTAGTTTGAGGGATCGGGGTTTGGTGGAATTTAACCTTGTGTTATCCATTGGAAATTAGAATTTTAAGGTTTTCAGGACTAACGCGATCTCGGGATACGCGAAGTCTCGTGTTTTTATATGACGAAATCTTGTGAAGGTATGTGCTAAGAGAGTCAGTGAATCTATGTATGTTAGGATTGGATTGTGAGTGGTATTTACAAAACACATCACAACCCAGAATATCCAGACGTAGACAGGACGCTTGGTCGAGCTGTATTTCTTCAACTTTGTGCTTTATAGAACATTTTACATAAACAACCACCCCATCATTCTGGCTTAGTTGTCGAGTTGTCATATAAGAATGGTAATTGTTTATTTGCGGAATAGGTTTATTAGAGCTTAATCTGCATTCCTTCAGGATTAAGATATCTAGTTCGAGATTAAGTGTAGACAAATTGATAACAAAATCGTCAAAGTTATGGTATATGCTTCTTTTGTTTTGGCTGTAAGGTCATTTTTGTTTATTACAACGTGATCGTGGAGTTTTGAGTAATCGCAAGTGATAGAACGAGCAATTTCAATGTTGTCTAACTCAGATACAGTTTGTAGAATATTATCTATTAAAATAGAGTGTATCCAGAACAAATAGTTGTATCAAGGAAGTGTATATATATATAAGTGTTGTATATTTCAATATAGTTAGATAGTAGAATACTACTTACTGCACTAATTATTGTAATGTGAGTTATGCATGCGGCGGAGTATGTTTTTGTTGTGTGAGTTCTAGTGTTTGAGTAAACGAATGGGTGTATATATTGTAGGTATGTACTTCGAGTGAGTGTGTTTGCGTGGATGGATCTTATTAGGTTGTGTACTGCGAGAGTGTGTGTATTAATAACATTAACAAAAAAGTTTAAAGGGCCGAGCAAACCATTCTAAGAAATTTTTCGAAACAATAGCAAATGCAGGTTAACAGGCACTTCTAGTAAAAGCAGTAATATTACAAATTTAACAGTAACATGAAAGTTAACTATAAAGTAACAATATAATAGTCATTTTTGTAGCAAATGTTTGTGTGCCTAGTCTTCGCTTCTAATAACTATAGTTGGGAAATTTTCATCCTTCTTGGTGTAGACTTTGTCGTAGGCTGTCCAGCAAAACTTGTAGGTTCCAGACTTGGTTACTTCACGGGCCAGGAAGTAGAGACAGGAGCCTTTGGCGGTCAGATGCCCCGATCCCTTAAATTAGGCTTTTTCAACGCAAATGGCGTTTCAGGTCACCGCGATGAGATCACCGCTTTCCTCCGCGACCATCAGCTTGACATCCTCCTCATACAGGAAAACAACTTTCTATAAGCTCATCAGCGAAACCCGAATATTGCCAACTATAAACTAGTTCGCAATGACAGGTCTCGATGCCACAAGGGTGGCACACTAATATACTTTAAGAAATCTTTGTATTGCATCCCTATAGACCCACCTCCTATCTTCTCCCATCTGGAGACCTCTATCTGTCGGCTCGGCATGACTGGTCATCAACCGATCACCATCATCTCAGCTTATATTCCACCAGACAATGGTCCGGAGGATCCCATCACGCTCCAAAAGGACTTGACTGCCCTCTTCGGTATAAGTGACTCCGTCATCTTGACGGGGGATCTTAATGCCAAACACCCGGCGTGGAATAGTAGCACGACTTCCACCAGAGGTCGGATCATTTTCAAGTTAGGGGAATCTCTCAACTTTGACGTCATAGCTCCAATGAGTCCGACTCATTTCCCCGGAAATCCCAACCATCTTCCCGATATACTCGATGTAGCGCTGCTCAAGAATGTGAACCTCCGTTTGCAATCGGTAGAGACGTTCCACGAGCTTAACTGTGACCACCGCCCAGTAGTCATGCATCTTGCACCCTACTCGGGCCCAATCGACCCCAACCGCCCCCCTCAGACCCAGATGATAACCGACTGGAGGAAAGTAAGCGAAAGACTGAAATCCACCACGTCGCCTCACTTGGACACCATCCCCGATCACTTAGTGTCAGTCGCCGACACGACGTCCGCAATCGACTCGTTTACAGAGCACGTACAATCCATATTGACGGATTGTTCACGGGGAGTTCTGGTGATGGAAGACCATCGCTGGAAACTACCTACTGACGTACGTGACCTGATAACCGAGAAGAACGCGGCCATTCGTGCCTACGACTCCTTCCCTTGTGACGCGAACAAAGCCCACATGCGCCATTTACAGCGTGCTGTGAAGAAACGCATAGGGGAAGTTCGCTCTGAGGGTTGGATCAAGATGCTCAGTGAACTCGAGCCCACTCATCAAGCCTTCTGGCAATTACAGAGGAAATTGCGTTCCTCAGAAGAGGTCTCTATGTATCCTCTCATCCACCCCGACAATAGTGTCGCTTTCGACAGTCCCGATAAGGCTGAATGTCTTGCTGACAGCCTAGAGTCCCAATGTTCTCCCAGCTCTCAACCAGTAGACCAAGCTCACCTGAACAAGGTTGACGCTGAAGTCGAACGGAGAGCCTTCCTCCCTCCCGTCGAAGACCCTGATGATCCTCTGCCTCCCGTCACTCCAGACGAAGTGCACGACATCATTAAAGGGCTCCACGCTCGTAAGGCCCCCCCTTCGGATGGTATTACCAATAAGGTATACAAACTCCTCCCTGCCCCGCTAATAATGCTCATGACCGCCATCTTCAATGGCGCCTTGAGCAACAACATTTTCCCAAAAGCATGGAAAGAAGCCACCGTCATCGGTATCCCAAAGCCAGGCAAGCCAAAGTCTGAGCCCTCGAGCTACCGCCCTATTAGCTTACTCAATGTTCTCGGCAAAATCTACGAGAGGCTTATTTATAAGCGTCTCAAAGACTACGCCGAAGCAAAGAGCCTCATACCCAATGAGCAGTTTGGTTTCCGAAGCCAACACTCGGGCACCCAACAGGTCCACCGTATCGTAGAGCACTTATGCGCTGGTCTGCAGCGTAACGCGACGACGGGTGTGCTATTCTTCGACATAGCGAAAGCCTTCGACAAAGTCGGGCACAACGGCTTGATATACAAGCTTTACCAACTAAGAGTGCCAGATCGTCTCGTGCTCATCTTACGAGACTTTTTGTCGAATCGCACCTTTCGCTATCGCATCAAGGGAGTACTCTCGTCCCCTCATCCTATTCGCCCCGGTGTCCCTCAGGGTTCCGTACTATCTCCTCTCGTCTTCATGCTGTTCACCAGCGATATCACAAAAAGTAAAAAGGCTCAGTTGGCTCTCTTCGCCGACGACACTGCAGTTTACTATACCGGTCACTGTCCCAATGCTATAGCTCGTACGTAAGTTGGAAGGCATTTTCTGCGGGTATTAAATACAACACTTTATAGCACGTCACAAATGTATCCATACTTTATTGTTTAACTTATATGAAACTTGCTTTTCTCCGAGGCTTCGTCCGCGTGAAGGGAGGAAATTATCCTACCGGGATAACAAGTGTCCTGTATAATAATCTAGGTCATAAACTGACAATCTCATCTAAATCCGTTCAGTAGTATAAGCGTGAAAGGTAACATATAGAAAGACAGATTTACTTTTTAATTTATAATGTTAGTATGGATGCAGGGCTGCAGAAACGCGCACAACCTGTTGTTGTAAATAAAAATGAAATTTTACGTCGAACATGAAAACAAAATGCTTTGCCATCATCTTTGACCGGGTAAGTAGTCCATGGTCGCCACCCTGCACATTAGGATTAATTTCACAATATTATTAATAGCAGATTACACTCTATCAACAGTATCAGAGATCGTTTAATATCACAATAATAAGTATCGTTATAATTATGAAAAAGTTTAGTCTGCAAATAAGGAGCCTTTTTTGCCGATCGATGTCGTACTGTGATCAAAAAAAACCAAGTGAACGTGTAAGGAACATAAGATTGATATCGTATCTTTTAAGCAAATCATATCATCATCAAGCATAGAAACGAGGTTTGTCGACGGAAAATATACAAAATGACAGATGATTTAAAGAAATCTGTTATTTTGTGTAATCAAAACCCGCAGCCTCATTGCGTAACAAATTTTCGTAAACGATTACGTATACTCTGTTGTATTATGTGAATTCAACTATATTTCATTGCGTTATTTACATTGTTGAGCAGATTTTTTTATCGCACTTATGAAGCAATGGATTAGCAATAGGTGTCAAAACGATTCAGATTGATTGTGTATTACGCAATTAGGGTATCGGTCATGCAACGCTGTCTTATTATCGTCAAAACTCGACATATCCAGCGATAATAACGATTGCTTATTGTTTTCTGAGAAAGTAATTCTGACGATTAATATCGTACATAATAAAGACATTATAGACCTATACAATACCACCCAAAATAAACCCATTTTGAAGAAGTAAATATCAATACAAATACAATTGTTCTATAATTGTTCTATAACTTCAAATATTGTTTCAGAAATGAGACCTGTGATTTGTATGCTATACACTTTTTCCATAAAGTTCTAGCACCAATCAGAACAAAGTAAATAATTAACTTTGTTACTTATAATTATGTGTTTAACTATATTTTTTAACTAGTTTCATTGGTTGTGATATTTCTGAATTGGTCTACATACAATATGCAGTCTAACACTTCAATATATATAACTAGCTGTTGCCCGCGACTTCGTCTGTGATCCTGGATGAAAAGTAGTACATGTCCTTACCCAGGTCATGGTCTGTATATGTGCCAAATGCCATGCAAAACTGTTCACTGTCACTTAAATGCAAGCTGCGCATCTATACCACGGTCATCCGTCCCATCATGACCTATGCCTTTTTTTTTTTTGGTTTCGGGTTGGAAAATCCTTATGGATGTCCTCCGCCCCGGGGAGGGCGGGGGGGTCTGTCGGACTCTCACCGACTAGGGCGGGGGGGTCTGTCGGACTCTCACCGACTAAAAACCAACCCGGTGTTCCATCACTCACCTACGCCGGGGTCGCGGGAACACATAATTCTTCCGCAACCCCGGCTGGTGCCGGCCCGCTTGCGCGGGCCTCGTCTCGGGCGGGGGGAGTGAGGTGTACTCCCCCCGCAACGTCTGTGAACGCGCGCGCAGAAAACTACGCGCGCTGCCTTCTCGGGTCCTGATGTTGGGGGGCGACGGATGTCCCCGAATCCTTCGCCCCTGGACCCATTCAGGGGGGCCGGAAGAGGGCGTTGTCCGCCCTCCTCCGACGCCCAGTGCGTCTGCTGCGGGCCGGGTCCAGAGTCACAATCTCTCTCTCCTATTCCGCAGCCTCCTTCTGCGAGATGACCGTTTCGCAAAAGGAGACCACCGCGTCCCAGGACTCTGCGCCGCCGACCATCGCGTTCACGACGGCCGACAGCGACAGGTCACTGCCTACTTCAGAGATGAGGGCACGGCGCGGCTCCTCCCAAGCGGCACACTCTGCCAGCGTATGCCACGCCGTGTCCTCCCGGCAGTCGACTCAGTGGTGACACCGGGCGTCCGGCTCCCTGTTTATGCCACACAGGTACTTCCCGAAGCAACCATGCCCCGAGAGCACCTGTGTCGCCCGAAACGACAGGGAGCCGTGCCTCCTCCCGAGCCAGAGGTCAAGCACTGGCCGGACCGCCTCGATGGTGACGAGGCCGACGGTAGGGCGTGAGAGCCTGTTCCGTCATTCCGCCACCAGGACCTCGCGAAGCTGCGACCGACGCTGCGCCATATGGCGCTGCATCGGCCGCTCGCCCCGCGCCTTCGCTTCCTCGCGCCACCGATAAAGTGACGCGAGCACCTTCGCATCTAGGTCCCATGGCGGGGATCCGGCCAGTGCACAAGCCGCCTCGTAGGAGATCGTGCGATAACCCCTTATGACTCTGACGAGAGCAATGGCTCTCGAAAGCCGCAGAGAGCAATGGCTTTTTTGAAGAGCAATTTCGCAGAACAGCTATGCTGCCGGCCTTCAGTTCAGACGCCCAGATCGGCGCTCCGTAGAGCGCCATGGATCGCACGATCCCCATATAGAGCCGCCTACAGGCGGAGCTCGGGCCCCCCAGATTGGGAAGCAGCGTTGCCAGCGCCCCGGCCGCGCCAAACAACTTGGGCGCCAGCCGCCGGACGTGGGGTCCGAAGTCCCACCGGCTGTCGAGCACCAATCCCAGACATTACATGGTGGGCTCGACAGCGATCCGGACCCCCGCGACCACAATGTGTTCCGGCCGGCGGCGCCCGCCGGGGGCGGCTCACTAGTAGCCACTAAAGAGTTCCACTATCCACCTACTGGCTCCATGATCAGACCCTCGTTGCCTAAGCTCCATGTATATTATCCCAAACTCGAGGACATATACCTAACAAGTTTTCCTTTTTTTACCTAACGACATTCAGAAGTAGGTTAAAATTGACTTCTAAGATTTTATTACGTTGTTTGTTAGTTACCAGTGATGCTAATAAAAGCGTGTCAAAAAAGGTTTTGTATGTACATGCTAATTTAGCGTTTACAGCAATGGTGGCTGAGTAGTAAAGGCCGCGATTTACGAATTGTAGGTCGAAGGTTCCAGCCCAGACAGGCGTTTCACTTTGTGTAAATTATTTCATCACCACTGCTCTCAAAACGGTGAAGGAAAATATCGTGAGAAAACCGGCATGTCCTAGAACCAAAAATTCGAAGACATGTGACATCTGAAACCCGCAATGGGCCCGCGCGGTGGATTACGGGTCAGTCCCTCTCACAGGGAGGAGGCCTGTGTCCCAGCACAAGGTCAGTATAGACTAATTAGTAATCTATTTCATAACAAATGGAAGTAGGTACACCGATTAGTGCCCTAAAGGTTTTGGTGAGCTAGTCATTGAATCAGTCAGTGATTAAATCGACGTATTTTAGGTCCCTCTCACAGAGAGGAGGCCTGCGTCCCAGCACAAGGTCAGTATAGACTGATTAGTAATCTATTTCATAACAAATGGAAGTAGGTACACCGATTAGTGCCCTAAAGGTTATGATGAGCTAGTCATTGAATCAGTCAGTGATTAAATCGACGTATTTTAGGTATTCATAAAATCCAAAGTATAAAAGTTAGACACATGAAACTTTGTCTGTATTACGAGTGTGCTAACTATTTTATATCTTGAAAATTTGAACTCTCTAATGGTGGATGGAATGGTGTATCACGTTTCACGACCGCGTCGGTAAGTGGTATAACTCCACAGAACTATTAATCAAATTATATTCAGCCATGAGCTCATAACTGTCCTGAACTTTAATTCCCGACAAAACTCGTGTATCCATCCCAAACTTGAATTCTCCACAATAGACGTTAAGCTCATACAATTAATTTTAACGAACTAACTAGCCTGTATTGTCTCCCATTGCAAGGCACAGGCCTGCTATTCCCTTTTCCACACAATTCCGTATTTTGCTATTGCCGGCCAGTCCTTTGAGGTATTCCACTCAGAGCTCTAATTTTGAATAGTACTTGACCGAAACGCACCTGAGCACTTCCACCAACCGCACTGAAACAAAATTTTGTAACGTGCGGTGAGGTGAAACAGTTTTATTGATATCGTCTTCAGTTTCCGAACGGCACCTGCATACAATTTGTAGTTATGGGACGTATGTATTCTTTCTTAATGATACGGTAGTGAGGTGGTTTTATTTTATTTTTGCGGATATTTCTGATTGTTAAGTTCCTAAAACACCGAAAATACTGCTGTTGAAATCACAGCTCTGAGTGGAATATCTCAGTCCTTTCGGTAGAAGTCAAGTTCGTCTTCTTCGTCTCGGCCTGCCGCGATGGCGTAGTGCGTATAGTGCTTAGCCCATTTATCATCAGACATGCGGCAGACATGTTCGGCCCAATCCCACATAAGCTTAGCGACTTTCTGGGTTACGTCCTTGATCTTGGTTTTGGTCGAACCCCCAGGATACTACCCTCCGCTGAAGGGTCAAAGACCAGGTTTGAGCACCATAGCCAAAGTCAAAGTCAAAGCATTTATTTCAAATAGGCACATAAAAAGGCACATTTGAACGTCATCATCATCATCATCATAACATCACGCCTTGTTTCCCCGAAGGGTTGGGCAGAGGTGTACCTATAGCACACCCACATTTCGCCAGTTATGTTTGAGTCCCATGTAATAGGGGGCGAGCCTATTACCATCGACCGGGCACAAATCCAGACTTCGGGCTGCTACTGAGTAATTCCAGATAGAAAAACCCAATTACACGTTGCCCGACCTGGGAATCGAACCCAGGACCAAAATTTTATATTAAAATAGAATTGATTCTAGGCGCCACTTCCAAAAGGTAGTTTTGTATAGAGAAGAAGGGGAAAGAAACTCCACCGTAACTCTTTTAAATGTCAAGAA
Source organism: Dasypolia templi (assembly GCA_963555695.1). Lineage (NCBI taxonomy): Eukaryota > Metazoa > Arthropoda > Insecta > Lepidoptera > Noctuidae > Dasypolia > Dasypolia templi. The sequence continues at coordinate 3,682,329 of OY743142.1, read as the reverse complement.
TATATTTTGTACATTAATTATATTTCTATATGTGAAGACGGTGCACCAAGAATAAAAATCATCATCATCATCAGCCTATTTTAGTCCACTGCTGGACATAGGCCTCCCCTAATGAGCGCCATAGCGCCCTGTCTTCAGCTTGACGCATCCAGCATCTGCCTGCAATCTTTCGCAGCTCGTCATCCCACCTGGCCGAAGGGCGTCCTACACTACGTTTGCCGAGTCGCGGCAGAATAAAAATGTTATACCACAATTGGCAAAAAAATCAAATAAAGCAAGTACATTTAAATTAATCACGTGATAGGTACATGGTGCTCACATATTTACAAACAGTAAAAGTATATGATTTGCCTAAAATATTAACTGGGAATAAGTCAGTGTTGAGTGTTGAGTTAAATTAGCAAACAGTATGATTTTGTCTAGACTGGATTGTCCTATGGAGCTGGACCATCATGTTTCCAAGCATTCCTATCTTGTATATAATCCTACAATTTGTATAATGCTTGTTTACAGAGTGTAATTTTTATATGAATTTGAAATTTTCTTTCATTAATTGCACCCTATGTGAGAATGGGAAGAATAAAAATGACCATAACTCTCAGTTTTTTTTATTTTAACCATTAAAATGTTAATAGACGCTTCTATAAATGCTCCGACACACCAGGTACTGAGGAAGGTTTCCCAGCAGTTACGGTTCACCACAAGTCCCAACAATTTGGAAAACTACCCAATCGTTGGTAGCAGTTAGATTATCTTTTTAAGTGATTTCTCAAACTTTCTAGTTACAAAGTTGGAGAGAGTGATTTATTAATCAACTGTATGTTAAACGAGTAGGTTATTAATCTTTGACTAAGGCTGAGTTTGAGGCATGTGGATGAAGCTTTGCTTTTAGTTTAAAAACTGTGTAAGCTGTTTTGATCTGAAAGAAAAAGTAAGAAGTGTAACGTGTCAATTTTACGGATAAAACTTTAATACAAAATAGTCTGATTCAGTAACATGATATATTCCTTTAATTTGTTTAAAAGTGCCTGAAATTGTTTTAACTAGCACTTTGCCTGCGATTTCGTACGCGTGGATTTCGAAAAAAAATATGTATCCTATGTTCGTCTGACATAACTTCGACTTCGAATGCTAAAACAATTTTTCAAATCAGTCCAGTAGTTTCGGAGCCTGTTCAATACAAACAAACAATCAAATCTTTCCTCTATATAATAGATCGCGTGCGGAACACCGAAGTGCTGCGACTAGATAATTTTGGTGGCATTGAAGCTTACCTGATACGGCGACAGCTTCGGTGGTGCGGTCATGTGTCATGGATGGCGGAACAGCTTTTATTCTGAGCTCGAGGAAGGCAAGCACAAGCATGGCGGACAACTCCTCCGACCTAAAGATGTGCTGAAGCGTCACATGAAAAAGTGTGGCTTAGAGCCCTCGCAATGGAAAAATCTGGCAAGCAAACGTCCGGAGTGGAGAACTTTGATGAAAACAAAAATACACGACTTTGAAGAACATCGTCACGATGAGCTTGATGCCAGGCGAACTCACCCTCTACAAACAGAGGGGGTGTGGACATGAGATGGCCACAAGGCCTTTCGAATCTGGTGACTTTGGGGGTCAACTATTTTTGACACTTCTTGCAAACAACTGTTTTGGAAACATTTCTCTCAAAGTTTCGATTATGTTTTGTGCCACATGGTTTCTGGCTCCATCTTATTGTAACCACGTATTTTCTAGGTCTAGCTGATGGATTTGTTAAATGAAAAAATACTTAACACTATTGCGATTGCCAGTCGAAGTACCAGTAGTAACTACCTGTCCTGTAGCCTCTTCAAGAAATAATGGTGTAATTACTCAATCTAAATCAGTCAGACAAAAATAATTTAGTAAAGATCAATTTTTGCAAGTCAACAAAAATTTCCACATCAGTGAAAATGTTCCATATTTACACTTCGTCTGTGATCGAAATGGGATTAGTCATAGGGACGAATTTGTTGAAAACAATTGGGGCATTTTGTAATCTGTTCAGGAAGTTTAGGATACATACAGATTTATAAAAAAAATGTAGGAAATACGCAGAAACTGTGCATTTATTTTAGTATTTCATTTATCTTAACACAAACTCAACACACAATCACACACAGGTATGTCATTAAAACGGACACAGACTTCTCTGTGTTTTAGTATTCTGGCGTATGGCACTCGTGGGTTGCAGCTGAAAACCAGCGTCAGATGTCACCTTGTGTTGTCATCTGACATTATGCTGAGTTGAGGCCCTTTTGGCATTACTTTATTTGTTTTCTGTTTTGCAGAGTTTTAAGGTGTAATTGTTTTGTGTTGTAATGCCAATAAACGCATTTTTCTTTCTTTCTTTCTTACATAATCAGCCAAAAGAGAACATACAGCTAGGGCACAAGCCACCAACCGGTGAGATGGAATGGAATGGGAGGGAACAGATGTCACATTTCTTCGATTTTTTGGTTCTAGGACATGCCGGTTTCCTGTAAAAAAAATACTTAGGAAAAAATACTGAAACGAATGCGGCAGCCAAGATTAAAAAAATGGTGCATAACAAATTTGCCACCTTTTAACTAGATAGTGGATATCAAAGAACCGTCAAATTTGCAGCCAGATAATTCAATGGTGGCCAAAAACCATTCGAATCTGCCACTCCGACTGATCCGACTCCAACTGCTGATCCGATTCCGAGTATTATTGTATTAATGGGAGGCTACAATATTCCCAAGTGTCATAAGATCTGGCAGAACCTGGTCTATATTAATCTTCTCCATTTTCCCAAGTAAACACTTCCATGACTGACACACTACAGACATACCACAAACCACAGAGACATAAGATTCGGACATATTGTTACAGCATATACATCATTCCTAACGGGTGGCCAGAAGTCCAAGCTCAAACAGTGTTGGCGCAACTCAAGACACCGTGTAGCACTGAATATTTGGGCTGTAACATTTTTCAACTCGTTCACGACCAATAACAAGTACTATCACGTCTCGAGACAAAGTTACGAGAACATAATAGCTCGTATTTTCTGGTCATTTTGTTTTACTGAGAAAGAAGCGAATTTTATATACATGGTTGTGTTTGAGCTCGGTACAAAAGTTGTTTTAAATTGAATTATCAAACTTAAAGCATTTATTTCAATTAAGCCATTTACAGGCATTATTGAATTGTCAAAGAGTCGGTCAGTTAGATACAAAGTTGAAGCTATTTGCTCATTCCAAAACATACATCACTATGGAGAAGAATGGACAACAAAGTCCAAGGACAATGCTTTAAAACAAGATATTACAAAATCCTGGGTACATTATTCTTGTTGCTTCGTTATGCGAGAAAAATGTCAAAGTCAAGTGAAGAATTTTTTTTGAAATATCAGATTAAAAATAAGCCCTAGCAGATAAGGTGCTTCTCCGACCAAACCACCTTGAGCGTTCGGTCCTTCTCGTCCCACCGCTCAGCCTCGCTTTGTACCGCTCCCTGAGCACACCCCTTTATCATTTTATAAATTATTTTATTATAAAAGAAAGCGATCTTTTGAAATAAAATAAAACGTTAATTAGGTATTGAGATTTTAAATTATCCAATCATTAGTGTAATCCTCAAATTACTAAAACGTCACCTTTAGCAACAGATACATGTAATCAATAATTTTAGTCACTTTTTTACAAGGAGATTTTAAATGTATTTATAACACATAAAACAAACAAGAACGTGCAATGTGATGATAGGATATCGAACATTTATAATGTGCTTTTAGAAATAGATTATTACTGAGTTAATAGTTTGGATTAACACACTATCGCAAGGTTAGGTAAAGGTTTTGCTCGGGATAGAGCCTTATCAGTCTCAACTGTCGGCGCCCTTTCACGAACATGAAGCGTGGATCAGCGCCATTCAGCTCACCCATTTTGTAGGGATTTACTAATAAGACTTAGCAACACATTAATTTAAAATGACACGGGCTCTCTCGTACGTAAAAAAATGTTTATTTCCTTATAGTGCAAATTTTATTACAAAAAGTGTAAAAGCTTAAAAAACTGCCAAGTTATAAACTTTTTAAAGTAAGTGTTACACTAGGACAGCACTATCGTAGAAATGACGTCACGACTACGTAACTTCATACTAGCGCCGCACATTGTCCGAACCGCGCGACAAGGACGAAATAATCCCCTCCAAAAACTTTTAAAGCTCTCATTTTTCTTGAAAAAAATATGCAACACCAACAGAATAACTTATTGAAATGAAAGCAGCCTACAATCCAATGAGTCTTGTACGCTGATCGACTAAAACGCCTATTATGTGATTTAGATTTCTGAGAAATACTCAAATCAGGGTTAGGTTTCGATGAAGTAACGAGATTATATTTGTCTTTAAAACTCAAAGTATTTACCTTTCCGAGTAACGACTACACACACTTAAATTCTTCACAAGCAACAATTGCATGTGTTGCATATTTTTTTCAAAAGAAAATACCGCTTGGAATACATCAGGTTACGATGATTTAAATAACTTCAACGGTGCCATTAAAAGACATCAGGATTCTCAAAAGCACTTTAATGCTGTAATTTAGTTACTGCTCTCCCGACCAAACCCGGTTTTGGTAAAACACGAATTGAAACTTCTTTGTCACGTCAGATAAGTGACGAAATTTCTAAATTAAATATGCGTGTCGATCACAATCGCGCTGTTTTTCAAAGGTTAGTTGATATTGTTTGTCATTTAGCACAACAAGAACTTTCTTTCCGAGGTCACGATGAGTCTAAAACCTCATTAAATAGAGGCAATTTCTTAGCGCTTGTTTCTTTGCTTTCTAAATACGACCTTGTCTTAGAGAAATATACACAGTTACTTATCGAATAATATTCAAAAGGATTCATTCAATATCTGACGTTATTAAATCTCGCATTGAACTCGAGATTAATACGGTAAAATTTGTTTCTATTATTGTTGGCGAAACTCCCGATGTTAGCAACAGAGAGCAATTGTGTGTTATTCTAAGGTATTATTATGGCAACCACATACACGATCGTTTTTTGGGATACGTTAATGTATCTTAAAGCCGTACCTCGGAAACTTTATCTAAAATAATCAAGCTATGACGGTGCTAGCGTAATGTCAGACATAAGAAATGGAGTCCAACAAAAAATCAAGGACGATTTTCCTCAACCTATTTATGTTTGGTGTAATGCTCATATTTTAAACACAGTGCTTTCCAAATCATGTGGTAGGATTGATGAAGTCAGTTAATTTTTTTCTAGCCTTCAGACAATAATTAATTTTATCAGTAACAGTACGAAACGTGCTGCTTTTTACGACAGTCAATGTAGCAAATGACTGCCTCACCTTTTTGCAACTCGTTGGTCATATCCATCGCGTATTGTAAAAACGGTTTTTGAACAAAAACGTAATCTTCTCAATCTGTTCACTGACATGACTGACACTACGCAGGAATGGGATGGTGATAGTATTTCAGCCGCAGAAGACTTTTATAACTTGCGAACATCTTTTTTTTTTTTTTTTTCTTTCTCTGTTCCACACAATATTTGAAAAGACCGACGGCTTGTACAACATAATTCAAAAATCGCAAGTCGATGTTGGTTATTCTAGCAATTAAATAAAGGAGTTTCAGTTCTGGTTGCATTCACAATTCCTTGCAAAATTCAATGAAATTTATGAAGATGCATTGTTAAATAATTCAGCTCCTCGTTTGTCTTAAACGAGGAGCTGAATTATTTAACATCACTTGCGCTCGGACAGAATATAAACGGATCTATGTCCAAGTAATTGATAATATATCTGCCAAAATTAATGATAGATATTCAGAAATATATAAATTACATATTTTCTAATTACTTAACAACGAACTTTTTGATAATTAAAATAAAGTTTTTCCAACAGCGGCATAAGATTCGTTATTAAACATTTATGCAGACTATTTCGATAGGGAAACTTTAAAGAGCCCAGTCTCATTAGCATCCCGAAGTCTGGACTTGTGCCCGGTTGATGGCAATATATTACATGGAGCTTACACATAACTGGCGAAATGCGGATGTACTGTCGGTATACCTCTGCCTAACCCTTCAGGGATTACAGGCGTGATGTATGTATCGGATGCATGTGTATAATACCAATCACTATATCGAAATGTGTGTTATTTTTAAAACATTCATTTATCGCTTCGTGTATGCCTATCTTAGAAGAAGAAGGTAGTGTTTCCATTACTTTGAAGAACCAATTATTCTTTTGATTTTCAATTATACAGATAAATAAAATGTGTCTTTTTTACTTTTAGTTCCGGTATCACTAAACACGCATAAAAATATTTATTTTTCTTACTCTGTTATCTAAATTACAAGTAAATACATGTCGTTTTGAACAACAAATATGTACTAATTACCATTTTATTTCAAAGAATTACAACATTAGTAACTCACAGATGGAAATCAAAATAAAACAAACAAAGTAATACTCTTTAAAAGTGATATTTTCAATTCAGATATAATAAAATCCACGATGGAAATCGAAATATGATACGTATTTTTGCAATATTATTAAGTCTTTGTCCGTGCTGGGCCAAATAAAATCCATGTCCTCTGGCACATGGGTAGACCATGACTTGGAAGAGGATGTGGGCTTCTTTTCATCCTGGATCGCAGACGAATACCAACAGGTAGCATAATTTTTTATTAGCAATTTCTTTATTGTATCATAAGATAAATGACATTCAAATCTTATTCTAAAAGCATTTAACATTATGATTGGTTGTTTTGTGCAGACTATGGCGCCTATATAAAAAAAATACGAATACAATAAAACTTCTTACTTGTTATGAATCAGAGGTATCACAATGACTTACGTTAAGTAAATATTGTACCTAAAAAATAAAATTTTGCTTTGACATGATTATAAAATATCTTAAATGCAAATGAGGTTCATGTGATTCGTTGCAAATCTATCTTACATTTCGAGCGAACGTAAAAAAAAAGTCCGGTCATCGAGTCACATCAACAACAGCTAATGATTTTATGTTTCAATGTCGGTTCAATCAATTATAAACAATGTGTAACTGAATTAACGAACATAATGAAAGAAGTTTGTTCAGAATCGTTTAATGAATCGATTTCTTCAATATAGGTAAGTTTTATCACAAAAAAATTTATTAAAATACGCAAATAACACATAGTCACAACTGCTCTTAAGACAGCTCCTGGTCTAAGGCCTTTAAACAAACAAACTTCTCACCAATAATTATTATGGTCCACAACGTTCTGTGAACCTTAATTATTATGGGATCAGTGGTGGCTCAATGGTAACGGGCGTCTTACGAGTTGTAAGTTGTAGGTTCCAACCAAGGCAATTGCCTGGGTTCTATTCTATATATTCTACTTTGTGAAAATTATTTCATCACCACTGCTCTCTAAACGGTGAATGATAACATCGTGAGGAAACCAGTATGTCCGAGAACAAAAAATGTTCTAAGACATGTGACATCTTCCAACCCGGACTCGGCTCGCGTGGTAGACTACAGCCCACTCCCTCTCGAAGAGATGAGGCGTTTGTCCTAGAATTGGCAACATTATAGGGTGACTATGCTACTTGGTTCTTAAGCAAACACCAATATGAAATTCGTTTCTCATTGCAGAGTTTAACATCACAAGGTAATCCTTGGGCCTGGACAAACTGACGTTCAATGGGCGTAACAATGATGGAAAAGTCAATACAGGCACTGAAAAAGCTTAAGCTTATCTAAATCCTGTTAAAAGTCGTTGTACAAATACCAAAACACTTTGGCTCATTAGTCCAGATGGGGAGGCTCCTCTGGACAAATGAGCCTAAAAAAATCAAACTCAAAAGTCATTTATTCAAACTAGACTGAGAATCAGCACTTTTTGACCGTCAAAATAACATTATTAACAGCACGGAGGGGTCTTGGTACGTAATAGATGGGCACCCATCCAAGAACCGACCGCGACAAACGTACCTTAACCTTCGATCGACCGAGCAGCTGTTATCATTTCCACTAGCTCCATATCTAAGCAAAACGATTATTCTTAATTCCATTCGCTCTATTACTTATATACCTTCTATTTTAATAAGTAAATAATAAATGCAATCAAAACATGTTAGTAGTTAGTAACCCGAGGGGAGTGTTTGGGGGAACAAACTTAATTGTATTTGTGAGGAAAACACTTTATCTTGAGAGAGAACAGACTTCTCACCATCATATTTTATTAATCCCTTGCCTGATGTAAATGCACCCCTTACCAGTAAGGGCGTTGCGCGTTTGTAAGCGGGGGATTGCTGAAATAACGCGTATTTTATAACCGCTCGCGTGCGTTCACACTTGACACCCGACCGGGCGAGCGCGATATAACTTGATTTAAGAACGCTACAAGTAACCTAGCGTTCTTCACAAGTGACAAGCTCGAGCGAAAGTGCCAAAATGGTACCCGACAGACGACATCCTTTGCACGCTAATATCCTTGTGGTCCTCAAAGGCTGAACAGCCGTAACCGTTTTTTAAAGTGTGTCGCCCCACTCACTGCATAACGTTCTAAAGAAATACTGAAGCTGTGGCGAGACAGTGCTTCCTTATCCTAACCATTCGTTCCACCTGCTGAAGATCTTCGACCTGGACACTGGATCTGGAGTTGCCCTGGGTAACCTGGAAGTCTTTAAACAGACTCCGGACCCAGGTTGGCCGTAGCAAGGAAAACCTGTTCAGGTAGAGATTCATAAACGACTCAGCCTTAGAGTGTAAATGTGGTGCTGTTCCACAAACGATGGGACACTTAATATCATGTCCTGCGTGTCCTGTCTGCTGCACGTTACAGGAACTGATGGACGCTAGCGATGACGCCAAACACGTAGCCGAATTCTTTGCAGAGTCCGTTTAGATTGCCATAGACACGCTAAGAAGAATATAAAAAAATTGGTGCAAGCCGAACGCTTAAACCGATCGTGCCTTTCGCTCGCTCGTGCAGCGCTGTCGCTCCGATCGTAACGTTACAATGAGCGCAACGTTACAACGAGTTATACTTTTTCGTGCATGCAGCCGGCGTTCATCGATTTTTTAATAGTTCGTTATGTAAGCCAGTTAGCACCAGTGCAGTGTTATGTAGCATGACCAACATGGAACGAGTTTTGTCGACGAACGAATACACAAAATTACAGATGAACAAAAGAAATCAGTTTTTTGTCTATTCTGTCTGTCATTTTGTCTATTCTTCCATCGACAAAACCCAATCAGGATAAACGTGCAGTAAGGTTAGGAGTGAACTATCTTTGTCTAGTATCGTCACTTGTAGAAGCCGATTAATATGCCGATTCATATTTCAACACGGCGAAATGATAACACAATGAATTGATTCGACGGACTATGCCCATTTGAGTATGAAAATAGGGGCGCAGTCATGACTAAAAATAATCTCTATAAATACGCAATGTTGTTGCATTATAAATTTTAATGGAAAAGTGAGGTTCGGAATGTCTGTCTGGGCGTTTTTTGTGCAAAATGAATCGTAAAGGATTCGTTGATGAGATTCAAAAAGCAATCAGACTTTGTACATACACATTTTGTACGCAGTTGATAAGTTATTCACTTTTGACTTCTACATCAGCCGAGCTTTGAGCACTATTTTGTCAGCCGGCTTCATAAATTGAGTATCATAAAACGCAAACTTCAAACCAGCTCGTGATAAAATCAAAATCGAAAGTTATTTATTCAAACTAGGCTGAGAATCAGCACTTTTTGATTGTCAAAATTACATAAGATAGCCCCCAAAACGCCTGCCCTTCACCACTTCCTAGTGCTTTGGCTGGGAAGAAAAACTGGCCCAACATACTGCCCAGCAGCACATCAGTCTGTTCAGTTACGAGTATAACAACTTGATTCGGTACAGAGTAAGTAGGTAATTAACATTAAGAAACAGAAAACATTAAATTAAGTTATTTACCATATGTCAGCTAGCACACGCCAATATACCAATAGAAAACACAGAAAACTATCATCATCATCATCATTTCAGCCGAAAGACGTTCACTGCTGGACCTAGGCCTCCCCCAAGCATCGCCACTTTAAACGGTTCTGTGCTTCCCGCATCCAGCGGATACCTGCGGCCGTCCACCTTGTGGGAGGCCTTCCAACGCTACATCTTCCGGTAACCGGTCGCCACTCCAGAACCTTCTGGCCCCATCAGCCATCTGTTCTGCGAGCAATGTGCCCTGCCCACTTCGACTTAAGTTTGCCAATTCTTCGGGCTATGTCGGTTACTTTGGTTCTCCTGCGGATCTCTTCATTTCTGATTCGATCACGTAGGGAAACTCCATGATAGCCCACTCCATTGCCCTTTGGGTGACTTTCAGCTTTCTTATAAGGCCCATTGTGAGCGAACACGTTTCAGTGCCATAGGTCATCATTGGCAACACGCACTGGTCAAAGATTTTCGTCTTGAAACACTGCGGTATGTGGGACGAGAAGATATTGCGCAGCTTCCCGAACGCTGCCCAGCCGAGTCGGATTCGACGATTGACCTCTTTCTCGAAGTTGGACCTACCTAACTGGACAATTTCTACTAGGTAAACATATTGGTCCACGACTTCCAGTGTAGCGTCTCCGATCTTCATGAGAGTGGGTGTTACACCGGTATTTGACATGACCTTTGTTTTGTCCATGTTCATTTTAAGACCCACTCTTTCGGAAGCTCTACTGAGGTCATCGAGCATTGCACTGAGGTCGTCTATGGTCTCAGCCATGAAAACTATATCGGCAGCAAACCGAATATGAGTGATATGAGATCCTCGGTTTTCTGTATAACCTGCCGCAGCGTATGTATGTGGTCTACGGTGCTAAAGACTTTACGAAATCCGGCTTGTTCGGGAGGCTGGAAGACGTCAAACCTGCGCGCAAGACGGTTCGTGATGACTCTTGAAAACAGCTTGTAGACATGGCTTAGAAGTGAGATGGGCCGAAAATTCTAAAACTATGCTCACATGCTATGTAAACAGAACTTAGAATAGAATAGAATACTCTTTATTATGTAGACCTGATAAATTACAGACATTGATGTAGAAATTTTACATTGGGTGACACAATGGGACTTAATACCTTAATGAAACCCTCCAGGCACAAATGTGTCGTAATTCATATGACGTGCTGTGGTACAAGTTGAGGGGCGCGTGTGTGTCGGCGGAGTACACCTCCATTCTCAAATATTGGTACTCTAATAAAAAAAACTGGGTGACGTGCGAGTACGGGCTAGAATGCGGAGTTAGACAGGGGGGGTTGAGCTCGCCTCTTCTTTTTAACCTTTATATCAACCGGCTTATCGAGCGACTGAGCGGTACACATGTCGGCTGCCACATTGATGGAACATGTGTCAACAATCTGCTATGCAGACGATATGGTACTTCTCAGTCCATCGATAGGTGGGTTGAAGAAGTTGTTATCGACCTGCAAGGCCTATGCGGAGTAGCGGAGAGTACTAACATCAATATACTAACAAAATATGGACCTTTAGTCTGAAATAAAGTTTTATTTTATTTTATTTAATAAAGGGCGTGCCCGCTTACTTTAGAAATGCTGCTTTTTGTTCAATATAGATGTAACTTGAAGTCACAAATGATACACTTTCATTTTTACTGTTTGTATTTTCAGTGCGTGTCCCAAATAAAAGATTTTTGTTTATTTCTTTCTTTTCTTTTAATTACTAAAAACAATTTAATGTAATAACAGCCGCACGGTATACCAATCAGGTTTAGTTACGCTTGCTGCGTTTGGTCCGTGGATAGGACCTCAGTGCCCCGGAAAGTATGTAAACCCGTTGGTCCTGGCTGTTATTTGTTAAATGATTTTATTTCTGTGAGTAGTTTTGTACAAACACTTTTAAACGTCAATCATATTTTAAAAGCTAGATAATATCGGCGTTTCCCATCTGACTACTCTGAGAAGAAAGTCCAAAACAAACTCAGAGGTCACGGTCTCTTTAAAAGTCCACACATAATCTTGGTAAGATCATGGGAAGACCATGTAGATTGGTATTTGAAATGGTCGCTTGAAGAAAGTAATACCACACAGACAGCAGCTCACCTCAGAACTGAGGAGCTCAACCATTCTATGAACATTAACAAAGAAAGGACATTTGGGTAGGCCGCATAAATTACTCAAACTGCCAGACCATCATTCAAAATCAAAATCAAAATCAAAAGTCATTTATTCAAATTAGGCTGAGAATCAGCACTTTTCGAACGTCAAAATTACATAAGACAGTCCCCCAAAAAGCCCGCCCTTCACCACTTCCTAGTGCTTTAGCTGGGAAGAAGAAGTGGCGCAACAAACTCCCCAGCAGCACAGCTGTCTGTTCGGTTAGAAGAACTTGATTCTAAACAATTGCAAGTAATTACCGAAACGCCAATGACAAAAAAAAAGAAAAAAAATTGCATGTAAATAACACAAATACATAAATAAAGCCTTCGGGCCTAAAGGGCATGGCAGCTTACATATGCAATACTGGAATTATTATACAAACAAATAAAATAAATAAATGATAAACTAGGACCATCAAAGTAAAATAAATCAACAGAACAATTACTGTAACAATGATAAAACCAAAGGCAGCAAGACGACCAGTCACCACAAGCAGCACCCGTTCACGAGCATAACGCAAAGGTCAGCCATTACCCCCCTCGCCATATTTGAGGGAAGGAGGAAACCCGACCCCCGACGCTACCGCAAGCAGTGACATCTAAGGGAGCATGACGAACCTGCTGTTGGTTGCTCAGGCAAGAATAATATTATCAATTGTCGAGGTCGCTAGCTAACCATATATTGCAATACAGCTCATTAAAAACATTGTAATGAGTAGATCATGTCAATAATAAATGACGACAACAAAATAATTGACTTATGCCGTCAAATAAAAAATAAAAAAAATATATGAACTCATATACCCTGTCAGTTAGTAAGCTGATTCTGGTGAAAGAACACGAACATTGTTTTGAGTTAATCACAGCGACCAACAGTTCTTATCGTTTATGTAGTCGTTAATGGAATAATATGCCTTTGAACAAAGGTTGGATTTTACTTGGGCCTTAAACGCATTAAAAGGTAAATCTAGTAAAGAAGAGGGCAACTTGATATGAAAGGTTATACCAAGCCCAACAAATGAGTTATGGACCTTATGAAGCCGGTGAAAGGGAGCACGTAGTTTGTTCTTATTTCTGGTGTTAACTTTGTGAAAATCACTGTTTTTAGTGTATAAGTGTATATTTTGCCTAATATATAAGATGTTGGCGAAGATGAATTGAGATGCCACCGTGAGAATACCAATATCTTTAAAAAAATCTCTAAGAGAAACTCTGGCTCCTAGCTGATAAATTGCTCGGACAGCTCGTTTTTGAAGGACGAATATATTTTGAATATCAGCGGCTTTGCCCCACAGCAGAATACCGTAGGACATAACGCTGTGGAAATAACTAAAATAGACTAAGCGAGCTGTATCAACGTCAGTGTATTGTCTTACTTTCCTGACGGCGTAGGCGGCTGAACTGAGCCTCCCCGCTAAGCTTGAGATATGTGGGCCCCACTGAAGTTTGGCATCTACCGTTATGCCCAGAAAAACCGTCGAGTCTACAGTTTCAAGCAGCTCTTTATCTAAGACAATGTTGGGTCCTAGATTTCTAACATTCGGTAAGGCGAACTTCACACATTTCGTTTTCTTGGCATTGAGAACTAGATTATTTGACGTAAACCAATCCGTAACCATTGAGAGTGCACGGTTTACGTCGTCAAAATCTTGTCTATTCCTGTCTACTTTAAAAATAAGAGAGGTATCATCTGCAAACAGTACAATGTCACAGATATCGTTTAAATATAATGGTAAGTCATTGATATACACTAAAAACAAGAATGGACCCAGTATTGAGCCTTGAGGTACACCTAACTGAACTGGTAGCTCGGAAGATTTCACACCATCGACATCTACACATTGGAACCTATTATGTAAATAAGAATTTATTACGTTGAGAGCTTCGTTTTGGACACCGTAATGACGTAGTTTACGCAAAAGCGTGTCATGGCGCACGCAATCAAAGGCTTTAGAGAGATCACAGAAAACTCCAATAGCATTTTGCGATTTCTCCCATGCATTAAATATGTGTTTCAGCAGAGCAACACCCGCATCTGTAGTCGAACGTCCTTTTGAAAAGCCATATTGTTCATTATGAAGTAGGCTATTTAGGTTAAAATGTCTTAGCAACTGATTAAGTATTAACTTTTCAAATATTTTGCTAAATGCTGGTAAGATAGAAATAGGCCTAAAATTGCTAATGATATTTTTATTACCAGATTTAAATAATGGTATGACTTTACTACTCTTCATGAGGTCAGGAAAAGTTCCTAGATCAACACATTTATTAAAAGTAATAGCTAGATAGGGGGCTACAATGTCTATTATATTACTTAAAAGTTTAATGGAGATGCCCCAGTAATCACCATTAAAACTAACTGAAAATAATATAATGACCAACTTAGTCCTCACATTCACAAAAATTAAAATAATATAATACTATACACAGTAAATATTCGTGGCATTGATTATGTCAAAACGTGCATGTAGAAAAAAAAATATAGATAATAATGTTGATCTTCGACAGTCGTTGTGGGTCATCAGAAGCTGGGAAGTCTGACAACCAGTCTTACCAAGGATTATCGTGTTATCCAGTGTCAGCGTTGTGAAGGTCAGTTAAGAAGCCGACCCCAACATGGTTAGGATAAGGCTCGGCTAAGATAATGATGTAGCTTTTAGCAGGGGATAATGATAAAGTTTCTTCTTGTTCTTTCGGACTTTTTTATTTTTGCTCGGCTCTTAAGCGTCCTAGCGTGATGTTAAATGACCTATAATCTTTCTCAAGAATTGGGCTATCACTGTACGTACCTATTTTTGAATATCTTACTTTATTAACAGACTTCAAAAAAAGGAGGAGGTTTTCAATTCGGTTCCGTTTTCTTTATGTTTGTTAATTCAGAACTCCGTCATTTATGCACCGATAAAAATAAATTGTTTGGAGATGTAATTTTAAAAGGGTATTCCTATTTAAATTAGTCAAATTCTGATGAGTGCTTTTTTTCAATTTTTTTTCATTTAGTGTATGTTCCAATAACTTCCTGTCACTGTTATTTACTTAGAAAATAAAGGTTTACGAATTCGTGCGGGGAAGGTACGGCAACTTAAAAGAGAAAAATAAAAACTTTGTAAAAAAAAATCACACACATTGATTTTTTTTTCTATTTGTTACAGATCCAGAAATTCGTGAGCATTCATAACAGTAAGTTTTTACAACAATTTTGTTTATGTAGGATTTAATTTATCTCATAAAGAGTGTAAGAGACCTTAGTCTCAACATTATAGACGGTGATATGTGTATGTTGTTTTTACACTACAATTACCAACACAAACAAATAAAATTTTCCCAGGAGTAGGAACTTAAACCTAAGTTACCTAATTATTTGTTCATCTTCTATTAACAGGTATCAAGATTTTGCTTTTAAACATTCTCGTAAAATTATATACAAACAATTTACAGTAAGCTCTTTGAAATGCCTCAAATTTAGAAAATTGTTTTCTGTTCGAACAAAATCCACGGAATTTTGCTACGAGCTTTCCTATGAGACTTGTCAATTTCAAGAACCAATTCTCAAAAATTTAGATGACAATCTATGGCCTACTGGCATTACGTTTAAATGTTTTGTCAATATGAGGGATAGTCTTGTAAAAGGCGAGAATAATCATCGGGTATTTTATAACGACTAAATGGAGAATACACGAATGCGTAGTAGTCAGCTTTAATTACAAAGCGATGAAGAGATCAATGGAGGGGATACGGACACTGTGTAAGGATGCAGATGTATTAGCGCTACAGGAAACGTGGTTGTTGCCGCATGATTTGCCATTACTTAGCAAAATAGACGAAGAATTCGGGTGCACGGGCACGTCTGCGGTGGACACGTCATTAGGTCTCCTAAGTGGCAGGCCGTACTGCGGGGTGGCAATTCTGTGGCGGAAAAAGGCGTTGTGTATGTGCTTTAAAAGTGATACCGCAAAATGGCTCGGTGATCATTTTTAGTGTGTATATGCTAAAGGTATTGAAAATTTACCTGTGGTTACGGACTGCCTGAGTGTAATAAAGACTGTTACAGAAGTTAACACTGACAGTGAAGCGGTTTATATTTTAGGGGATTTTAATGTGATGAATTCTGAGCATTTATATGGAGAAACTAGGTATTTTGTCTGGTACATAGACTTTTACAAGTGAGGCTCATAGATGTAGGAGGTGGTTAGACCACTGCATTATCACGAAAGCCGCTCAAGAGACTGTCCATAATGTGTGGGTGCAGCATGACGTGTACTGGTCTGACCACTCTCCAATTTATGTAGAATGTGAGTAAGATTGCTGTAAAGTGTGCTGTTGATAGTAAGCTAGTATGTGATGGTGTGATCTGGGGCAGAAGAGAAGTTAAGCGGATTGATTTATATCATAGCCTTTGCCACGAGGAGCTCTAGAGGCTGGATTTCTCAATAGAATTCAGTTCATGCGCTGATACATTCTGTTCTGACCCGGTACATCCGGCCTTGTTAGATAATATGTACACTAGAATTATAAATATTTATGCGCATGCTTCTGTAAGATCCTACAGTCGTAAATGTTTCAGGAAGGGTGGGTACATCACCGGATGGAACAGTCATGTCGCAGGCGCTTACAGAAAATCTAAGCTAGGGTTTCAGTTATGCCAGTGCTCGACCTCTGGCTCGGGAGGAGGCACGGCTCCCTGTCGTTTCGGGTGACGCAGGTACTTTCGGGGCATGGGTGCTTCGGAAAGTATCTGTGTCGCATAAACAGGGAGCCGGACGCCCGCTGTCACCACTGCGTCGACTGCCGGGAGGACAAGGTGTGGCATACGCTGGCAGAGTGTGCCGCTTGGGAGGAGCCGCGCCGTGCCCTCATCTCAGAAGTAGGCAGTGACCTGTCGCTGTCGACCCTAGTGAGTTCGATGGTCAGCAGCGTCGAGTCCTGAGACGTGGTGGTTTCCTTCTGCGAAACAGTAATCTCGCAGAAGGAGGCTGCGAAAAGGAAACCACCACCACTCCACTCCACCACCACTCCCCCGATCCACAGCAGGCGCACCGGGCGTAGGCGGAGGGCGGACATTGCCCTCTTCCAGCCCTCCTAAATGGGTCCAGGGACGGCGGACCCCCCGTACATTAGGACCCGATGTGGCAGCGCGAAGTGTTCCACCCCTCTTAGACGTTACGGGGGGAGTCAAACACCTTACTCCCCAACCCGAGGAGGCCTGCAGAGGCGGGCCGGCACCAGTCGGGGTTGCGGAAGAATCGTATGTTCCCGCGACCCCGACGTAGGTGTGAGATGGAACACCGGGGTGGTTTTTAGTTAGTAAGAGTCTGACAGACCCGTCCGCCCGCCGTCCCAGGGCGGAGGACATCCATGAGGATTTTCCCGGAAAAAAAAAGGATTTCAGCTATGGGTGTTAGCGGGTAGACTAGATCAAATGGTGTTGTTTACGAACAGATGTGTGATAGTCGGAGGGAGTTTAAGTCCAAACTAAAATGGTGTCAGAGCAGGCAAGAACAAATAAAGATGGATATTCTTGCCTCAAATCTTTCAGAGGGGAATTTTTCAGCCTTCTGGAAGAATACTAACAATATGAATCCTAAGCCAAGTGCCGACCTGTGAACGTCGGCGGCATTAGAGATCCTAAAGGTATTGCCAATAGTTTTAAAAATCACTTCATGGTAAGATCTCCCCTTGTGCCAGCGACGACCGATGCTGGCGGTGCCGGGACTAGTGTGCCTGGGAGAAAAACAAGCTTTTCAGCAAAAAAAGTTGTCGCTGCAATTCAAAGGATGAAAAGGGGTAAGTCTCCAGGGTATGAAGGTCTCAGCATCGAACATTTCAGGCAGACGGAGAGAAAGACACTGATATATGCCTGTTTCCTCGATTTGTCAATACCTTTTGACACTGTTGCCTATGACATACTTTGGCGAAAGCTAGAGGGAACGGGTATACCAACGGAATATACAAGTATTCTTAAGTTCTGGTATGAAAACCAAACTAACCAGGTGAGATGGGTGGATACACTATCTGACGAAAATAAGTTGGAATGCGGTGTAAGGCAGGGTGGCCTCACATCTACCGGCCTCTTCAGCCTATATGTAAACCAGTTGATCGAGGAGCTCAGCAGGCCGCATATCGGCTGCTACATTGACGGAACATGTGTCAGCAACATAATCTATGCTGAAGATATGGTTCTGCTGACCCCCTCGGTCACCGCCCTGACGACATTGGTTAAAATTTGTGAACGCTACGCATCCGAAAATGGTCTCAGGTACAAGTCACAGAAAAGTGAGGGACTGATTTTTAAGGCTGAAAACTAGAGACCCAGTACACTCCGATAATGGTTGACGGAACTGCGTTGAAAGTGGTGCAGAAATTTAAATATCTGGGTCATCTGTTCACGGAGGACTTAAAAGATGACACAGATATAGAGAGGGAACGCAGGGCGTTGACGGTAAGCAGCAATATACAGGCCCGTAGGTTCGCTCGATCTCCAAAAGAAGTGAAGTTAGCACTTTTTTGGGCATCTTGCCAATCTTTTTACTCGAGCAGCCTGTGGGTTCGGTATACGCAACGAGCCTAAAACGTCCTGCGTATTCAATACAATAATGCTTTCAGAATGCTGTTGGGGTTGCCGCGGCATTGTTGTGCATCGCAAATGTTCGCAAATGCGCGCATTGATGGTTTCCACGCTATAGTGCGTAAGAAAGTGCCGTCGTTATTCCTAAGACTGCGCGGTAGCATCAACAGCATTTTGCACAACAAATGATTGCATCCCGACATGACGTCCCATACACTGGGTGGGAATAGTTACGGGGAATTAGTAAAAATAATTTGTTATCTTTCTTTCTTATATCAGGTACCTACTAACATAGATCTTAAGAAAATTGTTGCTAAGATTCTGTCCGAAATAAATGAACAATAATAATACAACTGGCAACACCGTGTCGACAGAACGTCTCATTTTTTTAAATTTTTTATTATTACTGTAAAAGTAATTTTGACGCAGTTTAACAAGACTTTTTAATTTTAAAACAAACCTGAAACCTGCAAAACCACAGTAAATTAATAAAACAGTAAATAATTAATATAGACCAAAATACAACAAAATGAAATTTTCATGATAAAACAACAAAAACGAAAAGGAAAATGAGGAAATGTTGACGAGGTCAGCTTCCATATGAGCACGCCCACGACCTCCGAGCTCTTCGCTCAGCTCCGCCTCGTCGCCGCCGGTATCGAGCCCCACCGCCGTGAGCGCTGTGACGACATCGGCCGCGGTTGTTGCGTCGAGCTCGAGCGACGAGTATTTTCCGACGTCGCCAACACCTGTACGTCGGCAGGGGAGATGCCGGCCACCGACAAGCTTTGGACTTAGGGGCCATCCGGCCCCGAGCCGGGTCCCCGCTGCCGGTGGTTGTGTGCAGCGCACGAGATGGACTCAGTGTATAAACGAGAACGTCATGAAGTGTATGAACTAACCTCACTGCGTACCGTGATAGGATGATGTATCACTTTCAGGAACTAGAGCCAACCGTCAACGTCGGATCAGGTACGGGTCATCAAACGCAATCATTAGTTGAACGATGCCGCACTTGATAGGCTGTGCTCAGAGATACTGAGGAACCGGAACCGTAACGTCTCGACTCGGGCAAAAACCGCGGCACAAGCGTTAACCTTTGATACAGCCCCGATGATAGGGTTACCACAGTAAGTAGCCAGTGCAACGCCCGATTGAGGAGCAGGATGCGTCTCGCGAGTATAGATCACTCCGACCGAACTTAGACCGCGACTACCACGCCTACCTATGCACAAAAAAATAGGGTGCTGCGCATATATCCATCATTGATGAAGGTAATTCTGTAATGAAACATCACTGAGAGAAAAAAAACATGGTTTCGACAAAATCGAATTTTAAAATACAGAAAAAAAACAGGCAATCTCCCAAACATGTTGCAATGTAAATAAATAAGATTTGCATGTAGCGGATAACGCTATAGTACCTTCGCTTCACCTGCCGGACCATTCTTAATGATACACCTATCATTATACCTAGTTCCAGAAAAGCCATGATTCTTGCACATTCTTCAGGTGAAGAGGCTTGAGAAATAAAGTTTACGTACTGTAGACACCTTGTTTTTTGGAACAAAATTCACCAATCAAGAAATAAATGTGAAAACAAAAACAGAAACAAAAAACTAATACATCAATTTGAAAAGGAGTTTTTTTGTTTTATAAACTTTTCCTCATCCATTCCTTAAAAGAAGGTTACCGACAAAAAAGTTTTTTCTCACGATGTTTTCAAATACGCGCTAACTTATGAATGTGTTCGAGAGCAGCGAGGATCTCGTTGATACGCACTCGATCCTGTATTGCGTGGCTGTTGCGGCATGTCGTTTAGCTAACGTCAAGTTTCCAAACTGTGACGGAGCTAATCGACCAAAACCAGCAGTAACAGCCTGGCAGTGCAGGATCGAGCGTCGTATCGATGGGGCCAGGGTACTCATCGGTAAACTATACTGCTTCAGGGAGGGCAATACACGACCACGAGTGATGCGCTTTGTGAGGCGGGCATTTTCGGGGACTGAAATAAGCCCTCGAGATTACATGTCCCCTTGTCACAGAGCGCATCGACTTCCTGAAGCAGAAAGTTTGTGCATGGTCGAGCCGTATTCGACGGTATAAGCGGCGAGTTGATCGATACACGCAAAATCGCATGTTCCAAAGCGATGAGAGGTAGGTGTATGGAGCTTGGGAGCGACCTGAACAGAATGTGACAGACATGTGCCGCCCGGATGATGATGCCACAAGTTCATTCTGGCGCAGCAACTGGTCGGTGCCCGTCTGTCACACCGAGGTTGACTGGATGCGGGATGTCAAGCGAGTGTGTGAAACTATGCCATAAATGGAAACAATACAAATTACGCTATTACACGTTGCCAAAGCAGTCCGTCCGTTACTGAATTGGAAATTACCGGGACCGGACGGACTGCACAACTTTTGGATGGATTGGCTAATTAGTTCAATTAGTTCACACACTTGCTTGGCATCTCAGTTCCAGTCATCCTTAGTGTCTGGGTCACTACTTCAGTTTCTAACAACAGGCGTTACACACTGCTCTATAAGTCAGGTAGTCCCACGGAACCCAAGAATTATAGACCGATCACATGTTTGTCGACATTTTGAGAGCTTACTTAAACATACATATAGACACCAACTCCATCATGTCTGTCTCTCAAAATTTATGTAAGAACGGGTCCCGTGGTACTTAGGAGCTGCTCCTGCCAACAGGTTCGTCGTTTCCAAATGGATCTGTCGACATGTTGGATAGATTATAAGAAGAGAGGTGGTCAGGTTATATCTCACCTTCTCTACATGACCTAAAACTCTTTGCCCCCAACAATTGGCAACTGATGGAGCTACTGTAAGTAACTGAAAGTTTCAGTAGCTCCATCAGAATGGAATTTGGTGTGGACAAATGTGCGGTCATGCATGTAAAGCGAAGGGGGGATTGAAGAATCCGTGGGAACCCAACTGTCGGATTTCATAAACCTAAGAACCCTCTCCGCATCCGAAACCTATAAGTATTTGGGTATATCGGAAGCGTTGGGCGTCAATGGTACAGACATGAAGCAATCTTTGAAGGAGCGCTCCTTTGGCCGCCTGTAGAAGGTATTAAGTTTTCTGTCAGGTGGAAACAAGGTGCGCGCCTTCAACGGTTGGATCATGCCGGTTTTGTACTCTATCGGCATACTCAAATGGACTCAGACCGAACTTGACGCCATCGAATGCATCACCCACGGTCATCGGTAATGAGATTGTACAGGGTAATTCAACAAGTACTTTGTTTTTCAATTGGGGCAACACCAAGAACTTGATAGTTTTCACATTTAGTTTTTGGCGGTATTCGTATTAGGTGCTTTGGCAATTGTTACAATGAATTAATTTCGCTCGAAAATCGCGTTAAAATAATTCAAATCCACTATGAAAATGGTCAGCAACAACCTGCTGTTTTTTTTGAAAAAACTTTTTTTTCAGACGAAGTCCATTTTCGTTTGTCAGGGTACGTCAACAAGCAAAATTGCTGCATTGGGGCTTCTGAAAATCTTAAAGCAATTATTGAGAAGCCTTTGCATGGTCATCGTGTCACTGTGTGGTGCGCTATGTGGTCTGGAGGCGTGATTGGGCCGTTTTTTTTCGAAGATGAGGCTGGAAATGCGGTAACAGTCAATGGATCACGCTATCGCGAGATTTTAACCACAAAATTTTGGCCTATTATTGATGACATGGAAATCACTGAAATGTGGTTTCAACAGTACATGTCACAGCATCAGTTTATTGCAAACCAAATTTTCCGATCGCATTATTTCGCGAAATCAGCTGTTAATTGGCCAGCCAAATCGTGTGATTTAACACCACTGGATTATTTTTGTGGGGCTATGTTAAAGGCAGAGTCTGTACGGAGCCAATCGAATCGATTGTAGCCTTAAAACTCAAAATCCGTGATGTCATTAACGAAATAGACCCTCTATTTTGCCAAAAAGTGATCAAAATTTTGATGAAAGAATCAACATCTGTCAGCGTGGTCATGTTGGACATTTGCCAGATATAATTTTTCATCCATAATTGCCAAACCTTTTTCTTTGAAATACAATAAAAAAAATATTCATTTTCGTCTAAATTCAGTCTCAGGGAATATTTCCAAGAAGCCGCATGGGGATGCATCGAAATGTGGTCGTACTGGACAAGAGCCTCACCCCGCTCTCCTTGGGTAAAGAGAACTGGCGCAAGCCAGTAGTGCTTGACACTAATGATTGCATGGAGGTATGGCAGAGTAAGGAGCTTCACGAACGCTTTTTCAGGGCCCTTCATGGACCGGATCACCTAGCGTCCGTAGCCTGGCTGCGTTTCGGTGACCTCTTTGGAGAAACTAAAGGTTTTGTCTGTGCAATTATGGACGAAGTCATGATGACGAACAATTACCGAAGATTTATTGTGAAAGACGGCACGGTTGTCATATGTAGAGCATGCCACCGTCCGGGTGAATCAATAAGACACATTATCTCTGAGTGTTCCCGTCTAGCTAACGAAGAGTACTTGCATAGACACAATCTTGTAGCCAGGATTATCCATCAGCAACTTGCTCCGAAATATAGCCTTGTGGAGTTAGAAGTGGCGTACTACGGAAAATATCAGATTTTACTGGGATCGATCCGTCATCACTGACAGGACTATTATTGCCAATAAGCATGATATGGTGGTGGTGGATCGATTACAGCGGCGCGCAATGATTATTGACATAACGGTTCCGCATGACGGCAAAGCTATTGACGCAATTGACAAGACGGCTCGAGAAAGCCGAGAAAGATAAACAAGTCAAGTATCTTGACATGGCTCGCGAGGTTGTCGACATGTGGGATGTGGATTCAGTAATCATTATGCTGATAGTAGTAACAGGCAATGGATAGCCAAGAGCCTCGACCAACACCTTTTTTTTTTTTGGGTGGGAAATCATCAAATGACTTCTCCCGCTTGGGTGAGCGGGAGGGTGTATCAGACTTTTACTGACTAAAACCCACCCGTGGTCCTTCAGTTGCCTGTGCCAGGGCCACGGTTATCTCTTTTCGCATCACCCGCGACCCTGAGGCGGCGGCCCTATCGGACCCCGTCAATTTGTGCTGATATCTCTTTGAGGCGCGCGTGGAACACGACGCGCCATCGACCCGGGCCTAGTCCTTACCGGACGGCGAGCTACCCATTGCTCGCCGTCCGCAAGCCTGCGCCTACGGTGGCCGGGAATCTGCAGGCGACTCTCGACGCCCAGGGCGTCTCCTGCGGCGAGTAGCGGGGGCGTGAGGGCGCAAAGCTCTCTCACGCGTTTCGCCTCCTCCTTCACGACAGCATTACTGCTTCGCAGAAGGAGGCGACGGCTTTCCATTCTCCAGGCCCAAGCTGGGCAGACCTCCACCGTATGCTCCACTGTGTCCTCCGGGCGATCCACACAATGGTGACACCCGGGCGTTTCCTCCCGCATTATGCGAAACAGGAACCTCCCGAAACAACCGTGTCCGGTGAGGACCTGTGTCAGGCGGAAGGTGAGGATGCCGTGGCGCCTCTCCAACCACTCCTCAAAGAGGGGACTTACCGCCGCTATTGTGGCGTGCCCAGCACTGGGTTGCGACAATCGCACCCTCCATGTCGCCATGAGATCCCGCCGGAGCTCTGTCCGCTGTACCGTGATTTGTCGCGGCAGCGGAGTTACACCCCGGCGTTTTGCCTCCTCGCGCCACTCCCATACGTGCGCGAGGGCTTTTGCCTCCAGATCCCATGACGGCAATCCGGCAAGGAGACTCGCCGTCTCGCAGGAGACCGTGCAGTATCCCCGGACCAGCCGGACGGCCATGACCCTTTGGGACGCGTTCAACCTGCCGGTCGGCGCCTCAACGAACGCGCCCACACCGGTGCCCCGTAAAGGGCCATGGACTGCACGACTCTCGCGTAGAGCGTCCGGCAGGAGCCGTTTGGACCCCCCAGATTGGGCAGGAGCCGCTTCAAGGCAGCCCCAGCCCGCTCCAGTCTGGGAGCCAAACGTCGGAAATGCTCCACGAAGTTCCACCGCTCGACCAACACCTTAGGAGGCTCTCGTTGGGCAGCTGGATCAAGGGCTTGATTCAGAAAGCGGTACTTCTGGACACGGCTCGCATTTTCAGGAGGTTCCTGTCTCTGGAGTTCTCACCGCCGGTAGCTTGGACCCTGTTCCCGATACCGGTGGGCTACTATTTTTGATATTTTATAATAATAATATTTAATAATGTAATTAATAAAGGAGATAATTATTGTAAACTAATAATCCTAAACCAATTAAAGTAATATGTGAGACATGTATAAAAAAGTACTCCTGTATTATACATGTACATATAATTTTAATTGGTTTTATTAGTGTAAATAATTATTATGAAGAAATCGAAATCAAAAAATCTAAAAACTCGTCCGCATCGCTGTCAACAGGAAATGTGCCCAAAAGCACAACCTGAGATCTTACTATGCCTAAATAGTGATTACTTCACAATAAACTTTGTTGGTTTAACAACAAATACAATGGCGGTGCGTAACTAGGTGATAGAAGATGTCGCCAAAATAATTGGTTCAGCCTAAAAGCACGCCTTAGTTGGTCAGCTGGTCTTAATTAACAGGTTTTTCCATCCGCCAATTATTGCTGACTTAGGTTAGAGTGATAAGTTTAATTTATATAAATAATGTTGTGCCATTACCATGTTTGGTTGAGTAAAAAATAAATACATAATTGATCCTCTAAAGACTTATTGACCATAAAATAATAGATACTTTTATTAAAGAACCTCTAAAGACTTTTTGCTCTTCTAACGATGCACACATCCTAAATATATCGTTATTATTCAGAAAGGTACGCTTTCACGCCTTAACGGCTGAACGGATTTGGATGAAATTTGGCACACAAATAGACCATGACCTGGGTAAGCACATACTTAACATTCTGGATCGCTGACAAACTGACAAAGTCGCGGGGAACAGCTAGTTTTTTTACAATTGAGCCTTCTTTTAACTATCTGGCCAGTTAGTCACAGTAACTAAGCTAAGGTACCCCGACCTAATGTAAAATACTATGATGAAATAAATAAAATATATACAAAAGACTTTGTGATGACCACCTTAGGACCTAGACAAGAATCATCGCTTACAAGGCGTTTCGTACATTCTGTCAAAAAAGTATCGGGAATGAATGGTTTGTTTATGGTTCCAAATGTTTTTTTTTGTTGTTGTTAGGTTGGCACAACGGTTTTCCATTTTGGCGCGGAGATTGAGTTGCATCTGTTATTTAGATAAAATACAGTGCTGTTTTAGTTGGATCATATCTAGTGTGCATTGCGAATTTCATAATGGACAAAAACATCGAACAAAGAGTTTGTCTTAAATTTTGCATAGCCAATGGAATTTCGGAGAACTTAATCAAAAACACGCACTTATGTTCAAAAGCGGACGAGATGTGATGAATGCCTCGCTCTGGTAGGCCATCAACGTCTTCAACTGACGTTAACATCGCAAAAGTGAAAGAAATTGTGACTGAAAATCGTCATTCAAGTTTGAGAGAGATAGCCGCTGAACTTTCTGTGTCTCACGAGTAGATTCGTACCGTTTTAAATAATCACTTGGATATGAAACATGTTGCCGCTCGGCTAGTCCCAAAAAACCTGAATTTTCTCCAAAAACTCAATCGCATAAGAGTCGCTGAGGACATGCTAGAACGAGTCAATTCCGACCCAACATTCATGAAACGCAGTGTTACTGGTGACGAGACGTGGGTTTATGAGTTTGACATGCAAAATAGTCAACAAGATTCGGAGTGGCGCCTTCCAACCGAAAGACATATTGACTGTTTTCTTTGACTATCACGGTGTTGTGTACTTGGAATTCTTGCCGGAAGGTCAAACAGTAAATAAAAAATATTATTTGAGCGGTATGTGGTGTTTAAGAGAGCAAATTCGACGAAAAAGGCCAGAAAGGGAAACAAAATTCTTGGATTTTGCATCACGATAATGCGCCTTCGCACAAGGCTATCATTGTGAACGAATTTTTGACCAAAATCTCAACAAATACCATTGTGCAAGTACTTTATTCACCAGATATGTCTCCAGCCGACTTCTTTCTTTTTCCTAAACTCAAATAACCACTTCAGGGCACCCGTTTTCATTCAGTAGAATGACATAAAGGTGAATTCGCGGCGATATGATCGATATGATTATTCGTAAGTGCATCGTTTCTGAAGGAGCATACTTTGAAGGTGATAAAATAAATTTGATTGAATAACTAATATCTTGTGTATTATTGTTCTTTTCCCGGTATTTTCACAGCTTGGCTCATCGAAGGTTGCCTGCTTGTCGGTCTTCTATAGATTGTACTTCGGTGTGTGTGCGCAAGAACTCCACGACCTCATCCCACCTGCCCCCTTCTTTCATCGGACATCCAGACGTACTGCTAATTACCATCCATACCTAGTTGCCATTCCACCAATTCGCACTAAGCGCTTCCCAACATCCTTCACAATGCGCGCGGCAAAAGAGTGGAACTACCTGCGTCTGTGTTCTCGAACGCATTCAACCCGAATCTCTTCAAAGTTAGAATGAACAGGCTTCTTCTGAGTAAACACAATCCATCGTAGACTAGAGTCAAGAGTAAACCCATCTCAAATAAAATAAAAATAAAAATAAATTGACAGAGTAGTATTTCTACATCAACTTTCAACAGGATTGAAATAAGCTTTTCGATAGCATAAGTCAGTCCCATACTTGTTTGCTTTTCCATCATTTTTTATTCTCGCGGCACACATCTAGGCCCTCAGGTATCTTTAAACAAATACCGAATGACTGAAGCATTCACATGTAATTCCTTCTTAGTTGTGGAAACAACTTCATAGTCTCTGTGCTCTGTTGGAGAGCGGTCGTGTGTTAAACTTTTCAAATTTTTATTGTCTAAAAATAAATACCATACCCGGAACTATAATCCTTATAGACAATCAAAACCCATAGTGCCTGTATAATTTCTCTTTGCATCGGCTTGAGCCTCGCGAGTCACCTAGTGCGCGCATGAGTGACCGCGACACCGCCTTCACCTCCGCGCAAACAGTACGGTCATGATAATTGCTATCCTGCTCCTACTCGTATCTCTTTATTGTGACTTACCGTCTTGTCAGCTGTTCACCGATACAACTGCGTGAATGTGTGTACACCTCCTGTCAATACCACACAATTAACATCGCAAATAGAAGTGCTCATCAGCGTCGCAATACATCGTACACCTCCAGCAACGGGAGCTAAGAACTTGACGAGCGATTTATCAATGTCCGATCCGGACATTCCTAAAGCTGTATGCGGCGACGACAACGTAAACATCCAGTCGTCATAAACGACCTCGTTTTGACCTCTCAGTGAATGAGGTGCTTGTGGATCACAATCTGGAGCTGAAAACCATGCTGAAAACCTGGAAGCGGGAGCAGAAGCACTGGAGACGCAATTAACACCCAGGAAACGTCATTCTACAAAAAAAACAAGCCTTTCAAAAAAAAATCCTTTTTTTAAGGCTAATTACCAAGAAATTAATGTAGAACTAAATAAGTTGAACTGGGATGAACTATTCCTTAATCTCTCCAGTGAACAGGCCGTAGATACTTTTTATGACTATTTAAATGGCATCATTAGACTGCATGTTCCACTGTCAGGTCATAAATCTACTTCCTTTCCTGTTTGGTTCAGCGCCTCCCTAATAAATATTTTCAGAAGTAAACAACGCGCATGGATAAGATGGAAAAAACTCGTAACTTATACGATTATGAAAAGTTTTCTATTCTGCGTAAACGTTTCAAATTACTCTGTGAACAATGCTACAGTAAGTACATGCAATCTGTTGAAGTTAGCATACCTGTTGATGTCAAGCACTTTTGGTCATACATCTCTAACCGAAGCATTTATTTCAAATAGGCACATAAAAAGCACTTTTGAAGGTCAACATTTATTTCTGTGTACCTCAAAAAATATAGAAAAATCCATACTGTTGTGGTAGTTAATTTATAGTTCTCAATCATTTTTATAGACTTTCAACATGTCGTCATGGCGGATGAAGTTACTCTGTGCTTAAAAACACTGACAGTCAACCATAGATCTAACATTGAACATAGAGAGAGAACTGTCAGCTGTCACAACAGTGTCACTTTAGTCACTTTCGTCATTTCAAACGTCATTAATCAACCAAAATGATGTCTTACCACCATGACGGGTTTTGGTTGTGTGTTGCAAATTCAAGTATAATTTCTTGTGCTACCAAACTAAACCATTTTAAACTAATTGGACAATTGAAAACTGTTTTAGATGTGGTTCCCTATTTTTAAGTATAGTGTACTAGGACCTGGCCCAAGCTCCATACATTTTGGAACATCTTCTAAGTATGAGTAGCTTGAAAATTTCTTATACCATTAGAATACCTTTTTATAGAATACACTGCCAAGAATTTAACAATTAGAGAATTCAATTAACTCCAAATTAATTAGGACATGAACGGAATAATTATTACAATTTATATAAAATAAATCTACACAAAAAGATTTTATAGGTTAAGTTGAATAAAACTGTAACTCCAGTGAAAATGCGAAGTAAGGAAAGTGAGTACTAAGAATAAGTTTGAAATTTTTGACAGTTTTCCATAATAGAACCGTCAGACGTAAATTTTATAACACGGGTAAAAAATGTCTGACTTTGTTTAAACTAGCCTTAGGAAAAAAAGTCTTGACTCCGCCATTTTGAATTTTGTTTGAAGTAAATTTGACCTTCCACCTAAAACAAACTGAACTACTTTTGACGTTTTTGCAACAATATCAAGTGGTTGAAAAAAACGTCTAAAGTTCTAATTTATGGAAGTCGGCCCAGAAGATTAGGCCGTACGTTTTCAAAAACGAATCCGGATACATACAAACGTGCATAGCGTGAAAAAATCATAACGCACCCTTTTTTATATCCATATGTAGACAGTTGATTAAAAAGAAAACCATAGTGCGCACATGCAGACATACTTACAGAATGTTTCTTAATGTCAATGTACTAGAAAAAAAACCTAGAATAATCCTTGATTTAGGAAGGTACTAAACTAGACAAAGTAGCACCGGTACCCATTCCACACAAGCTGTGTTAGTTAGTCCATAAAAGTAGCCAATTTTAAACATATCTGTTCGAGTTAGCACAGAAAATAATATGAAGCTAGCATAAGCTAGTAAAATTCTAGAATAAATCTCAGTTTCGTTCTAGAAATATTACGGATTTCGAAGTTAAGGATTATGGCTGTAGTGCATGCTGCATAAATACAGATGTTAATAAAGAAACTTCACGAGAGTTTCAGTCATTGTTATTTGAACCTACACAAACGACATGAGCGTCACTCTTAATGTCAACGACTCACATCATCATTCTCTTGACTTAATCCCAAATTATTTGGGGGTCGGCGTAACGAGTCTTGTTCTTCAAAACTTCTCTAGGTAGGGACCCCCTTTCTAGCCAAATCTTTTAGTTCTTCTTTTACACATTCATAATCAAAATTACGGAAAATGGCGTGATTACCTCACGCCATTTTCCGTAATTTGCCATAACTATGTGCTTAATACACCCATATGATCGATACATCGATGCCTTCAACAACTTCGACTGTGTGGATGAAATAACTCATGATTTTCAAACTAGTTTTCTACTAGCATATGACCGAAAATATCAGCTCTACCTCAACACAACATCTAACCAAAGTTTAGATCATGTAAATAATAAATGAAGATAACAAAATATTTGACCTATACCGTCAAATAAAATAAAAAATCAATATATGAACTCATATACCCTGTTAGTTAGGTAAGCTGATTCTGGAGAAAGAACACGAACATTGTCTTGAGTTAATCACAGCGACCAACTGTTCATAACACTGATTTAAGCTTTTACGAGTAGGTAGCTTATGTCAGTCCCATTTTTGACATAGCAATCGACTAGGCAACCTTTACACCAAAACAAGTAACATTGCACAAACATAATTGCTGGGAAACGAATTTTATTTTTGGTGTGAAAATTTGCTGTTTGTGGTAGCGAATGTAAAACATTTTGCATTTGAGTGCATGCAACGGAACAGAGATCGTGTGGGTATTTAAAATTGTGTTGTAACATTAAACATTTATTTGTCCAGAACAAAAAAAAAAACTATGACGGGGAGTTCAAGTGACTCTTTACTTCGTTAGTTATCATTTCACACCCGTTATACTTTATTGTACACAAGAAGCTGCATAACAAAATTATCATTCCTTTTTTTGTCTTTCCATCATCGTTATCGCAGATAGAATGTCTAGGCTTAAGTACTTGTTTATTTATTATAAATGCTATTTGTTTTTAATTCACTAGTACACATAACATAATCAGTCTATAATGTTCCCACTGCTGGGACACGGCCTATGTCCCTCTCATTGAGCATAGGCCGTAATACATCTACCAACTCGCGGCGGTACCCAGGTAGATGTCACATGGTTTAGAATTTTTGATTCTAGGACATACCGGTTTCCTCACGATGTTTTCATTCACCGTTTTGAGAGCAGAGGTGATGAAATAATTTACTCAAACTAAACGCCTGTCTGGGTTCGAACCGGTTTTTTCAAAGACTTTTTTGATTGCCTTTTTGTTAATTATCACGAAGAAATATTTGTCATCTTTTTCATGCAAAAGGAACAAAAAGACATCCGGGATAAAAACGTAATCATTAAAAGAAAAATACCATAGATTTGACTTCTTTTTTGTTTGCGTCCCTTTTCATTATTTTTGCCTGTTGCCAACCAAACAATTTAACTGTTGAAACTTAATGCTCTCATTTTGTTTCTTTGCTTTATTTTGGGACCTACAGTGACGTATTTTCTATTCGCCTGTATTTTTTTTAACCGACCGATCGATGGGTTTTTGGGTTCGTTTACACTATTCCACGAATTGAAGGAAGATCGTGGAGTACCTTGAGCGTCTAGAAGTCGGAGTTGCGCCACAAAATTAACTGCAAATCTTTTGAGGTGTTCTGACATTAGTCTGAACCTGCACCACAAATGATTTGATGTCGGCCAAAATTCGTCCCACATGAAGGTCTCCACATGTGATGATCACCTAGAGACCTCAATGAAGGAAGAATTTTGGCTGTCTTGTGTATTTCAGCGATTTCACGGAAAGCTACATGACACCTCGACTCAGCGCAAAACGTTGCCGCCTTAACGTACTTACGAGTAGCAATAGATTAGTAGTTCTTATGTTTTTAATATGTATTCGTCTATTATTTTGTACTATTTATTTGAGTATTATGTCAATGGGCCTTAGACAAAATA
Organism: Dasypolia templi; assembly: GCA_963555695.1. NCBI lineage: Eukaryota > Metazoa > Arthropoda > Insecta > Lepidoptera > Noctuidae > Dasypolia > Dasypolia templi. The sequence continues at coordinate 3,650,267 of OY743142.1, read as the reverse complement.
AATGAAATAAAAAAGACCTTTATTTCCTATTTTCTGCGACCCTTCTGCATACGTAAACAAGTACTTACTAATAAAAATATTTCTTAGTATTGTCCAGTTCCTTTATTAATGCATGCAGAAAGATGTAGAAGTAGTGGCAAATAAATCATCATTGAGTAAAGACGTTTGGTATTTTTCTAAAACACCGTTCTATTACCGAAAACAAAGTGAACCTTAAGTACATAAACAATATAATAATTTCTGGTTGTCGACCAAAAATTATCAAATCATTGGCTACCAGGTACGGCTGTCTTGCGACATAGGCCTCCTCTATTTTCCTCCTCATTATTCCTGTCCATAGTTGTTCTTAGCCAACCTTTTCGCAGATCAGCCTCCCACATTTTCACCCGTCTTCCACTATTCTTTTTCTATTCTTCGGGTACCACACTAAGTCATTTTTCGTCTGAGCCCCCATCATTATGACCTGTCCATTTCGATTCAAGTGTTCTTTTTTTAATTTAACTTTGCGGACGTTAAATTAAAAAAGAACAATTCACGTCTGCCACTTTAGTGATGTTGCTTAGTTGCCTGACAATTAAGGATTTATTATTACTATTTTAACTGAATCTGGATTGCCTTCTTTCTAATAAACAGCAGTATATTTTTGTCGTGAGTAGGTAGATATGTAGAATGCTATGAATGTACATTAGTTTGGTTATATAAAAATAAGCGGCCGACGGCCCAGTGTCCAGTTTTCTGAACTGCACACAAAGCGAAAATTATTTCAACTTTGCATTTTTTTTTTATTAGAATTTTAATGTAAATAAATATTTTTGAAATAGTTCGTTTATGTTCTGCAAGTTTAGTATGATTAAAATGTTATTATGGAGAGTTAAGATGTTAGTTAATGTTATAAGACAATGCATTTTTTTAATTACACTGCAGTTCGCAGAACTAAACTGAACTTATGTTTGAACATCAACACGAAACAATATTACACTATTTACAGAGAACAGGACCTTTTCTGCTACTTTTGGCCTTGTATCCCCCTATTCTTCCTGAATTACTTTAGAAATATGTTAGTTTTTCACTCCAAAAATGTAGCAGCTGTAAAGACTTTACCTAACACATTTTTTTAGATGTAAAAGGGGGATGGTCAAGTAAATAATTTGAACAATTTTGTAGTACTACTATAATTTCATAAGAAAATAGGGTATTTTAGATTATTTTTATTTAGTTTTAGGGTTCCGTAGCCAAAGGTGCCAAAGGGATGCCCTTTTACAAAGGCTCCGCTCTCTGTCTATCCATCAGCCCGTCTGCCACAGGGCTGTACATTTTGAACCGTAATAGGTAGGCACTTGAAATTTTCACAGACTGTACACTACTACGAGCACGAGTATGGCGGTTATAACAACAAATATTTAAAATATTTAGCGCTAAATATTTGTACGATGGTAAGGAAACCTTGTGATCGCAGACAAAGTCATGAACAACAGCTAGTAGATACATAAACTCACGCTTTTTTATTATGAGGTAAGGCAGAAACTGCAAAACGCCATCTGCTACAATATTTACACTCTCTTTCAAGTTTTTTTTTTTACAAAAATATTGTTAGAAGACTAAAGAAGGTGAAGGGAACAAGTGGCGTGGTTAAGGCAGTTGTGTCAAAAGTGGGGATAGCGAGCGGCAACTGCAGACGACGAGGAGCGCTCGCTCTCTTTTGGATTGACAGCCGACGGCGACGGACGTCTATATACCTCAGTATTGTGTTTTCTCGGTGTCAAGTGATTAGCTTATTAATAATTCAATATTTCTATCAAGTTTTTTTTGTTAAAAATAACAAATACAGTTGATTGGTGGTGCGTATATTTTTTTAATGAAACCTACTTCTGTCAATAATATATTCACCAAGAAATGCAACCACCAACTAATTGACAGCCATACTTACCCAACGCTAAACGAGGTAAACTTATACATTTCTAAAGCCAATCTAAATTCATGTACACACCATGCCACGATACATGGGAAGTTTCGGCCTCTACGTGCAAAATAGTAATTACTGAGCCGGATTGGATACAAAAAAATCCACTTGCCTAGGCTATTTTTATTTTTCTGTACGGTAATTTTTTTCTAATTTTTGAAGTGTGACAGTGTCCTTTTGTTCGTTCACATTTGTAAATGTAGCGAATTTAAATGGTTTAGGAATTATTTTAAGAATGTAGGCAGTTTTTTCATATTTTAAATATAAAGATACATAAATAAATGAATTTACTAAAAACAAATAATACAAACAATGAGAAAACAAAACCGTTACGACGACACTGCCAGCTTGTTGCGAATGTGCGCACGAACTTTGACTTTAAAAGATAATTGGTTGGTTGCCATCCTGATTTCTTGGGGGAGTGCATTCCACAGAGATATAGACTGAACGAAGAAGGTTAGAGTGACTGAAGTCTCTGCGGTGAGTGGGACATTGGAGAAGACGATTGTGTGCTGAACGAAGTTTTCTATTCTGGTTGGTGCCAATGTACTGAAAGTGGGGGGGCTAGATAACCAGGGGAACAGTTAGAAGCGACCGATGCCCGGATGACCGGGCGACTTGAGTACGCCAGATTAGGGTACTATCAATGTGCAAGCCTAAGTCCTTCACGTCAGTAGTGCTAAAAGGAACGATCGTACCACTGAAGAATACTGGTGGCAAGATTGTACCATCTACCTTGCTAATACTACGAGAACTGCCAATGATGATCGCCTGACACTCAGTAGGGTATTTTTGTGTGTTGTGCTTGTGTATTGATGTTTGCAACAATGTTTATTCTAAGGTAGACCGTAAGAATTTTGGGCGTCATGTGAGTGCTGTTACAGATATTCGAAAGTTTGGAAAATAAAAAGGTAACTTTAAAATTATGCCAAATTATAAGTTTTTGAACTTGGCGTTTAAAAATTGTATTCCTCGAATTAAATACCTATCCAACAAACTGAAATTCAAATTATTTATTTCAACTAAACCTATACAGGCATTTTTGAATTGTCCAGGTGTTGTTCAGCATGTTGCGCATTTCAAAACGTTGGAGAAGAGTAACGAAACAAATTAAATGTTGAAATAGTTTTTCCTTGAATGTTTCGAATAAACCGGCCAAACCCGAGTTCATACTGAACTTAGAAAGTCCCGCCACATTCATTCAAAATTCACTGTTAGTAAATGAGTTTCAGCTTTGGTGATAAAACCCGAGCTCCTACCAAACTGTGTAAAATAGCTTTACCGAGAAGGCTTTGTTGTTGCCTCAAGCCGAAGGTGTGTGGATTTAAGCTTTGATGCATAATAAAACATTAGGTTTCGTAATGCAGTCAATTAATAGTGAATCAAATTAACACTACGTTATTCAGCTGTGCTAACGCCATTTCATACAGCTGATTAACACACCTTCTTAAATGTTACAAAATTATAAAAGTTACATTCTGAATTGATAACAGAATCGAATATGTTACACTTTTAAATGTGCTTTTCAATGTGTTAACCCAAACCACTGATAATCGTGCGTGTGACAGTAACACATCTAACATAACATAACACATACTCTCGCCTTCTTCCTTGGGGTTCCGCAAAAACCACGGAACGCCACCTGTTACATCAAAAAATGTGTTTTTATACAGTTAAAAAAAACCTTATGACGGTTACTGTTTGAGTCCCTGGATGACAGTTGTAACTGCTAAACTTTTTATTTTCCTGTCTTAACATAAGTAATAAGTATGTTTTGTTTAAGGCTGCAAGGAATAATCTGAGCGTAACATGGAATATGTTAGCATCTTTTTAAGGCTAAACTAGACTGAATTATAATAGCCGCACGGGCCGATCAAAGCCACGCTTGCCGCGGTCGGTTTGTAGATGGGTGACCGTCCATTACATATGAAGCCACATATGCGTGCCACGGAAAGCACGTTAAGCTGTTAGTCCCGACTGTCGTTCGTAGATCTCTGACAGTTGCTACGAAGCGCAAAGTCTGGGTTGTGGAGGTCAGTCAGGCAGTCGCTCCATGTAAAATACAGCTGTATCTAGTGAGACTGGAATCAGAGCCCAACATATTTGCGATAAGGCTAGGCAGATGATCAGCTAGCCCTCTGGAATTGTAAGTTCGAAACCGTTTCTTTATCTTTTATTCAACCTTCAAACAAGATTCACAATAACAAATTCCTTCACCCTTCATTGACAATATTTTTCTTTTCAATACAAATCAGAATCCGAAAATTTTCATCCACTAAATATTTCACGAGCGTAAGTCCAGAGTTGAGAAGAAAGAAAAAAAGAAAACGTTTGTCGATATTCTAGAAAAAGTTGGGAAAAAATGCCAGGGACGCATTCTACGCGAGGAATATTATTAACCCGTTTTTTAGGGGTGGGTCTTTATCGGTGGTTGACGTGAGGGGATATATAATTTTTGTCAACGCGGGAGTCTTGTTATGGATCATCTATTCTGTATACAATTTCAATTCGCTACTTTGTCATGTGACATGTTTCCGCCTTAAATTATGACGTATTATTGTAGAAAAACACAAACGTTCTTTTTTCTTTACGTTTTTACGTCAATTTGCAGGTCAGTATCAGGTTGCATGCTGATCTTAAATATGATTCGCGACCGTAACAAAGATGTATTTACAATAATTATAATCATCAATGCAACTCTCAAAGTTCATATTACCCTTTCAACATTAAATTACGTTACATACTGCAAATTACAAAGACGTATGATTTTTAGTCTTAGGCGCCCTTAAATAAAACAGTATGACAAAAAAAAACAACATATTCCAAGTAAGCCTACCTAACAAAAGTATATTTATGGTTAGTCCATTATTAAACCAGTTTCTGAGTTACTCTTTCATCGCTCGTAGATCTTGTAAGAATAGTGTTTCAGTATTGTTCTGGCGCTATTGTTTAAAACAGAAAAAAATACGCCAGAGAAAAAGAATGGTTTTATCTACTTCTTATGCAGAATAGAAACATTTATTTAACAACTATGGGTAATACATAACAGGTTTTATGATACATTAGAGAACTGCCATATTTCACCGCTCGGCATGCAAACATTTACATTATTCCTTTCTTAAGTTAAACCAAAAGCCTAATTCATCAACCCAGAGCAGTTCACAAGTTTTTTATAAGAGCAAATTACTGTGGGATACCGATTTTCTAAGGTAAGATCAGTTGTCAGAATTTTGAGCTTTTGATTACAGTTACTGGATTTATAATTTAGCATCCGATATTTATGTAATTTTCTGTAACCATTATGACTGACAGAACGGATTTGCATGGGCCATAGCTGACATGGGCAAGACTTTTGAAGTGAAAGTTGTACGTTTGGATGCTTGTTACTCAATCACGCAAAAACGGCTGAACCAATTTGGCACATATATCCTAACATATGGTATAACAAATGCAAAAATAAGTTGCAAAATTTGTTTGTTACTCTTTCACGCTAAACGGCTGAACGGATTTGGATGACATTTGGCACACAGATAGATCATGAACTCATTAAGGACATGGCTTTTTATTCTGGATCACAGACCAATCGTGGGCCACAGCTGGTAGTGTGGAACCTGGATTAAGACTTAAAGTATTTTTTAATCCGGTAGCACATTCATGTGGGATTTTTCCCAACATCCACGCGTGCAAAACTGCGGTCAAAAGCTTGTATCAATATAAAACAAGCGCCGGTGATTTAGCCACGTAACCCAAACAAAAAGATATTTTTCACATAAAAAAAAAGTTTTTTTTTTCTATCCTCATGCATAAAAAAAACGCCAAACGTATTACGAATGCGTTTTAACAGCTGAAAACCAGTTTTATTTGCCAGTGTTGCCTCTATTCATTTTGCTGACCCTACTAGGGAATAAAGAAACCATGGCTGGATATCGGGTCTACATCATACAGCCACTCGATGCTAACATGTGGGCATTTTCTTTTTGGGTACTACATATCTTTCTGAATATCCATTTGTTTGGTTTGCTCTAATACAGAGGTGCAGCATCCAGCATCCAGCTCAACCACTTTTTAGGGAACCGAGTGATCCAAACAAATGTGGTGTGGGTGGTCTGGCGGACATTAGCTAGTACATCATATGTACTAGCTAATGCCCGCCATGCGGTGCAATGGCATATTTTTTTTCATACCACATTCGTTTTTATCATTCTGTTCCCTACAAAATTGTTGAGATATTAAATTAAAGCCGCTTTTCCGTGTATGTCTGTGTGTCTGCGTTGTCATCATTTTGGTAATTTATTCCGGTAGGCTTATGTAAATAAAACACTACCTCCGCCCGCGACTTCGTCCGAATGGTGTTTGATGAAAAGTAGCCTATGTTCTTCCCCAAGCTTCAGACACATTTCAGCGGATGTGCCGTGAAACATCACAGACTCACTCTGCGCGCCGCCCGCGCAACTTTTCTTTTTGTGTTAAATTTTGAACCATTCGTGTGAGACAAAGTTTATGTACATTAAACACCGAAAGCGATAAAGGTTTTCATTCGGATTAAAATTAACTAAATACCTAAAATGTGCATTGTGAAAAAGTATCTAATTTAAATGTATTTATGGCTCACTATTTTGGGCTATAATAGCTTCCACATAAAAGGTAGACATATACTGTCGCGGTCTTTTACTTCGAACTAAAAAAAAAAACACAATCCCACGATACATTTTCTTCGTGTATGTCTAACGGTTTAAGCAGCGCACGCCGAGATAGCTCTCAGACGGCAGGATTTTTCCGACTTACTTTACACTTATCGTTATATTATAGCCAAATCACTCAAAATCTTTATAAATTGTAGCATATGTGTTATTCTGATGTATAAGCTATACAACTGTAAAGTTTCATCAAAATCCGTTTAGTAGTTTTTGCATGAAAGAGTAACAAACATCCAGCCATCCATCGTCACAATCTTTCGAGTTTATAATATTAGTAGGAAGTAGGATTAATAATAAACATATATATTCTATGATAAAGAAATTTCTCATGTCGTAAAACCCGTGCGGAGCAGGGCCGGTCGTTAGTACAACGTAAATAATTATAATAAAAATAACTGCTTCTTCTTCTAGTGTCGCCACAATCTCATCTATAACAATAAAATAGCTCAAAGTGCAAGCATTCATCATTTTCTTGTAGCTTAACATCTGTATCTGTATAAATTATGCCTCTTGTTCTTTATTCTACAAACAATGAAAATTAAATATAAATGATTCTAATGAACTTTGTGTGTGAAGACAACTGTGATACAAATGTTTTGTTGACTTATAACTTAGTAATAACTAATTTTAGGAACATATATACTTACACAACTACAATATACAAAAAAGTTACGAAACAAAATAAATAACATCACGATACATTGTAATAACTAAAACTAATACAAACCCACAACAATATTAAGGGAGCTCTTCGATAAAACAAGCAATCATTAACTGTTAATACAATATTAACTGGCCACAAACATCAGTTCAAATAACTTTTAGATAATGATAATCTGTTTGTGGTTACTTAAGTCGGTGAGTTTTACTTAAGTCTAGACTGAGTGGAGAGCTCTTAACGGAATTATGAAAGTAATGATTAATTTAGATCTTTACTCCATGTGTCATGAACATTATAGGAGCATTCCCAAGTTTGCCAGGGGGTGGCGCCTAAAATTTAAGAACTCACCGGGGTGCGGCGGAGTTTTCCATAAGAAATTCCATGAGTAAAAAATAGACAAATAAATGAATGTGGATATGTTTGAAAATGGATCTCAATTTGATAGAATTTTTTTATGGCAAAATAATGTTCATGACGCACAGAAGTGAAATATTTTCCGATGTTTGCGGCATAAGTACTTTCTCATGAACAAGCACCTAGCAAGCGACCGGACAAAGACTCTTCCTATTACATTCTTTTTTCTCGTAAAAAGTGTTGCCCTACTGGAGGTCCGCGAATACGTCTGCGTGTACATTATTTTAAATTTAAAAAGGAGCCTGTATTATTCTACAGATCTAGGCTATCTATCTGTGGAATTTCATAACGATAGGTTCAGTGATTTAGGTGAAAAGGTGACAGACAAGGTCAGTTTCGCGTTTATAATTTTAAATGATAAAGTATGTCAAACATGGACGGACACCTTTAATTATTGTAAAGTGTTACAACCGTTGCGTTGTAATGAAAGTGAATTAAGTTAACAATATAAATGACACTTAAAATTAACTGGTGAAATGTGGCTGTCCAGCATAATCCTTTGGGAAACTAAAATAAAATTATAATAAAATGTAATGTTTTGTTAGGTAAAAGTATATACGGGCATATATAGGGTATAATTAAATCAGCTACGAAAACCCTGAATACGTGATAGATACCGATATCTTAACACGATAAAATAGAAAAATAAAAGATAAGATTTATTTTTTGGGGTCAACGACCGCTGGTAGTTTTGTTACTTGAAGTATGAGTTTAGAAAATCTGTTTTCATTTGTTTTATCGTGTTTATGTATCGATACCAATCTCATCTATGAAGTTGAAACAAAGAAAACTGATGTTTTAGTTTAATTTTTAAAGCGGCTAACTCCCTACGGTCGATGATCACACTTTTCATTTTCTGTTTATCATGTTATTATAAACATCTAATTGAACCAGCTAATCTAATTGAACCTTGCATAATAATGGTTTATTATTATTCTTATAGTACAGGGCAACGGTTTTTTCTCATACAGAGATGCAAAAAGCATTATACACCGGGATGATAGGTGTATACCCGAATAAAATGAAGCCTAATCTCTTACTTCTTCTTCTTAGTGGTTAATATTAAGATAAAATCCGGTTTGTCCCAGAATTCAGCAACGCTAACACCATTCGCTGACGTAGACATTAGGTCCTGACGTGTGCAGTTGCCTTGGTCTGCGGGGAGATGCCGCATATTCGAGAAACCCCATCTGTGGAGATTGTCTTTGCTGCGGCCGAACCGAGTGCAAAGATCTAGTAGTATTTAAAATTAGCAGAGATTACACAAATGTTCATTGAAAAAATTGTCTGCAATTTCTAAATTCCCTTGTGAAAATAGCATAATTTTACGTATCTGTTTCGTTGGAGGTTTACCGTGCAGCATTGCACTGACAGGATTCATAGATAGATTGATTGACACCTGCAAAGCTTTGCAAGGACCGCTCGTCATAAACGTAGGAATAGCTAGGTAACAATGTGAGAAAATATGTGAAATTCAAAAGTAATGGCGTAGCATTTAACGTTTTTTTGTAGGTATAGTAAGCGTTCAAACGTGGACTGGCACGTTAAGAGTCGTATTGCTGTGAATTCGCGGTACGACTGTAATGTGTTTGCGACACACTACAGAGATCGCACATACTGATATATCGTCGCGTACTCGCATCGCACTACACGAAACAATAATATTTTTCCGTCGCTTTTGTAAGACACGGTCACACGCATGATCAAACATCGCAAACTTGCCAGTTTATGGCATTGCTAAAATTCGAGTTAATCTAATATGAGCTGGCAGCAGTAGGCGCCAATCGTTGGACCGAGAAGCAGCAGGCTTAGATTCCGATCTCAGAAGATGCAACACCGTTTCTTGCTTTTATTTTATTTGGTTTGCAAAAACAATAATATTCAAAAAACTTGCTGCTTTTATTTGTGTTGTTATTGCAAAAAAAGGGTTTGGAATAAAAATATGCGTTACAAGTTATAAGTAACAAAAATAATTTTTTTATTCGTTATAATATTATACATAAAGATAACAAACCTCTAAGAATATTTATAATGACTAATTCAGCCGAATAAGATGTGAAATACTATGTCAAGAAACTTAGAAGTAATTTGTATTATTTTGACCCGTGAAATACTCAAAAATTTAATTCTTAGATTTATTTCACCAAATATATAATATTAAGTTACGATCATGAATTTGTAAATAAGTGATTTTAATGAGTGGTTATGTAGGGCATTTTCTTTACATTAAGTATTTCACATTTTATTTGGCTTTAGTGATTATAGGTTACATCTTGAGGTAATAGTTTAAGTATTAATTTTCTTAAAGAAAAGAAGATTAAAACTAGACCTCAAATTTGTATTCTTAAAAAACAACGGATATAGCGAAATATACAGTATAAACTATTCTCGTGGGAAAATTAAACGTTCTTGTTAATGCCTTTCTTTGAAAAATAATTTTTTTGCCGCATAACGAACTGCATCTACCTCACAGAAATTGAAATAATTAACTTAGTTTTCTGTGGTCTACCTACAAGCTTATATTGTTTATATAAACAAGATGAACGAACAAACAACGACTGCTGATCGAACTGCTACCAGTAATTTTATTCAAATCAACAAAAACTATTAATTATAGGTATTATTAATACATAATATATCGAAAACTATAAATAGATATTAATGGAAAAGAACATCAAGTAATCCGCAAGTGAGTTTCGAACCCACGGCTCGCCATAATCACTCCTACTCGATTATGGTAACGACTAAGCTAGCATGCCGTATGTTAAGTTCTTGAAAATATGAACTACAAATAATTACAGACAAAGTGAGTGTGTGTGCGTGTCTATAGTATTCAAACAACTTATAGAAGGAGTGAAACTAAAGCGTCAACCTATTGCTTTGTGAAGTTGCTACTGGACTTACGAGCGCTACTGTACAATACATTTTACAAAACAATTATATAATCGTTGTCGTTGGAGCGCCAAAAGATCCTTGAAGCACTGTATCTAACTATCACATTGACAATAACTCACTGTATCTAACTATTATATTGACAACAACACACTGTATCTAACTATCACACTGACAACACCACTCTGTATGACAAGTCATCAAATTTTATGACATGTTTTTACAGTTCAAGCAGTACGGTTATGGAATGCCTTGCCCATGTCGATAAGGCGCGCACAATCACTGTCCACTTTTAAAGTTCTGGTAAAGAAACACTTCTTCTCTCCTTATACATTATTACTATAGCTTCCTTGGTCATGTTTCGTGTTTACTATTGTATATATATATATTTGTAGATAAATATTTGTTTTATGTATGTATGTATTTAATGAATATGTAAATGGCACACCACTGACTACCTTCAGCATTGTCTCTGTTTAATCCATCCAAAAGTTGTCTGTAAAAGATCGCTTTTAGTGATAAGACCGCCCATTGTGTCACAAAATGTGAAATTTCACATCTATGTCTGTAATTTATGAGGTATACATAATAAAGAGTGTTATATCTATCTGTCTGTATCTAACTATCACACTGACAACATCACACTGTATCTAACTATCTCACTGACAATAACACACTGTATCTAACTATCCCACTGACAATAACACAATGTATCTAACTATCCCACTGACAATAACACACTGTATGTAACTGCCCCACTGACAATAATACACTGTATTTAACTATCACATTGACAATAACACACAAATCTAACTATCACACTGACAACAACACACTGTATCTAACTATCTCACAGATAGTAACACACTGTATCTAACTATCCCACTGACAATAACACACTGTATGTAACGATCCCACTGACAATAACACACTGTAACTAACTATCCCACTGACAATACCACACTGTATCTAACTATCCCACTGACAATAACACACTGTATGTAACTATCCCACTGACAATAACACACTGTATCTAATAATCTCACAGATAGTAACACACTGTATATAACTATCCCACTGACAATTGCACACTGTATGTAACGATCCCACTGACAATAACACACTGTAACTAACTATCCCACTGACAATACCACACTGTATCTAACTATCTCACTGACAACAACACACTGTATGTAACTATCCCACTGACACTAACACACTATATAGTTATATATTGACACACTATATAGATGTGTATGTATTTAATGAATATGTAAATGGCACACCACTGACTACCTTCAGCATTGTCTCTGTTTAATCCATCCAAAAGTTGTCTGTAAAAGATCGCTTTTAGTGATAAGACCGCCCATTGTGTCACAAAATGTGAAATTTCACATCTATGTCTGTAATTTATGAGGTATACATAATAAAGAGTGTTATATCTATCTGTCTGTATCTAACTATCACACTGACAACATCACACTGTATCTAACTATCTCACTGACAATAACACACTGTATCTAACTATCCCACTGACAATAACACACTGTATCTAACTATCCCACTGACAATAACACACTGTATGTAACTGCCCCACTGACAATAACACACTGTATTTAACTATCACATTGACAATAACACACAAATCTAACTATCACACTGACAACAACACACTGTATCTAACTATCTCACAGATAGTAACACACTGTATCTAACTATCCCACTGACAATAACACACTGTATGTAACGATCCCACTGACAATAACACACTGTATCTAACTATCACACTGACAACAACACATTGTATCTAACTATCACACTGACAACAACACACTGTATCTAACTATCACACTGACAACAACACACTGTATCTAACTTTTACATAGACCTAGTAGTTTTATGAGGTGCAAGTGATTTAAATTAGATTGTTTTCGTTTACTTCAAAACGCTAAATGCAAAAAAAAATTAAGGTATAGTTCAATATAACAACAAAAATCGAAACGTATTTTTTTAAATAATATCTTCACCCCTAGATACTGCTCTCTCTGTACCAAGTCAAAGTGAAAATCAAATAAGAGAAACTAATTACTTTGCTTTTTCGCTACCACTTCCTTCACGACTTCCTTTGAGTATATATTAAAGCTAGGCTATAAAATTGTGTGCGGTATAATGAACCTTATTGAAAACACAATTTATAGTTTTCGTATATAATTTACGTACTCACATTGAAATTCAAAGCCCTTCTTTGCTCACGAAACCAAAAAATGAGTCAATAAAAATAAAAAAACAAGTTTATTAATCCTAAGGTGTTTGAACCGCGATAATTTATCAACTGTAGCGAACTGCTAATTTCGTGTCCCTATCTAAATTTAAATCTAAAATTTAAACAATCAATCAGTCGTTATAATATTTCTTTGCGAACAAGGCCGAATTTTATTACTTTGCAACACAACGCTTTTATAATTTTAAAGAAACAAAGTGTTGCAAGCAAGGTGCGGCTTCAGAATAACAAATTTCGGATCTCTCGAACTTTACGGATTCGCTGGAAACTTTCGAAGTACATTGGCGTGTAAAGGAAAACTAAAAAAATCCCAGAGGTGAGGTGGTGACGTCTATTTACGTCTGTTTGCAGCGCTCTGAATCCGAGGAAATGCTGCAGGAAATCAATGTTGACGGCTCGAATACAAATCGGGTGGAGTGTTTATATTTTTGTGTGAGGACTTATTTCGATTATTACGGCTAGAATTATTTGAAGTCAATGGGCAATATTTTTGGATGCTTATTCAATGGTATAAGCATTCAAAAATATAACATTTATTTATTATTTTCAATGTGATTTAATACTGATTTGTAAGTAACAAATAAGCATTAAATCACATTGAAAATATTCTGTTATAGTCTGTCAATGCTGATTACTCGTACAGATACCCAGTTAAAGTTTCTGCAATTATGTTCGTTCTTCTTTGGAGCGGTAACCTTCCGCTTTTTACCTCACTACCACAGTTCTATTAGGGCTTAACTAAAAGACGATACAAATTCCTTTTTAAGTGCTAATTCTTCGTTCTAAGCCCGCACGTCCCGCTAGCTTCATTCACCCGGCTGCACTTGTTTTATTTATTACTGCGCGGTACACCGCCAACTCTTAATGTCACACAGTCACGAATTGAGTTATACAAGTTGTGATATTTTTCTTTGCTGACAAGACTGTTCAACTGTTCCATACAGGAATATGCAAGACTAACGCTGGGGAACGTGCGCCGCTTCGTCGCCTTGTTGATTCTTACAACACACATTTTATAGAATTAGAAATATTTTGTCTATCTAAACAATTATTTAAGAAAATGGCTTTGGATATTTTGTCTAGCGAGTAGTTTAATTTAACTCAGCAATATTGTGACAGCGACTACTGTATTCTTGTTTTATTTTTATTTTATTATTTATATCACTTGTCTTCAGCACGGCTTTTAACCTTTTGCTAAATCGTGGACAATGGTGTGGGTTGCGTGTTTGTTAAAACTTAGTTTAAGTAGTTCTCTTTATTTTGTAGCATGTAACTGTTTTTTGTCCCTAATAAATAAATAAATAAAGACTGATGCATTTTCTTTACTTTATGGTAATCAATGAGAGACATGTTTCGGGTTTCGATGTTTAGTAATATTGATGGAGTTTTTTGTTTGTTGCTTAGTTTATTAACTTAAACCTTTATTCTCTTAAACCGAGCTAATAGCTGATAGAGGTGTATGAAAAAAAAGAGGATATAAAAAAGCATATTCTGCACAATCACCACACACCGCCAGCGGGCCATTCGCTGTCGAATCGCTGCCGCAACTGGATGGGCGCCAGCGACATGGTTATCGCGGAGTTAGACGCAGCGAGCACGTTGCTCCCCAAGGAGGAAGAAGGGAGCGGTGACTCACGGGCCTCACACTCGGTGAAGCACATTATGGAAGATACAGGGTGGAAGGGACATCAACGCACAACCTGATACCATGGATTCAGTAAATGATTCAGGACCCCCTTTTTTTTCCTTTTTTCTTGGGTGGGTTTTCATCAAATGACTTCTGGCATCTCCTTGAGGCGAGACGCACAGTCGGCCTGGGCGAGCTACCTATTGCACACCGTACGCAAGGCCGCGGACTCACGCGCTCTGCCTCCTCCTTCGCGAGCATTACTGCTTCGCAGTAGGTGACGGCTTCCCATTCTGTCACGCTCCGTACCCTGATGTGGACCCAAGCTGTCCAAGCTGGGCAGACCTCCACCGAATGCTCCACCGTGTCCCCCGGGCGATTTCTGGACCCCCGGGAGTTGAAATGTTTCGTCTGCTTTTTCTTAATTCTGAGGACATTTATGCGTTTTTTTTAACTGTAAACTGCATAAAATTATTTTTCTGTCTAACCCAATGAGGTTTTTAATTGAAAAAAAACATAAAATCTCTTTTTCCACTTAAAATAGCAATCTAATTAAAACTTTGCTAAAGTTCACTAGCTAGGTCAACCCCTAGTACCTACGGACGTGCAATACCTGTTATCTAACAAACGCACCGACAAAAGACTGCGGCGACTAGCGATCTCGTAAACAAACTACGCCGACAGATACCAACGAATCTAACGTCGTCACACGGCGTTTTAATCGTCTACAACAAAAAAAGATGTTTCATTTACTATTTTTTTTTGTTATGTTTATTGCGACAATACTTATTTTTCCAAACCCTCATTTTAAGCAAATCAGATTATAAGAAGATTTATAGAAGTTTATTTATTTAGTCACCATACTGTACAACTCATTCATCCGCAGTTTGCTGGAGACTAACAGTGCCGTCTGGAACCCCAATGAAAAAGTTTATATGCTGATAATCGAAAAGGTTCAGCAGTCTTGTGTCCGCTACCTCTACACAAAACATTATGGTTTTGACCCGTACATGTACCCAACACCATTTGTATTAGGTATGTTGGGGTACCAAAGATAAGAAGTAATGGAACTGATGGACGCTAGTGATGACGCCAAACACGTAGCCGAATTCTGGACCGAGTCAATTTAGATTGCCAACGACGCGCTAAGAAGAAGAAGGAGAAATCTTAGTCTGGTAAAATATTTCATCCGCCTAATTCGTGGTACCCACTTTAATTCCTCGTTACTTCAGTAGATCTCCTTTAACATCCCACAACCCATTAGACACACAGTTCGTCCTCGTCAACGTCCTCTATTCTCAGTACCTCAAACCAGAACCATGACCCTTAAAACCAGGCCAATGTACCTAGCCCTCACCCATATTAACAACATTTTGCTGTACGATGTCTCTGAACTGAGACTCCTGAGCACTGCTACTCGATACCTTGAGTCCATTGCCACTCCCAGTACAATCTCATTGGAGTAAATAACGTATTGACCGATAACTTGTCTATTTAAATTTTGTACTCCTTCTGTGGGAGCCTGGGCTGGCGAACATATATTGTAAAATTTATATTTATTGTAACAGGCTGTACCACTTGTATGTGCGGTGCCTACTGTGTGTGTAAATATAAGTTGGTAATGAAAAAATAAATAAAACTATCAAAGAAGAACTACAAAAGACTGCCGGGACCAACTGCTTAACGTGCTTTACGAGGCACCCATCCACGAACCAACTCCGGCAAGCATAGCTTAACCTTCGATCCACCCGTGGGACAGTTGTTATTTAGCCACGAGCCCCTCAACTCCAGTCATTTCTCAATGTGTAAAACTGAGCGAGAAATGAAATGACTGCAGCCATTTCTCGGTCAGTTATTAACATCGTCCTTGAGTAAGATCAAGGTCAAGGGCGCTAAAATGCTTATACAATAAGAACATGTGTAAAGGGAATTTTAAGGTTGTTAAAAGTTATTTGAATTGCGTGTCGCAGCGCATGCCTTTTCAAAACGCTTATTATGTTGTCATTAATAGACAGGCTGTAGTCAGTACTTCTGTTACTAGACCTTCCCGTTTCACTATTAATAATTTTCCAAGTCGTTTTAATTACGTTACTACTGCTTTTAATCTTCGAACCCAAATAACGTGACTTGGCCATAACACAAACTTTTTTAAACAGTTTTTAATAATTTCTAACATATAAATTAAATTCAGCAGTGTTAACATAAGTCCTTTCATTATACAGCTCATAAAGCCGTGTTCTACTTTTATGAATACCAATGGTAGCCCAATCACTGAAAGATGCATTACTATTAACCGAGATAGTTTTGGGAATAAAGATCGAATTAAATTGTTTACAGTAAATATTAAAGAACTCATCATATAAATGATTAGGATCAGCATGAACAGGAGAATACAAAAGTGGTAAATTATTTATTAGTTTAAATTTAAAAGCCTCTAAGCGGCTTGTAGTTTTCGAGTTGACAGTGATATCCTTTTTACTTATTTTACTTATTTACAAATTAAACCAAAAGAGGTATGTGGCGGCATTTACACCTCCACATGCGAACAAACCCATCACACTGACGTCAGACAAATTCTGCATCGCGCAAGCAGAGTTTACCGCGCAGATAGCATATATACAACTTCCCGACATCAAACGTTGGGCAGTTGCCCACCAGATACGACATTATCTGGTCGGAGGATACTCCCTTTTCCAAGAGTATGAGTGAACTTTACACCCTGTTCCTCATACCTCTTCAGGGTACTCTGGGTTCCCCTCCGTAATCGAATCAGAAATAAAGAGAACAGCAGGAAACTTAAGTGCCAGTGGGCAGCGCACATTGCTCGTACAGCAATATAGCAGTTGGAGCTGAAAGGTTCGGGGTGACCTTGCTCCGGAAGTCGTAGCGTTGGAAGGCCACAAGGTGGACCGATTTCCTTGTGAAGGCCGCAGGAATCCGCTCGATGCGAGAAGCACAAAACCGGTCGATGTAGCGGTACTTGCCTATGTCCAACAGTGGACATCTTTCGGCTGTAATGATGTATGATGGTTACGATAACATATCTAGGCATGGACTCCGGGAAAAAGAAGATTATAATGATGTCCACTTTTTCTTGCACAACAGGAACAATTTTATAAAATAAATATTTACAATTTAATGTTATAATTAACACAATAATAAACTTAATTCACTAACAAACTGTTAAAATCCGAATGGATGTCCTGGGTATCCTGTCCATGGCTCTTAAACACCACCCCGGTGTTCCATCTCACACCTACGTCGGGGTCGCGGGAACATATGATTCTTCTTCAACCCTTGGCGGCGGCCTGCCTCGGCGGGCTTCCTCGTATTGGGAGGGGGAGTGAGGTGTTTGACTCCCCCCGCAACGTCTAAGAGGGGCGCGTGGAAAACTATGCGCCGACACCTCGGGTTCTGATATATGGGGGGCGGTGGACGTCCCCGAGTCCGCCGTCCCTGGACCCATTTAGAGGGGCTGGAAGAGGGCGTTGTTCGCCCTCCGCCTATGACCAACCCCTTGCCCCTTGCGACGGGTCTGATGAATGGCCCCGTCTCGCCTACCATTTTTCGGCCGCAGAGGCTAGGGAGAACGACAAACTACATACCGACACTCCTCTTCCCCTGTGGCCCCACGGCGTCCGCCATCAAATGGGGCGAACCCGTTAAGACCGCAGAAGGTAGGGAGAGCGGCGCACCGCAATACCGGCACTCCTCTCCCGCTGCGGCCTCACCTCAGTTGCGATGTCGCCCAACGGCACCGCAACCTTGGTCGCTACGTCGTCGGCTTATCGGCAAAAGCCCTGAGGAGCGGCCCCTCCTCGGGTTCCTCTTAGCTTCACCGCTGCTACGCTAGCGGCGGGGGGGCTCCAAACCACGGCTACTGAGCCCCCCGCCTTGAAAATATAATTACTGATGAGATTATTATACTTTCGCCTCTTTAGGTTTTCCGCAGCCGCAGCAGCAGTGCCAGCACAGCATGCCGAGCCAGAAAGATGAGATGGTGCAAGAGTATCTACACATGTTGTGTCCCACACTAAAGGCCTACCCACCTTCCATGTAAATAAAAACAATGCCGTTTGAAATAAATCAGAATGTATTAGAAAGTCAGAATGGTGGTTAGCAGGGCTAACAGCCCAAAATGTGCAATTGTTTTAATTGTTTCTAAATTGACTACCAACTTCACTCGACAGCTGTATGAAATGGCCATAGCACGTAAAATTTACGTAGTGTGTATTTGTTATTTTGTGATTTCCCTGACTATACATTTACCTGGGACGTGGACACTCACACAGGAGGCTGTCCACAGGGTGAGCGTTGCATAGAGAGCCAGGGATCGTTCAATTTATGCATGGCATTATGCTTAAGACCGAGTTCCAAACGTCGAGATCCGCAGACGTACGAAGGTTTTCGATATCGCTTGAATTCGTTATACCAACAAAACACGGTTGCCTTAGAAGGGCCTTCATCCATGAATGCCATTTGAAGTATATCGTACTATTCGTCCGGTTTCAGACGAAACTTTGAAGTCGTTAAAAATCAATACATTCTGAGTGGTCTGGTAGTACCTATTATGATTTTGTTCTAACAAATAGCGGTGATTTTTATAATTAAACTATACACTTGCTCATGAAAAACCTAAAACAACTTTGATACTTTTCTGTTTAATCGAGTATTTATCAGTGGAAGACGCTATGATCCGTCATTGACCGCGCTTACTAGTTTTTTGAATCCATGGGAAATATATAGTGTTTTAAAAGTCTGAAACAAATATGTGAAATCGCTTTTAATAACACGATAAGATATACTTTACTGTAGGGAAAAAATCTCAAAAATACCTGTTTTCGTAAAGTAAAGTAAAACGTACTAAAATTGTAACCATTAAATAAAAACACGTCGAATTCAGGAACTAGTCCTTTGTGAATTTATAGTTTTGCCTTCGTTCAGAAAACATGTAAATTTGAAATAAAACATTCCCTCAAAAGACAAATATAATTGTATTAATTATCATCCTGGAATGTAAGAGCAGATGTTTTAATTAAGAACCCGCATTTATGAATGATTTTTTATTATTTTTATAAATGGCATCTCGCAGGTCAACCTATAAGGTTGTCGTCTGCTTAGACGGACTTGCCTGTGGTTGCCCTAATAAATTAAGGCCTCCAGCCAGGACTTAAACTTATGTACTAACTTAAAAACTAAGCGACAACGCTAAGGGCACCCCCTGTGGAGTACGAACCTCGGCTTAGGGCGTCGCTAGGACTAGCTGGATCAGGATTTGAGTGGTTTAGGGACGAATTTAAAGCTGCGGGCTGGCTCGAGCAAGGGTCGGGAGGGGCGTGGATTTGGGCGTCGCGGCGGGCCTCGGCGGCGAGGACGGTATGACGGCGATCGGGTTTTGGGCTTATGTAGTGTGCTGGTGGCCTTACTACTCTCCTGGAGGAGGGTAGTGGCGTCGTCGGGGGCGATTAAAGTATGCCTTGGTCGGCGAATACTGCTAATGCGGGAGGGAGTGTAGCGGGCGGCCGCTGAGATCAAGGGGTTGGAGTGTTTGATGCCATAGTCAAAGAAACGCTTCGATAAGCGTTTCATGAACTGGTTTATGGTAGGCATTTTAAGGTCGATGTGGAGATTTATATTACGGACATAGAAGGGGGCACCCCTGATCTTTCTGAGGAAACGGGTCTGGAGTCAAGTCTGGTCAAATACAACGCAGGCATAGGTCATGATGGGACGGATGACGTAGATGCGCAGCTTGCATTTAAGTGACAGTTTACTACGGGCTGTCAGTACAAAGTGGAGCCTGCTAATAGCGAAGGAGGCGCGCGCGCGAACCGCCTTAATAAGAGCCTTAAAGGTAAGGTTTTCATCGAGGATAACGCCTTGGTATTTGGCTTGCTTCTCCCAGAGGATCGGCTTACCGTACATAGTGATCGGGCTGGGAAGTGGGGGAGGGAGTCGACGACGTCTCGAGAAGAGAACCGCCTGACTCTTATCGGGGTTGACCTCGATTCTCCATTTCCGGAACCAAGCGCCTAAGACGTTTGCGGAGGTTTGGAGAGTACGAGCTATAGCATTGGGACAGTGACCGGTATAGTAAACGGCAGTGTCGTCGGCGAAGAGAGCCAACTGAGCCTTTTTACTCTGTGGGATATCGCTGGTGAACAGCGTGAAGACTAGAGGAGATATGACGGAACCCTGAGGGACACCGGCGCGAATAGGGTGAGGGGACGAGAGTGCACCCTCGATGCGATAGCGGAAGGTGCGATTCGACAAAAAGTCTCGTAAGATGAGCATGAGACGATCTGGCACTCCTAGTTGGTAAAGCTTGTATAACAAGCCGTTGTGCCAGACTTTGTCAAAGGCTTTCGCTATGTCGAAGAATAGCACACCCGTCGTCACGTTACGCTGCATACCGGCGCACAAGTGCTCTACGATACGGTGGACCTGGTGGAAACTCGAGTGTTGGGGACGGAAACCAAAATGCTCGTTGGGAATGAGGCTCTTTGCTTCGGCGTAGTCTTTGAGACGCTTATAAATAAGCCTCTCGTAGATTTTGCCGAGAACGTTGAGTAAGCTAATAGGGCGGTAGCTGGAGGGCTCAGACTTTGGCTTGCCTGGCTTTGGGATGCCGATGACGGTGGGTCTTTCCATGCTTGTGGGAAGATGTTGTTGCTCAAGGCGCCATTGAAGATGGCGGTCATAAGCATTATTAGCGGGGCAGGAAGGAGTTTGTATACCTTATTGGTAATACCATCCGAACTGGGGGCCTTACGAGCGTGGAGCCCTTTAATGATGTCGTGCACTTCGTCTGGAGTGACGGGAGGCAGAGGATCATCAGGGTCTTCGACGGGTGAAAGGGAGGCTCTCCGTTCGACTTCAGCGTCGACCTTGTTCAGGTGAGCTTGGTCTACTGGTTGAGAGCTGGGAGAACACTGGGACTCTAGGCTGTCAGCAAGGCATTCGGCCTTGTCGGTGCTGTCGAACGCGACGCTCTTGTCGGGGCAGATGAGGGGAGGCATAGAGACCTCCTCGGAGGAGCGCAATTTCCTCTGAAGGTGCCAGAAGGCTTGGTGAGTGGGCTCGAGTTCACTGAGCATCTTGTTCCAACCCTCTGAGCGAACATCCCATATGCGTTTCTTTACAGCACGCTGTAAATGGCGCATGTGGGCTTTGTTCCCGTCACAAGGGAAGGAGTCGTAGGCACGAATAGCCGCATTCTTCTCAGTTATCAAGTAACGTACGTCAGTAGGTAGTTTCCAGCGATGGTCTTCCATCACCGGAACTTCCCGTGAACAATCCGTCAAAACGGATTGAACGTGCTCAGTAAACGAGTCGATTGCGGCCGTCGTGTCGGCGACTGACACTATGTGATCGGGGATGGTGTCTAATTGAGGCGACGTGGTGAATTTCAGTCTTTCACTTACTTTCCTCCAGTCGGTTATCATCTGGGTCTGAGGGGGGCGGTTGGGATCGTTTGGGCCAGAGTAGGGGGCAAGATGCATGACTACTGGGCGGTGGTCAGAGTTAAGCTCGTGGGACGTCTCTATCGAATGCAAACGAAGGTTCACATTCTTGAGCAGCGCTACATCGAGAACATCGGAAAGGTGATTAGGATTTCCTGGGAAATGAGTCGGGCTCATTGGAGCGATGACGTCAAAGTTAAGTGATTCGCCTAACTTGAAAACTATCCTACCTCTGGTTGAAGTTGTGCTACAATTCCACGCCGGGTGCTTGGCATTAAGATCCCCCGCCAAGATGACGGAGTCACTCATGCCGAAGAGGGCAGTGAAGTCCTTTTGGAGCGAGTTGGGATCCTCCTGACCATTGTCGGGTGGGATATAAGCGGAGATGATGGTGATCGTTTGGTGGCCGGTCATGCCGAGCCGACAGATAGAGCTCTCCAGATGAGAGAGGAGAGGAGGTGGGTCAATAGGGATGCAGTATAGGGATTTTCTATAGTAGATTAGGGTGCCACCCTTGTGGCATCGAGACCTGTCATTGCGAACTAGTTTATAGTTTGCAATGTTCGGGTTTCGATGGTGAGGTTTTAAAAAGGTTTCCTGTATGAGGAGGATGTCAAGCTGATGGTCGCGGTGGAAAGCGGCGATCTCATCGCGTTGACCTGAAACGCCATTTGTGTTGAAAAAGCCTAGTTTGAGGGATCGGGGTTTGGTGGAATTTAACCTTTTGTTATCCATTGAGAATTAGAATTTTAAGGATTTCAGGACTAACGCGATCTCGAGATACGCGTTGAGGATTTCTAGAAGACGACGAGGCAACGATTTCGTCGGCCATTTTGTCCGCGGTGGAGGAATAGAGGGCCGCGTATGTACTGATTATGATTTGGGCGCTGTCGCGGCCTGGGGCTCTTTGCGGTGCAACCGGTGGAGCCGTAGGGGCCGCGGTGATTGCCGCAGGCGCTGGGATGGTGGTAGCCATCAGCGCTGGAACTTCAGCGGGTTGAGCGGGTTTGGAGGGCACCGAAGCTGCGGGAGCTTTAAGGTGCGTAAGGTTTGCCCAAGGAGAGGGCCTTTGAGGGCTTAGCTGCTCCGGCATTTGCGCGGAGGGAAGCTTCCCCCAGGGGCTTTCCCTGTGCTGGCGGTCACTCGCGCGTTTCGCGAGTTTCGGAGAGGAGGACTTTGGCGCTTTCGGACAGCCCCGGTAATTTGCCGGGTGACCGGATTGGCCGCAGAGGACGCAGCTCGGCGGCTCTGCACATAGCTCCCTATCTTTAGGGCGAGAGCAGTCGGTGGTGCCATGCTCACCTAGACACTTTTCGCATCTAAGGGTCGCATAGCAGTTGTACTGCGAGTGTCCGTACAATTGGCAGCGATGACACTGGCCAATCAAGTTGGCTCGGTAGGGCTTCTCAATAGAAATGCCCGAGAGCGAACATACCGTTTTCACTTTAAAAATCGAGTGGTGACCTTCAGTGGGGTCACAGATGACTAGGACCATGTCGTAGACAAGGCCCTGCTTCGCTTTATGCAAGCGATGGACGGCGGACACAGGAATTCCTTGAGCGATGAGAACGCTCTTAATCTCCTCGGTGGAGATTTCTAAAGGTACGCGCCTTATTACGACGCAAGTAGGGGTTTCCTCCGGAAGGGAGTATGTGTGAAAGGAGTAGTTCCTTTCACGCAGGGCGCGGGAGAGATCCCTAAAGTCCGCAGACGTGGGGACCGTAACTTTGATCCCCTGGAGGGTGGATCGGGCGTTAGTGTAGTTGATCTTGCGATCAACACACATTTTAGATATTTCAGTCCATTTGGACTTTTCCTGGACGTATATCGGGGGAGGGGGCTTCTGCTTCCTCGCGGTAGGAGCGGGTGGGCAAGCCATAGGACTGGCGGGGCGACTGGCCCGCGGACTAGGGGCGGAAGTAGTGCTGGACGATGCAGCCGTGACCTGTTTCTTTGTGGCCGGGCCAGCGGGGGCGGAGGATTTAGCCTTCCTCTTGCCTCCTTTAACGACGACTTGGAAGTCTTCGTCGCTGGAGGAGGAGGTGCGGGCTTCGTCCGCGGAGAGTGGGACTGACGTGTCCAACTCTCTGGGCGGGTCGAGTTAGTTTCGGTGCGCAGCTGCGTCGGGTTTATTGTCTCCGAGACAGTGGCGGCCGGGACAATGGCGGGCGCAACAAAGGGAGCCGGATTAGCGGCCGACTTAATTACTGCCGGGGCAGTAGCGGGCGAGACAATAAGGGCCGGATTAGCGGCCGGTGTGTTATCTGCCGGGACAAAAGCGGGTGGAACAATGGGGGCCAAATTAACGGCCGGAACATTGTCTGCCGGAACAAAAGGCGGAATGCCT
Organism: Dasypolia templi; assembly: GCA_963555695.1. Lineage (NCBI taxonomy): Eukaryota > Metazoa > Arthropoda > Insecta > Lepidoptera > Noctuidae > Dasypolia > Dasypolia templi. Next base: position 3,625,925 of record OY743142.1, on the reverse strand, counting down.
TGTTCGCATGCAGGTGGCGGTAACGGGCTCTCCATTGCTTCACTAAATTCCACAAGTGAGCCCTGAGACGGAGTGGGGGTGGAGCGTTGGCGTATTTTGGCGCCATATTTCGCCAAGAACTCGGGGTCCTTAAAAAGGACCTCTATGAAGAACGCCAAAATAAAGGCGGCCGCCATGGTCGGAGGAGGAGCTAATTTAGGGAGGGAATGGTGGAAAAAAAAATCCCACGTAGCCTAATCCCTATACCTATCTCCCCGGGTGGATGGGCCCGGGGATGTGTGACCCTCTCTGTCGGGTGTAGACAGAGAGGTGAGTACCTATTGGTGAGCCCTAAGCTTGTAACCCGTCGCTAGTCTTATTGTGCGAACGGGGCCCTGACCAGTCTAGCGCGAAGGGTGTAGACACACCCTAAAGACACTAGGTGAGTAGCTGGAAAGCAAAACTGTCACCAGAGCCGACTAGGAGATCCCCCAAGGCCGGTTATCTGGGATCCGCCCAACTAACTGCCTCGCCCTGAAGGGGTTCGGCGGGTGTGATTGGGTCAACACCCCACTCGGCTTCGTTGGCACCGTAAGGTTTCAACCGAGGACCACGAAACTGTGGTTTTACCCAAAAGGGGCCTAGTGAAGCTACTCACAACCGTCTGTTAATGAAACGAGATTTGCATTGAAAAAGGCACTTTTTGAATTTATTAAAATCAAATCAATTTCTTGATTTGATTTTAAATCGGAGTAGTCGCACTATGTGGAGATTGAGTCGGTTTCGGGTCATAAATCCATAACTTCCATGTTTTCATAGATTTGCTGCTGATTTTTTTTTGTGTATTCTTGAATAAATGTACTTTTAAATAATATACAATTAATGGATATAATCATATGTTTATTGTCTAAAAAAAATAGTAAACTTGAAATGTTGAAAAATGTTCAGAATTCATGACTATATTTAAATAATATGACCTTAAATGCTATAATAAACACAAATTAAACTTTTAAAATGATTTCTACTATTATTATGTACCATTACTTTTAACTAAAAAAAAAACACTGTATTATTCAACTAACTCTAAAGCTTCATCTATAAGTTCCATAGACGTTTTACTAGATGGTTTTCTTAAACTTGTTATGTAAGGGTCCGAAGTATACAAAAGTGTATGTAGAACATCTTCATTTGTAGCTATTCTAGAGCATTTCCTAGCATGATGAAGTCTGAATCGTTTATAGTCTTTGTTCCTTGATTCCTGCGCATCTTCGGAAAGTTGTCCTAGGGGTAACACTGAATAATGCCGAATGACGCTTTCACCGTGAATTAGGACTTACGGTTTAAAAATCATTTATTTCTCGAAGATTTACATAATCACTTAATGAGAAACAAAGTTTTAGTAATAGTTTGTAGGTATTATTAAGATAGTCCAGAGCACTCGTCGTGCAGTTAGCCAGTAATACAAAAAATCGTTTTAATTTTGGTGTGTGGGTACATCGAAATAAAATACTCAGATACAGAGCGCGCGCGTCTATGTAAGTGCACATCGAGTGCGCTATTCTTATCAGTACTGTTATTAAGCACCGTACACACTATACAACACTAGACAATATGTAATAATGTAATATTTATTTATTTATGTTGGAGCCGTCGAGGATGTGTTTCTTTAACATTTTTTTAAAATATAGATTTGTTTTAGCTTCTTTAATGTCTTTTGGTAGTGAATTATATAGCTGTACTCCTTCATATTTAATATTTTTCTTTCCGTGTTTTGTTCTAGGTCTGTGTAATAGTACTAGGTCATTTGCACGACGTGATGATCGCGTTTGCACTTCATTATTCCTTTTGTATGTAATTTCTGTGTGTATTTCTTTTGAAAGGATTTTTCTTATTAATAAACAGGTATTTTTATTAGACTTTATGGACAGATGATGGCATATAATACCACATATATTTATCAACATATATTTGTGCTGTATCCAAAGCATACTGACCGAATTTTGTAGCGTTAATAACTTTTCCACTTGACATAACTTGAAGTAAAACATAATATCGTTTAATCAATTCCTCGTCCACACCAGTAATTTCTGCACTGCACAGATAATTTTGAAAAAATCTTCTAGCTGTATTACCGTCATTGCTGTTACCAGTACCTTGTTTAGGTTTATCTATATTTAAACCAAGTTCTTCTCTGAACCTTCTTTGTACATATGCCTTCTTTTGATTTTTCAAATCTTTTTTTTCGTTTGTTGTAGCAGACCATTTTTCGAAGCCTAGATTATAGGATACATGTAAAAATAACTCCATAAATCGAATCCAGCAATGCAATGTCGATAACCCAAATTGATAAGCATTTTCATCAACGTCTTTATATGTATGTTGTAGTTTGCACTTTTTCTAAATTATTCATCTCTGTTGGTCTTGCACCACAAATAGTGCACACAGCACCTGATGAAGTTTCTGACAAAACTTGAGCCACTTTCTCGTCAACCATGGTTAAAAATAATGTATGTTTAATTTCGATACCTTCTCCATTTATATTGACTAAAGTTGGTGTAAGAGCGTCCTTTTGAGCTTCAATTTCATTAACTACTCTTCTTGTCTTTTCAGGTGTCTCCTTTGGAAACTCTATTAAAATGGGCCTACAAAATCTTACTGATGATGGAACAGGGTTTTCCCACACAGTTTCATTTGTATTAATATTTATAAGTTTCAGAGGCACTAATGAAGCTATAAATAAATTAGTGTCAGAAATTAACTCACTTTCTTCAACTAAGACTTGATTGTATTCACTTTGTCCGCTTGAACCATCACAGCCCCATTTAGAATAAAGCATTAAATGTGTTTTGCCAACTTTGTATACACCATCAATTTGTAAAATTCTTGCAATAGTGTGATCCAGCAGATCTTGAAGTTTCACCTTTGCTTTAATATTATTAATTTCTACGCTTGATCTTGGTGGGTAGCACTTTTCTTTAGCTTCCTGAATTGATTTGTATGATGGAAATAATAAGCAATTCTTCGCGATTAAGTAACTCCTCATGTTTTCATACTGTGCCATATTAAGGTCCAACTCGATGAAAATACTGAGAGCTTCGTCTTTAGAGTACGCTGTTAAATGTGTCGGTTCGTTTAGGAGATTTTGACGTTTATCACTTTTTTTTTCCATGGGCAATACTCGTAAAATTTCGACAATGAATGCTTCTTCGGTTTCCCCTTGAGATCTCAATCCCTGAAGATATGAATTCAGTATAAAATCAATCACATGTTTCAAACAACTCCTGGTTTTTTCGTCTTTGTGTTCTATCGGAACTGTCTTCGTAGGTTTTCGAAGGGCGTCCTCGCTTTCCTGTCGATGTCGAAGGTTCGGATTCACAAGTAGGTTCTTCCAGATTCACAGTAAATATGACGTCCAACCAAACGCTATTCTTGTTTAAAAATATTTGCTTATTTCTGCCAGATTTTGTGTAACGTTGACGAAAGTTTGTAATAAGATTTTTTTGCACACTTGCTACAATCTTAGCGATATTTGCCTCGGAAAAGTTGGTAAAATTATTCCGTATATAACTTGTTAAATCAGCAACATAATTCCTGTCACTTTCAATTAAAACAAGACATAAGTCACGTCTGGTACAGTTGAATTCACTCATTGTTGCGAGAAGGTAGATGGTTAGGTTACTACACTTTAAGTAACGACAATGACGAACGAAAAACAGTATGTAATTATTGAGTATTCAGAATCCCTATTTTATATAAAAATATTGATTTGAAACGTGTGCAAAATTGTGGTAGATAGAACGAATTATCATTGTGTGGTTATGCGGTTTACGATATGTATAATTGATAATTTATTATGTATGTGAACTAAAAAATGGTGGGAAATACTCGACACATTATCTTAACGTAAACCGCAATTAATAAAATGTCACAAATAAGACCTAATAAGCAAGTAGTCAAATAGCATCACCTACGTATTTGTAGGATTTTTTACTGTTTTATGCTATAATAGAATAACATATGTTGTGCAACGAAATTGTAACTTTTCTTTTCTTATTTTATTATAATATTAAATTTAATATCAAATGACATAATTTCCAGACCTTCGGCAAATTTCGGCAACTGTCAAAACTCTAATTGAAAGTTTCAGGTACGCAAAAATGATATGTCACGAGATAAATATTTCTAGTAAATATATTTACACATATATAGCATTTTTATGCATATCAGTCAAAAGTACATAGTATAAGCTTTCTGTAATGGTATAATACTTGTATAGTTTTCATTGCTAGGTGGCTAGAAAATAATCTTGAAAAAAATACAAATTCAGATCGTTTTGTGATAGTTTAGGAATGATCGTGTTTAGATAATCTTTTTTATAAACCAGTGCCGACCACATACATAATTTATGTATAATATAGTAGATTAACTTCTTAGCTACAGTTTGAGGTATAATACGAGTACCTGCGCCGATTTTTACAAAATGTATTTATGGCCAGGCCCTCTTAGGCACCTCCACATAGTGAGTCGGGGCGACTACGATGACGTCACGTGGCAGCGACGAATAATAATACGAAACACAACACTGGAGCGGGAGAGCGCACAAACACGCCCGTCCGCGGCGAGAGTCGAGCGTCGAGTGATTTATGAATGAGATAATTCTTCGATTTTAATGAAAAACCTTTTAAACACATAACAGCTAAAGGCTTTCATACAAACACGCATTATTGTCCAAAGACCTTTGTGCCCCTTTTTCAATCACAAAGCTATACATAAAATTGAATTCCCAAAGTGGCTCATGTAGATTTAATCCTCGTCTAAGAATAGATTATCCCTTCACGTGGGTATCACTTTGATTTTTGGCAAAAGATTTTAAGAGCATGCGATTTTATGTTTATAATATCAAACTATCAAAAGGATTAGAAATATTGTAATTATTTTTAGTGTTCCGTACCTCAAAGGAAAAAAACGGAACCCATAGAGGATCACTTCGTTGTCCATCTGTTCGTCTATCAAGCCCCTTTATCTCAGTAACGCGTGGAGGTATCAACGTCTACGGTCTCTTGGAGCTCTAAATATATCAAGCTTGTGTGCAACGCAATAAAAAATACGACGATTTATGCAACATATTTTGATACTCGCAAAAAAATCAAAACCTATAGGTATAGGTTACTTTTCTTTGATCTGGAATCAGGAAATTTGGCAAGTAGAAAGGTCTCACAGCACAGGTATAGGAAATGGTCTGAAAATCGTTAATTTTTAGTTTCGCTTAAACTTAATCTTTCTGACTATCAACAGTTATTAAGAAGCCTACTTACAAAAAGAACAAAACCTTGAGGGGTGAAAAGGGGTTTTACATTAGTTTATATCGTAAAATCAGAAAGCCATGCCATCAAAGTCGCGGCAAAACCGTTGGTTTACTATAAAAACTTACACATACTCGTATAAAACAACTAAGCCTCCTTCATCAGATATATCGATACAGGCTATATGCAAGCTTTTGAACCAGCCTTGGACAAAGCCGGCCTGTATTACGTGCTCTCCGGACACCTGCATACCAAAATTTCAATTTATTTTACGGCCTGCCTCGGACAGGGATGGCTGTGGCCAAAATGAAGAACTACATAGTTAACGTACTATCTATGGTTATCGTGTGCGCAGTATTTGTGCTTTTTTTTCCGGTATTCTGTGTGTTGCTCAATTCTTTTGTTGATGTAAAAAGGTATTGGGAGTGAAAACGGGTGTTTTTGTTTTTAGAAAAAAAAAATGGTCTTTATGTAATTGACCACGAAAAAGAAACTGACAAAAAACAATGACTATTGTTGTTGAGGACTTTCGTTCAAATACTGATAATATTTGTTTTGATAGTAGTTGAGACTAACATAAAAAACGCGGCCTCTACCTCTACCCCCTAAGAGCACCAGTCATCAACGAAATATTATTGTTCTTATATTTCGTTTAGTTGTAGGTCGAAGGTTCGAACCCAGACAGGCGCTTTACTTTTTGTAAATTATTTCATCACCTCTGCTCTCAAAACGGTGAAGGAAAACATCGTGAGGAAACCGGCATGTCTTAGAACCAAAAATTCGAAGACATCTCACATCTACCAACTCGCATAAGGCCCGCGTCCCACTCCCTCTCACAGAGAGGAAGCCTGTGTCCCAGCAGCGGGAACATGATAGGCTGATTATGCAGAGCATTTCAGTAAACATTATTTTTTGTTGAAACGATACGACATAAACATTTTCCTTTTGCTTGGCCATTGTCTATTATTCGTCGAAAGCTTTTGTAACAAGAGATTTAGTAAAAGGTATCGGGTATGTGAAAATAAAAGAAGAAAAAACATGATGCAAAGAAAGAACACAAGCTCAAAAAAAAACAAGTTGGGGAAAAATATACGTCACATCCACGCAAAACGGCCATCGCTCAGCATAATGCTGCGATCCTATGCGAGACAGAGCATCCGCGCTGCGATGATAAAAACATAACACTAATGAAATAGACAGATGTTTAAATTAAACTCAGATTTGCGTTACTTCCATATTTGGTACTTAGTAGGTAAGCTTTTTCCCATATAACAACCGAAATTCATAATTAAATAACTCTGTCCAGACGTGAGGATCCAAGACCCAGCGCTCAACTGTGACGCTTGTGACCTCTAGACCAACGAGATATCCGAAATGAATAAACGATACCGTAATTTATTCTTCTTATCATCAAAATCTCAATGAATTTTAAGGATATTGCTAATCCATTGCTTCATGTGTTCGAAAAATTTGTCTGCTCAACCACGTAAATAACGCAATGAATGTTATTGAATTGTAAAATTGAAAGCCACAGCTACTGTTAGTGATTACCCCGCAGGCCTTATTAAGTATTCACCTTGTTAAAGACTACATAGAGAGTTTAAACGTTTACAAGATAAAATAAAACAAGAGAAAACCCCCTTTGTTATCAAAAGGCCTCTAGTTGTTCAATTTTCTTGTCAAGCCTCATTAAAAAGGTCTTATGTACAATGTAAGACAATATTTAAACAAGGACTTATCCTTTCTGAAGTAAAGTCATTCTTCTCCCAGCTATTAGCTCCGTATCAAATAAAAGTAAATAATAACTAAGTTCAGTATAGAATAACCTTTGAGATACCGGTTTCGAAATGAAATATAACTGGATTGTGACATTGTTTTATAGTTTCAAATTTTCGCTTTGTAGCGGCGATGTTTAAGTGCACTCCTCTCTTGAAGCTTACAGTCTCTTAAAGTAAGATTTATTATTTACTCTGAGATATTTTGCAGTAGGATCTATCTACTTTGAAATTAATTATTATAGAAGAGAATTTATAAATGATCAATATCTGACCTTACCCCGCAACCCAGTAACCCTTGTTAAAAACAAGTCCTGAAGACAAACCAAAAGTTTGAATGTAAAATATTAAATATAAATAGCTAAGTTAAAATTCAAATGAATATATTATTACAAAGGTTAGTCAAAGCAATTTAAACAAAAAAAAACCTTTTATGTGAATTTTTAACGTCCTAAGTCTTTGAAAAGTGCCTACTCTCAGTTATTCTAGCAGAAACATTATCTTTAGTGTCTCATTCAATACGCAAGGAAAACGACGAAAAATTACAAAACAAAAACTTTAAAGCTTTCATCACAAGTATGTACTATCTTATCCGAATGGTTTTCATTACTACAGAGCACACTTCAGTATAATGAAGGAAATCAAAGGGAATAGAGTCGTTCAGCCGCGAAAAGAGACGGCATCCAGAAATGACAGACGTTTTAGATGATGCCATTCGACATTTTTGTTGTGAAGACAGAAGGGTGGATTGGGTCGCGAGCCTGATGGGGGATTTGTTGGGTCCTAGAAAAATAAACTCACGGCTTTTTGAAATGGGGTCGTCTGAGTGCACCAGTTTGGTAAAACAGTAGTACGTGCTACGTATTTGGCACTGAAACTAAGGGCCATATGACGCGAGCGATGACCGTACCGCTGTTACACCCTTCTAGTATTCTCATATTAGACAACACCGCAAAGCATCGTGTGGCTTATTCTTAAGACAATAAGACTGCGTATGATTTTAATCTGACTTCTCTGTTGTTTACGACACCACATTACGGTTTATAAAAATAGTATGGTCCATCATTTTCAACTACAGCACATAAAACAGCTTCTGAATCTACACAGAATCAACTAAATGGCATGTTCAGACAACAATTGAATTACCCCACGTGCTAGCACAGTTTCCCGTCCATGAGGCGAGCCTGTCAATACGACACGTAATTCCTGATGCGCTTAGAGCTAGGGTCGCTTTACACAGCACGATCTTTTATTCATTATGTATTACGTCACGAGATCGCGACGACATCCCTGAGGGTTTGTCAATTGTCTTGTTAGATCAGTTTTCCGTTCTTGGAGATTGGAGAATGGAGAAGTTTGGTCTGCTTTTGAGTTAGTTAATTTATTAATTTATATACACTTTATTGTACACCACAAAATGACATAACAAAAAAAAATATCATACTAAAAACATACAATGGGCGGCCTTATCGCTTTCTGCGATCTCTTCCAGGCAACCTTAATTAATGTATTAGGAGGCATGCGATCTATTCTCGATAGAGCTAGACGGGTTTTCTTTTGATATCACTTTGTTACATTAAACATTTACACTTACTTCTTCTTTTCTACTTCAAAAAGTTCTACATTTAAACTTACAAATATATAAACAAAAATAAGTACAAAACACCGTCTTATAATCCCTATAATTTCCGCCATTTTCTAGCTGTTAATCGGTCCTATCCGGTATGAAGCGGTTGGAACTGGTTAAGCGACGGCGTGGATATCAGGATAAATCCGGTTCTGCGGTGTATTCAACGGTCGCAAGGTAATAAACGTTAACCCTTTGTTGAATAGTAAATACGAATACGGTGTTTTATCCAGTTTATGTATGTGAGGGTTTTTTGCAAGGTATATTTTCTGTGTGATTGCGAGCGTTTCCTGTGTGAGTCGGAGATTCACTATTAATACTAAAGAAAAGTAAAGTGGAGGAAAAAGTAAACACTATAGAGGTTAGCTTGAATCAAGATACTCAGGCTTTTGCAGAGGCAGATTGGTGATTAAATGAGTATTTTTTAGACAACTAGGTTTTTTAAATTTACATTAAAAAAATATTACATTCAAATAATCTAATAATTTTATAGATATTCATAATGTTGGTCAAGATTTTAAAAAAGCAACACATTTAGTAGTGAAATTACAGTATCGATAAGTGAATAATTAATTATTTACATAGCATTTCGTATAATTTATGCCAAAATAAAATACGTTACAAGATGTTGAATATTAGCAAGGTTTCTTGCTGTCAGATAAAATCAGAAACTATTTCACTAATCATAATCACAGGACCGTTGGTATTCCCTCTTGTGATTACAGGCATGATACTGGCATCAGCTACTGTCAGCCGCTGTACGCCGATCACTCTCAGTCTACTATCAACAACACTTTCCATTGCGCAAGTCCCAACGTGATTACGTTCTCCAGAAAACTTACTCATTCCAGAAAGCATGAAGGAAGCATAGCATTTCCAATACTCATCACAGCTTTTTTCAAATGTACTGCAGCCTCCTGACGTAGGGTCAACCATTTTTTATTATTATTTGCAAAGTACCCTACAGTTCTATTCAGAAAAAAATGATGATTATGAACTAAAGATAAATGGGTATCAAAACAAGCTAAAAATTGTCGAAACCACAAAACATTGAGATAAAAATCAAATATAAAAACCTCGAACTTAAAAATGAGGTAGTGGAACAAAAACTAAATACAATGGAACAAAGCCAATTAACAACAACATTGATATTTGTTGGGTAGCCGAAACAGAAGACGTTGATAGTACATTGACATTTATTGAAAAAACTATGTTCTACGTTTAACCTAAAATCCGAATACGTCGTCAACACACACAGAAAAAAAGTAACCGACCTGAAGCCAAAGAAAAAGAGTCCCAATAGTGTAATCATCGTGACCATTAAGGAAGGGTTGCGGGATCCATGTCTGTAAGTCGCTAAGACGCACAATATTACTGGAAAAGACCTAGGTTGTGGTGAGGATAACAAAATATACCTCAGATAAAGTTTATCACCCACAACGTTACGTACCTACTTTAGGCAACGAAAACTTTTTTCACTGATAGGAACTAATATATCTCTGTTCTCTGATGTCTGTTTCCGTTGCACTTGTTTATTTCGTTAGCCAGTGTATTAAAGTTATTTTTGAATTCGAATTATATCTTCGTTCGAGTACCCACTACAGTGCCCACACTAAAAATGTGTCGGATCATGAAGAAGACCTGATGGTTCGCATCTCGGCCACCCCTGATCCGAAATTATATATAAATTCGTATAGTGTAAGAACGGACAAATATAAGTCACAAAGTACGAAAAGGGAAAAACTTTCAATACTCGATCCGAAAAGGATTTACAGGAGCTCGTCTCTGAATTAAAAAAATAATCAGGACATATAAAGCCCCATCACATTAACATTAAGTAGTTTCCCCTTACCAATCTAATTAACACCAAAAATTGATGACACGACACATATGATAACATTAATAAAAATACATACAAACCCTGGAATGAATACACAGACGAATGATCAGATATACGCAAATCAATAACAATGCTTCACGTAAATATCAGATCAATGTTGAAGAATTTCGCTTTACTCGAATACATTATCATGAACTGCCCTCTAACTATTCACCTGGTTATCATCACCGAGGCAAACATCTCCGACATGACTAAATCACTGTTCGAGCTTGTGGATTACGACATGAATACTCAGTTGCGTGATTCTAAGAAGGGAGGCGGAGTCATCGTATATGTGCACAAGAGCTTTTGTTTCACCAGACTACATTCGCGTACACATAATTTCGAGTGTATAACCGGCGAGCTAAAAACGGACTATGGTTCAACGATTGGTTTGTGTGCCGTGTATAGACCACCTGATATGAATAAAACGCTGTTCATCGAGGAGTTGCGTAGTCAAATGAATAAATTTCCACCAATAAACAATGTCGTTCTGTAGGCGACACGAATATCGATTTGAACAAAACGATTGGTTTGTGTGCCGTGTATAGACCACCTGATATGAATAAAACGCTGTTCATCGAGGAGTTGCGTAGTCAAATGAATAAATTTCCACCAATAAACAATGTCGTTTTGTAGGCGACATGAATATCGATTTGAACAAAACACTTCAATAACTGAACTCTCTGTCACCGAGGCAAACATCTCCGACATGACTAAATCACTGTTCGAGCTTGTGGATTACGACATGAATACTCAGTTGCGTGATTCTAAGAAGGGAGGCGGAGTCATCGTATATGTGCACAAGAGCTTTTGTTTCACCAGACTACATTCGCGTACACATAATTTCGAGTGTATAACCGGCGAGCTAAAAACGGACTATGGTTCAACGATTGGTTTGTGTGCCGTGTATATACCACCTGATATGAATAAACAGCTGTTCATCGAGGAGTTGCGTAGTCAAATGAATTAATTTCCACCAATAAACAATGTCGTTCTGTAGGCGACATGAATATCGATTTGAACAAAACACTTCAATAACTAAACTCTCTGTGAAATGGGCGGTGATTCCGGAATAAACCAGTTTCCTCGAATAGATAAGCGAGGTCAGCGTATAACAAAATCATCTATAGATCATATATTTACACGTAGTGTCGACTGTCGCGCCGTACGAACAGCTGTTATAAGAATGCGTTAACCAACCATTTCATAACCGCTTGCGCGCTAGTAGACAATAAATTTGTAAACAAAGCTATTCAATATAAAATTATAAGCAAATTAGATGACAGTAAGTTGCATAGTGAATTTAGTAATATTAACTGGAGCTTGGCCTTAGATTACGACAACCCTAAAGATATTTAATGTCTTATATTTGATAATATTTTGTTCTATTTATTTGAAAACTGTAAGTAGGTACGATGTAAAATTAAACTTGGGAAAAGGCAAATGTGTAACTGGAAAAGTAGCAGAGTAGATACAATTTGTGTAAAAAGAGATCAACTAATAGACATCTGGCTTAAAGATCAAAGAATCTGGCAAATAGGCTATTAAACAATGAATACAGAAATAAAACAAATAAGCATATTAATAATGTAGAAAATAAGTATTACAATACGTATATGTTATTATATTTATAATGCAGTACATACAATTTTTGATGTAATGGAACATTATAAACAATTTTCATGTTATTTAATAATTATAAGTTAGAATTTTTATTATAATTGCGTAGTTTTACATTTGTTTGCGCATGCAATGACGTTACCTTTATTTTATTCTGGTTAAAAAAGAAAAACTTTTATGGTTAAAGAAAAACATAATAAGTTCGTACAGTGGGCCGCACGTCATTGATAATATTTTGTCCTTAAGCTGGCCGTGGTGGCTCGACTTTCAAAAAAATAAGAAACCAGTTTAGTTATACTGGTTTCTTTACAATTGGCCGTGCCTTTTTTTTGGGTGATTGTATTGGACTCGTCAAAGCGAATCATATGACCCCAAACTCGAGGGGTTCCTGCCTCCTGGCTCCATCGTCAGATAGTTTTGTCATCCAAACTACATATACATACAAGGTTGCATTTTGGTACAACAATTAATTTCGAGGGCTGGAAGGTGAAAGTGACAAATTTCTTATTTTTTTTGTTGTTTTTGGGCACACCCTATCTTTCATACCAAATTTCAGCTTGCTAGGACTTCAGAAGTGCCCTGGAGCTTGTGATGAGTGAGTGAGTGAGTCAGTCAGTGTAAAAGTTAGACACATGAAACTTAGTGTTACAAATCTGAAAACTGTATTTTATCTTGAGAAATTGAGCTCTCTAGCATAATCCAGGCCTAAGTTATCAGGGTATGAAAATACGACAAAACGATTCGAGAAACTGGGTGGGATTGTTTTTTGTTTTTGGATTCGTCCTGGCCTACTACCCTGCCCCCAGATCTCAAGAACAAACTTGATATTGTAGAAAAACATGTTCATACGTTCCAACAGCAACTGTGAGTTTGTAATCACAATGTTATTTTAAGACCACAGTCTTCTGACTTATATCTGTTAGTAAAGAACTGAATTCAGTATTTTTTACAAAATTGTAGGCTTAGTAGTTATGGAGATTAGGTATGAAAATTTACCATACCAGTCAATTTTCATATATTTTATTAACTAGTGTCAAAACTGTTCATTTAAATTTTTTGTAAAAGTATATTTAAGACAAAAACAAGCCCATTCGTTTGATATAAATTTAAAAAAATATGTCACATGGTACAGTTTGCAAAACTTTTGTTTTTAATTTTCTAGTTTTAACCCCAAATTGTGACACCCATATTCAAAAATCGTTTATTTACGTTACACGACCGTGTTTGGGTCACAGAAATTCATATGTGTGACAAATTGGCTGTGACACACGGACAGTCAGACAGACACACGAGTGATCCGATAAGGGTTCCGTTTTTCATTTGGACGTACGGAACCCTAAAAACGATGATACAGTAAATCGGTCAGAATGACTTTGTCTAAATAATTCACACAGTGCAAGACAAATAACGTTCACGTATTTTTTTTAATCCGGACAAATCAACAGTTTCGCGTGAGAGAATTGAAATTTTTTGGTCTGTCTTTCATAGAACTCTGATAACTTTTTATTAAAATTTTGTTGAGAAATAAATAGAACGTGTATTATGTGTAAAAGTGACCCAGTTTTACACAAATTACACGTTTTATTTATTTCTGTTTTTGACGCCTGTATGTTGTTATAACATTTAAAGCTAAATTCTACAATCTGCCGTTTCATTTTAAGCCGTGTTACATAACTCCTAATCGTTGACCTACATTAATAAATGTAAAACATTTATGTAATTTTACGTGTAAAAGTTCAGTAATTATGAAAAATCTCTACACCAGCTGCTATGCTGCATAAATTACATGTATTAAATGCAAATTAAGTACTTTCATACGATCTCGCACACAATAAGGTACAGATGCGGACTTAATGCCTTAGACATTCTCTACCAGTCAACCGACGGTGATGAAGAGAAGAGAGAAAGATGGCTGGTGATCTGTTTAAGATAGAAATGATACAAAAATTGTTTAAGAAAGAAAGCTACAATATAGCTGCAAAGTTCTTTAAAAAAGTAAAAAAAGAATCAATATTTTATTGAGGAATGGCCCGTCCAAATGAAGTTATTAAAGATTTTTGCACGAACGCGCACCTTTATCGTGGTTTATTGCGATGACCACAGATAATAATGATGAATGAATGTCCTGAAAATCGAGAACATGCGTCTTGGTCCAACCCATTCCCCATAAAACTAGGTTATTGGACAGAACCATAACATCGGGTAAAGATGAAGTATGCCTAACATGAACTTTTAATACCTTCGAATTTAAGTAATTATAAAAATTAGAAAACGTGTTTATTTATTCATTGTATTGTCTCTTCTTCCCAAATAAAGCAATCACAGGAAGATACAAATGAAAGAAATTAATCAACACTGTTTCTCGCTGTCTTCCTTGATAAAATCTTTTCACTAATCATAATCACAGGACCGTGGTATTCCCTCTTGTGCTAATAGGCATGATACTGGCATCGGCTACTCTCAGCCGCTTACGCCGATCACTCTCAGTCTACTATCAAAAACACTTTCCATTGCACAAGTCCAAACGTGATTACTCGCTCCAGAAAATATGCAGGAAGCAAAACATTTCCAATACCCATCACTGCCTTTTTCAAATTCACTCCAGCTTTCTGACGAAGGGTTAATCATTTCTGCTCCAATTATTCTGAAGTTGGTTGTATTAACAACGGGAATAAAGTCTTGTATATATTTCATCAGGTCACCAAGCTTCGTCAGACAAATACCCAGAACTAATCTCTGGAGGATCCATTGTCTCCTTAGCTCCTTAGCGCAACTTCACCCCTAGATGTTGGACGTAAATTGACAATTTCGTTGAACAAACCCAATTTTCCCATCATTGACACGAACACATATTCACCAACGTCATGATTTAGCCTATAAGCACAACAAACCAAAATGAAGTTTGCGTGTTCTGAAAACGACATCGTCTTCATAATTTTGATCAATCTAAATCAGCTTTTATTCTATCACAATTTTTACAACTTTTCACCTGTACCGCTGCCTTTTGCTTCTCCCCGTCTGAGCTAGAACGTTTCGTTCCGAAACTTTATAACAAAAATTTAGAGTATTAAAGTTAAGTCTGTTCAGAAATTATATAAAACCAACAAAATTATTAAATAACCCACATTTATATTACTTTTTTCTGATGGAGATAGACTGATAACAATCTTTATGTCGTATTTATTAAAATATACAATCAAAATATGTTCATCCTCACCTTCCGCCTGACACAGGTCCTCACCGGTTGTTTCGTGAGGTCCTGTTTCGCGTAAGGCGTAAAGAAACGCCCGGGTGTCACCATTGTGTGGATCGCCCGGAGGGCACGGTGTAGGTCTGCCCAGCTTGGGTAGAGCATCGGCGTGTCCTCGCGGAGGCGATCGGCGGCGGCGATCTCTCGCGTCCGGCCTTGTCCAGGCTATGGTACGGAGCGAGAGGGAATGGAAAGCCGTCACCTCCTTCTGCGAAGCAGTAATGCTCGCGAAGGAGGAGGCGGAGCGCAAAATCTTGCGCCGGCTTCTGGGGGCGTGAGGGCGCAAAACCTTGCGCCCTCACGTCCCCAGAAGCCGCCGCAGGAGACGCCCTGGGCGTCGAGAGTCGCCTGCAGATTCCCGGCCACCGTAGGCGCGGGCTTGCGGACGGCGAGCGGCGGCGGGTAGCTCGCCGTCCGGTAAGGACCAGGCTCGGGTCGACGGCGCATCGTGTTCCACGCGCGCCTCAAAGAGATGTCAGCAGAAAAACGGGGTACGATAGGGCCGACGCCTCAAATTCGAAAGAGTAACCGTGGCCCTGGCACATACAACTGAAGGAATACGGGTGGGTTTTAGTAAGTAAAAGTCTGACACGAAGACACGGAAATAATATCACACAGTGTTCCAACTTCATACAAACGGACAAAGCGCGAGCTATGCCTACGCGCCTCGCTCAAGGCACGCGCGCGGCATGCAGACAGTCTGGACTGTGGCGTTGTAACGAACGGGCGGTGTTGTTTTTTTAACAATAACTGCGCGATTTTTTCACTAAAACTAAGTTCAAGTACATATTTAATATGACGAGTATGATATACTGTGCTGTTTATGGTTGCATGAATCCGTCAATAACGCATCCAGACATAACTTTTTTTATATTACTGTAAACTCTGAAAGGTAAGACTATAAAATAATTTTACTTACTAGTGGGTAGGTACATAAAGTGTGTCTTTTTAATGGATAAGTATTGCCTTTTATCTCCCGAAACTAAAGATGTCTGGATTAATAAATAAAGTGAATGGAGTAAAGAAAAGTGATTGACATGAGTGAAAAAGGCGGTTCATGAATCAGGAAACGGTAGGTACGCTTTTGTTAAAACCTCAGGCATGTGTGTTTTGTTTTGTTAGTTTGTATTATTCAAAGTAAAGACAAAGACAAAGTAAAGACTTTATTATTAATAATAGTTGTTTATTGTACTGTGTGTATGAATAATACTAGAAACAATAATTTGACCGTCTGCCTCACACTAGATAGTTGAAATTTTGTCAGATTAAGTATTTCTGCTGCTGCTATATCAACATATACTACTAGAAACCGTTTTTTTCTCGGTATTAATAACAACAACAATAGCTAGACTAATGAAATATTCACAGGATATTTAAATGTTTGAGAGGGTTGTGATTTTAAAACATTCGTAGCCAGCTGTTCAGCTTGGCATTGGTGACCAAAGAATTTTTGTTTTGAGTTGTTGCGAGTTGTGGGTACCTAATTTATAGAGACGTTAATAAACTGAGATAAAAAGTTATTAAAATTATTCGTCAGCTGTTTTTTGCATTTTAGTTGAGTAGGTAGGTGTTGTTGTTTGTAAGGATTGGAGTCCATGTTTCCCAAAAAAAAAAATAATTAAGCTTTATACATATAAGAATGCGGATTTTTTATACTTTAAAATTTAATAATAAAGCATTTCGTACGTCTCAGTCGAGGCGCAAATATTTTTCGGTCGCAAATTTATAAGAACGATTTGTTATTCAAACATAAACATGGTTTTTTAATTAAATCAAACTATCAAAAACATCACGCATTTTTATTGAACACTTCCTATAAAATTCACAAAGTATTTTATTTGATTATATACAAAAGTATATTTACAATCACAAAACTAAATTGAAACACAAAGTAGGCAAATGTAATCGAAATGCTGGAGGCGGGCAGCCCTATCGCATGTTTACGTACCGCGCGGCTGTAGGCATTTATTTTAAAGATACGGCCGAGTTACAATACTGTATGATATTATTACCGTGACCCAGAGCTGGAGAAGTCATTAGATGATTTCCAACCCAAAAAAAAGCAACAATAAAATAATAGTCTCCTTAGGTTTTTACTCATCCACTGCATATTTTTAGAACGTACGTTTATTTTTATTGCCCTTGATATATTCTAAATCAGGGAGTAGGCGTGGCTTAGATGACTTCGAGTGAAGCCTCAGTGCATAACATTTAAAAAAGAATACGGTTTAAATCCAAACGGTTTAAAACGTTTAAAATCCATTTACATCTATTTATACACTTGACACAAGTCCCGTCGCTTAAGTCCGTGAATGGGGGCTAATTTTATAACCATCTCGTGATGAGTTATCTATAACTAATATTATTATATTCATCAGTGCGAAAGGCCCTCATGTTTGAAAACCCGTAACTTTAAGGCCATCACCACACAATTATCAGCAACAGTAAGTAAGTTGGTCTCGAAACAGTAGCTTAGACAAACACGGTGTGAATGAGTGCGTTTTGGGTACTGCGTAGTGACTGAGTTTGTGTCCGTGTGTGCGTGTGCAAATGAGCTGTTGACACAAATGGTTTGTCTACGTAAGTTTAGAAAATTACTGTTCTAGTTTACAGTTTCTCGTATTTGCTTATCTTTGAGCTCAATTTCCGCAGGGCGAGGGATCGCACAACGGTTAATAATTTGGACTCAGTTGACTTTGTCTTTATTACTTGATTGATTTCCTTTTTTCAATTAATTAGGACCTTCAAAGTTAGGTTACAAACATTAGTAACCATTATTTTATGTACATAAAGTCACACATTCTTCCCATGATGGTAGGCAGAACTATAGAACCCGACCTGCTGCGATCCTTACATACCCATTTTGCCTCTTTTACGTTCATATATCTGGTCATACACGCACGCCGATTGCGAGTACTGCGCACCTGAACTTTCTGAAGAATATTATCAATAAGGTCACTATAATTATGTTCTCCTAGGACGTCCCTACATGCATTTCCACTGATATATGCATTGTATACCTTGATTATTTTACCTTCTAAAACATAAGTTCATGATGTTTTACAACAGCACAAAAGTCTCGTCACATACTGGCAGACAACGAGCATTGATCGTTTGTTCATGGTTGATTTTATGGTAATAGAAATGCCTGCAACTTCAACAATGTCCCACGACCCCTGTTACGTTGCAAACACCCATTAGCACAATGCTTTGCATGTGTTAAATTCACTTTGCAGTTTCACGCAAAAATATAATTCGGAGCAGCGGTGGCCCTGTGGTATCGGCCCCGACTAACGAGTTGTAGATCCTAGGTTCGAATCCAGTCCTGTCACGGAGAGGAGGCCTGAGTCCCAGGAGTCGTAACATTATAGGCTGATTATGATGTTGCAATGTACCTGCTCTGTTATCTCTCCACCAATCATGGTGGACTAAGGCAATAAGTCTGCCTTTTGCAATTCATATTTAATAATTCATTAAACAAGCAAGTTATTTGTTTCCTTAGTGTGCGTATTTTTTTGGTACTGTTATTTAGTTATGCATTTGCATGAGTTTTTTTCCAGGTCTAATAATATACCATAGATTTAAGAGAAGAGGGTTATTTGGTTTTTCTACCTGGAACTTCTCAGCAGCCTTAAGTTGATGGCAATAGGCTTGCCCCTTGGCAATAGGTATTACATGTGACCTAAGTATAACCGGCGAAAAGTGGGTGTAGTATAGGTACACCTCTGCACGAGCCTTAGGGGAAAGAAGGCGTGATGTTATGTGTCATGAATTTCGAAAATTCACTAAGTACATATGTTTCGTTAACTTTTAAGTAAACAAAGCGACTAAGTGCCGATTTCACCAATGAAACTGAACGCGATCAGCACATAAACTACGTTGAAAGGCTGTCAATGTCATTATTTTCCATGGAATATTGAAACTTACAGCTCTTGAACGCGTTTTAGATGTGCTAAATGCATTCAGTTTTATTGGTGAAATCGGCACTTAGACCCACTGCAGACTGCCAAATCAACCTAGATAAGTGATTCTATGTCTCAATGATAGCGTGTTACATAGTCAAAGAGACGACTCTGTGATAAAGAAAGAATAAAAGTAAACATTTAAACAATACTTCCCGTTTTAATCCGAAGGTGGAACATGAGCTGTTCGTGATTACCGCTAACTGTGGGCAACCAAACACTGTGTTTTACGATGAATATTTGCAGGAGAAAAAACTGTCTTGAGTATTAATGCAGTTATTTTACAGTTATGTTACTGCAGCTTAATTACACTTGAAAATAATTAACCCTTATTTGAAAATACGTCACTTGGCAGTATTTTTATTTATACTTTTACCTTCATCTACCCCCTGTAACAGCTGTTGACTTTAACCGTTTGAAGCCTTAATACCTTGAAAATCCGTTGTAAATTTAAGCTCCAACTCCTGTGACGCTAACGGTTCATCACCGGCAAAGTTTCAGTAATCTTTTTTTTAAAACCTGTACTTCCTCCCTTAATAGTGTCGAAGTTTCTAAACATAATCCGGCAAGCAATTAAAACTTAAAACGAATGTTTTTATTTCACATATGAACTTCCAATCAGGTGCTATAGCGCTCACACGTCTCATGAGAACTATCCAATTAGAATCACTGCTTTTACTGAATGATATGTATAATTAAGGTCAGGTTGTTTATTACAGATGGTTTTCGTATTTAATGTCGGTTATTTTAGTACTACGTTTGATCTGTTCATACTCTTATTATATCATACTCTTTTAGGGTTCCGTAGCCAAATGCCAAAAACGGGACTCTTATGATTTAGTCTTGTCCGTCTGTCCGTCCGTATGACATAAAGCCTGTTTACTCGGAGACTATTAACCAGACTATGTACCGCTAAATATTGGAGTAGTGAAATAATGAAATCAACTCATGTAGCTGAGATGAAAAAAAATGTTTTATGTACATAAGCGCGTTGGGTGTTGTTGGATCCCATTGTGAAAAAGATGATGATGTTAAGATAAGATATGATATTTATTTTTGAAAATATGGGTACAAAACACGGTGACATAAAAATATAATTAGCAACAGCCGTATTTAATCAGAAGGCATGCAAAATAACGTTTTGTGTGTTTTAAGTGGTTATTTTATTTAAGTCCACAGTTTGTGAGCTATTTGATGCTTCTGGTAACAACCGCAGACTTAAACAAACAAACTTTGTTTTGCTGTCGATAAAATTTACAAAGTGCATGCATAAATATTCATACCGACAAAGGAACCCTTCACTGCACATGGACCGACACCCACTTATCCGGTTTTTACGGGAATTTGTTAATAAATAGGACAGTCCTTTTCATGAGAAAATGTTACGGCCTAAACACACTGACAATACCCTGAGTGGTTTGCCAATGTTTAGCATGTGTGTGTGTGTGTGACCTTATACCGGCATACTACACATTTCCGCTTTAGACAAAGCCCGCCCGCAAAGTATGCCGGTTATTTTACCGAGACCCATGTCTTTCCTACCGGTACACAGAAATGCTAAGTGGCTTATAGGGGTTTGCTGGAAGTTATTCTTCAGAAGTCCTCTTAAACTATTTAACTAATTCTAAAAAAAATATGTAAAGTTCTGCCTCGTTGCTTCTCTCGTGACCGCAACCGTGACTGCTGAGCGTGGGATCCACGGTATAATTACTAGGTCGGGCAAAGTATTATTGGGTTCTTACATTAGGAGTTTCTCAGTAACAGCCCGGATTTTGGAAGTTGGCGGCGTGATACCCCTGCGCCTCGGAAAGCATGGTCAGCCGTTGGTCTTGATCTCTCACCGGTCTTGTCGGATTGCGATTCCATCGGACTATGAGAGTGAGGCAAGAGAGAGTGCACCTGTGTCTGCGCACACACTTATGCACTATAATATCTCCCGCATAGATGGCTAGTCTCCGCTAAGATTGACCGCCATGGCCGAAATTCGGTCTGAAGGACACATACTCAAACCCAAAGCATTTATTTCAATTAAACCATTTACAGGCACTTTTGAACTGTCAAAGAGTCGGTCAGTTAGTCTGAGAGTTGAAGATAGTTGCTTATTCCAAAACGTAGATCTCTATGGAGAAGAACGGGGACAAAAAACTCCAAGGACACTTTTTAAATCAAGATATTACAAAATCCTGGGTGCATTATTGTTGTTGCATCTATAAGTGAAAGCAATGTAAAAAAATAAAATTAAGAACCAATTAAAAAAAAACATTGTGACTTCAAGTGGCTGTGCATTAAGCCAAGCATTTTTATCCACAATATATCTAATCATCTACCTTATAGTTTATTGTATATCTTTTAATTGTTAAATATTTTCTTTAGTAAATTATAAGATACTATCTAACACTAAAAGATTTACATAATGTATAAATGTAAAAGGGGGGAAAGAGCTTATAGGGCATCAAAAAGTTCGTCCGCATCTCTGTTAACGGGACAAGTGCCCAAAAGGCTGGCAGCTTAGCCAGGTGGGATGGCAATGCTGATTCTTTGGGCAAAAAACTGGCCAGCCCTCTGGTCACGAGAAGAGTCGACCAACCGTTTTGCGATGTCCCGAAATAGCCGATGAGCACTCTGACCCCAAGGTCCTAGTGTTTCGACCCCAAACGGTTCAAACATATAGCTTCCAATAAGGTAGCAGCCTGCAGCAGCTGCCCCTGCACAGCCCGCCGTGCTAGGAAGATGGGATGGCGCGAGGGATGGTGTCGACACAGGTTGCATCCCACACCAAATTCCTACCCAACTTCCAAGGCGTTATGGTCATTCCATCTGGCTTCTTCCCATCGTCACTTGCGATGACAAGAGCCCGACGGATGATGTCATTAATGCTGGCGTGCCTTGCCATCTGTCAAGCGCTCTTGCCGCAGGATAGGCCATGGTGTCCGAGCAAGTTGACAGCTTTAATGCATTGACAGCGATGTAGACCGCCCAGACGCAAACAAGTAGCGAGCCGGAATGTGGAGTCAGCATAGTGCCTATGTTGGGTGACGGTAGCGCCTGAAGCCAAAGGCCCGACTCCCATTCACCCACAGCTAGCAGGCGGGCACCCTCGGCAGTATTGGTGGACGTATTAATGAGATTATTCCGTACAGAAACGTAACTACTTTTTTCCAACGTATTATATGATAGTTAACATAATGTGCGTTTAATGCATGTTTTAAATTTCTTCACAATTAGTTTTAGAATTTCGAGCGGTATTTTATTAAAACATTTTACACAGTACGCTATAAAAGAAGTGTGTACTTTAGAAAATCTTAAAGAAAGTAGGACAACCAGATTTAAATTGTTCCTATTTCTAATGATAAAATGATGCCTGTCACTTATCTTAGAAAAAAGACGTAGATTGTTTCGAACACAGATAGTATAGAATTGATTTTTTAGACGGGGTAGTTAGGATAGGTTAGGGTACCCGCACTGGACCCGCGTGCTGGATTACGGCCTACTCCTGTGTCCCAGCAGTGGGAACATGAAAGCCCGTCCCTACAGCAAAATACCGTGAGACATGATGCAACGGCATAAGCGGCCGAACTTAGCCGCTCTGCAAGTGATGTTAAGTGAGGACCCCAATGTAGCTGTGGGTCAAGCGTGATCCCTAGGAAAACCGTTTTCTCGATGAATTCTAGTATCTCCTTATTCAATACAATGCGACATTTACTGCTAATAATCTTCGGCAACGCGAATCGCGCGCGCTTTTAGTTTTCTTCTCTTTAATACCAAAAATTATTTATAGTAAATCAATATTTTTATGGACCTTCAGCATAGCGTTATTTACCTCATCGAGCTTCTGTGCAGGTCTGTTTATTTAAAAATCAGTTATGTGTCATCAGCAAATGAAAAACCGACCACAAATAGTGGATTTGTGGTCGGTTTTTCAGTTAATGAGGTAAATCATTTATACTTCACTACTGAATCGATTTCAGTTACTTTTAATATAGGTTAGGATTCGATTTCGTCGATTGAGGTTATAAATTTTATCCCAATGTGTTCAGCCGATTTTGCGCCAATCCGGAACATACATCCAGACAAAAAGTCAAACGGATAAAAATTCTGAAAACTTTATTTTCTGCATCAGACTCGTTCCCACACCTCGTAGCAATAACTGTTTTCAGAAATATTCAATGTACAGTTTTGCGGCAATCCGGAACATACATCCAAAGAAACAGTCAAATGGATAAAAATTCTTAAAACTTTATTTTCTGCATCAGACTCGTTCCCATACCTCGTAGCAATGACTGTTTTCAGAAATATTCAATGTACAGTTTTGCGCCAATCCGGAACATACATCCAAAGAAACAGTCAAATGAATAAAAATTCTTAAAACTTTATTTTCTGCATCAGACTTGTTCCCACACCTCGTAGCAATAACTGTTTTCAGAAATATTCAATGTACAGTTTTGCGCCAATACGGAACATACATCCAAAGAAACAGTCAAATGGATAAAAATTCTTAAAACTTTATTTTCTGCATCAGACACGTTCCCACACCTCGTAGCAATGACTGTTTTCAGAAATATTCAATGTACAGTTTTGCGCCAATCCGGAACATACATCCAAAGAAACAGTCAAATGGATAAAAATTCTTAAAACGTAATTTTCTGCATCAGACTCGTTCCCACACCTCGTAGCAATAACTGGTTTCAAAAATATTCAATGTACAGTTTTGACTTCGTTACTACTTTATTATTATATGTGTAGATAAACGACGTAGCGTTGGAACGCCTCCTACAAGGTGGACCGAAGACCTTGCGAAGGCCGCAGGAATCCGATGGATGTAGAAACTCATTCAGTCGAAGTGGCGGTGCTTGGGGGAGGCATATGTCCAGCAGTGTACATCTTTCGGCTGAGATGACGATGATGTATAGAAGATGGACGGCGTATGTGAAAACAGTTATATGAATGCGGATGTGATATGTAGGCGACAAGTGAAACAACCGTTCGTAGTAATGACTGGTTTATTACTGGCTTAGATGGGTGTGCGATCGGAGCGCGCAGTTTGTGAGTACGCAATTAGGTACATATACATCATTCCTCCACACTAATTTAGAAACCTGGGAATAAATAAAACATAACTTAATACTATAATTATAGCCCTGCTAATTTCCTATAATAAACTGGTTTCCTAGGACGTAACTGGCGTGTCAGTGACGGAATTGCAGGCGCTTCAGTTTCATCAGCAACTTGCACCGGTGCTACTGATAGTGACCCCGTAGACTGCGCTCTTGCAGCAGTCCCTCGCTCACAACCCTCATCCTCACAGACATTCCACTCCTTTCTATCCGCCTGATTATTAGCTACCTCCTCTGTACGAGGCGGTGTGGACTGTTCCGGTGGAATCACAAAGGTTTCTGGCAGGGACATTGGTCTAAAAGTATTGGCTTCATTTACAGGGGCGTTATTTTTTAGTAATTGATCCACGTGTCTTATACATGAAACGTTATAATCTTTAATAAATACTTTGAACATTCTTATTCCTATTCTTTTTTCAATTACTCCCCTTTCCCAACTTTCATTCCTTGCACTGTACCACCGGGCCCAGATTTGATCACCTATCTCAAATTTTCTTCGATTTATAGCTTTTGATTTATGATGTTTATTCGATTTTTCTGATGGCAATATCAAATCCAAACGCGACCGTAAGTTTCTCCCAAACATTAATTTCGCAGGCGTGTCACATGTGGTACAATGCACGGTGTTTCTGTAATCGAACAAATAACCTAATAATTTCTCATGAACAATGTTTTGAGTTAAGATTCTTTAATTACGCATTTAAGCATTTTTTTACATATTCTGACAGAATTCTCTGCTTGCCCGTTACTACATGGGTGATAAATCGGTGATGTCATATACTTTATACCATTGTTGGAACAAAATTCATTAAATTCCGCCGAGTTGATTTTAACATCGTTATCAGACACTAATACATTTGGAATTCCAAATGTCGAAAAAACAAACTTTCATTTTGAAATTAATGCCTGAGTCGCGGTTCCATTATTCATGTCTAAACACTCTCACCATTTACTATACGCGTCAAAGCGAGATACACTCGCTGCCCTATAGACATATAATCAATGTGTAATTCGGTGCCAGGGACCCGGCGGGCGCGGCCAGGGCCCGGGGGCTCGCGCTGGGGCGCGGGGCGCACGCTGATGCACGTTTCGCAGGCACCTATGAAACGTTGAATGTCTTGGTCTATCCCAGGCCACCACATTCTACTACTCGTGTTACTTTTCATCCTTATTATTCCGAGATGAGTACTATGTAGTTCGCCTAGCATACGTTCTCTTAGTTCTACCGGAATGACGACCTTATACCCGCGTAATGAGCATCCGTTTTCGTACTGTAAGTCCGTTCGACACAGAAAATATGGCAATATAGATCTACACTTAATCTTACGCGGAGCAGAATGCATCAAATTCGTCGTCACTACTAGACTTAGTTTCCTCTATCGAAGCTCGTGAGAAGTAATCTGCCACTGGGTTATTTTCGCTAGACGTATATTGAACTTCGTAGTTATAGGCAAATAATTTAATTGCATACCTTTGAAGACGCAAAGCTGTCGTTACTGATATACCTGTTTTAATATTAAAAATAGAAACTAACGGTCTGTGATCATAACATAGAATGTATATTAAATTTAATAACTTTTGAAAAGTACGAGTTGAATTGAAGTAGTAAGTTATTTAAAGAACGGGAATTGCATAGGTTGGAATGCCAACATTTCGGTGCCAACATTTTATAAAAAAATTGTACAATTATCGAAAACAATGATATCGATACCCACGACGAAAAATGTGTAAATTTTCGCAGCCGCTGGCTTAAGCACCCTCTAAAACCATGAAAAAATTGACCCATGATGAAAAAATTTAAAACTACCGCAGTTTTATTTTATATTTTCATTTTGACTCCACTATTGGCTTAAGGACCCTCGAAAACCATCTCTCTCTCTCTCTCTCTCTCTATCTGCTCTTTCTCTATGTTTCCCTCTAATAAAAATTCACATAACGCTCTTTCGTCGTGTAACGGTATTTTTTTTTATTAAATGTTATTCCTACTTCAAGCTGCGTTCAAAATATTCGTTAAAAAAAACTACCTAAATCGTTATTGGACAGGTTAGAATATGAATACTTAGGTATTTTTTTACAATTGATCAATCTATAAAAGAGATTTATGTTATAAGAAATTAGTACCTGTCAGATAGAAAGAAATTCGTCATGATTTTGTAATAATTTCTTATCTACGAATGTATGTCAGTATTTAGTCATATGTGTTATGTTAGTAATTAAGTAGACAATATTTAGGCACGTCTATATTTTTTTACTCCTGTTACCCCTAACCTAGAAGCGATATTTTGTGGCGAGAAGCGAGTAGAGCTAGCGACTAAAAAACAAGTTTGCGAGCAACTAGCAGCAAGTGCGCGACGGCAACGAGCGATTACTTGCTAGTATGCGTATGTATCAAGTGTGAGTTTCTCAGCGAGTGTTCTGCCCGCCAAGCGAGCGTTGGTGAGCGAATACTCTCTTTGATAGCTTGTCGCTGCGACAAACGAGTACTTGCCGGAGGTGTGAACAGTCAGCGTTCAACATTTAATCCATGTATCTGTTTAACTTACACTGTGGCGGCATCTTCGGAGGGGAGCGATGTGACGGCATCTACACCGCCACATGCGAACAACGCATCACACAAATCCTGCATCGCCCAATCAAAGTTTACTGCGCAGCTAGCATATATACAACTTCCCGACAACAATCATCGGGCAGTTGCCCACCAGATACGACATCCATCTGGTCAGAGGATCCTCCCTTTTCCAAGAGTATGAGTGAACTTTACACCCTGTTCCTCATATCTCTTCACCGGTGACCCCGACGTGATCTGCATATCCCTAAACTGGTGTCCCCGAGTATGAACGTCAGCGCAGCCTTCGTGCAACTACTTCAGCGTGACGTCATCATCATCACTCCCGCAAGTCACACAGCCAGCCTCATCAGCAACCTTGGCACAGCACACTGCACATTCGTCCGGTCAACAAGCAGAGCGCTTAATCCCTCTCCTGGTCGACACGAGCAGTTAGCCACCCCGACTCACTGGGGCATCTTTGCAGACAGTTCTAACTCAGCGCGAACTATGCGACACCCGGTTCCAACCCACTGGAACCCAACTGGCATTGGCAAGCATCGCAAGATACAAGACTTAGTCCACTATCGACCTCCGGTCTCCGGAGGGGAGTGATGTGGCGGCATCTACACCGCCACATCACACCGCAATCATAGTTTATCGCGCAGCTAGCATATATACAACTTCCCGACTACAAGCATCGGGCAGTTGCCCACCAGATACGACATCCATCTGGTCGGAGGATCCTCCCTTTTCTGAGAGTATGAGTGAACTTTACACCCTGTTCCTCATATCCCTAAACACGCTACACACCTTTTGTACGTTTTCTGAGCGAGAAAATCGTTGACAGCTAGTCGCTGCCTTGTCGGGGTAGGACAGGTGCCTCATGGTGGCGGAATGGCGGGACAGGCTTTCATGCCCTACCGCCGGCCTCGTCACCATCGAGGCGGTCCGGCCAGTGCTCGACCTCTGGCTCGGGAGGAGGCACGGCTCCCTGTCGTTTCGGGCGACGCAGGTGCTCTCGGGGCATGGCTGCTTCGGGAAGTACCTGTGTCGCATAAACAGGGAGCCGGACGCTCGGTGTCACCACTGCGTCGACTGCCGGGAGGACATGGCGTGGCATACGCTGGCAGAGTGTGCCGCATGGGAGGAGCCGCGCCGTGCCCTCATCTCAGAAGTAGGCAGTGACTTGTCGCTGCCGACCGTAGTGAGTTCGATGGTCGGCAGCGCCGAGTCCTGGGACGCGGTGGTTTCCTTCTGCGAAACAGTCATCTCGCAGAAGGAGGCTGCGGAAAGGGAGAGAGAGATCTCGTCCACTCTCCCGATCCGCAGCAGGCGCACCGGGCGCAGGCGGAGGGCGGACAATGCCCTCTTCCAGCCCCCCTAAATGGGTTCAGGGGCGACGGATTCGGGGACATCCGTCGCCCCCCAACATCAGGACCCGAGTAGGCGGCGCGCATAGTGTTCCGTGCGCGCCGCTCACAGACGTTGCGGGGGGAGTACACCTCGCTCCCCCCGCCCGAGACGGGGCCCGCGCAAGCGGGCCGGCACCAGCCGGGTATGCGGACGAATTATGTGTTCCCGCGACCCCGGCGTAGGTGTGAGATGGAACACCGGGGTGGTTTTTAGTCAGTAAGAGTCTGACAGACCCCTCCGCCCGCCCCAGGGCGGAGGACATCCATGAGGATTTTCCACCCCGGGAACAAAAAAAAAAAAAAAAAGGACAGGTGCCTCAAGGAGGTTATAATTTTTTCATTTGCCAGTTTAGCTATAAATAAATAAATAAAACATTTATTTATTTATTTAACCTGCAGTGGCCTATCTATGTTGGGGTCAGCTTGCAGTCTGACCAAATGCAGCGAATACCAGTATTTTACATGAAGCGGCTGCCTATCTGACCTCCACAACCCAGATACTACGTAATACGCCCTTGGTAAGACTGGTTGTCAGACTTTCGGGCTTCTAACGACCCGTACAGACTGTCAAAAAACCGAGAATGACAGCCGGGTCCAACGGCTTAATGCGCTCTCCGAGACACGGGGGGTCTCGGTATGTAAAGATTGTCAACCCATCTACGGACCCGCCGCGGTAAGCGTAGCTCCACCTAATTAACTTAGCCATGAGCCCCTCAGTGCTGTGGCCTATATGCATATATTATGTTGGTACGAGGGCTAATGCCCAGACGCACATTTAAGATGCAGGCAATTTTAATGTACCTTTAAAATAATGCCACTGTCTTTGCATGAAATCGAAATGGTGGCACTCAGGCTCGACTCCAAACAGTTGATTCAGTAGCCATTGTTGCAATCTATTTTATTACTGTTTGATGCCTAGTATTAATACGTTTGCGATAGCGGGATAATTCATCGATCGCCACCGCGAAAGCAGCCAATGGAGTGTTAGGTTGTGTCGCATGCAGTGCATATGATATGCATAATAGCTTTATTAGGGAAAACACGGTGCGTTTTAAAGTGTAGGAATACTTGCACAGGCTACGTTCTTCTTTAAAGAAAACCGAATTTATTGTAAAAACTTCTCTTATGAAGCTGCCTGCTACTTTCACTACAGAAAATGGAGCAACTTACAGTAAAAATAAACAATATTGGAAAGGTGTTTTTCCACTTAGCTAGGTACTAGTAGTAAAACTTACTAAGCTACATGAATTATTGTAAATATCACAATACAAGTTGACAATCGGCGACCAAATTGCCATTTAATATTGTATATATATCAAAACACGCAAAGCATTCCATTCACTCGCTACTCAATGTCCAGCATTGTAATTTAGAAATTAATGGAAACCGCACTATGTGGCGGAGAAACTGAAAGAGTTATTAACGCTAAAATTCGCCGTCCGAAACAAATTGATTTTGTTTTGGTGTCCAGCGTTATTAGTAAGAATCAATTTACACGGAAGTGGGTCGCTGTAGTATTTGTTATTATTCCCTCGGTCGAAATATGTTATCATATTCTTGTTTTGCGGGGGTTGTCTTATAGGAGATAATTAGAAATAGATACGCGTACCTACTTTGTGAGAAAAGATCTTTGTTACTTTCCACCTCATTCTCAAACCAGACTGCGGTCGATCGGCGTCTATCTTTGGCGTGACCATTCGGTCAATCCGGTACCGTACATGGCAGCTGAAATACTGTCGATCGACTTTGAATGTTTTCATTTGCCGACGAGAAATGAAAGGGTAACGATCCTCCGTAAAGAAATAAAATAAAATATCCGTAACGTTTTTTCTTTGTGTCATGCCTTACCGCAGAGGTAAGGAATGACACAAAGAAAAAACGTAAAAAGAAAACGTTGATATACATCATCAAATCATCCATCTAAATATTTTATTTCACATAAACCCATATGGGCACTTATAAAACTAATAGGTATAGGAGGACAGTGTAGGCCTGTCAACAAGTACCATATGCTTAACAAATAGACAATGGTCTGTAAATCTACAATCTACAAGGCCTGCAACGTACTCACATTCACAAAATATAAAATAATCTAAAAAAGAAAATTTAAACCAAATGCCATGATTGCCATTTCAACTGTAACAAATCTGAAACAATGTGCTGTTACCAAAAACCACTAATAGAGAGTTGAAATTAGAATTGTAGGTATATAATATCAAATAATGAGAAGATCATGTCAAAAGCGATGTCATTAAACAGGAATGGCTATTATCCTCCAGGTGGTACGAGGACTAAAACACGGTAACTTTATATTAGTGGACTGTATTACATGTATTTTTTAAGCAAGGAGAACAAGCGGTCAAGACTTTAAATGAAGTGACAAAAACGATCGCTCAGTAGCGTAGACGATGACGCAGTGTCGTCCCGTTGCGCGTCCGCTGCTCGCTGCTCGAGCGCCCCCCCCCGCGACCGCAGCTCCCCGCCCGCAGTCGCCCGGCGCGTCGGTTTCTTAACATGCTCCCGGCGTTGAAGACTTGTCTTCAATGGTTACACTGGAAGAGGACAGATGGTGTTGTAAGCGCGTCGGACTATTCCCTTTTTGGTCCTCACGTCTGCGACTCTGCTTATTCCGTCTCTCCCAGGTATGAGACGTACGATACGACCTAGTGGCCACATCAGTGGTGGTGTTTGTTGCTCTTTGAGTACCACCATGGCTCCCTCTTCAAGCGCCCCATCGGACTCCGTCCACTTGGTTCTCTGTTGGAGGTAAAATATGTACTCGTTAGAGAATCTATTCCAGAACTGTTGCTTCAGGTGCTCAATACGCTGGAAACGCTTTAGGCTGGATATGTTCTGGTTGATGACTTGCGGATGCGGCAGGGATGTGAGAGATCTCCCAATAAGGAAATGGGCAGGAGTTAAAGGGTACAGGTCTGATGGATGAGTGGAAAGAGGAGTGAGAGGACGAGAATTTAATATTGCCTCAACCTGAATCAGACACGTA
Source organism: Dasypolia templi (assembly GCA_963555695.1). Taxonomy (NCBI): domain Eukaryota; kingdom Metazoa; phylum Arthropoda; class Insecta; order Lepidoptera; family Noctuidae; genus Dasypolia; species Dasypolia templi. Next base: position 3,594,449 of record OY743142.1, on the reverse strand, counting down.
GACATCTCTTCGTAAGTGAGATGTGCGAAGCCTAAAATACGCCTCAAGTGGTGTTTAATGGATTTTACGGCAGACTCCCATAAGCCACCGAAGTGTGGGGTGTATGCTGGGATAAAGTTAAAATTGATACCTGTTTCTGCCATCTCTGAAGAATAGTCTAGATTGAGTATACCAGCTATTTCGTTACAGGTGCCAATAAAGGTTGTACCATTGTCGGAGTAAATGGTCTTTGGTTTACCACGACGAGCAATAAATCTATTCAGTGCTGCAATGAAGGCATGTTTTGTAAGATCTGAGACAAGCTCCAGATGAACCGCCCTTGTGGCTAGACAAACAAAAACACATATGTAAGACTTAACCAATCTACATCCTCTACCCTTGCGGTCAGCTAGAAGGATAGGTCCGGCATAGTCTGTGCCAGTCTCTAAGAATGGAAACTCTAACTGTACTCGTTCTTTTGGCAAGTTACCCATGACGGGTTGAACTGTCCCACCGTTGAATCGCTGACACTTTACGCACTTATGAACAGTGAATTTGGCAAGGTTTCTACCACCCAAAGGCCAGTACTCATGTCTGATTGTGGCTAAGAGTAGCTGTGGACCGGCATGGAATAGGCGTAAGTGATACGTATTGAAAATAAGTTTAGCAAAATGATGTTTGCTGCAGATAATGATAGGGTGCCGAACATTATAATCGTAGCATGAATTATCTAATCTGCCTCCGACTCGTATAATACCAGACTCGATAAAGGGTGATAATTTCTTAAGGCGATTTTTGTTTGGTAATGTTTTACCTGAGGAAAGTAGTTCGTACTCTTCAGGAAACATTTCTCTCTGGACTGTTTTAACTATAAAATCAGCGCTGTAGGACAACTCAGAACTAGTAAGAGTAAGACTATGACTATGTACTCCTTTAGAACGATTTATGAATCTAAATACGTATGCTAATAGACGTTGTAAATGTAAAAAATTAGATGAATTATTAATTAAAGCTCGAAATGAATTATTGTGTATATCTACATTAGGATTAGTGATAGGTAATGATTGGTTATTAATTTTATTCGAATTTGATTGTAATAGTTCAGGTAGTATTGTGTTCCCATCTGTGTTAGGCATTGAAGGCCAAAGAGATGGGTCTGTAAGTAAGAATGAAGGCCCTGACCACCAGATGGAAGATTGACCTATAAGGTCAGCGCTCAGACCACGAGAGACCAGATCTGCAGGGTTGTCCTTGGACGGCACATAGCGCCAGGTGTAAGCACCAAAGCCTTCCCGTATCTCCGAAACGCGATTCTTTACAAACGGCTTAAGCGTGCCAGGTGAAGCAGACAGCCAACCTAAGACAATCATTGAATCACACCAAAAAATGCATTTGTCAGGTTTAAGTGTTAACGATTCTAGTACTTTTGTACACAACCTGGTTCCTAGTAAGGCACCACAAAGCTCTAGCCTTGGAATTGTGGTCGGCTTGATCGGTGCAACCTTACTCTTAGACGTGAGCAGATGTGTATGGACGGTGCCGTTACTAGCTAGAGAACGAATATATATGCAAGCTCCGTATGCCTTTTCCGATGCATCTGTAAAAATATGTACCTCCACGGATAAAGGGCTATCACATATCGCCCAGCGTGGTATACTGAGATGATTAAGCTGTGGTAAAGTCTGTGTGAACTTCAGCCATAACTTTTTAATGTCCACATTAATATCGTCGTCCCATGGACACTTGTCTATCCATAATTTCTGCAATATTATCTTGACCTCGATAATACACGGACAGACAAGACCCAGAGGATCGAATACTTGCGCTATTGTGGAAAGAATGTGTCGTTTTGTTATTACAGTATCTGTACGTTTCGGTATATGAATGGAGAATGTAAGACAGTCAGTATGACAACGCCAATTAAGACCGAGGGTTTTACTTGGTTCATCTATACTCAAGCTGACTGTGTTAGGTGTGTCTGTATGTGTTGTTGTGGTTGTGGTATGAATGGATGAATCAAGTGGGTCTGTAGTGACTGCCTGAAGTATTTGTGTATTGTTAGACTGCCACTTGCGAAGATTGAGTTGTGCAGTCTTCAGTATGGTGGTGACATCTCTACACAGCGCTATAGTGCTCTCTATAGTGTCACTTCCCGACAGATAGTCGTCGACGTAAAAATCGTGCTGTATAGACTGTTGTGTACGTGTGTGAGTTGCCTCCTTTGCTAACTGGGACAAACATCGTGTACTAATGAACGGAGCGGATGCTGTTCCGTAAGTAACGGTATTTAACGTATAAATTTTAAGAGGCAATGATGGATCAGAACGCCACAATATCTGCTGTAGAGGTCGCTGCGATTCGTCAACTACGATTTGTCGAAAGAACTTTTCGATATCTGACGATATGACGTATTTATGCTGCCGGAACCTCAACAATATGGATATTAAGTCATCCTGAACTACAGGTCCTATGCCTTGAATGTCGTTAAACGACTTACCAGAAGTTGTGACGGCTGATGCGTCGAAGACAACTCGAAGCTTGGTCGTTGTACTGCACTCTCTGAAAACACCATGATGTGGAAGGAAATGTGCATGTGATGAAGAAGGCTGAGATAATTCGCTCATATGACCTAATGCTTCATACTCTTGCAAGAACTCTACGTAGCGATGCTTAAGTATTGGGTCTCTATCAAGCCTACGCTCTAACGACAGAAAGCGACGCTTAGCCATCTCGAAGGAGTCGCCCAATGCTTCAGGAGGTTCCTTTAAGGGAATCGTGACTACGAAACGGCCATCAGCATTACGCCTAGTAGTGTTTATAAAGTTCTGTTCACATGCTCGCTCTTCGGATGTGAAATTGAACTTGGGTGAGATAGAGTCAAGTTCCCAAAATCTTGAGAGATCCGTGGGTGCTTGTACGTGTGTGGTGTGTTTGTCATACGTGAACATACACACTGATGAGTTGGTTATGTAAGATTGAGGTATGGCACCTGATATGAGCCATCCGAGCTTAGTTTCGAAGAGCATCGGCATATGTCTACCTAACTGTATACGGTTGCGACCAATCACACTCCAAAAGATGTCGGCTCCAACAAGTATGTCGATGGAGGAAGGGACATTGAAAGACGGATCAGCCAGACTTATACCTGCGGGTAGCTGCAAGTCAGTTAAGTCTATGTATGTATGAGGTATATGAGTGGTTATGTTGGTTAAGACAAAACAATAAATCTCAATGTTATATGACCCATCGCATGATTGTAAATGTAAAGCACAAGATTGCGTGATCGTAGATACTTGACTGTTTATGCCTGCAACGTTTGAGCTTACACTACGAATAGGTAAACGTAGCTTACCACAAAGGTCCTTGGTAACAAAATTTGCCGTGCTTCCATTGTCTAGTAAGACTCTGGCGCTGTGCGGCATCCCGGAATTGTCCGTGACTCTTACCAACGCTGTGGAAAGCAATACATGACGAGATGAAAATTCATGATTAGTGCCAGCTAAAGTTATATGCTCCTTACTAGAGCTAGGATGATCATCATGAGAATGTAACATTGTATTATGCCTTTTTTTGCAATACTTGCAGTGACCAAGTGGGCAAGTAGCCTCCAAATGACCTGGGCGTAAACAATTCAAACAAAGTTTAAATTCTTTTATTTTAGTTAAGCGTGCAGCGACTGTAAGCGCCTTAAATTGATCACAACTAAATATGTAATGACCTTGTTTGCACAGGGGGCACGAAATATTAAATTTTCCCTTACTTGTTAATACAGAGAAGCTTTTTTGCTTACTGTGCGATGACTCTGGGTTCGATTTTAAACTCTTAGCCTCCTCAAGCGTTTCTAGAAGATTGCAGCGGCTAGAAATAAATTTAGTGAATATGTCTAAGGACGGATACTCAGTCAGAGTATTCCTATGTTCTTCCCACTGTCTGCTAGAAACCGGGTCCAACTTTGATGCCATTAAATGTATCACTATTTCACGCCAATGCTGTACAAACAGCCCTAGCGTTGCCAGTGACCGTAGGTTTTTGCTGGTCACATCAACAATCTGGCGTAAACCCTGACTACTCTCCTTATGAAGTGGTTCCACATTAAATAAAGCTTGGATGTGATTGTTTATTACTAATTGCTTGTTATCATACCTCTCACACAATAATTGCCATGCATTGTCGTAATTGTCCCCTCTAAAATCTAAACTTTTTATAACAAGTGCTGCGCTGCCATTAAGTGATGAACGTAGGTAGTGGAATTTATTAATATTATCTATACCTTTCTCCTCATGAATCAAAGAAATATAAATATCTTTAAATTCTAACCAATCCTTATAACCGCCGCTAAAGTGAGGTAAATTTATTTTAGGAAGTCTAACATTATTATGTCTAGAAGCCACTGAGGGTTGCTCATTGGAGCCTACCTTAGACGCCAGTTGAGCGCGATGCTGTGACAGAAGTGCGCGAGCAGTTGCTAGCTGCCTGTAGTAGTTGCTTTCAAACTGTTCACGTTCAGAAAATTGCTCGTCGGGCTTCGCAGACAGGTACTCCAATTGACCCTGAAACTGATCATAGGTGGCATATAAGGTAACCATTTTCTCAACTCTTATATCTAACTCAACAAGTTGTTCCTCACTAAGCTGTTCACATGACTTAGTGGTAGTTAAAAATGTTGCAAATTGAGTAAGCTGTGATTTTACTGAGGCACGCCTTTTTGTAAGCTCTTTAATCTTTATTTCTTCTGCCATGGCTAAATAGGAAGGTAGCTGTAAGCGCTAAAGGAAAGCAAGTAGGCAAGAAAAAGAGTGATTAAAGAATAAACGCGAAAAGCACTGAAATACACGCTTATAACGCGGCTGTATAACAGCAAAGAGCAAACAGCTGATTGATGAAGCGTTGCTATTCAAAAACTGGTAGGCGGTTAGAAAAAAAATTTGAATTTAAATTCTCAACGTTTGAAAATAAAAGAATGTTCTTATGGCACTATACTACAAATGTTCTGTCTAGATTAATAAGCACTTATTACAAATTATTAATAGGTGGGGTTATACTTTAATGGGACAAAATCTACTTGAATGGGTTGAAAGTTGACGGTGACTACACAAAATTGAAAATGACAATACGGACAAGAAGCGTATGATTGATTCTACTGTATAAACAAGTAATTAAACTAATGTTATGCGATAGGTAGTAACTACTAATGAATGATTCACTGGTCTAATGCACTATTTAATACTCTAGTGGGTGAAAGTTAGTATTTGAATTGTGTAAAAATGTTAGTATGATTATGGAAAGATCTCACAAAATCCGTTGACTGCGAGTCCAAACTGAACGTCTTCTTGCTTCAAATGGATTGCGATGTTCTTGGGCACTGCTCGGGCTGCTACGCTGCAATGACCCAGCTACGATGACCACTGAAGAACTGCTCGCTCCAACAAATACGCCTCTTCACAAAGGCACCGAAGATGATGACCGAAGACTGGAACCAGATTCACACGAAGGGCGAGAAGTCGTCTTGATCTTGAAGTCCAGTTTTCTAACGGCCGTTTTCAAATTTTGAAAAAACCGCTTGTCACTCCCGGTAACTGATCAATTTCACGTCGAAGGACCATAAACAGGAATGGCTATTATCCTCCAGGTGGTACGAGGACTAAAACACGGTAACTTTATATTAGTGGACTGTATTACATGTATTTTTTAAGCAAGGAGAACAAACGGTCAAGACTTTAAATGAAGTGACAAAAACGATCGCTCAGTAGCGTAGACGATGACGCAGTGTCGTCCCGTTGCGCGTCCGCTGCTCGCTGCTCGAGCGCCCCCCCCCGCGACCGCAGCTCCCCGCCCGCAGTCGCCCGGCGCGTCGGTTTCTTAACAGTCATCGACGCGCAAAACTGAAACCGTACGGATACCCGCATGGGCACTTATGAAACGTCAGAAGCCCAGTGCACGGTTCCAATTCGTTGTTTCATATGGAGCTGAGCCAACAAGAAACTCCACAGTTACTCTTTCAAAATTTATTGGCTTTTACAATGTTTTCAAATTACAGTGTTAATAGTTAAGGAAGGATAGTGTAGGCTTGTCAATAAGAACCAGGTACTTAAGAAAATAGAAAATGGTCTACAAATCTACAGTCTACAAGGCCCACATACATATACCCAGCGTAGCGTAGACAGTTTTCGTAGGTTATAAAAAATAAAGTGGTAAAATTGCATGGACCAGCAATTATTGTATTATAACCGACGAAAAACTTCAACGTCCCCGTAATGAATCCATGGAAACAGGTGAGGGTCGATGATCCTGCCTCCCCGTACACATAGACCGTTGATCGGTCGTTCATCGATATATGGATGGTCGAAGGTCGAAGGTCTTCTCCATACGAATCTACCATTTGACAGTGTCGCCTTGAATCAATTATATTTAAATGTTGACCTTCAGAAGTGCCTTTTATGTGCCTATTTGAAATAAATGCTTTGACTTTGACTTCGACAATGTTTTGTGGCGATTAATTTCCACTGGTTGATTTCGATCGCAACAGTCTGGTTGCACCTTTACGTGCAGTAGACAGCAACTGTTAGTGTAGGCATACCCTTAAATGATAAAGAAAAAATTGTTATAGGAATCGGTCCTAAAATACCCTATTCGTTCCAATCCATCAACTCAGTCCAACTCATCCCTTAAGCTGCCAAACCCAAGACTTCAACAATCGACAAAATGGCCGTTAACCCAGTTATGGCACCGTCCTTACGAGGCTTTTATTTCTTTTTCTTTGACTGATTTTAACTAAGCCAACTGTTACACCGACTTTCAATTAACTGATCGATGAGTTTAAACGGCCAGGCATTATTTAAATACGTTTTTTTTCGAGTGTGGTACTGATTGAAAGTTCAACTATTGTTTATGGAAATAAAACATTACGCTAGAATAAGAATTCTGAAAATATACTCAAACTCAAAGCATTTATTTTAATTAAACCATTAACAGGCACTTTTGAAGTGTAAAGGAGTCGGTCAGTCAGAAATATGAAGCTAGTTACCCATTCCAAAGTGTAGTAGGTATCTATGGAGAAGAATGGACAAGAAACTTCATGGAAACCCTTCTAAATAATATTGTTACAAACATATTAGTTACATCATCAATGTTGATCCTATATGCGAGAACAATGCATAAAACCGTGCACGTTAAAAGCATCCAGAGTGCAGCAAAAAATAAATATAAACAATCCAAAAAAACAAATTGTTAAAATAAGCCGTGACTGCCTCGTTGGTCTAGTGGTCGCAAGAGCTACTGCTGAGCATGAGGTCCTGGATTCGATTCCCAGGTCGGGCAAAGTGTTATTGGGTTTTTCTATCTAGAATGTCTCAGTAGCAGCCCGGAGTCTGGATTTGTGCCCGGTTGATGGCAATAGGATCGCCCCCTGCATTACATGGAACTTAAGCATAACTGGCAAATGTGGGTGTTGTTACACCTCTGCCTAACCCTTCTGGGATTACAGGTGTGATGTTATGTTATGTTCATGTTAAGCTGTGGCAGCTAAGAGATGACCAGTCCCAACTGACGGCGTCCGTTCACAAACATGACGCATGGCCCTTCAGAGAACTAAGAACTGACAGACTACTAAGAATTTTCGAAATAATTCACTGCCCGACCCGAGAATTAAAGTTAGGACCATACCATACATGTAGCACCACAAGACCAACGAAGTTGATAAAAATGAAGTGCACCCAATTTTTACATTACGTATTCTTCTTCCATTAAAAATCACATACAAGTTGCTCGGTACACCTAACCGTAAAGGGGTGGACAGCAAAATTTGTAATGATGCCCATTAGGAAAACAGTTTAGCTAGTAATTCAAAGTTACAATAGTATCCCTCGGTTTGTTACGAAATTGCAGTTCGGCTTTGAGAACGGTCGTAAACTATTGAACTGAGGTACCAAGTATAATAATTCATGGAATTGGATAAGATAAGATAAGATAAGATAAGATCATTTATTTGTCAAACATGCGTTTACATAAACTGACTAATCAGACATGCAAGGTATTGAGGTAATAGTATGTTGTGTGCGTCCATGTTTTACCAATAACGGCGTACAAATTTTGTGGGTATAGAAGATAACATTAAATTGCATTTTTCTTAATCATTTTAAATTTCATTACAAATTACAAAACAAATAAATAATAATTTATGTCAAGATTTTATAGGTATATTATAGTCAACATAGATTAAATTATTCCCAGGATATTCATTATTATGCAGTCAAATAGAATAATTCAAAATTGTTACAAAATTCAAAATGTTATTCTTATCTATATATTGGAAGTCGGAATAGAAAAGTCCTTTTCATTTTAGTTTGATAATAGTTTTTGTTTTCAGCTTTGATACCTTTTTTAGTCTTATGTAATCAAACATGTACAGTCTTGTTTTCTTTATTATCCCAAAACAAGGTTATTTTTACACCGAGGTTTAAAAAATCGAACCATTTTTTAAATTGTAACCTTGTTCAAGAAAAGGTCAAAAAACGGACGTTAAAACCCAGGTTATGTCTTAAATTTTCTATTTAGAATTTTATTGTTCGGAACAAAGTTAAAAAATAACTGTTTCGATGGTTTCGCTTCGACTAACGATAAAACGTGTTCTGTAAGAGGTAATGGTATAAAAATCATAATTAGATATATTCCTAACTAAAATGCAGACCTACCGCAAAACGCCCCTAAAATCTAAAATTTAAACTAAAGAATTTAAAAGTGGTCCGCACAGTTTTATTGAATAAATAAAATCGGTACGGTCTACAACGGGAAATGATTCACTTGACTCAAATTCTAAAACACTTCACATCAACGCTTGACCTCCACTTAACAAACTAGCTACCTAATAAAATCTGCAAAGTAAGTAGCACTATATACCTTGGTGTTATGCTTGACCAAAGGCTATCGTGGCACTTGCACCTAGAACTGATAATGAACTGATTCAGGAAATTAATCTGGACCTTCAAATCTCTTCGCCACGTAGGTACTAAAGATCTTATCCAACAAATTTATGTGTCTCTGGGTCAATCAATATTGACGTACTGTCTGCCAATTTGGGGTGGAGCATCGAAGACAAAGTTTTTAGAACTAGAGAGGGCGCAGACGGCTTTACTAAAAGTCATGTACTTTAAACCACTAATATTCCCCACCGAAACCTTATATTTAACTTCGAACCTCTTGTCAGTCAGAAAGCTCTATGTCCTTCTTATTACTCTGAATAAGTATAAATCTCTCCCCTTCGTCACTCCCAGGACACAAACTAGGAGGAAGAATAAAGTAGCTCGAGAAAACCTAGTCAAAACTACATTTGCTACAAGACAATACACAAAGCAATCTTCTCGCTTATACAATTCACTCAACAAAATTCTCACTATATACCCTATGACATACCGCGACTGTAAAAAGACACTCACTGAATGGTTGAAGAGCAAAACTTACGAAGAAATCGAGGCTATGCTCCATACAATCACATAATTCCCAAAATACATAAAATCTAAACATACACACACAAATCACACCTTCCACACCAACATTCACAATTATACATCACACACGCCGCCAACTCACACATACCCCCCCCCCCACACACACACGTAACACTGTGCGCATTCTTTATTCCCTAGTTTTATAAGTTTTTGTACTTTTTATATTGCTAAAAAGTATAAGCATGCTTTCAAAATTATCTATTGTTTATTTTCTCACACATAAGTATACAAAATCTTTGCTTAAAAGGTGACTCCAAACATAACAATGTAATTTACATAAGTTGATGAAAGAAACATTTTTATTATTATCTCCTTTATTATATTTTACAAACTTAAAAATTACATTATTATTATAGCTACCGCAATCCCGCCGCAATGCAATTACGATCAGCAACTTGCGGTATTGAATCCGATCTTATTGATCAAACACGGTAAAAGATATGAGCTCATATTTCAGACCACAAGAACTAGCTTGTTTTTTTAGAAAATCTAGTCTGTAAGGCACCGTGTCTGGATGAATTTAGGTTTTTAAATAAAACCGAGTACAGGCTTATAGTAGGTACTTCACTTTGTCCTTATTTGCTGTTTGAACTTGGTTTTCCCTGGGTCACTATCATGCTCCTGCCCTCAGATCACGTTCGCTCAGACGTAAAAATATTGCGGCGGGATTTGATCGCACACTGGATTTTTTACTCTGCATCCCAGCGCTAGAAATCTTGTATAAAATTTATTATTTTTGTCGACTCTATCAGTTTCATAGAAGCTCCTAAAGGATTTCAATTAATTAACGGCGTTCACTAAATCCTTATATAATTTGAGATTAATTACATTATTACTAACCGTTTAAAAAACTTGTTTGGTAAAGTTCTATTATATGTGGTACTGACCAAGGAACTGACTGAACAAGGAATGGATTTATGCAAATTTTACTGCTAATGTGTATTTAAATAAATTGAAATTCTTTTTATTTCATATTTCATCATTTTAAATAATTAGTTAGTGTCACTTTAACTAAACAGCTCCTTTAATATCAGAACCAGGTATATCTTCTTATATTTTTATTATATCTTTTTTTATATTTTTATTTAACCTCCTCCTCCTTTTTATTTTATCTCCTATTAACTTTTTTGTATTATGTGGAAAATGTTGTTGGTTATACATTTATGCTCCCATTTTAGTTTTAAGTTCTATACCATACATTTTAATGTGTAACCGTTTATTTTCCCAAATAAAAAAAAAAAAAAAAAAAAAAATAGAACCAAAACTCAAGCTTAAATTATAATTGGCGTAGCTTCAAAGCTGTTACAAAACAATTTCCGCGAGCATGTTTATGCTAGACTAAATTTTGCATGAAAATGATAACCGGTATCAGTAAACTACTTTGACTTTATTAGACCCTGTTGGGCGCCAGTTACGTTCAGTTGACACCCAATATGGGACAGAAGCTAGGGAGTTTTAAATTCAATTTGGGACCCCGAATATGTTGTTACATCTTTTAACTGTTGGTGTCAAGCTTAATATAGCAATAATTATTCATTTATTAATATAAACATGTATTAAATGTGCGTTTTTATTCTAATCGAAGTTTACTTTTATTTTTCATTAGTAATTTAATGGCGTTAAACTTTAAAACATCCATTAAAAAATAACCTTAGGTGTCTGGGGATGTTTTTGTTTTTACAAGGAATGAAAATACCAAATAAACAATTGAACGATACATTCCATTTGTTGTAACACCGATCAATTGTAATAGGTCAAAACCAGTTAATGCGCTGAACTGTCGAGCGCTTCATTCGGAGGGTGGTCGCAATTTTAAATTAATCGACGGCCCAGAAAATTAATATCAAGTGGCAGTAAAAACATCCGGTTGTCAACTGATCCTTCTTAGCATTCATGAGAAATACTTTTTTCAATGTTGCCGGAACAACTGTAAGGAGGATTGGAAACTATATGTGGTTTGCGGGTAGTTTCTAGTCATAAACAAAGCGATCTTGCGTAATATTATCTTTTTAAAGTTATGGTTCAGGAGCTGAGTTAGCTTCTGACTGCAGATGGATAGCACTTCCTTTGTAGAAGTGTTACAGTACACTTTTTGCTGTACCTGTTTAAACAAAAGTATAGCACTTAATCGTTTCGTTTTATGAATATAAAATAATAATAACTTCATTCTTACTAACCCACTTCGGTTCTAGTCGATAAGTTTGGATGAGCAAAGCGTAGCGCAGCGCGACTTTTACTGTCAATAATCATAATTGCGTTGGTTGAAATAAAGTGGAAATTACTTAAACTAGTCCGCTTATAAATCAAAGCGGACAGAGACACGAAATTTTTCATTTACATTTATTTTCGACGTTATTATAAGGGACGTGTAATTTAGATATTTATTTGGCTGTGACAACTATGCTGTGCTGCACTTCGTCAGGTCTGCGGCCCTAAGATGAACCACAATGTCATAAGTATTACAGGTGATTAGTAAAAAAGAGCAATTGTTATCATTCGAAACCAGTGAACGAGTAAACGGGTTTCCGATCTTCCTCAAAAATGATTTTTTTTTCAAGATACAGAAAAGCGACGTTTGATCTTGTGTACGTTTGTTATTGTCACCGTACCTAAAAGTCTTTATTTCTTCACAGTATGCAAAGCAATTTCACTAATATAATATGTATGTATTTTTCTCCTGTTTGCCAGAATCCTGGCCCAAGAAAATAATTTAAAATATTCTTCCCTATTATTGTGCCTACTTGAGCATGTTTTTAGGTACTTTATAACCAAAAGCGGCTGTTATTAGGGATTTTGTTGCCAGATAACGATCTCCTATAGGATCAAATCTATTTGCTAACCATATTAAATCTGTTTTCCGTTATTTCTTGTAGACTTTTTATCTAGATCTAGTAAGACTTAAATATGGAGATGGAGAGAGGAGATGATAATATAATATGTATGTGAAAATATGAAAATATGTCCGTGATTTTAGCATTGCAGGCATTATAAATCAATAGAACTGAATTTACACTATATACTACTAATTTATTACTAATATACTAATTTTAATATACTAATTAAATTATTAATATACTAATTTACTATATATACTTCAACAAAATGGCGAAATGTGGGTGTATCATATAGGCACACCTCTGCCCAACCCTTAGGGAAGACAAAACGTGATGTTATGTGTTCAAGGTAAATTTATATAGAAAATCATTTTCTTCGTATTCTATTGAACACAACGCAAAAATCGGATTCGGATTTATTTTATTAAATTTTCACTGAAATGAAAAATGTTCTAACGCTAATGGCATTGATGTTTACTTGATTATTGTACATTGAAGTTCTTTTAACTGATAAGCTTTTACCCGTTTATTAGCTTCTGTAGCCTATTCCACAGAAAACATGCATTTTCCGGAATTAAAACTTTGGTACGTCACACTCTGCTCCATAAACTATTTATGTGAAAATCATGGCGATCTGATACTCTGTTGCTAAGTAAAAAAAAGAAAAACCAACCAACAAGATGGTTTTTTCATTTTTGTAGATTAATATGCTATAGTCTGTACTAAAATTTAGCAGCCGATGAACCCGTAGCGTTGGAGCATGTTCGAACAATATCACGATAAATATCTTGTTTATTGATTCCTGATGTTCATACGCAAAATTACAATTTTACAAAACTCCGGATAAGGTACGATAAGCGTCCTTTTGCTTAAACGAGCGTACCTCATTGTAAATACGTGTATCGCTAGCTAAAAGACACCAGAGACCATTTTTATATGATGATGAAATATCACATTATTTACTACACAATCTATCAGGCATTTTAAATAATGGATGCTTTTGACCAAACAAAAGTATTCACGACATTTTTTTGCAATAGGTCTAATACTTGATACTCAATACTCAATATCTTTATTGCTTTACCACAATGTGTACTTAGGTGGTAACTATATAATTGAGATCATTATGGACCCTGTAGGGCACAGCAAAAGTTTAGGAGAGAGAAAGCCTTGTTTCAGGAGAAAATCAAGCAGTATTTATAAGAGCAAATTTTTAACTAAATGTAAACAAAGTCAGGAGATCGCGAATAAAATAATAACATTTTGGCAACTTTTTATTGTCCTCCTTTCAAAAAACCCCTGCCTACCCTTACACCTAGCCCAAAGATAACCTACACCATTAATCACACTGCACTATCCAGACAGAATCACCGCTCTAAGATTAATACCCCAAATTTGCACTAATTAAAACTGAGTTCCTCCCAACAAAAACCAGTGTAGCCACAATTTATGCTGGCCGAGTGGAGCGGGAAATTAAGTCGGTTGGTTGTAAGCTTGTAAGCAACCGCATACGCGTTTGCTCTGCTGCCTACTAGCGTTCGGTAAAAAGTGCAGTAAATGGATTTTAGTTGGGTGTGAGTTAGGAATTTAGAGAAATCTATATTTATTAAGCTGTCGAACGTCGGTTTTGGGCAAAATGAAAGCGTTTTGACAATTATACAGAAAGGTGAGGTTAAATTATTATGACTTTTTATGTTTAGCTTATAATAATGTATTACCTAATCATAAAACGCTTTTTTATAATAATAATTTATTTCTTTTCACTCCAAGACACAAACATCATTGCAGCATATAGGGATGTGCCTTTAAATTGTCTGTTTGCATGATGTGAATCTTTGTTAGGTAAACTGAGTTTCAAAATAATAGTGAACCATCTTTCCGTAATCTGAGTTTCACATCCAAATTGTAGGTGAGTATCAAATGCTATATTTGCTTGTTAAAATGTATGGGTGGCCAAAATTACAGAACATGGAGTTGTACCCCTAATAATGAAGGCAATAATAATAAAGCCTTATTTCCAAATAAGTAAGTGAAGCTTTAATTTCTGATGGACTGTCCATAGAATTAGTAACAGTTATACTTAACCTATAGCGTGAGTAGGTACAGACACATATTACAAGTAACAAACATTCTGTCAAAAAGTATCGGAAATGGATGATTTGATTTTGGTTCCATTTTTTTTTTCTCCTATTAGATTGGAACTGTTTTCCACTTTGGCGCGGAATATGAGTTGCATCTGTTATTTAGATTAAATACAGTGCTGTTTTTAGTTAGATCATAGTATGTATTGCGAATTTCATAATGAACAAAAACATCGAACAAAGAGTTTGTATTAAATTTTGTATCGCGAATGGAATATCGTGTTCGGAGTCACTGATTATGTTACAGAAGTATTACGGTGAATCGACTTTATCGAATACACGTACTTATGAGTGGATCAAAGCATTCAAAAGCGGTCGAGATGTGATGGAAGATTTGCCTCGCTCTGGTATTCCATCAACGTCTTCAACTGAAGTTAACATCGCAAAAGTGAAGGATATAGTGACTGAAAATCCTCATTACAGTTTGAGAGATATAGCCGCTGAACTTTCTGTGTCACGAGTTGATCCGTACCATTTTAAATAATTTGTTACTTGAGTATGAAACATGTTGCCGCTCGGCTAGTCCCAAAAGACCTGAATTTTCTTCAAAAACTCAATCGCATAAGAGTCGCTGAGGACATGCTAGAACGAGTCATTTCCGACCCAACATTCATGAAACGCATTGTTACTGGTGACGAGACGTGGTTTTTCGAGTTTAATATGCAAACTATTCACCTTTCAACTGGACCCAAACCGAAAACACCACGCCACAGTCGATCAAAAGTCAAAGTCATGTTGACTTTTTCTTTGACTATCGTGGTGTTGTGCACTCGGAATTTTTGCCGGAAGGTCAAACGGTAAATATATAATATTATTTGAGCGTTATGTGGCGTTTCAGAGAGCAAATTCGACGAAAAAGGACAGATTTGTAGAGAGAGAATTCTAGGATTTTGCATCATGATAATGCGTCTTCGCACAAGGCCATCATTGTGAACGAATTTTTGACCAAAACTCAACAAATACCATCGAGCAAGTACCTCATTCACCAGACATATCTCCATCCTACATCTTTCTTTTCCCTAAACGCAAATTAACACTTTGTGACACCCGTTTTCATTCGGTAGAACACATAAAGGAGATTTTGCAGCGAGAACTGAACTCAATTCCGGAAAAAGCGTTTAAATAAGGTTTTGATGATTAGATTATTCGTTGGCGTAATCGTTTCTAAAAAAACATTATTATGCTGCTTCATCCAAATTTATTTCTTTTATCGTCTTCTACTTTGAAAGCGGTAAAAAAATGTTTTGATGATTCGTTGGCGTAAGTGTATCGTTTCTAAAAGGCGATAAAATAAATTTGGATGAATAACTTGCATATTGTGTATTATTGATCCTTTCCCGACACTTTCTTGACAGAGTAGTACAAATAAAATGCACCTCTGTAATATCGGGAATCCCAGCGATCTGAAAACACACCGAGATATATCAACTGTGCAACACACACGTTGCACGATTTAAAATAGTGCGACGGCCGATACGAAACAACTTACGGTATTTTCACCATTCTTGGTCTAGAGACTAGACAAACAATTGAAGGTTTTGAGGTGGCAAAACCATGTTTGTTGTAAATTCTGTGTCATAAATTAAAAATTTCGTGTGTCTAACCCATAGGCTGTCAACCTCATTTTGCCCACAGAGTTTTTTTTTCTTAATCCCCGATTTTTTTACTAACCATCTTACACGAATCTGAAACAGCTATTGTCACGATTATATTTAAACGTGTAACATCATATAGTCGTAAGATCCCATCTCAACGCCCCCCGCTTCCCTAATTTTCTCTGGGTCTTCTACTGCCCCCTGAAATCGCCCACGTTGAGAACATATTCTCTAACCAATTCTAAAAGCTGTGCAGAAGACCTTTTCCCAGCAGAGCGACAATTCATTTAGAAGTTTAAAAAACTTGCCATAACGGTTCCAGTTATTTAATTTCGATTTTTTAATTTTATTCGTAGTGTATATAGTAGTAAGTAGTGAATTTAATTAGTAGTATTGCCAGTCTTTTCATTTACTGTTGTAATATTGTCCCCACATGGTATATTATGAATTATATGTACACACATATACTCGTATACATATAAACAGAGACGAAAAAGGAACAGAAAAATACGTACAAGGTGATGCAAAATTTTCTAATTCAAGACTTAAGTTAATACTGTAAAAAAAGTTATTACAGCATTAAAATAAAGCTCAATTAATAAGTATGTGTAAAATAATTTAATGAATCGAAAGTAAAATGTTTTAAATATTATAAACTAGCTTCTGCTTGCGACTTTGTCGGCGTGAAATTTCTTGCTCTCCACCGTCCCATCGTCACATCGCATCCACCTGCCCGTGCTATCATTTCGCTTAGCGTTCTTTCATATATTTTATTCTTTTTGGCTAGCATTCCTCAAGAATTGAACTATCAAATGCGAAAAGAGTTTTTCAAATCCGAGCGGTATACGTTAGTTCCAGATATTTCCCTACATACAAACTTACAAACACATTATCGAACATTTAAACGAATACCTCTTTATAATGTAATTATAGATTGATGTGATATTATCTAGTACGTATACGATATTTTATGTAAAGTACCTATAAGTAAAATGTTGCTACTTAATGCGCCCTAATCGGTTCGTGAACTAAAAAGTTTAGTCTTCATCTGTGTGTACATTGTGAAATAAATACATAATTTATTTTTAACACCACAACCCAACACGCCATCTATCTAGAAATAAATTAGTGACTGTCAGCAATGGTAATTAAGCACGAAACTTGATACGTTTCGCCTCTACTGAGACGTGACATGCCGCCGTGACAAGCCGTGTCGTGTCCCTAATGGCGAGCAAGGGCGCTAGATACTAACAAACTATAGAACAAATATTTGTATTTATAATTTATTTTGGAGAAAAGGTTAAAGGTGAAAATGTTGATTGAAAACGCGATTTTACAATAATTTATTTATTTATTTACTGAGTGCAAGACTGCCTCGTTGGTCTAGTGGTCGCAAGAGCTACTGCTGAGCATAAGGTCTTGGGTGCGGTGGGGTAAAGGCAAACAAAATCCACCATAGAAAAAGAAAAAAAAAATACATGCATGCAAGTCATTAGATTATTATAAGGTACAGTTAATACAGTGTTTTATCATTTAAATAATCGTCTAGGGCATAGTAACATTTGTCAACTAATAATTTATGAAATCACATTTTTTTTTATGGCATGCTTCTTACGATATCGAGTATTTTGTTGTAAATTTTGGGAGCAACACCGAAGAATCTCTTTTTCATTAATGATGTATTGCATTTTGTCGTACATAAAGGAAATCTGTAATTTGGTATATTCTTCCGTCGACAAAACCCACTCATAAGTAGACCTTACAATAATAACGCATAGAAGTTTAGTGAACAAAATGACGCAACTTTGATATTTATGTGTGAGTGAGCAGCACGTAATTACGGCCGTTGACACGCACGCAGCCTTGAACAAATTTTCTAGATTTTAACATTTTGACTATATTCGGGGAAAAAGTAATTTATTTGGGCCATAGACTGCAAAAATTTTACGTGCGTAACGTTCGCAAATTATATTACATTATTAATAATTATTAAATATTATTATTATAACTTTTTTATGTACAATATCTTTAATATGTCATCGCATCATAATTATTTGCTCAAGCTACATTCACTTGTTTACTCGAATTATTCGGTAACTAAAATGTACTCCACTGTATTTGTGCCCAGTTAATGGCACATCATAATCAGCATAATTCGGGTGTAATGTATTTATCACTTCTGACTGAATACAGGAATCATGTTATGTAATAAGAGAGTAATGATGATGAAAATCATAAAATGAAAAACTTTTTAATCATTAATTTTATTATGCTATTATTAGCATAGGCCACTACTCAAACCAACAGCTATTTATAATATATGTCGCCTCAAGAGCTTCAACGAGTTAAGATTATTAATTAACCTTAATCGTAAAGAACTAGTTATTCCAATTTATCATAAACCTGATAACTTTTAACAGTTGAGTACTGTCAAAACCTATGGAACTCAATAAGTGTGCAAACGTCAATTAGCAAAACTATTTTTGAACGTCATTTACATTAACATAATCAGTATACATAGGTACACAAAAATAACACAGTACGTACTTACAGGGTAAAATAATATTGGAACACCCTGAATTCAAAATCGTCGCCATATAATGTTAAGCTGGGTCTGGTGTGACCATGTTTTTGTTATTTTTAAATATTAAAAAAAAAAATGGGCGTGGCCTTGCAGTTCAAACATAAACGCCATAACATGTTGTTCGAGACGGATGGCAAGTATCCCCGTGCTCGTTTAGAAAAAAGTGATGGATGTTAGTTCTTTGTTTAAACTAAGCCGGTTTGATAAATGCCTAAATTATATAAATCAACGCTAATTATTTGATTTTTGTTTCATACAGTACGCTAACAATGTTCCCGCCGTCATACAAAAGGCATAATAATACAGTAGACTCCAACAGTGTAAGTACCTACTGTACTATGGGTAATTTTTTAAGAAAAATTAATTTAATTTGGTAATTTTAATTTGGAGATTGATTTACGTAAAATTATGGTTTTACATGTGAAATTTATCACTTTTTTTTGTTTTGCGAATGTGCTATAGCATCTTTTTACGCAACAAATAGTAATTTTACAATATTTCTTTTGCGCTGTGGTCAACAGAACGTGACCTTGAGCACTGACGGCTCGCAGCGCTGCCTAAGTCGTATATGGTATAGTTTGAGTTGCTTCACTTTTGGTACTCAACGAACACCTATTTTCTATGCGTCATTGTTCAAAGAAGTAGACGAGGCAGTCATGTTAAGGCGAAAGCGCCAGGTGCCTACGAAATTCAAATTTTCTTTAGTTTTTTTGCAATTTGCACGTCAGTGACAGATTGTGTGTTGAACAAACTAAGATTCGCGACCAAGGTTGTATTTACAGAATTATAGTTATTAAAATCATCACACTCACAAACACTGTGTAAATGTGTAATGCAAAACAAAAAAAATACAAGTTAATCACATTAGCATCGCACCACACTTGTAATGGCAGCTCGATCACGGTGGTGACGGAAGTAACTTGTGCTTATAGCACAGGAGTCCTCCTAGTTTAAGCCCAGTTGCACATGTCTTGTACCTTGCCACTAAGTTAAATTGTGTAATTTAAGTTAAAATAATTGTAAATAGGTTTAAACCTCAAATAAATAAATATTGTTAATTAATACAACTCTCTAAGTTCTTAAAATCCTATTGAACAACAATTTCATAAAATAACAAACGACAGGATTACATAAAGTTAGAGGGTTTTATCGGTGATTTTAATGATTTACTTGTAACAGTCGCGAATCATATTTTATTAAACAATCAACCTGACACTGTCCTGCAAAAAACCTACGATTTTTTTTAATTCGCGGGCAACCTGGCTTCGGCTTCCCCATTAATTTATGGTTATTTATTTATTTTATGATATTATTTATGAAGAATGGATGACTTACAGCTAACACATACACACCAAACTGAGAAAAACACACACACAAACACCGTTCTGCGGGTAAGTGATAATTTGATAAATATTCAACTACCTACATTTCGCATTTTAACACAGTTGTGCGTGAGCCAAGGCTTGTACATGGCTATGTATTATGCATGCGTCGTTCTGCTTGCCTACTTAATTCTTTGCCCGTGTACCAACGTCTAGAACACTACCTGACGTCTGAGAAGCCATGCTTACGCTGTGTTATTTTTCTCTTAAGCGGTGCGGTTTATGTTTTAACTTGAGAAATTTTTGTTTTAAGTTGTGAGATAGGATGAGAAAATAAAGCAGCGACTGCACTTGACCCGATTTACTTTTAAAGAGTCTGCGGGAGACCGCATGCAGTTAAAACGTCGTCCAAATGCGTTCAACCGTTACGGTGTGGTTGATTGGAATGGATGTGGTCTCCTTTTTTTGATAGCCTGCGCTGTCCCACTCCTGGGCAAGGGCCTCCCATCCTCCGGTCCTTCAACCCATGCGTTCTCCTACCAGTTTAAATGGAACCTATTCAGTTTGTACCACCATTTGTTTTATTAAGGGGAGAATGCAGTACTTTTTAACATCCTTAAACCTCTGTAAATCTTGACAGATATCATGTAGCAAAAAAAAAATGAACATGCGCGTCAAACGCCGAGTGAACAGTGGTGGCCCAGTGGTAACGGCCGCGACTTACGAGCCGAGGTCGAGGTCGTAGGTTCGAAACCAGACAGGCGGTTTACTTTGTGTAAATTATATCATCCCCACTGCTCTCAAAACGGTGATGGAAAACATCGTGAGGAAACCGGCATGGCTTTGAAGCAAAAAATCGAAGACATGTGACATCTACCAACCCGCACTGGGCCCGCGTGGTGGATAACGGCCCACTCCCTCTCACAGAGAGGAGGCCTGTGTCCCAGTAGTGTGACCATAATAGGCTGATTATCCTATCCGTCTAGCGCTGGGTGAAGACAGAAACGTGAATTATATAATTGGCTCGATACATAGAAATCATAAAGATGACATTATATCGCTATTTTAAACGTCTACCTTGAAATTATTCATGCAATCATGTAAAATTTATAAATTATCAAAAGATAAAGCTTGTTGTTTTATTTGTGAGAACACATTTTATAATTTCGTCATTACTTTTCAAATAAATACAAAATCTAGCAGTTCAAGCGCTTGCACCGGACGGCCAGTGCCCGCCGAGACGCCCTACAAAACACACCGCACTCACTACAAGCGAGCTTTAGCACAATAAAAATTCATGTCAATTTTTTTTAAGGATCATACACATAAAAGTAACAAAAGAAAGTTATAAAGTTGAAGTTAAAACATAAAAAGTTAACAACACTTTTATAAATCACTCTCATAGTACTTTTGACACGGCAATAAAATCTTCGTCGATTCACATTCGCAAACAGATCGTAGGTTGGATATCCGTGGAATCCATGAAATCACTAAGTGCGGCCAGAGTGCGAGGAGTACACCTACTTACTACTTCATACTTAACGTTGCCTATGAGTCTATCTTTTGTATTAAATAAATAAATAAACATCCAAATTCATAAATATCCGAACCCACAAAATACAGACTTTCACATTTATGGTATTATTTAATAGGATGACTAAGAAGGACTCCCAACTGGTGTTTGTATTATGTAACCGTATGCGGACACATCATAGTTTAGAACGTATATAAAGTTGTGATTAGCTCTAAAACAGTATTCAAAACGGTTTGAAACGCGTACATTGAGTTTAAAGTTATAAAACTACATACATTATGCAGTGTCATGCTGTTACCCTGTCTAGTTGTACTTCAGGGACCAGTTTCGTTCCATTTAATGACTTTGCTTCGAATGTGAGAAGGCACTTCATGAATTTGACTTGAAAGAGCAGTTTTTTTCTTCCCAGGCAGCAGAGAAAAAATCTGTCAAAATTAATATTATCTATACAAATATTACAAAGACGTAAATTTTGGTTGCTCTGGAACTATTTAACATCAAGCTAGGACCCGAAAAATGAAAAAAATGCGGAAAGAACGCTAAAGGAAAACGAAGTAAAAGCTTGAGCACGCAATGCGATTCGAAGGGGTGGCTCGCGGGAACCAGAAAGTTCACGCGGACGAAGCCGCGGGCAGGAGCTTGTGTATTATAAAGAGGTACTATAGTTTATTTATTTGAAAGAGGACACCGCTGTAAGAACTGCTCCAATTACAAAAAATATTTCACTGATGGGCATATAAACTCTGATGTTTTATGGTATAGTTGACTTAAGGGTAGCAGCAGCTGGCAGAAGCTAGAAGATTTTTTTTGTTTAATCAGCAACTTTTGCTTAATCAGCCTGTAATTTCCCCATTGCTGGGACACAGGCCTCGTCTCTTCGAGAGGGAGTGCGGAATGCGGCCCATGTCACACGTCTTCGAAGTTTTGGTTCTAGGACACGCCGGTTTCCTCACGATGTTCTCCTTCACCGTTTTCACCAAAACCTTAAAAATCCCATACTTATAAACATCACAACATCTCAGCCCCTAGTTCCTGTAGTCGAGTATTATTAGATTAGTTTACGAGGTTGTGGGTTAAAATCCGGGCAAGAACCAATGTGACTTTTTTATTCATATGTACTTTCTGAATTTTTCTTGGATATTACTGACACCGGTGAAGTTGTGGGGAAACCTGGACTTTATAGTTAAAACTTTATAGTTCGAACACAGGGGTGTTCGATGCCAACTTGCCGAGGCCGTGCAGGCTGGCAGTTTTATTGGGTTTCTCCATCTGGAACTTGTCTGTAGCAGCTCTGATAGCAATAGGCTCGCCCGTTTTAAATGGAACTTCAACATAACTGGCGAAATGTGGGTGTACGATAGGTATACCTCTGCCTAAGCCTTTGGGAATTACAGGCGAGATGGTATTCGTATTCTTTGTGTTGTATTGAGTGCATTGTTAATGTGAAAAGAAAAGATTTGTCCAACAGCGAAGATGTCGGATTATGAGTACAAAATTGATACGAGTACTCCGTTTTTGTTTTACATTTTGTCGGACGTCTTGGTTAAATGGTTAGAGAAAGGAGACGAGACTGTCAGACGATATGGAGGTTAAACCTTAAAAAAGAGTTTAGAATGGTCACCCATCGGAAGACTGACCTCAGGAAGCGCAGTTTCAACATCGCTAATCGGTTTAATCCGCTCGAATTTCATAAGCCACGAACCTCTATAAATAATAATTCACCCAATAACAGACTTCATTAAAGATTTCTTTGTAGACTAAAAAGTACTCACTTTCCAGCGCAAGTTTGGCTCTTAATCAAAATTCATAACAGCTTATTATTGGAAGTGCTCTAGATTTCAGCTGACACGGTAAAAAACTGCAAATGTTCGCTCACAATGTTTTTAAATGTTAAAATGACTAGGGTTTGTTCTTTAAAAAGTAAGCTTTTGAATGGTCTATTGAAAATGGTTTGGTCATGTAACCATCACGCTATTTTTGCGAAAGTATAGCCATCCTGTTTTAATATTTAGGTAAAGTTCGTCACGAAGCAACACGAGTACGTAAGAATCGTAGCAGGTGGCGTTTTGTAGTTTCTGCCTACCCGAATGGGTAAGAAGGCGTGAGTTTATGCATGTATTTCCTTTCATAATTATTCTCAAAAATCGTTGAGATCCTTAAGTTATGAGTTAAGCTGGTTACTGACTAATGCGTGTACTGCCTGGCTAGGTGCCTCAACATGTGTGGATCTTTCCTCAAAAAAGATCATTTCAGACATCTACAAGGACTTCACGTGATCTGAACAAGATTATGTCTGGACTTTAAAAGAAACTGTAACCTCTAAGTTTGTTTCGGTCTTTTTTCTCAAAGTAGTCAGTCATCTAGTTAATTAAAAAGATTGACATGTAAAAGTGTTTGTACAAATCTACTTAGAGAAATAAAATCATGTATCATTGATCATTTCCGCTAAGAACCGTTTAGAACATTTTAAATGCTCAAAAAATATTAATTTTAAGTACCAATATTGTTCATTCTCGAGCACAATAAATAAGGTATATCGCAGAATATTGAATTGCAAATAAACCCCACAATAATCACATCTACATCTTCGAGAGAAACTTTATCGAGAATCAATCATTTCTCGTTTCGCCTCGCTCTAGTTTTCGTCGAGTAGAACGTACGTATACTTTGTCGTAGTTTATAAGGTACTTGTGGAAACTTTGAGAACATTAAGTGTACGTGTGTGGTACACGTACACTTAATGTTCGTAACGTACATCAACGGGAGCCGATGAGATTTCGATATTTGGAAATTAAATATAAACATCTTTAGCCTGACAATAAGTCTTACTAAAGGGTATCGTGTTACCCAGTAACTGGAAGCTGACCCCAACACAAGAAGAAGATAGAAGGCCTGGCAGATTTTACTCTTTGTTCTATATATTAGTTTTTGATTAGAATTAGGAAGAAATCGCGATTACCCATATAATAAAGTTTTCCTTGTACACCGGAGTATTCCCTTCCCTGTGGCGCAAAGCCTATGTTCGCCTGCTACCTAAGGTTTCTAATCCCTCTCTTCCTACTGACTTCCGTCCAATTTCTATCCTTCCCTTCCTATCCAAAGTGCTCGAGGCCTGTATCCAATTCTCCAACTTTGTTCATTGTAACTCAATTATTAGTCCTCTTCAATCTGGTTTTAGGCCTGGGCACAGCACTGTTTCCGCCCTTCTTAAAGCGACTGGCGATATAAGGGCAGGATTGGAAGACACCAAAGTTACTGCTCTGGTGTTGGTTGATTTCTCGAATGCCTTTAATACCGTCAGTCATGACATCCTGTTAGCCATTCTGTCTTATATTATGGTCTCTCCCGAAGCACTGAAATGGTTCTCCTCTTACCTTCAGGAACGTCAGCAGTCCGTTCATGTTGGGGATTCTTCTTCTTACTTGTGTGATTTGGAGACTGGCGTTCCTCAAGGCGGTATACTTTCTCCTCTTCTGTTTTCTACTTTTATTAATCTTATAACTTCCGAACTTCAGTGTGCGTATCATCTGTATGCCGATGACTTGCAGTTGTACTGTCACGGGAAGGTTAATGAATTACCAGACACCATAGATAGATTAAATAGGGACTTGGTAGCCATAAAAACCTGGGCTGACAGATTTGGTGTAGCAGTAAACTCTACGAAGTGTCAGGCGATCATCATTGGCAGTTCTCGTAGCATTAGTAAGGTGGATGGTACAATATTGCCACCAGTACTCTTCAATGGTACGATCGTTCCTTTTAGGACTGACGTGAAGGACCTAGGCTTGCACATTGATAGTACCCTGAACTGGCGTAATCAAGTTGCCCGGGTAAGCCAGAAGGTTGCGGGCTCTGTACCGATTGAAAAATCTATTACCACCGAGTACGAAGACAATGCTTGTGCAGTCCTTAATTTTCCCTATCATCGATTATGGCGATGTGTGCTACTATGACCTGAATGCAGATCTCCTCGACAAACTTGACCGTCTTCTCAATAATTGCATTCGATTCGTTTTCAATCTGCGTAAATATGACCATGTCTCTGCGCATCGGTCGCTTCTAAAGTGGTTGCCCATACGTCAGTGCAGAGAGCAAAGGGCGCTGACCACCTTGTTTTCATTTCTTGACTCTACCTCTTCCCCTGGTTATCTAGCCCCCCACTTTCAGTACATTTGCGCCAATCACAATAGAAATCTTCGTTCATCACACAATCGTCTTCTTCAATGCCCCACTCACCGCACAGACTTCATACACTCTTCCTTCTTCGTTCAGTCTATCTCTCTGTGGAATGCACTCCCCTAAGAAATCAGGATGGCAACCAACCGATTAGCCTTTAAAGTTAAAGTTCGTGAGCACATTCGCAAGAAGCTGGCAGTATCATCATAACGGTATAGTTTTCTAATTGTTTGTCTTATTTGTTTTTAGTATATTCATTTATATATGTATATTTATTTGTGTTTATATTTATATATAATTAGGTATATATATATTTTATCTATAGTTTAGGTATCTATATTTAACAATTTATTCCCAATTGATTTTTTATAAATTCTTCTTTCGCACAGTCCATTCATCATTTTTTTTTTATCTTCCGCCACTCTTATAGCCATCCACATTCATACTCAAAACTTTCCTCATGAAATTTTTTTCATTCCTCTAACACAGATATCAAATGACTAGCTTCAACCCGCGACTTAGTCCGTGTAAAATTTGTTGTTTGACCCACCGCGTCGCATCGGTCACGGCTCTTTGGAAGGCATATGAGGGGAATTGAGGAACAAACCGACGATTATCCCTTCATGCAATGTGCAAGTGCCCCCAAGGACAACTCCCGGCTGGTAAAGGACTATTGACAGAAATGGTAACAAAAAATAAGATATTTTTATATGAATTTGGGTTGTTAATGTGGACTGGTTATCAAGAACTACGGAAGGACTATGGCCCCTGTCTAATCCATGTTTTATAAATACACAGATAAAATGGTAAGGGGTAATTTGTACACTCAATAATGACCCAGTAACTGCCGCACACGGCAACATGTCCAGAGATGCTTGCCGAGTTGAGAGGTTTTCCGCCGATAGATCCCTACCAGCACTTACTGGAATACTTCCTACCTCCGAGCACGTTTGCCCTTGCGAATCTCCACTCAAGCCGGTCAATAAAATCAAGAAAGAGGTGGGAGGTCTGTTTCTCATCAGTATCCACTCAGACACTCAGAGGTGAGGAACAAGATTACTCCCGAGGGATAGGGTCCGTGGGGTCGCCACTGCACAACAGCTCGCCACAGGCTGCCCTGCGGGTTTCTGTATTTCTCTTGATCTGGCTTCTCACCCTAGATCTGTTCTGGGAAATTAAACTCTGCATATACCTAGAGTTCGGAGCATGCAAGCCACACCATGATGTTAACGTAAAGATACGGCGGTGGGGTTGTTATTTTTAGGGTTATATAACAAGTTTCATTGTGAATCTTCTATTTTGTTTATGTTACAATTATTAAAAAACACTGTTCCTAATTTCAGTTAAGATAAATGGCGATCCTTTTCCGTGATCAATGTACAAGTCAAGAAAATATGATTTATTTGTGTATTGGAGGATTGATAGGTAAAAAGTAACATAAGCCTGTAATAACTCTATGTATGGTAAACTATACATAGAGTAATAACATAAAGAAAACTATTAAATTTTTCATAATTGAGAAATACGCTTGAAGTTACGTGATCCTGGTGTCAATTTTTTTTAAAATATGCAAGCCTTCTCCCAAGTTTCTGTACAGCAAATCTGTAAAACCGTGGCGTAAAGTTTAATTAAAAAAATATTATCAACGAAAGACTTCACTATTCTTATAATTTACTTTTCACTAAATTATTATTTAATTTAAGTAGATTTGAGCTAAATTTTTCCCATTCTATGTGATTAAAAATACTGGCTGGTAGAATGCCACAGAAAAAGAAACATTAAAAAGGCTGGAAAACGGCAATTCGATGTTAAGTTGTTTTGTCGTGTGCTTATTATTTACGTATACAGATAATTGTATAAAATTATATCAGATTCAGATATGGATTTAACGCCGGCGCTGCTCATTAAAGAAGAGGCTAAAATATTTAATATTTTATTTGTTTGCGTTCCACAAGGTAAAAAGATGTTAACAAAAGGCTGTGGCGGCATCTACACCGCCACATGCGAACAAACGCATCAATCCTGCATCGCGCAAGCAGAGTTTACCGCGCACATAGCATATATACAACTTCCCGACAACAATCATCGGGCAGTAGCCCACCAGATACGACATCCATCTGGTCGGAGGATCCTCCCTTTTCTAAAGAGTATGAGTGAACTTTACACCCTGTTCCTCATATCTCTAAAAGGCTTAGAGCTAAGTACCATTGTAGACTCTGTCAGGGCACAGCAAAATTACAGATTTTGAAAAACAGTAGCACGGTATTAATATCAGTAGTAATACAGTATTCCAACTTCATACAAACGAACGAAGCGCGAGCTATGCCTTCGCGCCTCGATGAAGGCACGCGCGCGGCATGCAGACAGTCTCGACTGTGCCGCAGTGACGAACGGACGGTGTGTTGTAGTTTTAACAATAACCGCGCGATTTTGTCACTAAAACTAAGTTCAAGTTCATATTTAATATGACGAGTAGGATATATTGTCCTGTTTATGGTTGCATGAATTAGTCAATAACGAATCCAGAGATATTTTTTTTAGATTAATTGTAAACTCTGAAAGGTAAGACTATAAAATAATTTTACTTACTAGTAAGTACGAATAGGTACAAAATTAATTATTTTTAATGGATAAGTATTTCCTTTTATCTCTCGAAAAAAAAAGATGTCTGGATTATTAAATAAAGTGAATAGAGTAAAGGAAAGTGATTGACACGAGTGAAATAGGTAGTTATAGGCGGTTCATGAATCAGGATACGGTAGGTACGCTTGTGTTAAAACCTCGGGGCATGTGTGTTTTGTTTTGTTAGTTTGTATAGTTCAAAGTAAAGACAAAGACAAAGTCATAAATTTTATTATTAATAATATTTGTTTTTTGTACTGTGTGTATTAATAATAATACTAGAAAAAAATAATTTGACCGTCTGCCTCACACTAGATAGTTGAAATTTTCTTAGATTAAGTATTTCTGCTGCTGCTATATCAACATATACCACTAGAAACCGTTTTTTTCTCGGTATTAATAACAACAACAATAGCTAGACTCATGAAATATTCACAGGATATTTAAATGTTTGAGAGGGTTGTGATTTTAAAACATTCGTAGCCAGCTGTTCAGCTTGGCACTTTAAAATTTAATAATAAAGCATTTCGTACGCCTCAGTCGAGGCGCAAATATTTTTCGGTCGCAAATTTATAAGACCGATTTGTTATTCAAACATTAACATGGTTTTTTAATTAAATCTACCAATCAAAAAACATCACGCATTTTATTGAACACGTCCTATTAAATTCACAAAGTATTTTATTTGTTTATATACAAAATTATATTTACAGTCACAAAACTAAATTGAAACACAAAGTAGGCAAATGTAATTAAAATGCTGGAGGCGGGCAGCCCTATCGCATGTTTACGTACCGCGCGGCTGTAGGCATTTATTTTAAAGATACGGCCGAGCTACAATACTGTATGATATTATTACCGTGACAGTAGTTTGAAACCTTTTACCGCCATATAATGATACTTAAAATCTCACGATAGATATTATCTTGCCAATTACCATCTTGTTTATTTATGTGTTAATAAAATATTGTTTGTTTAACTGTTTAGGTTTTAATTTACTTTCCTCATATTCGAAATGAAAAGCAGAGTGTTTACCTCGGGTGAAAGACCTATTTAGGCATTCGAACTATTGGCGCACGAGCGAAGTGCCTAAATAGGTCCTTTTCATCCCTTGTCATTGTTACGTTACAATCTACTATTACACTTTACAAATGAATTTTGTTTAAACACTCTATGGATTTTTTTAAATTAGTGGTGTGTAGGTTTATAGGTGCCGACTGATAAATGATGTATGATAAATTATTTTATTTCTCTAAGTAGGTTTGCATTAAGACTTTTACGTCAATCATGTTTTCAAACTAGATGAGGTAGGCGTTTCTTATCTGACAGTATAGTTTAAAGTCCGTAAGATTAACTTTACTACATGAATAATAAAGGCATAAGATACATTGTTTAACCGCTTCATGGATTCTTTTAAATAGATTGGGAGATGGCTTGCATAGTTTTGAAAAAAATTGACAGCAGTATACCGTAACTTCAGGCGTATTTTGCAATAATGTTTTTTTTTTTACTAATTAACAGACATAAATATAATTTATCATCATAATAATAGTCTTTTTTCACTTAAAATTTATAAAAATGTTTTTAATTGCTGTGTTCAGTTTACTTCGATTTATACGAAGCTGGAATTAACTTGATCCTTTTTAGATTCTGATTATAATAATTAGGAGTACATTAATATATTAATACGTGCGTTATCGTCCTTGAAACCTTCTTCATACCATGTAAATTAAAAGTATATATATTACAGCTTTTCATAAATGAAAATAATATTTTTAAAATGGCTGCTACGTAGAAGAAAGTTGCGTATGGCTGGTTTACTTTTTGGAGTAGTCGTTACACAAAAACCGCACTATTTGCTTGAAAAGATAAGTTGGAGGCAGAGCAAATACGAACCACGTTTTTCTACCAAACCCCTTTGTACATCAAAACATAGGACCGCTGCATTCAGAGGGTGTTTCAGATACGCCGCAACGCGCTGTTGTAATAACATTCCTCCACCAGTAAGAGTCCTGAGGACAAAACAGCATTTTTTGAGTATTTTAAAGAAATATTTCATGCAAATACAGCAATCCAAAGGATTTTAAAAACAGTTCTAGTAACAAAATAAAAAATAGTTCTAGTATTTACCTCATGGCCTACGGGCAATGGATATGGATTTCCAGTAGTGTGAGTGGCCTCTGTCTAAGTCCGGTCTGTTTCATTTTCGCAGGAAGAATGGAAGTCCTCAATAATCTGGGTTGTGTTTGCTGTGAGTCTTTCTGAAGCTGCATTAGCTGGTTGGGACAATAGGTAGGTAAAACATTTGGGTGTATGTTTCTGTCTCAATTTAGATTAATAAAGCAATACCTAATAATACCTATAGTAATACTTACCATGAAAATCAGGAGTACACTATTGAGCTGTACCAATTGGCTAATGTATCGCTATGTTCTAAAAAGCGTGGTTTTCGTTTGCCAACGCCCTGCCTCGAAGCATAGCGTTATGCAAATGGCCGCTGTCGCATTACCCATGAAGCATAGAAATAATTATGGTGTATCAATGAAGACTTCACTGCTTAATAATTGAGTATTGATATTGGCGAAATTATAATTATTAAGTATTCAATTGAAATGAATAGGAATAAACACCACACTGTAACGTCTTGAGTTACTATTTACTTGGCATTTTTGTTTTCATTGTAATATGTCTATAAAATCTCTTTTCATTTATTTAAATTACGTATATATACAGATATATATGTTTATACATCCTACTTATATTATAAATGCGAAAGTTTGTGAGTATGGATGGATGTTTGTTACTATTTCACGCAAAAACTACTGAACGGATTTGGATGAAATTTGGCACACAGATAGTTTATAACCTGGATTAACACATAGAGTACATTTTATCTCGATACTCCCACGGGATCAAGATTAATGCTGGTGCAGCTAGTCTATTTATATATTTAGATACATAATATGTTCAGTAAGAATCCCACATATTTGTGTGATTTATTATGTCACACCACGGGACGTCATTACGTCATTCGAGAGGTAGTTGCTGAAAATCAGCGCTGTTGACGCTAATTTCGTCCGAAGTCACAGCATTTTGCTGAGCTACCTGTTCTTGCACAGGTACGACACAAGGCTTCTTTATTATTCTCATTATTGTTATTTGTTTGTTACAAAAGTGTTAATTCTTCCAATTTGCTATCGGCATCTTGTTTTGTTTTACTGTCATTTGCCAGTGTCGCAACAAACACAGAGCAATGTGTATTGTCTTTGGTGCTGAGTGAGAGTGACATCTGACATCAAGCTGATCAAGCTATGGTCAAAATTGTCAAATTTTATATTCCAAATACGAGGCTTTTGGCTACTTTGTATGTGTGTTTTTCATGTATTTATTTTTGTAATGTGAGTTTTATTTGTGCAGAATAAACAATTTTTCTTTCTTTTCTTTTTTATATATCATTATTATATAAGATATTATTAGCTTACTCATTACTTTTATCTCATTTCAGGTCACTGCTGAATCAGAAATATACCGAAGTAAGTGGGAATCCAGTTAGAAAGAATGTATCTTAAGTAGATTTTATTAATAATTTGTTGGTGTCAATAACGTTAATTCGCCAATTAAGTTTATTGGCGCCCAAATAGGACGAACTTATTAGATACTAGTTATATGTTTTTTGTTTTATGATCATGTATAAAAAGGTTTTCTTATTCATAAAAATATTAATAACTGAATTTATGGGGAACGTGGTTTTGACCTAAGCCGTGTGCATTGGCAGATCCTCCTTTGATCTTTAGATTTCGTTTCATAGACTCCTCGCACAAAATATAGTCACACAGACGTCAAAAATACACCTCATCCATTTAATTTTTTTTATTAAAAGGCCACGGCTGCTTGCTTCGAAATAGAACGTGACTTTTCAAATATACCGGTCAGAAATCGAGCCATCAAATCAGTGCTAACAGAGGAATTTTCAGGAGAATTCTTTCATGGAACGAAAAAAAAAACTAGAAAAAATTTCACACGAAATATCAGGGAAAAATCAGGCGCTGTCGTATGAATAGTTCTTCAGCCTGCCAAAGTGTCATTGAAAACGACTGAGGGTAGTTCTACTGGAAAGTGAAATTTCGTGTGTAGGAATAGGGTTGGTTTTCGTTTGGTGATGGCAACTAATTATCGCAACCGTCTGGCTTGAAAGAAAGAAGTGAAAGAAGCCAGTGAAATTATGCGTGACGATAACCTATAATTATAAGGAGACGATTAACGGAGGGCTTCTTTAGAGATGTGCCACTGATTTAATAGTCTTTGCTTGATTAATTAGCGATATTTTTTAAACGACGCAAAAAAGTTTTTGAAATTATTTTAGGTTCCGGTTTCGATTTTTCTTTGAGCTTTTTAAGGAAAGGTGTCAATAGATAAATATGTATTTAGCAAAATTGTTGAAATTTTTTGTCCTCCTATTAAAACGACTCATTTAATTAAAATTATATTTAGATGGCTCCCCGTGTTTATCACCTACCCAAATATAATGGAGGCACAATCACCGAATATGTAAAAAAAAAATAGAAGTTTTTTGATAAACAAAGTATATTACAGTGTATCCGAATATTTGCAGGATAAATTATGTATTAAGGACTTATTTTCATACTTGAGTTTTAAACAAGTTTGTTTGGTTTTAATTTTTTTCTGTGTTTTCTAGTTATGTACTTTGCATGCCAAAAGGTAAAATATATGGTACATGAATATAAAACATCTGCATATTGTTTACCCATATTTGCAAATAAATGATTTTGAATTTAGCGTTTCAATTTGAAAAGATAATTTAAGTTGTTTTGAGTTACAAAAAAGCGGGAAAGTATAATAAGTTTTACATTTAACAAGTCTATTTGACTATAATATTGGTTTTTAGTGATAAGTACCACAATTGTTTTTCAAAGTTTTGTGCACCTTTTAACAGCATCAAAATGCGATTGTAACTTTTGATAATTCTTTCTAGAATCCCTAACTTACACAATAATCTCAAAGGGTGATATTCCGATTAATCAGAACATTTTCAAGAGGATTATCAAAAAAAATCGATATAATCTTGAGTGACGTGCGCACTATCGATGCTCTACAATTCACGACGACCACTGATGAAGGCGATGTAACGTTCATGAAGACAACTAGTACCCATTGTGGCCCGCTCTATTGATTCCAAACTGTGATTTGTATGATTTAAACAGACGGGAAGTACCTTCATTATAATGTCTATAATAGTATTATGTAATTATTTCTGAAAATAGAAATGTGTTGTGTGTATTTTTTTGCAACGTGTATCTTTTCGGCATCGATCAGCCACTGCTGCATTGTATATGCACAGAGAAATATTGCCACATTAGCTGCGCGGTTCATTTGTTTGCCAGTCACGCATCCGTGCGTGACCGTTGGTTGCAGTGGACGATCCTGCCTATATTTTCATACAGAGCGAAGCTAAGTACACGTGTATAACTTAGCTGTGGGCTTCAGCTGTGGAGCAACGCCTTAGGTCAAGCCTCTGTGCTAGTATCTGGTTTAAAAATCGTTAACTTGCCAATGGTACATAGTATGTAGGTTAATCTGGTTATGTCTAACCGCCTCCCTGTCTATCCATACTAATAAATGATATTATAAATTCAAACGTAACTCTGTCTGTATGTTACCTTTTCACGCTTAAACCACTGAACGGATTTCTATAAAATTTGGCAAGGAGATAGATGGCACCCTGGAGAAGGACATAGGCATATAAGGACTTTTTGTCTTGGTAGCACGTACCCGTAGGATAATTTCCGACATCCACGTGGGCGCGGAAGCTAGTACAAAATATTCCCCTAGTTAAGGCCTCATGAAGTTGAAAACATCAAACTAATCATATTCACAACCGTTAGTTTAAAATAACTAATCTCCATACATTGAACTTGGATATCGTATTTCAAATTCCACACATCAGAACAAAGTTAGGTGCAGGCTAAGGAACAACAAATTAATTTCAATCGGCAAGTCCGTAGATCTTCGGAAGCCAAAGAGGAGAATAATGCACGAACGTAAGAGAAACTGCCGCTCGAAGCAAAGTTCGGATGTCGATTGGCACGATAGTTTGAAATTCTTAGAAGGATGGTAGTCTGTTACTTTTTAGTTGCAGTAGGCAAAATATTGTCTGGTTGTTGTGAGTAGTTTTGATTTCGTTTAGCTGTTAGGACGGTTGGAGAGCTTTTTGTAGATGTTTATAACTTTATTTTGGAAATGGTGTTAGCCTTAAGCAAAATCACTATGTCTCTAATAGACTACATTTAATTTTGTATTTTATCAGTAAGAAATCAAATGTTAACTTTGGAATTACACTCTCTCTTACTGGTGGCTTCTAAAAATAGTTCATTTCCTAACCCAGATTATGGTCTACCTTTGTGCCAAATTTCATAGAAATTCGTTAAGGCTTGAAAAAATCACAGACAGACAGTCAGAGTTACTTTCGCATTTGTATTATTAAATTATGGATAATCACTATTATTTAAATATCTATTTACATACAAACAACATTAAATGAAATAGATATTTTGATTACAACACATATCTACTTTGTAATCACTGCACCTCTTCTTTTAATACTGAGACCGCTGAAGGTACTAGGTACATAAATGCAAATTAAATAAACTAAGCACAATGTAAATGTAATAAAGAGTTTGCAAAATATCAAACTGTTAAACGTACGTTCCTAATAATAGTTTTTCTGTTTATTGGCATTCAGAAAATTCAAAAAAATAATCGTTGTTAAAATGATGAACGAACAAAATAATCTGCAAACTTTTGCATGAACAATATTAGTTTCAATTTAATTATAATAAAATAACTAATGCAGGATTAGTTGATGCCTAATTTAAACTAACTGTTGTTGTTAAGGCTGTCAACTACTTCGAAAGTGTTCATAGATAATATAATTATAATATACTGGATATCGTTGTCACTGTTTCGAATTAATGAAGCTAGACCTATTCTGATTATAGTCCTATATACTCGAAATTCACAGATTATGTTACAAAGTCATCATCGCACTTTACTTACATTACCCTAATTTTATTTTCTCAATCATTTACCCATTTATAATATATTAACGTCTATACTTTCAAAGTAGTTGGTAATTAATTATAGTTACCTTTAAATGATGGGTTGATCTGGGGCATAAATTGTTAACAGTCCCAGCATGGGTGCCAGCAAGCCCTATTGCCGCCCAACACGGGACCAATGTTACAAGTGAAACCATTAATCATAGTAACATGACATTGGAATTACTTGAGGCCACAAACCTTGACAATGGTTGGCCTGGTTGTGGTTCTTTTATTTGTCGTTTTGGCATCATACATTAAGCATTATTCTATTGTATCTGTTTTATTGTCGGTACGTCAAGCAGGTCACAGCTATTTGCAAAGTCGTTGACATTATATAAATAATGTCAACGACTTTGCAAATAGCTGTGACCATGTGAATAGATACCATGGAGTACTGTTTGAGTAGCAGCACATTGTGAAACTTTTACGTGTGTTAGTTTAACAATATGTGGGTAGGTAAATGAATGATCTCTACTATCATAACATTTTACTCTTTCGTTATTATCATCATACACGTTTAAAATTATAACCTTCTATTGCGAACCGTTTTGTGACTTATTCTGGTTTCATAATAAATCCAATCCCATTGGCAGGCCTTTAAAAAAATGTAGAAAACGCGTAGTTTACTCATGTCACAGAAGGTCCCTAGTTTCAACCAAGATATCAGACATGAGACATGTTCAATCTCAAATTAGTGTTATCTGGTAACTGATAACATTCATCATCATCATCATCATCAGCCTATTTCAGTCCACTGCTGGATATAGACCTCCCCTAATGAGCACCATAGCGCCCTGTCTTCATCTTGACGCATCCAGCATCTGCCTGCAGTCTTTCGCAGATCGTCATCCCACCTGGCCGGAGGGCATCCTACACTACGTTTGCCAAGTCGCGGTCTCCACTCAAGAACTCGTTTACCCCAGCGGTTGTCGGTTCTTCGTGAGATATGGCCGGCCCACTACCACTTCAGCTTGCTAATTCTTAGAGCTATGTCGATAACTTTGGTTCTCTGTCGGATGTATTCGTTGCGACCTTCAGAGAGACTCCGAGCATAGCTCTTTCCATAGCTCGCTGAGCGACTTTGAACTGTTGGACCAGCCTTATCGTGAGTGTCCACGTCTCAGCTCCGTAGGTCATGACGGGTAGGACGCACTGATTGAAAACTTTAGTTTTCAAGCATTGCGGTATGGATGACGAGAAGATCGGCGTAGCACTGCTGCTGCGTACTGATAACATTACACAACATCAATTATGACTTAATGCTGAGATGATAACATACTCATGTCATGTTATCTACCGTATTATATGAATCTATTAGTATAGTACCTGCTTGAGTTCTCGAGGGGAGCAAACAGTAAAACTTAGGAAATTTGGAGCATGTCTGAAATCAGATCCCAAGGTAATTTTCTACAGTGTTCTTCAAAGTAAGTAAGGTTTTAGGAATATCGCGGAATAGAAGGATATAAAAGGTAATAGTAACTAACATGAAAAATTATTTCTAAGGACTATTATCTATGCTCAGTCGTAGTAACAAGCATAAAGAATGGAGAATGTGCAAAAAAAAAAAAAAACAGAAATTTCTGCAAATACGATTTGATAAAAAATTTGAAAATTTTTAAATCGCTCTAGAATTGCCTTTATATTATTATGCTGCAGAACTGCATATACCAGCTGTTTTGTAAAAAAAAACAGTCACAAATCAACATTCAGAATACTCGAAAGACATTGTAATCGTAGTTACAAACAAACTAATTCATCTACATAACTGCTAAAACTGCCGCAGTCGCTGTTCTACTGACATCGTCCGACTTTCATTAACTAAGCTGATTACGATATCAGTTCTTCTATCCAGTCGTTTTTCTTTTGTGATTTGTTTTTTTTTTGTTGTTGTAAAACGAGATTGGGTCAGAATTATAATTTTTTTCATCTTTTTTGAAATGTTACCTTCATTAGGGAATTTATTCTGTATCGTGGTTAATAAACATCCTTAAAAGCCTTTTTTGTTGCTTTAAAACACCGCAATATTAAATGCGTCTTAAAATTGAGTGGTGTATGAGCATTCAGCCATTCGTGTTGACGTAAGTCGGGTTTATTATAATTATAATAAACCTTTATTTCAGACCACAGGGAATCCGTACAGTACAACACGTGAATGTTACAATTGATATAATATCCAAAGCGACTGTCGCGCGAACACACGACCGTCGCGTTTCTTTTGTTCGTCAAAGCCGAACTCTTAGTAGCGCCGATAGAGATAGAGATCCGGTTTTCTGAACAATTGAGTGACATTGCGACGAAGACCGATTGCTTTGGGTGACTGCGGCGTTAGCGTAAATTCTGCTTGATAATTTCATATAAAGAATACTTAATCAAGTTGAACATGAACTTTAATCGAAGTGATTAGCTTACTACATCCTACTCCCCTTAATTTATTTGGGATCGTTGCATCTTCCCATTTTCTTCCTTACATCTCTATTAGAAACCCCCTTTCTAGATATATTTTCTGTCACACACCATTCGTCCAACGTTTCTTTGGTCGTCCTTACTTCTATAGCCGTTTGCTGTGCGATTTAGTTTGGTATATTGTATATTAACTGTGAGTCAAACTCAAACCATTTATTTCAATTAAACTATTCACAGGCACTTTTCGATTGTCTAGGAGTCAGTCAATCAGAAATATGAAGTAAGTTGCCCATTCCAAAGGGTAGCAGGTACCGATGGTGAAGAAAGGACAAGAAACTCCACTCCACTCCTCTTTTAATTAATACTGTTGTTACAAATGTATTAGTTACATAATTAATGTTGATACTATATGTGAAAACGATGTACAAAAACCGTACACGTTAAGAGCGTGCAGAGTGCAGCAAAACATAAATTAAAACAATCTTAATAATAAATTATTACAATAAGCCTTGGCAGCTAAGAGATGACCAGTACCAACTGTCGGCGCCCGTTCACGGACATGACGCATGGATCAGCACCATTCAGCTCAACCATTTTGAAAGGAGCTAAATGATCCAACACACGCGCCACCGTTTGCGAGACATTTGAGTGAGCATGTCATACTATCAGCCGCCAGGGCACATTCAAGTCAATATAAGACATAATCCGGTAAATGGTAGCTCCATAGTACAAAGTACTCACACCTGTGCTATGCATTTATATAATAATACAAAGGAGATTGAGTGTAATACGGACATAATTATGTTGGGTTGTGTGCCTTTTAGTCTGTGCTAAATAAAGATTTTTTTTTTCTTTCCTTTTTTTCTTTCTTTCAGGAAACGTAACACAAATTCCATTTCTTAGTCGAAAATACAACTACTATAGCATTTTGCGGTTAAAATTATGCGACAAGCACAAATAGTACCACCCATTGACATGAATAAAGTCATATAACTAAGTACTAAATGTCATGCGAAACGAGGATTTCCAATTAAAAATCGTTTGTGCTTGGCTCCTAGTACTTGGAAGCAGCTAGATCAAACATATGGTTCAATTCGATATTCAGAGTGTTGTCCACTGGGCTGTGTCAAAGTTGTTAGTGCTGGATGTTTAACGCCATTGGTTGCAACCGGATATTCGGTTTAGACATATTGCTTTTAGAGTTCAACAAGAAGTTTCGATTTGAAACGTAACGGCCTAAGTCCGAGAACGGATGGTTTTAGTAAAATTACTAATCGTTACTTATTGGAATTCCTTCAGAACTATTCTGGATGCTGTTATTCAACTATAAAAGAGTCATGTGTAATGTAAACATTTATATTGGTGAAGATTTAGATTTGTTTTTTTTAATATTTATTAGAAGCATGAGTTTTTATTTTTCATTTTGTTTTCATTTATTCCAGATTAATTATCTTTTTATACCGACATGCAAATAAAAAGTTGCTGTGTCAATAAATCAAGTTTTCTTTCTTTCTTATTATCAATTTTAATCGGGCGTTTGACGCGATCAGCACATTTATTCCACGTTCAAGAGCCGTCAATGTCATAATTGTTGTGGAATTTAGTTTCATTTATGAAATGACAATGCCAGATCCTGCCCCAGCTATTTACAGGAAATATCAATTAGTGAAAATAGTTGTAATGATAATAGGACCTTTTCATAATACATTGTTTCACAGTAAAACTTGCCGATTACAAAACAATGATAAAAGGAATTCAACGCCTGAATTTCCTATTCCGTGACTTATTGCGCACGATACACAACAAAAAAAAGTTTTAAATACCTTTAAAACAAAAACTCATATTACAATTGTATTAATTATGATATGTAATATAATGTTGTTTATTACTGTACACTTTAATACAAACGATTTGACAAAAGTTTTCTTTTTTGTTTATTATAATTGTTATTTAAAATTACAATGTTTGTCAGTTGGAATGAAATGCAAATTATCTGGGATTACGAGTTCAAGGATCTAACCTATGTAATTAATTATCTGTAGATTCTATATTCTTATTTTTCGTAATGTTACTACTTTGGTATTGATTCTGTCATTAACAGGCTTTGTATGTATTCACATAGACGTATGGAAGAGGGAGGTCTTCTGGCACAGGTATTTCCATACTTAAAAGAAGGCCTCTAAAATGTATTTGCTAAAACCTGTTGATTATGAAATAAATAAATTGAAATTGAAATTGAAATTGAAAATGTCTTTTAAATTTGTGTACATTAAACACGATTTGCTTGCCCATGACGGTAGAACATGGAGTATGAATTACCCATGTTTGCAAACGAATAAATGATTTGATTGGGTTTGATTTGATTTTAACAACTGCATTGCGAACATGAAATAAAGATAATCATATTCTTAGTGGGTATATATACAATGTGTTATTAAAATAACTGAAAACACAAAGAAAAAACAGCTGCAAGTTGCATACATTACATTTATGTTCACATAAATCAACAAAATTTAGAAAACAGCTTTTGTTTTCCGCGATATCGTAAAAGTAAAAGTTGTTGTATTAAAAGTGGTTATTAATGATGAGTACAATAACCCCTTAGATATGCAGTTATTTCAATAACACCTTGTAGAGTTGTCCCAGGAAATAAATGTAAATGATAAATTATATGACGGCGTAGAAGGTGGCGCCGCCTCGTTTTGTTACAAAGTTACTGGGATCACCGAAAAGGTCGGATAAGTGACACTGGCTGGTGACAGTCACTCTAGCAGAGCTTCGCTTAGATGGTTGTTCGGCGGCTGGGTTCTGTTGATAGAGATGATGTCAGGGGAGCCGCTGTCGTGCCACGTCCACGACGAACTGCTATATTCCGGCACAATCCTGATGATAGTAAAGCTGCTGAACAAATGTATGATGACCACTTCTGGTAAAGGCTATCCTGCGCCGTTATATTTTTATTTGGTTAAAAAGGTAATTAAAACGACTCATAGTATTTTAGAACTACATAGGGTCAGTTTTTCCTTTCCTACTTCTCACAAACACCGAAACTAACTTAAAAGTCTCGTATACAGTCCAGATGTTATCATCGTCAGATCATGTGAGGACCATGTAGAAAAATGTCTAACATGTTCTTTGAAGAAAAATGAATTTGGAGAACCGAAGTTCAAATTTAGTCACTCTGCCTTTTCTTAACTGTGTTGGGGTCTGCCTCCAGTTCAACC
Source organism: Dasypolia templi (assembly GCA_963555695.1). NCBI lineage: Eukaryota > Metazoa > Arthropoda > Insecta > Lepidoptera > Noctuidae > Dasypolia > Dasypolia templi. The sequence continues at coordinate 3,553,414 of OY743142.1, read as the reverse complement.
AATACCATGGATGCAACTGAATACCAGTATTTTACATGGAGCGACTGCCTAACTGACCTCGACAACCCAGTTACTGGTTAACACGATACACCTTGGTAAGACTGGTAGTCAGACTTATTTTTATTCTAACTACCCGTAACAACTGTCAAATATCTACAAATGGCAGCCGGGACCAACGCCTTCACGTGATTTCCGAGGCATGGAGGGGTCTTGATATGTAATGGATGTCACCCATCTATGAAACGACCGCGGCAAGCGTAGCTTAGCTTGCGGGTTTTGAGCTTTTGGACAAAGTCTAGTGAGGAATGATATTTACTACCAACCGATTTTGCTTGTAGCAGCTAGTCTTGCGACAACTGTGACGTCATTTCCATACACTGTCTTCCTTCAACTGCACACGTTCGCGATACATTTGTTTGTTAATATTTACGCAAAGTCAACAGAGGGGGACGTAGACCAACAGTAGAGACACGAGTCGTTTATTTTGCAAACACATCATCTCCAAGAGCCGCATCTTCACGGCAGTATGCTTCGGGGTATGCAGACATGTTAGGAGTAGTTAATTAGTGCGTCTAGAGAATCAAACACTAAGCGAATGAAATTTTGAGTGTGAATGTTTTTAACTTTTTAAGAATAGTTCAAGTTTTAACGGTTTTAAATCGAAGTCCAAGTCATGTTTATAAAGGTGTTCATCGACCACTGCTGGACATAGGCGTCTCCCAAACATCGCCGGTTTCTTAAATTCGACGAGTTCTGAGCTTCTCGCGTTCAGCGGATTCTTGCGGCCTTCACCTGTCGGTCATCGATCATCGGGTAGTTGTTACGATCGGAATAATAATGCTTTTGCAACACAGAACAAATAATGTGGATCACATATACATAACAAAAGAGAAATATAAATTAAATAAGTAACAATGTTGTTACTTATTTCTTTTACGTTTACTGTGGGTACATAAACGAATATAATGATTTCTCAAGCATTGAGAAGTTATATTGCTAAAGTTTCAGTAAGTACTTACTCATAACTTTGTTTATCATAAATATGGAATTGATGAATCCCATCAAAAACATAAATGTGAAAATGGGAGCCAAGTTTAATATAAAGAATGTGCGTGGTTGTCGACTTCGCTGACAAAAGAATTGAGATCCAAATGGGTAAAGATAAAGATTAATTTATTATTAGAAACATGTGTGACATGATACATAGACAGGAACATATAGAGGGAAGAGTTTATTATTGCAGATTCAACATGTTTTTCCATATTCGGCGTACAAAACAGTTTTATTATTTAATTGGAAATTATAAATGAGTCAAAATTCAATCATTCAAATACGTAATTACAGTCAATACAAAATAAATAAATAAAATATATAATTAAAATACATTATTATATAAATTAAAAATTTGTCATTCAAAAACTCCGTAACATTATAGTATTCCTTACTAATTAGCATTTTTTTTAGTTCTCGTTTGAATGAATTAATATTCATTACCTTAAGGGAATTAGGAATTTTATTGTAAATCAATAGGGCCATGCATGCATGTGATTGCACCCAAAGTGTGTTTTTTTTTTCGGCTGGCAACACTGCCTGAGTGACATGTCAAATTTTTGTTACGTATTTTATAATTAGTTTTATATAAATTTTAAGTGTAATTAAGGTGTAATTATATATTTAAATGTAACGTAACTGCATAAATACTTAGGATTATTGTTTTCCTGCAAAATTACAAAGTCAATCACAGTGTTGATAGCCCACCGTTACCGGCAACCTATAACGAGCAGCTGATGTCCAATCTGCGAATTTAAACGGGGAGTATTGTATACATTTATTAATAATAAGCACACAATATTCACGACTCTGTAACACATTTTATTGAGTCTTAGTTTCACAATTTTTGGTTGATTTGGCACTAGGTCTAAGTCACTTTGTAAAAAATATATAAAAATAAAAAAAAAACTCAGCGAAACTTTGATGTCAATTATCAAAATACTGTATTTCTGGAATTCTTACATTGTACTTAACAACAATAACGTTGACTATCGTTATTTTTTTAATTGTAATCTTTGATAAACTTGAATTCTTGTAACATAGGCATTCTACCCACATATGCAAAAGTAAAGTAAAGTCAATAGAATAAATGTAAATTTGTATTGATCTTAGCAAATCAGTTGCATTTCAATAAGATTCAGCAGACTACCTCATTTCCTTTTAAGCAACACTAACTTCTCCCATTTTTTCTTTCATTTCTAGCTTTCCCTTTTTGTTTGACTATCTAATTAGTTTTCACCGTTTATTTCATTCTACTTTCAGTACTTATTCCTGAACTGAAACCATGCCTGTGATGACCCGCAAGGCTGCAACTCAGGAGTTGGAGCTTAAATTGAAAACAACCCTACAAAATCTTAAGGCTTCTAACAGTAAATGTGAACAGCTGTTACAGGAAATAGAGGATAGTGAGAAAGAAGTCGAGAAGGTTGTTTACAAAAATACTAGCTTAAAACAGGAGCTAGTAGACCTACATCGACAATACCTGGATGTTGTTGATGAACGGGACAAATTGCGGTTAATTACAGATGGTTTCAACAACTGCAGTAACTTATATGAGGAGGCTTTGCATAAGGTTAGGGACCTAGAAGAAGAATTAGTTTATGCAAATGTACAAATAAATAAATTCCAGAAACAAAAGGAATGTACTCAAGCTAAGGAAACAAATAACTTATACAAGGAATTATTTTATAGTAATTGCAACCCTCAGTCCTTAATAACAATAGACCTTACTGAAGATTCTATATTAAAACATAATAATAGTAGTTATAAAGTAAGTCAAATAAAATAAAAAAATATGCAAAACTAAATAAAATCATAAATAAATGCAATAAATTTAGGAATCAACAAAAACACAGTTCCAATAATATTAAACTAAGAAAGGAACGTGGTTTTCTTAAAAGTAAATTAAATAACTACCAAATTAAATTAGAAGACAGCAAAAACATTTATGAGATTGATACTCAACGCTTGCAGTCTGAAATTCAGGTACTGGAAGAGTCAATTCATTCACTGTATACTAAGTATGTAAGGTCTGAAAAACAAATTCAGGAGCACATCCTTGCTGCAAATGAGTTAGTGGACATGTGCAATTCTAAAGCAGTCAAAGTGGACCTGCTGACTCTCAGCGGCCCTCAATGTTCATTGCAAAGGAAATCCGAACTTGGCAAGCTCCAACATGAGGCAACGGAGAACCCGTCCCAGTCAGAACTTGCTCAGGTCTCCATTCCTAATATAGATACTCCAGATATTGAACAAGGTCCAGTGCAAGTAGTGCAGACGGAAGCTAGCTCTCTCCCTTGTACTAGTAAAGTTTATTCCTTATCCATTATGTTTTCTGATAGTTTTGGAAGAGGGTTAGGAAAATTACTTAGCAACAACCTGAGTCATTCTTCTCAAAACTTCTGTATGCCACAGACTTCCTACACACAAATAATGTCTTCAATAATTAGGAATGAATATGATCCAAATGGCATTATTACAGTACTTATAGGTAATAGTTTTAATGTAACAAAAGATGACATCACTGATAGTGTCACCAAACTACTAAAGTTAAATTGCAAGAAAGTAATTTTGTGTGCTTTCCCATACTTTGAGCAATTGTCAAATAGGCAAAACAACTACATTCACATGCTAAATAATTACATGCATTTCTTAGTTAGTCACCATAGTGACAAGTTTGTATTTTTTGACACCAACATTTTTGTTGAAAAGCTAAAGTCGACTAGAGATACTGTGTATCTGCCGATTAGTTTTAGACGTCAAATAGCTAGACTATTAGCTTTTATTATTAACCCAGACATAAGTAGTATGTCGAAGTCACCTTTAGTTAGCACCACTATTAGTAATAGTACTAATGTTGAGGTGGTTAGCTCAGATAATTTAAACTAGTTTGTAAGACAACAGAAGGTACCAATAATATTATAGTTCCACTTAAAAACAAAAAGGTATTTTCTAGCACTACAATAGTTAACTGTAGAAAAGGGGCTAAGCAGAAATCCTTGAAATTATTTCATCAAAATATTCAAGGATTTAACTCCAAACAATTGGAAATTGAATTGTTTTTAGAAAAAACAATGTTTGACATTATTTGCATAACTGAGCATTGGTTAAAAGATTCTGAAATGTTAACTAATTACGAGAATTATAATGTGGCCAGTTGTTTTAACCGAAAATCAATGCTGCGTGGTGGTTCACTAATCCTAATTAAACGTTGTATAAAATCAAAAGCTCGTAAAGACATAGTTGAACTATCGGTTGAACATAGCGTTGAACTGTCTTGTGTTGAGCTAGATAAGCATGTTATAGTGTGCGTTTACAGACCCCCAAATTATCAAAACTTCTCTATATTTGAGTCAGTAATGGAAGATGTTTTGGCTAAACTTGCAACTGGTAATAAATCAGTTATTATCTGTGGAGACTTTAACATTAATATTTTAGAAAATAATTCAAATACCAGTAGATTATTGAATTTGTTTAAATCATTCAATTTGTTAAATGTGTTTTTGGAACCAACCCGAACAACTACAACTTCTGTTTCATGTATTGATAATGTATTTTGTTGCTGCGACTATTTAGATAAAGCTATCGTTAATTATCTCCCTTCAGATCACAGCGGTCAAACCGTAACTTTTGAGTCCAACATAGCGATACAAAAAGTGCAGATACAATCCAGACCAATAACATTTGTCAATTTAAATAAATTTAAAAGCACTTTAATTTGTAAGTTAAGTAATCAAGACCTTACAATGAATAATGTTAATAGTTTGTATAAAGAATTCTTTTCGGTAGTTCAAACCGAGTTTAATAATATTTTTAAGAAGAAGTCTAAAAGTATCAGCCCTAAGTTTTTATTTAGTGACTGGGCAACTAAAGGACTTAGGAAAAGTAGGGAAAAACTTTTCGAGCTGTATGGCCTTAAGCCTTATATTAACACGGAAACTTTTAATAAGTATGTTGCTTCTTACTCAAAAATTTTTAAGAACACTTGTAAGGCTGCTAAAGCCTTATACATTAGCAACAAGGTAAAATCAGCAGACAATAAAATAAAGACGGTTTGGAAAATTATCAATAATGAAACGAACAGGATCAAAAAGCAAAATTCTGATTACACACTGGAGACTTCACGTGGTCTCATTTGCGATAACAAAAAAGTTGCTCAGGAATTTGTGAATTTCTTTACCAGTGTCCCACTAAAAACCACTGAAATCTTAAATTCTTCGCCCTCGCGTGCTTTTGATTTAATGAGGGCGAATGTTTCTGCCTGCCCGATTGAATTTGACTTTAAGCATATTAACCCCTTAACAGTAATAAAATCTTTTAAGCAAATCAAGATCAAATTGACCGAAGATCTTTGGGGAATGTCTATTAAAGTCTGTACCTCCATAATTGAAACTATAGCACCTTACTTAGCCTTAATATTTAATTTGTGTGTGGATCAAGGAGTCTTCCCGGATCTAATGAAATACAGTAAGGTAATACCACTTTTCAAATCCGGGGACAGTAAAGACACTAATAATTATAGACCTGTGTCCGTGTTGCCGGTTTTCAGCAAGGTTTTTGAAAAGATAATACTTAATCAGATGCTCAATCATTTTAATACTAATAAAATCCGTCACGAGCAACAGTATGGTTTCACCAAAGGGCGTTGTACGACCGACGCTGGTGTTACCTTATTAAAACATATTTTTAACGCGTGGGAAGAGGCTCAAGACGCCATAGGAATCTTTTGTGACCTCTCCAAGGCATTTGATTGCGTCGATCACGAAACCCTGCTTTTGAAACTTGAGCATTACGGACTTGGAAAACTTGCGCTCAGTTTAATAAAATCTTATTTAAATGATAGACAACAGCAAGTTCAAAAAAATGGGTGTTCCACAAGGCTCGATATTGGGTCCTTTCCTCTTTTTAGTATATATTAATGACCTACTCCATTTATTAATAAATCAACCACAAATGGTGTTATTTGCTGACGATACTTCCTTAATTTTTAAGGTAGATAGACGTGCTTCAAATTTTGACGACGTAAATAACGCCCTACTGCTGGTCCAAAATTGGTTCACGGCTAATAATTTAGTACTAAATGGAAATAAAACTAAGTGTATAAGATTTTCTTTACCAAACGTCAAGAGTAGTGATTGTGAGATAGTATTGAATCAAGAGAAGCTAGAATTCGTCGATAAAACGGTTTTCTTGGGGATCACGCTCGACTCAAGGCTACAATGGGGTCCTCATTTAACATCTCTAGCAGGACGGCTAAGTTCAGCAGCTTACGCTGTCAAAAAAATCCGTCAATTTACTGATGTAGATACCGCGAGGCTGGTCTATTTTAGTTACTTTCATAGTATCATGTCTTACGGTATTTTGCTTTGGGGACGAGCTGCAGACATCGAGTCTATTTTTATTCTGCAGAAAAGAGCCATCAGAGCCATATATAATCTCCGCAGGCACGATTCTCTAAGGGAATTGTTTAAGGATATTAACATCATGACTGTACCTTGTCAATACATCTATGAAAACATCATGTACGTAAGAAAAAAATTACATCTTTACAGTAAAAGAGGTGAAAGACATAATTATAGTACTAGAAATCGGGACCTATTAGTTCAACCAGGTTTCAGACTGGCTAAAGTAGACTCATCTTTCATGGGGTACTGTCTAAAATGTTATAATAAAATACCTCCCCACATACTTCAACTGAATGAGACAAAATTCAAATCCTTTGTCAAACGCACACTATTCAGGCAGGCATATTATAGGTTGGAGGACTACATAACTGATAAAAATGCCTGGCTTAATGCCGGTCCTGCTCCACACCACAACTAATTAATTGACATTCGAATCACTGTTGAAGCTGCTGAAGATAGTAAGAATTTATTTGCATTATATAAACTCAATCTCCTTTTTATTATATAGATGCATTGCACAGATGTGAGTACTTTGTACTATAGAGCTACCATTTACCGGGTAATGTCATAGATTGACTTGAATGTGCCTTGGCGGCTGATAGTATGTCATGCTCACTCAAATGTCTCGCTGACGGTGGCGCGTGTGTCGGATCATTTAGCTCCCTTCAAAATGGTTGAGCTGAATGGTGCTGATCCATGCGTCATGTTCGTGAACGGGCGCCGTCAGTTGGGACTGGTCATCTCTTAGCTGCCAGGGCTTATTTTAATAATTAATTAGCTGGATTGTTTTTAATTATGTTTTGATGCACTCTGGACGCTTTTAACGTGTACGGTTTTTTGTACATCGTTCTCACTTATAGTGAACAACATTAATCGATGTAACTAAGATATATGTAAAAACATTATTATTTAAAAGAGTGTCCATGGAGTTTCTTGCCCGTTCTTCTCCATAGGTACCTACTACGCTTTGGAATGGGCAACTAGCTTCATATTTCTGACTGACCGACTCCTTGACAATTCAAAAGTGCCTGTAAATGGTTTAATTGAAATAAATGATTTGAGTTTGAGTTTGAGTTTGTACTTCTAAAGTCTATTTCTACCTGTATTTTTAATCAGAAGGGAAAAATAATGAGGATTGGTTTTTACAAATAGTTATATTTACGTAAAGTAAAGTGACGGAAGTGTTAGAATTCTGTACTGAATAAACATTGGTTTGCAACAATCAGTAGTTTGCAACCCAAACATAGCCCGTATACAACGCTTTTGTGCTTTGAACACAGTGTCCTTCTGAGTCGAATTGTCCCATTTTTTTTACCAAATCTTTATACCGATTCAGCAAGCCCCTAATAAGCTGTAAGTAAAGTATGTGTGTTGACAGTCGGTGCTAACATATATGTAAATGAGACGAAGGTCATGGTGTTTGAAAGAGAAGAGGATGTATCGGTATGTGATGTGAAAATAAACGATAAGGGTGTGGAGCAAGTAAGTGAGTTCGTATATTTTGGTTACAAGGGATGGAAAGATTGATGGAGATGTGGAAAGGAGAGTGAACGGTACTACACATGCAATTGTGACCCACCAGTTAATGTCCAAAAAGGCACGACTGGCTGTTCACAGTGGTGTTCTTGTGCCTACGCTTATGTATGGAAGTGAATGCTGGGTGTGGAAATGCGTTCCTTGCGAAGCATGGTGTGACTAAGAATGATGAAGACTGAGGAATGATGTGATAAGGCAACGGTGCGGTTTAAAAGATGTAGTGGCAAAAATTGAAAAGAGTATGCTTAGATAGTTTGGTCATGTTGAGAGGATGAATGAAAGGAGACTAACAAAAGGTATTCACACGGCACAGGTGAGGGGACGCCCTGGGAGGATATATAATGACCTTATTGGTGATGTTCTTCAGAAAGGTCAGGTACGTAGTACTCGCAATCATCGTGCGTGTATGAACGTGGACTATTTTTATGTGGTTGGATTATTTAACTCATAACTTTTATATCAGACTTTAACACTATTCTAAGTTTTAAAATAAATATCACGAACAAATTTAAGTTAAATACTAACTAAACTACATTTTGGAAGCCCCTTCCAAAAGGTAGTTTCGTATGGAATACTATGGATACTTTTTAAACAAGAATCAATTCAATTGTTTTAACATTGTACACTTGCGTGCCTTTTATGTACCTATTTGAAATAAATGATTTGACACTGACTTTCGACCTTGAGTGCATTCATAAAGTTCATTAATATTTTTTTAGGTTAATCGGCAGTTGAAAAATTAAAATCTATTTTCAAAAATACACCGTCATACGACAAAACTGGAGCTCTATAATAAAAAGCAAAGGACACGAGTTGACTCCATTTAATACAGAACAGCGAGACGAAACCAGCGCCAGCGTTTGGATCCATTAAAAGCGGGAGGTTAAGTCAAAACTGGTTGCACAACTGCCGCCCAAAAAAAAAAGCTATTATATATAAGGACTATTGTGGAGATAGTTTTGGCTGGATGTGATACAATTTTATCACTTTCTTTGCCCCATGGGAAGACGGTTTGATTTTACATATGTATGTAAGTATGTACTGTCTATTTCCTGAAAGTGCAGCAAGGGAAACTGCTGGAAAACGGAAAACCTTTTTATAAAAGAGTGATTTGACAGGAATCAGACTTTTCGTCTTTATTTCAGGGTTATAGATTTACACCAGGAGCTTAGTAAAACCGACCGGTGTCATGCATTACGTTTTTTTTTTCACAGGTTTAGTGCTTACAATACCTGTTGTGAAATAATGATTACCTACCACTCATTGTCTCTGCATCACCCAAAGGTTGACTGGCAGAAAATGTCTATGGCATTAAGTCCGCCGCTGTACAATAATGTGCGTGAACTATAAACAAAAAAATAAACAAATGATTATTTTGAACTTTTTGTCAATAATGTCGCATATCGTCATGAATTGACGAGGCCCAATGTGAAACATTTGCAAGTTCTGGCACTTCGTATGTTGTTTGTTTTCAATACAGCTTTAGTAGCAGGTAAGTAAGTAGGAGTTGATAATGTCAAAAGCCGACCGAGGTAGAGCTGAGAGTGGCGGTACATAGGCTTAGTGCCAAGAATGCCGCCCCAGGACCTGGAAAAGCCTGGGTTCTGTCCTTGGAGGCTCTCGGGCCTCGACTGAGGGGGCTCCTAATCGCATGTTTGGAAGGAGGCCAGTTCCCACTTCGCTGGAAGACGGAGAAACTGGTCCTCATTAAGAAGCCGGGGCGCCCTGCGGACTCTCCGTCCGCTTACCGGCCCATCGTGCTGCTCGACGAGGTGGGCAAGCTCTTTGAAAAAGTAATTGCAAACTGCCTCGTCGGGCGGCTGGTGAGGGTGGGGCCGGATTTAGCGGAGAGCCAGTTTGGTTTTCGCGCGTGCGAGCCCTCACGACGGGGAATGCTGCTGCCCGGGGTGGGGTCATCTTGGCGGTGTCTCTAGACATCGCCAATGCCTTCAATACCCTGCCCTGGAGTTGCATCAGGGAGGCATTGCGGTATCACCGGATGCCGACCTACCTCTGTCGCGTGGTCGATGCCTATTTGACGGACAGGGCCGTCATCTACCCCGGTCACCGAGGAGAGTGGAACCGGCGTGAGATGTCATGCGGTGTCCACACAGGGATCGGTCTTGGGGCCGCTTCGGTGGGATATCGGTTACGACTGGGCACAGGGGAGGTCGCACCAGGCGGCGGCCGAGCTAGCGACACTCGGGGTTGCGACAATCGTTGATAGGATCCGGCAGTTGGGACTCGAAGTGGCCCTGCACAAGTCTGAGGCCATGTGTTTTCATGGTCCTCGGAACGCGCCACAGTCGGGTTCCCAGTAAACGGCGGGAGGGGTTCACATCGGCGTCGAGTCGATGATGAATTACATGAGACTCGTCTTCGATAGCCGGTGGAACTTCGTGGATCATTTCCGACGTTTGGCTCCCAGACTGGAGCGGGCTGGGGCTGCCTTGAAGCGGCTCCTGCCCAATCTAGGGGGTCCAAACGCCTCCTGCCGGAGGCTCTACGCGGGGGTCGTGCGGTCCATGGCCCTTTACGGCGCACAGGTATGGGCGCCTCCTTTGAAGTGCTGACCAGCCCGCCGGTTGAATGTGTCCCATAGGGTCATGGCCGTCCGGCTGGTCCGGGGGTACCGCACGGTCTCCTGCGAGGCGGTGAGCCTACTTGCCGGATTGCCGCAATGCGATCTGGAGGCAAAAGCCCTCGCACGCCCTATACGTGCGCAAAACGCCGGGGTGTTACTCAGCTGCCGCGAGAAATCACGGTACAGCGGACAGAGCTCCGGCGGGATCTCATGGCGACATGGAGGGTGCGATTGTCGCAACCCAGTGCTGGGCACGCTACAATAGCGGCGGTAAGTCCCCTTTTTGAGGAGTGGTTGGAGAGGCGCCACGGCGTCCTCACCTTCCACCTGACACAGCTCCTCACCGGACACGGTTCTTTCGGGAGGTTCCTGTTTCGCATAAGGTGGGATGAAACGCCCGGGTGTCACCATTGTGTGTATCGCCCGGAGGACACGGTGGAGCATATGGTGGAGGTCTGCCCAGCTAGGGCGGAGCACCGCAGTGTCCTCACGGAGGCGATCGGCGGCGGCGATCTCTCGCGTCCGGCTCTGGTCCAGGCCATGGTAAGGAGCGAGAGGGAATGGAAAGCCGTCACCTCCTTCTGCGAAGCAGTAATGCTCGCGAAGGAGGAGGCGGAGCGCGTGAGGGAGAGAGCCTTGCTCCCTCACGCCCCTAGACGCCGCAGGAGACGCCCTGGGCGTCGGGAGCCGCCTACAGATTCCCGGCCACCGTAGGGCCGACGCCTCAGGGTTGCGGGTAATTCGAAAGAGTAACCGTGGCCCTGGCAGAGGCAACTGAAGGAACACGGGTGGGTTTTAGTCATTAAAAGTCTGACACGCCCTCCCGCTCCACCCAGAGCGGGAGAAGTCATTTGATGATTTCCCACCCAAAAAAAATAAAAAGGTAGTTTCTAGGGTAATAAAAAGGTAATAAAAAGATGTGCTGGGAATGTTTTCTTTTTATCTATGGCCTATGTTATCTAACGAAGAGGTAATAGAGAACAGTGTTGTTTTTGATTAGAGAAAATACTTTCGGAAGCACAGTGCTCGAGTTTATGACTATGGAACAGTAGGAAAAGGTAGTTTGGCATAGGTCCGTTGCGTTTCATAATGCATGTAAGGCTAGGTATATCAAGCGCTCGTAGTTACGAGAACCAACCTAATAGATATACGAGACACAAGGGCGGATCAAGCCGGGGGTCGCAAGAAGACGGTTCAAGTAAAACAATGAACATGCCTAATGCATAATCACCCTATTATGTTGCCACTGCTGGGACACAGGCGTCCTCTCTGTGAGAGGGAGTGGGCCGTAATCCACCACGCGGGTTCCCAGTGCGGGTTGGTAGATGTCACATGTCTTCGAATTGTTTGGTTCTAAGACATGCCGGTTTCCTCACGATGTTTTCATTCACCATTTTGAGAGAATGAGGAACGCCAAACTGAAAATCAACAGATCTTCTTTTAATTTCACGAAATCGCCTTCGATGTCTTAGTAGCTGCTTCTTCTTCAATTCTTTATTTATATTTTGTAACTATGGTTCGTTTTTGGGCTAAAAAGATAGCGTGGTTCTAAGTTTATGCAGCTTTCATCTAACTAAAAAATATATACCTTCTCTAAATAGTAAAAAGAAAAACTCACCAAACCAATCCGAGGTGAGGTGTCAAAATTATTGAGTCGCTTCACTTGCTCGGGCGGTCCGGCCTAAGCACGTAAGTTGGTAAACAAGGTCAAAATATGTTCAGTAGGAAGCAGTTCAAATATGATTGTAGGGTGGTCAAATGTTCTAGCTCGCTCTTGCATTTTCCACCTCCAAATTTTCAGCATAATGAGTCGACCATGAAACTCTTATTTCAGTATGAATGGTCGAAAGTAGGTACCTGTACTTTCAAGGCGGGACGGACAGAACGCTACGCCGTTGGTCCCTGACCAACGGCGTAGCGTTCTGTCCGTCCCTTCATTTGTAGATTTTTGATAGTAAGAGATCCTTTCGGGTAGTAAGTGGCCAGAAAGTTTAGGAGTATCGTGTTACTCAGTAACTGGTTTGTGAAGGTCAGATTGGTAGTCGCTCCATGAAGAATACTGGTGTTCAGCTGTATCTGATTAGATCTTAACGCAAAACAGTTAAAAGAGACTGGGTACGTGATGCTAACAATTCTTATGAAACTGCTATTTCTCTAAATAATTCCCTTTATTCTGTTGTATAAAACGAACGACGGAACGACCCAATTACGTATATGATAGCATAGAGTACTGTGGTTCTACGAGTAAACACTACAATTGCAATTACTAGTGAAAATCTAATTCATTTGTGGTTCATAAGCCAAGCCGTAAACGGTAAATACTGTAGTCGGTTAGGTACAAAACTGCGGGTTATTTTTGTGGTTAAAGCAGGTTGTACTGTAAATAAAACAGTACTTAATTTCCAATCAAATCAGCCTATTGCAGTCCACTGCTGGACATAGGCCTCTCCCAGGCTGCGTCATAACACCCTGTCCTCCACCTTCCGTTTAGTTATATTTTCAATTTTGATTTTTTCCTTCAAAGAAACTCCGACCGTAGTTCCACTATTTACACAAAGGCGATAGGATAATACTATGACAATGCTGTTTTCTGAATTGCTATAATACTACTACTTGTACAATATCATCTGTCACCCAAGCTAAGATGAAACTTGTGTTGCGGGTGCCAGGGCTCTCTCTATTAATTACATTTTCAAATGTATACAGACTTGTACGTTATTACATTTGGGTGGTAGCTATCATTTCAATGCAAAAATATATTAAACAAAAAAACAAAAATTACCTCTATCTAGTGTGAGATTGGTAGTTAAGTATAATTATGAGTCAGGTGAATATATTGTGTGTGTGTGGGATGTGTGTGTGTGTGGGGTGTATGTGTGTGGCGTATCTGTGTGGTGTGTCTACGGTCTTTGACAACGCTACTATGTCACTACAGCTCCAGGATCAGACCTCAAAACCCATCCTTCTGCAGCGGGGTGTGAGACGGGAAGACGTTATATCTCCGAAACTCAAACCGAAAGCATTTATTTAAATTAAACCATTTACAGGCACTTTTGAATTGTCAAGGAGTCGGTCAGTCAGAAATATGAAGCGAGTTGCCCATTTCAAAGCGTAGTAGGTACTTACGGAGAAGAACTGGCAAGAAATTCCATGGACACTTTTTGAATAATGTCGTTACAAAAATATTAGTTACATCATTAATGTTGATCTTACAATTATATGTGAGAACGATGTAAAAAAGACGTACACCGCTGCATTGGAGAATGTCTTCAAGGTTTAGCACAGAAAAACGATTGAAATCAACATCAATGGAGAGTACATGACTCACCTTCGGTTTGCCGAAGATATAGAAGTCATGGCTGAGATTATGGAGGACCTCAGTACAATGCTCTATGACCTCAGTAGAAGTTCCTAGAGAGTGGGTCTTAAATTCAACATTGACATGTTTAAATAGTTTAGAAAACTATAGATGTATCATGTTGTAGGTATGGGCGAACCTTTTCTCTTTATCTGAGAATTGTTATCAAAGGGTATAGTCGGCGACCGACTGTAAGCATAATCGGGCCCAGTGCAGGTTAGTATAAGCGTTCAGTACAAAATTTATGAAGAAACAACTTCAACCGCTGACTGACTGCCCATTTTATTATCGACCTTGTAATTAATTTACCACCCTAAGGTTGAATGTCACTTGTACGTCATAAAACGACTTGAGTCAACTTTAGCTATCAATGCCAATGTGACAGATAGTTTAAACCATAGTAAAGTTTTATTTTATTGGAGCTTTGGTCAAACATAATAAAACATTCAAATATAATTTCAATTTTGATCCCTTTTCGGTCGTGTAAGATTCGGGGACCTGTGTCTGTGCACACACTTATGTGTACTATAATTTCTTCCGTGCCGATGGCTAGTCTCCGCTGGGATTGACCGCCATAGCCGAAATTCGGTCTGGGGGACCATACATAATCAGCCTACAACGTTCCCACTGCTGGGACACAGGCCTCCTCTCTACAAGAGGGAGTGAGCCGTAATCCACCACGCGGGCTCAGTGCGGATTGGTAGATGTCACATGTCTTCGAATTTTTGGTTCTAGGACATGCCGGTTTCCTCACGATGTTTTCCTTCACCGTTTTGAGAGCAGTGGTGATGAAATTATTTTACACAAAGTAAAGCGCCTGCCTGGGTTCGAACTCACGACCTACAACTCGTAAGTCGGAGCCGTTACCACTGGGCCACCACTGCTCCATGGGGGACCATATTTTATTGTAATTTCAATTGTTTTGTCCGTGTTCAATAAAGTAAATAGTGTAGAACCTACCTCCATCAAATGTCTGTCACTCAACAGAGATTTTAGTCCAGTGTCGGGTCGTGTGACCGATTCCGTACCAGACTAACCAAAACCAAATGATAAATGATAAATGATTTTTATTTCTGTAAGTGGGTTTGTACAAACACTTTTACACGTCAAACATTTTTTTTTAACTAGATGAGGTCGGCGTTTCCTATCTGACTACTCCGAGAAGAAAAGCCGAAATAAACTCAGAGGTCACAGTCTCTTTTAAAGTCCAGACATAATCTTGGTCAGATCATGTTAAGACCATGTGGATTGATGTCTGAAATAGTCTTTTGAGGAAAGAACCACACAGATTGACCTGTCCAGTCAGTGCACGCATTTGTCAGTAATCGTACAGCTCAACTCAAAACATAAGGAGCTCAACGATTCGACGAACAATACCAAAGAAAGGACATGGGTAGGCCGCATAATTACTCGAACCGCTAGACCAAGATTACGATTAAAACTAACTGAGATAATAAAATAAAATAAACAAAAGTAAAAAAAAATATGACCCACATAGTCTTAATATTCACAATAATAACAATAAAATAATACCTAGGTAAGTATTCATGTCATTGTTTATTTTACAGATCATATGAGGACCATGTAGGTAGGTGTCTGAAATGGTATTTTGAGGAAAGAACCATACAGATTTGAGTGGGCCTGTCCAGTCAGTGCACGCATTTGTCATTAAGCGGGCAGCTCAACTCAAAACATAAGGAGCTCAACGATTCGACGAACAATACCAAAGAAAGGACATTTGGGTAGGCCGCTTTAAGTACTCAAACTGCCAGATATACAAATTAAAGGAATAACTGAGATAGACAAAATATATAAAAATATTACCCACTAAGTCCTCACACGAAATTAAAATAATAAAATAATATTATACAAAGTAAATATTCATGTCATTGTGTATTTAATAATCATGAAATGTCAAAGTGTATTTAAAAAAAAACAAAAGTTAGGTACAAAACAAAAAAAAAAACTATATGCAAAAATTGGAGCAGGTCAGTCCCAAGCCTTTTTGTCCTCAATATAGTCTTTGACTGTATAAAAAGCTTTCTGGCACAACGTTGGTTGCAACAAATGTTGAGCTATTTGTATTTGTAAGATTGTGTGTTTGTTAACACTGGGTGTGTTAAGAAACACAAATCTCTTGTCTGGAGGACATTCTAGTGTTCGACAAAGATTCTTGTAAGTAAAAACTTTTAGGACTTTTTATATTTTAAGCATACAATGACAATATTACGATAGAGATTTCTATCAGGCAGCTTAATCAGCTTATAACATTCCCATTGCTGGGACATAGGTCTCGTCTCTTCGATACGGAGTGGTTCGTAATGCACCACGCGGACCCAGTGCGGGTTGGTTGATGTCACATTTCTTGGAATGCCGGTTTCCTCACGAAACCTGTTGTCTGTTTTATCGGTTATAATCCATTTCCGTGTTAAAAAAACGCTTCAATAATAAATAAATAAATAAAATTAATGATCTTAAATTATCCTCATTAGTTTTACAAGTTAATTTGACATGCTAATTTATTTCAGTGGCCAATTTTTATGTAATGTTGGCAATTACCTTAAGATGAAATCGTTTTAGAACATAATTCATTTTAAAATTGCCTTATTCTAAGTACTTACTGACTACGCATTTATGATAATATATATTTTTTTCAAATTCAAATTTTTATTTTTGAAAGACTGGTTCAAAGAGAATTCATTATAAATTTTTAAAGCATGAATAATCTATCAGAGCATTTTCACTCTTTAAGTCCATTTAACAAAGCTAATTTAATTTAAGCTACATCCTTTTATCTTTAAATACTTTCACTTTACTATCTCCTTCAATTTTCAACCTTAAACTGTTCGTAGTAGGGTTTTATATTAATAATACTGTTCTATAACTTATTACTTTATTAAAATGAAATGTTATGTTTACCACATTATTTGATTGAATATTCACGAGATGGTGTGGCTTCTTACATCAAACTATCACAATTCCCTATGGGCATATTTTTAAGCCTCAGATCACCTGCGATTAGTCAAAATGACGTCGCGTTGTTAAGTTGCTAGTACCTCAAACGTGTAGTATTAATTGCTAGATTGATTTCTTTGTTTGTTATTAAAAATATATTTTTTTTTTTTAGCTATGCTACAAGCTTGTACTTATTCACCTATTTTACCCTGTTTTTTTTCAAGACGGTAAAAAAGTAATCGAGTATATACATAATTGCATAACGCTCAAGTTCTCGGAAGGGCTAAGCAGCGGTGTACAAGCGCGGTGTTGTAAATATAGGTAGTACAACCAAAATTTGCCCAGTTATGTTTAATTCCCATGTAACAGGGGGCGAGTCTATTGCCATCAACTAGCATAAATCCTTTATTTGAACTGAACAGTATATAAACAGGGTCGAAAAAGAATATTTAGAAGGAAAACCGATCGTATTTTTCACTCTAGATATTTTCTTATCTTCAGATCCTTCCGATGCCTACAGTTGTATGACTACACCGTATTTTTTTTTCTTCTAAACATTTTAAGTATTGGATTTTTCAGACTTATAATATTATTAAGAGAATTCAATTCATATTACTCACTGACTCGTTATTCTTATTGGTCGCAAGCGCTACTGCTGAGTATGAGGTCCTGGGTTCGAGTCCCAGGTCAGGCAATGTGAATTGGGTTTTCCTAACAGGAATTTCTCAGTAGCAACCCGGAATTGTGCCTGGTTGACAATAATCTCGGCTTGTTATTACATGGGTTGTACTATAGGTATGCCTCTGCCTAATCTTTTAGGTATACAAGGCGTGATGTGATGTTATAAATAAAGAAAAATTGTTTATTCTGCATGAACAAAACGCACATTACTAAAATGTAATTACATAAAAGACACGTACAAAGTAGCCAAAAGCTGATGAAAAATTTGTCATTTTGTTTTTGCTTGATGTGATAAGATTGTTGCAACTTAACGGCTGTCAAAACATCGCTAAAAACATAAGTACTTGAGCAAACCAATAATAACAGTTAAAATAATATTTATTCTGTCCATTGTGAAGTATTAAACAGGCACGTCTACGGAACTGAGTCTGTTATTGAAATCGGTTAATCGGATGAAAGTAATCTACTGTCGAAAGCATACAAAACGATTTTAATTAAAATATCAATAAAATGACGGCGATTATTAACAAGATTACATTTTGTTTGGTGTTTACTTCCAATGAACCTTTTCAACTACAACAATCCACAGGAAAGTTAATTCGTTTGTTTGTTTTATATCTGAACTACCTATAACTACGTATTTTATGCTGACTTTACACAGGTGACTATAGTCGCACGGTTTTTTACTGTCTAGATGGCAATTCGGTTAGGCCGCAGGTGACCAAAATTGCAAGGGCCAAAGTAGAGTAGGTTTCGACTTCTGCCGTGCGGCGACAGGTCGCATGCGGTGGGTGACTAAAATCGTCCGTGATTATGCTCAGTCGCAGGCAATTGCCCGCCGTATGAAGGTCGCAATTTTTTTGGTTGGTGCAAGGTTGATGCAAAATTAACTAGATACCTGCGATCTTTGAACCTTCCTGTGTAAATGGGGTGACAACCGACCAGCCTCACGGCGAAAATTGACCTTGTGTAAAACCCTCATTAATACTTCCTGTATATTTCGTACTTGCTTGTGCCCGCGGTTTCCTTCGCGTGGAAGTCATAATATACTAAAACAACAGTATTTTTTTTATAAATCTCCTTCGGCCGCCGACCAATCGCGTCTCATCACATCGCCGCTCGCTCTATTATTTTCATTTTCGCTTATCGTACTTTCTGACTAAGATTAAGGCTCGTAGCGAGATGTTTAATAGAACTGGGCTATCAACTCGGCCTCAAGAAAAGGGCTAACAGATATTTATCTAAAAGATATTTGATCAGAATGCTAAAAGATATTTTTTTTATCCGACGTTCCAGAGATTAACGCGTTCTAACAAAAAAAAGCCTTTACTATTCCCACTGCTGAGTCACAGAGCTGCCACTCTCTTCAAGGGGGAGTGGGATGTTATCTAGAACGCGGTCGCAGAAAATTAAATTTATCTCGATGTTTTCCTTCACCGTTTTGAGAGCAGTTGTGATGCAATTACTTACACAAAGTAAAGCGCATATCTCTGAGTTCGAACTAACGACCTACAACTCGTAAGTTGGGGACGAGACGACTTTGCCACCACTGCTCCCTTTATTGTTCAAAATAGAAAGTCTTTTATTCAAATTAGGCTGAGAATCAGTACTTTTCGAACGTCAAAATTACATAAAACAGTCCCGGTTTTAACTGGGAAGAAGAAGAGGCGCGACAAAATACTCAGCAGCACAGCTGTCTGTTAAGGTAGAAAAAAACTGGAATCGTATGCAAAGAAATGAAAATTTCGAGAGGGAACATCATGTTAAATTATCTTATACAACATAACTTACTAAATAAATAAAAGCCTCCAGGCTAAAGGGCGTGACAGCTTACATAATTATGCAATACTAATTAATTAAATATGAATTTTATTGAGTGACACCAACACACCAATGATAAACTAGGACCATCGAAGTAAAATTCAATTTAGATTTAGATAGTCACGAAGAGATATGAGGAACAGGGTGTGAAGTTCACTCATACTCTTGTAAAAGGGAGGATCCTCCGACAAGATGGATGTCGTATCTGGTGGGCAACTGCCCGTCGATTGATCTCGGGAAGTTGTATTTATGCTAGCTGCGCGGTAAACTTTGATTGCGCGATGCAGGATTTGTGTGACGTCAGTGTGATGCGTTGTTCGCATGTATCGGTGTAGATGCCGCCACAGTCACATAACTTGTATCGCTGCAAAATCAAGTCGTTAAAACAAATCTTTCCGGATACATTAAAGGTCAATCAGGTAATCATTTTAATTTTAATTAATAAAATATTAATCATAAGCACTTCGCCCGCGACTTCGCCGCGTTGTATTAAAAACAAAAAATTGCCTTTGTTCATCAGACATAATTTCCGCTTCTAATGATAAAATATTTTTTCAAATCGGTCCAGTGGTTTCAGAGCCTATTCAATACACACACACAATCAAATCTTTCCTCTTTACAATATTGATATAGATTTGAAATTTTTCGTCACATTACAAGATAATTTGTAGTAAGATAAATTTGAAACAAGTAAAGTTGATTTTATTTAGTAAGTAGTACTGACACCCAATGACTAAAACGAAAGTAAAGTTTTCCATCCATTTTGTATAATCACGAAGAAAGTTTTAGTCATTTTTATATGGCGACCGCAAGGAAATTATTTAAGTGTAAGCAGTTATAGAACATTATTAAAGCGCCCAACAACAGAGTCATTGATGAACGAACGGGAAAATGTTGGCCCAGGAGAAGCCGAGACACACATACGTGAGTACATCAATGCCTGGTTGCGGACAAGGCTTGTAATGTATTTTCAAACTATTCGCGGAAATTGAAACTAAGTAAGTTAATTATAATTCCAGAATCAATGACAAATAATGATAACTTTTCTCGCGCCAAAATTATGTTCATTTGTTTCTTTTTCATTTTACCCAGCTCTATTTGCCTGTTACCTGCTTGGTTGCCATGGGTCGAAGTAAAACGTTTGTTCCCTTTCTAGATTACACGACAGTACAGGCATTTCGATTTATCTCGATGAAGGTTGTCAAAAAAACCTCGAATTCCTAAGCATGTTTGAGAAAAAGATCTTAAATTAGGTTGGGTTTTTTAATTAGGCTCTGTGGTAATACTACACAGTACCGAAAAACACGGCACGGAATCGCCGTGCCGGCAGGGTCTAGGGACGACAGCAGTTGCCCCGAAAGTGCGTTGAGGGCATTACTCCTGTGACAATGTTCACCGTCAATACGACAATACGTCATTTGTCTCGTAGTGCAAGTAAGCGGTCACGCACTTACTAATACGCTGGATTTGTATGGAAAGTGTTGACAATGCCGCAGCAGTGGCTGCCAAGGCATTTTCATGCTCTGTGAGTATTACAGAACAGATTGAGGACTAAACATTTGAAGAGATATGAGGAACAGGATGTGAAGTTCACTCATACTCTTGGAAAAGGGAGGATCCTCCGACCAGATGGATGTCGTATCTGGTGGGCAACTGCCCGATGATTGTTGTCGGGAGGTTGTATATATGCTATCTGCGCGGTAAACTCTGCTTGCGCGATGCAGGATTGATGCGTTTGTTCGCATGTGGCGGTGTAGATGCCGCCACACTCCCCTCCGAAGACCGGAGGTCGATAGTGGACTAAGTCTTGTATCTTGCGATGCTTGCCAATGCCAGTTAGGTTCCAGTGGGTTGGAACCGGGTGTCGAATAGATCGCGGTGAGTCGGAACTGTCTGCGAAGATGCCCCAGTGAGTCGGGGTGGCTGACTGCTGGTGTCGACCAGGAGAGGGATTAAGCGCTCTGCTTGTGGACCGGCCGAATGTGCAGTGTGCTGTGCCAAGGTTGCTGATGAGGCTGAAGGTGATGACCAGGTATGCGCTTGCGCTGCATGCTGATGGTCAGGAAAACCGTTCAAGCCGTGGTTGCTGGCTGGCTGTGTGACTTGTGGGAGTGATGATGATGACTTCACGCTGAAGTAGTTGCACGAAGGCTGCGCTGACGTTCATACTCGGGGTCACCAGTGAAGAGGTGATGTCCATCACGTCGAGGTCATCAGTGAAGAGATATGAGGAACAGGATGTAAAGTTCACTCATACTCTTGGAAAAGGGAGGATCCTCCGACCAGATGGTTGTCGTATCTGGTGGGCAACTGCCCGATTATTGTTGTCGGGAAGTTGTATATATGCTATCTGCGCGGTAAACTCTGCTTGCGCGATGCAGGACTGATGCGTTTGTTCGCATGTGGCGGTGTAGATGCTGCCACACATAAGTAACGCAAATATCACACCTTGTTTGAAACTAGTTATACAGGGTATCCCGTAAGTCGACGTCAAGCTGAAATTGGGTGATAAGTCAGTCATAATTACTAATAGAAAAATATGTGTAAAAAATCTTTTGCATAAGTATTTAAAAAATTACGGGCATTTTTAATCTACTGCCTGTGACGGTCTTTTAGCTCCTATTGCAACATTTTTTTTATCTGTTAGCTATTATCACCAGACTCCGGCTTGCCGTCGACTAACGGGACAACAGTAGAACAACTACGACCAAACATTCATATCGAAACACGCAGACAGACACGTGACTGCATGGCTTGCAAAATCTATGGTTTCGCATCTTCTTAAGTGGCTGCGTTCGTTGGATGTTATAAATTCTCGAAGCAGTTTAATAACTGTGAATCTTGAAAATCGTGATCGCATCGCGTGGAGGTTCCTATCTCTGTAGCCCTAACCACCGGTAGCTTGAACCCTGCTCCCGATACCGCCGGACCACTATTTTATATTTTAAATGTTGTTTTACAAACATAACATTAAAACAACTTATTATCTAGTGTTAGTAGTACCAATCAATCTCCTCACAGAATGATTTACAATTGGAGAGCTGAAAGTCTTCGCTACAGTTCTTAGGATGCCGTTGCGACTGTTTCTCACTTTTCTCAGTAGTGAAGCAGTTTTCTTGCGCACAATGTCGTGAAATCCGTCGGTACGAGCGTGCGCAAACAAATGTAACAAATACATGATGTTTAATCTAATAATAGGTGAAATAGTTTAAATTATAAAATATGTATTAAAAGGAGCTACGTCTGCCAACAAAGTGCTTTAGTGCTTTAAAGATTGGCAGAGGTTATCTTTTTACAAAACAATTTACCTTTTCGTTTCATTTTTCGTTTTTCAATTTTCGTTTTTCATTTATCATTTACATTTTTCAATACATCGATGGGGAGTCAATCGGCCCAGCCTTTTCTCAACTATGTTACGGTCGACTTCCAGTCTAACCGGATGCAGCTGAATACTAGTGTTTTACATGGAGCGATTGCCTATCTCACCTTCATAACACGATACCCTTTGGTAGGACTAGTCAGGCTTCAAAGATATATGAATGACAGTTGGGATCAACGGCTTAACGTGCTTTCCGAGGCACGGAGGGATCTCGATATGTAAGGGATGGTCACGTTTCCACGAACCTACCGCAGCAAGTGTTGCTTAACCTTCGCTGGAGCAGTGTGGATCATTTAGCCACGAGCTCCTCGGTGCTTCGATGAGTTTGGAGGGGGGGAAATTAACAAAAAAAAACTTGTTGAAATACTGTTATACATTCCAACTGTGCCAGTGATAGCAATACTCACAAAACAGGTTTGAAACATTTGGCGTGTGGATAGCAGATAGCATCTAGATTAAAAGCACTTGTGGCGGTACTTTCTAGGTATGTTCTAGTGGTACTAGTTGAACTTTATAGGTACTTTTGTGCAGTTTTGTTTAGATAAGGATCTGCGTTTAACAGAACTTGAAATAAAGTGGTACGTTAGTTTTTAGGAATGATATATCGTGATTTGTTACTTTGTTTTTTTTAGTTTATTTGGAATAATTTTGTTGTTTTGCTACAGAATAGAGTCGAATACGTATATGGGTTTAATTGCGAAATTGGTTCAGTCTGGGTTCTATTTAATAAAAACCGACAGGCGATAGGTTAAAATTAAATTAAATCATTATTTCTTCAAGTAGATCTTTTAAGACACTTTGGCACGTCAATATTTTGTACAATACCTATCGAAAAACAAGATGGCGCCGGCATTTCCTATCTGACTGATCCCTGAGAAGAAATGCCGAAACAAACTCTAAGGTCACGGTCCCTTTTAAAGTACAAACATGAAATTTGTAGGCTTTTGTGATTCTTATAATGCAGAGTCTTGCCTGGAAGGGCCTTTTCAAGATAGCGCCATTACAGATTTGAGTTGACCTGTTCCAACAAACGGCATGCACGCATCAGTCATAGTGTAGCTCAACTCTGTTTTAGGGAGCTCAACAACCCGTCATACGAAGCTACCAGATCTGCAATACATTTGCGTAGACCATATACAAAATAAACCGGCAGACAAGTAAAAAGACATTTAAGCAACCGAGCCTGCAAAATACTTACATTCATAATCAGTTTTCTCTTTTGGTGTCATAAAAAAATTCAAGAGTCACGTAAATCAATAGAAATACAAATATCAACATTAATTTTAAAGCACTTAGGGCTGATTTTACCAAAGTCAGATATCTTTTATAATTGGAATAAAATTGTCGAACGTCTGACAGTTTTAGTATATAAATAATCAAAAAATTCAAAATTTATTCTTAGGATAAGACTTATTCTAGATATAGAAGTTTAGTGAAATTCGCCCTAAGTAGTACAAGCAACGAACTATTTAGTACCAAGTTAGAACAAAATAGTTTGTTGCTTGAGGGTACATTGTATTGTAAACATTGGTAGCTTAATTAAGAAGAAGCCAATATGTGTATGTATTTTAGTTTTAATCTTAGCGATTGCTGCACCGGGCGACGTCATTCAACGCCGACTGTCGCTGAAAACCAGCGCTGGGGCTCTGTATCGGATAGGGTCGTAGCATTAAGCTGAGCGATGGCCGTTTTGCGTGGATGTGACGCATATTTTCCCCCAACTTGCTATTTTTGGTGTTTGTGTTCAATCACTGAGTCATGTTTACCGCTAGTAAACGTTTTTTCTTTCTTACTTTCTAAGCCGAAAGGCTTGGTACTAATTAAGCTACCAATGTTGTCGTCTAAGTAATCTTTAGCTGTATAGATACCTTTTTGACAGAGTGACAGTTGACAATCTGACAATTTGACAATAACATACAAGTTATTGCATAGTTTTTTATTTTGATGAAAATGTGATGAGTTCCTTATTGTTATAAACGTAGTCCTGTCGTCTTTAGTTTATACATAAATCTCATAGAAAAAGAACGTTAAGTATTTAGTAGCACGAATTTTTTCAAAATCGTTGAATAAAATCCGTGCTACTAAGAACTTCTAATGAAAAATGCAATAACAATCTCGACACCAAGCCCGACCTAAAAAAAAAAGGTGATAATATCACATCCCATCTTTTATACCTTACTTAGATAACAAAGTTTATTTGGATAAGCTACCTTATTACTAGAGATCGGATATATTCGAATGCATATTATGTCTGGACTTTAAAAAAGACTGTGACCTCAGAGTTTGTTTCGGTCTTTCTTCTCAGAGTAGTCAGATAGGAAACGCCGATCTCATCTAGTTTTTAAAATATGATTGACGTGTACAAGTGTTTGTACAAAGCTACTTACAGAAATAAAATCGTTTATCATTTATCACTTAAAGTTGAGATGTACGTTTTTGTACATTGTTCTCCCATAGATCAATATTAAATCTGTAACTAAAATGTTTGTAACAATATTATTTATAAGAGTGTCCATGGAGTTTCTTGCCCGTTATTCTCCATAGGTACCTACTACGCTTTGGAACGAGCAACTAGTTTCATATTTTTTACTGACCGACTACTTTACTTGCTTTTGTATCGAAAAACATCCGCGGCAAGAAATTTAAATTTTGTGTTTTTTGCGACTATATGTAGAATCGGATGCATTTCTAAACTAATGTTGTAAAGAACGACGGGTCTTTTTTTTAAGTCGCTTCCATACTATACAACCGACTAGTTATGCATTCCCGTTGTCCTGGCAACCCGGGTAAAAAAAAATAAGAAGCGACTTCCATACATTCACAGCGGAAATTTTAGTTTAGATAAATATGCATCCGAATATACGATCTCTGCTTATTACAGACAAACTTCAAAATCAATAAGCTTCCCAAAATCTGTGAACAAGATTCAAGGAGCTCCACGTCATACTAATGACGTCACTCGGTAATTAGCATATTTGTTAGTTATTCTACCAGCTTGGAACACGTTCAAGTTTCTAACCAGTGCGTGTCTGAAGGAAAATTATATGAATTTGCTTCAGTTAAGCTACTTTACAAGTTATAAAGTATCTTTAGGTACAATGTTTGGCTAAAGTCCTTACTTCGGTATCTATTATTTAGTGGTTTTTGACCGCTTTGTTGGTCTAGTGGTCGCCAGCGCTGCTGAACATGAGGTCCTGTGTTCAATTCCCAGATCGGGCAAAGTTTATTAGGTTTATCCATCTGAAATTTCTCAGTATCAGCCCGGAGTCCGGATTTGTGCCCGGTTGTTGGCGATACGCTCGCCCTCTATTACATGGGACTTGAAAAACTGATGACATGATACTTGGAAATGTGGGTGTACTACGAGCACACCTCTGACGAACTAACCATTCGAGGATTAACAGCGTGATGTTACGACGTGTGGTTTTTGCGTTGATGGTAAAGTGGGTGCAAGGGATGTTGATCGTAAGCTGTTAAGACCTCCTGTGTCAGGCAGTATTCTGGTATGGATTGCCCGGAGGACACGGTGGAGCATACGGTGGATGTCTGCTCGGCTTGGACGGAGCACCGTCGTGTCCTCGCGGAGGCCATCTGCAGCGGCGATCTCTCGCGTCCGGCCCACGGCTACATGATACTCCTTATGCTAAGCAGTAGTGCTAGCGAAGGAGGCGGCTAGCAAAGGGAAGCTCGTATTATTGATCTTTTTCCGGTACTTTCTTGACAGAGTACTACATCCTGACAAACAGACAAGCGGACAAAAAATCTGAACACGTTATTTTCGGCATCAGACTCATTCCCACATCTCGTTTAAAAAATAAAACTGTTTTGACTTTGTTTCTACTTTACTAAATATGTATAGATGTATAATAATAGAACAATCTGAGCATCTCATCTATCGGACTGAAGCTTACATTTATTTACTTTGATCATAAATCTCACACCAAATGACTAAGGTTTATTGGCATGAGCACGTTCAACAGTAGTAAATGATGGTGATGTCGAAGGATTTCTTTATTTACATACTAGCTGCACCCCACGGTTTCACCCGCATAAATCTCGATCCCATTGGAATGTTGGGATAAAAAGTACTTTATGTGTTAATTCAGGTAATAAACTATCTGTGTGCCAAATTTCATCCAAACCCTTTTAGTCGTTTTTGCGTGAAAGAGTAGCAAACATCCATCCATCCATCCTCACAAACTTTCGCGTTTATGATATTAATTAGAAATAATAATAGAATTATTATTATTGCATCTATCACGTGATTGAGTTATGTGTCTTTGTTTTATTTTAAATTCTTTTTACCTATTGTGTTATAGTATTGCTATTCTTGGTGCATCGTCTTCACATATAAAAATATAACTATGTATACAAAATATGGTAAAACATTTTGAAAGAGGAACTGTGGAGTTTCTTGCCCCTTCTTCTCGATATGAAACTACCTTTTGGAAGGGGCGCCTAGAAACAATTATATTTTAATGTAAATATGACGTTTAAAAGTGCATTTTATGCGCATATTTGAATTAAATGCTTTGTCTTTGAAGAGGAAGTAGGATTAACGAAGTATCAAGGATTATTTACACATTCATTACTATTTTTATCTGACACCATATTATTTTATTTAAGTATGCACGTTGCAGTGTAAAATTGAAATACATCCGTCACCTTACACTTCAGGTCCAGTTGAAAACTATTTTTGCTGAACTAGGCCCCTTTTGGCGCAGCTGTGAGGTACATAATATTCCTGCTAATGTCTTACATCGTATTTTTTTATATCCTTTATATTATGTTGTGTGCCTTTTAATCTGAGCTAAATAAATGTATTATCTTTCTTTTTGATAAGGATCCAATGTTCGGGTGTATAAAATTTACAGGGTGTTATGAACAGGGTTCACCTACAGCGCAATGCAGTACCTCTGCGGTTTGTCGTTTCGTCAATGCGCTGCACCCTTTACTTACATTTTCTGTGAATGTAGCAAAATATCGTTCATTTCCTATTTAGGATCTTTGGAATAATTTTTTAAATTTCGTGGAACGAAAAGTTGGAATTTAATTTGAGAGTCCTTACGAACGTGGTTTATCATAAACACTATGATTTTTATGTTGGTGAGTAAAACTGAACTTACAGTTTATAGGTACTGTAATATCAACTAGTACGGGGGGCATTGTGACTATTACTGGCGGCCTTATACGTTGTTATTTTAAAACGGAATACTTAAGGTAATAAATTATGCACTAACAAATGAATAACCAGTTGGACCGACAGACGTGGTCCTGTCTAAAAGTTTAAGCAAAAATCGCAAAAGCAAAAGCAAAGGACGTTCGGTTTTCCTGAATTTAAACATTTTCCGGATAACTTTTCACATTTTTCTTTCCCTGAAAACCTAATTCGAACTTTTAAAACAAGTAGTAGCCAAATCCGTAAATCCCAGCAGTTCTCAAGTGATGCACTTACCAACGAACAGCATTTCATTTTAATTTATGTGCAGAGGGTCAAAAGACCCTTCACATAGCCGTCAACTATGCTTTCTGTACTTCAAACTAAGTAACATTGCACAAAAATAATTGCTTGAAAATGACTTTTATTTTTGTGTGAAAATTTGGCGTTTGCAGCGTGCAATGTAACACACGCAAAACATTGTGCTGATGGGTGCATGCAATGGTACAAGGATCGAATGCGTTTTTAAAGTTGTGTTATAACATGGTATGGTGTAGTACAAAAAAAATATAACAATGATGGGGATAACAAGTGACCCGTTAGGTAAGTTTGAAATCCCAAACCCGTCTTGAGCAAGCGTGGCGATCAATACTCGCCTTCTCTCTATGAGAAAAGGGACCTGCAGTGGGACAATAATAAGCTGCTGTTATTTTTTTACTATAATTTTCGGAAGCATGCTGATGGCACACCGGATGAAATTCATTCCGGATGAAACGACGTGGAAGTCTGACAACCAGACTTACCAAGGGGTATTGTATTACCCAGTAACTGGGTCGTGGAGGTCAGATTCGCATTCGTTTCATGCAATATACTGGTATTCAGTTGCATCAGGTGACATCGGAAGCCAACCCCATCATAGGTAAATACTAGGCAGATGATGATCAGTCAGTGGAAACGAACCCAAAAACACTCGCAACATCATTAGTTTTGCCTATGTGTTGCCATCCTTGGAAACTGAGTGGATCGTGTAATTTCAGTATCACAACACTTTCAAGGTGAAATACAGTAATGCCACTTGGTGCCCACAATAGCCTGAAGACTCAAGCTTATCCTCAACAATTCTACTAGCTTTTTTACTACCGGGATTAAAAGTAGCCAATGTGTTAATCCAGGTAAACAATGTGTTAAATCCGTAATACATTATTTTCATATAACTCTATTGGTTTACGGCTCCCGGTCGTAATGATTTTTTCTGATATCTTCGAAAGCCATCGTCATATTTCAGCCAATATACACAAAACCTTTAATGACTTAAATCTTCCTCATAAATCACTCTAAAATGTTAAATGGTGAAAACTGTATGAAAATCCGTTCGGTAGTTTTACACAGACAGACAGACGCGGCTGCGGGACCTTGTTTTATAATACGTAGTGAGATTCCGTCCGTTTTTGACAGCTGTGAGTTACGAACGTGTGCTTTTATGTGGCTATTGTAGACAATCTACTACATTACTAGGTGGTAGTTCATGTACGGACAAACTCTGTTCCTAGGAGATAATACTGATTTACTTAGTGAAGGAATTAATCGTTCGAAGAAGTACCAACATCGATTATGTTTGCCGAACAGAGACTTTGCCTTTCCTTTTTAACACCTCAGACGTTAGTTTCGCAAAATTCCCTAATCTTCTAAAATCTCATATAATATTTATGCTTCCATTAACTTACCGTTGCCTCCTCTCGAAATATTATGCCAACATGCCAAAATCTTTTACCGCAGTTAACAACTTTAACACCGCACCCATTCACTTCATCAAGGGATCTTGAAACTGACGAAACTAATGGGAAGCTGAAGGGAAGTGATAGTCGGTGATTGCACTGACAAGGGACTGATTCAATCAGCTTTGAGCCAAACTGCTGTATAAGTACCTACTGATTTCTCGTGATGGGTAGTTTGTAAGTGGTTTTAATACTGTCGAAAAAGCAGGACATATACCTTTTTGATAATGTTCTTCAAAAAGGTCAGGTGCGTAGTACTCACAACGGGCGTGCGTGTAAGACCAGAAGGCCAATTCTCGTACTTTTAAAACATTCTAATTCAAGTGGCAATCCCACCTCAGCGACAAGCAATAACAAAAAAAAAAAAAATATGTAAATCGATTTTATTTTTGACAGATTGAGACTGAGATTAGAATGCGAACGTTTTTAAAAATACAGGAATTGCCTCCCAAATGTATGAACGTTAACGAAGGCAATAAAAAAGCGATTGTAGCAGGTGGCGCTCTATTCTTGTACTGCCAGCATGCGTTTATGTTGTGTGCGGCATAACTTTTAAACTGTCAAAATAGTGACGTTAAATTAACTACTCGGTACACTCACCATTTTTTTTAAAAGAAGTTACATGTTTGCTGCCTGTTTACCAAATAGTTAGTTCAAAAACTCATTTACAAGTTAGTTTTCAAATTAATGTAGTTTTTGTTTGAATTGTTGAGGGTAAAAATCGTTGGATTAGATTCATAAATCAACTGTGGGCCGAGCAGGCAACACGTCGAGTAAATTCGAAAGTTTGTAAAGTTAAACCTACAAACTTATTACATTGGCAAAATCTTTACCAAAATACTAAAAGACAGTTGTATTCTTGATTTAAAAAGAAATTACGTTTACGTCTCGACGTAATCGAGGCGTGGCCTGACCTGAAAACATCAACAAACTGCGAGTAAACGGGTTGATTATATGCGTGACTAGTTAAATTAGTGGCTATTTTTCTAAGCCATTTTAGACCTAATTTTAAAACAAGGTGCACAAACACCTGTTATACTTCCCGTGAAACACGTTCAATTACACCGGGTTGCAGTGGTGCTACGACGTAGCCGAGGCAATTGTGTCAAGGCTACGCCAGCTACGCTCATAGCAGATAACCAAACCGCTACGTGCTACGGCGCTACGCAATGTTTGCATCTTTTTTTATAGGTCCTATTACGTGTATGGTGTTGTATGTGGTTAGAGCCTGGGTTCAAATTCCTTAGTAACAGCCCAGAGTTTGGAAGTCGGTGGTTTGAGATTTCCGTGCTACGTTTAGCCTTAGGTCGGGGACGGAAGCAAGTGCACCTGTGTCTGCGCACACTCTTGTGCACTTGCTAGTATTCGCTAAGACTGGCTGCCATGGCCGGAATTTAGTCTAAAGGACTATTTTTATGTGGTTGATAAATGATAAATGATTTTATTTCTGTAAATAGGTATGTACAAACACTTTTACACGTCAATCATATTTTAAAAACTAGGTGAGATCGGCATTTCCTATCTGACTACTCTGAGAAGAAACGCCGAAACAAACTCAGAGGTCACAGTCTCTTTTAAAGTCCAGACATAATCTTGGATTAGTTACCTCATAAATTTTGATATCAGACTTTAAGAAAGTGAAACGGGTTTGTGTAAAGTACAATCAACACTACTCTGAGTTTAAAATAAATAGCACGGACAAATTTAAGTTCAAATAAAATCGCTGATATTTAGGCTACAGGAGTATGTAAGGATCGTAGCATGGCGTTCTGTAGTTTCAGCCTAACCCCATCGTAAGAAGGCGTGAATTTTTGTAGGTATGTAAAATCGCTAAATATAACATACAATACTATCACGTATTTACTTCAATCCGTTTCCTCAGAAAGGTCACGGGTGCCCCCTTCTATGTCCGTAATATAAATCTCCACATCGATCTTAAAATGCCTACCATAAACCAGTTCATGAAACGCTTATCGAAGCGCTTCTTTGACTGTGGCATCAAACACCCAAACCCCTTGATCTCAGCGGCCGCCCGCTACACTCCCTCCCGCATTAGCAGTATTCGCCGACCAAGGCATACTTTAATCGCCCCCGACGACGCCACTACCCTCCTCCAGGAGAGCAGTAAGGCCACCAGCACCTTACACAAGCGCATAACCCGATCGCCGTCCTACCGTCCTCGCCGCCGAGGCCCGCCGCGACGCCTAAATCCACGCCCCTCCCGATCCTTGCTCGAGCCAGCCTGCGCCGCTGAGCCTGTAGCTTTAAATTCGTCCTTAAATCACTCAAACCCTGATCCAGCTAGTCCCTTGCTGCCCTCTTCCAGCGACGCCCTGAGCCGAGATCCGAACCCCACAGGGGGTGCCCTTATCCTTTTCGCTTAGTTTTTAGTTAGTATTTAAGTTTAAGTCCTGGCTGGAGGCCTTAATTTATTAGGGCACCACAGGCAAGTCCGCTTAAGCAGACGACAACCTTGCTGATGCCATACAAAAAAAAAAAAAAACGTATTTACTTCTCGAAGGTATATGTAGACGTATAGAGTAGAGAGAGACATACACATTTCGCCAGTTATGTTTAAATTCCTTAATGCCCGGTTAATATGGATGTTGCTTATCCGAAATAAAGATTATTATTTATTTATTAATTTATCCTCCTACTGGAACGCCAAACAGCACTCACACCAAAACGCAGCAAAAACTTACTGCATGTGCTGTTTTACATCTATACTATGCGCGGTGGACATCGAACGGGCGGCGAACACAGCGTCAAGACACTTCCATCCATATTGCGTACATTATTAGCGAATTTTTGAGGCTCAATGAATTTTGCAAATTAAATACATTAAAATTGAAAAACCGGAAAATGTTGGCCCGCGATTCCCATTAACCGTGCACAAATCCAGGCTTAATACTTTGCCCAATCAGGGAATCCAACCCCACGCTCAGCAGTCGCATTTGTGACCTGACGTAACATTTTTGTCTATGCCTTTAGTGTCTGTGGCACTCTATGTCTGTGTTCTGCAAACTGTATGACATCGCTGTGTCACTGACAAGCAAGTAAACGTAAATATTCCACCGGCTGACCACTCAGGTCAGTAGTGTTTTATGAAAAACCGTACAAATAGCTTTTTACTCAAACTCAAATCATTTATTTCAATTAAACCATTTACAGGCACTTTTGAATTGTCAAGGAGTCGGTCAGTCAGAAATATGAAGCTAGTTGCCCATTCCAAAGCTCAGTAGGTACCTATTGAGAAGAGCGGGTAAGAAACTCCATGGACACTCTCTCTTACTTGGGAAACACTAAGATACACTGTTATTTTAAATGTACTTTTAAACAAAGGTTGGGTTATTGTGACAGTACCTAAATTACCCTAGGCTGCAAAAATTTTCATTTTTCCTAATTATGTTAATATTAGCGTTAAGGTCGGTTTCCCCCTAAGGGGAAAAGGCCGCACTCCAACCCCGTGCGGCCCTGTAGAGCTCGTCACCAGACTTGGTCACTCTCCCACCGATAATAGAAGTGAATTCCCAAATTTATAGGAGCCAAATGCCTTGATATTATTAATGAAGCAAGGAAACAATGTATCAATATTAGATGATACTTGGGAATTCATAGTTGTGAATTATATTGGAAGTGATTTTAGAAAGCTAAAAATAGAGGGATGCAGAGTAAATTATTATATAAACTTGTAAGTAACCCAAACGCTAACGCGTAACAGGTATTTGATCAGTCGTAACTCACACAATACCTCGCATCTACACTCGGAGTACTCAGAGATATACTTCCATAAAGTGACGCAAGCGGCTTTACAGCGGCATAGTGTCGACATCATGCTCTTTTGGAGTCATGGCCCCTAGCAGTTCTCTTGAACTGATAAACGTGACGAAGCGGCTTTTCCTGCGGCAACCGTGCGACTGTCCTTGTCTAGCAACGGAGCGGCTAGTTCTAGCGGCATTGCGTCTGCATCATGCTCTTAAGGAGACATGGTCCCTATCAGTCCTTAGACTGGATATGAGATAGTTGTGGTCACCCAAACCCCCGGAAGTTCACTCTTTGCACAACAAGCATATTTGCAAGACACGTGCTCATGTCAGTCTGACCGAGTTATTAGTATAAGATAAAGAATATAATAATTCTTTGAATTACTAGATAATTTGAGTTGAGAAATCAAAACTCGAGGATTATTACTAAATAAAGTTTAGAGTTCTAGTATCGGCCAAAGGCAACGAATACAACATTCAAGAATTACTAGTTATGAGAGTAGAGTATCAAACTCAAGCATTATTAATAGAGTTGTGAATCAACTCACTTTAAAGTCTATAGACAGCCCCAAAGAGCCCACCCGTCACCACTTCCTAGTGCTTATGCTGGGGAGAAGAAGTGGCGCAACAAACTCCCCAGCAACACGTGTCTGTCTGATTAGTTATAATGACTATCAACTCCATCAGCCTAGGATAACTATAATAACTAAAGGCTCAACCAGTCTCACCTACAAACACTAACACATACTACGTTAAAACTAGATTATAGAATAATAATATATTAAATCTGTGCTTCAACACAACTATATTTTACTTATTTATTAACTCGTTCTCCTACAACAGCCCACTTGGACAAGGCCTGTGGTACTCAATAATTCTCCTAACTTCCTTAGACTAGCCTTACACCGACCGCTTCCTACCGCGGTCTGTCTCCCTTCTCGCTGGTAGCGCTAATAATACCTGTAATAGAATCTTCATAATGTGAAGAGGTAAGGGAATCGTTACGCTTGCGCTTTAATCAATCAATAATAGCTTCGTTAATGTATCTGTGTATGATGTACCCATTTCAGTGAGACGGGGAACCGTTTTACAACGTGTGTCTCATTGTACGTGTTCTACTAAACCTAACGCATATAACCTCTGAGGACAATATACGATTTTAGTAGAACATGTTCTCTAAGCACAATATAAATGTCTTACTCAATCCTAGAGACAGTGAACTACGAAGCCCAACTGCCATTGAGTGAGACAAGTATTGAGTATAAAATTCTAAACGCGTGCTAATGTTAATATCATCTTTACGGCAGCCTAGCCCCATTTCTAGAATAACAGAAAATATCGCACAAGCGTACCGTAGACTCAGTCTGTAGCAAAACTCAATGCGATCGTACTCGGTGTCTGCCGAGGTGGTTATTTCGTCACCTCACATCTCGTTAATCTTCCCCATTTCGAGGATACAGTGCGGCTG
Source organism: Dasypolia templi (assembly GCA_963555695.1). NCBI lineage: Eukaryota > Metazoa > Arthropoda > Insecta > Lepidoptera > Noctuidae > Dasypolia > Dasypolia templi. The sequence continues at coordinate 3,518,480 of OY743142.1, read as the reverse complement.
TAAGCGGCAAAGCGTCCAAATTGACGTGTTTCGATAAATAGTGTCGATTTAGAAATTGGCGTACCATATGCCGGTGTAGGTTTTATCGAGACACGGTCCCTAGCGTTCTTAGAACGACTACCAATCCAGTTTGGGGAGCTGTGTGATGCCTAACCCTCTCCCGGAGATGCGCGTACAACGAGCCTTTCGTAAAGAGTTGTGTGGCCAAACCTTTTTGGAAGCAGTAATTATCGTTAACGTTTGATTGTTTTATAATGCCGATTTAAATCGACTTTATAGCATATGTTGTCTTAAATGAACTGAGAGTATTTACGGTTCTGCCTTCCGTATGTGGTTGCGCATATTACAGGTCAAAGTCGTCAAAAGTCGAGCGTCAGTGCTCAGTGTCAAATAAAGAGGAAGGCCTTCTCCGTTTCCCTATAATCAAACGCAAATGACAAATATCTGTCAGGGTATGGATTAGGAGATGGACACGTAATACAATAGAAAATAAAGTTAATTAATAGCGCAATGTCGCTATGCTGGAATAAATGATTATTAATAGCTCTGCAGCGATATTATCTAAATGTTACCTACAAATCATAAAACAAATCAGCTTACGAGAACAATACAATGGAAAAGACACATTGTTAGTAAAGAGTTTAACACTTACCAATGATATCTTTGTAGGGAATTAGATTACTACTCACGAAATGCCGCACGTAGTACCAACTTCACCTCGAACACAGCTCCTCCCAGCTCACAACACTGACCAACCTCCTAACTTAACAAGCTTTCCCTCTTCAGACTATCACGACCGAACCCTGTCATGTCCTAAGACCCACTGTCCTTCCTCAACACCCTCGCCAACTATCCAAAATCTGGGCTCGGTACTTTCCCACACTATTTTTTTGTAAACTTCGACTTAAAACACATTTTTCTATTTCTTAATTGCTTTTACGATTCACAGCTGGTTGCAATAACGCGCCCTCGCGTTAACTTTGTCAGAATTTGTAAAAAACTATGGGTTTCGATTGTCTAAACATTTCTTTCAAGCGACGACGGCTGCCATAAGTGGCCATTTGCGTGTGCCATTAAATAGAAATGGAATGGACTTCTAAGAGGTTCTAAACTATTTTACTATTGCAAAGAATTAGGATATCTTGTTATTTATTAGGGTAGCGCGTCAAGCTGTCAGACCATAAAATTAAGATTTTATGTGTTTCTAAAGTGGGCCATGTGCATGGTTTTAGAATAAATATAATATTTTGATATTAAATAGGAAAAAGTGACAGACAGTCACATTATCAAAACTGAATAAGTACACATCGGTGTAGTTAAATATTGACCGGATTTGATTAAATTTTATGTAACACGAGCCGTATACCTTTCATTGCCAATTTTATTGGGTTAAAACCCAATAAAATTTATTGTTTGATTTACATGTTTTCATAGTTCAATTACGTAGTTGAAATCCCCAATCAAGTGGAAATATCGTCGTTTCGAACCTGGAGATCCTTTCGGAAGTCGAAAAACTTCTACCGCCACTTGTACGCATCGCATGCATCTCGACCTGATCCCGAAAATGAGGATTCCACAGCCACCTTAAACCGCCATTTCAAGGAAGGCCTGCTAGAAGTTAGCCAAGACGAAATCGAAGCGGCTCTTAAACGAAAGCTTAAAATGGAAAAGCCCCTGGTGCCGATGGGATACGACGAAGCTCCTGAAAGAGGGAGGTAGCCCTGTACTGAAAGAACTTTGGGAGCTCTTTAACTCTGTTCTGGTCTTTGCCAGAATTCCAGAAGCGTGGCAAACGAGCGTAGTAGCTCTCATTTAAAAAGGGTGATAAAACCCTTTTAAAGAATTACAGACCCATTTCGCTCCTAAGCCACGTTTATAGGTTATTTTCAAGAGTCACGAATCGTCTAGCGCGAAGACTCTACGAGTTTCAGCCACCAGAGCAGGACGGGTTTCGAAGAGGATACAGCACCATTATAGACCATATCCTAACTTAACAAGCTTTCCCTCTTCAGACTATCACGACCGAGAATACAGTTTACCTCGGGTAAACTCTGCAGTTGATTGATTGATAAGAACAAATTTTAAAAGGAGGCAAACAGAAGAATTCAGCTGGTCAGCGTTTGGAAAGCTTCGTCGAGTCTTCTAGTCGTGTATCCCGCAGAGCCTAAAGACTAAAGTCTTCAATCAGTGCGACACTCACGTACGGCTGGTCCATAAATTGAGGGTCGCTCAGCGAGCTATGGAAAGAGCTATGCTTGGAGTCTCTCTGAGGGATAAAATAGAATTCGGAATGAGGTGATCCGGCAGAGAACCAAAGCTGTCAGAATAAGCAAGCTGACGTGGCAATGGGCCGAACATAGTAGCCGATGACCGTTGAGTGGAGACCGCAAATCAGCAAACCCAAGGTAGGACGCCCTCAGGCTAGGTGAAGTGACGATCTTCGTAGGGTGGCTGTTTGCAGGTAAATGAGCGTTGCCGAGAATCGAGCTGAATGGCGTGCAAGACCTATGTTCAGCAGTGGACTGCCGTAGGCTCATGATGTGAAAATTTCTAGATTAAATGTTTGACGGCACCATAGCATGTTTTATATGGCACTGACAACCCCACAATAACTGACTAAGGGGCCCATTTCGAAGTGAGCACTTGCTGTTATGTAAGATGTAAGTTAATAAATTGGTCAGAATTTTGGTAAAATAAAATAAAGTTTTGGGATGTTCTCAATCTGATATTAATAAACCTAATGCATGTGCACGTATTAGTTGTTGCTGCCATTTTGTATGTTTTGTTTAATTTATAGAATAAAACATTTGCACACCGTATGTTATGGTCGAATGTAAAGGGACCATCATAGTTTTAAGATACTACATATCCATGTAAACCTACATTCTGGCAAATAAATGAATTTGAATTTGTTTTGAAATTATTGAAAAATAAATAAAGGGCGACTAACAAAAGGAATTTTCCAAGGCAGATGCGAGTGGTAGGACATAATTTTGACCTTATTGGTGATGTTCTTCAGCAAGGTCACGAAACGCAGTACTCGAAACTGGCGTGACAGATGTATGGACGTAAACGAAGACAAAGGAATACGTGGAGATCGAAGCCGGTGGCGTTCTGTAGCTTCTGCTTGCCCTCATGAGAAGAAGGTGTTAGTTTTATGTATGTATGTTAAAATTCATCATGCGGACTGCCATAATATTAATAATATGGCAAATCAAATGGAAATTTAAAATAAATAAGTGGTTTCAAATATCAATATTTTCCCTCATTTGTATGGGATTAAGTAACATTTATTAATTTTATCATTCGCAATGTTAACGTTTGGTCAATTAATACCTTAGCCGATTAACCGAAATATAAATAGGAAATCTGCTAAAGCGTTTGACACAAATTACATGCGATTCCTGGGAAATTATGTTTGTTGAATATCCTTAATTATGTTTGTTGTTTTAGCCTTTAATTAATTACAATACGGCAATCAAAAGCTTAATTTACACCCAGAAAAAAAACATTTGAAATCTCTTAAATTGCTTCATAATAACAGAGATCAAGGTTCAATCTTTGGTCCAATGAAAATTACAGTTCCTTTTAAATTTAGAGTAAATCACAGATTGTTACGCAAAGCAAGATGCATTAGAAGGTAGATAACAGCATATTTTAACGTAAAACATAACGGGTCATGAAAACAAATCTTGTTGTTTCATAAATTTTCAATTTCATACGCAGTTGTAGGTACTTGGCTTTGCCGAGTCAGTGAGTGATTTAAGTGAAAGAGTTAAGCTCTAAAAGGATGTCTCGTAAGATAGTTAAAATGTTTTTATTTTATTTTTATAAATGGCATCTCGCAGGTCAACCTATGAGGTTGTCGTCTGCTTAGACGGACTTGCCTGTGGTTGCCCTAATAAATTAAGGCCTCCAGCCAGGACTTAAACTTATGTACTAACTTAAAAACTAAGCGACAACGCTATGGGCACCCCCTTCGGGGTACGAACCTCGGCTTAGGGCGTCGCTGGGAGAGGGCAGCAAGGGACTAGCTGGATCAGGATTTGAGTGATTTAGGGACGAATTTAAAGCTACGGGCTCAGCGGCGCGGGCTGGCTCGAGCAAGGGTCTGGAGGGGCGTGGATTTGGGCGTCGCGGCGGGCCTCGGCGGCGAGGACGGTAGGACGGCGATCGGGTTTTGGGCTTATGTAGTGTGCTGGTGGCCTTACTACTCTCCTGGAGGAGGGTAGTGGCGTCGTCGGGGGCGATTAAAGTATGCCTTGGTCGGCGAATACTGCTAATGCGGGAGGGAGTGTAGCGGGCGGCCGCTGAGATCAAGGGGTTGGAGTGTTTTATGCCACAGTCAAAGAAGCGCTTCGATAAGCGTTTCATGAACTGGTTTATGGTAGGCATTTTAAGATCGATGTGGAGATTTATATTACGGACATAGAAGGGGGCACCCGTGACCTTTCTGAGGAAACGGTTCTGGAGGGTCTGCATCTTATGGAGATGACGTGGGTGAACGTGCGCGAATACAACGCAGGCATAGGTCATGATGAGACGGATGACTGCGGTGTAGATGCGCAGTTTGCATTTAAGTGATAGTTTGCAACGGGCTGTCAGAATAAAGTGGAGTCTACCAAGAGCGAAAGCGGCGCGCGCGCGAATAGTCTTAATGTGCTGTTTAAACGTTAAGTTTTGATCAAGGATTACGCCTAGGTATTTGGCTTGCTTCTCCCAAGGGATTGGCTTGCCGTACATAGTGATCGGGCTGGGAAGAGGGGGTGGGACTCGACGACGTCTCGAGAAGAGAACCGCCTGACTCTTATCGGGGTTGACCTCGATTCTCCATTTCCGGAACCAAGCGCCTAAGACGTTTGCGGAGGTTTGGAGAGTACGAGCTATAGCGTTGGGACAATGACCGGTATAGTAAACGGCAGTGTCGACGGTGAAGAGAGCCAACTGAGCCTTTTTACTCTGTGGGATATCGCTAGTAAACAGCGTGAAGACTAGAGGAGATATAACGGAACCCTGAGGAACACCGGCGCGAATAGGGTGAGGGGTACCCTCGATGCGATAGCGAAAGGTGCGATTCGACAAAAAGTCTCGTAAGATGAACACGAGACGATCTGGCACTCCTAGTTGGTAGAGCTTGTATATCAAGCCGTTGTGCCAGACTTTGTCGAAGGCTTTCGCTATGTCGAAGAATAGCACGCCCGTCGTCGCATTACGCTGCAGACCAGCGCATAAGTGATCTACTATACGGTGGACCTGGTGGATACTCGAGTGTTGGGGACGGAAACCGAACTGCTCGTTGGGAATGAGGCTCTTTGCTTCGGCGTAGTCTTTGAGACGCTTATAAATAAGTCTCTCGTAGATTTTGCCGAGAACATTGAGTAAGCTAATAGGGCGGTAGCTGGAGGGCTCAGACTTTGGCTTGCCTGGCTTTGGGATACCGATGACGGTGGCTTCTTTCCATGCTTGTGGGAAGATGTTGTTGCTCAAGGCGCCATTGAAGATGGCGGTCATAAGCATTATTAGCGGGGCAGGAAGGAGTTTATATACCTTATTGGTAATACCATCCGAACCGGGGGCCTTACGCGCGTGGAGCCCTTTAATGATGTCGTGCACTTCGTCTGGAGTGACGGGAGGCAGAGGATCATCAGGGTCTTCGACGGGAGGGAGGGAGGCTCTCCGTTCGACTTCAGCGGCGACCTTGTTCAGGTGAGCTTGGTCTACTGGTTGAGAGCTGGGAGAACATTGGGACTCTAGGCTGTCGGCAAGGCATTCGGCCTTGTCGGTGCTGTCGAAAGCGACGCTCTTGTCGGGGCGGATGAGGGGAGGCATAGAGACCTCCTCTGAGGAACGCAACTTCCTCTGAAGGTGCCAGAAGGCTTGGTGAGTGGGCTCGAGCTCACTGAGCATCTTGTTCCAACCCTCTGAGCGAACCTCCCCTATGCGTTTCTTTACAGCACGCTGTAAATGGCGCATGTGGGCTTTGTTCGCGTCACAAGGGAAGGAGTCGTAGGCACGAATAGCCGCATTCTTCTCGGTTATCAAGTCACGTACGTCAGTAGGTAGTTTCCAGCGATGGTCTTCCATCACCGGAACTTCCCGTGAACAATCCGTCAAAACGGATTGAACGTGCTCAGTAAACGAGTCGATTGCGGCCGTCGTGTCGGCGACTGACACTATGTGATCGGGGATGGTGTCCAAGTGAGGCGACGTGGTGGATTTCAGTCTTTCGCTTACTTTCCTCCAGTCGGTTATCATCTGGGTCTGAGGGGGGCGGTTGGGATCGCTTGGGCCAGAGTAGGGGGCAAGATGCATAACTACTGGGCGGCGGTCAGAGTTAAGCTCGTGGAACGTCTCTATCGATTGCAAACGAAGGTTCACATTCTTGAGTAGCGCTACATCGAGTATATCAGGAATATGGTTGGGATTTCCGGGGAAATGAGTCGGACTCATTGGAGCGATGACGTCAAAGTTAAGGGATTCGCCTAACTTGAAAATGATCCGACCTCTGGTAGAAGTCGTGCTGCTATTCCACGCCGGGTGTTTGGCATTAAGATCCCCCGCCAATATGACGGAGTCACTCATACCGAAGAGGGCGGTGAAGTCCTTTTGAAGAGAGATGGGATCCTCCGGACCAATTTCTGGTGGAATATAAGCCGAGATGATGGTGATCGGTTGGTGACCGGTCATGCCGAGCCGACAGATAGAGGTCTCCAGATGGGAGAAGAGAGGAGGTGGGTTTATAGGGATGCAATACAAAGATTTCCTAAAGTATATTAATGTGCCACCCTTGTGGCATCGAGACCTATCATTGCGAACTAGTTTAAAGTTGGCAATATTCGGGTTTCGGTGATGAGGTTTTAAGAAGGTTTCCTGTATGAGGAGGATGTCAAGCTGATGGTCGCGGAGGAAAGCGGCGATCTCATCGCGTTGACCTGAAACGCCATTTGCGTTGAAAAAGCCTAATTTAAGGGATCGGGGTTTATTACAACTTACTCTCGTATTATCCATTGGGAATTAATATTTGAGGGAGTTCAGGACTTGTGCGATATCGGGATACAAGAAGAGAGCCGCGTATGTGCCTAATATAATTTGGGCGCTGTTTCGGCCCTGGGTTCCCTGATGTGCCACTGGTGAAGCCATAGGGGCCGCAGGGGCAACCGAAGGCGCTGGGATGGCGGTAGCCATCAGCGCTGGAACTTCAGCGGGTTGAGCGGGTTTGGAGGGCACCGAAGCTGCGGGAGCTTTGAGGTGGGAAAGGTTTGCCCAGGGAGAAGGCCTTTGAGGACTAAGCCGCTCCGGCATCTGCGCGGAGGGAAGCTTTCCCCAGGGGCTTTCCCTGTGCTGGCGGTCACTCGCGCGTTTCGCGAGTTTGGGAGAGGAGGACTTTGGGGCTTTAGAACAGCCCCGGTAGTTAGCTGGGTGCCCCGATTGGCCGCAGAGTACGCAGCTGGGAGGCTCTAGGCATAGTTCCCTATCTTTAGGGCGGGAGCAGTCAGCGGTGCCATGCTCGCCTAGACACTTGACGCATCTAGGGGTGGCGTAGCAGTTGGACTGCGAATGTCCGTACAATTGGCAGCGGTGACACTGGCCAATTAATTGAGCTCTGTAAGGCTTTTCGATGGAGATGCCTGAGAGCGAGCAGACCGACTTCACCTTGAAGATCGGGTGGTGCCCTTCAGTGGGGTCACATATGACCAGGACTATGTCATAAACAACGCCCTGTCTCGCTTTATGCAAGCGATGTACGGCGGAGACCGGAACGCCTTGTGCAACAAGGTCGCTTTTTATGTCTTCCGTGTCGATTTCACGAGGTACGCGCCTAATGACGACGCGAGTGGGGGTTTCCTCCGGAAGGGAGTATGTGTGAAAGGAGTAGTTCCTTTCACGCAGCGCGCGGGAGAGATCCCTAAAGTCCGAGGACGTGGGGACTGTGACTTTGATCTCCTGAAGGGTGGATCGGGCATTGGTCGGATATTTCTGTCCATTTGGCTTTGTCTTGGACGTAAACGGGGGGAGGGGGCTTTTGCTTCCTCGCGGTAGGAGCGGGTGCGCAAGCCATAGGGCTGGCGGGGCGACTGGCCCGCGGAATAGGGGCGGAGGTAGAGCTGGACGATAAGGTATTCGTCTCTTGTTTCTGGGCCTTGGTGACCGGGCCAGCGGGGGCGGAGGATTTAGCCGCCTTCCTCTTGCCTCCTTTGACCACGACTTGGAAGTCGTCATCGCTGGAGGAGGAGGTGCGGGCTTCTTCCTCGGAGAGTGGGACCGACGTGTCCATGCTCTCCGTCGTATTTGTTACAGCGGCGCGCAGCTGCGTTGTCTCTGAGACAATGGCGGCCGGAACAATGGAGGCCGTGACAATGGCAGCAGGGACAAAGGCGGGCGAGACAATAGGGGCCGGATTAGCGGCCGGAGTATTATCTACCGGAATATATGATAGTTAAAATGAACCGTAACGTAATATTTATTGCTGATTTTTTACTTAATTGCAAGGGTTGTGCCCCTTGTATGAAGGTTCGTTTGGACATGGATAAATTTTAAAGTAATTTATGGTTAACGTTTCGTTAACCATTATTATTGTTGTGTTGCTAAGCGCAAAACTGCTATTAGGTCTATTTTTCAAATATTCGTTGAAGTCCGATGAAGGTTCAATTTATTAATTTTTTGCAAAATCCACATTTTTCTTTTTCCCATTTAAACTGTTCCTAGCTGTCAATTCTATTCTATTGTCAATACAGAACGACGTCTGTTGGGTCAGCTAGTGAAATAATCATAAATAAGCATGATTCTAGACAGAAATACTAGGGTTAAAATTATATTTTCGGTTGTTTCAACTTGATTAGTTATGAACATGGTGAAACATAGTATTGTTTAATAAATGAGAATGTTCAAGAAAATGTTTCAATCTCATTTTAATAGAATTTATATTTTTATCTTTCCAATGAATTATTGCTTGTTCACATAATTATATTTAATTTCTTGCCACGAAAACTATTTCTTAAACTTCTTTTAGTGGTATTATATTCAAGTATAGAAATAATTTCTCATTTCATATTATTATACATTTGGCTAAAGTGCATAAAAGATTTTATGAAATCTTTTATGCACTCTAGCCAAATTTCTCCCATAACTCATCACTTGCACCCCAAATCCGTCAGAAATAAAGTAGCCACAACCATCACGATACATCAATATAGGTAAGGTATTTCGCCTACATTCCCCCAATTCACATCACAGCATAAATTCCAAAACTACCAATAACGTATTCCTTGAGAAATTCCATAACAATTCGCCTGTATTCTTGAGTTGATATTAATAGCAAATTGATTCTACGATAGATGTTTTATTTGAAATTGGTTTTTGATTTTACTGCTGGTTCTGGGCAAATAATATACTTTGAACCATTGATGTATGATGAACCTTTAGATGCGTTACCCGCTCTCAGTATTGGCAAGATAAAAGCAAGGCAATTGCCTGACTTGAAACTGTTGCTGCTAGCTAGTGACATAATTAATTATGTTTGCTCATCTCTTTCTAACGACAGGTATGGGTGTGTAGAGATATGACGAACAGGGTGTAAAGTTCACTCATACTCTTTGAAAAGGGAGGATCTTCCGACCAGACGGGTGTCGTATCTGGTGGGCAACTGTCCGATGATTGTTGTCGGGAAGTTGTATATATGCTAGCTGCGCGGTAAACTTTGATTGCGCGATGCAGGATATGTGTGATGCGTTGTTCGCATGTGGCGGTGTAGATGCCACCACAGGTGTATCCGTTACTTCTCGCTCTTTATGATTGTGTGTACCTACTAGTACGTAGCTACATTCATGGCTTACGCCATTTTTGAGTGTACTCATGTTCGTGTATGACGCGTCTATTTATTATAAAGAACCTTCCTCACTGAAATTCTAAAACTTATCCTACATTTTGCTCACGTTATCATCATCATGAAACCTAACTTATGGACAACCACTCTATTCGTCGGCACATGAAGCGGTCCTGTGCTTATCGCACTCAGCGGATTCCCGATACTCACTAGGCCTTCCTACGCTGCGCCTTCCAGTAACACGCATATATTCTTATCATTTTACCGGAACTTTAAAACAGAGAGACGGAACAAATCAAATAAATACTTACTTTTATCAATTCAAGACTAATCCTGTTCCCTCTTCCAGCACAGAAAATGGTTATCGTTGCGTTGATAACCATTTTCGCAACCAGTGTTTTGTGGTTAATTTTGGGCAATTAGGTTCATGTATCCTCACGATGTTTTGCCTTCACCGTAACCTGCGACGTAAGTACTAACCAGGAGGTCTACTTTTTAAGGTATGTTTGGGGCCCGACCTAAGTATGAATTAAACACCACAATTTGATAGTTTTCCGTACTTCCGATGTGTTTTCACCCGTCCAAAAAAGTTAATTAATCGTATGTAAGGTTTCGATGTTTCGAACTACTTTCGATAGGGCTCGTATCTTCCCTTGCGGACTTAGAGAGTATGCCCCCAGGTTCGAGACCACGTTTAGTATAAGTCGAAAACCTGTAAACCATCACTACAATGGGGGGGATTTAGGAATTACATTGATTGCCACAAACTAAGACGTAAAATTTAAGAGTGGACATTTCCTAACTGTTTGTAGATCACATAAAATACAATCAGAGCGTGCCCCTTCATTTCTGGGACGGCTTAGAGGCTCCCAGCTCTCACTGAATCGCATGCTGTTGTTTAAATTACAGAACATACCTTACATAGAAAACAACGTTTCCGTTTGTCATTACGCAGGTTATGCTTAGAAATTTAAATTCTAACAGGCACTTTTGTCTTTTTCAGAAAACTAGTACCTTAGCATCGGGCCTTGTAATTTTTTGTAGTTCTCTGGTGTTGCTGATTATCCAGGGTCATTCAGTCAGTCAGATTTGAACGTTTTCATTTTAAATACGGGAATTGGCCATCGGTTCAAAAAATTAATATATCATTGAATTATATTTAGAAAATCTTTTGTTTAATATAATACCAAATTCTATGCGTATACAAAGGTAACATTACCTTTGTCAAATAATAGGAATTTGACAGCGTGATTATACAAACCCTAGGTCACCTTGAAGCGTTAATAGAGGCTGTCTTTTTCTTGAAATTCTAATGTAATAATCCATCTCCGATAACTTACCTGTGAGATTATAAATATTTTGTTACAAGGGTTTCACTGTAGCTAACCTAAATTGATAGAGATCGAAGATAGTTAGAGATGTTAAATTGAACTACAATATTGTCTTTTTGTATAAAAAATTATTTCAATTTAATATCTCTAATAATACATCTCATCAGCACCATTCATCACCACCACCACCATCATCATCATAATCTCATAATTCATCTCTCTCTCTCACTCTTGACGAGAAATAATAAAAACGGCTACGATGTCTTTTACATAACATAACATCACGCCTTGTTTCCCCGAAGGGTTGGGCAGAGGTGTACCTATAGTACACCCACATTTCGCCAGTTATGTTTAAGTCCCATGTAATAGGGAGCAACGTATTATTGGGTTTTTCTATCTGGAATTTCTCAGTAGCAGCCCGAAGTCTGGATTTGTGCCCGGTAGATGGCAATGTCTTTTACGTTTTCCGAATAACCTATATTTTCTGTTTATAAAATTTTAATGATATCACACCCAAAAAAAAAGGGTCGGATAAAGTCATTTCGGTTTTTCTATTTGGTTTGCTACATGGGACTCAAAAATGAATGGCAGAATGTGGGTAGCCTTTGCTCAACCCTGTGAAAAATACATCAGTCATGATGATAATGTGGTGTTCTACAAACCATCAAAGTGAACAACTTTCTACATCCAATTATCAACTGTTCCATACAATACTCCAATTCAGTTCGAGTAGGTATAGGGTGGCTGACTAGTTTTTACAATGATGATGTTGGTCCCATGAAAAAAGTTGTTCAGTTTGATGGTCTGTAACACATCCTTAAATATGACTTCTGAAACATGCAACTTTCTAAAACATGTTGTATATGTACCTATTGATTAATTTAAATACAGACTTGAACTTCTGCCCATCACCTGCCATCCGCTATAAGGCGACAATTCTATTCAGGGCACGCACAAGCAAGTTGATCTCGTTCCATTATCGGGTCTACGGGGAAATCGGTGGCAGGTACATAAACAACTCAATCGAGTATTGTTCGGGCAGTTGGAGGTCAGTATACTGATGGAGAGGTTCGTTGCTAAATAATAACAGGCGCACGGGTCGGTTCGTGGATGGGTGACCATTACAACCCGTCATGCTTCGGAAAGCATGTTAAGCCGTTGGTCCCGGGTGTCATTCGTTTGACAGTCGTTACGGGTAGTCAGCCCAAAGGTCTGACAAAAAGTCTTACCAAGGGGTATCGTGTTAACAGTAACTGGTTTTTTTTAGGTCAGACAGTACTGCGGTATTCTGCTGCGGTAACTGGAGGCCAACACCAATATAATTGTGAAACAGCACCACATTGAAAATATGTTTTTTTTTGTATGTGAGTGAGGAAAATGTCATGGGGAAAGTTTTGAGTACGAATGTAGATACAGTAGAACCCGTTTAATATGATTTCACAGGGACCCAACAAAATAAGCGTCTTAAGCGAGAAAGCGTATTATACGGGATAGAGGGTGGGGGGATAGTGAAAAATAAATCGTAATCCACATACATAATTTGATCTAATTTCGTAAACTACTTGTTGAATTATACAATTAGATACAAACACATAATTATGGGTTATTAATCTTGATGAAGCCATCCCACTAAAACTTTCCTAACTTATCAAATTTTCCTAACTTTTGTTTTTACACTTCAATCTACCAATCTGTATTTTTCTTTAATTTCTTCTTTATTCTTTAAAATGGTAAATAACGTATAAATTGGCAACTGAAGATCAGCAGCTAAAGAACTGTGTTTGATTTTTGGTTTGTGATTTTTCATCAAAACTTACGATATGTTAACCTTTTCTTGATGTCAACATCAAGAAAAAATTAACTTATTATTAAATGCCTTTCGCTTAATTGTAGACAAACAAATACATGATCAACACTGAAACGTGCCCACGTGGTAGCAGTGCGCGGTGCGCGGGAGGGCCGGACTGTCACGACCGCGCACCGCGCACTGCTAAGACAGACGCTCGCAGCTGACGCGAGACACAACACGCGGGCGCATGTAGGCGTATTAAACAAGATGACGAATCATATTAAGCGTTAAGAAATGTATGAGAATATGTCGTAATATGTTTTTTTTCCTTTTTTTTTTACCCATGACCTAAAACTCAGCAGTAGCGCGTTCGACTACTAGATCATCGAGGCAATTCGTGGTGTTTTTCTCTATTTTGGTATTGTCTTTCTATGAATAAACAGCCGTGAATATTGTCAACTGGATCACTGGTAGTGGTGGCCAAGTGGTAACGGCCGCGACTGACGAGTTCGTAGGTTCGCACTAAGACAGGTGCTTTATTTGCGTAAATTATTTCGTCACCACTTCTCCCAAAACGGTAAAGAAAAACATGGTGAGGAAACCGGCTTGTCCTAGAAGCGACATTAGAAAGCATTTTGACATCTACCGTCCCGCACTGAGCCCGCGTGGTGGATTACGGCTCACTACCTCTCATAGAGAGGAGGCCTGTGTCCCAGCAGAGGGAACGTTATAGGCTGTTTATGCTATGCTTATGCTACATAACAGTCAAGCGAAGTTTCAAAATGAGTAGATACGTAATGATAAAAAACTAACAATATTCTGCTATATGTTTATAAACTACCACCCGAATAAATCTTGATCCCGTGGCAGTATCGGGATAAAAAGTAACTCTATGTGTTAATCCAGTAGATACCCTAATTGCGTAAAACACACTCAATCGGAATCTGAATCATTTTGAAGCAGATTTCTGATCCATTGTTTCATAAGTTCAATAAAAATCTGCTCCACAATGCAAATAACGCAATGAATGTTGTTGAACTGTCAAAATGAAACAGGTTAGTCGTAATCGGTTACGAAAATGTGTTCCACAATTAGGCTGCTGGTTATATATTGTCTGAGTGCTAAACATTCAAATCCGTTCAGTAGTTTTTGCGTGAAAGTGTAACAAACATCCATGTATCCTCACAAACTTTCGCGCTTAAATATTATTAGGAAATGATTTATTTATTTCGATTTACCAACATTCGTTTACACTACAGAAATTACAGGAAACAACAAAAAATTAAGAACTAAGTGTGAAAAACAATTATATAGTTTTTTTTTTTTTTTTTTGGGATGGCATCTCGCAGGTCAACCTATGAGGTTGTCGTCTGCTTAGACGGACTTGCCTGTGGTTGTCCTAATAAATTAAGGCCTCCAGCCAGGACTTAAACTTATGTACTAACTTAAAAACTAAGCGACAACGCTAAGGGCACCCCCTGTGGGGTACGAACCTCGGCTTAGGGCGTCGCTGGAAGAGGGCAGCAAATGACAAGCTGGATCAGGATTGGTATTATTTATGGACGAATTTAAAGCTACAGGCTCAGCGGCGCGGGCTGGCTCGAGCAAGGGTCGGGAGGGGCGTGGATTTGGGCGTCGCGGCGGGCCTCGGCGGCGAGGACGGTAGGACGGCGATCGGGTTTTGGGCTTATGTAGTGTGCTGGTGGCCTTACTAGTCTCCTGGAGGAGGGTAGTGGCGTCGTCGGGGGCGATTAAAGTATGCCTTGGTCGGCGAATACTGCTAATGCGGGAGGGAGTGTAGCGGGCGGCCGCTGAGATCAAGGGGTTGGAGTGTTTAATGCCACAGTCAAAGAAGCGCTTCGATAAGCGTTTCATGAACTTGTTTATGGTAGGCATTTTAAGGTCGATGTGGAGATTTATATTACGGACATAGAAGGGGGCACCCGTGACCTTTCTGAGGAAACGGTTCTGGAGGGTCTGCATCTTATGGAGATGACGTGGGTGACCGTGCGCAAATACAACGCAGGCATAGGTCATGATGGGACGGATGACTGCGGTGTAGATGCGCATCTTGCATTTAAGTGACAGTTTACCACGAGCTGTCAGTACAAAGAGGAGCCTGCTAAGAGCGAAGGAGGCGCGCGTGCGAACCGCCTTAATATGAGCCTTAAAGGTAAGGTTTTCATCGAGGATCACGCCTAGGTATTTGGCTTGCTTCTCCCAGGGGATCGGCTTTCCGTACATAGTGATCGGGCTGGGAAGTGGGGGAGGGAGTCGACGACGTCTCGAGAAGAGAACCGCCTGACTCTTATCGGGGTTGACCTCGATTCTCCATTTCGGGAACCAAGCGCCTAAGACGTTTGCGGAGGTTTGGAGAGTACGAGCTATAGCATTGGGACAATGACCGGTATAGACAATTATATAGCTAAATACAGCTTATTTTATTACAACCTAATAGGTGAACAATCCGAAAACAGAGCAGTTAAATTATTTGTTTAAATCAGTGCAAAGAAAGATACAGCCGTTTCTTATTTCACTTGCGACAGAAATGATCAAGAAGTTTGGATCGGAACCGACCAAGCATCGCATACAACTGAACAGCTAGTTAGTAATAAATATGTAATTGGCTCCCGTAATTAATTTTCAGATAACTTAGATGTTGTTTAAAGTAAGTATATATAAAAATTAAAATAAAGTTTTCAGTAGTGGTTTGTTAAATAATGAAAAATTTAATAAAATAATTTCTTATTATTTAATTAATTAATTTCATTAGATTCAATTTCACTCGAATAATAATTATGTTCATAAACAATTGGCTTTTTAGATATTATAATTCATTAACTGACTCTTATTGCCGACTGTACAATATGTTTTTGCCTGAGGCTGAAGCTGAAACAAATATTACATTACATTAAAATAAAGTATAGATATTACTTTTCTCTACGTTCTTAATTATCGTGAATGTAAAAAAAAAAACTACAATATAATCTCGTTAGAAAAAAAAACATTTTAATTTTAATTTTGCTCAAAGTCGGTGAAATATAGGGGTGAGATTAGAACACTTCATTGTCTGTAGGTCTTGGAGAAAGACGAACCCGTCTTACGACGAACCTACAGACAATGAAGTGTTCTAATCTTAGACATACACACTAGCTTACCTAAACATAAACACACCAGCCTTCGAAAATTAGTGGCCAAAAGAGCACTTAGCGAATTCCCGTCGGCTCGGCTCTAATTAAATGGCAAAAATCGACTCGACTCGGCTTGACCCAGTTGCGGGACAATTGAGTAGACGAGAAATGGTTGGGCCAACGCGTCGTTGTAGGGCGTGTGTTGGAAGACGTGGCGAGTTGTGTTGGTTCATATTTATATTGTGAAGTAAAATAATTTGTTAGGCAAGTAGGCAATACTAATCAAAAACCGGCCAAGTGAGTGCCGGACCTCGCATAGTTAAGGGTTTCGTAGTTGGGATGAATATTAAAACAAAAACTGATTGGGATCAATCGGGACTTTATAATAAAATAGGTTTAATACCGTAATTAACAATGATCAACTTATAGTGAAATATAACAAAGAAATGCCCGTAGTTACGCACGTCTGTGAGCTGAGTGCTTCGAAGGACGCGCAGCGGCCGTCGCGTATGGGTTCGGTACCCCGACACCCCGCACCTTTCCGCCGTCAATCACGCGCATATCGTGGTGCGCCGACAAAAACAAACTGAACATTGCAGTTGAAAAACATGTTCTCCCATGCATCGATCTACGTCACTGTCAACTCGCTAAGTTTGTAATCGCAAAAAAAACGTGATAAAACTACAAATGAACGTTTTTCGAACTATGTCCTTTACTTGTGCTGCGAGACCTTGCTTCTTGCCAAATTTCATGATTCTTGGTCAACGGGAAATACCCGATAGGTTTTGATTCCCTTGCGCGTGTCAAAGTATGCGGCAACAATTGACCGTATCTTTTGATTGCGTTACCTAAAGAGCTCGATTTTTTCTCAGCTCCAAAGGGATTGCAGACTTGAGTATTTGGTTTTAATTTTAACTTGATACCTCCACATGTTACTGAGAAAAAGGGTCTTGAAGTGATCCTATAAGAGTTTTATTTTTTTTCCAAACGCCTCCTGCCGGAGTCACTACGCGGGAGTAGTGCGGTCCATGGCCCTTTGCGGGGCACCGGTGTGGGCGCGTTCTTTGAGGCGCCGTACCAGCCCGCCGGTTGAACGCGTCCCAAAGTGTCATGGCCATCCTGCTGGTCCGGGGATACCGCACGGTCTCCTGCGAGGCGGCAAGTCTCCTTGCCGGATTGCCGCCACGGGATCTGGAGGCAAAAGCCCTCGCGCACGTAAGGGAGTGGCGCGAGGAGGCAAAACGCCGGGGTGTAACTCCGCTGCCGCGAGAAATCACGGTACAGCGGACAGAGCTCCGGCGGGTTCTCATGGCAACATGGAGGGTGTGATTGTCGCAACCGGGTGTTGGGCACGCCACAATAGCGGCGGTAAGTCCCCTCTTTGAGGAGTGGTTGGAAAGGCGCCACGGCGTCCTCACCTTCCGCCTGACACAGGTTCTCACCGGACACGGTTGTTTCGGGAGGTTCCTGTTTTGAATAAGGCGGGAGGATACGCCCGGGTGTCACCATTGTGTGGATCGCCCGGAGGACACGGTGGAGCATACGGTGGAGGTCTGCCCAGCTTGGGCGGAGCACCGCAGTGTCCTCGCGGAGGCGATAGGCGGCAGCGATCTCTCGCGTCCGGCTCTGGTCCAGGCCATGGTACGGAGCGAGAGGGAATGGAAAGCCGTCACCTCCTTCTGCGAAACAGTAATGCTTGCGAAGGAGAAAAACAAAAAAACAAAGGAGAAAAACAAATTGTTGCCGAGTGTTCTTGACTGGGCGGGATGGGGGATTTACACTAGGTCGATTTTCGCCGTCGCTTACTAAATCGCCTCACAAGCCGAATCGCCACCTCATTTACACAGGTCGATAAAACTCACAGGTGACATTTGTCATTGAAATCATGCGGCGGGTGATCGCCTGCAATTTAGTGAACCGTCGCATGCGATCTGTCGCCGCACGACAAACGTCGAAATCTACTCCAATTTGGAACTTGCAGGTTTAGTCACCGAATTGCCCTTCAGTACGGCTATAGTCACCTGTGTTAAGGCCGCAATAGTGAGTATTGGAAGACCCAATGTAATTTAATGATAAAAACCTAGAGTCTATTTCTAAACGTAACCGCTCTCCGTCTCCACTAGAGGCACACACTAAAGTAAAAGTTGCAGTTGTAGGCAATCAGTAACATGTAGTAATTAGCTAGATTTTCATACCTTGTTGTAGCTGCCGAACCACCTTTAAATTTATTAGACTTACTGCGCACATATTTCATTTATTAAAATATGATGTTCAGGGAATTCATAATTTATTTATTTTAGTTTGTAAAAAAGAGGCGTGGGGTGCTCTCGGCTATGGAACGTCGATTTTCTAAAGTAAACGAAGTTCTCTCACATCTCATACTCAAAGCATTACACCGTGTGAAGGGAGTTTTGAATTGTCAAGGAGTCGGTCAGTCTTATTAAGTTATGTAGATGCCCATTCCTACTAATTGCATATGGAGAAGAACGGGCAAGAAACTCCATGAACAGTCTTCTAAATCAAAAATATTGTTACAAAGTATTGGTAACATCTAGCGTGGGTGTTTGTCGAACGTAATTATACGCTGCGCTAACGCGACGCTAACACCGCATGACGTAAAGCAATCACCTTTTAGCTCCGATACATTCTATCTAGACTAATAATGCAGTCTCTGGGACAACCGGTCGGATTGAAAAAAAAACATATTTTGCATTTAACATGACGCTACGGCCCTTTGGAACAAAGCAAAAATAAAGTTGGAAAGAACGCGAAGCGAAAACGCAGTTATAGCGCGGGCGGGCAATGCGATGCAACGCGATGGATCAGGGGCCGAAATATCACCCGGAAGTAGTCGAGGGCAAAAGTTAGGTACGTCTATTTTGCTAGAAATCGACGTCAACCAACGCCAGGTGCAGAAGTATTGATAAAGGGGTGTGATTTTCACAAAACCATTTTTACGCTATCCGATTCTAGATATCCCTCGTGTTGTTACGAAGTAGTGTGACTTGAAACTGATATTATCAATGCGAAAGTTACTGTGTCTATTAGAGACTTGACATGTGACGGTATGCCATCCTTGTCCTTTTCCCTACATTTTGTGCAAGTTACAGCAGTAAAGATACAGGTTATGAATACAATAACGGTCAAAAGTGCATGGGCACGTTAAGAGTCGTATTGCTGTGAACTCACGGTACGACTGTATGTGTTTCAACGACACACACCACAAAGATCGCAGTTTTGCACGGCACACACTGTCGTATCGCGTACTCGCGTCGCTCTGCACGAAACAAAAATATATTTCCGTCGCTTTTGTTAGACACGCATTAATCACGAGTTAATCTCAAAGTCAAAGTCAAAGCATTTATTTCAAATAGGCCCATAAAAAGGCACTTTTGAACGTCAAAATTTACATTAAAAATAGAACTGATTCTAGGCGCCACTTCCAAAAAGTAGTTTCGTATGGAGAAGAAGTGGCAAGAAACTCCACCGTTACTCTTTTAAAATGTTTTACAATATTTTGTATACATTAATTATATTTCTATATGTGAAGACGATGCACCAAGAATAAAAATACTATACCACTATTGGTACAAAAAAAATAAAAATAAAGCAAAGGTATATAAATTAATCACGTGATAGGTACATTGTGCTCACATATTTACAAACAATTGTAAAAATATATGATTTTCCTAAAATATTAACTTGGAATAATACAGTGTGTGAGTAAAGTAAAAATAACCAAATATACAATACAATAAGCAAATAGTATGATTTTGTCTAGCCTAGAGATCTCTAGAGATTGTATAGAATCTAGAGATTGTCCTATGGAGCAGGACCAGCATGTTTCCAAGCATTCTTATCAAGGATATAATCTTCTAATTTGTAATATGCTTGATTACAAAGTGTTTTTTTAACATGAGTTTTAAACTTTCTTTCATTTAATTGCAATATTTCACCAGGTATTTTGTTGTAACATTTAACACAGTACCCCATAAAAGATCTATGTACTTTAGATAGTCTGAAAAATGGTTGATCTATTTTATTTTTATTTCTAGTGTTAATATTATGTCTATCACTTATTTTATTAAATAGATGCAGATTTTTTCTAACATACATAATATTTTCATAAATGAACTGGCAAGGTACAGTCATTATATTAATCTTCTTAAATAGTTCCCTAAGAGATTCTGATCTGATATGAGCTGGTAGCAGTAGGCGCCAAGCGTTGGACTGAGAAGTTGCCGGCTTAGGTTTTGATCTCATAAGAGGCAGCGCAGTTTTATTGCCAATTTTTTTTAATTTGGTTTGAAATATTTAAAAAAAATGCTGTTTTTACATTTTTGTTGTTATTGCAATAAAGTATGAAAAATAAAAAAAAACGCGTTAGAAGTGATAACCAAAAATAAAAACATTTTTATTTGTTATAATATTATAAAGATAACCGCTACGATTATTAATAATAACTTCTTCAGCCAAATACGATGTGCAATACTATGTCAAGGAATTTAGAAGCAATTTGTTCTATTTAAACATGTGAGATGTAAAAAAAAAAATATAAGTAGATTTATTTCACCATAAACAATTAAGCTTCGATCATGAATTTTTAAAATAAGTGATTTTATTTAGTGGTTTTGTATGGCAGTTAGTTTACATTAAGTATTTCACATTTTATTTGGCTTTAGTGAATGTAGGTACATATCGAGGATAGCTTAAGTTTTCATTTTCATTTTCGTTCTGTGAAAAGATGATTGAAACTAATCCTCAATTTTTATAATTAAGTATACAGAATGAACTATTCTCGAACTTAAACGTTCTTGTTTATTACGTTATTGTTTGCAGGGCTTCGGTGATGCAACCTTTTTAGCGCGGAGTACACGGCGAACAGTTTTTGATGATGCTTTTAATTATTTCAGCAAAATGTCCGGTTGGTATAAAACCATTTGTTGCATATTCATTCAGCTTGTGTGGGCTTATTTAAATAAGCATCCACTTCATAAATAAGCGCTCCGACTATCTAGAATTCCTTCTTCCTCACATCTCTTAACCCACACACTCACAGTATTTGTCTAGAACAAAGAATGTGATACTATTAGACATCTATAAGCAATATTTATATTTATAACATTTTACTCGTTATTCACTAATTTAAACAAATAACAATTTATATTTAGTAAAATACGAAATATTTAAATGAAAACACTCACACTTAGTCCGGTTTCAATATATATTTGTGTTATCACATCATTCACATCCTCTTTTACGCAGCGCAACAATATTTGCCAATGCTATAATATTTGCACAACACCGCTAATTAACAGATTTAAACTGTCGTCACTAACCAACAACGTTCAATTAGGTGAATAGTCGAAACGAATTGCATCTACCTCACAGAAATCGAAATAATTTACTCAGTTTTCTGTGGCCTACCTACAAAAAAATATTATTTGTGGAAACAAGATGAACGAGACAAGTATCGAATGATTATCGAACCACTTCAAGTAATTTCATTAAAACAAACAAAAATTGATGATTCTAGGTATTATTAATAACATATCAAAAACTTGAAATAGATATTATTTGAAAATAACATCACCCAGGCGCAGATGAGATTCGAACTCAGGGCTCGCCCCAATCGCTGCGCTGCTGCCCAAGCACGGTAACGACTAAGCTAGCATGCCATATGTTAAGTTAGTTGAAATTATGAATTACTATCAATTACAAACCAAGTGAGTGTGTGTGCGTGTCTATAGTATAGAAACAACTTATAGAAGAAGGTCGTAAGTGAAACCGAAGCGTCAATCTATTGCTTTGTGAGATTGCTTATGGACTTTTGAGCGCTACTGTACATCAGACCTGATCTATCTCCAGGAGAGGTCTTGACAGATGCGCGTTTTTCGACATCAAGCTGCTTGAGCTCGGTTGACAGAACATTTACATTTCTGTGAAATTTGGCACACAGGTAGACCATGACCTGGGATAGGATATAGGATTTTATCGAGATAGTGCAGTCCGGTGGCATAATTTCCGACCTCCACAAGGGCCACGAAGCCACGGGAAACAGCTATATAAGATATATTTAATAAATAAACGGCTATGGCTATCTGTAGGAAGGTGTCCGTTATCAATTTCTCCCGTCATTCCTGTTAATCCAAAGATCGTCTGTAAGAGATAGTTTTTGCGATAAAACCGCCCCTTGCAGGTTCGCTTGTATCTTTTCATTAGAATTGTGTAGGAGGAAGGCAGAAAACAAAATGTAACTTTAATGTATATTTTAATTCTGTTGGCCAAACTTGACATACCATGTATTAATTTCTTTGTATCTGCAAACGAGGGTCAAGTTTTTTTTTCAGAAAATAACAGCCAGCTTTATTAATTTTCGAGAAACGGCAGTTCTATCAAGACTTAGTGTTCCAACAAACGAACTATTTACATTATTCATTCAAATATAAATTATGAAAACGCTGTAAACTGAAAGTTTAGTTCGCCTGAAAGATTTATAGTTAGTCAGCTCCTCTGTTTATTTTTAAGGTTTACCTTTTAAAAATGCTTTTCAACTTAAGCTCACTTCGAAAGTTGTCAGTCTTTTTAGAATATAAAACATAAAGAGAGGTAAAGCTGCTTTTTACTATATAAAATCTTCATTTTAGGATGGATAACTTGAATCATTTGATTGTTAAATGTTCGTAAACATATAGAAATAATGTAATTCAAATTATGTGTATCTATTGTCCTGAATGCATGCAATAATTAAATAAGCATGACATCCATACTCATATTTCTTGTTACTAATTAGTTCCATTTTTCAAATAATTGAAGCGGATAATGATAATACAGAGTGTACATAAACCCATCTCACAGCCGTCAACTACGCATTTTGTACATTAAACTAAGTAACATTGCACAATGCTGGGAATTTTGATTGCTGGGAAAGGAGTTTTATTATTGCGCGGAATAGGGCAATATACACGCAACACGCAAAACATTGCGCATGCAACGATACGGGTCTCGTGGGGTGTTTTAAGTTGTGGGTACTATAAGTTATAACATCAAAAACGTGTTGTCGTAACAAAAGTCCGAAAAAATTGGAACTTTTACCTGCAATATCTCCGTAACCAGAAGGTTCCCAGATATGGTCCAGTATACAAAAATGATTACAATGACGTTGAGTACAAGTGACTCTTGGCTTCATTAGTTGTCTATTTACATTCGTTATAAATTGATTTAAATACTGATTGAAATATTCTACCTATCTAATCAATTAACAAGAACGTATAAATAGTAGGTGCTTTTTACAACGACAAAAGTAACCAATGGCAGAAGGCGCGTTTAACTCTAATTTAGTTAACTTAATTACTCAAAAGGACAACTCTTTACTTTATTTAATTTTCGAAAAACGAACGACTCGAGCTCTGCAGGGCTAACATGCCAGACGCGACATTTACTCACTCTCGTATTTTCTCGTCGTGTCTATACCGTCACTTTACTCGTTTACTGACACGACTGCCATACAAAATATTTGACTTGTTCTGTCAAACTTTCTCGTTAAACCCTAACATGACCACCTAATTTATCTCGCATTTTGACAATTCAACATGAGAAAATCGTGATTTTCTCTAATTTAGTCGTCCTCGATTTTGACGACGAGAAGAGTAGACAAAATTATGATACAAAAAAAATTGAATATCCAAAATAACATGGCAAATTCATAATAATACTTATTGTTATTAGACAACATGAAAAAACTTAATTGAAATGCTGAATTGACATAATTGATTTGATTGAATGAAATGAAAATACTTAGTTTTAAACAGACTACTCGTATTATACACATTGGAATGAAGTTCCTTTCGGCGGCCGCGAGAGAAAGTTTGGCGCAGGGAAGCACTATTACGTTGATGAGCATCAAGTGCAGTAATAATCAGTCTAGTTTGTCAATTATGGTGATTAACGAAATCTAGGTAGTTATGGCTGTACCTGCCTACGCAACATAATTACGAAAATCGCCAGTTAAGTCCGCAAAGTTGGTGAGTAAAAGCAATATCATGTGTTTTATGGTGATTGTTACAATATCAACCTTCGCTTTGTCGAATAGTGACCTTCGGCCGATTTATCAATTGTGGTGGATTATCTAGTGAGTATAATAAGTGTCACTAATTGTATATTTTAATTTTAGCATGCCAAAGAAAAACAGTAAAAAAGTCGGTTTTATGGAACTAAACAAAAATTAAAAGAGGTGGACGTTAACTCAATACAGAACATACTTATTCCATGCGTATAATCGACCGATGTTGCAGTTATAAAAATTATTTGTTTTTAATAACTTGCTACATCGGTTTCTCGTCGCGAGATACAGAAGTGTCAAAGTGCCTTTTTCGAGTTCTCGAGCTTGGCGGTCATGTTAGGTGTAAGGATGACGTCAAAATCGTAGACAAAATTTCGAGAAATCGAGATATCGAGCGTTCTCGCGCTTGTCATGTTAGCCCTGTGGTCGACGCTCCGGCAGGCAAGCCCGAGAAAGCACGAACATTTCCGAAGTTTCACGAACAGTTCTGAAGTTGTACGAACTAGAACTTTCTTATTACAAGCGAACTTGGTGCAGCTACTTCAGTTTCAAGCACAAGTATTTCTTTAGACTTGAATATCCATTCAGCAGTATGTAAGACGAGTTACTTCTCTGAAATATGGGCCTGAAATGAAAAAAGTTCGTCGAATATTACAGCACTGTTAAATTAACGTACAACTAAGTGTTCTAAACGTAATTAAACTACAATACGGGTGTAACCGTATTTTCTTTTATCGCTATAACTAAAATAACGCATAAAAAACAACTTTCACATTTGACCCAAAAATAAAGATACATAATTTTAAATTTGAACATGTCAAAATCAAAATCAAAAGTCATTTATACAAATTAGGCTGAGAGTCGGCACTTTTCGAACGTCAAAATTACATAAGACAGTCCCCCACAACGCCCGCCCTTCACCACTTCCTAGTGCTAACTAGTAGTATGTTACTAGGTGCATCGTATAAAACCGCAAACGCGAAAAGCCACAGAATTTTAAATAATATTATTTTAGTAGCATTCTCTTTCCGTTCGTAATGGCGTTACAAAAAACAGTATCAAACAAAGCACGTAAACCTACGTAGGAAACGCTCATAGTGATGTTTACGTTCTTGTTTGTTGTTGTTTCAAATTAATCGGTTTAGGTAACGTAATAAAAGTCGGGTTTTAGGTAAGAAATATTCATACTTATGATTGCTTGAGGTTTTTGTTCCGTGCTTACCACGAGATTGGGTAAATCACGGGGGTAAATAGTTTTGAAGTCAAATGAGGTTTTTACCCAGGAGCTAATCAAGAGGCAGGATCGCAAGTCGGATGATAATGTTCCTATATTCCCACATCCCTACTACTTCACACCACTTCATGTCCATGCATTTTGATCTGATGCCCTTAATGTTTTTTGATAACTTAAATAAAATCTGAATCTGATGCGGTTTTTAGAGCTAGGCCCAGACAGACATACAGACACAAACTTAAAGTCTTAACAATATATTTTTTGCGCGGTTCAGTTTAATGTCAAAGTCATAATTTTTTTGGAGAACAGTGGTGGTCCAATTGTAACGGCACCGACTCACGGCCTGCTCCTCATCACCACTGCTCTCTAAACGGTAAAGGAAAACATCGTGAGGAAATCGGCATATTCAAGAATAAAAAAAATCAATTTGTGACATCTACCACTGGGGCTGCGTGGTCGATTACAGCCCACACCACGGTAAAAAAAGCGTAGAACACTTTTAGTAGTGTACACTTTTAATTTATTTAAACAAAGAGCTCCTCGCCTTTTGTTTTAATCATTGGATATAAAAGAACTAATACAAGTCAATTTAATTACTTTATTGTTTTTTGTGCGAGAAAACATCATGCTTTTTGTATTTTCAAACTAGTTATCTTTTCCTTTTTAGTCTAGTACATTCATCATTTAGCTAATAAGTCAAAAGTCAACGAAGTTATGACTTGAGCGGTTTACTATCTCTTCAGTGGCTACTAGGCCACTGAAGAGTTCCACTATCACCTCTTGGTTCCATCCATCATCAGACCCTCGTTCCCAACCCCAATCTATCGGAATCGTCAAAAACAATCATATCTGCCCAAACTCGAGAGGTTTACTTGTAGCCAATAAAGAGTTCCTCTATCCACCTCTTGGCTCCATCATCAGACCGTCAACACCAAGTGCAATCTTTACCCAAATCATCATAATCTAGTACCCAAAAGTCGTAGCCACTGAAGAGTTTCAGTATCCACCTCGTGGCTCCATCATCATACGGAGGGATACGCAATCTATTGAACTCGTCAAAACGAATCATCTGTCCCCAAACTCTACAGGTTTTCTAGTAGCTACTGAAGAGTTCAACTATCCACCTCCTGGCTCCATTGTCAGACCCTCGACACCAACTGCAATATACTAGACTCATTAAAACGAATCATATGACTCCAAACTCGAGGGGTTTACCAGTAGACACTGAAGAGTTTATTCACTTCCTGGGGTATTTGATGATGGAGCCAGGAAGTGGATACAAATTCGTTGCCTTGACCCAATGTATTGGACTCGTGAAAGCGAATCATACGAGCCCAAACTCGAGGGGATTAGTAGTAGACACTGAAGAATTCCACTACCCAACTCCTGGTTTCATCATCAGATTAGCTCCAAGATATACGAAATTATAGTTTTGTCATGCAAATTACATATGCACATTTTGATACGACATTAAAAAGGATTTTGTAACATTGTTTGTTACAAGTGAAGCAAATAAAAGGGTGTTAAAAAGAATTTCATCTTTGTCGTTTATGTACATGTTAATCTAGCTTTCATAACAAATGGAAGTAGGGATACCGATTATCCGTAAGAAATACAGACTTGCACCTCCCTTTAAGAGTTGGAGGATGAAAGTTACAATAACTAATTTCAGTATATTTTTTTCTGAATGTAGGCTCAGTAGTTTCGGAGATAAGAGAAGGGGGAATGGTCAATTTTCATTTACTTTCTTAAATTACTTCAAAACTGTTTATTTTTAAATTATACAGAAAAATATGTTTAAGACTCCCACGTCAATCCCTTTCATTTGATATGTCACACGGTACAGTTTGCAAAAGTTTTGTTTTTAATTTTCTAGTTTTTACTCCAAAAGTGTGTGTGTTTAAGTCACAGAAGTTCATATGTGTACCAAATTTCAACTTAATCAGTCCAACAAATTTGGAGCAAAATGGCTGTGACAGACGGACAGACAGACAGACACACGAGTGATCTATTATAAGGGTTCAGTTTTTTCATTTGGACGTACGGAACCCTAAAAATAACAAGTGGGAGGAAACTGTGCGTCACATCCACGCAAAACGGCCATCGCTCACACAGCGTCAAGACACTTCTCCATAGTTCCATTACTCCCATCCATGTTGCGCACATTCTTTGCGATTTTTGAATTTTTCAGTAAAAATACATTAAATTTGGTGCAACGGAAAACTTTGGTGTCTCGCCCTGCCTGATCTCATCATCTTCCTGCTCATGGTACGTGGGGGCGTGTAATTATTTTTTGTTGAATATTGACACTGGCATCCTCGTGCTGATTGCGTTCAGTTTAATTGGTGTGGAATGAAAACGGAACGCAACAGATTTCATTATCCAACAAAGAAAATGACAAAAACAAAATAGAAAATATACCAAAAAATATAGACAAAAATAATAGAGAAAATATACATACAAATATTGGCTCTTTGCTATTACCCGTACTGTTTTCACAATAATAACGTTTATGGACAATAAAACGATCCAGGATCTAGGCAATGGCTAGAACTTAACTTTCATTCGACGCGAGGACAGTGCAAACGGCTCAGTGAAATGGCGAAGCAATAGGGAGCATGGCTCCCAAACTAGCGGGGACACAGCTTATGGAAATTTAATTCGGGATAGGAATTGGAAAAGTTTGGTTTCCACTTGTGTTTTAATAGTTTTTTAGTTAGTTTGGGAGCTGGTATAAACTAAAAAACTGTGTGTGCTTGGAGGTAAAGTAAGAAATACTTTGAAGAACTAGCTTGTAAAGTTTATTAGATTTTTATAACATCGTTTCTCTGTTAAGGATTTTTAGTAGAAGAAAATGGTTGATATTTTTAGAACCAGCAACCCACTTGCGAAACACACTTTTTTTCACAATCCAAAAGATTTCAAAGGGAACCCATAATCCATTGCTTCTTTAAATATTGGTGTATAATGTGCTCTTTTCCCCTTCCACTCCTAACTATCTCAAGAAACGTTTCCAGTTTCTTTGCGACTCCCATACGAAATTTTTAAGATCATCGGATAACTTAAAGCTTAAAATGCCTAAGCACTCCACAATTTTCCTCGACAAATCTTTTACTGTCCAGGCCGTTCGTCTGTGGAATGCACTGCCTGTCGAAATAAAACGCGCGCAGTCGTTATTTGCGTTTAAAAGACTCGTGAAGGATCATTACTTGTCGTTGTGATCTTGCTTTCGTAAACTGTAATTATCATTTATTTACGTTTCTTATATTTCGCATAAATGTATGTATTTATGTATCTATTCCTTAGGATATGTTAATATGTTTATATCTGTGTATCTATTTTAGTTTAATGTATATTTATTTCTTGTTCCACTGACAGCCCCATTTTATGTCCAGACAAATCACTGTCCATTCTAAGGTTGCCTAGAAGAGATCGCAGAAAGCGATAAGGCCGCCCATTGTATGTTTTTAGTATGTTTTTTTTTTGTTATGTCATTTTGTGGTGTACAATAAAGTATATATAAATAAATAAATAAATAAATATTGCAAAGTCTTAGCAACACACTCAAAAATAGGAAAGTGGTTTTTAACAGAACAGTTCACCAACAAAGAACTGAAAATTCAATTCAATCATGATAAAGCAACAAAAGACAAGACTGCCTCGTTGGTCTAGTGGTCGCAATCGCTACTGCTGAGCATGAGGTCCTGGGTTCGATTCCCAGGTCGGGCAACGTGTTATTGGGTTTTTCTATCTGGAATTTCTCAGTAGCAGCCCGAAGTCTGGATTTGTGCCCGGTAGATGGCAATAGGCTGGCCCCCTATTACATGGGACTTAAACATAACTGGCGAAATGTGGGTGTACTATAGGTACACCTCTGCCCAACCCTTCGGGGAAATAAGGCGTGATGTTATGTTACAAAAATGGCAGCCCCATCAAAACTGATAGTACCGCGACACAAGAATACAATTACGCAATGGCACACAATTACTCCGCCGTATTGAATTTCAGATTTAAATTGATGATAAGTACCTCTCCTAACCAATGTTTATTGTCCTAACCTAACTGGAAGTCTCCAGGGCCGGAAGGCTACACAACTTCTGAATCAAATGGTTTCAAAGACCGCACGCTCGCTTGGCAGCTCAGTATCAGTGACTGTTTTGGAGTCCGGTTCGCTACCCCAGTTCCTAACAACAGTAGTTACCCACCTGCTCCATAAATCAGGTAGCACTGCGCACATATTTACTGACGGTCTATAAAGCTCTTGCACGATGTCTTTCTTCACTGTTTTGAAAGTAGTGGTGATGAAATTAAATATACAAAGCAAAGTGCCTGTCTGGGTTCGAACTCACGATCTATAAGTCGTAAATCGCTGCCAATACCACTGGGCCACCACTGCTTTCATGGCCCTATATCTATTAAATAGGGTCTATACTCATGTACTTCTCCGCGGACACGTCGGTATTGGCTCAGTATTGCTAGAGTTACAGCGAATACTTTTCCAATACATTTAACCCTGTAAGCGGGTAGTTGTACAAGCTGATTCGTTTGTATTGTACACCGATTTAAAGTAAGGATTTGTGAGGCTAAGTCTTTTAAGGGTTGGTAAGTACTGTATCCTGTAAGCCCAACCTAGATTGTCTCTTACGAGAATATTTGTTATGAGATATAGTCCAAATGTTTTCGTTTCAACGTTTTCCCAACGCTTCCAGCCTTTTGGGCACTTTTCCCATTGACGACGAATCTTTTGGATACCCAATGAGGTCTTCCATATTTTCCTTTTATATACTGGAACATTATTTAAATATTATGGTGTTAGATTGTAAAAATATAGCGATACAGCTTTTTCACGTTACTTTCGTTTCGCGTACTGCTAACGTAAAAAAGCCGTATCGGTCTGCTTTTGATTAAAAAGTTGGACAACTATCGATCAAACGCTCAATTTGTATTGCATTGTATTGATGCACATACCATCTACTAAACAGTCGATCCGCGACTATCAGTCTCTTTTAAAATGTCATCAAAACACAAACTAGATCTTCCTTGTTAATTGACATTGTTTGTTACACCTGACTCGAGCGTTGCTGAATAAAGATTGGTCGATTTGAGGAGATAAAAAAATGACGATCGACTGCATCAATTGTATGCGCACCTCGATCAACTGAACGGTTTAGTTATGTGGAAATTACGAGAAGAACAAAACTCGACACAACAGTTTAGACGATGAAAAATTGTATGTATGCGCTAGGCCTTAACCTAACACGCTGTATAGACATGAATTAACAGCGAAAATAGCTGAACAGATAAGGAGAGATTTGAGTGAGAAATCGCAAGCTCAATCCCCATACCTAGCACTTTTGGCGTGAAGCCACTGAAAGCTCAAGCATAATAATTATCTTAGAAGAACGGGTTAACGTGGTTACACAACATTTCACAGCTAGCAGAAGCTTTATCAAACGTTCAGGCTTAGGTTTTCTTTTGTTTCGATATTTTCCTGATGGAAAGCGATGGATACAATAGAACGAACGTGCCCAGGACATACCTGTTCACTCTTCCTTTGAAGGCAAACGGGTTACAGTGAAAGGGAACACCGACGCTGGCAGATAGTTCCACACTTTGGCCGTGCGCATAATAAATATGGAGATCAACCAAGCGCAAACACTGCACTGTACTATGCAGTACGTCTGGTATTCAAAGCGTGTTTGTACGCTTGGTTACCACATGTAAAGCGCGCGTCGCTTTGTGAGATAAAAAATTCTGTAGAACACCGACAGGCAAGTACATTACGCCGATGCGCCAGGCTCTGAAACCTACGTAAAAGTATTTGTCATGTTAGTAATCAATTGATGGATTCACTTCTCTGTAAATTCGCTTTTATTAAAGCAAAAACCACGTTTTTTCGTGAATTTCAGACACAACTTTTATTAAAACTTCATCTCCCAACATATTCGGAGAAACTTCCATCGTTCATTAAAACGGGTATCAACGTTATCGAACCATTAATTTAAAACGGCCATATCTTTGTTTTTGGTAAACAAACATTGGTTTGGACGAAACATAATGGTAACAAAATAAACGAAATAATGAGAAGTTTTACTTTACATTGCCAAATAAGAGAAAGATTATTTGATTACTATCAACAACACATTAATTATTACTTATTTTTAAGAATTTACTTGAAAAATACGATTTGCAAAAAAAATACATAGGTGGAAAATGGAGAAGTTACCCACTTTTGAAATTATTCTTATCCTTTTCACGCAAAACAATAATTGTACTGAATGGCGCGAAGTTACTATGGCGTTTTGGGTTCTGATGCAAATAATGGCTCTGCATAGCATCGACTTTAACACGCTTAGAACTTCGCAATTTTTTCACAGAGGCGTTTATATTTTTCATGGTCATTATTACATTTTTACAAAAATCGTATAAAAAATAAAGTCAAATAGCAAATTCTGCTAATGTTGTGGTTATAACGTGCATGTTTAAATCGTTATAAGTTAATTTCTTAAATTATTTAAAGCTTGCTGCGGGCTCCTGCAATTGTAGGAGTGCACTAGACTGAAACTTAATGTCTATAATTTCTGTTTTTTGTGTGCATATGTTGTTGAAGTACCTCAATAAATAACAATAATTATAGCATAATCAGCCTATAATGTTTCCACTGCTGGGACGCATGGCCTTTTCGCTGAAAACGGAAGTGGGCCGTAATCCACCACAAGTGCGTGTGCACCAGTGCGGGTTCTTGGAAAAATTAGCGGGTTTTGACAAAACTTCAAAAGCATTTCTCATTACAAGTAGTAATATTCAGCCTTCAAACAAAATTCAGACTATCTAAAGTACATAGATCTTTTATGGGGTACTGTGTTAAATGTTACAACAAAATACCTGGTGAAATATTGCAATTAAATGAAAGAAAGTTTAAAACTCATGTTAAAAAAACACTTTGTAATCAAGCATATTACAAATTAGAAGATTATATCCTTGATAAGAATGCTTGGAAACATGCTGGTCCTGCTCCATAGGACAATCTCTAGATTCTATACAATCTCTAGAGATCTCTAGGCTAGACAAAATCATACTATTTGCTTATTGTATTGTATATTTGGTTATTTTTACTTTACTCACACACTGTATTATTCCAAGTTAATATTTTAGGAAAATCATATATTTTTACAATTGTTTGTAAATATGTGAGCACAATGTACCTATCACGTGATTAATTTATATACCTTTGCTTTATTTTTAATTTTTTTGTACCAATAGTGGTATAGTATTTTTATTCTTGGTGCATCGTCTTCACATATAGAAATATAATTAATGTATACAACATATTGTAAAACATTTTAAAAGAGTAACGGTGGAGTTTCTTGCCACTTCTTCTCCATACGAAACTACTTTTTGGAAGTGGCGCCTAGAATCAGTTATATTTTTAATGTAAATGTTGACGTTCAAAAGTGCCTTTTTATGGGCCTATTTGAAATAAATGCTTTGACTTTGACTTGACTTTGACTTTGAACTTATACAATGATGACAATGCTTGAAAACATGCTGATCCAGCTCCATAGGACAATTTAGTTTAGATAAAATCAAACTGGCTGCTAATTTAATTGTATAATTTGTTATTTTTTAAACATTGATTTACAGTCTTTGATTACTTAACTCACACACTGACTTATTCCTTGTTAATATTTAAGGAAAATCGTATACTTTTACAATGTTTGTAAAAATGTGCACCATGTCTCTATCACTTATTTAATTTATCTGTTTTTGCTATATTTTTAGTTATTTTTACCCATTTAAATTTTATTGTTATTGCATCGTCTTCACATATAAAAATATAATTAATATTTACAAAATATTTTAAAAGAGTAACGGTGGAGTTTCTTGCCCATTCTTCTCCGCGAAACTACCTTTTGGACCTTTTGGAAGGGGCGACTAGATTCAATTCTATTTTAATGTATATGTTGACGTTCAAAAGTGCCTTTTATGTGCCTATTTGAAGTAAATGACTTTGACATAAAATTAGTGGAAAACGTGTGATCTAATAAAGTTTAAAAAATTGGGCTTAGAACTCTAAGGGCTCGTTCACAAGTACCACAAACACACCTTATCGCAGCAACAGAATGTGGGCAAGCAGTGGTTACGTGTGAATATCGATATATAATATAGAGTGTCGCTGCAACTTCTTGCAGTTGTGATGTGGGTACGTTGTGGCTAGTGTTTGCAGACAGACAGTTCGTTGTGTTTGCGATGTGGCCGGCCGCTACTGCGCAATTTGATAATGCTTGCTGGAGCTGCGACGTGGCTTTGATGTGTTGTCCCCTACACGGTAGATTTTGACGGTCAAATGTGGTTCGTGTAAAATAACTATCCATTTTCTTAAGAAATTGCGCCCGTCTACGTGTTATCGTTGTGGTCTGGTTGTGGTGTGTGATCGGGCCTCAAACAAAACAGGTATATTGCTGCTCAAAAATAACATCCACTGCTGTCGATCGTTAATAATGACAACGATGGCAACAATGTGCAAATAGAAATCATCAACAATCAACGCTCCCTCTATGATTATGGAATATGTGTTTAGCACACGCGGCTCTGAGGCATAGATTAAATATCCGACGGATGCGACACTCCATACAATCTCGCTGGAATCGTGAGTTATCCTAACTAAAATGTTATAAATACGAAAGTAAGTTTGTTCGTTTGTTTTTACACTTTAAAACAGCTCAATGAATTTGGACGAAGTTTGACACATAGATAGACCATAACCTGTGTAAGGACAAGGGCTACTTTTCATCCTGGATCGCAGACAAAATCGCGGCCAGCAGCTAGTATCTCAAAAAATTACGCAGTCGTTTGCTTTTTAAAGTCTATGCTTGACAGAAAAGAGCTAACTCTATTCGCAGCTGAATGGGGAAGTTTACAAACTCGTCCAGCAGTAAGCGCTATACGGTTGTTACTTGTAGATACTTAAATATACCATTTTTATATAATTTATTCGTGTCTCTATATTTTATGTTTAAGGGCAATTATATTTTAAGTGATGTATGTAAACTCATGATGTTCATCATGTTCATGATGTTTCTAAACTCATACATCTAGTGAAAACACTACCAGCGGTTGTTGACCCCCAAAAACAAATATCAAATCTCTCATCAAATCAGATATTTCTATCGAACCGCACCCGACGCTCCAACACTACCGCTTTTAGGTGTCCTAACTAACCTATGCCCAAACTAGCTGTCGATTAGGTAACCGTCCTCCATAGTCGAACGCATTGCCAATTTACCGTAACGCCATTCAGAGCTTTTGGATATCGAAACGAAGCGATTCGGAAATATTGCTGTAATAAAATATGCTATGAAAGGGAGTGAATCATAATTTGATAGATAGATAGAATACTCTTTATTATGTACACCTTGTAAATTACAGACATTGCCTGCATTTGCCCAGCTTTTTCCCAATAATTTTCGGGGTTGGCTTCCAGTCCAACCGCTGAATACCAGTATTTTACATGGAGCGGCTGCCTATCTGACCTGCACAACCCAGTCATGGGTAACACTATAACCCTTGGTAAGAATAGTTGTAAAACTTTCGGGCTTCAAACGACCCGTAATGACTGTCAAAGATTCAGGAATGACAGCGTGGATCAACGGCTTAACGTGCTTGCCGAGACACGGAGGGGTCTCGGTATGTAATGGATGGCCACTCATTCACAAACCAACCGCAGCATGCGTAGCTTCGCCTCAGGGTCGCGTGGCCCTGGCACAGGCAACCGAACTGGTTTTGGTCAGTAAAAGTCTGACACGCCCTCCCGCTCCAGAGCGGGAGAAGTCATTTGATGATTTCCCACCCAAAAAATAAAGCATGCGTAGCTTTACTTTCAATCGACCCGTGCTACTGTTATTATCTATGTAGCCACGAGCTCCTCATGAAAGTGAGAGAGTATGGTGGTCCATTTTGTGTGTTTCTGTTGGGAAGCGACACTGACGATTTTCATGATGCCCTATGATCCCTGTCCCCTTTAATATACATGTAAAGACAAAAAGAAAGAAAAAGTGACTGGAATACGTAGTACGTAGTGTGATATCACAAACTTAACTAAACACACGCTTAAAAAAATAACAAAACAAAACTAAAATGAAAATAAAAACGAAGTCCTGCGAGTATGAGGCCAAAGGCCCCTTCCTCAGCACATACATCGACACATACACAGGTACATATTATTACTATTATTTTAAGACTGTTAACTTACAAATTATGAAACTACTTTGTTTGAAATTAAGTCAAGACAAATAAAGTCTGTGAGATTATTTTTAAGGCTAAATATTATAAAGTAAGTCATTTTTACATTTTAAAATCAAGCCATACAGTAAACAAATGCTTTTGACAGCACACTGTCATCCTTTTTAAACTCACATCAGTCTTTAACTATGGGGGCAGTCTAAAGTTAAAATCAAACTAAAACTAATCATTTCTGTTTTTCTGAATGGTCATCTGTTAACTGGCTTATTTTAATCGTATACTTATTTGAATAAAGTATCTATTTTGTAATATCTTGATTTAAAAGAGTGTCCTTGGAGTTTCTTGCCCTTGCTAGTTGGGAAACTAGCTTCAACTTTCTGTCTAACTGACCGACTCTTTGACAATTCAAAAGTGCCTGTAAATGGTTTTATTGAAATATATGCTTTGAGTTTGAGTTTAAAGATTATAACATACCTACTCATCTTTGTCTCATTAAATTTTGACTTCAATTAATCTATTTTAACCCTGTTTACCTTTCATTTTTGTATAACAAACAAAATATGTCACATTGTGCGAAGAAAGAGCTTTCGTTTTGCCATTGCTGGATGTAATAGCAGGATTGACTGCTTTATTGAGATCCCTGGATCCGCATGTCAATATCATCTGACATCCCACGTCCCCCATATACATATACAATGCGGGATCTTGTGGTCCCCATACGTTTGTGTTTCAAGGGATATGGGGGATTCGAGAAATTATTTTTACATGTTTTTGGGAATTATAATGTTGGATGAATAAATGTGGATTTTTGTGGAAACGCAGGTACGTTTTTTAAATGATTTATAAACATGGTTGTGTACGTACTGACTTTTGTAAATACTTTGAGATAATGATAGGATAACCTATAATTATTTAAAATGTAATGTTTTTTTTTGTACTAACTTACAGATTTGTCGTGTTAATTTATGTTAACAATTATTTAAGTATATTCAACTGTAAATAAGTACATTCAATACTGAGTACTATCGAAAATTCACATTATTTTATTTCATAAAAATGTATGGTTGAATGAATATTATTATTCCGGAATCACGAGAAGACGCAGATGTACAATCAGCGTTGAATGATGCCCTAGAAGATAAAAGCTACACGAACAAATGCTTGCACTGACTGGACAGGTCCACTCAAATCTCTATGATTATTTCCTCAGATGACCATTTTAGACACCTACCTACATGATCCGACCTCATATGATGTAATTAATATTTTTTCTGTTTTTTTTTTAATAAACAATGACATGAATATTTACTTACTAATGTATTATTTATTTGTTATTGTTTAGAATGTGGGTCATTGTTTTTAGTTTTGTGTTTTTTTAATTTTCTCAGTTAGTATTGATCTTAATCTTGGTCTGGAAAAGTCCAAGCAGCCCGGAGGCTGAATTTGTGCCCGGTTGATGACAATAGGCTCGCCTTCTGTTGCATGGGACTTACTCGTGAACATAATTACTGGCGAAATGTGGAAATACATAGGTTCCACTCTGCCTAGCCGCTCGAGAAGTACAGGCGTGAATATATATTGTTTATCCTATGTAAAAAAGGAATTGGCATCACGTTCCCGATGAAGCAACGACTCGGTGCTTGCAAAAGTAAATTGGAACAAAAACCTTGAAGAAAATAACAGAAGCCTTAGAAAACAAATAAAAATTATAGGCGAAGGAAAACTTTTGAAAAGGGATGTTACCATGAATGTTTTACCAGGAAATGTATAGATGCTTTAAATGGCCCTGTTAACAAAGGGAAGCCGAAATAATGATTGCTTTTGAATGTACAGACCCTTAGAAAATGGTAGATAGAATTGTTAGTAAAGAGGTGAACACACTGCAGATTAGTAAATTACGGTGATCAGACCTTTAAATTTCAATACTTTAATCATTTCTTTTCAGCGAAATCCAAGATGGCTTTGTTTGCACGTGGCCTAAAAACACTCCGAAAATTGAGTCGCCTGTAACATCGACTGCTCAAGGTACTATTATCAGGCAACTCAAAAACAAACGAAGTGGTTAAGTAATAATAATGTTAATCTAGTAATCTTTCAAACGTCGTGGATAACTTTGTCAACTAGGATCTAGAGGCAGAATCAGCCTATAATGTTCCCACAGCTGGGTCACAGGCCTCCTCTCGGTGAGAGGGAGTGGGTCATAATTCACCACGCGGACCCAGTGTGGGTTGTTAGACATGTCACATGTCTTAGAGTTTTTGGTTCAGGTCACGCCGGCTTGCTCACGATGTTTTCCTTCACCGTTTTGAGAGCAGTTGTGATGAAATTATTTACACAAAGTAAAGCGCCTGTCTGGGTTTGAACCTACGATCTACATCTCATAAGTCGCGGTCGTTACCACTGCGCCACCACTGCTCTCTGCTATGATCTCGAAGCCTTCCTGACAAAAAATATCTCAAAACTCAGGACTAATCCCGCGAAACACACTACTATGGCAACCCCATCAGAACCAGTGATCACGTTGATTGAAAATGATCCGTACTGGTGCGTGCCACGCCAGAATGAATATGGCTTGAATTCGATCAACTGCCTAAAGTAATCGTTGGTGGCGCGTATTATTTTATTCAATCATCACTAACAAAGATTTTAACACGAATAATCACATGGTTTGGGAAATGTTGATATACAGTCAGGTGCAGTTTTGTTTAGACTGCTGTCGACACCTAGCCACAGTTTCAACTGAACATACATACATAAACTCACGCCTTCTTCCTATGGGGGTAGGCAGAAAATACAGAACGCCACCTGCTACGATCCTTACATACCTTACGTTCATACATCTGGTCATACACGCGCACCAGTAGAGAGTACTACGCACCTGACCTTTCTGAAGAACATCACCAATTAGGTCACTATATGTCCTCCGAGGGCGTCCCCTCCCGGCGTGTCCACTCACATCTGCCTTTGCCTTTTGTTAGTTTCCTTTCCTTCATCCTCTCAATATGACCAAACTATATAAGCATATTCATTTAAGATTTTGTCACTACAGTACTTTTAAACCGCACCGTTGCCTTATCACCTCATTCCTCAGCCTATAATTCATAGTAACACACACATGCTCTGCAAGGAACGCATTTCCACAGCATTTATTCTGTTTTAATGCTTCTTTTGCCACACCCAACATTCAGTTCCATACATAAGCGTAGGCACTAGCACACCATTATGAACAGCCTCTCGCGCCTTTTATGGACATCAACTGGTTAGTCATAATTGCATGTGTAGGACGATTCACTTTATTTCTCGCATTCACTCTCCTTTCCACATCTCTATCAATCTTTCCATACCCTGTGAACTGACTCCTCAATTACACGAACTCATTCATTCATTATCATTTATTTTCACATCACACACCGATACATCCTCTTCTCTTTCAAATACCATGATTTTCGTCTTATTAACATTAATATTCATTTCTTTCATCCTACATGCTTCATCCAACTGTTCTGTTTCAACTGAAGTGAAGTAAAATAAGAGTAAATCAGGTCATAATAATCTTGCCCTGATCCCCATTAATTTGGCGCAACGTGTTTTTATAGGGTTCCGATTGATCCTGGAATGGAACCCTATTACTAAGGCTCCACTGTCCGTCCGTCAGTCCGTCCGTTCGTCCGTCTGTCTGCCAGCGGGCTTTATCTCAGTAACCGTTATTGGTAGACAGTTAAATTTTTCACTTAATGTGTATTTCTATTACCGCTATAACAACAAATAATAAAAATGTAATCAATATAAAAACTAATGGATCCCCTTATATTTTTTATTACTTAATTTTATTCTTCACACAAGAAACGTGTTTTTTTGTACTGTGGTACAGCACTCTTCACCAACGAGTACGAGTCGCACTTGCTTTTTCTTCCAAACTTCTCTCGTAGTCGTCATCTTGCTAGTTCCTACCTAACTAGCCGTATCATCTTTCACACAGTCCATCCATTAAAACTTTCCTGACGACAATTTCCACATTTATTCGCATCACATAAAAAAAACGTTTATGTTGTAAATGTTTGTTACGAACGTACGTAGTTCTACTATGGAATGCGATATAGTCCAATATTAAAATAAAAAAACTAAGGAAACTGATCTCTAGAAGTTATAAACATGCAAGTGCTTTATACCCTCGCAGGGTATAAAACCTATAAGTTTTATATACTGGAAAATTATCTACCTATGTACATGGACGAGAAACTTTTCTACTATCTTGGCGCTTGCTTGTACAATAAAATAAACGCGTCCTTATATATCTATAATTTACCACATAGCAAATGTAAACTCGCCCTCCGTGCATTCCTCCTGAATAAAACCTACGTCGAGTCTGAAAAGTTCTTATTAACACCTACATGAAAGTAACCCTATTTCCTATTATTTAAAGTTCCAAATGCTCGCACACACTCTCACTCATTCACACACACACACCCTTACACGCACTCACTCGACACACCACACTCTACTTCTCATTTTAATTTGTCTTATTTCATTTTAAGTTGTAAGTTTTTTTTTACTTTATATTATAAGATCTAAAGCATAAGTAACATGATTATTGTGATATCCCAATTGGGAGTCTAAACTGCCTCTCCTTAATACAGATCACTCAGTGATCTAGCTAGGTGAGCAGCGATTCACCCAACAATTAGTTGTACCTGATCCATGTAATCAATTATGCATAGTTTGTAAGTCCCTCGTGTACTACAAAACCTTTATGTACCTAAATAAATTATTACTATATAAACTTTGGGCAGCGGGTGTCATATTTCGACGGTTCGTTAATTACAGAAGCAGAGATAAGAATCAGGAGAATAATCCTGCTGGCGGCACAAATAAGTTAAATCATGGATAGTCGGTTTTACCGCTTGGCAAGTTACAATTGTAAAAATGTGAAACGTGCTGTCCATGAAATCAGATACCTTTGTAGTACGTGTGACGTGATATGCTTGCAGGAGACCTGGCTGCTCCCACACGACATACCTTTTGTAGCTACGATTGATAGCGAGTTCGACTACACGGCGACGTCGGCGGGCATTTTGCGCGGACGCCCCTACGGCAGCGTCGCTGTGTTATGGCGTTACAATACCTTTCAAGAAGTGTCGGTGATTCAGTGTAGTGAGCGTATTTGTGCCATTATAGCGGCATATAGCGTATAACATATAGCGGCAGGCGATAGGTCAGTGTTAGTTACAAGTGCGTATTTGCCAACGAACTCCGTGAACAATTTGCCGGATTTGATTGACTGTTTAAGTGAGACGTGGTCGGTCTCTGAGCTTTGGAATCTATATCTTGTTACCATTAGATCGTAATCAGCCTATTATGTTCCCACTGCTGGGACACAGGCCTTCTCTCTGTGAGAATGAGTAGGCCATAATCCACCACGCTAGCCCAGTGCGGTAGGTACATCCACCACCCGCACTGGGCTCGCGTGTATTCGTATTTTTTTCATCGTTTTTAGAGCAGTGGTGATGAAATTAAATACACAAAGTAAAGTGCGAGTGAGTGTGTGTGAACTCACGAACTACAACTCGTAAAGGCTCCCGCAAACAGGTGCGACGCAACAGCGCGACACGCGGTTCCTTTGTGTTGCGCTGTGGCGTTGCGCCAGTGTGTACGAGACTAGAGTCGGAGCCGATAGCACTGGGCCACCGCTGCTAATATTATTAGATACGTAGGTACGTTTAAAATATCCTGCCCCGCCCCGTCCGCCGATGCCCGCTGGCCTAATCGCTAAGTTTATTACAAAATCTAGTGTCCTTAGTAGCGTGGGTAGGCTCTTATACTAATATTATCAACCACCCAACAGTCTCTCTGATGATGATTACCTCTTCGACAGAAAATAATAATTCAAGATCGTTTATTCGGGTTCTCTCCAATTACAAAGTTATAAATTTTGAATTTCTCTAAATATTCTACATCTTCAACATTTTAGTACCCAATATTATCCGTCCTAATAAGAAAGAAAAGAAAGAAAGAAAAATAGATTTATTTGTCACAGAAACAGGTGCATACAAAATAAATCGCATACAAAACCAAAAAAAAAAAAAAAAAACAAAGCTGATTTATTATTACAACACAGAACATAAATACTCGGCAGCTGCACGCCGTGACTGTGACAAGAAGGCTTCCACTCAGCATGATGCTGTGCTATAGTGGGCCTACAGCACAGCGCTGATTTTCAGTGGTCACCCAAAAATGACGTACGGAAACCAAGTCAGGTTTAGGGACTCAACATATTAAATGAAAATTAGTACATAATAAATTAAAACAAGTAAAACAGTAAGTAGGTTCTCAAAAATTAAAGCTACATATCAAATAACATTTATATAATAGCTTAAATAATAACAAAAACAACACCATTAAAATAATTAAATGCAGGGTACCCACCCAAAACACATAACACCTGCACAGTTGCACACTAAAGTGTCTTGTTTCGCTCCCACCCACTATCACCTTAGCGTCGCCGCGTCGCCTGCGCGCGCGCAAACACCCGCACATTGCTAACTATTTAGATGCATTTCCCTACTGCGCCTATGAGCGTGATGACGTACTGCCCGTCATCGGGCGCCCTGCCTGCACTACACGCATGTCGCGCGTGGTTAGTTTTGTGGTATAGTAGGCGCGTGAACCTAATTGTGTCTTTCGCTTAATCAAAAGTAAGGCGCTTAGTGTATAAAAACAAGCGCCTATACATCGCTATCGCCGCGAGGAAGGACTACGGGATGCAACTGAGGCGACACATGGCCCATTACGGCCATTTCGAGCCATTCGCCATCGAGCACCGCTAATCACTATGCCGATGCCGGCTGCCTCGCACCGCTTGGCTATTGATGTACCTTGCCCATAGATGATAAACCTTATGTAAGTATTTATTTATAAAATATTTGCTGATCATCCTTTTGTTTTTCCAGTAGTTTTTTTTTCAGATGTAATTTAAAATTTTGTTTGGTTTTCAGGGATCTTATGGGAGGTGGTAAATCATTCCAGCAGCGAGAGGCAGCATACTTGAAACATCCTCTGAAGGCTGTGGTCCTATGTCGAGGCATCGAGATCGGGTTGGACGTCGAACGAGCAGAGTAGCTGTAGTGCTCGTGCCTCC
The DNA here is from genome assembly GCA_963555695.1 of Dasypolia templi. Classification (NCBI taxonomy): domain Eukaryota; kingdom Metazoa; phylum Arthropoda; class Insecta; order Lepidoptera; family Noctuidae; genus Dasypolia; species Dasypolia templi. The sequence continues at coordinate 3,475,733 of OY743142.1, read as the reverse complement.
AGCAGATTTTTTTAAACAAATATTCGGGTTTGTGTGATTCTATGATACCGAACATTAAAACGGCCAAATGTAGTTTCCGTCGTGCAGCCATTTTTAATACATTGTGTTCATTTAAATACGGTGTGATATGATGCCTCCGGGGTATGCCAAAGCAATACCGAGCACACGCATTTTGTACACGCTGTATTAGACGTTCTGTGCGGGAAAGAAGACACGACCCGTATACAGCGTCACAGTAATTCAGTTTTTATATTACTAGGCTATCCACCAATCTCTTCTTCGTCGTGACACTAAGGAAGTCCCTCACCCTGTATAGAACCTTTAGTCTATAAAAACAGTTTTTTACTACGTCATTAATATGCTCCTCAAAACGAAGTTCCGGATCGATGATTAGACCCAGGTTACGTGCGATTTCTACTCTTTGTACACTTTTGCCCATGATTTTTACATCTGGTTTCGCAGATAAAATTGTTTTTATCTGATTTCTGCTCCCCATGACCATAAACTTAGATTTTTGAGGGTTCAGTACTAGTGAGTTGCCCACAGACCACGAAGCAATTTTATCAAGTTCCTCATTTAGGGTACGCACGGCGGATGCTGTGTTACTGGCGTTAAACGAGATATACAATTGAGTGTCATCTGCGTATATATGATATTTGCAGTTCTTAATAGAGATAAAATATCTAGAATAGCGGGCCGAGCAGTGATCCCTGAGGAACCCCCCTGGTTATTGATCGTGGGGTAGAAGATACCGTAGAACCATTTTGCATACGTATCTCAACCCTCTGCGACCTGCCCGTTAGGTAACTCTTGAACCAATCTATCGTTCGGCTATCAAAACCGTAATACGACAGTTTGGAAAACAGAAGAGAAATATTAATTGAGTCGAAAGCACGCGAATAGTCGAGCAGCACCAGAATAGATCCCTCACCACGGTCCCGCGCTTCAAGGATATTACCCAAGACGTCTGCCAAAGCAGTTGTGGTTCCGCGTCCCTTTCTGAAACCCGACTGCAGGTCAGGTAAAACACTATGTGCTTCGAGAAAATCGGAGACCTGCAGATACACCACTCTCTCCAACACCTTGGACAAACATGGCAATATGCTTATTGGACGAAGATCCTTGTAACTCTGTGGATTATAATTTTTTGGGATAGGCCGCACAATTGCATTACGCCACAGATCAGGAAATGTATTCGAGCTTATAGATCTATTAACGATCTCAGTTATAGCAGCTAATGATTGCGGGAGTGTAAGACTCAGCATTTCCATCGATATACCGTCAATCCCTTGCGCATTTGTTGAGAAAATGAAAATACTTAAATACGGACGTTCTACAAAACCTATGTAATTTGGAATAAATTCAACACAAACATCAAACACAGGTGGACACATGTGGAGGTGTACTGTCGAGATTTCTTTGACTTAAAAAAAAAATATGTTAACCCCTATGGCAACACTGTAAAAGAACCGATTATTAATTTAATTTAATAGTTCATTTACATCGGACAGAATCCATATAAGAATTAGTAAATTTAATTAATATTGTAACAAACTTTTTAATGTATTTTCTTTATGGCAACGAATGTATTTTTCTACTTTTGCAACATTTAGAAATAACTATAACGATATCATCGTTATTTCTGGGTGGGGCGAAGGTCGTTTTAAATGGTGAAATGTAGTTAAGAACCAGTCGTTGTTCGATTGTGAAAGAGAAAGTATAAGAAAAAAAGAGTGTTTCATTAAACATAATTCTTTGACCGAGAAATATTTAACGGAAAATCTTAATAACACCTTGCCCGACCTGCAGATTAAATTCTAATCAAGATCAGCATGAGGTTCTCAACAGTTAGACAGGTTTTTAGACTGTCATAGGTTTTTATTTGACAACCGAGACTAACAACCATCACGAACTATTCGAAAGACTTATTAGTGAGCCCGCAAAGCCCCATAATGTGGTACCCTTTTTAGAAGTTGTACAAAGGGATTCATGACAATCGTCATTTTATCGCGAATTGGAACAGTTCTCAGTATCGAAATAATTTGAATTTCTTGGTCCTGTTCAACTTTGTTAGTTTTGTGTTGGTTCTAGGCTGGAATATACGGGAGGTTTATTGGAGCGGGCGCGTTACCATTGCGAAATATCGAAATGTGAACTAATAGTAATTAAAACAATTGTATTGATAAACGTATCCGTAAATACCAAATTGAAGTGCCACTTACAAAAGAAGTGTCTTGATTTGTTTATATGCATTCTTAAATAGAACTTTTTTTTTAAATCACCTTGCAGATGTTGTTTATTTGATCGTTGAGGTTATTTTTATAACATTAATTTTGTCGATGTTTTTTTATTACAATTTAATATTGATATTCAAATTGTTGGAAAAATGAGTTGGGTATTATTGAAACCTTCTAAAAACAGATGAATATGTTACCCCTTATTGAGTGATTGCAAAACAAAACCTGACAGGGTTTGTAAACACTCTAATAAAATACTTTAGGAACAGACATTAGGTAAAACTTGTAAGAAATCCACCTGTTCCCACAGCTCCTCTTGAATAAATATATACTCTACAGTGCCAGGAAGTTATTATAACATCATCAATAAACACTAAAAGTATAAAATATGTATTATTGAAGCTTACTGAAAAACTACCCAAGTAAAGTTAGTGAAATGAATATATATGGGACCAGCCTTGAAGCATACCCTATCAATTAAATATTTTTTTTTGTAATCGATCCACAATAGCTGGAACAATCAACAATCTGTTACAAACATACAAAAAAAAAATACAGTCGAAATAAGAACCCTTTGAAAGTCGTTTAAAACTAGCTAAAAGTCTAAGAAAAATGCAAAAACCTAATTTAAAAAAAACACTGTGAGAAATGGAGTACAGAATTTTCACAAGGTATCGTTAAACCCCAATTTACAGTGCCTGCCCCTCAAACTCTTTGTTGTTTTGTTATTGTTTACTTTCGTTATGTGGTTAAAGAACTCATGTGGAATACTTATTTTCATACGTACATGATGTTTTCATAGATATATTGACAACGACGTATCGTCATGATGTTAATATCCTTACACAGCTTCCTCAGATGACGCGCCTGTGGAGATTATTATATGACTCTGATGGCTCTTTTTTGTAGAAAAAAAAAACTCGTTGTCTGCAGCCCGTCCGCAAAGTAATATACTCAGTACATGTATAACTAAGTGATCGATCTATCCTCATCGATCACTTGGTTCTTTGAAAAATCACCCCCTAAAGGGGTTTCATAGGGGATGAAAGTTTGTATGTAATTCTTGCCGATGGGAATTTCCTTCGGGCGTATGGCTTGTCGTTGCATAAAAACTCAATGGTACTAATGCCGTAGCAAGTCGTAGCCGCTGCCTACGCCGTAGCAAGTCGTAGCAACATCCTACGCCGTAGCAGGTCGTAGCCGCATCCTACGCCGTAGCAAGTCGTAGGCGCTGACTACGCCGTAGCAACCCTTGCTACGATACTTATTTAGCTGTTTATTTTCGCTACGTTTTACATGGGAACTGGTGCAGTTGTTGACATTTTATTTTGTGAAAAACAGCAACTTAGATTTGTTTGAAACATTTCTAAGCAAGCAAGTCTGTAAATATTTGTACTACAAAAAGTTTACACGGTTTTCATTCTGTAAAAATAAGGTCCACTAATAAGTATGGATCATTTATAAATAGGAATGATATAAAAAATTAAGATAAGCATAAGTCATAGACTGTTTTATTTGACGCATCACATGATCTCATTATTTTTGCAATAACAACATTAACCATCTGCTTTTGTATCTAAAAACCCCATCATATTTAATAACGTAACAAAGCACTTACAAATTGAAACATTTTAGTATCAAAATACAAGAGAAATTCTAATAAAAATATGTTACAAATTCCATGATCAAAATATAGTAGAACATGTTTGTGTGTTCGGGTATATTATATAATAAATTTCCAATGAATTAAAAACTTAAGATCTTAAAAGGTAAATGGTAAAACACAAATATTTTTTACAGCATTGAAGAATCGACTCACGGATTTTTTTTTGTAACCCTTAATATTTGCATGCTATGACAATAAGCAAAACATGTATGCTCTTTAATGTATTTTAAAACAACTTGATATACCATATTTTATGCAAATAAATATTATTTCTATTTCATGTGTGAGTGTTTTAAAATTGATTTACATTAAATGATTAATGTAAATCAATTTTAAAACACTCATATCAATCTATTAAGGATCTTTCTCTCTCAATTGCCGTTGCATTTTTAAATCTTGGTGATTTCCAATATTTCGTGACATCTATACCAATACACGAAACAGAAGAAAATTTGTTTGTGTGTTCGTATGTAGGGGGTAATCTGTAGATCTACCGCTTAGATTTGAAAAAACCTTTTTGCGTTTGATAGCCCAACTCTCGAGAAATGTTACAGAAAATAAACAAAAAGAAAAAGCTTTGCCAAAACGAAGTGATAGCGCGGGCAGGTGATGCGTTGCGAAGGGATGGGTTAGGGGAATAAGAAATTTCACGTGGGTGAAGTCGCGGGCAGAAGTAAGTATCCAATTAAAAAAATATTCAGACATCTGCTCTATTGTAAACTGAAATTCCATCTGTTGCGCTGCAGTGCCTAGTTCAGCGTGGAGTGAGCGATGTCCGGATTGCACGGATACGTTAGAAAATGTTTTCTATTGTACTTCAATTATTCAGTCCCCTGTTTTTTTCTTAATTTTTTTCAACGTAGCCGTCATTTTTGTGAGTATAACTTGTGATATTTTGGTTTTGTTCAAAATTACTTTTTCATTGGTCTGCTAGCGCGACTACTGAGCGTTTCTCCTCAGTTCGGACTTCTGGTGGGGCAGCGTTAAAAAAAAACGTTATTAAATTACATAATATAACACTTAGAAAACACACATTGACAAAGAGGTATGCTATTGTAAATACAGGATAGTCCAAATAGTGACGTCATTATGAAAAAAGAGACCTCATGCCTAGGGGTACTCGAAAACACCTCATGCATGTTCCGCGGTTCTTGATAGTTTTCGAGTTCCATATATTTTTTAATTCTTGAAAAAATTTTGGGACCTGCTTTCAAAAAATTCAATCGTTATTTTTACACGGCTTTTTCACATTCTTTTTTTTTTGCAATATTCATTGTTACGGAATATTCTTTTAGACATAAAAAATCATCTTCCTATCATTAATTCAAGAGACAACATTTTGTTATATGGCGTGTTTGTCGAAGGACCGAGGCCGGTGGAGCAGACGAGTCCTGGAGTGGAGAACGCGTATCGGCAAGCGTAGTGGGGGACGCCGACCTTAAAAAGTTGGCTGGGACAGATTGAATGCGGAAGGCGCAGGACACGGTGTTCTGGCGCAGTCTGGGAGAGGCAGGCGGATGTCCAGCGGTTGACTGCAATAGGCTGAGTTGATCGATTAATTGATGTTCATGATCATCGCACACTACGATTGGGTCAGGCTAACCGAATGCAGCAGAGTACCAGTATTTTACATACATACATACGACTACACTGACGACCCGTGACGACTGTCAAAGATCCACGAATGAAAGGTGGGATCAACGGCTTAACGTGCTCTCCTAGGCACGGAGGGGTCTCGATATGGGTGACCATCTTTACATACCAAGACCGCGTTCTTGGTATGTAAAGATGGCCACCCATCCACGGACCAACCGCGGCAAATGTAGCTTTACCTGAGCGATCGACACGTGCGGCTGTGTACTTAGCCACAAGCCCCTTTGATTGGTTGATTGATGGTACTACCTCTTAAAGGACTTATCCCATGCGTTTGCGATTGGTTCACCAAAAGACAATACCCATGCGATTCTTATCACAATTGGTTGAATCGTATATTTTCAACCCCTTTCCTGAAACTTAGTAAAATAGCGAGCGTCTTCTCACTATTAGTTGAAAGCGAGCGAAATTTAAACCAATTGTTGGCATCTTTCATTCTTAGTTAACTCTTAGCATCGACAACTCTTTGTGCGAACTATTTCTGCATCTTCTATCTTTCATAATTTTGTTTATATTATTTGAAATATAGTTTCAGTACGCTTTTGTAGCAAAGAAAAAACTTGTTTATCTCGTATAAAATTATAATAAATTCTTGTTCGAATATGATCGTATTCTTAACAAAAAAAAAAAACGGCAGCCTATATCAGACCCACTACAAAGCTCTTCTCTCATCCAATGAAGAAACGTGTATGTTTATTTTGGCGCTTGAATATTTATGACATTGGTATTCACCCGATTTAGACCCACAATTTGGTTTCCACAATCGTTTTCTTTAACCTATATTGTCCATACTGTATACAGGGTCAAATTAAAGTAGCTAGCAAAACTCCGCAGACGTCATGGGTAACGATATCGAAACACGATAAAACAAAAGAAAAATGTTTTTTTTTTGTTTTATCCTCCGCACATGAAATATCAGTTTAAAATTCCGTTTTTTGTGTAAACTTCAAAGACGTGATTGTTTTCTATAACTAAACATGAAATGCTATATGAAATGATACATGATTTATTTTTATTCTTTTTTATGAGATTCTTTAATATATTGTTAATGTTGGAACGTTGTAGGGCTTGTAGACTACAGATTTGTAGACTATTGTCTATTTGTTTAGCTTAAGGTACTTGTTGACAGGCCTAGACTGTCCACCCATAGGTATCTATTAACATTGTAATTTGAAAACATTGTAAAAGTCAATTATTTATAAAAGAGTACCATAGAGATTCTTGCCGGCTCTTCTCCATAGGAAACGACCTATTGGAACCATGCACCTAGCTTCTGACGTTTCATTACTGCCCATGAAGGTTTACGTGAAATAAAATATATTGATTTTGGTAATATTTCGTCAACTCATACTTCATGTATCAACACTACCAGCGGCCTAGCCTTAAAAATATATAGTGGTTAGATATCGCTTATCTCGCCTGCGGACTTTCACTAGCTAATTTATTTGACCCTGAATAATATTATAAATGCTAAACTAACGCTGTCTGTCGCTCTATTACCCATTTCACGCCGAAGCCTCTGAACCGATCGTTATGAAATTAGAAAAACCGGCCAAGTGCGAGTCGGACTCGCGCACCGTGGGTTTCGTACAAACATGTAGGTATATAAGTAAAAGTTCGCAAGCGTTCATGAGGAAAGGGGTAGTAAGTTTAAATTATTGTTTTTTTTTTATATGATGTTACTAAAAATTTAGGGTTTTCGCAATTTTTCCTTTATCTGTGCTAAAAGACGTTGCTTCGTACTAAATTTCAAGATTCTGAGTTCACGGGAAGTACCCTGCAGGTTTTGATTCCCTTGCGAGTGTCGAAATTTTTTGGAAATTTGCGGCATAAACGGCTGTATCTTTTGACTGCGTTGGCTTAGAAGATTGATTTTTTCACAGTTCCAAGGGACAGTAGACCTGAGGATTTGATATAAATTCCAGCTTGATATCTCCACGCGTTCCTGAGAAAAAAGGGTATTGGCAGACAGACAGACGGGCGGACGGACAACAAAGTGATCCTGTAAGGGTTCCGTTTTTTCCTTTCGAGGTACGTAACCCTAAAAATGGGTAGTCTGGGACCTGAAGATGGACGTAAGGTACTTTTCATCCTGAATCGTAGACAAAGTCGCGGGCAAAAGCTAGTTTGTCATAACCTATTGTGACTGTCTGTCACTTATTACTATTTAATAACAAAATATTATTTTTATTCTAAAACCATGCACATTAACCACTTTAGAAACACAATAAATCTTAATTTTATGGTCAGACAGCTTGACGCGTTACCCTAATAAATAACAAGATATCCTCATTCTTCTACTTGTAAAATAATATTGGCTTCTCAGAAATGCATTACATTTCTATTTTATGGCCACTCATGGCAGCCGTCGTCGCTCGAAAGAAATGTTAAGACAATCGAAATCTATAGTCCTTTAGAAATTCTGAGAACGAGAAAGTTGTAGCGAGGGCGCGTTATGGCAGCCAGCTGTTAATCGTATAGGCAATTGAGAAACAATTAAGAAATAGAAAAATGTGTTATAAGTCGAAGTTTACAAAAAATTTCGTGGAAAAGGACCAAACCCCGATTTTGGATAGTTGGCGGGGGTGGTGAGGAATGTCAGTGGGTCTTAGGTCGCGAGAGGAGTCGGTTGGGATGTCAAGAGGGCAGGCTAGTTAATTTAGGAGGTTGGTGAGTGTTGTGAGCTGTGAGGAGCTGTGTTCGAGGTGAAATTGGTAGTACGTGCTGGATTCCGTGAGTAGTAATCTAATTCCCTCCAAAGAGATCATTGGTAAGTGTTAAAATCTTTACTAATATTGTAATTTTTCCATTATGTTATTCTTGTAGGTTGATTTGTATTATGATTAATAGGTAACAGTTAGATAATATCGCTGCAGAACTATTAATGATCATATATTCCAACATAGCTTAATTGCGCTATTAATTAACGTTATTTTCTCGTGTATTACGTGTCCATCTCCTAATCCGTACCCTGACAGATATTTGTCATTTGCGTTTGATTATAGGGAAACGGAGAAGGCCTTCCACTTTATTTGACACTGAGCACTGACGCTCGACTTTTGACGACTTTGACCTGTAACATGCGCAACCACATACGAAAGGCAGAACCGTAAATACTCTCAGTTCATTTAAAACAAAATATGCTATAAAGTCGATCTCTCTCGGCATTATAAAACAATCGAACGTTAGTGATAAAAACTGCTTCCAAAAAGGTTTGGCCACACAACTCTTTACGAAAGGGAGCTTTGTGAAGCCTCCCGGAGATGTGCCTACAACGAGGCACATCTCCGGGAGGCTTCACAAAGCTCCCCAAACTGGATTGGTAGTCATTCTAAGAACGCTAGGGACCGTGTCTCGATAAAACCTACACCTATATGTACCCACGTATATGGTACGCCAATTTCTAAATCAGCACTATTTGGACGCTTTGCCGCTGACAGCCGCACTGTATCCTCGAAATTGGGAAGTTTAACGGGATGTGAGGTGACGAAATACCCACCTCGGCAAACACCGAGTACGATCGCATTGAGTTTTGCTACAGACTGAGTCTACGGTACGCTTGTGCGATATTTTCTGTTATTTTAGTAAGAAATGGGGCTAGGCTGCCGTAAAGGTGATATTAATAGTGCTTAGGAAACATGTTCTACTAAAGTCGTATATTCACCTCAGAGGTTTTATGCGTTAGGTTTAGTAGAACACGTACAATGAGACAAACGTTGTAAAACGGTTCCCCGTCTCACTGAAATGGGTATATCATACACAGATACATTAACGTAGCTATTATTGATTGATTAAAGCGCAAGCGTAACGATTCCTTTACCCCTAACATTATGAAGATTCCATTACAGGTATTATTAGCGCTACCTGCGAGAAGGGAGATAGACCACGGTAGGAAGCGGTCGGTGTAAGGCTAGGCTAAGAAAGTTAGGAGAATTATTGAATGCCAGAGGCCTTGTCCAAGTGGGCTGTTGTAGGAGAGAGAGTTAATATTAAATATAGTTGTGTTGAAGCACAGATTTACTTTATTATTATTCTATAATCTAGTATTTAACGTAGTATGTGTGAGTGTTTGTAGATGAGACTGGGTGAGCCTTTAGTTATTATAGTTATCCTAGGCTGATGGAGTTGATAGTCATTTTAACTAATCAGACAGACACGTGTTGCTGGGGAGTTTGATGCGCCACTTCTTCTCCACAGCATAAGCACTAGGAAGTGGTGACGGGTGGGCTTTTGGGGCTGTCTACAGACTTTCAAGAGAATTGATTCACAACTCTATTAATAATGCTTGAGTTTGATTATCTACTCTCATAACTAGTAATTCTTGAATGATGTATTCGTTGCCTTTGGCCGATACTAGAACTCTAAACTTTATTTAATAATGATCCTTGAGTTTCGATTTCTCAACTTTAATTATCTAGGAATTCAAAGAATATGATATTCTATATCTTAGACTAATAACTCGATCAGACTGACATGAGCACGAATCTTGCAAATATGCTTGTTGTGCAAAGAGTGAACTTCCAGGGGTTTGGGTGACCACATCTATCTCTTATCCAGTCTAAGGACTGATAGGGACCATGTCTCCTTAAGAGCATGATGCAGACGCAATGCCGCTAGAACTAGCCGCTCCGTTGCTAGACAAGGACAGTCGCACGGTTGCCGCAGGAAAAGCCGCTTCGTCACGTTTATCAGTTCGAGAGAACTGCTAGGGGCCATGACTCCAAAAGAGCATGATGTCGACGCTATGCCGCTGTAAAGCCGTTTGCGTCACTTTATGGAAGTGTATCTCTGAGTACTCCGAGTGTAAATGCGAGGTATTGTGTGAGTTACGACTGATCAAATACCTGTTACGCGCTAGCGTTTGGGTTACTCACAAGTTTATATAATAATTTACTCTGCATCCCTCTATTATTTAGCTTTCTAAAATCACTTCCAATATATTTCATAACTATGAATTCCCAAGTATCATCTAATATTGATACATTGTTTCCTTGCCTCATTAATAATATCAAGGCATTTGGCTTCTATAAATTTGGGAATTCATTTCTATTATCAGTGGGAGAGTGACCAAGTCTGGTGACGCGCTCTACAGGGCCGCACGGGGTTGGAGTGCGGCCTTTTCCCCTTAGGGGGAAACCGACCTTAACGCAAATATTAACATAATTAGGATAAACGAAAAATTTTATCAGCCTAGGGTAATTTAGGTACTATCACACTATCTATGCTTGAAACTGTTATTTCTTCTTTATATTCTCATCCCAAAATAGAAGCGTAATCTCCATAACTCAAACAGTTTTCAAGTAAAATTGCTTTCAGTCCAAAGAATTGGAAAGATTATATATCAAATTGCTCGATTTGTAGAAAAGCTATCTGCTCTTGGATATATGAACGGAACTGACTCAGCTACGGATTTCTAAATTCGTACTCCATTATTTTAAAACAAAGGTACGATTCGTAATTCGTACCAACCAATAAGTGATGGTATTTATCTTTTATTATTCTCTATTTTCTATTAACGATAGTAGATTCCAGACTTCAATATGCTTTGAAGCTGTCAACGAAAGGTTACCAGCGAGCGCACAATATTGTGTTTGAAGAATGCCATTGAAGGCAGCAGTGATAAAATTAAATAGGCATAAGGATATCGACTTAAATATAGATGTTTTATGAGTGAAGAATATTTATATTTTATTCTTATAAGCTGAAAAGAATTCTTATTTTATAAAAGGGTTCCATTGTAGAACAACTACGCAGAAATAGTTTTGACTTAAACTTAATTATTATGTTCCAAAACTATTTGATGAAAGTGTTAACAAACTCTGTTTAGGTTAAATTCTTACGCAATCATTCACTAAAGGAAATTACTAACACATGCATTTTTAGAAGGTGTTTACTTTATATTTCACATCGTTTTCAAACAAATATTGTTTAAATGACACTGACACTGACTTTTTTCGATGATTACAATTTAATCATTATTACAATTTAATAATGATTAAATTGTAATCATCGACATTGTCGTGAAAAATCATCGAAAAAAGTTGAGGTTATAAGACTAATCTCAAGTGTCCAATGCAAAACATCTTTAAAATTAGCAGTTCTGGTTTGAATATTCAATTAGTCAAATGATAGCACACAATTTGTAGGTAGCACTACAAATTGAAGTCTACAGGTAATTTTTCTGATCCGTTTTTTTATGCTTTCGTCAGATAGTTTTGGGAAGGGCTATATGTGCTAGTGAATCCTACAAATTAAGTTGAAGGTTTACATACGATGCCGATGATAAGATTATTATTTATACGCTCAAACATAACTACATTACATAGAACACAAATTGTCGGCATGCAAGAGATGTTAAAAGTAAAGATAAAAACATACTTTGACAAAGGCATGCAAATTATACAATAGCTAAATTTTAAAATAATTAGACTCTGAGTGACTTATAAAAGTCACTCAGAGTCTAATTACTTTAAAATGTGATAATAATTATAAGAACAAAACCCAACCTAACGTAAAACAGAGCTGCAATTTGAAAAAAAAACAAAGAAAATTTGAATTTCGCCAAATTCAAATTTTCTGTTTTTTTTCACTACGGCAATTTGTATAAACCAAGACTCGGACGGGACTCAGAAACTACACGATGTAACATGAACTGCTAAAATAATAAATTAGTAAAACATAATCAAACTCTCTCATCTCAACTATTATTAAGCTATCATGTTTTAATTTGTTTTTGTTCTTTATAGCCCCAAATACATGATACATGTTTCTTCCCTGTAACTTTCAATAACATTGAATTAAGCAATACATTGCATTCGTCTAAACACTGTTTAGTTCCAACTTTTCTTGTTGCTTCAGCGTTACTTTTACACGGCGCGATTTAACTGCCTATGGGTACCACCATAGGCAGTTAAATCGCGCCGTGTAAATCAGTCTTAAAACTTTATAACAAAAACTGACTTTAACACTTATTATTAGGATCCATACGAATATTGCATATGCATAAGCATAATCAGCCTATAATGTTCCCACTGTTGGGTCACAAGCCTATGAGAGGGACTGGGCCATAATCCACCACGTGGGCTCAGTGCGTGTCGGTGGATGTCACATGCCTTCAGATTTTTGGTTCTAGGACATGCCAGTTTTCTCACGATGTTTTCCTTCACCGTTTTTGATAGCTGTGGTGATGAAATTAAATACATAAAGTAAAGTGCCTTCCTGGGATCGAAACCACAACCTATAATTCGTAAGTCAGTCCCGATACCACTTTGCCACCACTGCTCTCTACGAATACTGAACCTTTTTTTTGTGTTGGAAATCATCAAATTCTCCCGCTGGGTGGAGCGGGAGGGCGTGTCGGACTTTTACTGACTAAAACCCACCCGTATTCATTCAGTTGCCTGTGCCAGGGCCAAGGTTTCTCTTTCGAATTTCCCGCGACCCTGACGCGTCGGCCCTATGGGACCCCGTCATTTAGTGCTGACATCTCTTTGAGGCGCTTTTCCTCCCGCCTTATGCGAAACAGGAACCTCCCGAAACAACCGTGTCCGGTGAGGACCTGTGTCAGACGGAAGGTGAGGACGCCGTGGCGCCTCTCCACCCACTCCTCAAAGAGGGGACTTACCGCCGCTATTGTGGCGTGCCCACGAATACTGAACCTACAATAATAATATTATTAAAACTTTTACACAAACATACATAAACTCACGACTTCTTCCCATGGGGGTAGGTAGAAACCACAGAACGCCACCTGCTACGATCCTTACATACTCCTTTTGCCTCGTGAAACGAGTGTCCATGGAGTTTCTTGCCCGTTCTTCTCCATAGGTACCTACTACGCTTTGGAATGGGCAACTAGCTTAATTTTTCTGACCGACCTACCTTGACAATTCGAAAGTGCATGTAATCGTTTTATTTAAAATGCTTTAATAGTTAGTTTGAGTTTGAGTTTACGTTCATACATCTGGTCATACACGCGCGCTGGTTGTGAGTTCTTACGCACCACAATATCTTTACAAAATAAAATCAAAAACCAATATTGTCCAGTCATGGGCTTATTGAAAAATATTGTAGGAGACCGGCGCCTAAGCTACGCCGCAGCCTGTATTTCAGGCCACCAGGACTCCGCTCCAAGTACATAATAATGGTTTTACGTGAATTCAAAATAGATAATAATTTCCATATTACATAGAAGGTTCGTGTGGAGTGTGTGGGAGTAATGAACAAGTTGGAATAGTTGCAAAGCCTGTACAAGCTTCGGTAATATATTCCCAGAAATTCTTTAAGTGGAACAAATGGTTCTAAGTAAGCACTTATAAAACTTAAGTTTTTAAGTCTTCAAGACTGAAGAAGTAACTCAACTTGACTCATGCTTTACTATAAAAAAGTAAAGAAAGTAAAGCGGAGTGATCATATTTTTTTTTTTTAAATAAATTGTAACTCTTTACATGCCTACGTATTATTCAGGCATTATCAACTAACTTTAGAGCGGGCTAAAGGAATATAGTTATGTAATGCATGAACAACAAACATAAAGGATTTATGTGGACCTGCGATCATGGGGAGCTGTGGTATCAACGATAAACTGGTAAAAGGATATACAGAAACGAAATTTATATCGTCTCGTGTCGGCGTCAATTATTCGAGAATAACTCCTGCTTCGGTGCAAACATTGAGCCAGTAACTACAGTAGCTTTTTAGGTTAAACAGTCAGGGAAATGCGTTTAAAATATTTTTTAAAACATACAAAACATTTAAAAATAGTGGCCCATCAGCATCAGGAACAGGGTTTATGCTTCCAGCAGGTAGGGCTCTAGACAGAGGAAACTTCTCACTATGCGTGCCGTGTCCAGGAGTACTGCTTTCTGAATCAAGCCCTTGAGCCCCCTGAAGTGTTGGTCGAGGCTCTCCGCTATTAGGCCATTTATTGTAAATTTACATTTATTAGTATTTTAAGTTAACTTGTTACTTACTTTTTCTCTCGAATTGCAACATACCTGTATGAAAATGTAAACAATAAGCTAAAAATCTTCCCCTTAACAAAGTTTGGGTGCAAAAAACAGGTTCAGGATTGGCTGCTTGGGCTTAATTATGCTGAAACGGAAGACCTGTTATCATTCAACTATTAAAGTTTTCATCATTACATACACAGACTTATCACATACACACTCACACTCAATACATGCACACGTACATCTGGTTATCTTTTAGTCCTAAGTTTTATTAATTTCTTTCGATTCTTTTATGTTATAATTTAAAAAGTTAAATCTATTTTATTATTAACCGTTTCATATATTATATTTTATACCTAAATCACACTAACTGTCGAAAGAGACTGGATTCTGTGACACAGGGTGTCCTAGTGCGGAATCCAGTGTCATACATAAATATACTTATTATGAATCAATCAACTTTTTTACTTTTTACAAAACACGCCACCGGTGGAATTGGCAAGACAGATTATTTTCGGTAATATTTCACTCACTCCTTACCATTCACAATTCACATTCGCATCGCACTCGTCATATTTCGCACGCCATCGATCCTTGAATACAAACCTATAAATAAATCTAGTAATGGCTCGTATAAATAATGTTTTGAGTGCTACAAGTGAAAAAAATTCGCCTCCACTCTGCCTTTTCGTATAAAACCGAGAATTCACGAGCTGTATCGAAACCTTAGATGCGTTTCTCAAATATTCATTCCCCATATTTTGTGTGGACCACACGAATATAATTTGAATCCAAACAAATAAGAAAAATGCAACCTCACCACGAACTTGACTGTCTATGTTTAAATTGAAAATAAATAGCTAATAGTCCCTCAAGTCTTTGGTGACTATTAGCAGAGATAAGAAGCTGCACCAGCTTTAGCAATAGTTAAAACTTATTTTTAAAACTAATTCAAAAAGTAACGTTCCCTAGAGAACAAATTAATATCAATGCGGTAAAATATTTATTTTCCCGATAACTTTCGAAATTAAATTAAATGTTTATTTCTGGAAATAAGTTAAGATCTTTTACAAGTTAATATTTTGTTGATCAATATTTTAAAACTAGATGGCGACGTTTATTTAGTTTTTTAACAAACTAAACGTGATCAAATGTTGTTCCTATTTGCATCACAAAAATATTATCCTAAAATCTGCCTAGCCTTTTACCAACAAAGCCGTATGCAGCCTCTTTTTTGATACCAGCCTACTCTGTCCCACTCCTGGGCAAAAGCCTCCCTCCACTCCTACCATCTTTCTCCTCCTTCTAGCATAACACCACCGTGACACCTTAAGCAGCTTAACACCAGTATTTCTAAATGGAGTTATTGCGTTTCAGACCTCCACAACCTAGTTACTGGGTAACACGATACCCCTTGGTAAGACTGGTTGTCAGACTTTTGGACTTCTGACTACCCGTAACGACTGTCAAAGATCTACGAATGACAGCCGGGACCAACGGCTTTACGTGCTTCCTGAAGCACGGAGGGGTCGCCCATCTACAAACCGATATTTGCAAGCGTAGCGTAACCTACCATCGACATTTGCGGCCTCATGATCAATTCTTGGTCTTTTCTGCATAACAAAAATAAATTTCCTCTTTATCGGAACAATAGGATAACGGACATTGAACATAATCCAACAACGAAACCAACTTCCAAAAAGTTTTCATTCAACAAAACCGCTTGAGGGGGTCACGACTCAAAAGTTTGAGAACATCTGAGTATGCAGTACCTTTTATTGAAACACATTATGTTCCCGAGTAGGCCACAGTACTTTCTGGTTTACGAACAGTGGGGAATTTGAAAAACAGTTTATTAACATTTGGGAAACACTGGCTCTGCTGAATGGGAATTGGGTCATAGTTACTGGGTAGACTAAATTGAATTTTGGTAAGCGAGAATACTGGGGTTCTTAGACAAAGGTTGAGGGTATTCCTGTCTGCTATTAGGGTGGACGTAAAGGCATTGCTTTTAAAATTTAGTTTTGTTGGGTATTAGACTGGATAGATGCACTTGCCAGGTATTTTAGTAATTAGAGTTTGTTTTGAACGTCTTTTTTTTTTTAAAGTAGGAGTATATTCACGAATACATCCCTCCAGTACGCATAGCATGGCCGGGGTTTGTCGACCGAAGAATAGAAAAGAGGACGGATAAAATAGACAAAATAACAGATTTCTCTTATTCATCTGTCTCGTTTCTATTCCAGTTTCTGTTCCATGCTCGGCGTACATACATAATCAGCCTATTATGTTCCCACTGCTGGGACACAGGCCTCCTCTATTTGAGAGGGATTGGGCCGTAATCCACCAGGCGGGCCCAGTGCGTGTTGGTATATGTCACATGTCTTCGATTTTCTTGGTTCTACGAGTAAGACATGCCGGTTTCCTCACGATGCTTTCCTTCACCGTTTTGAGAACAGTGGTGATGAAATAATTAACACAAAGTAAAGCGCCTGTCTGGGTTCGAACCTACGATCTTCGTAAGTCGCGGCCGTTACCACTGGGCCACCACCGCTCTCCACGTGCTCGGTGTGCTGAGGGATAAAGGGATTATACCAGAGACTTAATGGTTTCTCCATTATTTTTTCGTATTCGTTTTAAACCTGCATGTCGATTCTTTAAAAATCTCACCGTGAAGACTTGCGTGGTGAACTGTCTCCAACATAGTTAGGAATTTTAGGTCGATGATGACTCACTCACTTTCATACCATTTTTTACTATAGCAATATTTTACTATGGCAATATTTCTCTATAATAATATTTTAGAGCAATATTTTACTATAGTAATATAAATAATAAATAAATAATAAATCGTTTATTTATATAAAAGAGTCACATTTGCAATCGATACAATAACAATTAAAAAGAACACAGTTGCTAATATGCCTGAACTAGGTAGAACCTGTGTTTCAGGCTAGAAAGTCCAAAACTAATTAATATAATAAATTAATAATGAGTACAAACTAAAAACTAAATTAAAACTTAGGTAAACAACAGTAAAATTGCATGTTAGTGGATCTATTTGCAGACAACAAGTAGATCTTCTGTGTGTGCATAATCAATGGTTAGTAAATATTTAAATATAATTTGTTTACAGCTATAATTATTTAATTTATAGATACTTAGTTTTCTATTTAATTTATTGTACAGAAATGGGCCTAAGAATGTAAAAAATCTTTCTACAAAGACATGTTTCGAGGTTGCATTGGATAAGCATACTATGTCATTCCGTCTCTTCTTAGTATTGGTAGCATTGTAGGTAAGCATAGTGTGCTGTTTTAATACTAAGTGCATAATGAAAAGCTGCCGTACCGTCAGTACCTTGCAGTATTTATATAACAGATCTGTAGGAAAGAAAAAGGGATGGAAGTTTGCTACCTTTAAAATAGCTCTCTGAGCTCTTTCAAGAGGAAGCAAATAAGTTTTTGGTGCGCCACCCCAAGAAGTGATACAGTATTGAGTTATAGATTGACATAGGGCCAAATAAACTTGGTTTATTAATTTTGGATCTGAGATTGTTCGCAATTTTTTTAAAACATATATTAGTTTGCGCACTCTATTTGCTAGGTTTTCAATATGTTTTTTAAAAGTGTCGTCCATTATTACCCCCAGGTATTTTATGCTGCTCGTTTTGAGAATAAAGGGACATTTACACATGTTGACTGTACGGTTTCCACATTAATGGGCATATAAATGAGGGTTAGTAATGAGTTGAGGCTTGCGCATGAAGAAGTGAATATATTTAGTCTTGTCAGCATTTAATGTTAGTAAATTGCTTTGGAGCCAATTAGTCACAGTATTAAAACCTAGTTGAGCGATTTCGAACAGTTCGCTACTGGTTTTAGCGGTAAATATTAACGCCGTGTCGTCGGCATATGATATAATTTTGCCATCTTTAATATGTAGATTACACAGGTCGTTAATATAAATAAGGAATAGCGTGGGGCCCAAAATACTCCCCTGAGGAACACCAAAACCAGTATTTTTCTGCTCATCGCTCGTAATATTATCTATTCTAACACATTGGTAGCGGCCGTGTAAATAATCAGTAAAAAGTTTCAGCGGCGTTCCCCTTATTCCTATAGTCTCTAATTTATTCAGTAGGATAGAAATAGCAACATTTTGCTATAGCAATATTTTCGAATCGCTTCATTTCGATATCCAAAAGTTTTAAATAAGAGGCGAGAGGCTAGGTAGATTGATATTGAGTTGATATTGAGTAGCAATAAGCAGGCGGCTCATTTGATGGTGAGTTGACACCGCCACCGACATCTGCAAATACCAGAGGCATCGCAGGTGTGATATAATTCCAAAGATAAAGATGGAATTATATTTTATCTTTAGTTAGCTGTGTTCCGATTGTAAACCAGCACCGATTAAATTGGAACACAGCAATACTGCTTGAAGAAAATGGTTTCAAACTCAAACTCAAACTCAAACTCAAAGCATTTATTTCAAATAAACCAATTACAGGCACTTTTGAATTGTCAAGGTCGGTCGGTCAGAAAAATGAAGCTAGTTGCCCATTCCAAAGCGTAGTAGGTACCTATGGAGAAGAATGGGCAAGAAACTCCACGGACACTCTTTTAAATCAAATTATGTTTACAATAGATTGGTTACATCATTCATGTTGAAATTATGCATGTGAGAACGATGCAGAACGTTAAAAGCGTCCGTTATTTAAATATGAAAACAATTCGAAATAAAATTTAATAAAAATACGCCGTGGCAGCTAAGAGATGACCAGTCTCAACTGAGGGCGCCCGTTCACGAACATGACGCATGGATTAGCACCATTCAACTCAACCACTATGAAGGGAGCTAAATGATCCAACACACGCGCCACCATCAGCGAAACATTAAAGTGAGCATGACATACTCTCAGCCGCCAGGACACATTCAAGTCAATGAAAGACGTACCCTGTAAATGGTAGCTTTAAAGCATGTACATAGTACTCACATATGGCATATAGCAATTATACAGTACTAAAAAAGTTGAGATTATACAATGCAAAGATTCTTGTTTTTAATCTTCAGCAGCTCCAACAGTATTTTTAAATGCTAATCAATTAGTTGATGCGTCCTTGAGGAGCAGGACCAGCGATTAGCCAAGCATTTTTATCAGCAATGTAATCCCCTAACTTATAATATGCTCGGCTGCATAGTGTGCGTTTTATACAAGATTTAAATTTGGTTTCATTCAATTGATGTATGTGGGGAGGTATTTTATTGTAACATCTTAAACAGTACCCCATGAAAGAGGAGTCTACTTTAGCCAGCCTGAAACCTGGTTGAACTAATTGGTCCCTATTTCTAGTGATATAATTGTGTCTTTCACCTCTTTTACTAAAAAGATGTAGATTTTTCCTTACGTACATGATGTTTTCATAGATATATTGACAAGGTACCGTCATGATGTTAATATCTTTGAACAATTCCCTTAGAGAGTCGCGCCTGCGGAGGCCATATATGGCTCTGATGGCTCTTTTCTGCAGAATGAAAATGGACTCGATGTCTGCAGCCCGTCCCCATAGTAAAATACCGTACGACATAATACTATGAAAGTAACTAAAATAGACTAGTCTCGCGGTATCTACATCAGTAAATTGACGGATTTTTCTCACAGCATATGCTGCTGAACTTAGCCGTCCTGCAAGGGATGTTAAATGAGGACCCCATTGAAGCTTTGAATCGAGCGTGATCCCCAGGAAAACTGTTTTATCGACGAATTCTAGTTTCTCTTGATTCAATACTATCTCACAATTAGTACTTTTGACATTTGGTACATAAAATCTTATGCACTTAGTTTTTTTCCCATTTAATACCAAATTATTAGCAGTGAACCAATTTTGGATCTGCAGTAAGGCGTTATTCACGTCGTCAAGATTTAATGCACGCCTATTAATTTTAAAGGTCTTAGTGGAGATCCTTTCCCGGATGAGCTCCTTAATAATGAGATCCACTACTATTTTAAAACTATAACATAACTCGCTTAAGGTGAAATACAGACGTGATGCTAAATTATTTACTTGTGGTGACTAAGTGTACAAACACTCTGTGAATGTGTGTGTGAAGGCGAGTAGCGTCAGCAATAATACACACACATACACACTTCCGTCTTCTCCATTGTTTCGGACGGTACTGAGAGCTCCTGTGCTTACACATACATTCACCGCGTGTTTGTACACTTGGTAACCACAAAAAAGCGAAGGACGCTTTGTGAGATAAAAATATTACTTATAAGTGATTACATGACATGATGAATGAGGAATGATGCGATTAGGAAACGGTGCGGTTTAAAAGAAGATGTAGTGACTAAAATTAAAAAGAATATGCTTAGTTGCTTTGGTCATGTTGAGAGGATATGTGAAAGGAGACTAACAAAAGGTATTCACAAGTCAGATGTGAGTGGAAACGCCGGTAGGAGAGGCCCTAGAAGGACAAATTCTGACCTCATTGTGATGTTCTTGAGAAAGGTGAGGTGCGTAGTATTCGCCGGTTATTAGTACAAGCCGGTTGCATGCGTGTTTGATCAGTAGGCCTATTCTCTTACTTAAAAGAAACGTTTAAATTCAAGTCGCAGTCTTCTCTCAGTGACAATCAATGTCAAAAACTAGTTAAAAATATATGTAAATTGATTGTATTTTTCACACATTGAGGTAAATATTAGAATGCAAACGTTCTTGAAAATTCTGGAATTGTCCCTCTTATGTTTAAACGTAAAGGAAGCGAATGGAATATGTAAGGATCGCATGTATGTATATTGTATGTAAATGACATGATGTAATTTAAATTATGGGTTAGACCTTTTTCTAAGTCACTTTTATACCTTACCTGAAAGTACGTGACTGATACCTGCACTGCATATCTACTAATTTCAGGGTAGAAAGGTTAATGAGTCCATCCTTTTGTAAGTACCCAATTAGTAAACGTAACGTCCAACGTTTCCATTCTCAATTATTATTTCTAAAACATTCTTCTTGAACTAGAAATAACGATCGCGAATGATGCGTCAGTTTCCATCAACACCGTTTATACAAAAGATTTAAATCGTTAGATCTGCCCGACAACGTCAAAAATCTTCATATTTCTGGTTCGTTGACATTGTTTTTTTTTTTTTATTTAATCATTTATGTACACACATTTCATATAAACAGACGAGAAAGAACAGAAAAATAGGTACAAAGGTGATGATAACTAAAGAAATCTCTTACGGCATACCTGCGATAGGAAAAGATAAAGAGATACAGACAGCGTGTGTGAGAGTAAAAGAGAAAGTAAAATTCATTTAATGAAAAGCATAAACAAATAGTATGAGAATATATTAACACAATAATGTATACATACATACACACATCCTTCTAAAATAAATATCAATAGAGTATAAATACTTATAATGTACATACCGGATGTTTGTTTTTACTGTCTTGAAATAAAAATAGGGTATAATATGTGAACGGAGTAGAAACCAATGGCGTAGTTTTTTTTTTCTGATTGGTTTAGCAATAAGTACTACTCATTTAAAGTAATCTTTTCACACTAGAACAAAAAATATGATACGATTTATGAACACGACCCACACCCGCATCCTCGCCCGCCCGCGTTCCGCGTGGTTTTTCTAATTTCAGTACTTTTAGTCACCTGCGATTAGTCACGTAATGACGTCGCGTTGTTTCAGTCAATTTCTTTGTTTGTTATTGAAAAAAAAAAACTATGCCATAGCTTCTACTCTGTTCACCTATTATACCCTTTTTTAACACGGTTATAAAAGACATCCGGTATAAGTATGTTGATATTACATTTGAATATTTTTCTCAGCATGGACACTTTTAGCTATCACAATGCCATAGATACCGCCACATACGTGACGAAAGTACGGTGAAAACAAATCTAACCATCTTAATCTTTGGTTCATACAAAATGGCGTCCCATTATATTGAATTGATACTCCATTTGCAAAATTACAACTGACTTTCCGAGTATTGTACGAAATTATGAAACAAGTACCTTTTCGCACATTTTGATTAGTAGTCAGCGAAGCGTTGTTCACTGGAAAATTAATTAATTTCGAAAATTATATTAATGACTGGACTCATCCATAAAACACTGTTTTAAAGAGTGTTTTATGGATGAGTCCCATTATAAATAGTCTTAAAACAAAATTATCTAAAGTGGGATTAGGAAAAACACTGATTTCATTATTTGTTTTTAACATTTTTGGAGAATTAACAATAATAATACCAATTGTCCGCTTCTAAAATAATTATCAGGACGAACAGACAGCTGTGCTGCTGGGGAGTTTGTAGCGCCACTTCTTCTTCCCAGCTAAAGGACTAGGAAGTGCTGAAGGGCGGGCGTTATGGGGCACTGTCTTATGTAATTTTGACGTTCGAAAAGTGCTGATTCTAAGCCTTATTAGAAAAAATTACTTTTGATTTTGAACACTTCTTATAACCGGAAATGTAAAATACACGAAATGGATCATTTGGAGTCGTTTTGCTGCGAATAATGTAAGGATTTCGTAAAACTCGAGATTTTAACTCTAAGTTTCTAAAGCTGGTTACAGTACTTTTCTTGGAACTGCACGTGTGTAGATGCAGCTGTAACCTCTTTCCAACAGTTTGCCAAACTAATATCGCCAACAAAAATGATATTTTTTCTGTACGAGGGTTAAAAATAAAAAAAATACTTATTTTTTTTACTGTATGTTACACCATCAGATTAGATTATGTACACGTTACCTTTCAAGATGTTTGTTTCGTCTTAAACTTCTCAATTTTGTACTAATAGCTCTTGCCTTGTGCAATTAGAAAGTTTAATGTTATTCCTAAAGTACTATTATGTAAGTAAGTTAAGTAGTATTATGACTTTGAAAACATAACCAGACGTTGGGGCAAATAGATAATTAGGTCTCACAAAAAAAATTGTGTCCAATATTATGCCGGTAATTTTCAAGGCCACGACCTTTATATTAGGTAGGTAATACGGGCTGGTGTCCGCAACTCCACGTCAATGCGCGTATTTTGCGTACGGGACCTTTATATTACAGATAGGTAATGTGAGTGTACTATATGCCACCTCTGCCTAATCCTTTGGGGAAGACTGTCGTGATGGTAGGGTTATTAAAACAGTAAAATAAATAAGACAAACTTTCGTAAGAACCTTTTTGGGTACGATTGTGGATGGTTAGAATAGAATATATTTATTTTCTTGAAAACATGGTACATTAAGGTCTTTTTATATGAAAATTTGATCTTACATGTTTCGCCATGGACCGGCACACAAAAATTTTAAACATTATAAACGACACATTAATTTGTTATAAAAATTATGTCTAATCAGGGTGGTAAAATCTTAACCATATTAAAATCATAAAGTAATATAACTAATTAAAACTTTTTACAGTCCGCGAGGCATAAATGGCTTTTGTTTTTGTAGTTTGAAAGAATTTATTGATAAAAAGTAACAGAATGAAAACTTAACACAGTCCGCGAGGCCTAAGCTGAGCTTTGCATTTGTGTGAGTTCACATATAGATAGTGTAGGTGTGACGTCGGCCTAGAGCGCGATTGGTTGAAACCGATTTATACAATCGGCCCGAGGCGCTGTGCGTCCCTCCATTGGTGCGATTGGTAATCACTCACAGGTTGTTTTGTATTTTAAATTCACATTTATTTTAAACCTAAATCTATGTAGGTTTAATAATTAATTCCCTCCTCGAAGTTTTACAAAAACAATACCTTCTGTAAACTAGGTACTTAAATCTGAATAAGCAGCTAATGACCTCTGTGAGGTCACGACTTTTACGAGCGAGTATTGAGACGTTTCAATAATTTTCTTATTTTTTTACTAAAAGGATCTTAGATGCGATTAAAACATTCATATTCGACAGTGCTACACATCTATTAGATAATAATAATAGAAAAATAAACAGCTGACGCAACGCGAATTCGCAGAAGGTAATGACTTCTGTTAGGTTACGAACTGTGCGTCGAGTCGTATCTGTCAGCTGATTGATAGGTTGTGTACCTACTTATTTGTACAGATGTAAACTGTAAGAAGTGCATAGCGCGAACAATTTAAAATGTACATACCTCATAACGGCGTAGTTTTCGTTTAGACTATTTACACCAAAATTGCTGTACATATTCACCCTGTAGTTGCACGTTAAATAATGTGTCGTTGCACTTTTAACAATGTCTCTATCTCTAGCCATCACTGCGTACACAAGCGTTCACAATCACGTTTTGCTGTTCCGCACTAGAAATGGTCTGGCCGTCATTACAATAAATCAGGTCTATCCCTACCCCACATATGGAAGTCCAACGGCGTACGATCAGGCCTGCCTCCGTCTGCAGCTGGGGGCATGTAGACCCCGTAGTCCCGTTGCCGCTGTCGAGGCTTCTAGGATCCCTAGGAAGGGGGCTTGTGCTGTGAGGAAAATAAGTCCACCCTCATTGTAGCAGTCCACCATGTTCTGGTACTCCTAGTTGGAATATTTCGGCATTGTTGCGTTTGTTGCGCGAAGCGCGATGCGTTCCACGTTAGTTAAGCCGCGTGCAGTGCAAAATGCAGTTCGCGCGAGACTGAACACGGCGGCGGATGGCGCGGCGGGTGCGGGGCCAGGCAACTGAAGCAACACACGTGCGCGGCGCCGACGGCGGCGCCGCGGGTCGGGTCTCTTTTGATCATTCATAAAAGCCACGCGACATCTAAGCGCACCACCATGACCTCGCCCGCTTCAATGAAAGTAGTTTCTACGTAGTATTTTCGTAGAAACTAGCGTAATGGATGTAAAAAAATATGAAAGAGCCAGTATTTTTATATGTGTTAAGTAATATTAAATTATTAAATTTTTAAAATTAGATGCTTAGATAAAAAAATCTATTTCATTTCTATAGCTTCTGTTCGACCTATAGATGCACCTCTTCAAATATTTCGTGTATGAATAGATACACCTTATATAAAGCTATATGAATAGAAGACCAAAGAAACGTTGGATGAAGTCGTTCAAAGATGATATATGGCCCGGAAGAAAGTGAATACCGAGATGAAGATTCATAGATGTTTTGCTATGGAAAAATAAAACATGCGGAGCCTCTCCCAAATTCAGATAAGGACAGGAGAAACATAAGTTAGTCAAATTTAAAGAGTTTTCTTACTAGCGTTACGTTAGATATGCTGCGCTTGCTGAGATCAGAGGCCCTAGTGTGAGTTTCTTTTATCCATCTCGACTTTACACATCGACTGCGTTCGGCGCTCCGATTTGCCTTTAGCAATACGAGCGCAACTTCCGATTGGTTATCAGTCTTCTGATTATGTAACGACTGTCAAAAACCTTTGAATGACAGCCGGGACCAAATGTAATGGATGGTCACTTATCCACGGACTGAGGCCCTTTTTTTTTTTTTTTTTTTTGTTCCCGGGGTGGAAAATCCTCATGGATGTCCTCCGCCCTGGGGCGGGCGGAGGGGTCTGTCAGACTCTTACTGACTAAAAACCACCCCGGTGTTCCATCTCACACCTACGCCGGGGTCGTGGGAACACATAATTCTTCCGCAACCCCGGCTGGTGCCGGCCCGCTTACGCGGGCCCCGTCTCGGGCGGGGGGAGTGAGGTGTTAGACTCCCCCCGCAACGTCTAAGAGGGGCGCGCGTGGAACACTACGCGCCGCCACCTCGGGTCCTGATGTATGGGGGGCGGTGGACGTCCCCGAGTCCGCCATCCCTCTGGACCCATTTAGAGGGGCTGGAAGAGGGCGTTGTTTGCCCTCAGCCTACGACCAACCCCTTGCCCCTTGCGACGGGTCTGATGAGTGGCCCCGTCGCCTACCATTTTTCGGCCGCAGAGGATAGGGAGAGCGGCCAACGACATACCGTCACTCCTCTTCCCCTGCGGCCCCACCGCGTCAGCCATCGTACGGTGGCGACCCCGTTAAGGCCGCGGAAGGTAGGGAGAGCGGCGTACCGCAATACCGGCACTCCTCTCCCGCCGCGGCCCCACCACAGTTGCGATGTCGCCCAACAACACCGCAACCTTGGCCGCTACGTCGTCGGCTTGTCTGCAAAAGCCCTGACGAGCGGCCCCTCCTCGGGTTCCTCTTAGCTTCACCGTGGGGGTCCAAACCACGGCTACTGAGCCCCCCCGCCTCGTCAATGCGGGAACCCATTGGGGGGGACGGACTGAGGCCCTAGTGTGACCTGAAGTGAATCGGAAGTTGCGCTCGGATTGCGGCAGTTACCACTGGGACACCACTGCTCCACACGCACACACGAGCCACATATCCAAACCAATGCTGTCACTTCACCGTACCGAATATGCAAACAAGGTCATCCCTTAAACCAAGGTAAAGTAATAAACAACAAATTTTATCCTGTTGTGATAAAACAAATATTTTTGGGTTGAATGTCGGAAAAACAAACGATCGCTTTTATCAAGATTGTTGGGAAACTATTGGACTTGTGTCGGTTACTTTGAGACTTGAAAATTGATAAAGAGAAAAGAATGTTTCCCGGAGTTATGTTTTTAAACAAAGGCATTGGTAAAGTTTAATTGTGCTTTTGGGGGCTCTTTGATCGAGATGAAGTCGGTACGGCTGGGTAAAATTGTTTTTAGTTTAACGTTAACTTTCTTTTTTTGATCGTGTTTATTTGTTGTAGGCGTTTATTTTGAAAGGAATTTGTTATGAAGGGTGTATTAGGTATGATGTTTCTAAAATAGAATTCTTTGAATACTATTGCATAGGTATTATTATATTGTTGGAGTCTTATAGATAGCCACGTTGATTGCGACATTTACATATATCACTCAAACTACCCTTTCCCAACTTAGCTAGAAAGTTAGGTTAGGTTACAGCACCAGTATTTTACATGGAGCGACTGCCCATCTGATCCGCCACAACCCAGCAGTAGCTGGGTGACACGATACCCTTGGAAAGACTGGTTGTCCTACTTTTGTTCTTCTGACCACCCGTAACGAATGTCAAAGATTTACAAATGACAGCATATTGCGACACCTAAATTGGAAGATAACAAGTAAGTAGCAAGTAAGATATAACTCAAGAATGGATTTTTAGTGCGCCTACCTATGTTGTTAATAATCTAGAAGGTAATTACAATTTTCCTCTATACAAGCGTATTTGATAAGGTGATAATATTCCTCGTTTTCGCGCATTTGAAGCACCGCATTACTATGTGCAATTTATTTCATCACCGCTGCTAAAATTATCGTATGGAAAGAGGTATGTCCTCAAACCGAAAACAAGTGACAACCACCTACTCGCACTGAGCCAAGTGGTGGTTTATATTCCACTGCCTTTCACATATAGTGGCCTGTATCCCAGCAGTGGGAACCTAAATTTGGTTGGGAGATACGGTCAGTAAAGATTGTTGGTTACCATTGAACTCTTTTTAACTGCTTTTTGTTTCACCATTTCATGAATACTCTAGAGTTTGTGTTATGATAGCGTAAGTTTCGTTCGAATTTCTTTTAATACCTATTAGTTACAAATACACGGTGCCAAAAATTAAGTATCAATTATACACACAAAACTTTTTGTTCGTATGTATAGCTACATAGTTATAGACACCGTGCATACTGAGTTCAAGTCGATATAGCCTTAAGCGGGTATCATACGGCATGTGTTGACAAGACACAAGACACAACTCTGTCTTTAATTTGCACCTTTTCCATTAATCATTATAATTTATTCATTCACGAACGCGAAACTTTCTTGTTAAGACCAACAAAGTTCATCGGGCTCAAGTAGCCAATAAATTTTGTTTCGTGTACTTGAACATTTATGAAACTTTTTTATGTATTTTTATTTTCATTGTTGATGTTGGAAAGTAGATTTTTGCCTCAATTGTTAAACTATAATAATGCTTTCAGTTTTCGAGGAAGAATTTTTCAGTAACAGCCCAGAGTCAGGAATGGTTGATGTCAATTACCCACACTTTTAGAACATGGAACTTCAACATACTTACCTGACGAAGTGTGAGTGAAAGTAGATTAAAAGCTGATATTATTTGTTGTATAGTCACGAGAAAAATTATATTACTATGGAAAGTTCGGAAAAAATATCTGATATCATGATTTTTCGTTAATATCTTTTTGAAACCGATGTGACATGTATATTTTGATTGATCAGATAATTTTAATGTTTCTTTGATGTCACATATCTGTGCCGCTACTTTACTGATGTCGCCTGCCACAGATGATCACATATATTTTCTGTCCACTTTGAGCAGGACATTAACGAATGAATCATGAAATCAGATTTTATTGCTGAACTGTCCGTATTTATGGTCGTGCCTGTATACTGAAAATATGAACTCTTGGTACGGTGTGTCCTCTTGGACACACCATACCTAGATACCTGCATAAGAATAGAAAAACGGTAACTAAGCCACGGTTTTCTAAAAGAGCAGTGGCCGCCACCAACGGCCGCAGTGACGAACACAGTGGCAGTCATGAAAATGATAGCAGTGGCAAAGATTTATTCGTAAAATTCGCCGCGACAAAAGTCAGTCGCATTTCTGTTTAGTTTTAACACCTCTGACATACATTGACGATGTGACTTCACTCGGTTGTCATGGAAACACTATTTAAAACTCGGGCGAATTAAAATGACACCTGCCTCGGACCTCTTCGAGTATTTTTTTTTTGTTTTTAATTATTAGTAATTTTAATAGTCCATGTTTATTCACTTGTTTTGTCAGAGTACATTATATTAACATATTAGGAAAGTAAAGTTTTAACTATAACAATAAATTTAAAAGAATTAATCATTCAACAAGCGTCATTCGAGCCAGGTGCCGTGTTAATTCGCTCGAGTTGCAGTAACGCGTGAGCACACTTTTATCAGTATGGACACTTTTTCTTGTGACTAAGTACGGTGTGGGTAATTTTTTTTGTTTGGGCAACGGGGTTTGACTTAATGTCAAAAACTGGTGAAAAATACAGATTTTCGTGACGGCCTTTATAAACTGCTTTCCTAGGACACCAAAGCTTTACCACTAACAGCGTACGAATACACCTTTCTCTACTTTCCCTTCTATTAATGCGCAATGTTATGTAATAATATTTGGTTGCCTTTCTTAAAATACATTGTTTGAGGCAGGTCGACTGTATTATTTTCACACTACCCAAAGTAAAATTACATATTTTCTGACATTCTATAAATCCATTTTGTAAAATGTTACTGAAACTCTAGACTCTCTAGACCAAGACGAAATTTTGTGAGAAAGACAACAGGATAAATAGTAGAACAACATTAGTTTTGTGAGCTTCTTTCGCGGCGAAAAATGTTATGTTAGCAAGCTTTTCTTTACCTTAAAAATGTTAACGGAATAGAATAGAGACTCTTTAGCATGTGACTTAAATACAAACTGTTCAAATGAGCCATTTTCTCTATGGCAATAACAACGTAAACGCATAAACGTAAACAATATCAACTGTTACATACAAAACTTCAATAGAAATTATGGTTTTTCTTTGATAGTCTTCTTTATTGTTCTTATATTGTTGTTGTTAGAAAAGTAGCTATTTTTCCACTCTGCAATGGGCATTTTGTTTTTGTTTTGATGCGTTGTTTGTTGTCATTTGCCAGTTTCGTAACATTCACAGATTACTGTAGCTGTAACTTAAGCAATCTTATTTGTCTATGTCCCTCGCCCTGACATCAAGCAATGGACAAATTGTAAAATTTGAAATGGTTGAATACGAGGCTTTCGACTACTTTGTGCGAGTATTTTATGTGTTTTTATTTTTGTAATATGCGTTTTATTTTAACACAATAAAAAACTTTATTTTTTCTTAATGATTACGAAGTTGATCCCATGAAAAAAGTTGTTAGGTTTAAGGGTCTGTACCAGAATCTTAAATTTGACAACGCCTTTCTGGTTTATGCTGTATAATTGGCGATATGTGGGTATACTCATTGCTTTGGTATGTTAAGTTTGTAACATATCATTATCTTCTTAGTGACGATTTCACCAATGAAACTGAACTCGTTCAGCACAACTAAAACGCGTTCAAGAGCTGTCAGTGTCAAAATTGTTATGGAATATTGACAATGACACCTCTTGAACTAGGTTTAAAAGTGATGATCACGTTCAGTTTCATTGGTGAAATCGGCACTTACCCGCCTAGTCTTAACCAGATTTTATCCGGAAGAGTGACAAAGTCGTTATCTACTAGATATATTTATAGACGAAAACTGATTTATTTGAA
Source organism: Dasypolia templi (assembly GCA_963555695.1). Lineage (NCBI taxonomy): Eukaryota > Metazoa > Arthropoda > Insecta > Lepidoptera > Noctuidae > Dasypolia > Dasypolia templi. Next base: position 3,444,955 of record OY743142.1, on the reverse strand, counting down.
ATTGTCTTTATCAGATAACTGAGCAGTTAAAAAGACAACATCGTCGCCACCGAACAAAACCAACCACCAACGAGATAGTTAAAAATCATTTATGTCGTAAAAACACTGTTTATTTTAATTTTACTTTACATTAGGTACAGTTTCTCCAATGCGAAGACACCCTAACTTTGTCACAAACGTACTGCTTGCATACTAATGACAGAACTCTGCCTATGGCATGAATAATACTGCGAGGCATGAATAATGAGCTAAAACTTCATTCATTATGCCTGAACACATTGAGAAATGTCTGGGTCGGAAGCCTTTGAGAATTTCTGCAGGCATATTTTCTTGAACACATGTCCACACCACCCTCTTTTAAAGAAGATAAAATATATAAAAAATCATTTGCCCCTCATAAAAAGCTCAAAGAGAAACAGTGCAAGAAATGGGAAAAATGCGCAAAACGGTGCAATATATTAAGTACCTAGAGTTCGGTCGTCAAGAAAATGCGATCTTGACAGGTGAACCGATGACCTTGTGAAGTCCGCAGGAATCCGCTGGAGGCGGGAAGCACAGGACCGGTCGAAGTGGCGTTGCTTGGGGGAGGCCTATGTCCAGCAGTGGACGTCTTTCGGCTGAAATGATGGTGATGAATAAATGCGAAACTAAGTTTGTTTGTTGGTTACGATTTCATGCTAAAACGTCTGAACGGATTTGGATGAAATTTGGCACATGGGTAGACCATGGCCTGGGTTAGGACATAAGATACTTTTTATCCCGATATTTCGACGGGATCGAGACTTATGCGGGTGAAACCGCAAGGCGCAGCTGGTAAATAATAAAGATTAAGTTCAATGATTCACGTATTCGTTTGTATTCGAAATTGACGGTTATTAAGTTAGTAGGTATTCTCCAGACGCGGACGGCGGAAAAAAAAACAAACAAAAAAAAAGTAAGAGAACATATTATCAAAATTGTACAAATTAAAATAGGCACCTATAAAAAATGACAATATCCGTTGCGCACCATCGACACGGATGTGCACACGCACATCGACACAAAAGTTCGAAGACATGTGACACCTACCAACCCGCAATGGGCTCGCATGGTGAATTACGGGCCACTCTCTCTCACCGAAAGGAGGCCTGTGTCCCAGCAGTGAAAACATTATAGACTGATAATGCAAAAATTGGAAGAAGAACACTACAAAATATATTATTCTTACTCAGACTATAACTTTACCCGACGCAAATTAAGTCGTGCGTGGGTATCAAAATTAAAACTGGGAACAAAGTTTTCAATAGCCTTTTTTGCAACGTTTTTTACCCGTTCCCCAGGTTAGCTCAGTTTTGGTTTTCAGTGTTCCCTAAAGAGTGAACGGGGAAGTTTTGGAACTTTATTTAAGCGAATAATGCATTGTGTTTTGTATTACTTCCCTAGTGGTTCTTGTCTGGAATGCAATTATACTGTGTTCAGGTGTAATAGCATTGGGACGCGGTGGTTTCCTTCTGCGAGACGGTCATCTCGCGGAAGGAGGCTGCGGAAAGGGAGAGAGAGATCTCGACTCTCGACACGGCCCGCAGCAGACGCACCGGGCGTCGGAGGAGGGCGGACAACGCCCTCTTCCGGCCCCCCTAAATGGGTCCAGGGGCGACGGATTCGGGGACATCCATCGCCCCCCAACATCAGGACCCGAGAAGGCGGCGCGCGTAGTGTTCCGTGTGCGCCGCTCACAGACGTTGCGGGGGGAGTACACCTCACTCCCCCCGCCCGAGACGGGGCCCGCGCAAGCGGGCCGGCACCAGCCGGGGTTGCGGAAGAATTATGTGTTCCCACGACCCCGGCGTAGGTGTGAGATGGAACACCGGGGTGGTTTTTAGTCAGTAAGAGTCTGACAGACCCCTCCGCCCGCCCCAGGGCGGAGGACATCCATGAGGATTTTTGAACTGTATGTGCATATTTATAAGTAGGTACTTAGTAACAAACTAGCTGTGGAGCAAGACGGTTGTGTTTTATTTGCATCAACATACCATTTGGCGACGAGTTTATTATCTACCCACGTGTATAAATAAAATGACGAATTTCATAGGAAACTTGACCATTTTTGATCATAAAATCCATGAGTGGGAAGTTTTTTACGGCAGACTGACTCAGTTTATCAAGTTAAACAACATTTTGGACGACAACAAAAGTGCAGTGTTGCTAACACATTTGTCGGATGAATCCTACCGTTTAGTTCGGAACCTTGTGCATCCGAAAAAGCTCGAGGAAACCGCCTATAGTGAGCTAGTGAATGTACTCAATAATCATTTCACGCCAAAGAGGTCAACATTCGCCGATAGGGCGAAGTTCTACGAAGCGACTAAATCCGAAGGTGAGAGCATCGAGGAGTGGGCTGCGCGGCTGCGAGGGCTAGCCGTGTACTGCGATTTTAGTTGGGAGCTGGACACGCTGCTGCGTGACCGGTTCGTTCTAGGCTTCAGAACAGGACCGGAACGTGATCGATTATTCGAGAGTGACTCAAAGACCCTGACTTTTGGGCAGGCGCTAGAAGTCGCTCAGAGGGCTGCGTGTGCACGGCAGGCACGCGCCGACGTTGAGGTTAAACAGGAGCAGGTGTTTTATACGAATGCAGGTGGACGCCGAGACGCGCGCAGTGCCGGTGCTGGCATGAGCGGAAGTCGCGCGGCTGGCACCGCCGGTGCCGTGGCAGGCCATAAATCAGATGACTGCGAGCAAGCACGTTGTGCAGTGTGTGGTTTAAAAAATCATAATGCGTCTCAGTGTAGATTTAAGAACTACAAGTGTCTTATTTGTGGGCAAAAAGGTCATTTAAAAAAGTTATGTGCGGTTAAGAAGTCAAATTTGAATAATATCGGCACTGATGAAGCGGAGACGTCTCAAGAAAGCGGTTGCAAAGAGTGTGACATTTATAATTTGAGGTATGTTGACTATAATCCCATTAAAATTACTGTTAATGTGAACAATATTGATATGAGCATGGAGTTAGAATCTGGGTCAGGAACTACGGTTATTTCTGAAACGTTGTATCTACGTCATTTTTCTCATTTTATTTTGCATAAAAGTGATCTTAAGATGTGTTTATACAATGGTCATAAAATCACGCCCCGAGGATATTTTATAGCAAACATATCATATTCAGGTTTATGCGGGGAGATAAAAATGTATGTAATAGAAAACGGAGGACCACCTCTGCTGGGTCGTGATTTCATGACAAAATTCCGAATTTATTTTGCAACAGGGAATAACAGCATAGTATGTTTGAATAAGAGTGTGGAAGAAGTGCAGCGACTTTTGGACCAATACCCAGATATTTGGAAAGACGAACTAGGTTGTTTTAATAGGTTTTAGGTCGATTTGCAAATAAAAGACAATGCCACACCAAAATTGTTTAAGCCTCGGCCCGTGCCTTTTGCTCTGAAAAACAAAGTCAGTGCAGAACTGGATAGATTAGTTAGTTTAGGGGTACTCGTGTCGGTTAATTATTCAGAATACGCTACACCCATAGTTCCAGTTTTAAAACAAGACGGTAAATAAAAAATTGCAGGTGACTTTTCTTGTACGCTGAATAAAGACCTAAAAGTGGACAAGTATCCTTTACCACGAATAGAGGAAGTGTTTTCTAAGTTAGATGGAGGAGAAGCGTATAGCAAAATTGATTTGAGCAACGCGTACAATCAATTTTGCCTATCGGAGCAGTCCCAAAACTTGACAACCATTAATACACACAAAGGTCTGTTTGCTTACACTCGTCTAGTCTATGGTTTGGCAAATGCTCCAGCTATCTTTCAAAGAACAATGGAAACATTGCTGTCCGGTATAGAGGGAGTAAGTATTTGGCTAGATGACGTCTGTATCACGGGCAAAACAAGAGAAATTCATTTGTCTAGATTACGAGAGGTATTATGGAGAATCCAAGACGCAGGATTGCGTCTTCAAAAGAACAAATGTGTGTTTTTTAATAGTAGTGTGACTTATCTAGGTTACGTAATCGATAAGAACGGGTTGAGAACGTGTCCAACTAAAGTCGAGGCAATTCTAGATGCACCTGCGCCTTCTAACGTATTAGGAGTGAAACGATTTCTAGGCGTAGTAAATTACTACAGGAAATTTATTCCGAGTGCTTCTTCTGTACTGAGTCCGCTAAACGAATTGCTACGCACGGGCGTAGAATGGCAGTGGGGCGAACGTCAGCAAGCGGCATTCAACAGTGTTAAAAGTGAGCTGGCCAGCGAGCGGGTGCTGGCGCATTTTCAGCCGGAGGCTCCGCTGGTACTGACGGTAGACGCGGGGCCGTGCGGCCTCGGCGCCGTGCTCGCGCACCGGGACGAGGATGGCCGTGAGCGGCCAATCGCATTCGCTTCACGATCACTGACGGCGAGTGAAAAGAACTATAGCCAAATCCATAAAGAGGCGACGGCTATTATATTCGGGGTGAAACATTTCCACCAATATCTTTATGGCCGTCAGGATCCTTTTATTTTGAAGACGGACCATAAGCCGCTGTTATCAATTTTTGGCAAACGAAATCTCATATCAGTCACGGCCGCCCTGCGTCTACAGAGGTATGCAATCATTTTAGGTGCGTATAACTATTCGGTACAGTACGTAGATGCTAAAAACAATCAAATAGCAGATTATTTTTCTCGGTCGCCGTTATCTGTAGCGGTCAGTGATAACGATAAGCAAGAAGACGAATCCACAAAGTACCTTCTTTTCTTAGATGCCAGCGTAAAACCGGTTTTGTTCGATGATATTAGACAGGCTACTGCTGCCGATAATGTATTGAAAACAGTTATAAAATATATGACTAATGGTTGGCCAAGAAAAATACAATGTAAATCTATATCGCCATACTTTCATTGCAAAACGGATTTAGAAGTAATCCATGGTTGTTTGTTTCGCGGTCATAGGATAGTAATTCCGGATATTTACAAGGGCAACATGTTGAAGGAATTGCATTCGGCACATTTTGGGATCGTTAAGACCAAGAGTGCAGCTCGTAGTCGAATGTGGTGGCCGGGGATCGATGTCGATATCGAGCGATGGGTGGGTGCATGCGCCGCGTGCGCCAGCGTGCGTAGTGCGCCGCCGCGCGCGCCGCCTGCGCCCTGCCCGCTTCCCCCGTCCGCCTGGCACCGTATACATATTGACTATATGTCTATAGGACAGGCAATGTACCTTATTGTTGTGGATGCGTATTCTAAATGGCTGGAGTGTGTTTTTATGGATCGTGGCACTTCTACCAATGCTCTTATTCAAAAATTGAAAGATATATTTTCAAGGTTCGGGGTGCCTTATGTATCAGATAATGATGTTAAAATTTGCTCAGCGGAATTTCATACATTTTGTAAAGTGAATGGAATTGAATATTTAAATTCGCCTATTTATCATCCTGCCAGTAACGGGCAGGCAGAAAACTCTGTTAAAACTTGTAAAAAGATGATTAAGTGCATGTTCGCAGAAGATAGATTATGTAATAAAGATATTCAGGAACAGTTACAGGGTTTGCTGTTTGATTATAGGAATACTGTGCATTGCGCGACTGGTGTCACGCCAGCTAAGTTGATGTTAGGACGGAATTTAAGATGTAGGTTGGATTTGATTTTACCACAAAACAAAAGTGTTAATAAAAACACCGAATCAACAGCAATTAAATGCAACAGATGTTTTCAAGTAGGACAAACTGTATGGGCGAAATGGTTTATCGCAAGAAAATTTATTTGGAGTAGAGGAGTCGTTAAAAAAATTATAGGTAATCGATTGTATGAAATTTATTTTAATGATTACGGAACCAGCAGTAAAAGACACATAGATCAAATGAGAAAATATACTACTTCACAAAATAGTGATGTAGCAATTGTTAGTCCGTCGACAGAGGGAACAGCCGGTGTCCACAATGTACCAGTTTGCAATCCGCTGCTTGTGCCGGCGTCGGACGCTCCCACCCTCATTGCCACTGCAGTCTCCACACTCCGGATCGCTATCTGATGAGCGATCTTCCGTGACTTTGCCATCGCCAGCGTCTCCAGCGCCATCAGATAGCACTATGGAGGAGAGGGAGGTGCAGGTCACGGCTGACTGTGATAGGAATTCCATAGCAATAAGTGCTGATAATGTGGATAAACAGAGGGTTGATCCAAATGAGGATGTTAACCCTAATGTAGTAAACACTAGCCCGGTCGGACGTTCTAAGAGGCTAAGGAAACATGTTTGTTTTAAGAAATATTTTAAGTAGAATAACTAATATTGTATCTTGTTAGTAAGATTGTATTTTTGTTATTGTAACAGGTTTTCAAATTAATGTTGGAGGGAGATGAACTGTATGTGCATATTTATAAGTAGGTACTTAGTAATAAACTAGCTGTGGAGCAAGATGGTTGTGTTTTATTCGCATCAACATACCAATTTTCCACCCCGGGAACAAAAAAAAAAAAAAGGTGTAATAGCATAACAGTTGCATTTTGTGTGGTTGTGGGGTTCGATCATCAAGGTAAAGCAATGCTTATTGACGTCAGATCGTGGATGTGCATTTTTTGGGAAAAAAAATATTTTCATGAAAAACAAATTCGGAATGTTACGAGCATTTTTAAACAAAATATGCCAACTAGCCTTTCTCAAGTGAGGCGCTTACCAACGAACAATTTTTATTTTTCTTTAAGCATTTCTGTTTTTGTTTATAGATAAATAAAAAGACACTTAACGAAGCTGAGAGTCACTTGTACTCTTACAGTTACTCTCTCTCTCGTCGTTGTAATATTGGTTCCAACCTTTAACAAAATTCCAACCTTAACTGAGGTTTTTTTATATTTATGAAAACAAGGTTTTGCTGTTTTAACACAACTTTAGATACCCCCATGACCCCTGTACCGTTGCATGCACCCATAGGCACAATGATTTACAATGAATCTGCTCGAAACGTGCGTTTCCCAAGCAGCCAAACTGTGTGAAAAGTGCCACTTTTCCAACATATGTGCTTTTTACCCTTCTTTTTTGAATTTTTAGTTCCAATTTTTATAATTTGAGAAAAGTTTTACAAAATAGTTAAGTACAGATAATCATTTATAACATACCGTACAGTACCTTTTAACAATAAAACTAATACTTCATTAAATGCGTTGTTTATTATTCGAGACTTAGATTTTGATCAATTCGTAAATTTAAAATATTCATTAAATATTTTGCTCGTGCTCTTTTGCGATACGACGTGGCAGCTATTTACCCATACGCAGTAGTAGATATGATGAGCGCGCATGTATTAAAAATAAGCCCGCTAATTTACTAATTCCTTGCCTAGTTCGGAGTCGATCTGGGTAAATCTGCTAATCATTCACCATACAGTAGCTCGATTTCTAAAAATTAAGAAATATTACACGAACACACTGCAAGTCATACAATACAATTAGCTGGAAAAGAAATGTTCTTTAACTTTAAAAAAATACCATTAATTTTAATACATTATTTACTTTTTCAATATGGTTTTTTAATTCCTCGCAAGCGAAGCTAGCGCGTGTATAAGTCGACACGAGTCAGACATCATCTTACGCACGTGTGCGTTTTACGTATATGCCAATGGCTTCTTAAAAGGTAAAACGCACACGCTTCGCTTGCTCGTTAATAAAACTGCCACTCGTCGGAAATCACCTACTTTCCGCACTTGTAGCATAAAAAACTATTGCGTACTTTACGTAATGTGGACAGATAACGAAACCTTATTATCGCCATTATCAACCTCTTAAATTAATGCGGCGACATTTTTCCTGGAATCGTATGATCTGCAAAATCATGCGATTCTCCTGGGTTTTTCCGGGAACAACACTTGTCGGCGAGTCGGCGGTAGTTTTTATATTAGCATTAATTGTATTGGTGCACGATTACGTTTCCAGAGATGAAGAGGCCTTTTCCGTTATTAAGTGAACCTCAGTGCAAGATCTCTTAAGAGTCTCACCATGAGGGATCGTGTTACCCAGTATTTGGATTGTGTAGGTCAAATAGGCAGTCGCTTCATGTAGAAATACTGGTATTGAGATTTATTTATTTACTTAGAATAAGCAAACCAACAGCACAGAGTAACCCTGTAGTTTACAGATATTTTTGAAACAAGATGCTGATGGTTTCAATGTAGTTTAATAATACTTATCACCGTGCTAAAGTAAATGTATAGTAAGGGAAAGATTCAATTAAACCAGTACCTTCCTAAACAAATACAAAGTTTATTGTAAAAACACATAAATGAAGGTACAAAACATAAATTGTGGCAAGCCACTAACCAAATCCTTCCCACACACTTAGGTCACGGTAATAATATCATACAGTATTCCAACTTCATACAAACAGACAAAGCGCGAGCTATGCCTACGCGCCTCGCTCAAGGCACGCGCGCGGCATGCAGACAGTCTCGACTGTGCCGTAGTGACGAACGGGCGGTGTGTTGTTTTTTTAACAATAATTGCGCGATTTTTTCACTAAAACTAAGTTCAAGTTCATATTTAATATGACGAGTATGATATATTGTGCTGTTTATGGTTACATGAATCCGTCAATAACGCATCCAGAGATAACTTTTTTTAGATTACTGTAAACTCTGAAAGGTAAGACTATAAAATAATTTTACTTACTAGTGGGTAGGTACATAAAGTGTGTCTTTTTAATGGATAAGTATTGCCTTTTATCTCTCGAAAATAAAGATGTCTGGATTAATAAATAAAGTGAATGGAGTAAAGGAAAGTGATTGACGCTTTTGTTAAAACCTCAGGCATGTGTTTTGTTTTGTTAGTTTGTATTATTCAAAGTAAAGACAAAGGCAAAGTAAAGACTTTATTATTAATAATAGTTGTTTATTGTACTGTGTGTATGAATAATACTAGAAAAATAATTTGACTTTTATTCATTTTTATTCATTTTGGTAATTCGTAAATGACCCTGGACCTAGAATTAAAATAATAATGACAATTAGAAACAAATAATCCGTTAGCGGTAGGTACAGCGGGCCGAGTTACGCTGCGCAAAGCGGGACGTTCGCCTCCCCACTCTCCCCACTTCTCAAGCAACTTAATGTAAGCTAGTGCGCAGCGAAGAGGCGGATCATTCATGTGGCAGGCTCGGCCCGGTGCGCCTGCTGTAGCGCCTTGAGCTATTATAGCGATCTATTTAATTAATTAACAAGCTGTTGGAATAAATAAGTTGGTTACTGCTATATTTCATACTTTTCATTTAATATGTCGGACCTCTGCCTTCAGGTTATTTCATAGTGATTATTTTATAAGAAATTGTGAGTGAAATAAAATGATTGTGCTGTAACTAGTATCTCTATTTTCTTCGCCCGAGAATCCACGCCTACTTACAAAGTGCAAGTGTTATATCGCTGATGAGGGCCTATCCCGATATATACATTACCAAAGAAATAATAATATTTGTTACTTACTTGATAATAATAATTATGCTTTTTGTTCATAACTAAAACATCATTTTCCAAATGAATTTCTGCCCGCGAGTAATAACTTCCAGCAGTCACAGTGGCCCATACAAACGCGATGTTAATACTCTGGTCCTTCTCTGTGCATTGTTGCCATGTTTTATTACACATGCTACATTTAAATTTTAACACACTGTTGAATCCTTTCCGATGTTCACAAACATACTCAATTTGAGCTGATTCACAAGACTGACGATGTTCTTCCATTTGAAATGCCCATTGGATCACATGTTTCAAGTCAACAACACGGTACCCTGACAAACCAGATAAGTGGTCATTTGAAGTTTTTTCCACAGTTAGTTGATATTGATAAGCTTCAGTGGCTGGATCGGGTTGTGGCCAATCAATATCAATAGTCTCTTCTTGCTCTGATACAGATTCAACTGCATTACAGCTATAGCGGCAGGCTGCGGCTTCGTAACGAAATTTTGGTATACCCCGCGAATAGGTTTTGAGTTTCGTCGTATCTTGAGCTGTCGAAAGGTTAGACAGCTGATGATGTAAATCTGCTGATGATGTGTGTGGACTGAAATTAGCCGTAAAATCGTGAATCCGTCGTCGGTCTGTCATGTCAGCAGCTGTAGTGTGTCATTCAGGCCGCATTCCGAATTGAGCTGTAATCGATTTGCTGGCTTACACCCGTTCCGAGTCAGCGTGAGCGCGATAACGATGTCCCGTGAATCGTCATAGATGAATTCATGACATACGCCGTCTTGCGATAACGCCATCTTGCGATAACGCCGACTATTTTCGTTCACAGTGATATAATAATATCACTGTGAACGAATTGTTGACAGCTCTCATCTGTCATAATCGTAGTAACTAAATCGGAACCAAATTATCGATGTGAGCGCTGTCAGCGATTATAGTCTAACTCGGAATGCGGCCTGAGTCAACCGGTCTGTAAAAAAGGGTTCCAATATCCCATTATTTTCGAATTTTATCCATATTAGTATGGATTAGGTATGTTAATTATTTACTTTATTTTTGTTGACTACTTTGGGGAATCGTTAGTAAATGTACAGACTAGTAATGCGTTTGTTGGAAATTTATTTAAAACGTCCGTATATCAACATACTAATATATCTCGAGATCTAGTCTTGTATAGAAAACTTAGCAGCTAGGTAAATCATAGGTACATTTTAGCTTACCTATCAAAATTGGTTTACTTTTGTAAACCAATGTTGAATGTATGCACTCTGTTGGATTCTCAATGCTCGGTTCAACACCGAAAGTTGAAAATCCAGGGCGCAGTAAAATCCCAACGCCATTTTATTACGTCCGTCCGAACGTCGACTAAGAGGCTAAGAGCACGATATACTGTGGTAAGAGCATTGATAGATACAATAAGTCAACTTACACCCACCCAAATCATAAATACAACAACCAATCATGATGTTTGAAGAAATAAGTCCTTCAAACACAGCGTGCACGCATTTACCATGCACCGGACAACTTACTGACACGAAAACATCAACAAGTATCGTGAATTCGTAATTCATACGCTTGAATAAAGTATTGTTTTGTGATTATTACATTGCTTGTCCAGTCACTTAGCGACATACTAAGGTAGTTGTTAAGAAGCTATGTATTTACTGCAAAAATAGTAGTCGCTGTGATAAATGACGACAATAATAACGTAGTGTAGGAAAGACATTTTTTACGATTTGTTGTTTTTCATGAATACTTGTATTTATAATTATACTTGTGCTACCTCTTATTGTCAGTGAAAACTTTTAATTGGTTTTCATTCATTATCTGTCAACTATCTGTATCCTAGCTGTAAGTTTTGTAAAGAAATAAATTAAATAAAAATTCGTATTTGTGTTGTTCCGAATTATCATTAAGTCGGACTTTTTATTATTCGATCGATCTATTGAACCTCGGTTTTTAAGAGAAATTTCGAAATTATGGAAATAGGATGAAAGATAAATCGGAGTTGTTTTAATAGGAATTTTTTACCATTCGGAATTATGAAAATCGGTATTTTGAAATTCGTATTTGTGACTGACGTAGTAGATGTAATGTACCCATTTAAAATAGTATATCACTATTATTATTATTAAGTACTTATTTTTGTATATATTTTCATAATGTATAGCCCTAGACCATCTGCAATAATGTACCTTTTAAATGGTACAACGTTTTTAAATAGAAGCTGTGGGATCTGGAGATTACCCTCCGCTTGTAGGTACACAAATTCACAATATTCGCACTCTCTCTTTCTAATCTTTAAAATAAACAAAACAAAGTCAGATTATTTAAGTACACCATTTATAACTGAAGAACGGCTGGATCGATATTATGATCATAAATTTGTTGGATTTGTCTCCGACCCGAATAGTAGAATAACTATTAAACATGGGAAAAATTCACGAAGTAAATAATATTAACACAACGTTATGAGGCACGAAGTTCATTCGCCTGAGGTACGGTGTGTTAACCGAACATAAAAGTCAATGCAAATCCAAGGTGCAAGTATGCAGAAAATGTCACGAAAATGTAAGGAATGTCAATAAATGCTCAACGGGTACGAATATTATTAAAATGCAAGTTGTCCGACACGTCAAATTGAACACTAAATAAATTATGCACAAAAATGCATCATCTGGGCTCCGCCGTATGTTAATGCACTCCTAAATGTAGGTCGAGATCAAACTGCAAATACGTGAGCCTACTAACTAACTTATTGCATCAAAAAACATATTTCAAAACCATGTACGTACACCATACACCGGGTCAACAAGTATTAGTATAGATTTTAATTAATTCGAACGAGCTTTCATTTGCGTGAGCATTTCAAGTAAAGAGTCAACCAACATCATTGATTTCAGTGTGCCGTGTGTACTTGTGCCCTATTGTCACTAGCACTCGGTGCTATTGTAACGCTTCAATGTACAGAATCATTGTATTGATTACAATGCAATGAAGTGGAGTGCACTCTCGTATTAATGTACTATGATGACGCGAAAATAAAAAAAATATCAAATTAAATATTACGAACGTGGACAAAGAAAGCGTTTGAAGGTAGGATTGGACCTTTTTTTTTTTTTTTTTTTTTGGGTGGGAAATCATCAAATGACTTCTCCCGCTCTGGGTGGAGCGGGAGGGCGTGTCAGACTTTTACTGACTAAAACCCACCCGTGTTCCTTCAGTTGCCTGTGCCAGGGCCACGGTTTTCTCTGTGGAATAACCCGCGACCCTGAGGCGTCGGCCCTATCGGACCCCGTCATTTTGTGCTGACATCTCTTTGAGGCGCGCGTGGAACACAACGCGCCGTCGACCCGGGCCTGGTCCTTACCGGACGGCGAGCTACCCATGGCTCGCCGTCCGCAAGCCCGCGCCTACGGTGGCCGGGAATCTGCTTGCGATTCCCGACGCCCAGGGCGTCTCCTGCGGCGGCTAGGGGCGTGAGGGCGCAAGGCTCTCTCCCTCACGCGCTCCGCCTCCTCCTTTGCGAGCATTACTGCTTCGCTGAAGGAGGTGACGGCTTTCCATTCCCTCTCGCTCCGTACCATGGCCTGGACCAGGGCCGGACGCGAGAGATCGCCGCCGCCAATCGCCTCCGCGAGGACACTGCGGTGCTCCGCCCAAGCTGGGCATACCTCCACCGTATGCTCCACCGTGTCCTCCGGGCGATCCACACAATGGTGACACCCGGGCGTTTCCTCCCGCCTTATACGAAACAGGAACCTCCCGAAACAACCGTGTCCGGTGAGGACCTGTGTCAGGCGGAAGGTGAGGACGCCGTGGCGCCTCTCCAACCACTCCTCAAAGAGGGGACTTACCGCCGCTATTGTGGCGTGCCCAGCACTGGGTTGCGACAATCGCACCCTCCATGTCGCCATGAGATCCCGCCGGAGCTCTGTCCGCTGTACCGTGATTTGTCGCGGCAGCGGAGTTACACCCCGGCGTTTTGCCTCCTCGCGCCACTCCCATACGTGCGCGAGGGAAGGTAGGATTGGACCTGCGTAAGGATTCCAGGAGTTCTGTAGTTTCTGTCTGTTGTATTATGTATTAGCCAAACACTCTATGGTACAACACAAAACAAATAAAGGATATCATACATAGGTATAATATTATATTAGGTACATGCATGTATGTTATCCTTTTTAGACTACGTCCCTGGAAAGGAACCCATGCAGGTTGTCAGAAACTACAGAACGCCACTTGCTACGATCCTAACATACTCCTTTTGCTTTGTTTACGGTCTTTGACCAGATGGGTCACACACGCCCGCCGGTTCCAATCTTACCTTTCTGAAAAACATCACCAATAAGGTCACTATATATAATAGTCTCCTAAGGCGTCCCCTCTCGGCGTTTCTACTCACATCTGCCATGTAAATATCTTTTCTTAGGACAAACATAATATTTAAAATGAGCAAGATAGTGATGTTGAGTGTTTGGTGAAAAAACAGGCGGACGATCTTATGTTAATAAATTGGTCACCGCCACATCAAATGGACGTCTTCATACCAAAAGCATACGTGCGTTGCCATCCCAGAGAATGCTCAAATGTCTCACGTAGTTTGAATGAAGAGAACCACGCAATGCATTTTATCAGGAATATATAACTGAACATCACGCCTGTAATCTTCAAAGGACTAGGCAGAAGTTTGTGAAGGTTGACATAGTTATACAGTTGTTTACCTACATTTACCAGTTACGTATAGTCCTAAAGTACCCGTTATAAAAGCCAATAAAATCTTAATTATTTATAACAATATTCACAAAACTAAACAAAAATATAAAACCTGCTTTCTGTAACCTACTTCTGACTGCACCATAGGAAATAAGTTTTAGCTTGAATTGAATATGACGAGGCGGTCGTGAAAGCAAACTGCGAGGAATCGTTGGATTTACAGTTTACACCTTGCACAATATTTTGTGTGACATACGGGTGTGAGATAGGTTTAACAATAAAGGCTATTTGATGATTAATTATTGAAGTAAAACTTTTTAGGCGGCGATTCGATAATTGGACGAGAATTGACACTTCAAGGACGCTTCTCATTTATACACATTATACATGAAGAAATATATAACTGTCTTTGTCTGTCACACTGAATCTCTCTTATTCTTTATTTTTTAGGGAGTGTAACTTCCATCACGTGTACTGTGCTACACGCACAATATTTTTTATGCTAAATAGCGAATTTCACTCTTGAAACTAAACGTGAATAGCACATCTGAACCACGTTCAAGAGCTATCAGTTTCAACATTGTGATGTAATATTGACATTGACTGAGGAGCTGATAGCGTTTAGTTTCATTAGTGTTTTTTAAATCAATGGGCCAAGGCTAATAAGACTGTGGTGAGTTATATTTGTACCCAATTAAAGCAAGCATTAAAAAACATATCTTCATTAATTAAATATTGATTAGCACTATGATATAACATGTACACAACTCAGGCTCGCTAGTATTGTGGTCGCAAGCGCTACTGTCAAGGATGAGGTCCTGAGTTCGGTTCCCAGGCCAGGCAGTGTTGTTGGGTTTTCCTCTCAGGAATTTCTCAATAGCAGCCCGGAGTGTGGATTAGTGCTGGTCGACGGCAATAGGCTCGCATTCTAAGGCTCGGTTTCCACCAAAGCGGGGAGGAGCGGAGACGATAGGAGATGTGTTTTGAATAACCAATCAGATTTAGTTATTCCCAATTGATGGTCGTTGAAATGAGATTGCGACTTGAATTCGAGAGTTTTTTAAGTACGAGAATAGCAAGGCATAAAATACAGGCGTTATGTTATAATAAAAATCGCTAATAATCCTTTGTTTCAATGTGTCAGAGACATAAAGTTGTCCAACACGTCGTTTTATAAATGTCACTGCATTTAGACGTGTGCTTAGAGAATTTCGTCACAAAATATATTTGTGCACGGCTTTGGCTTGTCGGGCATGTGTCCGTTTTCATATTCCTCGTGCAGACCTTTTCATCTGGGCTGCAGATTAAAATGATATACAGAAGGATGTAGATGATGAATGTTTGGATGCGTTCGGTGTATGTCGTGTTATCTTAGAGCATAATCAGGCTATTATGTTCCGACTGCTGGGACTCAGGCCACCTCTCTGTGAGGGAGTGGGCCGTAAAACACCACTCGGGTCCAGTGACGGTTGGTAGATGTCACATGTCTTCGAATTATTGGTTGTAAGACATTCCGGTTTCCTCACGATGTTTTCCTTCACCGTTTTGAGAGCAGTGGTGATGAAATAATTTACGCAAAGTAAACCGCCTGTCTGGGTTCGAACCTACGACCTACAACTCGTAAGTCGCGGCCGTTACCACTTGGTCACCACTGCTCCTTATCTAATAGTGATAAGGTTTATGTATATGTTACCTTGCAGAATATGAAGAGATCATTCACTGCTTCGTTGGTATTGTGATCGCGGAAGCGGCTGTCGTGATCGTAAAATATCATCTCCATCAATTGGTGTTTTTCATAAGGAAGTTCTCAGAAGCAAGTACGAGTTTAGACCTGGTAAATGAAAATAAGCTCACTTGCAGCTGTAAAGCCCTCGTGGCTCTGCATTGGTATTCGCTTTACTGAATTTTGGCCCAAATAAATGTAACAATATATAACGGGTGTAAAAAAAAACACTTAAAGAAGCCGAGAGTCACTTGTACTTTATTGTAGTTTTTGTTTTGTACCTTTTGGTTACGGAGATATTAAAGGTCAAAATTACAACTTTTGCTTACGTTGTTTTACTAAAACGAGTTTGTAATGTTATAACACAACTTTATATACCCCCTGCACCGTTGCATGCATCCATAAGCACAATATTTTGTGTGTGTTACATGCGCACTACCGCAAACAGCTAAATTTCACACCAAAAATAAAAGTCCGTTTCCCAGCAATTATATTATGCAATGTTACTTTTTACACCCCGTATATTTAATGAGATATTTTTGCCATCGGCACGCCAAAAAGAAGAAAATAAGCTCTGTCCCTATTTCATGGGAGTTTTACGTAACAGACCAAAAAAGAACTTCTGCATATTCCCTAAGACGTTAAGCGACCAAAACCTTGGCCTAAATTCCAACTTCACTTTTACAACACCTCAAAAACCTGCCTAGCCTTATTAACCCCAATTATGTTGGGGTCAGCTTCAAGTCTTACCTGATGTAGCTGAATACCAGTATTTTAAATGTAACAGTAACTGGGTTGCGTAGGTTGATTACTTCGCAACCCGACACCCCTTGGCAAAACTGGTTGTTGAATTTTTGGGCTTCTGAATACCCGTTACGACTGTCAAATGTCTACGAATGATAGCCGGGACCGTGCATAACGTGCTTTCTGAGGAACTAAGGAGTCTCGATATGTAATAGATGGTCATCCATCCACGAACTGACCGCGGCTACCCGTGCGGCTGTAATAATAGATTTCTGTTTTTTTTACGACACCTTTGGTTCTAGTCATCTCTATGTTCAATCTTATACACAAGCCTATAAATAATCCTTACACTATTTACATAAGTAAGAGATACCCTACAAGGTTGCCCACCACAAGGTTGTTACCTGATAAGGCAGTGTCGGGTGGTAGTATGTGATACTAGTCCTTGCGAGACCAGACCTCTGTGGCTTCACTACAATACAAAACACAAAATGTTTATTTTAATTATCTCAAGTTAGTGTGGTGAAGATTGTGTGCCAGATTTATTACGGACTAACTCAAAGCATTTACTTCAATTAAACCATTAACAGGTACTTTTTAACTATCATAGAGTCAGTCGGTTAGTCAGAAAGTAGAAGCTAGTTGCCCATTCCAAAACGTAGATCTCTATGGAGAAGAGCGGGCAAGAAACTCCAAGGACACTCTTTTAAATCAAGTTTTTACAAAATCCTGGGTACAATATTCTTGTTGCTTCTATTAATAACAACAATGTTGTACTTCTTTTACTTACTTCTGCCTGCAACTACGTCCGCGTGAACTTTCACCCCCCGAACCTCCGCGTCGCATCGCATCACCTTCTCGCGCCATGCTTTTGTTTTCGCTTAGCGTTCTTTCAGCCTTTTTTTGGCTCCTTTGAGTCGCAGCGTGATATTAAATATCCTATGGATATCAAGAATTGGGCTATCAAATCCAAAAAGAATTGTTCTAATACGACTGGTAGTAGAACAAAAAAAAAACTCTTTAGTTTTATAACTGAAGCAACCGATCGCAAGAATACGCGCTATGGTCGCATATTTATGACGCGGCCTAAGATTGTTCTATGAAAGGGTGCAAAAAAAGGATTCACGGCTATTCATAACGAGAGATAGTGCTCAAATAAGAAACAGGCAAAAATACACAACCCTGTCAAAATATTAATATCACAAAGCTATTTCCATGTAATCATTTATATTGTCGACGGCTACATCGTTATTCATCACGAGAGACAGTGGTCAAATTAGAACCAGGCAAAATACACAACCCTGTCAAAGAAAATATCACCTAAGCTATGTCATTATATTTTTTTATATTTACATGTATTCTATGAGAGGAGAGCAGTGGTGTCCCAGTGGAAACAGCCGTGACTTACGAGTTGTAGGTTGTAAGTTCGAACCCAGACAGGCGCTTTACTTTGTGTAAATTATTTCATCACCACTGCTCTCAAAACGGTGAAGGAGGAAACCGGCATATCTTAGAACCAAAAATTCGAAGACATGTGACATCTACCAACCTGCACTGGGCCCGTGTGGTAGATTACGGCCCATGTGAGAGGGACACAGAGAGGAGGCCTGTGTCTCAGCAGTGGGAACATTATAGGCTGGTTATGCAATATTTACATGTGTTATAAACTAGTCTTTCTATTCTGCCCGCGACTTCATCTGCGTGAATTTTTTTGTTCTCCCGACGGCCGCCAGCCCGCGCTTTTACTTCGTTTTCCCTTCTGAATTTTTTTCTTTCTGCTCGGCTAATAAGGGTTGTAGCGTCTTATTAAATAACCTATAACCTTCCTCAAGAGTTTGTCTATCAAATGCAATGCATCATTTTTTAATCCGACTGGTAGTTCCAGAGATAAGCGCGTTCAAACAAACAAACACTCAAAACATATAACAAAAACTCTTATGCTTTATTACACAGAAAAAGTAACAACAGCACTTACCTACCTACATTCCCATTAATTATTTTAAAAAAAGATACTCAGTTTCTAAAGTCCGCAATAGGTCTATATGTATTTAGAAA
Organism: Dasypolia templi; assembly: GCA_963555695.1. Taxonomy (NCBI): domain Eukaryota; kingdom Metazoa; phylum Arthropoda; class Insecta; order Lepidoptera; family Noctuidae; genus Dasypolia; species Dasypolia templi. Next base: position 3,426,311 of record OY743142.1, on the reverse strand, counting down.
GTGGAACGTTCAAAAGCATATTTTCCTAACACCTATAAAATACAATACTTTTTAACAACATCTTTTTCACGTCGTTAAAACACAAAAGTTGGACACACAACACATCAAAAGAAAAAGTATTCGCAACACGTTATTGTACTGGCAAACACTCAGACGTTTTGATCTAGTATAGTCTCAGACTAGTATACTCTGACAAAACAAAGAAACCCGGCCCTTTGAAGTAAGTACCTAATTACGAGTATCTGTGATTTTTTTAAATATAATATTAACCGTTCTTGGAATTTGGTTTTGGTTAAAATAAAATGGCGATTTCGCGAATGTTTCTAACCATGATATCGCAGAACATATTTATAACATCACATGTGAATACGTGAAAGGGTTAGGCATGGATGTAGTACATCCATATTTAGTGAGTAATTTAATGGCGCACCGAAATTCTGGCGCTAATTAGAATAGCAGCATGAGTTTTTGTTTCTTGGTCTATGCTTATCTCGGGTACAGGCACATGTTCACTTCTTGGCTATAGTAAGTGCTCAATGAACCCATGATGCTGACATCCAGGGGTTGTAATCTGTGGGTGCAATGGGGAGGGAAGCTTAAAATTATAACCCCATTTTTCCTGGTCATTTCGCAAGATGGATTTTGGTACCTGGCACTTGAAAGCTGGTAAGATTATCTTACCAGCTTTCAAGTGTCCCATAGTGCCGTCATATAACGCTTGAACGGCTTGTCTCATGTTTTACGTGTCCCATTCTTGTATGTTTGTCTTCCTTTTATATTTCATCTTTGTAGCATCTGTTATGAAAAATTACAAGGTTATCTCATATTCATATATCCGGGTCGAAATTGTGTAGAGGCCGGTTTTGCCCCGAGCGGTTTTGCCGCAAGACTCCGTTTGTGTAAATGTCTCACTACTACAAATGCAAATCACGTCGCCGATAAAATCGTTGTTACGAGCAAATAAACACACTTTAACTTAGATAATTGGACACTTACCTATAGTACACGTGGATTTCACAATTTTTGCGTGAATTTACTCAAAAATAAGATCAAGACCACTGACAAACAATAAAATGAAATATTTTATTAGCGAGCGTGTTGCACCGACAAGTTTTTGTTGACAAATTGGTCTCATAGGTTGGCACTGCTAAGCGGCCGTTAGAAAAGAATTACACTGAAAGCTCTTTAATTTACTTTAATTATGTTGTAGGCTTTGGGGCCTGTAGTTCCCACAGAAATGACAGCAGCTAAACGCGTTCAATTTTATCGGTGAAATCCGCACTTAGTTGCCTTGATAAGTGGTTCAAGTTAAGATAACTGTCAGGTCAGGTTTACAGGAATAACCCGTAATATGTTGATTTTTTATCTTTTGCAGTTCGCCATTTTCAAATACACTCATACTCTTTGGAAAAGAGAGAATCCTCCAAGCAGACCATGTCTCTGGTGGGCAACTGAGCAACGATTGATGTCGGGACGTTGTACATATATTACGCGGTAAACTGGGCTTGCGCGATGCAGGATTTTGCATGACGTCAGTGTGATACGTTGTTCGCATGTGGCGGTGTAGAGCCGCCACACTCTCATATTACGATATACGAGTACGTATATCGATGTGTGGGAGAGAACATGTTTTTCAACTACAATGTTTTTTTATTTTGAAAAAATTCCATCTCAACTACGGAACACCCTTCAATGTGCGGGGTCCGAAACGCACTTGGCCGGTTTTTTTTCTAGCCTGCACCCTAATTGCTAAACGGATCCCTAATCACTTTCGCTTTCAATTAGTCAGCACAATTCAAAAAATTCGACAGCTGGACAACTAGATCAATGCAAAATGTTTTTTTTAATCATCAAAGAGAATGTGACACGCATTATAAACTTAAATACTAAGCTTACTATTCAAAACCAAAACAACAAAATAACTAAAAAGGATATCATTGTCAACCCAAAAACTACAAGGCGCTTAGAGGCTTTAAAATTTAAACTAATTAATAAACTACCCGTTTTGTATTCTCCTGTTCTTTAATATTTACTGTAAACAATTTAATTCCATCTTTATTCCCAAGACTATCTCGGTTAATAGTAACGCATCTTTCAGTGATTGGGCTACCATTGGTATTCATAAAAGTAGAACACGGCTTTATGAGCTGTACAATGAAAGGACTTATGTTAACACTGCTGAATTTAATTTATATGTTAGAAATTATTCAAAACTGTTTAAAAAAGTTTGTGTTATGGCCAAGTCGCGTTATTTGGGTTCGAAGATTAAAAGCAGTAGTAACGTAATTAAAACGACTTGGAAAATTATTAATAGTGAAACGGGAAGGTCTAGTAACCGAAGTAATGACTCATCATAATCAGCCTATAACGTTCCCACTACTGGGACACAAGCCTCCTCTCTGTGAGAGGTAGTGAGCCGTAATCCACCACGCGGGCTCAGTGCGGGTTGGTAGATGTCACATGTCTTCGAATGTTTGGTTCTAGTACATGCCGGTTTCCTCACGATGTTTTCCTTCACCGTTTTTAGAGCAGTGGTGATTAAATTATTTACAAAAAGTAAAGCGCCTGCTTGGGTTCGAACTCACGACCTACAACTCGTAAGTCGGGACCGTTACCACTGGGCCACCACTGCCTATCATCATTTTAAGTACTGACTACAGCCTGTATATTAATGACAACATAATAAAATCAGACTCAGAAGTCGCCGCGGCCTTTGAAAACTTCTTTTCCTATATTCCCGTTTCAACTACTAAATCCCTTAACTCATCACCTTCTGTTGCTGAGTCTTTGCTAAAGGAAAATGTAATTTTTTGCGATTCGGAATTTCATTTTGAACATATAACATGTAGGGATATAATTAAAGTTTTTAACACTTTAAAGACTGCAGATCTGTGGGGTAATTCTGTAGAAGTTGCTAAGTCTATTATAGACATTGTAGCACCTACTCTAGTTCTTATCTTTAATAATTGTATCGACTGTTGGGAGTTTCCTGACCTTATGAAAAAAAGTAAAATAATACCTTTGTTTAAATCAGGTAGTACATCAAGACCCCACAAATTAATAGACCTATTTCAGTACTAACTACATTTAGTAAAATTTTTGAGAAATTAATTTTAGACCAACTGCAAAGATTTTTTAACAGACATAAATTATTACATAGCAAACAGTTCGGTTTTACAAGGGGTCGTTCAACTACTGTGTTGAACTTTTAGGACATATTTATAATGCTTGGGAAGATAAATGCGATGCCTTGGGCATCTTTTGTGATTTGTCCAACGCATTTATTGCGTTCTTCGTGAAACATTAATCAGGAAACTCCGTCACTACGGGATCCGAAACACCGCTCTGGATGTTCTTACTTCATACTTGAGTAAAAGGATTCAGAGCGTTGACGTTAATGGAGAAAGATCTCCCGGATCTATCTTAACAATGGGAGTTCCACAGGGCTCAATTCTTGGTCCTTTCTTGTTTCTTAATTATATTAATGACTTGCCTTACGTCATAAAAGATAATCATGATATAGTGTTGTTTGCGGATGATACTTTACTTTTGTTTAAACTTAAACGTCAGCAGCTGGTTACTGACGATGTAAATAACGCGGTCTCAAAAATAATTCACTGGTTCAATGTTAATAATTTACTTCTTAATTAAAAGAAGACTACATGCATTAAGTTTACGCTACCTCACGTTAGGCAGGTGAAAACGAATGTGTTGATAAAGGGCGAAAAATTGAAACTTGAAGACAGCACAGTATTCTTGGGCTTAACTTTGGATGCTAAGCTTATGTGGGGCCCACATATTGATAAATTGTCAAAAAAGCCAAGCTCCGCAGCATACGCTGTTAGAAAAATTCGTAATTTAACTGATTTAGAGACTTTAGTATACTTTAGTTATTTTCATAGTGTGATGTCGTACGGTATTCTTTTGTAGGGAAATTCCGCCGACATTCAGACTATATTTGTTTTGCAGAAAAGAGCTGTTAGATCAATTTATAAATTAAGTCCGAGACACTCTCTCAGAGAGAAATTTAAGGAAATTAATGTAATTACTGTGCCTTCTCAGTATATTTATGAAAATCTTATATATGCCCATAAAAACATAAAATTGTTTCAAAATACAGTGATATCCATAGTATAAATACTAGGAACAAACACAATTTTTTTTGTGCCTACAACAATGCTCAATAAAATAGGTGGCTCGTTCAGATGTCAATGAATACGCTTTTATAATAAACTTCCATGCAAACTCAAACTCAAACTCAAAGCATTTATTTCAAATAAACCAATTACAGGCACTTTTGAATTGTCAAGGTCCGGTCGGTCAGAATAATGAAGCTAGTTGCCCATTCCAAAGCGTAGTAGGTACCTATGGAGAAGAACGGGCAAGAAACTCCACGGACACTCTTTTAAATCAAAATATGTTTACAATAGATTGGTTACATCATTCATGTTGAAATTATGCATGTGAGAACGATGCAGAACGTTAAAAGCGTCCGTTATATAAATATGAAAACAATTCAAAAATAAAATTTAATTAAAATACGCCGTGGCAGCTAAGAGATGACCAGTCTCAACTGACGGCGCCCGTTCACGAACATCATCGAAGGGCCATGTGTTTTATTCGCGGATGACATATCTTTATTAGTCTCATGTCAAAAAAACACAAATATAGAAGACAAACTCAGTTCCATAATTTAGAAATTAATTATACCAAAACCAAATGAATGATTTTCCACCCTTATCAAAAAGCTCCTCTACACTTAAATTTCACCCTTAACGGCTCAAAATTAGAAACTGTTGATGAATTTACATTACTTGGTATTACAATAGATAAACATATTAACTGGAAAACACAAACACAAAAAACCCGTTCAAAAATGTAAAAATTTTCATACGCTCTCCAGGAAATTAAAAAGACAACCAATCTACAAATGTTACCTATTATGCGTATGCCAACGCATGGCTTACCTACGGCGTAACCCTCTGGGTGAATAGTACAGATGCACTGACACTCTTTACCCTACAAAAGAAATTAGTTAGAATCTTGGTAAACATTGATAAAACCGACAGCTGCAAACCCTATTTCCTTAAACATAATATTTTAACCCTCCCCAGTATTTACATTCTAGAAATATGTAAATTTGTCCGTAAGCATCAAGAGTTATACACAAAACGCGAAGACATCCAGTCACAGTACACACTTAGGCACGGATCTAGGCTTAACATACCAACATCCAAGCTAAAAATGCATTCTACAAGACAGTCCCTATGTAATGTCTATAAAAATATACAACAAACTACCAGACATAGTAAAGAAAGAAGAAAAGAGTAATATATTTATAACAAAACTTAAAAAAAATCTAATAAACCAATGGTATTATGCCGTAGACGAATATTTAAATGATAAACAAAATAAAAAAAAGGGTATATAATTATGTTAAGGAAATTACTAATATAATAAAAATTTATATATAAATAATAATTGATAACAGTAACTAATGATAATCGCGTAATCTATAGGTATGTTTAACATAAATTAGTGATAGGGTAACAATGAATAAATAAGATAATAATAATAAATAAAAAAATCATAATAATAAATTTTATAATTAAAGAATAATAATTAAAAAATATAACAACTATTCAAAGGAAATAATATAAATTAATAAATAAACAGGATATAATACATGTACAGGTATCTAAAAATAATCTATAATATTGTAGTACATGTTGCAGATAAAGTACAAAATAATGTTTAAGCGAATTGTTATTATCTTATTCGCGACCTCCTGACTTTGTTGATATTGTAGTTAAAATTTGCTATTATAAATACTACTTGATTGTCTCCTGAAACAGGGCTCCCTCTCTCCTAAACTTTTGCTGTGCCCTACAGGGTCCATAATGATCTCTATTATATAGTTACCACCTAAGAACACATTATGGTAAAGCAATAAACATATTGAGTATTTAGTAACATGACGCATGGGTTAGCACCATTCAACTCAACCATTTTGAAGGGAGCTAAATGATCCAAAACACGCGCCACCATCAGCAAAACATTAAACTGAACATGACATACTCTCAGCCGCCAGGACACATTCAAGTCAATGAAAGACGTACCCGGTAGCTTTAAAGCATGTACATAGTACTCACATAATATGGTATTTTCAAATGCTAATCAATTAGTTGATGCGTCCTTGAGGGGCAGGACCAGCGATTAGCCAAGCATTTTTATCAGCAATGTAATCCCCTAACTTATAATATGCTCGGCTGCATAGTGTGCGTTTTATACAAGATTTAAATTTGGTTTCATTTAGTTGATGTATGTGGGGAGGTATTTTATTGTAACATCTTAAACAGTACGCCATGAAAGATGAGTCTACTTTAGCCAGCCTGAAACCTGGTTGAACTAATTGGTCCCTATTTCTAGTGATATAATTGTGTCTTTCACCTCTTTTACTAAAAAAATGTAGATTTTTCCTTACGTACATGATGTTTTCATAGATATATTGACAAGGTACCGTCATGATGTTAATATCTTTGAACAATTCCCTTAGAGAGTCGCGCCTGCGGAGGCCATATATGGCTCTGATGGCTCTTTTCTGCAGAATGAAAATGGACTCGATGTCTGCAGCCCGTCCCCATAGTAAAATACCGTACGACATAATACTATGAAACGCTGTAAATATGTGTTTAAATAAGGTGACACCGGCGTCAGTCGTACAAGTAAAAGTGTTTGTGCAAACCCACTTACAGAAATAAAAATCATTTATCATTTATCAAGCAGGAAAAAATACGACAAAGACATAAACACACTGGTACATTGAGTACCTACCTAAGTATTTGTAAACTAAAGCTCTTACAGGCTTTAAATACAGGAATTCGTAAAGTTTTTGCCTAGTTGTAAATCCAAAAAACTAACAAGTAAAAGTCATTGGATCATAAATATCCCAAACTGCTTTCCGAGTCTTTAAATAAATCTAGCGAGTGACATTTAACCTACTATTTGCCGATTTGGGACAAATATTGCGTCATAAAAGACTTTTAGAATTGCTTTTTAATCTTTAGAATAGCGGTTGCAAATTGTGGTTAAACTTTGGATATGTTGTTTTAGAAAAGAAGGCTAATTATAGGATTTGTTGTTTTCGATCCATTGGGTGCGATCCAAGAGGTTATAGAAAATAAAAGAGACGGTGTTTTTAAAACTAGGACGGAAAAAGATGGGTGTTATAACTTTAACGTGTGCATCTGTGTCCGTCTGCGGCACCGTAGGTCCCAAACGGCGGAATTGATCTTGTTTTTTTTTTTGTTTGAAAGGTGACTTGAAAGAGAATTTTCTTAGATAAAAAAAAATAAAAAGAAAGAAGAAAATCCGTTAAGCCATTTTTTGTGGTTTATGTTCGTTTCGGGGGTTTTTAAATTAAATTTAAACTTGTAGCCTAAGACATTTTTAAGTTGCCCTTTTTTCAGATTATGAAAAAAAATCTGTTCTCACTTATAGAAGCAACAAGAATAATGTACCCAGGATTTTGTCACCTTATCGTGTTGTTTACTAACACTTAGTTTTTTAAGGACAATGTTACTAACCCTATATGAGTCTTCGCTCGAAGTATAGAATTTGAATTTGTAACATCTTGATTTAAAAGTGTCCCTAAAGTTTCTTGCCCGTTCTTATCCATAGAGATCTACTTTTTTATGGGCAACCATCTGACTTACTGATCAACTCCTTCACATTGATATAGTGCCTGTAAATGGTTTAATTGAAATAAATAGTAAAAAAGGCAAATCTGACGAAATAGGTTCCAGAATGATAAATACGTTTGTGGAAATGTGGTGCAAAGGAATGAGGAGCATGGGATGAAAGTTTTGACTATGAATTTGGAAGGTTAAAATAGTAAAGGATGACCAAACAGTGGATTATGTGAAAGAGTTTTTTTTTTAAATGGGTCTTACTCTTGACTCTAGTCTAGGTCAGAGGTGACAGAGACAAAGTCTACGATGGAGTGAGCTTACCCAGAAGCTGCCTGTTTACTCTAACTTTGAACAGATTCGGGTTGAATGCATTCGGGAACACAGACGCAGGTAGTGAGTTCCATTCTTTTGCCGTGCGCATTATGATTGTTTGGACGCGCTTAGTGCGAATTGGTGGAATGGCAACTAGGTATGGATGGTAAGGTAAACTTACTTATCTGGGTGAAGTGGTTTATTAGAGTACTGCTGTAATTGCATAGTTGGTTCCCTAACGCTCGGATGTTGTGCCCATGTAATGACAATTGTTTGGTATTTGGGATGGACAAGGTTTCAGGATAAACGAAACGTTTGGTCGAAACGACTCCTTTTTGCGGTGAAAAGACGATGTGTTTTGGTGGCGTTAAAAGAGACCAGATTCTCATCACCCCACAAGAATACCAGGTTGAAGTAGGTCATTGATGTGCAGCAGGAAAAGAGTTGTAGAGAGAACAGACCCCTGAGGAACTCTGGCATCAATGGTCATACGCTCAGAGGAGCAGCCGTCAACGACTACTCTGATCGATCGTTCATTAAGGAAGTCTGCTATCCAGCTACAAAAATCTACGGGGATGCCATAAACAGGAAGCTTGCTGAATAGACTTGCGTGCCAGACCCTGTCAAAGCCCTTCGAGATATCTAGCGATATAGCAAGTGCTTCGCCGTGTTTCTCTATGGCTTCGCACCAGCAGTGTGTGACATACGCAAAAAGGTCGCCAGTTGACCGTCCCCGGCGAAAGCCATATTGACGGTCACTGAGGAGATCAGGGTCTTTAAGGTAGGTCAGCAAATTACTGTTCAGTACCTTTTCCATAACCTTGCACGGAATGGAGGTAATGGCGATCGGACGGTAATGGGTAGGGTCTGCACGGTCGCCCTTTTTTGGCACCTGGTTGTACATTAGCAAGCTTCCAGGATTTTGGCACCGCGATACTGAATGACTATCCGGATCTGTTGTCAGCAGTAGCTCCAAGCAATTGTGTATGGCCGTCGACATCCGGTACCCACATTTACCAGCTGGGTTAGATCTAGCGTTAAAGCAAACTTGCGCGCCTCTAACCCAGCGTGGTCAGTTTTCTGGTACGGGAACAGCCACTCTTTATGATGGGCGTTGAAGTCCCCCAGAAAAATGAGCATCGCTGTTGTGTACCGTTGCTGGGCTACGTCCGTCGACTCCACGAGGCAATTGAAGAGTGCTGTCTTCTCTTGGCCACCGCTGTGCGATCGGTAGTCGCCGATGTAGAGAAATTTCTCCACGCCAGTGTTCTCAAGTAGCCATATGCTTGATAAACCCGACTTCTCAAAGCAACGGAGACGACGACAACAAATGTCATCGCGGACGTACACACAGAGCTTGCTTCTTGAACTTGTGTTCAAGACAGTAACCCGGGTATTTGAGGTACGCCACGTCCAACGGGGTTGCTATCTTCGTCTCCGTTAGAAAAAACAGGTGCGGCTTCTCGGTCTCAAGATGGTGATGGACCGGATCGAGATAAGATTGCAACCCCCTGATTTTGGTGAGGTGCACTTTTAGTGGGAGGAAGTGCAGCCGTTGTCTAACCTCATTTTTCGTAACTTTTTTCATCAATGTTAGAGTATTTGGGGAAAAAAGGCGAACGTACGAGGCGCTGCTCAGTGAACCATGTGGAATACTAAAGCTAACCCAACCTGGGGGGAACTTATTTGGAGACTGCGGGGACGCCCGAACCACCTCGAATATGGCCGACGGGTCCTCCCATCCAGTCGCCGGCTGGCACGGTGGAGCATACCGGGATTTTTCGCGAGTTGGTAGGACAGCCTTTGACACGTGGCTGGCGTGCTACTTGGGCCACCTACTGACTGCGGTCGGCCAACGGCTGGCACCGTGCTTCGGAGCCCGCTACCCTCCAAAATGAGTTTTCCGGCAAGTTTTACCCAGAGACCAAGACCGGTTCTGAACAGCGCAACTGACAACCTCCTTCTTCCCCAAAGGCACTGGCAACCCACAAACTGACGGAGCACAGCAAGCTGCTTGGCGCCGGGCTCCGGTGAGATGGTGATCGCGAGCTAGGCGGCCCCTTGCAGAGCCTACCACTGCTTATGTGGGATCGTTCAGCGATGGCCGTTTTGCGTGGATGTGACGCATATTTTCCCCCAACTTGTTATTTTTGGTGTTTGTGTTCAATCACGGTCATGTTTACCGCAAACAAACGTTTTTTCTTTCTTTCACACATACAAGTTATCGGTCAATACTAGTAATTTATTTATTTATTATGGGACAATAAACTGCTACAATATAAAATGTTTACAAATTACAATAACATAAGTAGTATTAACAATATTGCAGCCCACTACATTATCCTCATGTTAACAAAATTAAGATAAGGTAAGAAGTGTCACTAGACAAAAAATTAAATAAAGGAATTGACAGTGGAATGCAATTCATTAATAACAAAAATCCGAATGGTAAAACTAAATAAAGAATAAAGTACTCACACTATTTCATATTATCATTAGATAAGATTTAAAAAACATTGCATGGTCTTACATTTCGATTTCGAACATACAAAAATATCAATATCAGTGAAGTTGCGATTATAAGACTCCATTATACGACGAACAGGGCAACGCAATCCTGAATTAGTCCGCAAGGCATTTACAGCGAACAATGTTCCTGCTCGGACACTACGCTTATTTACAGCGCGGGGGACCACATAACATAACTTACTCGTGAGATCAATGAAATCGAAGTGATTATGAACAATACCATGTAGTGTTGGCTTCTAGAAACTTAGGTCTAGATTCTAAAGATAATGGTGCCGATTCTCTTGTCACAAACGCCTCTAAACTAGACTAAAAATCACTAAAATTTGGTTTAATTCTGTCAAATGACGATTTTCCATTCTGAAATTGACTATAGTGACACAACTTAACTATATTTTAGTTTGACAGCACTAAGATTGCACTGAGTTATTAGTTTAGTGAAAATGGCTATTTTGCTATTCTGAATTTTACGTTTTTCACCAAAAAATTTGATGGTCAAACTAAATCTGAACATGAATCTGACTATTTTTAATCGCGATTAAAAAGGTGTGGAATAAAATTAGGTGGCGTGAACTAAAATTCACACCAACACCTCGACTTCAGACGTGCAAAAACGGGTCTTTAACTTTATTTTTCTTTTTTTGCTCATATCTCGAAAACGGTGTGTCCTATCACAAAAATAATGAAAATTTCGACCCCCTTTGTAACCGTGAAACCACCGAATCTCTACATGTAGATATTTTTATTTTATATTTTTCACACAAAAAGTCAAAACTTCCATAGAAAACACGTCGAGGCTGCCCCCAGGCTGCCTCCGGCTCTAACAAAGACGTTGCGAAATCAAAAAAAAAAAAAAAAACACGTGGACTCGCGACTGTCAAATTCGATTAGTTGTGTCAAAGTTAATTTTTAAATTTAGAGATTTTTTTTCGCAGAATAGCGTCAAGATTTTCATAGTAAAAAGTAAGGAATTTTAGTGATAGTTTAGTTAGTTTAGTTCGGTGTACAAGAGAATCGGCACCACTATATTGTATTTGCTAAGTAATTGTGAATATGACAAACACCGTTTATATCACCTATAGTACAAGGCGCGAAGGAAGTTACGCTGGAATTTCTCGACCATATCTGTATATTTCTTATATAACGGATTCCAGATTGGGAACGCATATTCGAGCTGCGAGCGTACAAGCGTCTTGTATAAGTTAAGATAGGTGAAGGGCCGCTTGATCTCAGTAGATGATCTCATGACAAAACCAAACATCTTAAATGATTTATTAACAATTTTCTCTACGTGTTGATTAAGCGATAACTTGTTGTCCAGTAGAACACCAAGATCTTTTACAATAGAGTTGTTACTCAGCAAGGCATTATTGAGCTTATACTTAAAATTTGTCATATATTTGTTTTTAGTGAAATTTATATAACGACATTTGGAGACGCTCAAGTGTAGTTTGTTGTCAAGACAGTATGCTGAGAGTCTATCTAAGTCTTCCTGAAACATTAAACAATCTTCTGTAGTACCTATATTTTTAAAGGCTTTCAAGTCATCAGCATACATAAGAAATTTGGGACTTGAGCATTTCCCAATGTCATTTATATATATATTAAATAGAAGTGGTCCCAGAATTGAGCCCTATGGAACACCAGAAGTTATAGACACTGTATCTGACTGGATCGAGATAAGATTGCAACCCCCTGATTTTGGTGAGGTGCACTTTTAGTGGGAGGAAGTGCAGCCGTTGTCTAACCTCATTTTTCGTAACTTTTTTCATCAATGTTAGAGTATTTTTAAAGGCTTTCAAGTCATCAGCATACATAAGAAATTTGGGACTTGAGCATTTCCCAATGTCATTTATATGTATATTAAATAGAAGTGGTCCCAGAATTGAGCCCTGTGGAACACCAGAAGTTATAGACACTGTATCTGACTGATAACAACCTTCTGTGTTCTATTTTGAATGTAGGATGAAAACCACCGGTGCCAGTTTCCCCGTATGCCATTAAATGCAAGTTTGTTAAGTAAAATTTCGTGATCGACCTTGTCGAAGGCTTTTTTGAAATCTGTGTAAACAGCGTCCACTTGCAAACGTCTATCCATGTTTTCAAACAGATAGTCGGTGAAGCTTAATAAATTGGAAACAGTAGATCGGTGTTTAATAAAACCGTGTTGTTCAGGAATTAATACTTTGTGTAGATTTCGTTATGTACAAGTCTTTCAAATAACTTTGACAATGTCGACAGAATTGAAATGGGTCGATATTGCTTAACATCATGTTTCGTGCCTCCTTTGTGTATGGGTGTTATATTGGCCCGCTTTCATACTTCAGGAAACACCCCTTCACACAGGCATTTACTGTAAATTATATGAAGCGGTCTCCAGATGCTATTAGCAGTAGCCTTAAAAACAGAGCTGGGTACCCATCGGGGCCAGCCCCTTTGGACGGGTCGAGGTTTTTTAACTCTCGAAGTAGTTTAGATTCTTCGATACAAAGGTTGTCGATTAAGATGTCAGCGTCACAGTGAGTTGGCGGGGTCCACGTTGACAACGTGGGCGATGCGGGTTCGAATACTGATAGAAAGTAATCGGAAAACATATTGCAAACCAAGTCTGGAGCACTTGACTTAAGGTTTTGGTATTTCATCGTGGATCGGATGCCTGATTTGTCTTTTCGATTTGATATATGCTTCCAAAACTGTAACATTGGAGGTAAGATTATCCTCAACGGATTTAATGTAGGTGGAATAGCAATGATCACAGGCTTCTTTAAAAGTTGTTCGGTATTCGGAAAACATATTGTTGTGTCCAAGTCCAGTTTCTTTTTTAAAGTCTTAATGCAGTGAGGAGAAAACCAAACAGGAAAATCAAGTACTCGAGACTTCACTAGAGGAACGTTCGGTGAAACAATGTCGCTCAACAACTCATAAAATATTTTCACCGCTTCTTCGGAAGAAAGATGATCTACGAGTAACAGGAGCGACCATTCGACTTCATTGATTTGTTCATTGAGAACATCATAACTGGCCTTACGGAAATCGTATTTTTTCTTGGGTTTTCTTTTTATGGTTTGCACTGATATACCTTTTTCTTCTTTTTTTGGTTTCGGGTTGGAAAATCCACATGGATGTCACCCGCCCCGGTGAGGGCGGGGGTGTCTGTCGGACTCTTACCGACTAAAAACCAACCCGGTGTTCCATCACTCACCTACGCCGGGGTCGCGGGAACACATTATTCTTCCGCAACCCCGGCTGGTGCCGGCCCGCTAGAGCGGGCCCCATCTCGGGCGGGGGGAGTGAGGTGTACTCCCTCCGCAACGTCTGTGGTCGGCGCGCGAGGAACACTACGCGCGCCGCCTTCTCGGGTCCTGATGTTGGGGGGCGACGGATGTCCCCGAATCCGTCGCCCCTGGACCCATCTAGGGGGGCCGGCAGAGGGCGTTTTCCGCCCTCCTCCGACGCCCGGTGCGTCTGCTGCGGGCCGGGTCGAGAGTCGAGATCTCTCTCTCCCTTTCCGCAGCCTCCTTCTGATGACCGTCTCGCAGAAGGAAAAGACCGCGTCCCAGGACTCGACGCTGCCGACCATCGACCTCACTACGGTCGGCAGCGACAGGTCACTGCCTACTTCTGAGATGAGGGCACGGCGCGGCTCCTCCCAAGCGGCACACTCTGCCAGCGTGTGGTGGCACCGGGAGTCCGGCTCCCTTTTTATGCGACACAGGTACTTCCCGAAGCAACCATGCCCCGAGAGCACCTGCGTCGCCCGAAACGTCAGGGAGCCGTGCCTTCTCCCGAGCCAGCGGTCGAGCACTGGCCGGATCGCCTCGATGGTGCTGAGGCCGGCGGTAGGGCGTGACAGCCTCACCCGCCATTCCGCCACCAGGACCTCGCGGAGCTGCAACCGACGCTGCTCAATATGTTGCTGCATCGGTCGCTCGCCCCGCTCCCGCGCTGCCTCGCGCCACCAGTATAGTGACGCGAGCACTTTCGCCTCCAGGTCCCAGGGCGGTGATCCGGCCAGCGCACAACCCGCCTCGAAAGAGGTCGTGCGATACCCCCGAATGACTCTGACGGCCATCGCCCGCTGCGGCTTGCGCAGGACAGCTATGCTGCCGGCCGTCAGGTCAGACGCCCATATCGGCGCACGATCCCCATATAGAGCCGCCTACAGGCGGCGCTCGGGCCCCCCAGATTGGGAAGCAGCGCTGTCAGCGCCCCGGCCGCGCCCAACAACTTGGGCGCCAGCCGCCGGAAGTGGGGTCCGAAGTCCCACCGGCTGTCGAGCACCAATCCCAGTTATTTCATGGTGGGCTCGACAGCGATCCGGACCCCCCCGACTACAATGTGTGATCCGGCCGGCGGCGCCCGCCGGGGGCCATGAAACACCATGGCCTCCGACTTGTTGAGGGTGCACTGATATACCTATGGGGACTTTTGCAACAAACGGAGGGTGGTGTGGGTCTATAGGTAGTAAGGGGTCTATTGGAGGGCTCAAGGTGCTTATTATGTTCGAAATGAACAAATCAAGGATTTCACCATTTCCATTGGGTGTGCTATTATATGGCATCCAGGGCTGACATTAGCTGTAGTAGTTCTGAACATATGGGAGAAGCTCCTGTGCCAGTCATGCCAGTGATTTGGTGCCGACTACCGGCAAGGGCAACCTGCCACGTAATATCCGGAAGATTATAATCTCCAACAATAAGTGCACTCATCACGTCAGGTTCATTTAATATGTCCAGCAGTGTGTCGAAGTGAGAGCTATAAATGTAAGCGGTCAGCCAAGGTGGGTATATATACTGCGCTGATGACATGCATTTTTGAACTATTATTTTTACTTGGAAATCCAACCATGAGATGCTCAATGCAGGTTGTGGAGTCATTATGCGTGCTAATAAGAAAACGATAAAATTTTTACAAACAGGGTGTGCAGTTTGGTTCTTATACCTCTACAGTTTTGGTAGTATATTGACATTTGGCCACTGCTATCCATAATCACAGTACCGGACCATGAATTCATATAAAACATTAAATGTTGTGCACGCAAGTAACAGCCAAACTATACCATATATAATTACACATAAGATCATAAAGTTATGTTAAATTACATAAATTTAGGCAAAAGATTAAATTAATTAGAAATTAAACAAAAATTTAAAAATTAAAGTAGATAAAATTTGCTAAAACATGCTGAACGTAGATCAAATTATATAAGGTGTATCTATTCATACACGAAATATTTGAAGAGGGACATCTATAGGTCGAACAGAAGCTATAGAAACGAAAAAGATTTTTTATCTAAGCATTAAAAAAAAAGTTAATAGTGTAAATAAAAACAACGTCGTTATGAGGTATGTACATTTTAAATTGTTGTAAATAAGTTGATTCTAATTTTTAAACACGCTTGCCTAATTATTGTTACAATATTTCGTTGCATACCGTTTGCAGTGGGATAACTGATTTTCGCGTAAAATAGTTATGTGTCTTCTAACGATGTTGTTTACCTACAAAAAGATTGGTCAATAAAACGTATAATCTAGCCGTAATGCAGTTATTTTATAGTTACAAAGGTCTTTGTTGATAAAATCGTATCAAACCCAAGTTGATAAAATCGAATTAAATTATAAAACATAATTAAAATTTAATAAAATTATATTAAATTAGGTAAAATGAGATAAGATTAGATACAATTCTATGAACTCCTCCACCTCTTTCTTGTATTTTTTTTTTTTTTTTGATATTATTGAGATGTATGGAAAAAATATGAAAAGGACAAGAGAAAGGAAAAGGGGTTTTACTTGTTTATAATATATTTTTATTAAATTATTTACTCATCATCTGCCTAGACTTTTCCCAACTATGTTGGGGTCAGCTTCTAGTCTCACCAGATGCAGCTGAACACCAGTATTTTACATGGACTGATTATCTGACCTCCACAACTCAGTTACTGGTTAATACGTTATTTCCGAGACACGGAGGGTTATCTGTATGTAAAGATGGTTACCCAGTCACAGACTAACCGCGGCAAGCGGAGCTGAACCTAATCGATCGACTCGTGCGGCTGTTATAACTTAGCCACAAGTCCCTGAAATTTACTGTGCACGCGTTTAACATGCATGTCTTTCAATATTGTTCTCACATGTATAATAAAGTTATTGAAAAAATCATTATTATTATTAAGTTATATATAATTAAGAGCATTCTATTCTACTGGCTACTAGCTACTGCATCATCTGCGTAAGAAATATTTTTTTTAACAAGAGAGGTAAGATCACAGAGGTCATTTAGTTATACAAGGAGGAGACTCGGGCCCCAATATACTGCCTTGCGGCACACCTAATGTGACAGGTATGTCACTGCTTACTGGTTCATCGATTTTAACACATTCATAGCGGTGATCTTCAAAACAAGGACTAGTGGAGGGATGAAAGGGACTGCGTGGCTATCGCCCTTCAGACCTCCCCTAGCTGGCCAGTTTCCTGAAGACTGCTAGGGTATCGAAGCAGGAACTAGTCGTACTAAGGATCAGAGCTGGCTGCGTGGCTACCGGGCTCCGAACCTCTAGCTGAAATGAGGATTTGTTTTTTTATTTGTATGCATGGCATCTCGTAGTTGAACTTGAGAGGTCGTGTACTTAACCGGACTATCATGTGACTGCCTTAAGCTCAAAGCGAAAAACTTACATTACTAAGCGACTGCTCGCTAAGGGTACCCCCAGTGGGGTACGGACCTAGGCTTAGGACGTCGCTGGACGGAGGACAGCAATATGGGACAGGCTGTATCAGATTTTGATGACTATTATTATCGGGGAAATTTAAAGCTAGAAGCTCAGCTACGTCGCGGGCTAGCCCTTCGTCGAGCAAGGGTTGGGGGGACAGTTACGTCGGGGTCTTCGCGAGGGACCTCGGCGGCGTTTTTTGTGCACTGTACTAGTGGCCCTACTGCTCTCAGGTGGACCTGTTAAACGCAAGAGTGTTAAGTTCAAAAACCCAATTGTTCGTTAGGGATGAGGCCTTTTGTCTTAGCATAGTCTCTGAGAGGCTTATAAATAAGCCTCTCATAGATTTTGCCGAGGACATTGAGCAGACTGATGGGGCGGTAACTCGTGGGCTCCAACTTGGGCTTGTCGAGCTTGGGGATACCGATGACGGCGACTTCTTTAACGCGACTTATTTTTTTTTTGTGTATGGCATCTCGCAGGGAACCTGCTAGGTTGTCGTCTGCTTAAGCGGACTTGCCTGTGGTGCCCTAATAAATTAACGCCTCTAGCCAAGACTTAAACTTAAATACTAACTAAAAACTAAGCGACAACACGCTAAGGGCACCCGCTGTGGGGTACGAACCTCGGCTTAGGGCGTCGCTGGAAGAGGGCCAGCAAGGGACTAGCTGGATCAGGATTTGAGTGATTTTGGGACGAATTTAAAGCTACAGGCTCAGCGGCGCGGGCTGGCTCGAGCAAGGGTCGGGAGGGAACGATTTGTTCGAAGACAGCTCTGCTTTTAAAGGCGGAAGGTTTACATGTGTGTACAATATCTACACGTAGTCGTCTGTAGTTGTGGTGCAGATAACTAACAGTGTGGCGCTGGCGCAGATTGTTGCACACGACGATTGTAAATGGCGTCACTTGTCCACAGACATTGTTTGTAGTTGCTGTCTTCTAATGTATATAGCCGGTCATGCCGCTCATTGCTTTGGATAATTTACACTAGATGGCGCTGTATGTTTGTTACAAATAATAAATAAATGTTTTAGGTTCAATTTAATAGCATGGCGAACCTATTGCCAGTACCGGGAACAAATCCAGGTTCCGGAAAATTTCCTAATGGAAAACCGCGATAAAATTACTCTATAAAAATAACTATGATACCCAGTCGCCCGAATTCGAGAAAAAAACACCATTTAAAAGGTAGAAATAATACAAGATCGCTTTTTGGATTACCAAATCATTCCTTTGCTGTAAAACAGTGTCCAAAAAGCCCAGACACTACGGGGGTCACAATAAATCACCCCGACCAACCCGGGATTCGATCCCGCAATAAATATTTCAGCTGACAATTACTTGTGTGAATTTACTTAAGTATCCGACGTTTAGAGTATTTATGTGTGTCGCATGTATGGAAGGACTATTTTCATAATTTTGAGCACAATAATATTCAATTAATAATAATAATATTAATAATTGTCAAATTATTAAAATGACCGGTGAAACTTCACACAAGCGATAGATATCACAATTCAAAAGTGTTTATTTCTAAACTCTTTTAAGTATTTCTTGTATCTATTGAAATTATTATAAGATAAAATGTAATAGTTGAGGCTCAATATTTTTAAGAACTCTGTTTTAAGATTTTTTATCATGAAACTATTTAATTTTCATGAAATACCTGCTTCTGCCCATGGTTTCGCCCGTGTATATGTTGGATATTATCCCACAGTAACGTGCTATCTAGACAAAAAGTTGCCCATGTCCTTCTCCATGATGCCATCTTTCTCCTTGCCAAATTTTATCGAAATCCGTTTAGCGGTTTATGCGTAAAAAAATAACTTACGGACAGAGTTACTTTTGAATATAAATATTATTATTGATTTTTAAATAAGTCTTCTTTGAACATTTCACAATACACTCAATTTTTTTCTATCTACATATTGTACCAATACACCTACGTTTAGGCAGCGTCTTAAACTGATCACCAATTCCTTTTAAATGAAAACCAATATTTGATATAGAAAATATGGGCTCATAAACTACTGCATACAATAAATTTATTAAGCCTGCGATTGCTTTGTGCGTAACATCCAAGAAAAGGTTGTTTAGCGTCGGTACGGACCCTCAATTACACTTAAGTTTTATGAGTTCCGTACGATATTACGCATGTCATTTGTTACTTACAATTCATTCAATGGATTGAAATTAAGGTTAGCGATTGCTTTGGGATTCTATTTAATAATATGTAATTTTGAAGGCTTCATGACATTTTATTATGCTGCTTGATTTATCAACTTTTTAAATTTTACGTTTATTACTGAACATCGCTGCGTTGATAGTTTTAGTCGGTTATTTAAAAATAAATTAACCGTTCCATACAATTTCATCGAGTAGGTATTATTAAGCTCAAGCGCGCCACTGTTATACTGCTTATAAAAGAAAGAGAAGCGCGATGATACAACGCTGGTAATTTATTGCAAAAAATTAAGCAATTATCTATTTCATAAATCTATTGATTGGACTACAAAGAGTAAACACAGTTACGTTAATATGTTGCTTGAAGAATGATCTGACTTTTTTACTGACTGAACTGATTTTTTGTCGTAATGTTTTTAATCGTTAAAAAATAATTTAGAGGTATCTTCGTGAATTTTTTCTAGCGTATATTTTTTTGTTTCTATTTGTTGGATTATCTTTGTAACACACTATCTTATTATAATCTCAGAAAAATATATGATATTCTCCAGGATATAATTTCACTCTGTGGATCTAAGGACCAACCACGGATATAGAGAAAGCTAGAAAGGCTAATGCGGAAATACAAGGAAAAACGAAAGCTTAAGTCTTGTTCGCACTATAGAATACGATACAATACATGTATGAAAGAAAGAAAGAAAAATTATATTGCAAACAAACAAAAAAATACATACAATACACCCGTACGAAGTAGCCAAAGTCCTCGTACTCAACAATTTTTTTGTTAAAGTCTGACAATGTTGTCCGTTGTTTTAATTTAATGGTTACAATCCCCAAAGACAATACACAATGCGTTGGTAAGTAATAGAATAGAATATAATCTTTATTATGTACACCTTATAAATTACGTACATAGATGTAGAAATTTTACATTGGGTGACTCAATTGGCGGTCTTATCGCTAAAAGCGATCTTTTAAAGACAACCTTTGGATGGATTAAAGGGAGAAGGAGAGACAATACTGCAGGAAGTCAGAGGTTTACCATATATATTAAATACATACATAAAAGTTACAAATTATCAACACATTAATATACAATGTTAAACACGAAACAAGACAAAGGAAACTATTATGTAATAATGTTTAAAGAGTGAGGAAGTGTATTTTACCAGAATGTTATAAGTGGACAGTAATTGAGCACGCCTTATCGACATGGGCAAGGCATTCTATAACCGTACAGCTTGAACTGTAAAAGACTTGGAATGCACCGGCGGCATCTCCAGTCTTAAGTTTTCCGATGACCTCAGATATCTGTTATGTGTGTAATGAAGGAACTTGAAACGTTTTAAAGATAAAACTGGGTTGTAAGGGTTGTAATCTGTGTTGTGACACTGGCAAATGACAACAAACAATCAAAACAAAACAAGATGCAGAGTGGAAATAGTATACTTTTGTAACAAACAACAATTGCAAGAAATTTAAGACGTTTTTCGCTACTGTTCAAGAACAGGTCGTTCTGACTTCGTTCGAAAATGCTCAGATGCTTGATTAGTGCTGAAAACATCTGGGAGCTTGTTGTTTAAAGAATTGAGTGACATGAACTTGAAGCGTGATATCGGATACGTATTTTGACACTAAGCTAAGGCTCAATTAACATTACCTCGGAACAGACGGGAAGCGAACTTTTGTATCGAAACGTTACAAAGCATAATGTACTGCGCGTCCAGTATAATAATGGTTTCAGGATGTTGTTGAGACTTCCTCGCTACTATAGCGCGTTGGAAATGTTTGCGCAAGCTCGTACCGACGGATTTCATGATCTTGCGCAAGAAAACAGCTTCACTACTGAGGAGAACACATCCTGAGAACTGTAGCGGAGAGTTTCAGCTCTCCTATTGTAAAGCAGTTTGTGAGGAGGGTGATTGGTACTAACAATAGATAATAAGTTGTGTTAATATTATGGTACTAACGTTCTATGGATTGTTTGTTCCTAAATAAATTATTTTATTTTTATTATAATGATCCTTATTTTAATGGTGTTACGTACAAATTATAAACAAGCTGATAGTTGCGGGAATAGGTATGATGACAAATTTTTTTCTCAAAAAAATGTTTGTTTCCAAATAGTGCAAACAATTTTACAAAAAGTGTAAAAGCTTAAAAATAACAAGTTATAAACGTTTTAAAATAAGTGTTAGACAATGACAGCACTATCGTAGTAGTTCCGTCAAAACTATTTAACTTCATACTAGCGCCGTACATTGTCCATAACGCGAGACAAGGATGGGAATGATTCCCTCCCTAAACTTTTAAAGCGTGTATCTTCTTCATATTTACATCGAAGTAACTGAATTTTTCGGTTATCTCATTTTTACTATGTCTTCTTTGAAATAACATTATTTTTACGATTTTTTTTTAAATAAGTCGTCATCCATATTCCCGAGAATGTTAAATGTACGTTACACAATTGTCATAAAGTTAATTATGCTTACACATTTTCGTTACAAAAAATCGATTCCATTCCGTTCCGCGTCAATGCAAATTGAGCCTTAAGCCCGTCAGTCCACGACGTTACTCAAAAGTAACCACTAGGTATTTCAATGGGTGTCCGTACACCACTTGACTTACTAACACGTATTAACTAGACTGTGATTGGTTACTCATTAGTGATTTGAGTATATAACACATAACTTTTGAGAAGCGTCGTGGACGGTGGAACCAAAGTATTGCCTAATCCATCTGTTGTACATCTTTGTCATACCCCTAGTTAAAACTATTCAAGCCAGTTTAATGGCTCATTTAGTAATATATCATATTGGTTCTATTTATTTATAGGTGAGCAAACGGCATCCGGGTCCACCCATTATTTATCCGGGATAAGTAAGGATGAAGGTCGCGGGTCATCCACGCGTAGGACAGATTTATCCGGGACTTGGAAGTGCGAAATCGTTTTTGATTTTTTTTACCCACATTTCGGCCGTGTTTCTGGCTGGACATATCGTAATGGCTATATTTCTTGTTGTCTTAACGAAGTGCGAGGACTAGTAATAATGGTTGTATTCTGCGTTCGCTATTTCGTTTCCAAACAAGAAAACATTTTTTTATTTTTTTTGTAAAATCACCAAAACCCTCACACAAAGTTTTACTGCCTCGATGGTTTCGTGCAAGCGCCGTGCAGGAATTTCTTAGTCCGAAGTCTGCATTTGTACCCGGTTGATAGCAATAGGCTCGCCCCCTGATATTTGGGTGTACTACGGGTGAAGCTCTGCCTAACCCTTCGTAGGTTACAGGCGTAATGTTATGCTATAAAATTCCGAATTCTTTTATGACTTTACAAAATGCCTAGTTATTTTGAGAACAATATTTGTACTAGCATAAACTTGTTTATTTATTTAAGTGGAAATAACATCAATTGGAAGCAAGCATTTGCATATGCAATAGGCATTTGTTGACCGAGAAACATTTTGTTTTTCTTATTTAATCTTAGGGAAAATTCACCTAACAGTAAATGAAACTATCGTCAGGTTTTTGCTACATCCCAATCACAGTTTTTTCCCCCTGAGTTTGCATCCCTGTCAAAATCACAGTGATCTTTAAATAATGTTGCTATTAGGTTTGCAGCAACCCAATAGCTACCTCAAATGTAATGTCAGATGTAAATAACTGCGAATATACTGCATATTTCACATAAAGGTTGATGGAAAGAAACGACCCCACCATCCAACAGATTTGAAATAAGTGTCATTTGAAGCGTCTAGTAGGATAGATCATTTTTTACTATGGCGTCGTCCTTCAAATACGTGGGGCTTAGGTTTCATAATAAGAGGAATCAAGCAAGCACTCCAGCACCCCGCCTAAAGGTAATAGCAGAACACCGTGTGGTTTTAGTCAGTAAGAATATGACAGACCCCTCCACCTACCCCAGGGTGGAGGACATTCATGAGAATTTCCATATGTTAAAAAAAGGTTGATATATTCTTTTTTTTTCATTTATATTTTTTACTAACACATTTACTTATTGTGCAATAAAAAGGATTAGAATATCTTAATAATGTTTTCAATATAAGTTAAAGGTTTTTAAAGATACCGCTCGTATTTTATTTTTCGATACAGTCGCGCCATGTTCGTTCACGTATTTAATATAGTTATATTTTAATAGACCGGGATTTGGATGGCAGACATGCTATTGCTTATTGGTACTGTACTTAATGCCTTACCCGCAATCGTACTGTGGAAGTTGTGCGCACATTATATCCATTGTATGGTTTAGGGGGTTAGGGCGTCATATTGACTTTAATGCACCAGCACAAATGCTTGATAATATTTTCATAGACGGCTAATGTAATTGTTAGTACAGTCAAGAGCACGTCAAGCTTAACTCTGTGATCTAGCTCTGTTTTGTATGGCAAGCAGTATTAATCAGAGCTTAAATTAAGCTAGAGTTAATATGTATATTAATTAGCTTAAACACTGTTATTATACTAAATGATTTTCAGTTCGAAAATCAAGTGTTTTTAATATGGATTCGTCATTTGTTCACGTGAAATAATTTTTTTTTTGTTTGTGGAAAAAAATATTTTTGGCATAAAGTATTTTTTTATAATAAATAAATCCAATTGTGTTTGCAACCAATACAGGTACTTAAGGCATTTTTGGGTCCCAATGAACAAATTAACACGTATCCCAATGACTGTTGTAGGGTGGGGACGGGGTCCATACAAAATCCCCCATGGTCCTTTGTTGTCCTTCATGATGTCGTATTTTTATTTTAAATTTCTAATTGTCGCATTATCATACTGAGTCGTTTTTGGTCGGTATAGGTTTTCTCTTTAAACTTTTGTTTGTTAATCTACACTAATATTATAAAGAGTTGAAGAGTTTGTATTTTTGAATGTAGGAGGTAATCTCCGAAACTTCTCATCCGATTCCAAAAAATCTTTCAGTGATAGTAATAAGTTGTTGCGAATTACCATAGGATATATTTTATGATATACTCTGGGTATAAAGAAAGTAGGACGGTAATAAAATCCTAAATAACTTCGAACATATTGGAGCTAGCTTTGTGAAATAAAGAATGTGTTAAAGACAATTTTTTTACTGTGTAAACTAACGCTGCTTGCTGCTTCATGACATACAATTTCAAGATTATGAAGTTTATTTTGAATAAAAGTAACTTTAGTAAAAATTAAAATTTTCACTTGATTTCGATATGTGCTACGGTATCAAATATGCAATTTTTTTACATTTAGTATTTTTTTGTTTCCTCGAGTTGTTAATACAGCTGTTATACGGCTTGGCATGATTTCCACTTGGTTTCTGAGCAGATGCTGAGGAATATTCTCACTTTCCTCTATCAGTGCTTCTTCAGTTCACGAAGCGTGATTGGAGCGGAATTTCTCTGGGGTACACGTCGTCCCAATTCGTCCTTTTCATGCGATATAAGGTTCAAGTCTTGGCTGCGTGCTGGCTACTCCATGCGTGTGATAGCGACATCTTCAAGGTAGTCAAACACTATACGAGCTATAAGGGGACGAGCGTTTTTTTGAAAGTAATAAGTTGTTTGTAAAGATGGCGTTTTTGATCAAAATTTATTAATTTAATTATTTAGTAATTTAATTTACTTATATATATGTTGTTATGTTGTATTAATTTTGTGAACATAGGGTAATATTATACAGATTTTATATCAGGAAATATGGGTCCTAACTCTTTTCCGCCAAAGGGCATACAAAATAGGTAGGCATAGGTAATCGAATGTCAATTATCAATACAGACACAAAACAAAGTACTAAATAGATGTCACAATTTCATGCCAAACAATACGCGTTCTTGCCTATGTTTACAAAAATGGGACAACATACTCATTTATGATTTCATTCACGTATCTTTCAGCAGTTAAAGTGCCATTTTTATCACCACTAGCCCGGTGCGGCTTTCGGAAGTAATTCCAGCCCACACGTGTATGGAGCCTCCTCCGTATGGCACTTTTTCTTCAATGCAAGCTTTGTTATAGCGCTCTCCTGGTCTTCTGTAGACTCTTTGCTTTCCATCGTGCGTGTATAGCATGAACCTCGACTCTTCCGAAAACATTACTCTTGACCAGTCATCTAGAGTCGAATTCATGTGTTCTCTAGCGTACCTCGCCCTTAAATTTCGATGCTGCGTTTCGAGTTCTGAACAAATTGCAGGTTTAAATGCGTTCAAGTTTGCTTCAGCAAGACGCCGCCATACTGTACACGTGCTTTGATTTTTTAATAAGACAGCCGTTTGAAATCGATTTCTCAACATTGTTGACCCCGTGTATCGATCTAACGCTCCGCTCGCAATCTTGATAGCGCCACACCAACAGATGTCGCTGTGTAACGCTGACTGCGCCCTTCTTCAAGCATTGTCAGAATCTGGTACACTCTTCAGGGGCTAGTGGCATGTTTTCAATTGAATCTGATGAAAATAATTATTATCTGCACAAAATTTGAAATATTTATAAACAGAAACAAAATTAAAACAAACGGTTTCAAAGTTGTTCAAATTTAAAATAAGTCTTAATTTTTATTTATTATTTTTTATAAAATCAATCAAAAAGAAACATAGAGGCTTGTTCCTGTATTTGTAATGAAATGAACTTTTTTTTTTTGTTTTATTAGGCTCAATTTTTATTTGTTTTTTATAACCGACCCGCTTTCTTTGCGGCCCAGTGCAGGGCTACCATAAAGGAATAGTCCGTTAAACATAATGGTCCCAAAAAATAACGGGCCGTGCCAGAAACGGGTCTGTAACTTAAACGGCCCTTTGAATAACACATTACCGATAATGACACCCAAAACACTTAGCATATCTCAAAGACCCGAATTTAAAAGCATTTTGTATTGAATTAAGATGCCTTTTAGCGGCGTCCTAACATAATACGGAGATTTTTTATATTTATCGGACAAAACGTTCGTTTAAAATTGATGCTTTGTGTGACTAAGTTCAAATTCTATTTTCGTCATAATTGACGATTGTTATCATTATTTTCTGTTAATCTAATTTCAACGTTCAATCTACACAAGCAATAAAACATTAACTAATATTTGCTATGAAAGTATGGAAGGGGCTTCTTAATTTTTTTTTGCACGGTTTGCCAGGAACACCGGGAATGCATAATTTGTCGGGTGCATATAAGGGAAGCAATTTCTAAAAATATTTATTTAAAATGTAAACCCGGGATTCTTTACAATATTAGGTAGGTAAATATACAAACGATTCTAAATTCAGAAAAAAAAAAAAATAATCATGGAACCGCGGGATTTTTTCGACAAAACAGCGCATTCCATATAAGCCTTCTTCTCAAATGTAGGTGAATATGCATCTGAAAATATCATGACAGTCATACACTAAAATAACTCACACCGTGTAAAAACAATTCCCGTATTAATTAATTATGAAAAAAGTAATAAAAAAAAAACTAACACCCGACTACTAAAAGAGCACACTGTAAATAGTATGAAAAAAGACAATATTTCAGAGAGAAATCAAAAACGGGCCGTGGCCGCATACAATTATAATTTTGTAGGTGTCCCTAGTACCCACATGTTATAAACTATACGGTACAATTTTATTTTTATTTATGACTCCACGTCGCCTAGAGGGCGTCATATTAAATGGTGGCGCCATAATTAATGTGATGTCATAAAGCCTATAACCAGCGGAAGATCGAGACGCTTCGAACAATACCTCATTTGTCAAAATAAGATAAGTAGTTTAAAGTTATGAGGGAACAGATGAGCATTCGAGCATCTTCATATTGTTGTTATTATTGGACAGTTATTTCCTAATTTGTTGATAGTGTTTAACCAAATTAGGGCGCTGATGCGAAAAAATAAAGGAAATTATCATGGCACAAGCCGTCTTGCCGATTGGATGTCCCACCGGCAAAAATTACGATCTTTCATCCCCCTATTTAACCTTTTTCTTCTCCTTAGTGCTCACGTTCGTTCTTGGAACTCTTGCGCACATACTTCTAAAGCCAGCGGCTGTACTACGCAGCCTACTCTGCGTGTCAGTGAATTCCAAATTTGATTTTTGATAATTGCGCTGACACAGTTCTGAGAGAGTCAATCTGACCGAGCGATGTTTATTTTTTGGCCAGAGTGACACAGTAACACAATGCAATGTTATGATAAAAAAAGTGTGTAAAAGTCAAATCAAACGAGTTAATTTTTAATAAACATTAAAAAGTCTTTATACTTCAATGCAGTACTTACTTACTAACCCGAAAAGACGGAAATCTCGTAATTGAATGACGAGTAGCAATTTATATTTTTAAATGGCTACTCGTCATTCATCATTAATTACTTGGCTAAACTGTAGTTCGTTAAGTATAAAAACCTGTTTGCTATTATTACACCTTAACATTAATTTGGACCCTGCGTAATCCATGAAGAGGCACATAATAAAGGTTTACCTACTTCTCATTTTATCTAGCTGTTACTAAAAATAATTCAAGAATAGGTAATCCAAAGGACATGAGCTAACGACGAGGTACCTACGAAAACTTTATTGTTTTATTGTATTCGTTTCATTAAGTGTTTAATGTAACAATGCAATTTTTTATTCGTTATGATATGTTTTTTTATTGTAGTTGCTTGTGGAATTTATGACTCAATTTTTAAATGCTAAAACGAACGTTTATTATAATTAGTGTCTTGAATTATAAAAGATGTTCCACACCGTACTCTAAGTAGTCCTCAGTTCCTCACCCACCGTAGCCATATTCGTTCATTTCTTTCAGCCTCCCTCGTTCTCTCACTCACTCACTCAGTCCTTCACTTACATTCCGTTCCCTCTATTACTTCCTCATTCATTCCCACATACATACATAAAATTAGTTCCCTGTGTGATGTAATTAGAGCGGTGGTGGCCCAGTGGTAACGGCCGCGACTTACGAGATGTAGGTCGTAGGTTCGAACCCAGACAGGCGCTTTACTTTGTGTAAATTATTTCATCACAAGAAAGATGAAAGAGGATTATTTCATCAACTGTGAAGGAAAATATCGTGAGGAAACCGGCATGTCTTAGAACCAAGAAAATCGAAGACGTGTGACATCTACCAAGACGCACTGGGCCCGCGTGGTGGATTACGGCCCATTCCCTCTCATAGAGAGGAGGCATGTGTCCCAGCAGTGGGAACATAATAGGCTGATTACGTGATGTAATTAATTTTATGCAACAATATTATTTAAAAGAATGTCTATGGAGTTTCTTGCCCTTTCTTCTCCATAGGTACCTACTACTCTTTGGAATGGGCAACTAGCTTCATCTTTCTGACTAACCGACCCCTTGACAATTAAAAGTAATTGGTTTATTTAAAATAAGTGCTTTGAGTTTGAGTTTTTGCGATTGAGTTGGTTAAAATCATAACCCTCCTTTTTGCTTCGCCGTAATCGGGTAAAATACTTACAGATTTCTTCAATAAACTATCAAATGATCCCTCTAAAACTCCACGTGACAATATAAGTTAAACTCTGTTTAACTGTAAATCCTCCAAAACCCTCGGCTCAATTTATATTAGTTAGCAGTTATTACTGTAAGCTGGGATTACGTTCTCTAACGCCCCATTAAATGGGAAAACCGAACTGAGCAAGCCTTAAGACTGGCTTGTTCTGGGGTAAGCACAGCTTAAAGAAACAGGAGTTTTGTCTTTGTGTGTTTATTTTCAGAAAGAGATGATTTAACGGTTCTTTGCAATGTTTTTACTGAAATCAAAACGGACTAAATGAGAGGAGTTTGTGGCTAAATAATAACAGCCACACGGGTCTATCGAAGGTTAAGTTACGCATGCGGCGGTCTGTTCGTAGATGGGTGACCATCAATTACATATCGAGACCCCTCCGTGCCTCCGAAAGTATGATGATGGGATCAACGAATGACAGTCGTAACGGGTCGTCAGAAGCACAAAGGTCTGACAAACAGTTTTCTCAAGGGGTATCGTGTTACCCAGTAACTGGGTTGTGGAAGTCAGTTAAGAAGTCACTCCATGCAAAATACTGATTCCAAATATTCAGCTGCATTCCAGACCGGAATGACCGAAAACAACTCCATTAGTCAAGCATAATCAGAAAAAAATACTTTTTTTTATCCCGGAACCGAGGGATTTTTTCGACAAAAAAGCGCATTCCATATAGAGCCAACATCCCAAATTTAGGTGAATGATGAGATGAGATGCGTTCTGAATGTCATGAAAGTCATTTACTAAAAAACAACAACCATGCAAAAAAAAATTGCCCGGATTAAATAATTAAGAAAAAAAAGTAATTTAAAGAAACTTAAATCCGACTACTGAAAGAAAAATCGCACTCTAAATAGTATGAAAAAAGTAATGTTTTAGAGGGAAATCAATACAACTCAACTCAACGGGGCAAGGTATAGCCGTGGTCGCAAAAACAACTCCAACATTCATTGAGCTCTTAAGTTCTGTGCTGAGCTGCATGATTACTGACAAATGCGTACACTGACTGGACAGGTCCACTTATTCTGTGTGGTCCTTTCCTCAAAAGACCATTTCAGACACCAATCTACATGGTCTTCAAATGATCTGACCAATATTATGTCTGGACTTTAAAAGAGACTGTGACCCCTGAGTTTGTTTCGGTCTTTCTTCTCAAAGTAGTCAGATAGGAAACGCCGATCTCATCTAGTTTTTTAAATATGATTGACGTGTAAAAGGGTTTAACAAACCTACTTACAGAAATCAAATCATTTATCACTTAGTAAGGTCAACCCATTGAAAGATGTCTTCGAGGTATCTCTGAGCGGTATCAAATTATCATGATCCGTCGGCCCCGGTTGTCATCGACATATTTTATAGGATTTACTATAAAAAAGTGAGTGCGTATACTACTTTTACCGCCATCGTCCGTTGACGTCTGATAACTATGGTGTACGCACTCAATGTTTGGATCGAACGGCCGAGTTGGGCCGACAACGTACGAGAATAGTTTGGCCTATGACGGATTAGATGTATGCTTCATTAGAGTTTCAGTACTGCTCAGTTCGGTGTAGAAGTCTGATGACAGAACGCTATGCTTCATACTTGGTCAATCAAAACAACTAGACATATTATTATACATCTAAATAAATGATTAAGAAAGAACGACAGAAAAAGCATTTGTTGGAACTAGCACAGGAGTGCGCAATACATAGTAACATAATTATAGACACTCTTAAAAAATAATTTCAAAAATGAGTAATAATTTAACAAAAAACAAAGTCCTGTACGAGGCCCCCATCTCAGCATAATGCTCACAGCATTATGCTGAGATGCACTTAAATATTTTTAAGTTACACGAAGTGACACTTATTAGTGTCACAAGCGCTGGTATTCTGATAGGGCCTACTATCCACTATCCACTCAAAGATCGGTTATTTTTTATTCTTATTTTTAAAATGTATCATGATTTTGTTATTTTATTAATCTATCAGTAGTTTCCTCAAATCCGTCCCAATATAAATGTTAAATTATGGTTATGTTAACCTAGTCTCTAATGTAATGTACATTCATCGTTGACATAACGCAATTCAGCCGAAAGACGTCTACTGCTGGACGAACTACTAACTAACTGTGAATTACTGTTAACAATTCTTTAAAATATATTATAGTGAGAATATGAACTGTAATGGTGTCTAAAATAAAAGTTTATTCTTATTGTATTATATGTTATGTATAACTAAGGGATTTTTATACAATAGATGGCTTACAATCTATTCTATAAGAATCCCTTTAGAAAGTCATTGCCAATAAAGATGCTTTCCTAATAATTCGAAGTCGTGCAAGGTCGCACGTAATATGGAAGAGATCGTGCAATTTCCTAGCAACATATAGAGTGTGTTTTTAAGTTAATACTGCTAGACACGCTCTTGTCGTAAATAGAGTATATCAATGAAAATATCACGTACTGTATAATATTTTACCTCTAGCTTTACATTCTGAAGGCAGCTTATATCACGAAAGCTGGAGTTTAGAGGCGCAAGGAATAGCTTTCTTAAGGTATTTTAATAGTCATATTTTATATAGTAAGACAACGAGTATGTGGGTTACTTGACGGTTAGCGCCTTTAAAATCTGCAACAGTAGAAGACTCGTTGATCCTTTGGCAAAAAGTTGGACGCGCACCTAAACGCGCCGCAAGAACCGTACGCGCTGCAGTCATTGCATTTTATAAATCTTTATATGAAATAGCCGCGCCGAACGATCCATGTTTCAGTAGAATGCTGTGGGTATATACGGATTCCACGAGCGAGCGCGGATGACGTCATTATATCGGGTGCGTGACGAGTGCGGCGAATTCGGCGCTGGCGGCATGGATGACGTCATAAAACAGAAATACGTGCACGGTTATAATAATGGTTACGATTCGCCGCGTACACACGATGCGGATAGATGCACAGGCGCTAGACCATCCGAAAATGCGATGACTGCGGCGGCGTGTACGGCTTCTCAGTGCGTCTAGTTGCGCGTCCACCTTTAGGCAGATGCATTACATATTTTTTTCCTCAGACATACAATTTTATAGTCGCTGGGTTCTCAAACTGTTGGAACTATTAAGTGTATATGTGTCGCTCATCATATGAAAAGATGTTGCTTCATCCCCGAATAAAGAGCCGTATTCGCCGCTTCCTACGATACCTTGTTTGTCCAAATACGATGAGTAGTGAAGGAGTTACAATAAATATAAATAAATCATAATCTTAGGCCTTGCCGTAACCGAGTAGAAACTAGCTTGCATATTACGTCCCCGGCCGAGCCAACCTGTGGCTCCTTACCACCCCGCATGACGACACCGTTACGAAAAGACACAATGAGTTCAGAAATTAATTGCCTGCGAACGGAACGAGCGAAAACTTTCTAACAAAACTTTGGTTAAAAATTACAGTCCAAACTATAACCAGCAGCAATTAAATACATAATTTAGCAGGAAACCATCCGAATGTCTGTCAAAGTAAAAGTTCAGAATCCCGACGACCGTCGTGCCGTGTCGACGCGAAATTACAATGACTACTAAAATGAAACAGCCCGACAGTTTTACAAGTACAGATATTTATTTTAGTACTTGATGTGGCTATGTGTTGATGGCAGAACGGTATAAATAATGACGGCGCACGAAGTGGCGGAGATTGTATTTCGTTCCCGCACGAAACAAATGGTGTATGCCTAACGTGACGGAGAATCAAACGAACTCACCTTTTTATCATTTAAATTGTGACTGGACAATGGAGACTGATCCTCGCGTTTGCTGCATGCTAACAATAATCATCTTTGGGATAGATAATATAGTTTTGAGTATTCTTGTTTAAGAGATTTGTCGCACCAAAATTCCAGTCAATATTTCTTACTTTTACACAAAATAATAAAATACTTGTGTATTTAATTATACCAGTTTATTATGGAACCACGCTTAATAGTTTGAGTCAGGTAACATTGACTATGTTACCTGACTCAAACTATTAACTAATTAAAATACAGCTTCGAAAACCTCCATAATGCTGTCGACTGACTGGCGGATTTACCATTTTGTATGGCAATGCTTAGCCTCTAGCCAAGAAAAAAGCCAGCCCCTAGGTCACGGGAAGTATCAACCAGACGTTTGGAGATTTCACTGAAAATTAGTCAGTCAGTAATGCTTCATAATATTTTTATTGCGAAATGTGAGTGTACCTATTAAAAGTTTACATCTGCCCAACCCTTGGAAGAATACAGGCGTCTAGTTAGGCTTTTCTTTGTGTGTGTGGAAAGAGGTCTTTATCCTGCAGTATTTATTTATTGGGGTCCTCCAACAAGAGATGTACAAAAATAAATTTATAGAGATAGCTCCTGCCTGCGACTTCAACCACGTGAACTGATGGTACCCCCGTTCCACCCCATCGTTCGTTTTCACTTAGTTATTTCTGACTTTTTTCTTTTTCTTCGGCTCCCGTTAGTTAGTTAGTTATATTTATAACCTATAAATATAACATCCTCAAAAATTGAGCTATCAAATGCCAAAAGATTTTTATCAAATCCGATCGGACGTTCCCTTACAGACAAACAGACAAATTTAACTTGATGATGTTTTATTAATTTGTATAGATATAGCAATAACCTCGTGCACTCCTTCAACTACAGAAGGCCGCAATATGCTTTAAATTATCGACTTAAATAACTCAATACTAAAATGTAAACCCTACATTATCAGTACTTAAAAATGTAAATAAATTGAAAAATTTTGAATACAAACACAATCAATCTGCCCAACTTTTTTGGCTTCTAGTCTAACCGGATGTAGAGAAATACCAGTATTTTACATGGAGTGACTGCCTAGCTGACCTGCACAACCCAGTTACTGGGTAACACGATACCCCTTGGTAGACTGGTGGTCAGACTTTCGGGCTTCTGACTACCCGTAGCGACTGTCAAACATCCTCGAATGACAGCCGGGACCAACGGCTTA
Source organism: Dasypolia templi (assembly GCA_963555695.1). Lineage (NCBI taxonomy): Eukaryota > Metazoa > Arthropoda > Insecta > Lepidoptera > Noctuidae > Dasypolia > Dasypolia templi. The sequence continues at coordinate 3,392,422 of OY743142.1, read as the reverse complement.
ACGTGCTTTCCGAGGGGTCTCGATATGTACAGATTGTCAGCCATCCTCGGTAAGCGTTGTTAAAATCGACCCCGTGCAGCTGTTATTAAGCCACGAGCCCCTTAAATAAAACACGAGACAACAAAAAAAATACTGAACTTCTTTAAAAGATTTTTAAGTATCTGTTAACTTTAAAAGTAGAACAATACTCGCCAACCGTCACCGTAGGTATAAAAAGTCCTAAATGCCCATTTTCCGATGCCACATCTAGTGCCCGTACATCCGGACAACGTTCACATATTCGCTTTGTGTTTCTGCGACAAAGGCGACCACTATCTATTTAATTTTGAATGTTTAACAGCCTTCTACCGTTTTAGCCTGTATTGTACGCCTTTTTGTGAGAAACGTGTCCCTAATCTGGATTTAATTTTATTGTAACCTATATTTTTAATGTTTGAGTTTTTAAATTATAAATTGTGTTTATTTCTCTGTATTTATTTTGAAAAACAGTTTTACAGGTCCAAAAACATTTATTTTAAGCTTGAATGACAGGGTTGAAGTGTACTTACTAACTCAGAGCTCACAGTGTCACCCTATGTAAAAAAAATACATTTATAATGTTACCTAGCTGACCTGAACTTCGTACCGCCTCGGAATATTATCTTCATTATTTTTTGTGAATTTTTCCTATGATTTAATAGTTATTCTGCTATTCGGGGCGGAGACAAATCCATTAAATAAGAAATCATAAAATTCTATCCATCCGTTCATGAGTTTTGTATTTCATACATAATAAATAGTATTCTATCTATCTTTCACTTTTAAAGTCCAGAGATTATCTTGGTTAGATCATTTATGACGACCATGCAGATTAGTCTCAGAAGATCTTTTGTGAATAGAACCACACCAACTAGTTAACCAACAATACCAAAGTAAGGACATTTGGGTTGGATACTTGTATTTTAGTTCTTTACGCTTTTTCATCAACTCCGAATGCAATTGACTTCACTATCGTCTAAAGCACCCTCGAAAACCATGAAACCAACACCCATGACGAAAACTTTGAAAATTTTCGCAGCCGCCATGTTGGATTTTCATTTCGGCCTCACTTTGGCTTTAACTCCATCAAAAACCATGAAAACGACACCCATGATGAATGACAAATTTGAAAATTTTCGCAGCTGCATGGAGAGGAGCATAAAGCTTTTTCGTTCAGTACAATAAAAGCTATCTATATATATATCATAACATACCATACTGCTTATCTTAAGGGGCAGATGTATATTGATCGCAAGCGTGACGGCTGAGCAAGTCCTGGGTTTAATCCCAAGGTCGGGCAGTGGTATTGGGTTTCTCCATTGGGAAATTCTTAGTAGCAGCCCGGTGCCTGAATTCGTGCACGTTTAAGGGCAATAGGCTCGCCCACTATTCAAGGGACTGATATCATACAGGAGCCTGGTGATTGAAGTAAGAAAAGTAATGCTCAGCAGTGGGCTGTTGATGATGATGATGATGATGATATCATAATTGGAAAAATATGGGTGTGCTATACACTTGTACTTACTCTTTTGAAGAATACAAGCGCGTGGGTATGATATCTATACTAACAAGAAAGCTGAAGATTTATTTTGTTTCTATATTTGAACGCGCTTATCTCTGGAACGACTAGTCGAATAAAAAAAAAATGTTTGCATTTGATAACCCAATTCTTAACATTACGCTAGGAATCTCAGGAGCCAAGACATACTGACTCGGGGGAACAAGAAATTTCATGCGGAAAAAGTCGCGAGTACAAGCTAGTGTAGTAATAAAATACCTAAAGACCCTACAATATAGATATTATGTTACTACAGACGATCAAGAGATCTTACAAGCGTTACTAAGCGAAAGGGATTTTACCACATAATTACGTGGGTAGGTAAAGTCAGAACAAATAAATGGTAAGCGAATTCACTACCAACTTAAATTGTCCGTATATTCAAATCACACGAAATTGGGTACAGCACGTAAAGTAAGGATGAGTTATTATTCTCTCGTCTATCCCATGTTGTGGGAAAGGTCGTTCAAAAATATTGTGGTCGAGTGAAAGCCAATTTTCGATTCAGTGATCCGTTTCCGAAGTATTAAGCTTTAAAGTGCTTTTATATTTGTAAGATTCAGGTGTCCCCACCTGCCGCTAAATAAATCAAGGCACTAGTCTAAATATATAATGTAATTAAAAGGAAAACTATAAAATATAACTTTTTTTTGTTTGTTTTTTCAATTCCAAGAAAAGCACAGAGCTTTTTTAACACGACTAGTAAGAAGTCATAAATTGCCACTTAAAAAAAAAAGTTTTTCTGCAGTTAACATAATAAAACGTTGTTCCTGTATTATCTATAGTACACCTACATTATGCCAGTTATGTTACAAGTTCCATGAAGAAAAAGGCAGGGTGAGCCTTTTTCTAACAGGGCATCTCAAGGTAATTATTATTTATAAATCGTATGTTAACGTAATGTTTTTTTATTGTTCCAGATATGGCGCAAATGTGTGACGTTTTGAAACTGGATAGCAGATCATAATATTATTTGGTATGTATTCAACCGTATTCTTTTATTTGACAGCAACTACAGAACTACGTATAAACACTAATACTCGATAAACGGAATTGTGATTGTTCAAACAACGAGGTTATTTAAATCAAGCATTTGTCTATCTTATAGCAATTACAATTACTTTTTTCGACCAACACAATTATTATCACATAGATATGAATAAAATCTTCAAACAAGTATTTTCTATTCACAAATCGTTCGAATTAACGTTACTTTACTTCACACATTCGTGTTTGGCCTCGTCTTAAGAATAGGCTCTCAAACTTATGTCAACGCCTATGATAAACTTTTAGTTCATAATTACCAAAGTTTAAATGCAATACATTGTATACAAGCTAACACTAAAGTATATTGTTTACATCTACAACAATATGAATAAAGGAACAGCTCATTGAGCATCAAAAAACTCATCCGCATCGCTGTCAATGGGAAAAGTGATCAAAAGGCTGGCAGCATTGATTAGATTTTAAGGTCTTCTTAGCCCGCCGTGCTAGCAGATGAGATGGCGGGAGGGTATCGACACATGTTGCATCCCACACCAAAGGCCTACCCAACTTCCAAAGTTCAATGGTCATTCCGTCTGGCCTCTTCCCATGGTCGCGTGCAAAGCCATTGGGTTCTAAATCATCGGGCACCTGGTGACAAGAGCCCGACGAATGATGTCGTTAACGACATCATGCATCATGTTCATGCTGGCGTAACGTGTCATCCAACCAGCGCAGCGCTCTTGCTGCAGGATATGCCATGGTGTCCGAGGCAGTCGAGTGCATCAACGCATTGACAGCGATGTGGAGCCACGCAAGGAGCGCTCTGGAGTGCTTGCTTTAATTGATTTGAAGATTCGACTGTAAAATACAAGAATACTTCAAACAGAATTAAGTACCTAATTGACCTTTCCCTACGCCACACAATCATGTAGCGATATTATTCGGCCTACACTTATTACAAATTGTAATTTTTCCGAAACTATTTTCACAAGCTAGTTCAACAGCCCTTTATCCGAAGTACCACAGAATTTCGTAAAAAAAGAACCAGTTAGTGTTGCCAGTGTCAAAATAGTAATATTTAAATTACGTTTAATGATGTTGGAAACACAGTTGGTTGGAGTTTTCCAATTGTAACTATTGTTGTGCTTCGAAAGCCGTCATTTGTAAAATTGTTCCCAATAAATAAGGCATAAAACTAACAAGTAAACATGTGTATACATTTTAATTTCATTGCTGTGTGTAGTTATTTATCCACTCACCTGCACTGGACCCGCGTGGTGGCTTACGGCCAACTTCCTCTCACCGAGGAGAAGCCTGTGTACCAGCAGTGCTAACATTTTAGGCTGATTATGCTATGTAAAATTGAGTACTTATTACTACTTTTACGAAGAAACTTCAATACAAATATTAGCATGTATTTATGTTAATACAAGGCAAAAACCTCTTCTCACACAGCGAAGGAAATTGGACACCTGCTTACTGCTTGTTAGTGATTTCAGAATTGAGCTACGATTTTTCTTCAGCGATTGTTATTTAAGTAGGAACTTCTTGCGTGAGATGCTTTCCTGGTAATATATTTTTTTCTGTCCGCTATGCTCCGTCCAGGACAAGGTGGTTTGGATTTGCACGTGAAGATTACACTTTCGTGTAATTAAATCGGCCCACCCGTGCACCCTATGCGTGCGCTTTGATTTGAAACAAGATATCTCCAAAAGTACTTTGAAAAAAAAACTTTTTATTAGGTGAAAAAGTGAGAATTCAATAAATCTATTGATAATCAAAATTTATAATGACATATCAGCTTGACAGATTTAAAACAAAAAACCTTTTATTATGCAAAACATTTTAATCGTCGATTTTCAACAACGAATATCGACTAATATGGTTTTCTTGTTAAAAAAAATATTTAAACAATTTGTTTCAATAACTCGTACCCCTTGCTCTTATTGTAGCATACATCCGGGTTTTCATCGACCTTATTAAAGTAACGATGAATTTCTGAGGGGTACCGTCCTAGTCCTGAGACCGGAAACTTGGTTAATCGACTGGGCTCGGGAAAAAATAGTGCTACATCAGAATGAAATACTAGATCATTATCACTTGATATCTTGTACAAATATGTGTATAATGTCACTGGGGACAAAAATTGCGACGTCTGTTTAAGTAGGTAGACCAACTAGGCAGCACTCAACACAAGTCCCACGTTTCAGTAAGTAATGAATAATACGGCGTGACATTGATGGATGACGGATAATTGACATGTTTCCAATTCGGTCCCAGTTTCGTGTGAGCAATAGCATAACCAGCCTATAATGTTCTCACTGCTGGGACACAGGCCTCCTCTCTTCGAGAGGGAGGTTGTTGGTTGTTGGTGCGGGTTGGTGGATGTCATACATCTTCGAATTTTAGATTCTAGGATATGCCGGTTTCCTCACGATGTTTTCCTTCATTTTGAGCAAAGCTGCTACATAAAACCAAAAATAGGGGGAAATGTGCTTGGTTATAATGTCGAGAGCAGTGCTCACTCAGCGGGAACGCGAATGCGACTTACGAGTTTTAGATCGTAGGTACGAACACAGACAGGCGATTTACCATGTGTAAAATATTTCATCACCACTGCTCTCAAAAACGGTAAAAGAAAACATCGTGAGGAAACCGGCATGTCCCAAACACCAAAAATTCGAAGACCTGTGACCAACCATCCAACCCGCAGTGAGCCTGGGTGGTGGATCACAGCCCACTCATAGAGAGAGGCCTTTGTTCCAGCTGGGGGAATATTATAGAGGCTTATTATGTTAGGTATAATGTCCAATCCGATGCTGGAAAAAGGGAGCGCAATAAAAGGGGAGGACACTCACGTGCCACTAGCTCGAACCTCGGCCATTCTCATAAGTGTACTAGCTATCTAGCACGGCCTTCAACACGACAGGGATCAAGCGACAGGAGCCTGTCGCTTGATGCTCGAGCGCGCATTACCTGTTTGATTCGTGGCAAGCTTCCCTCAACCTCCATAGAAAAAGAAGGATTCTCGGACCAGACGGGTGTGAAACTGCCCGACAATTAATGTCGGGACGTTGTATAAATGCGCGGTAAACTCTGCTTGCGCGATGCAAAATTTTACCTGACGTCAGTGTGATGCGTAGTTCGCATGTGGCGATATAGATGCCGCCACAGATTTGTTTCTCTGCAGTCGCTTTCGCAAGAGCTTTCGCTTAGGTTAAGCCTACAGTGTTTCGTGAAAGGAATCCATAACCGTGCCACGACACTCTCATGGCAAAATAGTTAATATTTACGACGTCCTAAAAAGTGATATGGCCACTGCTGGCATTAGAAAAAGCAGAGATATTTTATATAGGTTGTATCACGAGAAATCATTGACGTCTGATCTAACTCTTCATGATTATGTAAGAAATTATTCTAAAATATTCAAAAGAGTCTGCGCTCAAGCTAAGTCTAAATTAATAAGTAACAAAATTGGTATTTCCCATAATAAAATAAAAGCTGTGTGGCAGGTAATTAACAAAGAAACTGGAAACACAAAACAGCGATGTCAGAATGACTTGTCGTTAAAAATTGATAATGAAACCATTTCAGATAAGTTGAAAGTTGCTGAGTCACTAGAAAATTTCTTCACCAACATCCCAATTGAGGTTACGCAATCTCTTCCCTCATCATCTGTGTTAGCTGAATCTTTACTCAAAGAAAACTTCAGTAAGGACATTCCTAGTTTTAAATTCGAGCCTATTTCTATTGTCACAATTAAAAAAGCGTTCAAAAGTCTTAACATAAAAAAACACTGTAGACTTATGGGGGATTTCCGTTAAGGTTCTTGGAGATATTATTGACACAATTGCCCCTGTCCTAACAGGCATATTTAATCAATGTTTAGACAGCGGTACGTTTCCTGATTTAATGAAACATAGTAAAGTAGTACCAATTTTCAAATCGGGTAGTAAGAGTGATCCCTCTAATTATAGACCTATATCAGTGCTACCAGCATTGAGTAAAATCTATGAAAAAATCATGCTAGACCAGATGTTGTCACATTTTAATTCAAATGGTATTTTACATAGTCGCCAGTTCGGTTTCACGAAAGGTAGGTCGACGACTGATGCGGGAGTGTTACTCATCAGTCACATTTTGGAATCCTGGGAGAAGTCCCAGGATGCAATTGTCATTTTCTGTGACCTCTCAAAAGCGTTTGACTGCGTTGACCACAATACACTGATCTGTAAATTACACCACTACGGAATTCGTGGACAAGCCGCTAATCTTGTTCTTTCCTATCTATCAAACAGGCAACAGAAAGTGAACGTTAACGGGGCGACGTCCTCGGGGTCCTTAGTTAAGATGGGAGTGCCTCAAGGTTCAATTCTCGGCCCTTTCTTATTTCTAGTTTATATTAATGACCTTCCTTACATGATGGCTAACTTATCAGATATAATTTTATTCGCTGATGATACTTCTCTTATTTTTAAAATAGATAGAAAAGATACGGATGTCTTACATGTGAATGATAGTCTGGCTATTCTTTCGAAATGGTTTGCAGCTAATAATTTATTTATTTATTTATTGGATCTCCAACAGAGGCTACACAATTACATGCAAGGATACATACATCAGGGACAAATACAAGTGTGCGCTTCCAATTATAGGAGACCACATCATTTGCTTATAATCTAGGTACATTAGGTTTGACAAGGCCATTTTAAAAATAAATCATAAAAACATAAGGTAATCTTTTACTATAATAATAATCTTTTACTCAATGCGAACAAAACTAAATGTCTTAAGTTCTCATTACCAAATGTACCCCAAGTGGGTTTAAATTTAAAACTTGATGGCAAGAAAGTAGATGCTATTACGGAAACTGTATTTCTAGGAATTACTAGCTCTGACATAATATTTTCATTATTTGACATTATATACCTACAATTTTTAATTAGTTTTTGATTTTACTTTATTAGATTATTTTATATTTTGTAAATGTGAGAACGTCGTAGGCCCTCTGGATTGTAAATTTATAGACAATTGTCTATTTGTTTAACATATGGTACTTGTTGACAGGCCTATACTGTCCTCCCTTACCTGTTAACACTGTAATTGGAAAACATTGTAAAAGACATATTTTTAAAAGAGTAACCATGGAGTTTCTTGCCGGCTCTTCTCCATGGGAAACGACCAATTGGAACCGTGCACCTAGAATCTGACGTTTCATAAGTGCCCATGTAGGTCCATGTGAAATAAAATATTTTGATTTGATTTGATTTGATAGTTTGTGCCTCACGTATGTAACCTTGAACCTATGACTTGTAAGTTTTTACGTTTTAGTTTTAGTAGATTCTTTGGGTTAGGTTAGGTTAGGTTTTTTCCGATTTGGATTATAACGCACTTGATGTGGGCACGGCCAATCACGGGCCAAAGTAATTATATTTAACATGTAAATTGTTGATTGTCAAATGTCTCACTAACATGGCGCTCTGTTGAAGTTAAACCAGATTTCTCCTTTTTAACGAGGTTCCCAATTCGTCTGTGTATTTTTTTTAACGAACTATACATTTTCTCAACATTGCTTAGTTTGTTTATTAGTTTGCTTCAATAATACCGTTTTGTTTCACTTAGCATATACACTTGGGAGCAAATAAATCGAGCCACTTCCTTTTTCACGCATTATGGTTATTATTTTTGGTATTATGGAACGCATCGATTCGAAACATATATCGCCTAAAACGGTATTTAATAACCTTTACAATGAGGGTAGTTAGTTGTCAAAATTTCATTTTAATTAAAGTTTAAAGGGTAGAATAAAATTATCGCATTTAATTTGCTTATGACATTTTTATTGTACTCTGTTAAGAAAAGATTAAATTTGAGGTTTTTGTTAATCATACTCATATTACTTGTTATTGTTGTCTTTATCTGTGTCTGTGTAATCAAAATAACCTGATAAAATGGATACTACACCGACGGAAGCTGCCCAAGTTGTAGCTTTACTTGAGGTTGGACACGGACAACGTGAAGTGGCACGCAGACTTCATTTGAGTCGTTCAAAGGTACAGCGGGTATACCGCAGTTATCTGGAGACTGGTGCTTTTGTTCGGCGACCTGGAACTGGCCGACCACGGGCAACAACAGAACGTGACGACCGCTTTATTGCAACCAATTCGTTGCGCGACCGTGGACTTAATGCTGTTCAGCTACAGCAAGCGTTACGTGACGTTCGAGGTGTCGCAATCAGTAGGTGGACAGTGAGACGAAGACTAAAGGAACGAAATTTAACATCACACAAACCAGCAACTAGCCCAAAATTGACTGTAGCTCATCGCCGATCTCGCTTGGAGTTTGCTCGAGAACACATTAATTGGACGTTAGAAGACTGGAGGTCAGTTTTGTTTTCTGACGAGTCAAGAATCTGTTTTTTTAGCAATGACGGGAGAAACCGAGTGTATAGACGTCCTGGTGAAAGATTTGCCCAATGTTGCATTCGAGAAACTGTGAGTTTTGGTGGTGGTTCTTGTATGGTGTGGGGAGGAATTTCTCTAGACGGAAAAACGGAACTTGTCTTCGTCGACCCCGCCAACGATGGCAGTGGTAGACGTGGATTAACAGCTGACCGATACATAACTGACATTCTTGAAGACCACGTAATGCCGTATGCTGGTTTTGTCGGAGAAAATTTCTTGTTTATGCATGACAATGCGAGACCTCATACCGCGCAGATCGTTACGGAATACTTGTCTGCGATCGGGATTCAACAAATGGTATGGCCAGCACGAAGTCCCGATTTGAACCCGATCGAACACCTATGGGACGAGCTAAAACGGAGAGTCCGAGCCAGGGTTCCCGCTGTTTCATCCATTCCCGAGCTTAAAGTCGCTGTGCTTGAAGAGTGGGAGAACATACCACAATATGTCATCGTAACTCTGATCAGATCGATGACTAATAGGCTACAAGAATGCATCAGGGCACGGGGGGGTAATACCAGTTATTAAGAATATTTTTTTTGCAATAATTTTGTTTTTTATTGTTTTTATGGACTGTTTTAGCCCTACTAAATTTTCTATCAAAATTACCACTTTTCTTGCAGAGCCAATAATGTATCATTCAATAAGGTTATTATTCAATAATTTACCCTCATTGTTAAGGTTATTAACTTAACTTTTAGGCGATATATAGTTCGAATTGATACGTTCCATATTCCCAAAAATATTTACCATTTTACGTGAAAAAAGGTAGTGGCTCGATTTATTTGCTCCCAAGTGTATATTGATGATGTTATGATAACTTCCTGTCACTCTTGTTTACATAGCTAGTAGTGTATACAAATTTGTGTGGAGTTGGTATACTACAACAAAAAAGTGTTAAATTAAAACTATTTTACAAAAAAAACAGCACACTTCCAAAAAAAGATTACAGAGTGAAAAATCCTCTTAGGTAACTATTTAGCGGCCAAACCCAATAACCTAAGACAGATCGCTACTGATGATAGACAGTACAATTCTATGCATCCCTGTCAAACAAATAGCTGTCAATAGGGCCGTTAACTTTGGTTTTATTGGGACGTTAAAACCAGAGATTGATGGGTTTGTCTATCTCCAGTACATGGTGTACTGGAGATAGACAAAGCCATCACTTGTTAATTGGAGATAGAAACATACGGCGGTAAGCAAACAATCACAACTATCCGTTGCTATTTGGAAGAAGGACAAACCAATAAAAAAAATTGCCATTTATAATATCAATCTGCCTACCCAGCTATTTTCCAACTAGGTTGTAATCGGCTTCCAGTCGAATCGAACTCAGTTGAATACCAGTATTTTACATGGAGCGACTGCCCACCTGACCTCCACAACCCAGTTACTGAGAACAAGATACCCCTTGGCATGGGGTCTCAACTCGAACAAATTATAACGCATCATAGGTAATCATTATGAACTTAACAATCAATAAAAAGCATTAAACGGCAAAAAAAAAATTGCCAAAGTAAGATTGGTAAAAAACAAACCTTCCTTGTTTAATGTTCATTTATCAATTTACACCCATAATGCACGTATTTTCAACAAAAACATGAATGAAGCCTTAAACTTTAATTCGAATCACTATAATGATAAAAGTAGTCATCTGTTAATCATTTTGTTTAGAGCTCTTTGCAACAGATAGCGTTTTACCCAATTTGTCCTGCCATTACAGTAACCACTATCGTTACTAATTTAAATCAAACGAGATAGTAGAAATAAAGAAATCTGTTACCATGTTTGTCTGAACCCGGAACTATAAAACTTTATATTAAAAAGATTGAACGAAACGTTTTAAAAGTACGAGTAGTTCGACTACTAGATGGCGTTGTAAAACTACAGTCTCTGGCAATTAGCGGGTGCTGCCATCCGCTGAAAAATTGGACGAAGAAAAATTGCCAGCTCAATAGCCAGACTGGTACCAACAGCTTGACGGGCTTTCCGAGGCACGGACAGGCCTCAACATGTAATAGATGGTCACCCATCCAGGAACCGAACTCTTCTCTACATCTTCGATCGACCGTGCGGCTGGTATAATTTATTAATAGGAAAAGGATTTCTGAGGAAAATGGTAAATGGAAGGATAACTTATGAAGACAGTATTGATCTTATTAGAACAAATGCTGTTAAAAATTTCGGGTTCTTAAAGAAATTCTTCGTACCGAACAACAACTTCTTACAATGCCAAGTACCATTTGAATGGGTTGTTAACTTTATTCTATATTTAGTTATTATATTTAGTTATTTCCTTTCTCAGCCAAAGCCAAATGTAGGCAACTGATCGTAAACCAGAAAGTACTGAGGCCTACTCGGAAACATAATGTGTTTCAATAAAACAGATGTTCTCATACGTTTGACTTGCTACCCCCTCAAGCGGTTTTGTTGAATGAAAACTTTTTGGAAGTTTGTTTCGTGGTTGGATTATATTACAGTTGTGATACATCGACCTACATTATGGAGGAAATTCCGATGTGGAGGAAATTTATTTTTATTATGCAGAAAGGAACAAGAATTGATCATTTAGGGCCTGTAGCTAAACAAAAACGACCGCATTTACACGTTACGCTGGCCGTGGTTGGTCCTTGGATGGGTGACCATCTTTACATACCGAGACCCCCTTGTGCCTCGGGAAGCACGTTCAGCAGTCGTTACGGGTCGTCAGAAGCCCGAAATTCTTACCAGTCTTAACAAGGGGTGTCGTATTACCCAGAAATTGGGATGTTGGGGTCAGAGGGGTAATTCCCGTAATGTTAAGAATATTTACATTTCTAATCTCAGCCTCAAGGTGCCAAAAATACCTCAAGTTTCCCTACATTTTTGACATTGACTGTCGTTAAGATGAGATTGCGAATATATTGGTATTCAGATAGCTTGTTGAGTGAGTTGAGAGATTGAGTTTCTTTAAACTGAGTTTTTTCGTTTCAATAAAATATTTATAATTCACTGTTCAGAGAAAAATATGATGATTATCTTTCTCAAAAACCAATTCTAAGCCATTCAAAATCCCATAGATCACAACACAAATTCACTCAAAATACAATTTGTAGGTATGTAACTTAAATTACTTCTGAATTCCCATAAGTAAAGTTAGTTTCATAAGTACTGTAACCACATTAGGAGTTCGAAACAGTCTCGTACATTCGCGACTCGTTTTCGAACTCCTAATGTGGTTTCTACCTTGAAATCCTAAATTAAATTACTGTAAGCTAAATACGAATATGGAACGCTCTTCCTTCTGAGACGATGTAAATGACTAATTGATTCAGAAAGTTTATGATATTACAATTGTGTTTCTTAACATAATAATATGTTCAATTCCACTTGGAGTAAGTTGGGAATTTTCGGGTAGTTAAATATTTTCGTTAGTGAATAATGTTTGGGAGTGATTTCAACTTTAGTCTTGTGAGTTTGGGTGTTCGATCAGTTTCGAAGTTATAGAACCGAACCTAACTCTTTGGTTGTCGACGTCATCATGTGGTTGCCGATCACAGCCTTTGAAAAGATTACAAGGGTGAATTTCCCAAACAGAAAAGCTTCGTGGTGTGGATGAAAACGCCAAAAAATTAAAAATGAAAACTCCAGAAAGTTAAAATACAGACGGTTTTTTTTCTTAATAGAATATGTGCAATGTTACTCACGTGAGGCAATATATAGTTAAGAATTTTGCTAATTATATTAAAAAAATGTTAAACCACTATTTTTTATCCGGTGGTACCCGCGGAAGATAAAACTCTAGTATATTAAAAAGAATACTACTGCTAATATTGTTCACATTTTAGGTAATTTTAAATATCATGTGTAAAGCTATTAGATATTACGGTTTTTTTAAATTTTATATGTAGGCATTTGTATAGGTATAATATTCTCTCTATTAAAGCACTCGCACTTATAACTTTAACGCAAAGGGAACAACTAATTAGCGGGGACGGCGTACGGGGACACCGGGAAGTAATTTTAATTATTTTATTATTGTCCCTTTGCTTTTTTTGTATTTTTCCTCCTTACGGTGTTCTCATAACGGTGGATATGAGAAAATTCAACGAAATGACAACGAATCCAATTTCGGGGTCCTAAATGTTCTTTTAGTGGTCATTTAGCTCATTTCAGTGGACGGCTGTAGTTTCGGTGCTGATAAAAAAAAAAACTCATACATCTGAAATATTTCTTATGGTGTCTATGGGGCCGTTAGCACTATAGGGGGGCTAAAACCCGCCGTCTTTGTTTTGCTTTTTTTTATGACATGGGAGTTGGGGATCTAGATGGTGATTACGTCAGCAGTAATTATTCACTTTTTTTGACAAATGGCAACCTACACATTGTCTATGCTGAAAACGAAATGCATTTTCGGGGATTCCTACAAATAATGAATACGTTTAGGTACTCGCTTAGAACTACTTTTTGAAACTACTTTTTGGAAGTGGCGCCTAGAATCAGTTCTATTTTTAATGTAAATTTTGACGTTCAAAAGTGCCTTTTTATGGGCCTATTTGAAATAAATGCTTTGACTTTGACTTTGACTTTGAACTGATTAGGACAACTACCGCGCTATTCACTTGTTAATTTTTTTTCCGTCAAATTTTTGTCTGTTTTGATACGAGTGACGATTTGACGTGTGCAAAGCAAGTTAATGTTTGTGTTGCTGTTGATCCACTTTCGCCAAAGTTGAATTATTCAAGATGTCGTATCAAATAGACAAATCCAAGTTATACTCGTACCAAAAGTTGTTCGAAAGTTTAAAAAAATCTCATACAATAACAAAAGTACAAAATGTACAGAAGTAAGTAAACGAAGTGTGGCATTAATATAAATTACAAGCAAAGTCCGACAAGGAACTTGTATAGTATTGGTTCTAAGAGAGTTGAAGAAGAATTGCAAGCAGAGGCTAAGAATAAATCCAATCTACGACATTTTTTTTCCAAGGTGAGTGATGAAACCATTTTAGGAGTACTAGAAATATTACACTACATTAAAAATATTAGAAATTATGTGCGTTACAGTCCTATATTCCAAAGCTATTCCTTATTTCTAGTCTTATAACTGTTGCACATGAATCAAACAATTGTACCAATGTTTACATAAGCATGGGGGTAGGGGTAAGAGCTTTGCTTACTTTTGCTGACGTTGGGTGGGGTGGGTTAAAAATGCAAATAATCTGCTTACGTAATACTTGAACTTGGCTATTAGTCGATACCATGCTCTTTTCAAAAGGGCAATGCTTGAGGTTTCTCTGCGAGATCGACTCAGAAACGAGGAGATACATGGGACACTCGCGAAATAAAATTAATGTTCTATAGAACATTAATTTTATTATTTATTTAATAAAAAAATATTTACCTGTAGGTAAATATTTTTTTATTAAATCTTTTCAAAGTACTCTCCTATAGCGTCTATACAAAATTTCATGTGCCTAAACCAGTTTTCAAAACACTTTTTCCAGTCCGCCATAGAAACCTCGTTTACCTGCCTGCTCGAACGCTGACAGCGCATCTTCCGGCGACAAAAATAAGCCTTTGAGCAGATTTTTTATTTTCGGGAATAAAAAGAAGTCTCACGGGGCTGGGCCAGGGCTGTAAGGAGGGTGACCCAGGAGTTTGACCAGAGTGCTGTTCTGGAAGTACCTCGTTTTGAGCGCGGTGTGCGAAGGTGCGTTGTCGTATTGTAACAGTAGCCCGCGGTCTTTAGTCGCAAGTTGCTCACAATAGAGAAAACTTCTGCCAAGTATTTGGTAGTATACCATTAAGCGTTAATGCTTCTGTGGTTCCGTATAGGAGTTGATACCAAGTAGCCAGTCAACTTTAAAAGCTCGCGATCAAAATCTTCGCACCGCTTCTAGATCGCTTCACTTTGGTACGCGTTGATTCGTTTTGAAATACCTAAACCGTCGACTGGCGTGGCGCTTTGTTTCTGGATTGTGTTGATAAATCCAAGACACATCACCTGTACTGATGTCGTCAACACGCAGAGACGAGCCTGATTAAAATTTTTCATTGTTAGCACATTTTCTTCCGTAACAGCCGTCAAAGGGCGACCACTTCTTTCTTCATCCCCTAAAGTTAGTCGACAGCGCTTGAATTCGTTAAATTAACGATACACGGTTGCCTTACTAGAGCCTCCATCTATGAATGCCATTTGAAGTCTAACTTACGATTTGTTCGGTTTCAGGCGACATTTGAAATCGTAAAAAAGTCATATAGCTAAAATTTTGCCGGCGCAGATCCATTTTTAATGAGACACGATAATTTAAATTAGCTCGCAAACAATGTGGAGGGAAATTTTGAAATCGGAACGTACCTTATTTTTACTTAGAAATTATCAAATTTTCAAAATAGACTGTAACTGGACTCATCCATAAAAACTGTTTTTCGCAATACTTTCTGAGTGGCCTGGTAGACGAACGGAGGTTGGTGACATAGCCCAACGTATTAGTAAGTTTAAGTGGCAGTGGGCAGGGCACGTGCGTAGAACTGTTGGCTGATAAGGAAGAAGAGTTCTCGAATGGAGACCACGTACCGGAAGCGCAGCGTAGAACGTCTACACGACAATCTAATAAAGATTACACGTTGTCTACACGACAATCTAGTAACTGCATGCAGGCCGCCAATTACCGCTTACTCTAAAAATCCATGGCGGAGGCCTATGTTCAGCAAGAAACGTATTGCGGCCCAGATGATGATAATGACGAGTAGCAGACGGTCCATTCTCAAGCGGTCCCTCTTTCGCAAATACTAACTATGCTGTAGCATGCAATCCCATCCGTAACTGGTCACTCTTTTCAAGTGGCGGGACCACTCCGGAGATGGTTTCATTCGCAAAAGGCCCCATAAATTCATACCTAAAAATCTCTTCAATCTCTAAGCTACCCATTCCCAGGGTGCCTTGTGACATTGTGCCACGAAGCTGTTTCCTTTTTGTGTTTACGTTTTAATTTCGGTGACGTAAATCTAATTTCAGTGGCAAGATATAATACTTCGGTGGATCGCTTTATCATTTCGGTGGCATTTAAAATGAATCTCAAATATGTCATATGTTTCTTACGATATGTTGATCCCATCTAATATACATTTGATGGCGCTTCAATATTTAATTAGTGCTAGTTCGATTTTATAGATGTCGCTGTTAGTTTAGAGTGTCATGAACATGAATTATAATTATTGGTGTCTACTACGTCACATTCGATGCCATGACACTCTGACACAACACCGGGCGCTATTGCGCATTGAGGCGACGATTTGCTGGCAGTATGATTTGAGACTCTCTAAACGGTGTAGAAAAACATCGTGAGGAAACCGGCATGTCTTAGAATCAAAAATTCGAAGTCGATGTGACATCAACCAACCCGCACTGCGCCCGCGTGGTGGATTACGGCCCACTCCCTCTCACACAGAGGTGGCCTGTGCCCCAGCGGTGGGAACATAAAAGACTGATTATGCAATTATGCATGATTTGAGACTCGACCGGCATCGTACAGGCGTGCTACGCGTTCGGTGGAGTGTCTTAGTCGTGCTACCTATTTTGTTATTTTATTATAATCGTCATTTCGTGGTGAATCATTTATGAGAAATTGTGATTGATATAAAGTAATTGTGTTATAACTAGTGCCTCTATTTTCTTCGCCCGATAAGCCTACATGCAAAGTGCAACTTAGTATTTGAAAACATGAATCCAATTAATATCGCTGATGAGGGCTTAAGATAGTTTACGAAGTGCGTACCAATTTTCTATTGGTACGCCCCTGTGTGGGCCTAAGCCCTTTACATTTATTAAAATAGACTGAAGGCAAATTTAAAGTTCGAATAATAACCTTAAAATTAAAATAAACACCGAAATGAGAAAACATCGCGACATGTTGAAATTAACTCACAAAGCCATTTTAAGTATTTGTCATACCCAGACAAGAGGAGTACACCACACAAGAGAGTTCACGACGATGACGTAAAATTACATAAGATAGGTAGTTTATGCACAATGCTTTGCTTCACCCTCAGTAACGGCCATAAGTTCCTGAAAAAGTACATTTTCGACTGGCATCCATTTACCATTGGTAGATACTGGCCAGGTTTATAATTCTAACTGGTGAAGGGCCAATCGGAGCGCCAAACGTGGTCGATGCGTAAAGTCGAGACGGTTAAAATAAACTCACACTAGGGCCGCTGAAAGCCCGTCTTTAAAACGATTTTCGTTATTCTCTTGGTGCCCAAATGACGTCTGAACTGTTCTTTGATACTCCGGGAGCAAGGAGTGAATTGCAAACTAAAACATATTTACCATAACCATTGTGTAATCTAAGCCACTACCAACATCGTCGGAAGGGATATAAACCTTAATTACTAAACTCTGTAAACAGATAAATGATTCTAGAATGTTGTTATTAGCGAAAAGAGGAAGCTTCTGTATGCGTGGTTAAACTTAAGTTAATTATAGTGAGATTTAGGGGATTATTATTATGAACAGGGACTACATATTTAATCGAGAACAACATTGATCGCAATACATTGATAAGATCAGGGAAAATTGATTGCTTGGAACTTAAAATTATTCGTAAATTCAAATAACAATGAATTGAAATTGTTTGACAGACAGAATATGAAATGGCATTCCACTAATTAATGAAGTGTCCCAATCTGCTCAACTACAGAACATGTACCTCTAACTAATGTTCTGTGTGCTGAACCATCAAGTTACTCGACTGTTAAATACGGTTAGGTAAATTAATCGTTTATTAAACTTTCCGTGTTTCAACAACCATCAGAGAATGACAGTAGTGATTTGATTAAACGGACAATTTATGTTGGTAGTGAATTTGATAAAGTAATAATTTCCCTGGCTTTTCACACGTTATTTGATTTCTTTCATACATTATGTGATTTCAGTCAAATATCTTTTATCGTCGTTTCTAGTATGGAAAAACTGTCTAAAATTCAAAATTTCTTCTTAGTATAAGACTTATTTTAGTTGCTCATAAAAATTTGGTGAAATTCGCCATTAGTAATAAAAATTGAACGAGAAGAGAGAACTTGCTTTATAGAGCGATACTTCTAAATGAATTTCATTTATTTGTTAGTATTCACTCATGAAGTGGCAGACAAGCGAGGGCTGAGGGCATCGAGCGTGTGGGCGGCCGTGACCTTGGTCGCTTGCCTCCACGGATGTGCAGGGTCTATTTATTTATATCTCTTACACTTAGGGCGAATTCCAGTAAAGATTTATACCTAGAATATGTCTTTTCCGGAGAATAGATTTTCAAAGAACAATGTCAGATGTCCATAGCAACTTTGGCTCAATATTAATTTGTCACGGACAGTGAAAATTCTTACGTTTTTTTGTTCGGTTTAATGTAAAAAGCTTTTCTGTGATTACCACTTTTACATTGAACTTTAATAAAAGAAGTTATTCAGACAGTTTAAAATGGAGGTTATGTATTTTTACAGAGAGTAAATTAAATGCCGTTTTATCCGGAACACATTTATACCACAATTAATACAACGTAGTTGATAACACATTGTCACAAAATGTGTTGTACGGATAAAACACAGTAAGACTATAACGCAAACGCAGAGGAATTCGAGAAGGAAACAAACGTACACATAGAAAAACACCGACAACAACAAAGATGTTTAACATATTGTCATCGTCAACTCACTGTCAGTTTAAGCACTCGCGATTTTGACACAACTGCAGAAGACGTAACCTAACAGGGTTGCCATTACATGGCGATTCAGTTATCGAACATAGATCAGGAAAATCGATTTCTTGAATTTCGTCTTTAAATTCTTTAAAAAATACTACATGTATCCATAATAAACACGGTGAAAGTATTATTAAGGTAAAAACAACAACAATTAAAGACAATTGTAAGCCGGTGAATAAACAGTAAAGAGTAAATCGCTTTAATTATAGAGATAATCGATTACAGTGGCAGAACAGGTAAACCTGACACTTTTTTTTCATTTAAAAAGAAAACCTGTCATTCAAGAACATTAATGATAAAATGATTACTTATTAAAATGATTTTCTTTTCGTAAAGTTCTCGAAAAGAAATAAATACTGTTTAGTAAATTGGAATATTATATTAAATTTTTTGTAAGTAAAATCTTTGTGTCCGCTTGAATTTAGTTTTAAAAGTTGTGTAGGCCGAAACCTGACATTCTCCTTTCGATTGTTTTTCCATACTAGAACTGTCATTCTTCAATGGGGAAGGCAACTGTCAAAGTGGCGCTGTATACGATTGTTCCAAATTATCTGTCAAATTGTATAGCATCTTATAAAATATGTTCACTAATAACATAGTAATTACAAAGTGTTGTGTAATTGGGTGTTAAAACGTAGGCCAACACAAATTTCCAATAAATCGTATTAAAAGAAGAAAGTGGATAGCTGCCGTTAGGATTAAAAACTGAGCCTACTAGGACTACGAGGTTATGTCGAGATCATTTTCATGAAAATTATTACCAAACATTAAGTGTGAGTACAGGTGGGTGTTATAAACGATAGTTCTTCTATTTAAGCTAGTGTATATATACCTAAATTGTTAACATTACAAAATATCTTTCAATACTTCAAGGATATCAGCCAGTACTAGTGTGAGAGACGAAAGACATGCTAAGAGAAATATTCAAAAGAATCTTTTCCAACATCATTCAAGCAATTAAAACCCACATCCTTCTATTTCTCAGTATCCACAATATAATGGAATACGAAAGAGAGTTAGAAATTTCTTCTCTTGTTACACCTGTTGATTGTGGTGACAATGTTAACAATCAAAATAACAAAGCATCCGTTTCTACTCAGACTGCCACAATGCTGTCTCTTTTTTCAGCTGACCTTTTATTAAGTCATGTTGAGTCTGCCAAGTTTTACACTGGATTAGAAAATTATAATAAATATAAATTTGTTTTGTCAACATTACTGCCTATAGCAGATCATTTGAAATACAGGTGTGAGTGGGGTAAGCGGAGTTTCTACTGAACAGCTTTACTAAGACCTATAGATATTAAATATTTTTTATATGTATAATGTTATGCAATTTCCGAGAGTGTATCACAAATAAAACTCATAAATAACTTTTAGGTGTTTTTATTATATTACAATTATCTTTATACAGATATTTATTCATAATTTCAGCCTTTATATTGTTATTGTAAAATAATCTTACTTTATAATATGTTTTCTATGAACAACTCATCTTTTTCAATTTATATAAATTACAGAATTTTCTGCCACTGCAGTACATTTGTCTTTGTACTTGAAAATCATATAGGCAGGTTTTTTTAAAATAGTAATTCCCCATTTTGACTCTGTATATAAGGTACAGATTCAGGGCTAATAAGTTCGTTTCTGCTTACATGCCATGCCATGCCACCCTGGTCATCTATATTGATGTCAACTTGATAGTTGAGTTTTTTCGTTGTCTTCTTGACAAATCCTTTTATATAAAAGTGATCATTGATAAATGCGGATCTTATCAATATGAGGAATCTGTCTTCATATTTTTTTTTCTGATGCCTTTGTTTTTTGTTGAATCTTCAAAATGACAGAAATATTTCGTATTAGTAAAATAGGAACT
Source organism: Dasypolia templi (assembly GCA_963555695.1). NCBI lineage: Eukaryota > Metazoa > Arthropoda > Insecta > Lepidoptera > Noctuidae > Dasypolia > Dasypolia templi. The sequence continues at coordinate 3,371,781 of OY743142.1, read as the reverse complement.
ACCTACCATCACATAAAATAATACCGATAAGAAATATTGACCTTTCAAAATAATCTAATACATTATCTTTCAAGCGGAGGTAAAATAGAGTTAATATTTATGTCATGGTACATCTCCAATGGTAGAAGTATGATAGAGGGTTCTGTTGGATTTGGAGAGAGTTGTGGTGTACTAAAGTTAAAGTTTTTGTCATACAGCTTTTACCTGGAAAAATATAACCAATTATTCATCTCTCTTTAACTTGAAAAGTAAAAAGAACTATTACTTAAGTAATGTTATGCATTAGTTACGCTGTTGTAAATATAATCCTGAATTTTGATTCAATAATTTTAACTTATATACATACCTACAATACATGACAGTATTCACCAACAATATAAAATTTAAAAATATATAATAAATACGCATACTAACGACTAACAAGTTATTTAATTATAAAATTATTCGTTCAAACATTGTAAGCGTATTGATTTCAAAGGTCTACGTTGAACTAGGTCTAGGCAAACAGCTCCTAAAAAGTTTTTTTCAAGAGTCGGCTTTAAGTTAAGTTCCTTTGTACCTCTTTGGGTTCGAAAAGTTTAAATAAATAAATAAATACATTTTCGCGCCCATGTTATCAAATAAACTAGACTAACCGCCCACAATGTTCGTTTTTTTGTTTGTTTACACGATTCAAGAAATGTCATACTGACGCCATTGGGAACAACTGTACACAGCGCCATCTGAGATTAGCTTTAACTTGCCATTCCCATTGTATTCCACGGATAAAATATCTTTTTTTGATGGTCCCTTTTTTCGGATTCTAATGGAATCAAGCAGAAGCAGTCCTTAAGATAAAAATTATTCCGACTTTTTTATCAGAACAATTTAATAGAGCTTATTAATTAGCTCACCAAGAATAAATGGATACGATCTTCCACAACCAATCTGCCTAGATTTTTCTCAACTATATTTGGGTCGGCATCCAGCCGAACCAGATGCAGCTGAATACCAGTATTTTACATAGAGCGACCCCCTACCCCTTGGTAAAACTGGTTGTATGGCTTCTGACTACACGTAACTACTGTCAAAGATATACGAATGACAGCCGGGACCAAGAGCTTCACATGCTTTCCGAGGCACGATGGGGTCTCGATATGTAATTAATGGTCAACCATCCACCGTCGATCGACTCGTGCGCCTGTTTTTAGCTGTTCGCTTATAAATGAATCTTCGAAAAACAAAACTTATGTCGCTAACTGTACCAGAATAATAGTTTTGAGGGTTCAGTACCTCAAAAAAAAAAACGAAACCCCTTTAGGATCACTTTGTTGTCCATCTGTCTGTCTGTCAGTCTGTCAAGACCCTTTTTTCTCAGGAACGCGTGGAGGTATCAAGTTGAAATTAATATAAAATACGTAAGCCTACGGTCCCTCGGAGCTCTATAGAAATTCAGGCTTCAACTCAGTAAAAAAATACGGCGATTTATGCGACATATTGTCTGATATGATATTCGCGAAAAATTAAAACCTTTGAAAATAAAAAAATTGGCAAGAAGCAAGGTCTCAACACAAGTAAAGGAAAAAGTACGATAATCGTTAACTTGTGACAACACATAAATAAAACTTTTTTTGCGATTACAAACTTACATTTGCAGTTGGTGAATTGACCGTGACGTATTTCGATGTATAGGAGAGCATGTTTTTCACCTAAAATGTTACGTTTGTTCTCGGGATTAATTCATCCCAACTACGGAACCCTTCATTGTGCGTGGTTCGACACGCACTTGCCCGGTTTTATTGTGATTCATTATCTATCATGATTTTGAACAGCGTAACTTCATTCATTATTTTATTGACTACTTTCCAATGCAAATTAAAGGTAAACATCAAAACATCTACATCGATTCCAAAACCGTTTCCTTTTAGTTTTGCTCCGAACCTTTCTTTAGAACGTGAACGTTTTAAGAACTTTATCCTAACCTAAATTAACCGATTTATTCGACGAGCGGCGTGTCGATAAACGTCCGTTCCGGAACAAAATAAAAACTTACTGCTGAATGAAGGAAAAAGGGCGTTTGAATATCATGCGTCCGTATTAACCGATTTTTACTGCTCTAAACCGTTTAGTATAAAAAAAACCTTTGTGGAGAGACAAATGTCGATGCAAAACGGTTTATTTGATCTGAACCGAATGTAAAAGTTATGCGTGTAGGCCATAATAACAGTTTGAAAACTTAACCGGTATCCGAGCCTTGATCTACGTACACACATGTTTTCACACGTCATGACCTAAAAAACCTCGTCCTATATACACAAAATTATGTTAAGACAACATAATATAACACAAGAACATAGGCACTTTCGACCCTAACAAAACACTAACCCTATATCAAAACGTAAACTTATAAATAAGCAGAAAATAATAAATAAAAGTTAACGTGTAAATAACTCCTAGGGGAGGACCAATTCATAATATTTACCGACCGTTGTTCGTAAAATGGAACACTCGTAAGCTAGCCAATATTGTAACATTGTTTTCTTATTTTTTGTATTTAATGGTATATACTCGTATATGATTATCTACAAAGTTAACTGGTGCATAGTTTTTTAAAGAATCTATTCAAAACATTTTTTTTTGTTTGTTTTTGAACCGGGGTAATCTAAAGCATTGCAGCATTGTAGCATTTTTTCTTAAGAATTTGTTGTAAATAGTCTTTTTATTGGTTTTGAACCGCTAGTAAGTGATACTACACTTACTATCCAAAATGATTCAGATCGTTGATGTTACGCAATGCGGGTGCGGGAGTTAATTGGTATATTTCACGTAGGTATGCCAGTCACCTGATTTAAGTATAGAGGTCGAGTTGATCAATAACTGACCTTATTAGGCGAAAGGTATGGCATTGCGTAGTGGTTTTAGCTTGAAAGCTTTTTTGACCGGCCTCCATAAATTAGGAGTTACATAATTTAATTTTTTTTTTTTGTGTATAGATTGCTTTAAAATATTTTTTTTTCCAAGGTGACATTTAAAAACAACTTCAAAAACAGAAGGTTTGTATGTAAGGCGATTATTATTTACAATAACAAACGTAGACCATTATTACTGGGCCACCACTGCTGGCTTATTAATTAAACGAATTATTCTCCCAGAATGGGCGAATTAACACTTTTAAATATTTTTTTTCTGTAGGCGATTCACACGAAGATTCTTCAGAAACACGTATTAGAAAATTGGCACATTTTTAACTTTATATGCTATAAACTTTATATGCAATAAAGTTACACTAGCGCACAGAAGTGACAAGTATTATATATAAAACAAACTTAATAAGAAAGTGCTTAAAGTAAATTTAGAATTTAAAATTATTATTTTTTTATATACTTTTGTCAAGTATAATCATTTTACGAATAAATTTTGCTGGCGCTAAATTTCGTGCGAATCAACCAATAAGCCTCACTGCTCACTGGGCCACCACCACCAATGCCCTAATCACCTAATCATAATATTTTGCTTTGCAAACAAGACTAGGACAAAATATTAGAAAACGTCTCACACTTATATTCATAACTGACGATCTGTTTTGTGATGTCTTTTTTACGACACAAAAATTCATTTTATTTCCCACTCCTTCGCTTGTCTGTCGTGAAATTGTTTTTCGTTCTCCGAAAAAAAGGCTTTCTTTGTGGGGTTCCTGTGGGGGAAGATTTAACGCTTGTGAATTCATTACGCTAAGATATACAGGGTGACCCGTAAGTCGACGTCAAGCCGGAATCGGAATCCGCCTTGACGTCGACTTACGCTGGAATCGGAAAGTCAAGTCATAATAGTTAACAGAATAAGGTAAAAAAAAATAGGGACACAAGCCACTATCAAAGATTAAGAAAGCTATATATACCGTTCAAGATTTTATAAATGATAATTTCTAATTTATTTTCATTTATATTGTCTTGTTTTATTGTTTGTTTTATATAGTTTTGAAGTATTTTAGTTTTAATTTTATTTTAATGGCATCTCGCAGGTATACCTATGAGGTTGTCGTCTGCTTAATCGGACTTGCCTGTGGTTGCCCTAATAAACTAAGGCCTCCAGCCAGGACTTAAACTAAAATACTAACTAAAAACTAAGCGATTACACGACAAGGGCACCTCCTGTGGGGTACGAACCTCGGCTTAGGGCGGGCGCTGGAAGATGGCAGCAAGGGACTAACTGGATCAGGATTTGAGTGATTTTGGGACGAATTTAAAGCTACAGGCTAAGCGGTTCGGGCTGGCTCGAGCAAGGGTCGGGAGGGGCGTGGATTTGGGTGACGCGGCGGGCCTCGGCGGCGAGGACGGTAGGACGGCGATCGGGTTTTGCGCTTGTGCAAAGTGCTGGTGGCCTTACTGCTCTCCTGTAGGAGGGTATTGGCGTCGTCGGGGGCGATTAGGGTATGCCTTGGTCGGCGAATACTACTTAGGCGGGTGGCCGCTGAAATCAGGGGATGTAGTTGTTTTATGCCACAGTCAAATGAAACGCTTGGATAAGCGTTTCATAAACTGGTTTATGGTTTGCATTTTAAGGTCGATGTGGAGATCTATATTGTGGACATAGTAGGGGGCACCCGTGACCTTTCTGAGGAAACGGTTCTGGAGGGGCTGCATCTTATGGAGATTACGTGAGTGAGCGTGCGCAAATACAACGCAGTCATAGGTCATGATGGGACGGATGACTGCGGTATAGATGCGCAGCTTGCATTTAAGTGACAGTTTGCAACGGGCTGGCAGTATGAAATGGAGTCTACCAAGACCGAAGAAGGTGCGCGCGCGAACCGCCTTAATGTGCTGCTTAAAGGAGAGGTTCTGGTCTAGGATCACGCCTAGGTATTTAGCTTGCTTCTCCCAAGGGATCAGCTTGCCGTACATAGTGATCGGGCTGGGAAGGGGGAGGGGGAATCGACGACGTCTCGAGAAGAGAACCGCCTGACTCTTGTCGGGGTTGACCTCGATTCTCCATTTCCGGAACCAAGCACCTAAGACGTTTGCGGAGGTTTGGAGAGTACGAGCTAGAGCATTGGGACAGTGACCGGTATAGTAAACGGCAGTGTCGTCGGCGAAGAGAGCCAACTGAGCCTTTTTACTCTTTGGGATTTCGCTGGTGAACAGCGTGAAGACTAGAGGAGATATAACGGAACCCTGAGGGACACCAGCGCGAATAGGGTGAGGGGACGAGAGTGCACCCCCAATGCGATAGAGGACGGTGCGATTCGACAACAAGTCTCGTAAGATGAGCACGAGACGATCTGGCACTCCTAGTTGGTAAAGCTTGTATAACAAGCCGTTGTGCCAGACTTTGTCGAAAGCTTTCGCAATGTCGAAGAATAGCACACCCGTCGTCGCGTTACGCTGCACCTGCTGACATGGTGGACACTCCAGTGTTGGGGATGGAAACCAAACTGCTCGATGGGAATGAGGCTCTTTGCTTCGGCATAGTCTTTGAGACGCTTATAAATAAGCCTCTCGTAGATTTTGCCGAGAACATTGAGTAAGCTGATGGGGCGGTAGCTGGAGGGCTCAGACTTTGGCTTGCCTGGCTTTGGGATACTGATGACGGTTGCTTCTTTCCACGCTTGTGGGAAGATGTTGTTGCTCAAGGCGCCATTGAAGATGGCGGTCATAAGCATTATTAGCGGGGCAGGGAGGACCTTATTGGTACCTATACCTTACCTATACCTTATTGGTAATACCGTCCGAACCGGGGGCTTTACGAGCGTGGAGCCCTTTAATGATGTCGTGCTCTTCGTCTGGAGTAACGGGAGGCAGAAGATCATCAGGGTCTTCGATGGGAGGGAGTGAGTCTCTCCGTTCGACTTCAGCGTCGACCTTGTTCAGGTGAGCTTGGTCTACTTGCTGGCTGGGAGAACATTGGGACTCTAGGCTGTCGGCAAGACATTCGGCCTTTTCGGTACTGTCAAAAGCGACGCTCTTGTCGAGGCGGATGAGAGGAGGCATGGAGACCTCTTCAGAGGAACGCAATTTCCTCTGCAAGTGCCAGAAGGCTTGGTGGGTGGGCTCGAGTTCACTGAGCATCTTGTTCCAGCCCTCAGAGCGAACCTCCCCTATGCATTTCTTTACAGCACGCTGTAAATGGCGTATGTGGGCTTTGTTCGCGTCACAAGGGAAGGAGTCGTAGGCACGAATAGCCGCTTTCTTCTCGGTTATCAAGTCACGTAAGTCAGTAGGTAGTTTCCAGCGATGGTCTTCCATCACCGGAACTTCGCGTGAACAATCCGTCAAAACGGATTGAACGTGCTCAGTAAACGAGTCGATTGCGGCCGTCGTGTCGGCGACTGACACTATGTGATCGGGGATGGTGTTCAATTAAGGCGACGTGGTGGATTTCATTATTTCGCTTACTTTTCTCCAGTCGGTTATCATCTGGGTCTGAGGGGGGCGGTTGGGATCGATGAGTTCCATGTAATAGGGGGCGAGCCTATTGCCATCCAACCAGGCACAAATCCAGACTCCTCGCGCTTGCGACCATAACACCAACATCGCAGTCGACCATAACTGTATAACCATATACGGGGTCGCAGGGACCTGTTATCTTGGACACAGCATGATTCTGAACCCCCTTTTTTTTGGGTGGGAAATCAAAATGACTTCTCCCGCTCTGGGCGGAGCGGAAGGGCGTGTCAAACTTTTACTGACTAAAACCCACCTTCAGTTGCCTGTGCCAGAGCCACGGTATATTTTTAGAACAGCCCGTGGTTTTGTCAGGCATCGGCCCTATCGAACTCCGTCACTAAGTGCTGACATCTCTTTAAGGCGCGCGTGGAACACACTGCGCCTTCGACCCGGTCCTCACCGGACGGCGAGCTACCCATTGCTCGTCGTCCGCAAGCCCGCGCCTACGGTGGCTGGGAATCTGCAGGCGACTCCCGACGCCCTGCGCTCCTGCTTTAAAACCAGGCTGCCACTTCCCGCAACTAGTTCATCCTACCAACCTTGCTCACCTGCACAATGACCTCATTAGCTCAACAAGTCATTTAATACTTGTACAAGAACAAAAATAAAATGACACTTTTTCTTCCCACTTTCGAGAATTAGACTTGCTTGCGAAATCTCTGTACTCCGACAGAATCTGAAGTCCAAACATTGAACTATTTTTGAACCTTCCCTCGTAAAACTTTAATTAATTATGTGAGCAAATCAAGCTCGTCCTAAATTCTAAGGCTTAAGTATGCAAGGACTGAACGAAATAGATGAGTCGGTGTAATGGTTAGGGCTTCGCAGGTAGGCTGCGCAGACCATTATCTGGTAGGTAGGATTGTATTGAAACACTGAGAGAGAATGCTACAATTATATGCAGGTAGGTAAGGACACTGTTTTGTTTTGAGCACTAACACACTTTAGGTTGGAAGGGTACCGTCCTTGGATGACTTAGGCAGCGGAGAGACTGCCGGCAGTGGCAGCAGATGCTCAGCACGCGGCCGGTTTGGCGTATGAAGGGGCCGCAGTTAGGGTGCGTTGATGGTCGACATCGTAGGACGCCGGTAGCGCACGGATCAGCTACGCCTTCAGCGCGTCGTTCGGAGCAGCGTGCCGATTAAGTAGCAAGCGATATTTGATAGCCATACCCTCAGCCGAGACGTAGAACCCTGGAAGGCGCGTTAGATAGTGCATGTGAGATGCGGTGCTAAAGCAGCTGGCCACGTGCGATGTCCCCAGCTTCATTCCCCTTAAATGACCAAGGAACGGTGCAAGGATAACGATAGATGGAAGCTCAACACATCGCAGCGGCTTTCCGGCAGAGAGGGTGCAAAGACAGCATGGCACAATGACAGTGGAATAGGAGGTTATGTATGTGACATATAAGCATAACAAAGTTAAACATGGTCCTTGCAGATGGCTCGCTATATCACATATTATACAATTAATAATTAATGAGGAACTCATCCTAGGTTGGGGTACAACAAGCAATAGCCAGTACGCTAAAGGCTCCCGCAAACAGGCGCCTAGGCGTGACGCCACAGCGCGACACAAAGGCACCGCTCGTCGCGCTAGATGCGGCGCCTGTCGCGTTGCACCTGTTTCCAGTGGAAGTAGAAATGACCGAGTGTCAGTGTACTCGGATGAATAGTGTTATTCCACGAATTTAGTGATGTGCGTAACTTACTAATTATGAAATATTTAGCATCACTCGACCATTTAACGTTGAGAATTCTCACAACGCTACTTCAGCCGGCTAATTTATCACGTCCTAAGGCTGAGGACAGTTTTGCTAAGTCTAATTCTTCTTAGTCGGTGCTAGTCATAACAGCCCCTGTATTGGACTAGCACCGACTAAGGGCATGTCAAAACGTGTTTATATATTTTGCCTTCTTAAAAAAGGCAAAATATACACTAGGTAGTTACTGGTGAAGGGCGAGCGTTTTGTGGGACTGTCTTTTGTTATTTTGACGTTCAAAAAGTGGTAATTCTCAACCTATTTTGAATAAATGACTTTTGATTTTCATAAAATCAATACTGAGGAAACACCCATCTTTTTTTTTTTTTTTTTTTTTTTTTTTTTTTTTTTTTTTTGGGTGGGAAATCATCAAATGACTTCGATGAAAAGTCTGACACGACCTCCCGCTCCACCCAGAGCGGGAGGTCGTGTCAGACTTTTACTGACTAAAACCCACCCGTGTTCCTTCAGTTGCCTGTGCCAGGGCCACGGTTTTCTCTGTAGAATAACCCGCGACCCTGAGGCATCGGCCCTATCGGACCCCGTCACTATGTGCTGACATCTCTTTGAGGCGCGCGTAGAACACAACGCGCCGTCGACCCGGGCCTGGTCCTTACCGGACGGCGAGCTACCCATTACTCGCCGTCCGCAAGCCCGCGCCTACGGTGGCCGGGAATCTGCAGGCGACTCCCGACGCCCAGGGCGTCTCCTGCGGCGGTTAGTGGGGGCATGAGGGCGCAAGGCTCTCTCCCTCACCCGCTCCGCCTCCTCCTTCGCGAGCATTACTGCTTCGCAGAAGGAGGTGACGGCTTGCCATTCCCTCTCGCTCCGTACCATAGCCTGGACCAGGGCCGGACGCGAGAGATCGCCGCCGCCAATCGCCTCCGCGAGGACACTGCGGTGCTCCGCCCAAGCTGGGCATACCTCCACCGTATGCTCCACCGTGTCCTCCGGGCGATCCACACAATGGTGACACCCGGGCGTTTCCTCCCGCCTTATACGAAACAGGAACCTCCCGAAACAACCGTGTCCGGTGAGGACCTGTGTCAGGCGGAAGGTGAGGACGCCGTGGCGCCTCTCCAACCACTCCTCAAAGAGGGGACTTACCGCCGCTATTGTGGCGTGCCCAGCACTGGGTTGCGACAATCGCACCCTCCATGTCGCCATGAGATCCCGCCGGAGCTCTGTCCGCTGTACCGTGATTTGTCGCGGCAGCGGAGTTACACCCCGGCGTTTTGCCTCCTCGCGCCACTCCCATACGTGCGCGAGGGCTTTTGCCTCCAGATCCCATGGCGGCAATCCGGCAAGGAGGCTCGCCGCCTCGCATGAGACCGTGCGGTATCCCCGGACCAGCCGGATGGCCATGACCCTTTGGGACGCGTTCAACCTGCGGGCCGGTCGGCGCCTCAAAGAACGCGCCCACACCGGTGCCCCGTAAAGGGCCATGGACCGCACGATCCCCGCGTAGAGCCTCCGGCAGGAGGCGTTTGGACCCCCTAGATTGGGCAGGAGCCGCCTCAAGGCAGCCCCAGCCCGCTCCAGTCTGGGAGCCAAACGTCGGAAATGCTCCACGAAGTTCCACCGGCTGTCGAGGACGAGTCCCAGGTACTTCATCGTCGACTCGACGCCGATGTGAACCCCTCCCGCCGTTATCTGGGAACCCGACAGTGGCGCGTTCCGAGGACCATGAAAACACATGGCCTCGGACTTGTGCAGGGCCACTTCGAGTCCCAACTGCCGGATCCTCTCGACGATTGTCGCAACCCCGAGTGTCGCTTGTTCGGCCGCCTCCTGGTGCGACCTCCCCTGTGCCAGGACCAGCGTGTCGTCAGCGTAGCACACCACGCTGACGCCATTCGGGAGGTCGGCGCGCAGCACCCAGTCGTAACCGATATCCCACAGAAGCGGCCCCAGGACCGATCCCTGTGGGACACCGCACGACATCTCTCGCCGGTTCCACTCTCCCCGGTGACCGGGGTAGATGACGGCCCTGTCCGTCAAATAGGCCTCGACCACGCGACAGAGGTAGGTCGGCATCCGGTGATACCGCAATGCCTCCCTGATGCAACTCCAGGGCAGGGTGTTGAAGGCATTGGCGATGTCTAGAGACACCGCCAAGACGACCCCACCCCGGGCAACAGCATCCCCCGTCGTGAGGGCTCGCACGCGCATGATGGCGTCCACCGTAGAGCGCCCCCTGCGGAAACCAAACTGGCTCTCCGCCAAATCCGGCCCCACCCGCACCAGCCGCCCGACGAGGCGGTTTGCAATAACTCTTTCAAAGAGCTTGCCCACCTCGTCGAGCAGCACGATGGGCCGGTACGCGGACGGAGAGTCCGCAGGGCGCCCCGGCTTCTTAATGAGGACCAGTTTCCCCGTCTTCCAGCGAAGTGGGAACTGGCCCTCCTCCAAGCATGCGCTTAGGAGCCCCATAAGTCGAGGCCCGAGAGCCTCCATGGCCAGAACCCAGGCTCTTCCAGGTAAGCCGTCGGGTCCTGGGGCGGTATTTTTGGCACTAAGCCTATGTACCGCCACTCTCAGCTCTACCTCGGTCACCTCCGAAGCATCGTCGTCGTCGTCGGCGGTGTGGTCCGCATCCGGCACCGCAGTAGGCGGAGTCATGGGCGGGGGAGTATGCTCGCCCCGCGAAGGGAACAAAGTGCTCACCACCTCCTCCATGAGCTGGGGCCGGAGACTCTGCGTCAGTGGGGGAGCCCATGGGCGGAGTTTATCCCGCACCATTTTGTAGGGGCGTCCCCACGGGTCCCTGTTCAGAGTCTCCAGCGACTCCTCGCGGGCCAGGGCCCTGGCCCGCAGGATCTCCGCTTGAAGGGCGGTCTTCGCCGCTCTGTACCCCTCGTACAGCTCCGCCTGAATGGCTTCCGTATTCGGAGGGCGAATACGTAGCCTGCGGTGCCTGGTGTAAAGGTGTCGCGCAGCCACGCACGCCTTGCGCAAAGCCGTCAGCTCCGGCGACCACCAGCACACCTGGCGCCAAGCACGTCCGGGCTGGACCCGGGGCATTGCCACGTCACATATTTCGGACATGGCCTCCCGGAACCACTCCGCCTCGTCGTTGATGTCAGCAGGCCTGTCCGGTGGTGACACCCAGGCCTGCACGATCGAGGCTTCCAGGAGGAGCTCCCGGTCCAGCTGCTTCAGCGCCCACCGCGGACCACTCGGGGCCTGTCGGACCGGCGCGCTCGAGGTCTGGGCGGAGACGTCGAACCGGATGTACCGGTGGTCGGAATAGGTCTCCACCCCCTCCATGACGCGCCAGTCAATGACGTGCGGCGACAGAGCGGGGCTGGCGAACGAAATGTCCACCACTGATTCACCCCGCATACGCACACACGTTGGGACAGAACCCCGGTTTAGGACGACCAGGCCTGTCTCCAGAGCCCAGTCCTCCACCATCCTGCCCCGCGTGTCCGTGAGCCGGGAACCCCAAGCCAAGTTCTTGGCATTGAAGTCCCCGAGGACGAGCACGGGGAGGGAACGAAATCCGACGACGACGACTCTCAACTCCGCTAGGGAGTTGTGGAACTCGGCGAGAGTTCGGTTCGGAGAGAAGTACACCCCTACCACGACTATCTCCCCGAACCGTGCTGCCACGCAACCCCGTCCCCTCTTGACGGCCTCGAGGGACAGGGTACCGGCGGCGGCCGACGAAATTAGGGCCACTGAGCCGCTCAGGTCCTCCACCCAGTCATCCCTGGGCGGGACAAAGTACGGCTCAGCGACCACGGCGATGTTAATCGACCACTGCGCCATGCTCTGGAGCAACAGATCCTGAGCAGAGGCGCAGTGGTTGATGTTCGCCTGGAGGAGGCGTAATGGGGCCATTACTGACACTCCATATCAGCCCCCTCCCGAGCCTCCTGTGGAGGCCCTGCCACGATGGTTGCGGCGGCGACGACGGTGGAGGCGGCAACGGCGGCGGCAGTAGCGGCGGATGCAGCCTTGACGGCGGTGGCAGTGGGCTTTCCCCTGTCCCTGCCCCTGGCTTTGGCGGGTGGAGCGCAGACCTTACTCCCAACCCGGTGATCGGCCGGCTTGCCAGCTGCCGCACATATAAAGCAGTGCGGCGCGGCATTGCACGAGCCGGCCTTGTGACCGGGCTGACCACAGCGGAAGCAGTGACCGCTGCGGTCCACCTCCGAGGCGCATTGCACTCCCACGTGGTTGCCCACTTGGCAGCGGAAGCACCTCAAAGGTCTGGGTTCCAGCAGTTTGACCTGCGCGGAGACCCAGCCCACCAGGAGCCTTCGGCCCTCCCCGGCAATTTTTTGGGCCGCCGTTACGGGGCAGCTCACCGTAATGGATTGCATCCCCGTGAAGTCAGGACGGATGGTGCCTGCCCTTACCTGCTGGGCAGAGCACCCCCCCGTCCTAACAACGGCAGCCACGACCTCTTCCTCCGTCACGGAGTCGTCCAGGCCCAGTATACGCATGTCAGCGCACTTGGTGGGCCTGGATACTCGGACCTCGTCCGCATTCAGGGACGCCCTAAGCTTTTCAGCTAGAGCGTCTGCGGTCGGGCCGCTGGCCGCACCGGGGACCTCCAGCATCCGGGCCCCAGTCGCAGTGACCCTTAGCCGAAGGCCATTGGTGACGCCGATCTCCTGGAGGTTCACCGCCGTCCTCGCCTTGCCGAGCACCTCGCGGTAGGTCATGCCCTTCTTTTCCGCTTCCGGCTGTAGTGTGATAACTACAGCTGCGGACTTCGGGGCACGGAGCCTAGCCGCGACGTTTCGCTCCTTGCGCCGCCGCCGCCTCTCTTTTCTTTTTGCCGCCCTTGCTGCCTTGCCCGCCTTCCCCTTCTCCCCGACTATTTGCCATTCGGCGTCGGTCGGAGGAGATTTAGAAGGCGGTTTGGAAGACGGGGGCGGCCGTCTCGCCGTCAGGGCTGGGGCCCTTGCCGTCTGCACAGACGCCGATTTCGCCAGGGGCGGGCCCGTAGGTTCCACCACGGCCCCACTTTGGGTCCGCCCCGAGGACCTTGGTTTGGCAGCGGTGGCAGCATACGATGCCGCCTTTCGCTGGGCCGAAGCCGGCTGGCTCGCCGCTAGCGGGGGGCGCAGGACAATGGCCTCCAGAGCGGAAAACCTACTATGGAAGGCAGCCAGCTCCTGCCGCACCAGGGTCAGAACCCGGTCCTCGGCTGGCACGGGCTGGCCTTGCCCGTGCGCCCTTCTTTGTGGCAACTCCCGATGGTCGGCTCCTTGGACCTTAGCCAGGTCTGCCCGGAGCTCCTCGTTCTCCTTTCGGAGAAGCTCCATGGCGGTAGTCAGGCGGGCGACCTCCGCCCGCATCTCAGAGATACCGTCCTGTGGAGGCCCGAAATGAATTGCCTCCGCTGCCTCCACAATGGAGGCCGTGGCTGCGGATATGGCCTTGTCTTTAGAGGACTGAACCCTCTTCAAGGCCACACCCTTGATCGCGGCAACCACGACCTCCGCAAACCTAGCCGATCTCTCCGATTTGGAGCCGCCAGCAGCATCCGGCTCACCACCTGACGACTCTGAACGAGCCGCACTGCGGCTGGCCACTTCAGAACGGCGAGCCTTCGCAACGAGCCTCCCGGCTTGCTGGGCTGGCTCTGCTGGACTTGCTCTGCCTGGCTCTCTGTCCCCCTGAGTGGTGTGCCTTCCGCCTCTTCCTCGGACCCCACCCCGCCGACCGATTTTTCGGGCCGAGGCCATCCCGCCATCCGAGAGTGACCCCTGGCCATCCCTCGGTTTGGGCCGCTTCAGGAAGAACCTTTTGTCCTTCCCAGCAGCCCCCACCACTTCGCGCTCCGGGCTCTTAAAGGAGCCCTCCGCGCCAGATGCAGCGTCGGACTCCGACCGCGCATCACTCCCCTCCTTCTCGCGACTCTTCCTCTCCTCGTCCTCGGATGACCGAGAGCGCGATGAGCCTCCTTGGCTCGGCAGACATTTGTTGCCCCCCCCAGAATACGAATGGGGGCTTGACGTTCCCAAAGGGAACGTGGCGGATTCTCCGGCTGCTGAGCAGCCGGTACCGCCCTGGGGTAGTTTTTTTTCATTTGTCTGATCCATTTTTTTGTTTTTCCTTTGAAGGGTGTGGTCCCTTTTTCCCCTGAATACCCTCCCCAGCGCTAGTGACCGGATTCCCTCCGGCCATTCATCCCCTCGGCGCTCGACCTTGGGATTGAGGTAATTTTTTATAGAGGTTGTCTTCCTCTCGCCTCCCCACTCGACGCCCACAAAACTCACCCTCTGCAAACAGAGGGGGTGTGGACGGAGATGGCCACCAGACCTGTCTCGAAGACGGACTGGCCGCCCCAACCCTAGCCCGGTTCCCTTCATCGACCATAATAAATGATCGATGATTGGAACCATGACCCTTCCCCGTTTGTTGAAGATTGGCCGCCAACCCCAACTGTCCACCAAAAGCAGGTGGACAGTTGGAGCTGACGTTGCCCAGGGTGCGCCGCGTGGAGGCTCTTCAACATGCGACCCCAGGAAACACCCATCTGTGCCCCTACCCGACCCAAACAGACGAAGCAAAATGCCTGTTTGCCCTCGCACCCCTTGTTAATCAGATTTCACCAGTAGGCAGTTTAGCAGGCTAAGTAGTAGACTGTACGACGGCTTCAACAAAAAGCTTAGTATTGTAGGACTGAGTTTGGGTATCAGTTTCAGTACCTAAGGTAAAAATAAATAAATATTGTATCTATGTACCAAATTCTTGTGAATGCTTCTTGTGAAAATTAACTTTTTTTTGTTGATAAACACAATGATGACTTATGTTGAAACCGCGAAAAATCCATTGTGTAGTTAAGATAAACAACATTTCTCATTAGCAGCCCGGAGTGTGTCAATAAGTGTATAGGTTTCAAAATTCGTCGCTGAGAACTTTCCGTATATCAGCTATCATTTTCAGACCATTATTTTTCTAGCTGCCTAAAGAAGAAATCTTCAATAGTCATCAAGTCTGGTGACAATTCTTTTACTTGTTTGTGATAAAACTAACATTACAGTTCTCATATCTGACGGGAGTTTATGACGTACCGGCTGCTTTACTTACACCATCATTTAGGCAGATTGTAGGATATGTCCTGAAATAAATACGTAATAGATTTTACTGGAAGTCGAAGATCAATTCAGTCTTATAATGGTTTAGTGGTATTGCTGGGTGCAAACTTATTAGCGTTAGCAAAACTAACCTATATTAATTTTTGTGGTCACTAGATTATTTTGTAAATACTATATCAAAATCTAGTCTGCTTTGGTTTAGCGTTCTTGTTGGCTACTGCCAAGTTATTAGCAGATTGTAAAACTCCCTAAAATTGCGTGTATTTGAACAGTTACTTATACAAACATCCATAAAATACAACAATGCTTCTTTACATGAACATTCAGTAGCATAATAATAATAATTTAGCTAGCCACCACCGCGATCTTCAAAGATCTCAAACGCATACAGCAATTACGAAAATCGTAAACTACCATCAATATCATGGCCACCATAGCCGTTTGGTCATTATGATCATGCGTGTCATCTGAAAAACCATTCCCCCACCCTGAGGTAAAGTAGGCCGTAATGTCTTCTTTGCTTTGTGCGATATTGGCCCTAAAATTTACCATATATCTTTTTATGGTCACCATACTGACATGTGTAAGTGCGTCGTAATTTTTTTAAGTGTGACGACTTTCTTTGGATGTGCGATATTGGTTTCAGAATGCTTAGTGTACCTGAAATGTTGTCCGGGAATCCGGTTTCCATGGTATGGGCATAAAATTGTGATGCGGAGGAATGAGAAAAATGTCGTCAGGAAAGTTTTGAGTATGATAAGGCTAGAAAGGGAACTATTATTTGAGAGATACTAGCTGACCCCGCAAACGTTGTTTTTTTTTTTTTTTAATAGATGTTGGCCGATTCTCAGACACCCAATATGCACACAAAATTTTATACAAATCGGTCCAGCCGTTTCGGAGGAATTTGGTAACAAACATTGCGACACGAGAATTTTAAATATTAGACTAGCTGATCACGCAAACGTTGTTTTGCTTCTTTTATTTTTATTTTTTAAATAGATGTAGACCGATTCTCAGACCTACCCGATGTGCACTCAAAATTTTGTACAAATCGGTCCAGCCGTTTCGGAGGAGTTTGGTAACAAACCATGCGACACGAGAACTTTATAAATTAGAAAAGAACAAGAAATATTGCACCAATCCCAAAATTAGAATCATCATCATTTTCATGCCCTTATTCTAATTCCATGACCATGATGATGCCCTGAATATTTGTAGTGTAAAAAAAAATTGTAACTTCCTGAAAAACTGTATCTTAAAAATTATGCTCATGAAGCTGTGTCATTAGCAATATGTATTTAAATTTTCAGTCTCAGTGCAAATGACACTGAACGCTATCAGCACATCTAAACCAACCGCGTTCAAGAGCTGTCAGATTCAATTTTCTATGACAATTTTTTTCCTGACATAAATATTCACTGTAGGTATTTATTTTCGCCAATAAAAAAAACACTTTTGTGTGTGATGATTACGTATGGAGGAATAATTCAGTGTCATCATAATTGAGGTTCAAAAGGAGTGTCCGTACAGTTTTTTTACAATTGTAGAATGGAAGTTTAAAGATTGGGCATTTTGCATTATGTTTATTATAGAGAGATGGAGCAAGATATAAAGAAAATCGTTTTACGAAAGAGGTACGTGGAGTTGGAATAGTGCAGATTAAGTCTTTCCGACGTTTAGAGATATGTCTGTATGGTGTACTGGAATGTTGAAGTAAAACTATATGTAAAATGTACTGTTGTCGAACATTTAAAACGTTCCGGGATTTATAAAGTTCGGTCGTTGGAAATAAGATAGGGCGAAAGGTGGCAACTTTAAGTATGGCTCTGTAAGCGATCTCTATAGGCTTCATCACTGTCTTTGCAGCTCCGCCCCAGCAGGAAATACAGTAGGTGACTAGTGATTGGCAAAGAGCGAAGTATACATTACGGATAACTGAAGCGTGTGCTACATGTCGCAGTGTTTTAAAAATATAAATAAGTTTCCGTACGCGGCCGTATAGGGTACTAATATGTGATTTGAAATTTAAGTGTTGGTCAATGAAGATACCAAGATATTTTATTTGATCTAGTTGAGTAAGTGATGGGCACTGGCAGGCCTGCTGCGACATAGAATAGGGTCGGAATGGGCACAGTGTCAAAGGCTTTTGTGAGGTCTAAGAAAATGGTCAAAACCTTTTTATTATTGTCTATGTTCTTCACTATGTGATCAACCAATTTGTGTATTGCGTCATTTGTGGATTTCTTTTTACGAAAGCCAAATTGATGTGGTGACAAAATATTAAAATGTTCAAGATAGTGAATGAGTCTTTTATTCATTAAGCGTTCGAGTATTTTTGATAAAGTACTAAGTACCGCTATGGTAATACAATATATTGATGCGGGTTAGTCACCTAGGGTGACTTGCACCAATAGCTAATTAACTGTCTCATAAGTTAACACTTGGTAACTTCATTGTGAATCTCCGAAGAAAAACACATTTCCCCCTGCAAACACAGTCAAATAAGTTTCCGAAGCCCCGCCAAAAAACAAACAGAAAAAAAAACATAGCCTTCCAAACTTGAACTTCCAGCCGATTAGAAACGAATCCACGCGTAAAATGTAACGCGTCTTCAACATGTCGTGTTGATACAAACTTATTACAACTTCCCCACTTCAATCCATGAGAGTTTTTCGGGCAGGGATTTTGACAAAAAAAAGTCGCGTTTTGGCTCGGTAAAGTTTTGCTTCATAATCGTTTTCAAGTTATAAACGGAAGACTTGGAGCATTATTTGAGATTTTCCCTCGCTTACCTTAAAATTTTAGATACTTGACGAAATTGAATGTGAAATGATGACTTTGTGATTTTAACATCGGACTAAGTGCTTCAACTTTGCCCCACATACAGAAACAAAGTGTTTAGCAGTATTTAACAACTGTTGAGACTTAGGGCTAACTTCACCTTGATGAAAATGGATTCTTAATTGTGAATACCTACATTCTGAGCAAATAAATGAATATTCTATTATTTTCAAAAAAGTCACTATTATATTTGTCCATTCTTAGGTGATACTTACCTTCTTAAACTATAGTAGTTCAGATCCAGTCCTAAAGAGAAGCCGCTTTCATCATGTCTGGAGCAGTTAGGACGAAGTTCAGCCGATACTTTTTCTTTTTTCAAGAGCCACACGTCTGTATAATAATTGAACAGGCGCAAGGTCTCGAAATGGCTCCTAACACTTACCTATGACGATACGGAGAAAACTGTTATACTCGTACAGTAAAAGAGAAGAATTACACACACGCACACACACACTGAAAACATCACAAGCACATCTCGTATATCACACCCAAAAAATCACCCCGCAACAAACTCACAAACTTACCAGAACACCACTTCTTATTTTAATTTCTTAACTTGATTTTTTATGTTCTATTAGCTGTAAGCGCTTCGTGCTACTGTTATTTATGTCCTCAGCATAGCTCGCAATAATCGATAGGAGACAAGGAGGCCAGAAGACCCGTACCAAAGATTTTACTTAGTATGGGCTCCTGTCTCCCATCTTAAAACTTTAAGAAATATATATTTGTGAATTCTAATACTCGTGGGAGAAAATAAATTAATAAATAAAAAAAGATGAGCGTATGTCTGTCTGTTTTTTGCTTTTTCATGCCCAAACCACTGAAAATTTTACATACAAGTGGACTGGACCTGGAGAGGAACATTTAGGGAACTGGCTACATTTTCATCCTGAATTCCAGACTAATTCGCGGGCACCAGCTAGTACAGATATAAAAATTAGTATAGTTAGGTTACTGCTGGACAGTGGTAACTAAAGTCGATCCTTGACTATTTCATCCTTCAGAAATACGTAAACATCAGGGTCACCAGGAAATTTAAGGTTTATTTTTCATTACAACTAAATAATGAACTACAATTAAATCTGGAGCGCAATGAAATAGTTATAGGCCGCATAGCGACGGAATTAAGTTATCAGTGACCGTAATTAGGTTGTAACAGGCCACTCAGAAATTGCGTTTTTTTTATTTTATGTATGTTTTTTTTTTCAATTCAATTCAATCTCATAAATCAACGACAAACTCCTGCGTCACCGTCCTTACAGCCCTGACCCAGCACTGTGAGACTTCTTTTTATTCCTGAAAATAAAAAATTTGCTCAAAGGGATACAATTTTCGTCGCCGGAAGATGCGCTGTCAGCGTTCGAGCAGGCTGCAAATGAGGTGCCTACTGCGGACTGGAAAAAGTATTTCAAAAACTGGTTGGGTGGAGACCTGGTGTCCTGAAACACAGGTTTTTGGCCTAGCTTAGGCACCAGTCTCCCACAATATTGTAATGTGCATTAAAAGCCTAATACTAATCAATGTCTACTTTTAAATATTGTGGTGAGAAATTAAATAAATTTTATTATTATTATTTATAAATTTGTATAGTGAAGAGTACGTTGGGTAGATGTAATCAAAAATATTTACCTATGGAACATTTATTTTTATTTTCGCAAAACTTTCTAAGTGTCTCACGTAAGTTCTGCTTTCATGTCTGTGCTTTCGTAGCTGTGCTTTTGTATCTTCGAAATACTACAACTTTACATAATTGATGTGAACTCAAAAGGCCTTCAAATCATATGGATTTATGATTGGAAAAGGTTCACCGTAAATTCTTAATAAATATACCGATATAAAGAGTGGTGATTAGGTTATCCCATTAAATAGTACAGTGGTTATTACAAATTATCAGTCTGTTAAAATAATACAATAATCAATTTTACAAAAAAAAGGAGAACCTAATTTTTCTAACAAAATAACTAGCGTAAAATTAAACAGAAATAAACACCCTTGATAATAAGGCGCGGGCGATGGTATCGACCAAATAATCACAAATTAATTTCAATGTTGTTACTCGTATATACGAGGGCGGCACTGAAAATTTCGGGAATCTAGGAAGTGACACAACATTACTATTTAAAAATGTATTTATTGCTTTTCGAAGTATTCTCCGCGAAATTTGACACATTTTTCCATACGATGGAACCAATCATTGAAGCAACCATTCCATTCGGAAGTTGGGGTCTCCAAAATGGCCGTTTTGTAGGCGTCCACAGCTTCTTCAGGTGATGAAAATCTCTGTCCACGCAATTTATTCTTTATTTTAGGGAAAGTATAGAAATCATTAGGGCTTAGGTCGGGGCTGTACGGCGGATGGTCTAATAATTCTATGTTTTCTTGCTCTAAAAACTCTTTTGTTCTGTGTGCGGTGTGAGAACTCGCATTGTCGTGGTGGAGGATGATGAGGCGGTTGCAGTTCTCTTTACGGAGTTCAGAAGCGACCTGTGGCAAACAAATGCTAGCATACCATTCTGCATTAACCGTTCTTTGTCCCTCAAGAGGAATAGTCGTAACATGGCCGGTTTTGGAGACAAACGTGGCCAAATGTTATAATAAAATACCTCCCCACATACTTCAACTGAATGAGACAAAATTCAAATCCTTTGTCAAACGCACACTATTCAGGCAGGCATATTATAGGTTGGAGGATTACATAACTGATAAAAATGCCTGGCTTAATGCTGGTCCTGCTCCACACCACAACTAATTAATTGACATTTGAAACACTGTTGAAGCTGCTGAAGATAGTAAGAATTTATTTGCATTATATAAACTCAATCTCTTTTTTATTATATAGATGCATTGCACAGATGTGAGTACTTTGTACTATAGAGCTACCATTTACCGGGTAATGTCATAGATTGACTTGAATGTGCCTTGGCGGCTGATAGTATGTCATGCTCACTCAAATGTCTCGCTGACGGTGGCGCGTGTGTCGGATCATTTAGCTCCCTTCAAAATGGTTGAGCTGAATGGTGCTGATCCATGCGTCATGTTCGTGAACGGCCGCCGTCAGTTGGGATTGGTCATCTCTTAGCTGCCACGGCTTATTTTAATAATTAATTAGCTGGATTGTTTTTAATTATGTTTTGATGCACTCGGGACGCTTTTAACGTGTACGGTTTTTTGTACATCGTTCTCACTTATAGTGTCAACATTAATCAATGTAACTAAGATATATGTAAAAACATTATTATTTACAAGAGTGTCCATGGAGTTTCTTGCCCGTTCTTCTCCATAGGTACCTACTACGCTTTGGAATGGGCAACTAGCTTCATATTTCTGACTGACCGACTCCTTGACAATTCAAGAGTGCCTGTAAATGGTTTAATTGAAATAAATGATTTGAGTTTGAGTTTGAGCCACCATTTTTTTTGCAACACTCTGTGAACGAACAATTTTTGTTGGCTTTAACTCATTTTCGAACACCCAAACTCGTGACTGGTTTTTTGTTTCGGGTTCGTACGCGTATATCCAGGATTCGTCACTTGATACGATGTTGTATACAGCATTTGAGGATCCTGCGTGGAATCTTTCGAGAGTTCTGATGCACCAAGTAACGCGAGCCGCTTTTTACTCTTCACAGAGCGAATGCGGTATCCATCGGGAAAACAACTTTTTTACACCTTATTGTTCATGCAAGATTATTTGTATTTGACTCATGCCAATGTCTAAAGTTGCCTGAATTTCGCGGTATGTCACATGTCGATCTTCCTCAATCAGCTTACTCACAGCATCAACGTTTTCTTGGGTGACTGCAGTTTTTGGACGACCTTGACGAGGATCATCACTGAGCTTGACACGTCCACGTTGAAATTCAGCAAACCAGCGACAAATATTGGTTTTGGATGGGGCTTCATCACCAAATGCAGAAATCATCCGGTCAACACACTGCTTTTGTGTTAAACCACTTCGAAAGTCATAATAAATCATCGCTCTTGAATTTTCTCGAGTCAATTCCATTTTCTCAACGACTAAACAAGTTTGACAAAACCTTGTGACAAGACCGAGAATCTTTTTTTAAATACATAAATGATATTCGATTTTTAAAACCAAGGAGTTTTCAATTAAAAAGATTTTAATATGACAGGAACAGTGGAAATATTCCATTCCCGATACTTTTAGTGCAGCCCTCGTACTAAAACGAAAAAAAAGTACCCACGGCTAAAATGTTAATTGCTATTAACTATTTGAATTGTGCATGTTTAAAATAAGTAATATAGAAAAGGTGGTTGCAATTATTGTGATGACCTTATCGTCATACTGTAGAATAACTGTGGTAAATTTTGAAAACCTTAAGACAGGCTTCGAACCCAAGTAGGCCGCAACTGGGAAAACCTCATAGACGGCTCAGATCTCCGGTGCGTATGCGGCGTCCACAGACAATGGCTTACCTTCCATCCTGCACTACATGCCCTATCACCTGTCCACGTGAGGACCTAATGGCTGCTTCAGCAAACGGTATACCGTTGCTGATACGGAAAAAAACAAATTTGGGAATGGGTTTACTTTTGGGAAACAAATATGAAAGAAAACAAGTTTTGCAAACTGTACCGTGTGACATCTCAAAAGAATAAAAATACGGTGAGGGTCCCGAATATTTTATTTTAATCATATTAAAATAAATCGTTTTAAAGTTACAAGTTTAGCAAACCGTATGTGACATCTCAAATGAATAAAAAAATAAAAATACGGCGAGGGTCCCGAATATTTTATTTTAATCATTTTAAAATAAATCGTTTTAAAGATATTTTAAGAAAATTTGGTAAATTGACCACTTCCGAAAATAATGAGCCTAACGTTTTAAAAATGCAGATAATTGTTCTATACGTTATGTTCTAACATGTTTAAAAAAAAAATAAGTCTTTGGTGTAAAAATAACAGGGTACATCTCATTATTGTGCGTACAAACTTACAACTACGATTTTAAGTTTATTCTTGGGATAAATTCATACCAACCACGGAACCCTGAATTTTACGTGGTCCGACATACGCTTGGCCGGTCACACGACACAAATTATTTGACAATAATTCAAGTCCTGGTTAAAGTATTATCTAGTCAGCTGGAGGAAACGGTGATAAATAATTACCAAGCGGGGGATTTTGACAGTTCTGGAACATTCATTGTGCTAGTTATATTATTGAGCAGACAATTCTTTCTAATATATGATTCAATGGATTAGCAATATCCTTCAAAATTATTACTGAAAGTTTGTTACACAAGTAGGAGGCAGGTAACACCGGACGTACGTATTACACAAGTGGGTACACACAGTCTTAGAGGCATAAGGAACAGGGTCTAAAGTTCACTCATCCTCTATGGAAAAGGGAGGATCCTCAGACAAGACGACTGCCGGTCGATTTTTGATTACGCAAACCTGAGGGATTAGGCAAAGTTTGGGACGCCCTTTATTTCTGAGGCTTTTATTTAGGTGTTAAAGTTATGTTGACTTTTTTTTTCTGTTTGTGTATAGTTTTGGACGTTTTCGTCCGTATATGGCACTTTGCTAGCTGACATAATTATGTCCAATAATTTTGTTTCATGTTTTGTATTGCGTTATGTAAATTATCTTGCATACTTAAACGGCGCGACGCCACAGCACGACACAAAGGCACCGAGTGCCTCGCGACGAGCGGTGCCTTTGTGTCGCGCTGTGGCGTCGCGCCTGTGTTTGGGACCCTTTAGACAGCTGTGCGGTTGGGGAGTTTGTTGCGCATCTTCCTCTTCCCAGCTAAAGCACTAGGAAGTAGTGAAGGGCGGGCGTTATGGGGGACTGTCTTATATAGTTTTTACGTTCGATAAATACTCAGTCTAGTTTCAATAAATGTCTTATGATTTTGATTTTGAAAGTGACATTCTATCAACTCTAGCGATATTGGAAAAGTCAAAAATGTATTGCAATGTATTACATTAGCTGCCGAAAACCTTATGCAGATCCTGTTGAAAGTCATTGTGGAAATACGAAACGTTTTATTAATAAACCCAATAAACCCAGAACATCTTTTAGTTCCTTTTTCACCCACATTTTACTTTTCAACTTAACTCAGTGCCCACGTACAAAACGCCTCCTCTTACCTTAAATAAAACACCTACTAGCTGCACGCCTGATTTTAACTTCTTTTTTGTATAATTGGGCAAATTGACCGCCTACATCGGCTGAGAATTTATGGCTTATTTTACTTGTATTGGATCGTTTCTCGGCTCGTTATAATATTTCTCTGCGTAAGGGAATGCATAGAAGATGAAGGCTTTACGCCTCCTCCCATATCTGTAAACACTGTCATGTGAAAACATTTTAAAAGCGAATTAATTTAAAAGAGTAAGGTGGAGCTTTTACCCGAAGGGGGATCCCCCAAAACAGTCTACATAATATTTTACTTTCTATACTATATTATCAACTTTCTTGTTTTTATTTTAATTTCAAATATTTTAATTTGAATGATTAGATTGTAATTTGCACGGAAGTAAATAAAGCTTAATTATTTGTATTCATTTATTTATTTTAGCGTGGAGTTAAGAAACTCCAAGATCCAGCAAGATCCAGCAAAGAGTATTCGCGGAGTTTCTTGCCAGCGGGATTCCGCTGGCAAGAACTCCGCGAATACTCTTTGCTAGACTATGAGGTCCAGGGTTCGATTCTCAAGTCAAGCAATGTGTAATTGGGTGTTTATAGGATCGACATTAATGCTCTTGACTTGACTTTTTTTTTGGGTGGGAACTCATTAAATGACTTCTCCCGCTCTGGGTGAAGCGGGAGGGCGTGTCAGAGTTTTACTGACTAAAAACCACCCGTGTTCCTTCAGTTGCCTGTGCCAGGGCCACGGGTTTTCTTTCGAATTACCCGCGACCCTGAGGCGTCAGCCCTATCGGACCCCGTCATTTGGTGCCGACATCTCTTTGAGGCGCGCGTGGAACACTTTGTTATGGTGCTTTGGCTTAGACATGTTCTTGTCTTTAACTTGCACTTGTATTTTGACAGTTGAGCGACAGTAACAGGAATAACGCGTAGCCAAAGTACGTGCTAAGTAATGTTAATAACTCTCCGCTTTACTGTGTGCGCCCCTATGGCCCTTTAGGGATATGAGGAACAGGGTGTAAAGTTCACTCATACTCGTGGAAAAGGGAGGATCCTCCGACCAGATGGATGTCGTATCTGGTGGGCAACTGCCCGATGATTGTTGTCGGGAAGTTGTATATATGCTATCTGCGCGGTAAACTCTGCTTGCGCGATGCAGGATTGATGCGTTTGTTCGCATGTGGCGGTAGAGATGCCGCCACATCACTCCCCTCCGAAGACCGGAGGTCGATAGTGGACTAAGTCTTGTATCTTGCGATGCTTGCCAATGCCAGTTGGGTTCCAGTGGGTTGGAACCGGGTGTCGCATAGTTCGCAGTGAGTCGGAACTGTCTGCGAAGATGCCCCAGTGAGTCGGGGTGGCTGACTGCTGATGTCGACCAGGAGAGGGATTAAGCACTCTGCTTGTGGACCGGCCGAATGTGCAGTATGCTGTGCCATGTTGCTGATGAGGCTGAAGGTGATGACCAGGTATGCGCTTGCGCTGCATGCTGATGGTCAGGACAACTGTCCAAGCCGTGGTTGCTGGCTGGCTGTGTGACTTGCGGGAGTAATGATGATGACGTCACGCTGAAGTAGTTGCACGAAGGCTGCGCTGACGTTCATACTCGGGGTCACCAGTGAAGAGATGATGTTCATCACGTCGGGGTCACCAGTTTAGAGAAATGAGGAACAGGGTGTAAAGTTCACTCATACTCGTGGAAAAGGGAGGATCCTCCGACCAGATGGATGTCGTATCTGGTGGGCAACTGCCCGATGATTGTTGTCGGGAAGTTGTATATATGCTATCTGCGCGGTAAACTCTGCTTGCGCGATGCAGGATTGATGCGTTTGTTCGCATGTGGCGGTAGAGATGCCGCCACAGCCCCTATGGAAAAAAAGCTTGCATGCTCCATCTTGTTTTTATTTTATTTTTAAAATAACGTGTAAAAGTGATTCCAAAGTATCCCATTTACCAAATGAACAATTTCATTTGATTAGTTTCGTTTTTGATCGACTATGCCGAAGCAAAAAGAAGGGTTGTGATCTTGACCGGTTTGTATAATATAATATGTATATATGTGATAAACTACTATAACATGGCGCGCCCCTCCAAAATTCAAAACGTTTGAAAGTATTTGTGAAAGTATTTACAATGCACCACCAAGATTCACAACGCATGTGTGCGTAATGAGACGGCCGTCAAACAAAAACAAATACACGGATTTGTTGCTCGACTAGTCACGTCATTAATCGCTCATTATTATTAGTAATGGCGCTGCACTGACGTACTCTATGAAAACGACACGTGCGTTGTCTTGCGCGCTCGGCAATTTATGATTAGTTGACCAGCAAATCTGGTAATAAGTGAGATATTACGAGTACTGATTGCAAAAAAACTATGAATTAATTTTATTGTGTTCAAATATTGAAATGTAATTTACTCTATATCTTGCATGTTTAATGTTTTCAATAAAATGAAACCTTTATAATGTATTTATAACACATTTATTTTTAGTGACTAAGACATCAAAATCATTTACAAAAATACGTAATCATAATTATTATAAGAAAGTTTATAATATGTTACGAGCCAAGTGATAACAAAGGCATTATTCATGCTGCCCGGGCATTAATAATAATACTTTTTCTGTAAATGTGTTATGGTAGGAGGCGTTATCCATAACAATTACGGACTTTTCTGGTATGTTAGGCAGTAGTCGCCTGTCTTCGAACTGGCTTGTAAATCTGGCTTAACTTGTAAAACTTGTAAATCTGGCTTAATAAGTACCTATGGCAACGGGGTGAGCTAGGAATTCACAACTTAATGTCCACTGATCTGATCTAGCCGATGAGTTGTTAATGTCACTTAATAAAGCAATTTCTCTCTTTACCTAAAGCTATTCGAGCAACATTACGTTTTCAGGTCATTATTCTTTCACCCCCACCTTACGACGTTGTGAAAGATGCAAGATTATCTCTTTAAAAATAGTTTCTTGGAAATACACGTTGCTTCGTTTAAGTTTAAACATCTGATCATACACGCAAGCAGGTTTCGAGTACTACGCACCTCACCTTTCTGATGAACATCACCATAAGGTCACTATATGTCCTTCAAGGGCGTCCCATCTCGGTGATTCCACTCACATCCACCTTGTCAATACCCTTTTCACTTCTTATACATGGAAAATACGCTTAAAGTTACCTGATCAGAGGGATAAAAAAAAAAAAACGACTTTCCCTACTGTCAAAAAAAAAACGATGCAATCCATTTCCCAACTTTTTATACAGCCACTCTGTTATATTGCGGCGTAAATTGTTAAAAAAAAATATTATCAACAATTTTGACACACTTTTTGACACATTTGAACATGACTTCCTACTTATAATTTACTGTTCACTAAATTATTATTTAATTTACACAGATTTTAGGTAAATATTTACCATCGTCAATGATAAATTATACTGGCTGGAAGAATGCCACTTATAATGAACCATAAGAAAAGCGGGAAAGCGGCAATTTGATCTTCAACGTTGTTTTTTCAAAAAAAAAATCAAAATATTTTATTTCACATAGACCTACATGGGCACTTATGAAACGTCAGATTCTAGGTGCACGGTTCCAATTGGTCGTTTCCCATGGAGAAGAGCCGGCAAGAAACTCCATGGTTACTCTTTTAAAAATATGTCTTTTACAATGTTTTCCAATTACAGTGTTAACAGGTATGGGAGAACAGTGTAGGCCTGTCAACAAGTACCATATGTTAAGCAAATAGACAATTGTCTATAAATTTATAATCCACAGGGCCTACGACGTTCTCACATTTACAAAATATAAAATAATCTAATAAAGTAAAATCAAAAACTAATTAAAAATTGTAGGTATATAATGTCAAATAAAATTATGTCAGAGATATGTAAAAGTCCATATCTAATAATAAAAAATAAAAATTAAACACCATTATTTGGGAGCAGTTATTAGAAATTTACATAGTGATGCCGTTTATGAAGTACCAGGGAAGCCACATGTGCAGAAGGAATTATTGCCAAACTTTCTTGTCTTCGACGTAGTCTTTAATCTTATAGTACGCTTTTTTGATAAGGACACGTTTAATGTGGGCTTTGAACTTTCCATCGCTAAGTTCTGTTACCGACTTTGGCAACTTATTATAAAAGCGGATACTGTTTATCAGAAATGATTTGCTTGTTTTAGTTAATCTAAATTTGGGTATAAAAATTTCATTTTTACTACGTGTATTTATATTATGGAAATCGCTTCTTATTTTAAAAAGTTCTAAGTTTTTGCGAACATACAAAATACTTTCTAAGATATAAAGGGAAGGCAGAGTGAGTATATCAATTTCTTTGAATTTGTTTCTAAGAGACTCGCGAGGACCCATTTCATAGATCGCGCGGATTGCCCTCTTTTGTAAAATGAAAATTGAATCTACGTCAGCTGCTGATCCCCACAGCAGAACGCCATAAGACATAATACTGTGGAAATAAGCAAAGTATACCAACCTAGCTGTGGCTATATCGGTCAACTGCCTTATTTTTCTTACTGCATACGCAGCTGAACTTAATTAACCTGAAAGAGCTCTAATGTGAGCGCCCCATTGCAATTTAGAATCTAAAGTAATTCCTAGAAATACAGTTTCCGTAATAGCATCTACTTTCTTGCCATCAAGTTTTAAATTTAAACCCACTTGGGGTACATTTGGTAATGAGAACTTAAGACATTTAGTTTTGTTCGCATTGAGTAAAAGATTATTAGCTGCAAACCATTTCGAAAGAATAGCCAGACTATCATTCACATGTAAGACATCCGTATCTTTTCTATCTATTTTAAAAATAAGAGAAGTATCATCAGCGAATAAAATTATATCTGATAAGTTAGCCATCATGTAAGGAAGGTCATTAATATAAACAAGAAATAAGAAAGGGCCGAGAATTGAACCTTGAGGCACTCCCATCTTAACTAAGGACCCCGAGGACGTCGCCCCGTTAACGTTCACTTTCTGTTGCCTGTTTGATAGATAGGAAAGAACAAGATTAGCGGCTTGTCCACGAATTCCGTAGTGGTGTAATTTACAGATCAGTGTATTGTGGTCAACGCAGTCAAACGCTTTTGAGAGGTCACAGAAAATGCCAATTGCATCCTGGGACTTCTCCCAGGATTCCCAAATGTGACTGATGAGTAACACTCCCGCATCAGTCGTCGACCTACCTTTCGTTAAACCGAACTGGCGACTATGTAAAATACCATTTGAGTTCAAATGTGACAACATCTGGTCTAGCATGATTTTTTCATAGATTTTACTCAATGCTGGTAGCACAGATATAGGTCTATAATTAGAGGGATCACTCTTACTACCCGATTTGAAAATTGGTACTACTTTACTAGGTTTCATTAAATCAGGAAACGTACCGCTGTCTAAACATTGATTAAATATGCCTGTTAGGACAGGGGCAATTGTGTCAATAATATCTCCAAGAACCTTAACGGAAATGCCCCATAAGTCTACAGTGTTTTTTATGTTAAGACTTTTGAACGCTTTTTTAATTGTGACAATAGAAATAGGCTCGAATTTAAAACTAGGAATGTCCTTACTGAAGTTTTCTTTGAGTAAAGATTCAGCTAACACAGATGATGAGGGAAGAGATTTCGTAACCTCAATTGGGATGTTGGTGAAGAAATTTTCTAGTGACTCAGCAACTTTCAACTTATCTGAAATGCTCTCATTATCAATTTTTAACGACAAGTCATTCTGATCTCGCTGTTTTTTGTTTCCAGTTTCTTTGTTAATTACCTGCCACACAGCTTTTATTTTATTATGGGAGATACCAATTTTGTTACTTATTAATTTAGACTTAGCTTGAGCGCAGACTCTTTTGAATATTTTAGAATAATTTCTTACATAATCATGAAGAGTTAGATCAGACGTCAATGATTTCTCGTGATACAACCTATATAAAATATCTCTGCTTTTTCTAATGCCAGCAGTGGCCCATTCACTAAATTTTGGTTTAGTATTGATAGTAACTTTTTTTACAGGACATGCTTTATTGAATTCTTGGCATACTGTAGAAAATAGGGTACCATAGTTTAAATTGGGGTCTTGTGAATCAAAACTGGCTGTTGAAAGATTGCTATTAAGATTATTATTAAACATTTTCAACTTATTCTTAGTAAGAGGTCTTATTTCAATGGTTTTATTTGAGTTTAACTTTTTATCTAAGTCAAATGATATAAGTTGACCAGTATGGTCTGACCTGATGCCACTAATTAAGGTGGAGTCTTTTATTTTACAGTTGGTAAATACATTGTCTATGCATGAAGCCGAGGTTGCTGTTATTCTAGTTGCTTCATTAAATATACATTTTAAATTGAATGATTTAAACAATGAGATTAACTTACATTTTTCGGGTGAATTAACTAGCAGATTTAGATCACCACAAACAAAAACTAATTTATTATCTTTAAAAAGTTTACTTAGTATTCCTTCCATAATGATCAAAAATGATGACAAGTTTGAGGGTGGTGGTCTATAAACACATAAGAAAGTATGGCCTTCAACCTCTGCACATGCTACCTCACATAAGCGATCAACAGAGCAGGCAGTGATATCCTTCCTTTCCCTATATCTAAAACGACTATTACACAATATCAAGGTACCACCCCCTATTGAGGACCTGTTGTATGCACTGGCAACTGAAAAATTATTTACATTAAACAACATCCTATCCGGTTTTAACCAAGTTTCACAAAAACATAAGATATCCATATGATATTTTTTGGAGTACCAGATATATGTATAAAATCAGTTCATCAGAATCAGATATGGATTTAACGCCTGATTGCATTAGAGAAGAGGTTAAAACAGTAGTAAAAAACTTTTTATTACCGAAATCAAAAGGTGAAATCTTACGATAAATATTATCTTACCAATACTGTTTATTCATGTTTTATTAGAATGTTGTTCGTTTAACAAATCAGGTTTTTATTTGCTTTCCTCATATTTGGAATGGAATACAGAGTCACCTCTGGTGAAGGACTTATTTATGTCCCCGAACTATTGGCGCACTTGCTCTCAACATGACTAAACCATATATGCATACTCTATACTCTTTTCAATTACTGTCACTACATCTTCTCTTAAACCGCACCGTTGCCTTATCACATCATCCCTCAGCCTATCATTCACACCATAAATGCTTCACAAGGAACGATTTCATGGATAGTAATACTTAGTTCGCAAACTTTCAAGACATAAATTGGTTTTTTTTATGGGATCAATTTCAAAGTAAGCCAGTTATGTTCCTATTAGCGTGGGCAAAGGAAATAAAAGCAAAAAATGTATGTAATCATCGTAGTAATCATCTTGTAGGGTCTGCCAATACCCATGGGAAGAAGGCGCAAGTGAATATATGTATCTAAATATATGTGCTGTTTTGTTTAGCCGTAAGTTTTCAAATATATAAAGTGTATGAACGAAACTTGAAAGTGTGTACCAAATGCAAAATTAAATTTAAATAACCTACATATTTTACAGTGGGTAAATTTGTGATTTGGTTAAACGTCGATATTAAAAACATAATAACGTAGAATTCTAAATAGCGATAAAATCGAGACATCTCATCACCCGAGACACACACACTTGTTTATCACGTTACGAGTCTCCCCTTTGCAGCTCAAAAGGCCATTGTTGCAACAATTTAATTGCCCGAATAAATATTGAATGCTTTTACTTAAACTCAATTTTCCGTTTGTTTCAGAAACAAATGCGTCGGCTGACGGGCCCGCTCCAGGTATGCTACGGCACGAAGAAATTACCAGCATCACAGCAAAATGGACCATAAATTCTGGCCGATATGGATGAGAATCGCGTGCATACCACTCGCTCTGCTATCCACTACACTAGCAGACTTCACGACGGAGTGCCAGAGGCCTTGCGACTGCAGATGGCAATCCGGGAATAAAGCCGCAATCTGCTCAAACTCAAGCCTAAAAATAGTGCCATCAAACCTTAGCAACGACATTCAAATACTAGATCTCTCAAACAATAATCTACAACAACTACATCAAGAAGCATTCAAGAAAGTAGGCCTATTCAATCTAAAGAAACTGTTCCTCAAGGAGTGCAGCATTGAAGTAGTCCACAAAACTGCGTTCGTAACTCTCGCAATTATGATCGAACTCGATTTGTCGAAGAACAGAATCCGATCACTGCACCCCGAAACTTTCAAAGGCACAGAGAAACTGAGATTAATAAACTTCAGCAACAACTTTATCGATAAGTTGGAGGACGGTATATTCCGCAATTTGAAGTTCCTTCAGAAAGTAGAAGCGAGCAACAATAGGATACACCGTATTGGAACTAAAGCATTCGTCAACTTGCCCCAGTTAAAAATATTGAGGTTTAATGGCAATAATTTGAGTCATATGAAGCCGGAAACTTTGATGGCTTTGAGAAACTTATCCGGTTTAGATTTACACAACAATCCATGGCGTTGTGACTGTAACCTTCAGACATTTCGGGATTGGGTGATCAGTCACAACCTCTACACACCTCCCACGTCGTGCGCCGAACCAAAATCTGTACAAGACAAACTTTGGAATGAATTAGACTCGTCCAACTTCGCGTGCAGTCCGACAATACTCGAACCGGTGCCAGAATCAACGGTCAAAAGTTACGATGAAAACGTGACTCTGACTTGCAAAGTTGTGGGGAATCCACCACCTGAAGTTGGCTGGCGATTTAACGGAAAATCTATTGAGATGAAGGCTTTCGGTGAGATTAGATACACCGTGGCTGAGAACACTATGGATTTGATTCGATGGGTGAATTTGACTATAGTATATGCACGATATAATGATAGAGGTAACTACACGTGTGTTGCTGAGAATCCCGGAGGTCGCGATGAGAAGACTTTAACCCTAGTGCTTTCCAGATACGGAGGAGTGGGTACCATAGCTGGTATGGATACAGAATCTTTTGCAATTTTAGTTGGCTGTCTAACAGCTATAGTAATTATTTTTGGCGCAGCACTAGTGGTATGTTGCTTTACAACCCAAAACAATGAAATTAAAAGACTGATTAAGAACGATGCTCGTTCTTCTAACGGAGACGTGTTGATAGAAGGTTCAGAAGCTTCTGAAACAGAGAAGGGGCTGAAAATGGAGGTGAATCCGGTGTCGAAGCCGCCTAGGAAGTACGAAGCCCCGCAGTCCTTTGCGAGTGAAGCTACAGAAATGTCGGAACTGAATAGAACTTTACTAGACAACGAATCTGTTTTAGGTAAGTTGCAGACCTGAAAAACGCTAATTAAAGTTATAAATTGTAAAAGTATGCATGTTAGTTACTCAATCGCGCCCAAACGAAGGTTTTTAATAACGGCTTTGCGACGTGTTTGAATATAAGGCACACAAGTGACGTATGTGTCGGAAAAAAAACCGTTTCCAGGCTTATTAAAGTTAGGGTTTTCTAAGACTGCGGTGGCCGTCGATAACTTCTGCAACTTACCTTGAAAATGAATGACGTCACTGGAACGTTATTTATGAACGTAAATTGGTGAGTTTTCCTAGAGAGCGTTTTTTGACACCGTAAAGTCAAAGTCCGGTGCCGTAATTTTAACGGCTAGATTTGCGGCCGTTATGTGGCGGCTTCCGTTCTTCTAGGAATCCGTAGCTGTATACCTTATTTTTTAAGCAGATCTCAAAGCGGACGAATTTACACGAATAACCTAACATAACTTCGCACTTGTTACCGTGTTTTTGCATCACATTTACATCTTTGTTCAATATCTGTGAACATGGCAGCCCATATAAAATTAACAAAGAGCCCTTTTTCCGTACCTGGTCGAAGTTTTCATGTTGATATTATCAATAGGTATTCTAATTTACATTATTTTGAAAAAATATTACTAGTAGTTTGCCCTGCAGTGGGACACAAACGGCCGATGATTATAATAATAAAATTTAGCATGTACAGTGCGCGAGGCCTAAGCTGAGCTTTGCATTTGTTTGAGTGCTCATAGCGACGCGTCCTTAGCTTGGCAATCGGCCAATCGGGAAATCGGCCTGAGGTGCTGTGCGTCCCTCGCGCGATCACATTGGTGCGATTGGTTATCACTCACACAAATGCAAAGCTCAGCTCAAGCCTCGCGGACGGTACAATTATTTATTAGTTATTAACACGAATATAGCCAATGATAAGTTTTTATTAAAAATGAACTTATAACTATGAGTTAATAGGTAGTAGACAGTGTTAAACATATCATAACGTCAAGATTGTAATCTCCGAAGGATTAAGCAGAGCCCTACATAATGATCTCAATTATATAGTACACATTATGGTAAAGCAATAAAGATATTGAGTATTGAATACACCAACGTTTCGCCAGTTATGTTTAAGTCCCACGGAATGGGGCGAGCCTACTGCCATCCAGCCAGTGTTAAATATTGTTGAAATTTTACGTTAGAAGTTTGAGACCATTTTAGGTTGTCAAAGAAATCTATATAAATAAAACAAAGTTACACCATTTCTAACTCAAGAACGGCTGGACCGATATTTGATTTGTCTAGCAGAATACCTATTAAAACATGAGAACATTTCAGGAAAATAAAATGAAGATAGGGCTTAGAATACACTCGGTTCCAAAAATAACGGGTCAGTCACATAAGTTCGAATATCTACAAAACTGTAAGAGTTAGATCAATGAAATAAAAAGCAGAATAAAGACTATTTAGTTGCGCTTCTTATTATATACCTTTTATACTGGCTGATAAATGAAACTTATTTACAAAAAACAAGATTTGAGAAATAGAAATTTTTTAAAACAATTTTTTTGTTTTATGTCATTATGGTTTCTTTCCATTTCTATTCTGTCACAAAAAAAAATTGTGAACGACTTCCACGTGCATAATCAGTATTCTGTGAGGTGCAGCATGGCAGTGACGTTAGATGAATGTACCAGAATCCTGACTTTCTTGGAACTTGTGCGGAGCCAGCGTGAAACAGCAAGAAACATTGATGTATCTTTGTCGACTGATCAGCGGGTAGTCCAGCGGTACCAAGAGACCGGATTACACCTTCGGAGACCAGGAAATGGTAGGCCAAGATGCACAACGGCCAGGGATGACAGATACCTGGAGGCTACAATGCTCCGAAATCGTTTTCAAACTGCAGTTGGTCAAAAAATCCACTTTATTCGCTTTGGTGGTAGCAATTTAAGCGCACAAACAGTGAGGAGACGTCTTGCTGAGGCAAACTTGAAACCATTAAGGCCAGCAAATGGCCCCAAACTGGAACGGCAACATCGAATTGCAAGACAGAGTTACGTGCGCGAGCACCAACACTGGACACTGGACGATTGGTCTAGTGTAATGTTCACGGACGAATCGAAATTCCTGCTTTACAAGCATGATGGTAGGCAGTTGGTGTACAGAAGACCAGGGGAACGCTTCCATCAAGACAGTGTGGAGGAAAAAGTGGCACACGGCGGAGGCTCAGTACTTGTTTGGGCTGGAATTTCTGCCGAGGCCCGCAACGAGCTCGTGCTAATTCAAAATGGCACTCTGAATGCAGAGAGGTACGTGGAGGAGATCCTGAATGAGCATGTGGGACCTTTCATGGCGAGTATGGACCGGGATGGCATATTAATGCATGATAATGCGCGTCCCCATACCGCCGGAATTCTAAATGAATACCTTGGAGAGGTCGGTATCGAACTGATGCAGTGGCCAGCGCGAAGCCCTGATTTAAACCCCATAGAGCATGCATGGGACGAACTTGAGCGTTGCGTAAAACGTCGTATCTCCCCACTAATCACGCTACCCGAGCTCAGACAAGCACTGGTGGAGGAATGGGAAGCCATTCCTCGGAACCGGCTCCGAAATTTGGTGTTCAGCATGCTGAATCGCCTGGAAGCTGCAAGAAGAGCTCGGGGAGGCAATACGAAGTATTAAAATTATGCATGTAATGAAAAAAAGCAAAAAAAATAATCTTACAAAAAATTTAAGATTCAGGCAAAAATGTTTTACTTTAGTTTTTTTATCTTGAGAATAAGAATGAAGGTACACATAAGATTCAATTTATTCATTTTTTGTATCATTAAATGCCCAATCGAATAGTATTCGTTTCATTATGATATTTAGTTCGGGAGATATTCGGACTTTTGTGACTGACCCATTATTTTTGGGACCGAGTGTAGTAAAGATTCTTTTAATTTATAATAATGAAGGTTTCTCTATTGGGTATTTTGCAGAAGCAGTCTTAATTTATGCCACGTTTATGTCAAGACGCTCCCTCCCTATTACATTACTTAAATGCTATATGATATTCATTTCGGTTGATATGTAAAAAAAAACTTTTCAAAATTAGATTCTGGTTTTTTACGTCTACTCGCTTGTCACAGCTGCGCTATAGAGCAGTATAGTATAGTGTACTCTGTGCCATAGAGTCACATAATAACAGTAGCCTAAGGCAAAGAGTGCCACAGACACTTAAGGCATAGACAAGTATTTTATGTTACGGCGGGTTCCGACATACGGATTACGATTACGATATACAGTATGGAGACCACTTATATGCAATAAATTAAACCACAAGTAATACCAGTCCATAGAAGAATAACAAAATTATATAGTAAAATAAAAATAATAAATTAAACAAGTTAAATTAACAAACAAAATAAATATCAAAATAAATTCAGCAAAAGTAAAAACTCTGTTAATACAACGTACCTTGATCACTTGGTAGAGCGGCAACAATCCACGCGGACGCGGGCGGCATGGCGGCTTTAGAAAAGCGCCGACAATAGGTACGTCGTCGGCGCCAGCTTTGATTCGTTTGACAATAATTCAATTTAAAATACCAAAAAAAATGACATAAATAGGGCAAACGGCGCAATTATCGTTTATCGATACTTATTTACACTTACTTACCCACTACTTAAACAAAGATAGAATACAAGTAAGTACCTATTTTTATTTTTCACACACAAATGATTGATTGGATAAACTATTAAAAAAATACTTTTGTATGATTTAACTTACGAAACTACCGTTTTGTAAGGCCCAGGAAACGGGTATTGACTTTTTTAATAGGTTGCTTCCTATACGTAACATGTAAAAAAAAAACTCTTTTAATTTAAAATATTCAATAAGAACATAATTAAACAAAAAAGCTGTTTAGCTTTACATACTTATGGGCATGGCAAAAACACTATGTTTTTATGATTATCATAACAGCCCAATAATCCTAATAATCCTCGATAACAGGTGTCCTACCCTAAGAAGCAAACGCGCGCGCACATGCGCCGAACTCTATGAAGATGCAGCTAAAAGCACCCGCGGCCGAAGTACACCCACAGGGATTGTGCGTCCCAGTGATAGGTTTATTTATTTATTATTTTTAAGCTTTTTAACAATGAGTAGGTACACTGTTACACATTGCAAACTTATACTATGTAAACGCCTCATAAATAGGAAATGTCTAGTACTAATGTACCAAAATAATCAACGACAACATTAAATTAAATAACCAGCCTACAATGATGCCTATCTGACCTTTACAGCCCAGTTCCGGGGTAATCCGATACCGCTTGGTAAGACTGCTTGTCAGACTTTCAGGCTTCTGACGACCCGTAACGAATGTCAAAGATCAACGAATGATAGCTGGGACAAACGGCTTTCCGAAGCACGGAAAGATCTTCTTGGAATGGGAAGATCCATCCCCGGACCAAACGCGGCAAGCATAGCGTAACCTGATCGATCGATCCGCGCGGTGTCTTTATGTCGCCTTTACACTTATTTAAACTTTTCGCACATAAAAAAGGTACAAAGGCGGACTTCATTAAGTTCCTGCCTGTCGTTGAAGTGTACATATTTTACGTTTTCGGCAAATAAGTAGAATAGGCAACTAAGCGTCGTGATATTTGCACTACGTGGCAACGTCGCTTTTCAATGTTCAAGGATTCAAGTTCATTGAATCATTGACCTAGTGATCCAATTCTACAGAGTGTTCAAATTTGCTCAAAGTAGATCCACTTTTTGGCCTAATTACTGGACCGATTTCGTTAATTTTTTGTGTATCGTCAGCAAAGGCGATAACAAGTACGTGGTTTCATCTATTGCATATGGGGACACATATTGTATATTGTATTTTTTATAAACGTTACTTTATATATTGTTTCCTATTTGTTTGTCTCTATTTCTGTACTCGTCCGTGACATCACAGCGGGCCCTATCAGACCAGCGCTGTGACACTTATTTTTTAGTGGCATTATGCTGAGATATTGCCTTTTGGCCTTGTTTTTAAAAATGTTTTATGAGTGTGTTTAGTTTAGTTTGTGGTAGTGCGTATCACACTACGGACTTTCTATTCCTGTGCTAGTCACAATGAACTATTTTTCTTTCTTTCTTTCTATTATATTAAAACATAATTTAATTTTGAAGTGATTTTCGGAACAGACAGTTCGGTGTTTCCTTACAGACTACTCTAAGAAGAAAGACCGAATTAAACTCAGAGGTCACAGTCTTTCTTAAAGTCTACATTTATACTCGGTCAGGCTACATGAGTACCATGCAGATTAGTGTCTGGTGTAGTATTTTAAGGAAAGAACCAAACAGATTTGAGTTTGAGTGGTGGGGCCTAGACAAAATCCAAGCGTTTTCCGTTCAAGCGTTTTCCGTTCACGCTAAGGACTTGACGTAAGCGTGTGTAAAATGGTAGACAAGTTACACATGGAACGCAGAACGCCCATTGCGCAGCGTTACACGAAACTCTAAAATTAGTATATGGAATAGTGTGCAGCAAGTGTCACTATTGCGTTCAGTGTGCCTGTCACTGTCAAACGCAATAGCGCGCTAATAATATTATTCAAAAGTGTTGTGTGTGGTGAAACTTTGAAAGTAATGAAGAGTGTTTTATCTATACCTCATGCGGAAAGGAACGTCGCAATGAGCGTGACACGTAAATGACAAAAATGTTCATCAAAGTGGTAGATAAGTGCAATTTTTGACAGACGCCAATGATATTTTCGCGTTTCTGCGACACGCTTCTTTAGCGGGAGATCGAACCCTGACGCCAACGCCAAAAAAAGTAAACAGTAATACTTTTGTAATGATTAGTGTACAGTGAGGATAAGAGTCAGTAAACATACAGTTTACTACTAGCATTCTAATACCCTATCTAAGAAAGAAGTAATAAGGTTTTGTTGTTGCTACTGTTAGGGGATTGAGGCCGGTGAAAGAACTTAAAAACCTTTTGATAAAATAACTGGTGTATTGGTAAAAATTACAGTTTTAGGTTGCCCAATTTTATGAAAGACACTTTCTGTTTCGTCAGTTTTTGGTTGCCCAATTTTATGAAAGACCACGTTCTCTTTCGTCTTACGTTGGAATCATACTTTTGTCTACATAAACGTCACTTGTCTTGGCGTCCACTGACATATCACACCCTGACACTTGTTGTCTTCTGATTGGCCGACTAGCCGTCGCGTCATCGCAGCCCGACCAATCGCCGCGGTCGACTAGTGATTTCCGTTTAGTTTCCTGTTGATACCGTAGTAAGTGTAGTGACGTGAAAATAGTAAAATAATGCGGCAACATGCTCCCGGCTTTGGAAGCGCTAGGTTCCAACAAGAAGCAGGAACGCCCAGCAGATACCGCTTGTTAGTCAATCAGTCAGAGGCAGCGGGCAAATTTTCAAAAACGCCCGTCTAGTAATGCCGTCTGCCATTCTTATATCAGCCACACGCGATACGCCATCCTTTCCAGGGTAAGTTTTAGGATTCTTCCTTAGCTCCACTTCAATGGTGGCATATTGTCATCTTTGATAAGAACAAGCGTTTTTTCTTTAAGGTCGTCTTTATGTTTATGCCACTTGCTCCTGGTCTGCAGTTCTGACACGTACTCTTTACTCCAGCGCCTCCAGAAGTGCTGGCGTATCTGTTCAACCCTCTGGTATCACGTAATTCGGTGCTCAGGAACATCGTGAATGTCAGCAGGTACAGGAGCAGTTAGTGGACGACCAACCAAAAAATGAGCTGGAGTAAGGGGAAGGAAGTCAAATGGATCAGTGGACATAGGAGTCAAGGGTCGGGAGTTGAGGACCGCTTCAACTTGCACTAAAATCGTAGTATGCTCTTCAAAAGTGAGATTTGCCCACTACACGCCGGAGGTGATGCTTACAACTCTTTACGCCAGATTCCCACAAACCCCCAAAATGGCTAGCATTAAATGGAATCATCTTAAATCTAATGTTTTGTGAAGCTGCATATTCTTTAATATCAACAGAACAATGATTCAAAAATTTTGAGAATTCATTCATCACACCAATAAAGTTATTTTCTATTATCAGAGAATATCTCAATCGGTTTACCGCGTCACGAAATAAAACGTTTGAGAGCTAAAAGATAAGCTTCTGATGAGAGATCGCCTACTAGTTCCAAATGGACAGCGCGATTGACAAAACATACGAATAGACATACGTATGATTTCTGTAATTTCGCTCCCCTATCTTAACGAGTCAATGTGAACACTGGCCCTGCATAGTCCACGCCACATCGTGCACACTTGACGCAGGCATGCACTACCCTTCTTGCGAGGTTCTTCTGTGGTTATTCTGCTCTCTTAACGTAAATAGAAGCAGCTGTGGCGCAGTATGCATTGTACGGTGGTGCTCGTAACGAAATAGCAAAACTGTAAACCAATTTTTAGCTGATATTAAAATTTGATGCTTTTTATTAAAACTAAAGTTTTGCGAATTTTGTATACGGGCGTATACAAAATTCGCAAAACTTTAGTTCCGACTCGTATTAAATTAGTGGCATCAATAAATAAATTCAATTTAACTAAATGAGAATTCTTTATACCATTTTGATTTCTCAGCGAACCATACACATCACTAAATGATTCTTGCTGACTCAATCTCGCTAATGTTAATTCCGCATATTCCAGTTCTTCAATGGTCAATGAACCCGTCCGCCGATTTATTTTCTTGCGCGTATTGTTTATGAATCGAAATACATAAGTGGCGGCACGCTTCAATCGTAAATACTGAGAAGAAAATGAAAACAAATTAATATCATTCAAGTGACTTACTACATCATAAAGTACCTTTGTTTTTAATTCTGGGCCGTCATTATGTTTTATATTAATAGTATTCGCTAGATGAAGAGCTAAGTGCTTCTAAACTTTGACCCCGCGACACTAAATCCGCTGGATTATCTTTACCAGAAACATGCCGCCATGGATGTCCCTCAGATAAGTCATGAATTTCTGCAGTTCTATTCTGAACGTAAATTTTAAGTTAGTTAGGTGACATCCCTAGCCAGCCTAAAACAATAGTAGAATCAGTCCAGTACACGGTACACGGTAGTAATCGTCCAATGCTAGTTGTTTTGTTATATTAAATGCATCGTTAGAATTCTCGCGGTCAAAGTTAAAAACCCATTTTCGTAAAACTAGGCATGCGGAATTTAAAACCTGACTAGTACCTTCGCAAATTGCATTTAACTCCGATATACTATTTGCACCACAGATTTAATTGTCGACGTACAAATTATTTGTAATGGTCTCCGCTACGTATGGAACTTCACATTCTTTAGCTAATTGTTTTAAACATCGGCAACTGAGAAACGGTGTATAAGCCGTACCATACGTTACGGTATTTAACTGGTATACCTTTAGTGAATCGAATGGGTTGTCGCGCCACAAGATTAGCTGTAGGTCGCGTTGATCTTTATCTATTAGTACTTGGCGATACATGTTTTCCAAATCAGTACAAGCTACATATCTGTTTTCACGAAATTTAAGTAATATTGCAATCAAATCACCTTGAATGGCCGGACCTACAATCTGTAGGTCATTCAACGAAACACCCGACCTGGAAATCATTCCAGCATCAAAAACGACACGCAATTTAGTAGTTATAGCGTGTTCGCGAAACACTCCGTGGTGCGGTAGGAAGTAATGCGGTGAGCTGTAAGTGAGACTCATATGACCTAGCTGAATATATTCGTGAATATTTGAAATTACTATACATTTGTTTATAGTTAGGATTACGTTGTAGTTTTTTTCTCTAAAGCATAAAATTTACGTTCTGCTTGGTTACGAGTGTCACCTAACTTATTTGGTAAAAGCTTCAACGGAATTCAAAACGCTGAACCGCCCGTCGGCAAGCCGCGTTGTTGTTTAAATGAAATGCTCTTAGCAAGCGAGCTCCTCGTCGCTGCCGAGCTTATTA
This sequence comes from Dasypolia templi, assembly GCA_963555695.1. Lineage (NCBI taxonomy): Eukaryota > Metazoa > Arthropoda > Insecta > Lepidoptera > Noctuidae > Dasypolia > Dasypolia templi. The sequence continues at coordinate 3,329,341 of OY743142.1, read as the reverse complement.
TTATTACATAAGGGTAACTCTTCGATTTCCCAAAATTTGCGTAACAACTGATCGAGTGAACAGGTATCACCTTCAATTGCAGATTGTATAAAATTACATGTTACCTGCTTCATTGGTTTTTGCGCCAAAATATTGAATTCAACCTGACACAATCCAACCTAACTTCGTGTTTTGAAGGTAACGGCCATTTTTAAGACGCATCTTACCTTCACTAAACATATCTATTTGTTGACTATCATTAAAACTCGGATCTGCGAGAATAACATAATCGGGTATACAAAAAAACTGGTACTCAAAGTTGTCTTATGTAACTTTGTATATTTGAGACAGAATTAAGCACTGAACACGTGCAGTGAAGCTACTATTACGCGATCTTAACTCAATATTACAGGATTGCGAACTGTGTTATTGAGTTTCCTACACCGTGAATTTGTTGAGTGGACTGTATAATTTGAGTATTTAATTTTTCACTAAATGATTGCGTAATAAACGAACGTTCACTGCCGCTGTCGAGGATCACGCGCGCTTTATGATCAACACCCGACTGGCTACGTATATCTACAATGGCAGTTGACAACAATACATGTTGTATCGAAGATGTGTTATTGTTTTTGTTATAATTGTTTACATGCACATTGTGTACCTGTAATGAATTACTATGAGTAGCTATAGAAGATTTAGTGTTACAACTGTCAATCCCAGTACTAGGAACAGCTGATTGCTCGCTAGTTGTGAGTGTAACCACACCTAAGCTGTTATTTTTATTTATTACTTCACAAATCAACGAATTTTGTTTTTATCGCATTTCCGGTATGGACCAAAAACACAGGTACCCACAGAGTGACCAGAACGCATACAATTAATGCACAAATCCTTATCTTTGACTGTCTTGAATCTATCCTCAGCACTTAAGTCTAGGAAAGCTTGACAAGAATATAAAGGGTGTTTTTCATTACACATCAGACAAGCTTTGTACATACGTGAGGCTGTATATTGCGATTAACTATTAGAATGATGAAGCATTGTTGGTCTGTTTCTTATTTTCACTCCCACTGTAAATATTTGATTTACTGTGTGATACTATAAGAGTTTCCAAAATATCGGCTTTATTCCTAGAAACTGCATTTAATCATCTAATTTAACAACTGACTTTAATTTACTAATAGCATTGAAAAATGTTCCTCGATGCTGTTCCCAATCACGTTCTGTAACAGGGTCTAGTTTTGAAACCACAATATAAATTATCAAATTTAATGCACGTAAATTCTTAAGAATATTATAAATAAGCTTGCGCAACAATCCCGGAGATTCCTTAGCTAATGCTTGAGTTGTAAACATGGACTTTACATGATTGTGAACCAACAACTTGGGATTGTCAAAGCGATAAGTTAGCAACTCCCATCCTACATCATCTGCAGAGAAATCAAGAGAATCTATGACTGACTTTGCATTGCCTTTCAATGATGACTTTAAGCAATGGAAATTTTGAATCTGCGTTATTGTTTTGCAATTATGCACTAATGACATAAATGTGTCACGGAACTCTAACCAGTGTTCAAATGATCCCTCTAAGTTGGGAATGGTAATTATCGGTAATTTTATTGAATTTTGAACTAATTGCTGGTAAATCAGATATGCTAGTCGACTTCTCATCAGTACTTGTCATATATTCCACAAGTGCAAGAACATTATAATAATCCTTCTCGAATTCTTCGCGCGATTCGAGCTGATTTTCAATATCTGACTCAGTACTTAAATCTTCTATTTTGCTTTGCACCTGATTAAAATCACTGATTAATATTTGCGATCCTACTACTCGCAATTTTAACTCGGCTAGCTGTTGTGCAGATAAATCGAAATCCTCGAAAGAACTGACGTATTTTCTAAAATTGGTTAGCCGACATTTTATCGACGCACGCTTCCATTTAAAATCTTTCAGGATCAGTTCCGTTTTAGCATCGCGAGCGGATGATTCCATTTTAAATATATTTTAGGTAATCCCCACGGTTTGTTTTATTCAGCATACTTTATAGCATACAAGCGAAGCTTTGCAAAATCTGTAGCGTGGCGAGCTAAAGCTCGTGTATTCATCACCCCTCGACGTGCATGTCGACATGGGAAATTGCAAAGCACTGAAAACCATGAGAAGTATTAAACAGGTTAAGAAAAAAAGGGTAAGGATGCTTTAGTTGGCACGCCTCACTAAAAGCATTGTAATCCACCGTTATTCACGAGTTTAGGTTATGCCCCGTGATGCGTCTCTCAATCGTCCGGTCTTTCTTGAAGCGTAGATATTCGGCTCGAAGGACCAAAATTATGTTGTTGCTACTGTTTTGAGGAGAGGATTGAGGCCGGTGAAATAACTAAAAAACTTTTGATAAAATAACTGGTGTTTTGGTAAAAAATACAGTTTTAGGTTACCCAATTTTATGAACGACCACGTTCTGTTTCGTCTTACGTTGGAATCATACTTTTGTCTACATAAACGTCACTTGTCTTGGCGTCCACTGACATATCACACCCTGACACTTATTGTCTTCTGATTGGCCGACTAGCCGTCGCGTCATCGCAGACCGACCAATCGTAGCGGTCGACTAGTGATTTCCGTTTAGTTTCCTGTTGATAGCGTAGTAAGTGTAGTGAGTGTTTTGTAGTGAGAGAGTTTATCTTTATAGGAGTAACAAATGTAAGAACCGCAATCATTTAAGCGCACCATTGTGTGGTTGTTTACATTATGCATTCCATAATCTCAAGTAGGTACAATACTAGTTAAAAATGGTAGTAAAATTTGGAGTAAATGAAAAAGTATAGTGACTTGCTACACACTATTCTCGATACTAAATAAAGAGTGTTTCGTGTAACGCTGCGGAAAGGGCGTTTTGCGTTCCATGTGTAACTTGTCTACCATTTTGCACACGCTTACGTCAAGTCCTTAGCGTGAACGGAAAACGCTTGGATTTTGCCCCCTGTCAGTGCACGCATTTGTCAGTCCTTATCCTTTTGGGTATCATGTCGTGATATTGAGCCATAAAATTAATAAATTTATTAAATGGATCTGATTTCCATTTTGCGACAGATTAGGTCTACAAAAACCGTCAGAAGTGATTGAGTCCCTATTAAAAGTTTTCAATTTAATTTTAAAGTCAACGCCCGAGTTTTAAACTTATTAGAATTTAGTTAAATTTTGAGGTAGGTACTGAAACAGATTCTTTGAATTATATGATTAGTATCAGAGGCACGATACAAAAGGCCGTACTTTTGCTCAGAATTCGAAATCATAACAATAATCACAATTACAGAAGTTTGATAATGTGCTTTCTAAGTTTATATTTTAAAACTACCTTTTTGGGTGAAGGAAAACATTTCCATGAAACGATCTCAATTGTTATTCAGGACCAAAAACGGCGTAGAAAGAAGCCTATAGCATAGCGTATGGCATATTTTTCAGAAATTGGTCTAGCACACACATTTAAAGAAAACTTTCATACTAGAACAAAAAAAACGAAAAAAGAATTAACCGATAAAAAAATCTAAATTTATGCATCCTCATCCGATCGTGTCCCGAGCGCTCTTTGTCTCTTACTTCGGTACTTTCATTGTTGCAAATGGGTCACACCATCATGTCCTGAAAAGAATACGTCAAATTACATATCACCCTGTATATTAAAGCATGTAGAAAATATTTATGTAGATATACATTACAAGATCCACCCCTAAAAGACTGTAACTCTTCCCGTGATATCTGATCAAATCACAGATTAAAAAGGGTACAAACTCATCCTCCCGCACCCCCGCACCCCTGATAACAATTACGGTACTTGAGCAATACAAATTGCCCACCATGGTCCGCTGGTTACACGGTTTGTTTATTATTCCGTTAATTTCCCCCGTACTCAGTAAACAAAATTTAAATCTCCAACTGATAAAATAATTCCGTTTAAAGTTTCTGTTCGGAAATTCGGACGACTTGGGATTCTTAATTCGCTTTGATCTTGCGTTTTGTAAAATCAAAGAATTTTACTTAAACTGAAGTGGGACGGACAGTGTTACTTGATAAATAACTAAACTGTTGCTAGCTTTTTGGCCTCGAAATATAATTTTTGTGACTAAATTATTCATAAACTAGCTGTTGCCTGCGACTTCGATGATCCGGGATGAAAAAAAGCCATTTTCCAGGTCATAGTCTACCCATGTGCTAAAGAAGAATGCCCATTTTTCACCTGACTATGTATAGAAATGAAATAAATCTTTAAATACAGCTAATGAAATTGTATATTAATTACGCTTATCACAATGTTAAAAGAAACGCAGGATTTTTTAAATTTATTTTTTCTTTATGCTTATTCTACGAGCGCGATGCGTTCAAAACATGCTAACATGTTTACCCTTGAGGTAAACATGTTAGCATGTTGTAAAAAAGTGTGGTTGAGATGTTTTGAACGCATCTCAACCACACTTTTTTACAACGTTCCATTTTACATACTGCTACTTGACTTTATTCAACCCTGTTTCTGAGTTTCATACATAATTTTACGCTTTATTTATAATACAGATTAATTAAAAATTAATGAATAATTAAATTAATGAATCATGCAATATGAAATTGAGTTAGGACGATTGAAACGGATTTTTTAACGTTTGACATTTTTTACTCGACACTCAATTTCTAGTGATAATCATCGAGAGTCTAAGCAGTGACATAAGGGCAGCTGGTTTTAAGGAATTCACAAAGTAAAAAAGACGTTTTAGAACATAGATATGTATTATTAAGTAAGTTTTACTATTTTAGACTAAACTTCGAGTGTTAAATAATTCGTTCTAGCACATTTATTTCTTTGTAATGGCAAATCCTAACATAAAAAGTAACTTTAACATTTTTTGGACTTCGTAGCGTTTCAATTGTAAAAATGACCATATGAATTATTTTCTAAACTAACAGGGAGTGTTCCTACTATACCTTATAGCTATACATAAACTTTCATCATCAGGTTTTGAAATGTATGGGAAGTGGGCATTGTTCTTTCATCCAAATCCGATCAGTCGTTTTAGCGTCAAAACGTAACAAACAATTACTATTATTATCTACTCTATTACATTTAAAAACTAATAAATTACATTTTTAAATATTTTTCTAAAATCATAAAAAAACATTATAAAATATAAAAAATTGTATCCCACCGGTATCGGGAACAGGGTCCAAGCTACCGGCGGTCATGGCTCCAGAGAGAGGAACCTCCTGAAAATGCGAGCCGTGTCCAGAAGTACCGCTTTCTGAATCAAGCCCTTGATCCAGCTGCCCAAGGAGAGCCTCCTCAGGTGTTTGTCGAGGATCTTGGCTATTAAGCCATTGGCTGTCACGACTATCGGCACAATGATTGCTGAGTCCACATCCCACATGTCGACAACCTCGCGAGCCAAATCAAGATACTTGATTTCATTATCTTTCACGGCTTTCATGAGGTTACCGTCATGCGGGACCGTTATGTCAATAATCATTGTACACCACTATATCAGGCTTATTGGCAACAATAGTCCTATCAGTGATGATGGATCGATCCCAGTACAATGTGATATTTCCATTTTCGAGAACTGGGTCAGGCACGTACCTGTAGTACGGCACTTCCGATTCCACAAGGTTGTATTTCAGAGCAAGTTGCTGATATATAATCCTGGCTATAAGGTTGTGTCTATGCAAGTACTCTTCGTTAGCTAGCCGAGAACACCCGGAAATAATGTGTCTTATTAATTGCCCCGGACGGGACATGCCCGACAGATGTCAACCGTGCCGTTTTTCAATAAATCTCCGGTAATTGTTTGTCATCAAAACTTCGTCCATAATTGCACAGACAAAACCTTCGGTTTCTCCAAATAGGTCACCGAAACGCAGCCAGGCTACGGACGCTAGAAGATCTACGGGATGGAACCGATAGTAGGGCCCGGAAAAAGTGTCCGTGAAGCTCCTTACCCTGCCATACTTCCATGCGATGTCAAGCACTACAGGTTTGCGCCAGTTCTCTTTAGCCAAGGGCAGCGGGGTGAGGCCCTTTTCCACCGCGACCACATCACGTTGAACCCCACTTCAGCTTCTAGGAAATATTCCCTGAGACTGCATATTTTGCGATTGTGTGGAGATCCCACACAATCGCAAGATATGCAGTCTAACGATTATAAAGCCTCGACCTCCACACTTTCGCGGGATATACAGTCTTTTTTTATTTACATTACCGTTGACCGTGGGTGATGCATTCGGTTTGCAGTCAGCAGTGTACGGACCCTCCTATCCAGGGCGTCGATTTCGGTCTGAGTCAATTTGAGTATGCCGAAAGAGTACATCAAAACTGGCATGACCCAACCGTTAAAAGCGCGCACCTTGTTTCCGCATGACAGAAGACTATTTAACACTTTCACAGGCAGTTAAAGAAGCGCTCCTTCAACGATTGCTTCATGTCAGTACCATTGATGCCCAAAGCTTCCGACATACCCAAATACTTATAGGTTTCAGATGCGGAGAGGGCTCTAAGGTTTATGGAATCCGAAAGTTGGGTTCCCACGGATTCCACAACCTCCCCTCGCTTTACATGCATGATCGCACATTTTTCCACACCAAATTCCATCCTGATGGCGCTACTGAATGTTTCAGTTACCTTCAGTAGCTCTATCAGTCGCAATTTGTTGGGGGCAAAGATTTTCATGTCATTCATGAACAGAAGGTGAGATATGACCTGACCACCTCTATTCAACCAATAGTCTAGACCTGAATCCTCTAGCAGTGTGCTTAGAGGATTCAGAGCTAAGCAGAACCAAAGTGGACTCAAACTGTCGCCCTGAAATATTCCCCGTTTAATCCAGACAGGCTCGTCATTCCCCTGGATCTGTTGACACCCCGGATAGCGAAGGACCGTCCTCCATTGCTCCATACAGGACCTAAGGAAGGTGCGTAGAGTTGCATCTATCTTGTACAACTCCAGCACCCTCACAAGCCATGTATGTGGCACCGAGTCGTAGGCCTTCTTATAATCTATCCATCATGTCGACAGATCCTTGCGGGAACGAACCTGTTGGCTAATGGCCATGTCGACGAGGAGTAGCTCCTTAGTACCTCGGGACCCGTTCCTACATCCATTTTGAGGGGCAGACATAATCGAGTTACTGTCAATGTGTGTATTAATTTTCGCTCTCAAAATGGATGTAAGAAGTTTATAAACCGTCGACAAACACGTGATCGGTCTATAATTATTGGGTTCCGTGGGACTACCTGACTTATTGAGCAGGTGGGTAACGCCTGTTGATAGAAACTGCGGTAGCGACCCAGACTCTAAGGATGACTGGAACTGAGATGCCAGGCAAGTATGCGAACTAATAAGCCATTTCAACTAAAAGTTGTGCAATCCATCCGGTCCTGGAGCTTTCCAATTCAGTAACGAACGGACTGCTCTGGCAACGTCTGATGGCGTAAATAAGACTGTTTCCATTTCTGGTATAGTTTCACACACTCGCTCGACACACTGTATCCAGCTAGCCTCAGTGTGACAGACGGGTACTGACCAGATGCTGCGCCAGAATGCACTTGTGACGGCATACGTCTGTCAAATTTTGTTCAGGTCGCTCCCAAGCTCACCTTTTATCGCTCTGGAACATGCGATTCTGCGAGTATCGATCAACCCGCCGCTTATACCGCCGGATACGGCTCGCCCATGCACAAACTTTTTGCTTCAGGAAGTCGATGCGCTCTGTGACACACGACATGTATTCTCGAGGGCTTATTTCAGTCCCCGAAAATGCCCACCTTACAAAGCGCATCACTCGTGGTCTTGTTTTGCCCTCCCTGAAACAGTAAAGTTTGCCCATGAGTTTCCTGGCCCCATCGATCCGACGCTCGATCCTGCATTGCCAGGCTGGTACGGTTGGTTTTGGTCGAGCCGCTCCGTCACAGTTTGGCGTTAGCTAAACGACATGCCGCAACAGCCGCGCAATACAGGTTCGAATGTGCATCAACGAGATCCTCGCTGCTCTCGAACACATTCTTAAGTTGCGAGTCCAGGGTACACACCAGCGCCCTATCTTTTTTGTGAATAGGTAGGCTTGGTAATCGCGGTCTAAGTTCGGTCGGAGTGGATCTATACTCGCAAAACGCATCCTCCAGTGCGCTCCTCAATCGGTCGTTGCATTGGCTACTTACTGTGGTAACCCTATCATCTTCTTCTTCAACAACATGATTGGGCCGCAGTAGATCAATGGTTGACGCTTGTACCGCGGCCTCTCCCCTGCCGACGAACAGGTGTTGGCGACGTCGGCGGGGAAAAATACTCGTCGCTCGAGCTCGACGCAACTACCGCGGCCGGTGTCGTCACAGCACTCACGGTGGAGCAGGATACCTGCGCCGGCGAGGCGGAGCTAAGCGAAGAGTCCGGTGGTGGGCGTGCTCGTCTGGAAGCTGACCTCGTGAACATTTTTTTTATCTTCGATTTCATATTCTGGTTCATTCTTGTTTTACCGGAGGTGACTTCTGTCATGTCACCTCCGATTCGGTAGTTTATGGTTTAAATTACATAATGTATTTTTTTTTCTGTGGTTTTGCAGGTTTCAGTTTTACTTCAAAATGAAAATGTCTTAATATATTTGGTCAAAAAAACTTTTAACAATTAAAATTACGTAGATGAGAAAACGAGACGTTGACACGGTGTTGCCAGCTTATTATAATTATTATTATAGCATTTATTTCGGGCAACGCCCATAGTGTCAGTAACAATGCATTAATAACAATGGTCTTAAAAAACTAGTGTTAGTAGACATACAAGTTTTACAGTATGGAGTTTCATCCAATGTCGCAGCATTGGAGACTCCCGTATCTATCTGCGAATAAATACAAGATTATGTTTGTGCTGCCACGAAGACGAGCAAGCAGAGAAGCGGTTCTTTTACGTATGATGGCCGCAAAACCATCTATATGCCTCTCCGCAAACATCTTTGACGCGTTACATCGCCGTGGCAGCCTCAACAGTATCCTGAGTGCGTTATTATACTGGACTCGTAGATCACTATATGCCCGCAAACTATAACTAGTCCACAGGCTACACGTGTAAAATGACGAGCAAAAAGATTTAAACAAAGTAATCTTTACCGCCTCCGTACATCGCGCAAACCTGCGGGCCAGCATGTTGCAGCGTACCGACAACGATCTACGTTCCCTGTTAACGTCCATATTATATTTCAAATCCTCGGTAACCAATGACCTAAGTACTTAAAATTCGTCACCCTATACAAGGGTGCTCCGCAGTTGGGTAACCTATAGCAACGGCTTTAAAAACCATTATTTCGCTCTTAATGGAGCTGTACTTGAGTCCATGAGCTACCGCATACGCTTCACAGATTGACACCAGTCGCCTCAAGGCCTCGATAGATGGGCTCAGCAACACCATATCGTCGGCATAACTAATGTTATTAACGCATACTCCATCTTTATGACAACCGATATTGGTGTTGCTGAGCTCAACGATCAGTCCATTCATGTACAGATTGAAAAGTTGAGGTGAGCTCAATCCCCCCTGCCTCACCCCGCACTCCAACCGATACACATCAGAGAACGACCCCTACCACTTCACACTGTTTTGTTGATTACTATACCAATATTTAAACAATTTTATGATGTCAATAGGCAAGGCAGTTTCTTCTTGAAGCTTACGCCACAGTGCTTTATAATTAACGAGATCGAATGCCTTTGACAAATCCAGAAAACAGGCAAACCCAGGAGTTTTCCTGTCAGTATAATACTTTACAGTCTGCTTGAGGCATAAAATAGCACTCTCAGTGGAGAGCCCTGGTCTAAAGCCAAACTGATTGTCTTTCAACATAATATGCCTCGATAACTGTTTGTCAAGCAGACTGTCCAGCACCTTGGCTATGACAGTGGCGAATGATATAGGCCTGTTATTGGAAATGTCAGAGGCATCGCCGGTTTTATTTTTAAATATCGTAGTATATATAAGGTCATCAGGTTAATAGCAGTGACTAACACAAAGGTAAAAAAAACATGGCCAACACTCGCGGTAGGTGTACGCCAGCGTGTTTCAGATGTTCCATGCTAAGACCGTCGTGGCCGGGCGACAATACACTTACTTTCGTGTTATATTAAAAGATGGAATGTAAATGATCTTATTTGTGGAGGTCTGCAGACAACGTTTATTTTGGATTGTTCAATGTTTACACGTTTATTTATGTTGTAAACCAAAGCTATACTAATATGATAAAGTGAAGTGGTATATTTGATGAGTTTGTATGTAGGGGGTTATCTTCGGAACTACTGATGAGATTACGAAAATTCTTTTACTGATGAGAAGCTACAGTCATAAAATATATTTGAAGTTAAAACAAAAAAACTCACGTCGGAGTCGCGGGCAGTAGCAACTAAAATAACTATAAATAATATACTAAAAATAATCCATATAAAATAAATTCTCTAAGTAACTAAAGATTGATGCTTATTATATAAAATAACAACAATTTTTTTACTAGAAATTAACTTAAAAAGTTAATACCTAAATCAATCTGGCAGCAATGAATGCGCTACTCAAATATAGATGGATTATTCGTAGGTTTAAAATCATATTTACATAATTACTAGCTGAGCGCCTTAAATAATAAATAATATGAACATGAATAAAAAAAGGAAAAGAATCATTGGGCATAGAATTAAATTAAAACAGTAAAAGTTCCCAAAAGGCTGGCATCATTGCCACGTTGCATGGCGATGCTAATTCTTTGGCCATAAGATATAGATGTAGAAAATACAGAGCTAAAGAGTTAAAACACGGAGACAAGAAATAAACATCATAACTTAAAATCAGCCAGAGATGTACCTATAGTACACCCACATTACGAAAGATACTATTAAATCGAGGAATAAATATTTGCATAATGTCAGTAATTACGGCTAATATCATTTGCAGACTCTATTTATTACCTTCTTTGTACTTCTTTATACTAACGTCTCGCTCAATGTTTACTATAAACAATGCAAACACAATAATGAACGTGGATTGATGTACTCCTTTCTTTTATCCATTCCTTTGTTTCAACTATAAACAATTCCCCAAGGTTTACATAACCTGACAAACATGATTCCATTTCAGATCTCGCTACCGTCACACACTCAAATAGATTTGAAAACATTCAAACGAAATCTTTCTTTTCTTTCCTGAACTATAAATATTAAATAACATATACATTATTGACATCATGAAGGGGTAACATCGTGATGAAACTTGCACTAAAGCATAGTTAATATAAGTCTGAAATTGCCAACCCGGCTTGAGCAAGTGTGGTGATCAATGCTCGTGTCTTCTCTGTATGTGAGGCTTGAAGTGGGTCAATAATAGGCTGATGTTATTATAGGAAAGGAAGCGCTGTTGACACATCACAAATTTATGCGAAAATGTCGTAAGATGTGATTTTGGTGGCGAAATGTCTTCATTGGGTCCCTGTAGCTTTACAATGGAACATGAAATTAAATGACTACCCAACTTTGTGGAGACAATTGTGGGAATGTTCTGAATTTTTATTCGGAAAAAGTCGGGAGCCCTCAAGTGTCAACAGCTTTGACTTGTTTTCGAGATTACACGGTTATGGTAATAACGCCGAGGGTTTCAGCAAAAAATATTTGTTTTAACCAGTGTCAGTGTTATTTTCTTTCTGATTTCGGTGAAGCCAAAATGTCGGGTAGCTGTTTTTGTACAAATTGTAGGACAGTTGATGTATTGTTGTGAAGATTAAATCCTGGCTTGTCGGAAATAATACTGCTACGCTATAATCAGAACGCCAAATCCCGTATTTAAAAACGTTCAAAATCAAGTCGCGATTTCGTCTCAGAACAATAAATGTCAAAAAATTGTCAAAAATGTAAGTAAACTAGAGGTATTTTGGGCAGATTGAGACTGAGATTAGAACACGAACGTTCTTTAAAAATACGGGAACAGTCCCTCTGCGGGTCTTTTAAGTTGACAATACAAGCAAATCTATCAGCCATCGCTAGTGTTAAACTGTTCCTAAATCAGCAAATATTAATAGCATTTCTTTTGTCCACAGCATCCACTGAGGACAACAGCAGACACCATGAGGTGGAACTTCCAAGGATATCTCACGAAGCGTTGCTCATAGACCGCCTAGCCCAAGAGCATCAGGCGTACCCTCCAGACCTCCTCGCATTCGCTCTTAGAGGGTCCCAAGTCTCCCCTGCTGAAGGACCTTCGCAAAACACAGAGATTCCAATAAAAGCCCCAGTATACGGAGTCTCCGCTATCAATCCTGCTCTTTACAGCAGGGTTCAAGGCCAAAATTTCCAAGGTTCCATACCCCTCATCAGTTCCAAGGGCTACGTAACGTTACCTAGGAGACCAAGAATGGTTGCCGATAACAGTCTTCGTCCACAAGTGTTCTCTACCCTGAATGGTGTCATACCTAACTTTGATACTTTCAACATGAGGTTCTTCAACCACGGTGGGAATTACTACGGTTTGAACAAAAGTGAAATAGATTTGGGTCCTATTGGGAAGATGCCTTCGTATGTTGACGATGAGGAGCCTGCTCCGTCTCCTGCACCGGGGACTCCTCATGCTACGATCCCCAGAAACAGCTTGAGCTCGCCGAATATCCACAACCAGCTCCTGACTTTGCAAGCCATGTCTGTGAACCAGATAATCAAGTCAGAACAGAGGCCTTTGAAGGTGACCCTCGCGGAACACGAGGGTTTGCTAAGGAATCGTGACTTCAGATCAGGATACTCAGTGAATGTTGTTGGTGGGGCCCTCGGAAGGTGCAGGACTTCTCCCAAACCACCTCCTAAACCAAGGAAGAAGGTTGCAAGTGAAGTGAAGGAACCATTTTTGATGAACGCTGGTGAAAATGCGACCCAAGTGTAGAATATAATTATGATGATGTATGAAAAGATTGTATATACAAACATATTTAATCAATATAAAATATATAAATTCGGTTGAATTTGGTATTGAAATGTTTTCATCGGAACGGAAGTAAATAGTTTTACATTTAGCACTTTTAAAGCCAAAATTTATAAAAAGTCCCTTAGAATTACTCTCTCTATACATTATTTGCACATTTCAAAAATAAACTTATGTATATTTAAAGTAATCTGCAGGCAGTAGTACAGTGGAACTGACTGATCTTCATTAGATCTCAATAATTACCTAATAAAGTCCTTAACGAAGTTGAACATAAAGGTGTACTTTAACGAAATTGCTTCTCATATTTTCCTATTATCGACCACAATGACTTTAATTATACTATTATCGCTCCTCGATAGTTTTCCGGTACTTATAATGGCTGAGTTTCTCGGTATCTGTAATTCCGATCATGTAGGTCATCAAAAAGATATCAAACTCAAACTCAAAGCATTTATTTCAATTAAACCCATTACAGGCACTTTTGAATTGTCAAGGGGTCGCTCAGTCAAAAATATGAAGCTAGTTGCCCATTCCAAAGTGAAGTAGGTACCTATGGAGAAGAACGGGCAAGAAACTCCATGGACACTCTTTTAAATAATATGGTTACAGAAAATTTGTTACATCAGTCTTGTTGAAATTATACATGTGAGAACGATGTAGAAAGACCCGTAACAAAAAACATAAAAATCGGAAAAGAAAAAAAAAAAAAAAAAACCGTGGCAGCCAAGAGATGACCAGTCCCCACTGACGGCGCCCGTTCACGAACATGACGTATGGATCAGCACCATTCAGCTCAACCATTTTGAAGGGGACTTAATGATCCAACACACACGCCACCACCAGCGAGACATTTGAGTGAGCGTGACATACTCTCAGCCGCCAGGGCACATTCAAGTCAATGACAGACGTTCCCAGTATAGGGTAGCTTTATAGTAGGTACTACATAGTGCTCACACGTGTGCTTTGGCAATTATACAATACTAAAAGATTTAATTTATACAGTGCAAAGATAGTTTTTACAATCTTCAGCAGCTCCAACAATATTTCCGAATAATCAATTGTTTAGGCGCCCTTATGGAGCAGAACCAGCGTTGAGCCAAGCATTTTTGTCAGAGATGTAATCCTCCAACTTATAATATGCTTGGCTGCATAGTGTGCGTTTGATACAGGTTTTGAACTTCGTTTCATTCGTGAAGGATGAATCTACTTTAGCCAGCCTGAAACCCGGTTGAACCAATTGGTCCCTATTTCTAGTCCCATAGTTGTGTCTTTCACCTCTTTTACTGAAAAGATTTAAGTTTTTCCTTACGTACATGATGTTTTCATATATATATTGACAAGGTACGGTCATGATGTTAATATCTTTAAACATCCCTTAAAGAATCGCGCCTGCGGAGGCCATATATTGCTCTAATGGCTCTTTTTTGCAGAATAAAAATAGACTCGATGTCTGCAGCGCGTCCCCATAATAAGATACCGTAAGACATGATACTATGAAAGTAACTGAAATAGACCAGCCTCGCGGTATCTACATTAGTAAACTGACGGATTTTTCTTACAGCATATGCTGCTGAACTTAGCCGTCCCGCAAGAGATGTTAAATGGGCTCGAGGCTGCAATGGGGTCCCCCATTGCAGCCTCGAGTCGAGCGTGATCCCCAAGAAAACCGTTTTATCAACGAATTCTAGTTTCTCTTGATTCAATACTATGTCACAATCAGTACTTTTAACATTCGGCAAAGCAAACCTTATGCATTTTGTTTTTTTCCCATTTAATACTAAATTATTAGCAGTAAACCAATTTTGTACCTGCAGCAGTGCGTTATTTACGTCGTCAAGATTTGATGAACGTCTACTTATCTTAAAAATTAAAGAAGTATCATCAGCAAATAACACCATTTGTGGTTGTTTTTTTAATAAATGGGGTAGATCATTAATATATACTAAAAAGAGGAAAGGACCTAATATCGAGCCTTGTGGAACACCCAATTTTACTTTCAATCCAAGTGAATTGACACCATTAATTTGAACTTTTTGCCGTCTATCTTGTAAATAAGATCTAACTAAACTTAGGGCAGGTTTACCTAGTCCGTAATGCTCCAGTTTTAGGAGCAAGGTTTCGTGATTAAAGCAATCAAATGCCTTGGAGAGGTCACAGAAAATTCCTATGGCATCTTGGGCCTCCTCCCACGCTGTAAATATGTGTTTTAGTAAAGTGACACCAGCATCAGTCGTGCAACGAGTTTTGGTGAAACCATATTGCTGTTCGTGTAAGATTTTGTTGATGTTAAAATGATTAAGCATTTGATTGAGCATTACCTTTTCGAACACCTTGCTGAATACCGGCAACACGGATACTGGTCTATAATTGTTGGTGTCTTTGCTATCCCCAGATTTAAAAAGCCTGATTTTATAACCTTACTGTATTTCATTAAATCCGGGAAGACTCCTTGATCTACACACAAATTAAATGTTAAAGCTAAGTATGGTGCGATGGTCTCGATTATGGATGTACAAACTTTGATAGACATTCCCCAAAGATCTTCGGTCAACTTGATTTTTATTTGCCGAAAAGCTTTTATAACTATCATAGGGTTTATATGTTTAAATTGAAATTCAACCGGGCAGCCTGGAACGTTCACTCGTAATAAATCAATTGAGACTTTGGGTGAGGAATTTAAAGCCTCCGTAGTTTTAGATGGTATATTAGTAAAATAATTTACAAATTCTTGAGCTACTTCTAAGTTAGAGCTTATGGCACCACGTGAAGTCTCCTACTAGTTTCGTTATTTATAACTTTCCAAACAGTTTTTATTTTATCTTCCGCTGTTTTGATCTTGTTGCTAATGTACAAGGCTTTAGCTATTTTGCAGGTATTTCTAAAAATTTTGGAATATGTAGCAACATACTTATTGAAAGTTTCAGTGTTAATGTAAGGCTTAAGGCCATACAACTCGAACAGTCTTTCTCTACTAATCCTAATACCACTGGTTGCCCAGTCACTAAATATAAATTTAGTGCAAATATTTTTTGTTTTCTTTTCAAAAGTTTTATTGAATTCAGTGTGGACTAATGAAAAGAAATCCTCATAAAATTTATTTGCATCGTCCATATTATGGCCCAGAACATTTAACTTATTATTTAGGGCACTATTGAAACTATTTAATTTGCCAGTAGTTATTGATCTAAATTGTATTTGCAATTTTTGTAAAGGTGTTTTAAACCTAAAAGTTACCGTTTGTCCACTATGATCTGACGGCAGAAAATTTACGATGGCTTTTTCTAAATAATCAAAATCGCAGAAGACATTATCAATACAAGTAGCAGAAGTTGGAGTTACTCTAGTCGGTTCGGTAAAAACATTAAATAAATTGAACGATTTAAAAAGATATTCGATTCAGTTTTGCATATTTTTTTATTTTGTTATGACTTACATTACAATTATAATTCTGTTTCAGCAAGGAATCTTCAGTTAGATCAATAGTTGTTATGGAGTGAGGGTTACAATTTGTGTTTACCAATTCATTATATAAGTGATTAGTTTCTTTAACCTGGGTACATTCTTTTTCTTTCTCTAACTGGATAATACGACTATTAGCATGAATTAATTCATCTTCTAGGTCCCTAATTTTGCCTAAAGCCTCCTCATACAAATTACTACAGCCAATGAAACCATCCGTGACCACCTTCAGTTGATCGCGTTCTTCAACAATATTCAAATATTGCTGATGTAGGTCAACTAGCTCCCGTTTAAGGCTTGAGTTTTTGTCAACTATCTTCTTGATTTCCTCCTCACTTTCATCATTCTCCTGTAACAATTGTTGACATTGGAGTTTTGATGCTTCAAGTTTTTGGAGGGCCGTTCTCAATTTAAGCTCCATATCCTGAGCAGTAGCCTTACGGGTCATCACAGGCATGGTTTCAGGATTTGTTACTGAAATTAGAATAAAGAAACGGTATGAACAAGTAGGATAGAGAAATAAAGCTGGAAATTAAAAGGGAAAATGGGAGAAGTTAGCGTAGTTCAGTGGAGAAATGAGGTTGGCTATTGAATTGGCTTGAACAGCTATTAACAAAGTTATATTATTAAATTGAATTTATAACTTTGATGCTTTTATTGCCTTATGATTTTACTTTTCCATAGGTGGGTAGGTTGCCTAGATTTTAAAGTTATTAGTTATTCGTTATTACAGTATAAGGAAAATGCAAAAATAACGATCATAAGCGTTTTATTGTTGTATTAATAATAAAGATCAAATTGAGATTTTCAAAATCTTCGCTTATTTTCGATTTTCTACAATGTAAACAATGCAATTTAGACCCAATGCAGGTGCTTAATAGAATACCTAACGAGGATGTGTAACAGAGTTATAGTGACGATTGTGTGCTATTAAAAAGTAATGGGAAACAAATACTTCCCCGTTTAAATCCACAGTTGGAATGTCAGCTGCTGGTTTTAGGTTACCGGTGTGTAACCAAACACTGTATTTTACTTTATATTTTTACAGGAAAACAATAATCCTGAGTATTTATGAAATTATACTACGTTTACACATAAAAAAACACCTTATTTTCACATAAATTACTAATTAAAATTAATTAAAATACGGAACAAAAATTTGACATGTCACTCGGCCAGTGTTGCCAATGATCAACTAGATATAATAGATAAATGTAATGCTTGTTATATCAATAAAGATACTAGGCCTTGCGCACGAGCGACACGCGTCTTGAGACAGCGACTGCGAAAACAAATGAAAGAAGTTGTTTAAAGGTTCATGCACCCACGTGAGTCACGTCTACGTCAAGTCGCCGATCAGTCACGTCAAAAAATACAGTTACGTAGAAGATAAAGGGTGTTGCCTTCACACATCAGTCAGGTCACTACCGGCGCGTCGAGTCGACATCGCGTCACCGGCAAGTCAAAACTTGTATTGCTACGAACGATATTGAGGCATTGTCATGACTGACTGACTGACTGACTATCTGTTCACACACGTCCCTGAAATTGACGTGACTGATCGGTGAATTTACGTTGACGTGTCTGACGAGTTTGCATGAACCTTAAATCAAGAGTCACCGAGAAGCTACGGAGACAAGTCAAATCGCCTAAGGCCGTAATTGGGGCATTAGGTGAGATTTTTAAGCGAAATGTCTTGAATACGTTTGTCGGTCTGACAATGTAGGATCAAAAAAGATATTCCCGAAATAACTACGCTGCTACGTATGACTGGCTATTGATATGTTTATTATTGATCCATTAATAGACTGGGATAGGTTTCTACTTAGTTCCTAGAAAATTATTTTAGTCTTTAATCATGCATCATATATTACTTCTACTTACTACGGATTCCCGATGATGCCGAGATCTCTAAACGTTACTTAGCACTTTTCGTTTGACAGTTTTGGGATAGTGACAGGAATAACGCTTAACCTAAGCTTTTGCTAAGTAACGTTTATAGATCCCGACCCTTAGACACCAGGGTTATGACCCCATCTTAGGAAAGTAAAAAAAAAAAAAAAAAATCAGAGAAGTTTAAAATCTCTTTATAACGGCCTATTGCAATATCACGAAACTTTAGCTTAAAACTTTAGCTTAAAACTCAAATGTTTTAAAAATAAGAAAGCATGACTTGGAAATCTGGCGACCCATAAAATGAAACGACGTCATTTTAAAACCAAATTCGATTTGCCTAGGTAGCTTTATTTGCTCATTAAACTTGGTAATGGGCTTTATGCAAAGTTGGTTTTATAAATATGTTATAGGATCAAAATCTTAGTAGGTACCCACCAAAGCCTGCTAACAAAGCCATCAATGAACCGTCTCGAATAGGCACGAACTATGATAGTCCATGAGAGACATGTGTCTCAGAATTGGGAACATTCTTCCTTCAATTCCTTTCATTCAAGCTTCCTCTCTGTAAGAGAGAGTGGGCCATAATCTACCACGCGGGCACAGTGCGGGTTGGGATATTCAACATGTCCTTGAATTTTCGGTTATAGGACATGCCGTTTCCTTACGCTGTTTTCCTTCACCGTTTTGAGAGCAGTGGTTATGAAATAAATTACAAAAAGTAAAGTCCACACGTAAATCGGGGCTGTTACCACTGGACCATCACTGCTCTAGTTGAGAGCTCATGCCATGTCATGGTAATCTTCTTTTTTGTGTCAGTGTTCTTTCTCTGCGTCATGTTTACCGCAAATAAACGTTTTTTCTTTCTTTTCTTTTTATGCGGTGGTTATATTAGCGAGTGAGCAAATTGGTTGCGGAGCTGATTACCCAGAATGTGGAAGTATAGATACTCATGGAGGCTGTTTTAATGTACGATTTGGAACAGAATTTTTATGGTTCATTGATGACTCTGAGTACGACAGTAAATATCTATGTTATAAATTAAAAATGTTTTTGAAACGTAGTTAAGTTTATAGCGTTTATTTTTGGTAAGATTGTATTAAAAATATTATGACCGCTAAACTCTTATGAAGTTATTTTAAATCCTAAAATTAAGATTTATTTACGATTATAACATATTTTTGGATTGTTCGCGAAAAGCCTAGGTTTAATTTAGGAATTATAAGTTTGTAAGTTCCAATAAGTTAATTCGTTTTTTCTTCTATTTACGTGCATTGTTAACCAGTTTTAAATTCCTCCGGATTAAAAAAATACAAAAAAAAACACACCTTCCATTGCGAGTACCATAGTAAATAAATAAATAATTCGTGCGTCAACAAGCAAAATCACTTAATTTGAACTCCAGTCACTATTTGATTTATTGCATGAAAATTTTCAACCATTTTAATTGAAAAACACATAACGTAACAAATTGATATTCAATTTAACGTGCAAATATCGAGGGTAGGCATTTGAACTCACACTCGTACACCGAGTAAGAAAATAGAGAAGGTTAATGCGTAGGAACTAGACTCTAAACGAAATAATATTGTTAAATCTGTGTGTAATGTCTACACACAATTATTTTGTTAAGGAAAATGTAGGATCAACTTTCTTTCAACATGTAGTTTTTATTTATTATTTTGTGATATGACTTGCTAGAATTACTTGATTATTTAATTACTAACATTTGTACGCCCTCTGCGCATAACATATCGTACTCTTTATTGTCTTTAAAATAATGGTGTATCCATTATTTTATGTAGTTATTTCCGAGCTATCTATCCCGTATGTTGCACCTACATAATCAGCCTATTATTTTCCCACTGCTGCGACACAGGCCTCCTCTTTGTGTGAGGGGTGGGCCGTAATCCACCACGCGGGCCCAGTGCGGGTATAAATGTCACGTCTTCGAATTTTTGGTTCTAAGACATGCCGGTTTCCTCACGATGTTTTCCTTCACCGTTTTGAGAGCAATGATGATGCGAAACAGAGACAGGCGCTTTACTTTGTGTAAATTATTACACAAAGTGAAGCGCCTGTCTAGGTTCGAACCTACGACCTAAAACTTGTAAGTCACGGCCGTTACCACTGGGCCACCATTGCTCTACTGGGCCACCACTGCTCTAGTGTTGCACCTGCCATATTTTATCTCTGCATCACCATAAGAATGACTGGTAGAAAATGCCTCAGGCATGAAGTCTACCTTTGTACAGTATTTTTTTTATTGGTGCATAAAGTTATAATAAATAAATAATGATTGTACCTATAGTGAATAAATTACTAGTGATTTATGAAAATTATACCAGCTAGTGAAGTACCTTGGCAATAACTTCCAATATATGGAAATCAAAACTGCTGTATAAAATAAGTCGGTCAGCAATTTTGGTAGCAGAGATGGCGGTCCTGTGTGCACATATTTTTTTTAAACAATCTATTAGCTAGGAATCCATGCCCTTAACCAAACCATGCTTGATAATTTATAAGGTTGTGCGCTTTCACGTTTCAATGTATATAAAATGTATGCAAATACGTGCACGTTATTAAGTTAATGTGGACAGAAATTTCAAAGCGTCTTCATATATTTCCTTTGATAACTTGGACGTTCACGATAGATTGCCACGTTTGAGATTATAAAACGTCCATTGTCTTTCAAACCGATATTTTTCCAATTATAAGTTAACCTTCCGTTTCTATTTACTTTGTGGCAGGAGTCAGCGAGAGACCGACCGTGCTTCGAAATATCAATATTTGAATCGTTGAAAATAAGCCTTCACTAAGCTCAGATGGCTTTCACTAAGCCATTTTTTGACGTTGAACTTTTAGCAAATTTATAATATGGCTGTGCCATAAAAATATCATGACAGATTCATACGGTTTTTATAGATAGAGATTTTGATTTTCTCGATTGCTTTGAATTTTGAAACTTAAGTACTCTCAAAACCCAGTCAACATATTAACTCACTAACCCGAACTTAATGTTTTATGGCCCACTTCCACTCATGGAGAGAAGGCCAACAGTGAGAACGGTATATGCTGATTATGCTAATTTTATTGCTAGCATCAACTTTTTGAGAAACTCCAGTTTACAAATTCATCCCTATGTTTGTTTGCTTTTGGTGTTCAATAATGCATATTCGACTATATTGTCTATTTATCATATGTAGCTATTTTTCCTTTAGTTCTTATGAAACCCGCATAAAACCAGTTATACTATCAGCTACAGTTAAGCGAATCAATGTCCAGTAGCGTAGCCAATGTTAAAGGGGCGCTGGATCCAAATTTGTTGAGGGCCCTTTTTACTCCATTTGCGATTTAAAAAAATGTATCATCTGGATTCTGAAGATCATTGTGATTTCAGTAAGGGAATGCAAGAGCGAGCGAAGCGAGCTCGTAAATTCGAGCAATTTGGTTAAATTTTCTGTGCTTTTACTGAATGAATGCAACAGCTTGAGAATATATCGCACTTGTAGCTTGAAGACTTTGTGAGCCATAAACAAATCACGCATTTTTTTTCTTTTGCTATGCATTAATTACATGCCTCTTATGAATAAGAATTTGAGGTTGAGTTTAACACTTTACGATTTTTTGTTTAGAGAGAGAAACAGGGGCCCCCTGTTTCCCGGGGGCCCCATGTAGCGTAATTAGTCGATTACCTATAAGTCACTTACTATCTATGGGCATTGTCTAATAATTTTCTAGGGCATAATAGTTGTCACTTGCCAGCGACAGCGAGCGAACGGTACATAAGGCGTTAGTGAGTCATTAACGTTCCTTTCCGTCTTACCGGCCTATCGCCAAAACCCCTCGTGTTAGGGTGAGTACTCTATTGTGCCTTCATGGTTAATTTATGTCCCAGTAGCCACATACTTTCTTGTGTAACTTATAACCTTTCATGTGGCTGCTGGCAATGTAAGTTCTCAGTAACCTGAATTGTTAGCGAGAACCATATTAAAGCTATCTTATTCAAATATTCACGCATGTGCGTTCTATTACACCTGTCTAATAATTATCACAGAGAAAGTCATAGATGACGAGTTACAGTCAGACCATCAACCTGTACTCGACGTCCTATTGGGTATGCCGACCCGACTGGAGCCCATAGCGCCACGTCGCAAAACAGACTGAACAACCTTCGTAGAGAAAGAAGAAACCACCACGCCAACTCGGTCTATCGTTACCTCCGCGGACGTAGACAAAACGGCGGACGCAGTGACATTGCTTGCATACAAAGCGCCTACGAATCGGCGACAAGCACACAGGGGAGAGGGCTATTGCTGCCCTGCCGGCTCGCATAAATGCGATGCTCGCCGCGAAGAGGCGCCTCCGCAAGCAGTGGCAACAACACAGATGCCCGACGCTCAATCGTCTCGCGTAGAAGGTGAAGGCCGAGCTCCAGGCGCACACCGCCGCGGACTGGGAGGACAGAATTGACGCCACTACGGACAATTGGCCGTCACTACACAAACTATGCAATCAACTTACGAACACCCCAGTCCCGATGCGGCCGCTGCTTAACAGCGACGGGGCGCTCACATATAAAGCGGAGGACTGGGCGGAGGTCTTTGCCGAGCACCTGGAGCGTCAGTTCCAACCGAACCCGACAAGCGAAACCGACCATGTCGCAGCAGTCGAGAAACATCTGGGAGACTACTTCGCCACGCCGATAGCTCCCGAAGAGGACCCTATCTTCTTCTCGCCTGGGGCAGTCAGACGCGCCATCCTAAGAACGAAGCCTAGGAAGGCCCCCGGTGCTGACGGTATCACTAATACAGCGCTGCGCCACCTGCCGTACCGTATGGTAGCGGCGCTGTTTACAGCTATACTGCGTACCGGGACCTTTCCCGCCTCGTGGAAGGAAGAGTGCGTCATTATGCTGCTCAAGGTGGGGAAAAACATCCAGAAGCCGGAGAGCTATCGGCCGATCACTCTGTTGCCAACAGTCTCCAAGGTGTTCGAAGCACTCCTGCTGCGACATCTCCAACCTCACATCGCGCCCCGGCCGGAACAGTTTGGGTTTCGGGCGGAACATAGCACGACGCTCCACCTGTCGAGGGTTTGCACCACCTCGCAGCCGCGATAAACAAAAAGGAATTCTCGGTGGCAGTATTCCTCGACATGGAGACGGCCTTCGACCGTGTGTGGCACGACGGCCTAATATATAAGCTGGCCACATCATATGCGCCCGTCGCGTTGTAAAGATGGTCTCTGACTTTCTCTCCAACAGGACTTTCAGGGTGGTGGTCGACGGAGCGCTGTCTAGTGCCCGCCCGGTGCTTGCGGGTGTGCGGCAGGGTAGCTACGTCTCGCCGGGGTGTTACTAGCGCTACACGGACGACATCCCCACAACTCCACACACGACACTCGCGCTGTATGCTGACGACGCCGCGTACATTACTACATCGCTTAATGCGGCAATGCGGTACGCGGCAGTCAAAATGCAACGCGCCCTCGAGCTTCTTCCAGAGTGGTTGTCCAAGTAGTGGCTGTCCGTGATCGTGAGTAACACGCAGACGATGGTCACCGGGTCCACGCCTCTCCTGCCCTTGACGCCGCGCAGGGTAAGGTCGTCCGCCACCTCCTTAAACCAATGCTCTCGTCCCATAACCCGGCGCGCATCAAGTTGGGTGTGTAAAAGTTGAACATTCGCCCAATACTGACGTACGCCGCTCCCGCTTGGTTCGCCCTCACGAGCGGGATGAACCGGAAGCAGCTCCGATAAAGGCGATAGATAAAGGCGTCAAGCACGCCCGGACTCGTAGCTCAGCTCCGCCTCGCCGCCGTCGGCACCCGGCACTACTGCGAGCGCTGTGACGACACCGACCGCGGTAGTTGCGTCGAGCTCGACCGACGAGTATTTCTCCCCGCCCACGACGCCACCACCTGCTCCTCGACGAGGATGACGCCGGCCGCCGGACGGTTTAGGACCTCGAGGCCCACCGGCCTTTGATAGAGTCCCAGCTCTCGGCGGAAGTATGAAGCGCATGAGATGGACACGATCCATCAATGAAAACGTCTGCGCTCTTACTATGGGGTTACAGAGGGGGGAAACAATCTGACCGCGTACCGTGTTCGGATGCTCTCTCTTTTTCAGGTGCTCGAGCCAGCTGTCAACGTTTCGGCACAAAGACTGTCGGATCAGGTGCGGGTCATCCAACGTAATCATATTTATTTATTTATGAACTATGGATGACTTACAGCTAGAATTTACAGAATAAAAAATTGCACATGAGACTGACAGCCAATTACAAATCATCACTTCTAAAATCGGAATGGAAAGAAAGAGTGTGAACAACACAACACAACTACCAAAAAATAGAAGAAAAAAAAAGCAGTATAACATTCAAAAAATCTTCAACTAAATTCATATTTCATATTATACAATAATAAAAACCTAAAAAAAAATCTTAATTAAAAATTAAAAAAGCCAAGGCTCAGGCACTTTCTGGCCGAGGATCAAAATCATGCTGTTTACACATGCTATTAAAGTTTCTCGTTGCACGCACTATAAATTAATTTTGCCTGTAATTCGTTGAGGTAAATGGAACCCGCAACGGTGCGTTCCATCGCTTCAACCTTCCCGGAACGTCAAAATAAAATTTGCATAGAATGTCAGAGTTATTAATAGAATTATTGAAATTTTAAATAAAAAATACAGTCAGAGATTGCTCGCCGATTAATTAGGGGTAATATATGATATCTCTTACAGAGGTTGAGGTAATTTTCAGACCGGTAGGTCACTTTCTGATGATAACACAAATACTTGATGAACCTTTTCTGGATATTCTCTATACGATCAATGTATTCATGATAACATGGATTCCAGATTTCAGACGCGTATTCCAAGTGGCTTCTAACAAAGGTACAGTAAATAATTTTTAAAGTTTTAGCTTCAGTGAAGCACTTGGACAGTCGCATTATGAAACCTAGTGCTTTAGATGCTTTTGCGACTATGGCTTTGACATGAAATTCAAACGTAAGCTTGGAATCGTGATAGACCCCCAGATCTCGGATGCAATTCGTTCTACGTAGTACTTGATCGCCCAACGATGAAGGTATGATTGAGCGCTTCCGAGAATATGTTAGAACCGAACATTTAGCAGGGTTAAGATCAAGCTTACTTTATATGTTGGATGACACTGTGCTTGATCGCCTACGTACTGAAATACAGAGTAGCCATGTCATCGCCCCTCCGTTGCAGACTGTTACGATACTACCACAATCCAACACAAGTCAAGCTGACGAGGGAAGTAATGATGGGGTTACAAACGTAAGTACCCAGTGCAATGAGGAATTGAGGAGTGCTTTGGAGGGTGCGATTCCGGAACCACGCTTACCTCGTTAACCCATACATAACAAAAATAGGGCGCTGGTGGCGGTCCTTTTTTTTTTTTTGCGTGGGATATCATCAAATGAGTTCTCCCGCTCTGGGAGAAGCGGGAGGGCGTGTCAGACTTTTACTGACTAAAACCCACCCGTGTTCCTTCAGTTGCCTGTGCCAGGGCCACGGTTACTCTTTCGAATTACCCGCGACCCTGAGGCGTCGACCCTAACGGACCCCGTCATTTTGTGCTGACATCTCTTTGAGGCGCACGTGGAACACGACGCGCCGTCGACCCGGGCCTGGTCCCTACCGGGACGTTAAAAGAAGAGAGAAATAAATACGTCTTTTAAATACGTCCGCAAGCCCGCGCCTACGGTGGCCGGGAATCTGCAGGCGACTCCCGACGCCCAGGGCGTCTCCTGCGGCGACTAGGGGCGTGAGGGCGCAGAAGGAGGTGACAGCTTTCCATTCCCTCTCGCTCTGTACCATGGCCTGGACCAGGGCCGGACGCGAGAGATCGCCGCCGCCGATCGCCTCCGCGAGGACACTGCGGTGCTCCGCCCAAGCTGGGTAGACCTCCACCGTATGCTCCACCGTGTCCTCCGGGCGATCCACACAATGGTGACACCCGGGCGTTTCCTCCCGCCTTATGCGACAAAGGAACCTCCCGAAACAACCGTGTCTGGTGAGGACCTGTGTCAGGCGGAAGGTGAGGACGCCGTGGCGCCTCTCCAACCACTCCTCAAAGAGGGGACTTACCGCCGCAATTGTGGCGTGCCCAGCTGGTGGCGGTCCTGGATTCGCAGTTATTATAAAAGTCTCTTCAGTGATCTGTTAATCATTTTTTTTGAGCTCTTTCCAATAGATGGCGTTTTACTTAATTTGTCCTATCATCACAGTTACCACAATCGTTACTGATTTAAATGAAAAACACACTTCGTAAACGCGCCTCACAGGAAGATATAGTCTTGTCAGTTACACCAGTTTAAAATAATATTTTTATAACATTTTAGTGATCTTTGGCTGAAGAGTTGTTGATATATGTTATATAGTAGTGAGTGTGAACATAGTTCAAGAACAAAAACCAACAAACAGAAGTGATTTGAAACAAAGTGCAAATCACGGTGGACATAGTGTTTCAACAGCTGTTGCGGCAAGTGCACGGGACTGTGGTGGTTGTGCGGACTGCGTAAGAGCGTAAACGGCGCGCGACAAAAGCCAGTGACGTATTGCTGTCTAGTTACTGCGAGCGCCCGGTGTGTTTACGAAGAACGCAGCGAGCATTTTATGACAGTTACGTGTACAATAACAAATTACTTGCTACTTATTACAACTTCTAAACTTTTCACCATACTGAGTAGCTGCTTTGCTCATTCATCATGTTCAATTGTCATCGTTGTCAGGTCGAAGCCAGGGATGGAGTGCAATGTACACTTTGCCTCAGAAGTTTTGATTTCCCTTGTGCTGGTATAACCGAGGCAGGGTATCGCAAGCTTGGGGACAGGAAAGCTACTTGGAAGTGCAGTACCTGCAAAGCTGGGCTGGCTAGTCCTTCTAACCCACCCCCTGGGAAAGCTGCACAAGGTGATTTGGAAAACATCCATCTGGAGCTTCGGAAACTCACAGAACAATTACCATCCTTACCTCTTTTAATAGAAAATGTAAAGACGATTCAAGCCGACATTTCTGAACTCAAAAACATGAAGGATGAGATTGTTGGAGTTCAGAAATCTCTAGACTACGTCCACGGTACGGTTGATGAGCTCACGGTCAAATTGGAGAACGTTGACAAACAAATTGAGTCCCTACAAAAAACTAAAGAGGACGTCTCACGCTTCGAGATGCGACTTGGGCGGTTGGAATCAAGCATACGCGAGAGTGAACAGAGATCTCGACTAAATAATATAGAGATAAAGGGGGTCCCGGTCACAGAGTCAGAAAATCTCTTTGGTATTGTCGCAAAAATTGGCGATATAATCCAATGCGGAGTCTCGAAGGAACAAATAAATTATGTTGCCAGAGTTCCACAACGAAATAATAAAGACACTAAAAACATTATTATATCCATGCACAATAGATATTTGAGAGACGATTTCATAGCGGCGGCTAAAAAACACAAGTCATTAACAGCATCTGACTTGGGTCTTAATAATGTCAGCAAGATTTTTGTCAATGATCACCTTACATTTGAAAATAAGCAGCTACTCAACCGGGCGAAGGCTTTGTCCAAGGAAAAGGATTTTTCTTATGTTTGGGTAAAAAACTGCAAAATTCTGGTAAAAAAAAGTTCTACTTCACCTACGCACGCAATTATGTCAGAACTGGATTTGAAAAAAATATGTTAATTTTTCTAATATTTTCAATGTCATGCTTTCATCATTTCATTTTGGTTTGTAGGTCAAGTTTTGGAGACACTGGTGTGTATTTCTTAATTACCTCATTAGCAGTTATAATGATCCTTGCTTCTTTTACATCGAGTTTGTCTACCTGCACTAATTGTTAACTTTTTTTTGCCGATCATTAGTATTGTACGTCTTATCTATGTTATCTCAAAGTTGCTTTTTGCTCATTAGGATGTGTCACAATTTTTATATTTGAACTATCTTATCTCGTAAAAAATTGTTTCTTCGCAGATTGTTACACGTTTTGCCTATTTTACACCGCTTATATTATGAATCACTATACACTTCGCTTGTTCACTATCTCGTCAGTGAGTCAGAGTAGGGAATTTACTTTAATTTCCGTGGTGAGTGGTGACATCTGCGTAACATTACACATTAGTTTATACCAAATCATGGCACCGCACTGGGTTTATTACATACTTGTTCTAGTTCCGCCGCACTGTATTTATCATACGCTCAATCTGCTAACAGCATTTTTTTTTTTATATATTCTTAATTCTAATTATTTTTCCTTTAAAAAATGCCAATTAATATTTATCACCAAAATGTACGTGGCTTGCGGACTAAAACGTCAAGTTTACTTAGGAACGTGTGCTCAAATAACTAAGATGTTATATGTTTAACGGAGACGTGGCAAAAAGAGGGTTTTAACAATAGTGAACTGTTTGATGACCGCTGTAATGTTTGGCGACGTGACAGAGATTACTTGGATAGAAATCAGACACTTGGTGGCGGTGTTCTTGTTGCTGTTCGACGTGAGCTCGTTGCGGAAGAGCGCACCGACTGGCGTTCGTCCGCGGAGGACCTATGGGTAACTCTAACCCTGAAGCGTTCCAGACCCATAGCTTCATATAAATTACATATTTGTACAATTTATCTTTGCAAACAAAACAGAGGGTATTCATTGACTACACAACTCACATATTTTTATACCAAGTTAAATGACATTATACTGAATAACTTAACGGACACTTTTATTATTTTAGGAGATTTTAATTTGCCAAACTTAACGTGGCAACTGACTGATGATGGGTGCTCTTTTCACCCGGAAAATATTCACGGTTCTGTTCAGACGGAATTTTTCGATATTTTAAATACATTTGATCTGGTCCAGTACAATGGTCATAGGAACCTTAACGATCGGGTGTTGGACCAGATTTTTTGTAACAATTACCTAACCGTTGATAAATGCTCTGACTCTCTTGTTCCAGAAGACCCTCATCATATAGCTCTTAGTATTTTTGTAGATTTTGTTCAGTATCATCCTCTCTCATCGCAGCAAAGAAAAAAGTTTGTTTATCAATCAGCCGATTTTCCTTCAATAATGAAAGAACTTGACGAGTTTAACTGGCGTTGTGATCTCGCCAAAAGGTCAGTGGAGGATGCCTTGTCATCGGCGTGGCACACGCTGGCAGAGTGTGCCGCTTGGGAGGAGCCGCGCCGTGCCCTCATAACTGAAGTAGGCAGTGACCTGTCGCTGCCGGCCGTCGTGAACGCGATGGTCGGCGGCGCAGAGTCCTGGGACGCAGTGGTCTCCTTTTGCGAAACGGTCATCTCGCAGAAGGAGGCTGCGGAAAGGGAGAGAGAGATCTCGACTCTCGACCCGGCCCGCAGCAGACGCACCGGGCGTCGGAGGAGGGCGGACAACGCCCTCTTCCGGCCCCCCTAAATGGGTCCAGGGGCGACGGATTCGGGGACATCCGTCGCCCCCCAACATCAGGACCCGAGAAGGCGGCGCGCGTAGTGTTCCGCGTGCGCCGCTCACAGACGTTGCGGGGGGAGTACACCTCACTCCCCCCGCCCGAGACGGGGCCCGCGCAAGCGGGCCGGCACCAGCCGGGGTTGTGGAAGAATAATGTGTTCCCGCGACCCCGGCGTAGGTGTGAGATGGAACACCGGGGTGGTTTTTAGTCAGTAAGAGTCTGACAGACCCCTCCGCCCGCCCCAGGGCGGAGGACATCCATGAGGATTTTCCACCCCGGGAACAAAAAAAAAAAAAAATAAAAAAAAAAAAAAAAAAAATGGATGCCTTGTCATTGTTGTACGTCAGACTGAATAAATTGTATGAAGCTTTCATCCCAACTAAAATCATCAAATCTTTGTCTAATTATCCCCCTTGGTATAAAACACCTCTAATTAAAATTCTTAAAGAAAAATTTAAATATCACTCCAAGTTTAAGAAATACGGCAATTTATCAGACTATGATTCATTTTTAACTTTGCGTAGTCGTGCAAAATTATTAGAAAAAGAAATGTATGACAGTTACATTGGTGTCATAGAAAATAGTATTAATAAATCGCCTAAAGCTTTTTGGTCTTTCGTCAAAAGCAAGCAACATTCCTCATATACAATTCCATCGGTTATGAAACATGGACAACATTCATCGGGACAGGGTGATGAAATATGCAACATGTTCAGTGAAGTTTTTAAGTTAAATTTTCTCGAGGATACTGTCCCCGGTGTAACGCAGTTGGATAGCAACATGCATCATCTTTATCAGACGTCTGCCTCTGATGTATGCTCTATTGAAGTCTGCGAAATCGCGGTACTGAAACTGCTAAAGGCTATTGACGTGAACAAGTCAGCAGGTCCTGATGGTATTCCTGCTATACTTATAATTCGGTGTGCACAAAGCTTGACTTTACCACTTACCCTAATATTTCGGCGTTCTCTTAGTGAGGGAGTGGTGCCACATGTTTGGAAGACAGCTTTTATTACCCCCGTGCATAAGAAAGGCCCTAAAGACAATGTAGAAAACTATAGGCCAATTTCTAAGCTGTGTTTGTTTGCAAAGGTTTTGGAAAAAATTGTGTACTCTTCAGTGTATAGTGCTATTAAACAATCACTTAATGACTGTCAACATGGTTTCTTAAAAAACAGGTCTATTGTGTCGAATTTGCTTATCTGTTCCGACTTTTTGTCCTCCACCATGTCTGAACCCTCCCAAGTGGATGTGGTTTACACTGATTACAGCAAGGCATTTGACCGTATAGACCACGGTGTCCTTTTACGTAAGCTGCTTTCAGTGGGTATCAGAGGCGATTTATTCAGATGGTTTACATCCTACATTGAGAATCGCCGTCAAACAGTTGTACTGAATGGATACAGTTCTGTCACTGTTAAAATACCCTCGGGAGTACCCCAAGGATCCCTTTTGGGTCCCTTACTTTTTATTATTTTTATAAATGATATTAGTTCGTGCTTTACCCGTTCCAAAATAATTCTTTACGCCGACGATATGAAAATTTTATGCCCTATATCTGAACTCTCCGACTGTATTGGTTTACAGCAGGATTTAGATGGACTTCAAAATTATTGTCTCCTTAATAAAATTGAACTGAATGTTTCCAAATGTTTTGTTAGTACCTATACACGCAAACCACATGCGATCACCTTTCATTATAAGTTACATAATACCATTATAAATAGGGTATAGGGTAAGGGACCTAGGTGTAACGTTTGACTCAAAGTTGCTTTTTGATGCGCACATCGAAAACATCGTTAGTAAAGCTTCCAAAGCACTTGGATTTATACTTAGATTATCAGCTGATTTTAAAAACGTTAAAACGTTTAAAATTCTTTATTGTGCTTTTGTCCGCAGCCATTTGGAATACGCCTCACAAGTGTGGAATCCTAATTATAATATATACATAGACCGAATTGAGGGAATTCAAAGGCGGTTCCTACGTTTCTTGCAGTACAAAACTAGGAAATACACTCCCAATTATATAGCGCGATGTAAGCGGTTTCACATCCTACCACTGCAAGAGCGCAGACGCATTGCAGATATGACGTACTTATTTAAAATTGCGAATGGTACTATAGATTGCCCTGTGCTGTTAGGCAGTATAGGATTAGTTACACACTGCAAAATGTTTCGTAAACCTAGCTTGTTACATGTTCCTCATTCCAAATCCGCGTACAGGCAGAATTCGTTTCTGATCCGGGCGAGCGGAATTTTTAATAAACTGTCCGGTGAACATGATTTGGATATATTCAATACCAGTGTATCTCGGCTTAAGCATTTCTTAGTGGAAAACTTTTTTACGAAGAAGTAAATGTTTACGTCTTAATCTGATGATGTCTACATCTGATTCAAGGTTTGTATTTGTTGATCGTGTACTATTTTTAGTTTGTATTTCCTGATTTATGTTCGATTCGTCGGGCATGCCACCGTCCAGGTGAGTCCATCAGACATATTATCTCTGGTTGCTCTCGTCTGGCTAACGGTGAGTACTTGCACAGGCATAACCAAGTAGCCAGGATTATTCACCAGCAACTTGCTTTGCAATACAAACTTGTGGATTCTGAGGTACCGTATTACAAGTATGTGCCCGACCCAGTTCTCGAAAATGACCTTGTCACGTTGTACTGGGATCGGTCTATCATTACTGACAGGACTATTATCGCTAATAACCCTGACATAGTAGTGATAGATCGATTAGCGCGCCGCACAATGATTATCGATGTTACCATTCCACATGATGAGAACCTCGTGAAAGCTGAGAAAGAGAAACAAATTAAATATCTCGACTTAGCACACGAGGTTGTTGACATGTGGAATGTGAGCTCGGCTGTCATTGTGCCGATTGTCGTATCGGCCAATGGCCTGATGGCAAAAAGCCTCGACCAACATCTCTCGAGGCTTTCGTTAGGCGGTTGGATCAAGGGCCTGATTCAGAAGGCAGTACTCCTCGATACGGCTCGCATTGTGAGGAGGTTCCTGTCTCTGGAGCCCTAACCACCAGTAGCTTGGACCCTGCTCCCGCTACCGGCGGACCACTATTTTTTATATTTTTAAATGTTTTTTTTAAAAGTTGTTATATAAAAATATTTAAAAATGTATTAGAATAAGGATAAGAATAAATAAACGACATAATAATAATAATAAGTGTGCAGCGCATGAGATGGACACGATCCATCAATGAAAACGTCATGCGCTCATACTATGGGGCTACAGAGGGGGGCAACAATCTGACCGCGTACCGTGTTCGGATGCTCTCACTTTTTCAGGTGCTTGAGCCAGCTTTCAACGTTTCGGCACAACGACTGTCGGATCAGGTGCGGGTCATCCAACGTAATCATATGTTGGATGACACTGTGCTTGATCACCTGCGAAGTGAAATGCAGAGTAGCCATGTCATCGCCCCCCCCGTCGCAGACTGTTGTGGTACTATCACAGTCCAACACAAATCAAGCTGACGAGGGAAGTGATGATAGGGCTACAAACGTAAGTACCCAGTGCAATGAGCAATTGGGGAGTGCTTTGGAGTGTGCGATTCGGGAATATCGGTTCATGTCGCCCGAACTTAGACCACGCTTACCTCGTTTGCCCATGCATAACAAAAATAGGGCGCTGGTGGCGGTCCTGGATTCGCAGTTATCAAACTATTTTGATGACTGCGAAGACCTCACCGATACTCATTCGATTCTGTACTGCGCGGCTGTAGCGGCATGTCGTGTAGCTGACGTCAAATTTCCCAATGACTCTAGAGCTACGCGACCGAAACCAACCGTACCACCTTGGCAGTGCAGAATTGAACATCGTATTGGTGGGGCCAGAGCGCTCATCGGCAAACTAATCTGCTTCAGAGACGGCAATACTCGTCCAAGAGTGATGCGCTTTGTGAGGCGGGCGTTCTCAGGGACAGATATTAGCCCTCAGAACTATCTGTCCTCCGTCACAGAGCGCATCGACTTCCTGAAGCAGAAAGTGTATGCATGGGCTAACCGTATTCGTAGGTATAAGCGGCGAGTAGAGCGATACACTCAGAATCGCACCTTCCAGATCGATGAAAGGTGGGTTTATAGGGGTTGGGAGTGACCAAACCAAGGTGTGGCTGACACGTGCCTGCCAGATGATGATGCCATGTGTTCTTTCTGGCGCAGCATCTGGTCGGTGCCTGTCAGTCACACCGAAGGTGACTGGACTCGGGAAGTCGAGCGAACCTGCAATCGAATACCAGATATGGGGGCTATTACCATCTGCCCCCAAGATGTAGCTCGTGCAGTCCGTCCGTTGCCTAACTGGAAGTCTCCAGGGCCGGACGGGCTGCAGAACTTTTGGATCAAATGGTTCACAAGATCGCACGCTCGCTTGGCAGCTCAGTACCAGACGGCTTTGACCTTTGGTTCGCTACCCCAGTTCCTAACAACAGGAGTTACCCACCTGCTCCATAAATCAGGTAGCACCGCGGAACCCAAAAATTATAGGCCGATCACGTGTTTACCGACGGTCTATAAAGTGCTTACATCCATTTTGAGAGCTAAAATTAACAAACATATAGACACCAACTCCATCATGTCTGCCTCTCAAAATGGATGTGGGAACAGGTCCCGCGGTACTAAGGAGCTACTCCTCATTGATATGGCCATTAGCCAACAGGTTCGTCGTTCCCGAAAGGATCTGTCGACATGTAGGATAGATTACAAGAAGGCCTATGACTCGGTGCCACATACGTGGCTCATGAGGGTGCTTGAATTGTATAAAGTAGATGCAACTCTGCGCACCTTCTTGATGTCATGTATGGGGCGATGGAGGACGGTCCTTCGCTATGCAGGATGTCGGAATATCCTGAGGAATAGCGAGCCGATAAGGATCGAGCGAGGCATATTTCAGGGCGATAGTTTGAGCCCGCTTTGGTTCTGCTTAGCCTTGAATCCTCTAAGCACACTGCTGGAGGATTCAGGTCTAGGCTATCGGCTGAGGAGAAGTGGTCAGGTTATATCTCACCTTCTGAACATGGATGATCTAAAACTCTTTGCCCCCAACAATTTGCAACTAATGGAGCTAGGTGCAAGGTGCGCGCCGTTAACGGTTGGGTCATGCCAGTTTTGATGTACTCTTTCGGCATACTCAAATGGACTCAGACCGAACTCGACGCCCTGGATAGGAGGGTCCGTACACTGCTGACTGCAAACCGAATGCATCACCCACGGTCATCGGTAATGAGACTGTATATCCCGCGAAAGTGTGGTGGCCGAGGCTTTTTAAACGCTAAGACCCTACACAATCGCGAGATATGCAGTCTCAGGGAATATTTCCTAGAAGCCGACGTGGGGATGCATCGTGATGTGGTCGCGGTGGACAAGGGCCTCAATAGTCCTTAGGATTTTGAAAGTGTTCGAGCCGACATATCTGCCATATAAAGCAATAAATGTATTCATTTTCAATTTTATCAGTTTTACAATTTTTAATTTCTTTTATTTAATTTCTTTTAATTTTATAAATTATTAATTATAATTTCTTTTATTTTTTTTTTAAATATTTTTTTTCCATTTTATCAATTTTTATTTTGGTTACTTAATATTTATTGATAGTGGTGATGAATGAATTTTGCCAAATACGTCGTGGAGTAGTTTTACTTTTTTATTTATTTATTGATTACTATTTTAATGTATGTAGGAAATACACAGAAACTGGACAATTAATTTTAGTATTCCATTTATCCTAACTCAAACTCAACATACACACACACATGTATGTCATTAAAACGGACACACACTTCTCTGTGTTTTAGTATTCTGGCGTATGGCACTCGTGGGTTGCAGCTGAAAACCAGCGTCAGATGTCACCTTGTGTTGTCATCTGACATTATGCTGAGCTGAGGCCCTTTTGGCATTACTTTGTTTTCTGTTTTTTATAGTTTTAAGGTGTAATTGGTTTGTGTTGTAATGCCAATAAACGCATTTTTCTTTCTTTTCTTTCTTTTTCTTTTCTTTCTATTATTGCCAATGAGCCTGATATAGTGGTGGTGGATCGAGTACAGCGGTGCACAATGATTGTTGACATAACGGTCCCGCATGACTGTAACCTCGTGAAAGCCGAAAAAGATAAAGAAATCAAGTATCTTGATTTGGCTCGCGAGGATGTCGACATGTGGGATGTGGACTCAGCAATCATTGTGCCGATAGTCGTGACAGCCAATGGCTTAATAGCTAAGAGCCTCGACAAACACCTGAGGAGGCTCTCGTTGGGCAGCTGGATCCAGGGCTTGATTCAGAAAGCGGTACTTCTGGACACGGCTCGCATTGTCAGGAGGTTCCTCTCTCTGGAGCCCTGACCGCCGGTAGCTTGGACCCTGTTCCCAATACCGGTGGGATACTATTTTTATATGTTTTTTAAATTATTTTTTTTTCAGATTTTTTAAAAAATATTTACAAATGTAATTTATAAGTTTGTAAAATATAATAAAGGAGATAATAATAAATATAATAATACACCTTAATCTTAATAAATACTAGAAAAAAAAAAACGAAGTCTTGAATTTTTTAAATTATTGGCTTTTCTTTTTTTTCGAGATAATGTACATCCTGTGATGGTTTTTTAGCTCCTGTTGCTACAAATCTTAACTTTTTTTAAATTTTATTTTTCTTATGCAATCCCGAATAGTGCTAATCTAACCTATTATTTACAATTCTAAGTCAACTGCTCCAGCTTGAAAGAAAGTGTCACATTATGCCGTAAAATGAATAGACAATTAATATTTCGTCCAACTTTAACGGACCGTACTGAAAAAAAAAAGTACTGCTCCAGGTTGGCAAGTAGCACGAAAAGTTGACGCATTTAATAGGGATTCTAAAATAGTATAATACTTGCTACATTATTTCTTTGATTACGGGGAAAAAAAATCCTTCAAGAAACCCAGTTTCGAAAAAAAAATCTTTACCTACTAAAAATTATTCTAGTGCGTTCAAAGCTTGCCTAAGACCGAGTGAGACGGAGAGTCATTCATGAAGTGTGAGTGAGACAGGTAGTGTAGGAGTGTAGACGTTTTTTTTTTTCTTGTAACTATTATGATTTGGACTATCACCCGATTCCGGCTTGACGTCGACTTACGGAACACCCTGTATATTAGGCCGTCGTGCCACACACGGTCGAAGGCCGTCTCCATGTCGAGGAATACTGCCACCGAGAATTCCTTTTTGTTTATCGCGGCTGCGAGGTGGTGCAAACCCTCGATAGGTGGAGCGTCGTGCTATGTTCCGCCCGAAACCCAAACTGTTCCGGCCGGGGCGCGATGTGAGGTTGGAGATGTCGCAGCAGGAGTGCTTCGAACACCTTGGAGACTGTTGGCAATAGAGTGATCGGCCGATAGCTAGGCCGGCTTCTGGATGTTTTTCCCCGCCTAGGGGAGCATAATGACGCACCCTTCCTTGACGCGGGAAAGGTCCCGGTACGCAGTATCGGTACCATACGGTACGGCAGGTGGCGCAGCGCTGTATTAGTGATACCGTCAGCACCGGGGGCCTTCCTAGGCTTCGTTCTTAGGATGGCGCATCTGACTGCCCCAGGCGAGAAGAAGATAGGGTCCTCTTCGGGAGCTAACGGCGTGGCGAAGTAGTCTCCCAGGTGTTTCTCGACTGCTGCGACATGGTCGGTGTCGCTAGTCGGGTTCGGTTGGAACTGACGCTCCAGGTGCTCGGCGAAGACCTCCGCCCGGTCCTCCGACCTACATATGTGAGCGGCCCGTCGCTGTTAAGCAGCGGCCGCACCGGGACTGGGGTGTTCATAAGTAGATTGCATAGTTTGTGTAGTGACGGCCAATTGTCCGTCGTGGCGTCGATTCTGTCCTCCCAGTCCGCGGCGGTGTGCGCCTGGAGCTCGGCCTTCACCTTCTACGCGAGACGGTTGATCTTCAGCCTCGGGCATCTGTGTTGTTGCCACTGCTTGTGGAGGCGCCTTTTGCATTACATAAATGAAAGAAAAAAAGATTTATTTGTCACAGCAACACGTGCATACAAAAAGATAAGATAACACAGTGCGTGGAGTTGAGCTAGTGAGTTGAGTTAGTGTCTTACTACATAGTTGGTGTCGATCCGTTAATCGTATACAGGAAAAATTACCTATAATGGAGAAGATGAAACAAAAGTTTTAGCAAAATTGTACCATGATGAGCATAAACATTATTTAAAAAAAAAATGACTAAAACATTGGACTTGCTTCATTTCACATCATTTTTATAAGCAAGTAGCATTCTACAAGCCTAGGTAAATACATGATTATGTCAACCGCTTAAAAATGGTAACAAAACTAATAAAAGCAGATCCTGTCTTCTGTAAAACCTTTGAAACAAATCCAGTTCTGCTTAAAATGGTTTTGTTACCTTTGATAAGTGGTTGCACCGTACCTACAACTACCTACAAAAACCTGGCTTAGTTCGGGCACAAATTGTAGACGGCGCTTATTGGCATAAAAATGACGTAAGATGGCACTCTTTACCCGTTTATATAGACTACTCGGAATGCACCCCAATGGGTGCATTCCGAGTTAGATCATAAAAGCTGACAGCGCTCACATCGACCGCATTCTCAATTGAGCTGTAATCGATTTGAGCGCGCTTACACCTGTTCCGAGTTAGCGTGAGCGCGATAACGATGTCCCGTGAATCGTCGTAGATGTCGTCAGACATACGCCATCTTGCGATAACGACCATGCTCTTTGACTGATACTACTGTGAGTGAATTGTTGACAGCTCTCATCTTTCATAATCGTGATAACTAAATCAGAACACAAATTATCGATGTGAGCGCTGTCAGCGATTATGGTCTAACTCGGAATGCGGCTATGGTTTTTTTTTTTTTCGTAGTTGACCTTGAGAGGTCGTGACTACTTAACCGGACTATCCTGTGGCTGCCTTAAGCGGACTCAAAGCCTCCAGCCAGGGGCGTAAAATTACTTACATTACTAAGCGAACGCTCGCTAAGGGCACCCCCTGTGGGGTACGGACCTCGGCTTAGGGCGTCGCGGACGGGAGGACAGCAAGATGGGACAGGCTGGATCTGGATTATATTATTATTATCTGGGGAATTTAGAGCTACAGGCTCAGCTGCGCGGGCTGGCACTTCGTCGAGCAAGGGTCGGGGGGGACAGTTACGTCGGGATCTTCGCGAGGAACCACGGCGGCGAGGTTGGAATGTCGGTCTGTGTTTGTGCACTGTACTGGTGGCCCTACTGCTCTCCTGAATGAGAGTTATGTGGTCATCGGGATCGGTGAGGACATGCTTGGGACGGCGGACATGACAAATGGAGGAGGGAATATAGCTAGCGGCTATGGATAATTTGCGTTCCGATTTATATATCACGATTATGACAGTTGAGAGCTGTCAACATTTCACTCATATTACATAGAGCATGGTCGGCGTTATCGCAAGATGGCGCATGTCATGTAGGGATGGCGATGCCGAAAAACATCGATTTTTTTATCGATTCGAATCGTAAGCTGGTGTATCGATTCACAAAAAATCGTTGTCTAAAAGATCGATTTCAACAAAATCGTTTTTTTTTTCAATTTTGCATTTCTACTGTAAATCTAAATCCATTTTATGAAAATCAAAAAAGATACCATATTAAATGATCTCTTATCAGTAAAATTCGTTTTTTTTTGGTTTGGGGAATTCGAAAATAACAATTATTTTTATTCCCTTATCAAAGTCAGATCAGGTATGAAAAAAGACATGTATTTTTAAAATGTATTCATTACATGAGATAGTTTCCCAATGTTTCATATTAAAACTTATAAAAAACAATAGTCTGTCAAGTCACAGACTAAAACGCGGAACGGAACGCGGTAGCACGTGTTTGTTTCTTCTCTAAACTAATTAATAGAAAAAGTGGTAAAAAGTGATTAAAAACTATAGTGGCATATATTATTGTAAAGCTATTGAACTGTACTGTGCAGTGCTGGTTTCAGTTTTTCAAAACACTAACATATGAGTGAATCATAAGCAAAAATCTTCTCAAAACTTTTGTATAAACTAGTGTCCCTGACCTAGGGCAACTCGCAGTTCGCTCGCTTCAACGCACACACTCAAAGTGCTTAACCGCTTTCTTACCTAACGTTCACGAATTCGTACATAACTCAATATACCTACTTACTTAATCAATAATAAAACACCAAAAAATATTGTAGTAATAAACATAAATAATGGAGTGCCAAAAGTGTAAAAAGGTACTATCGAAAAAAGGAGCCCACTTCATGTGTCAAGGATCCTGTCAAGGAACTTTTCATAGAAGCTGTGTCAAAGGCCTAGCTGCAGACATGAAGGCGGGAAAAAACAGGATCTACTGTAACAACTGTGAAGACGAGGGCTCTGATGAAGAAGAAGTGGAGGAAGATGTACAAGACTTTGAAAAAATACTAAAGGATATTCAAAAAAAGGTCAGTGCCATATCCGGACTAAAGAAGCATTTAGACACAATTCAACAAAGCATTAGCGTATTATCAGACAAGTACGATACACTAATATTTGAACACGAAGAATCTAAAGGAAAAATATCGAAACTTGAAAAAACTGTGACAAATATTAACAACAGATGTGTGTATTTAGAGAAATGCAACATTGCACTCGAGCAAAAACTACAAGACGCTGAGCAATCATCCCTTAAACAAAACCTCGAAATTGTAGGCGTTGAATATATACCTGGCGAAAACTTGAGAGAGATCGTGAACAAAATTGGAGATGAGATGGGCGTCAAAAGCACTGAAATAGAATGGGTAAAACGGAACAGACATTCCAAACAAGAAAATAAACCATCTTCAATAATGGTAGGCTTCAAGGCGTCAGGCATTGAATCAAGGGAGGAATGGCTAGCCAATCGTCGCAAATTGATTGAGTTAAATAGCAGCATCTTTACCGGCGGATCAACAACAAATAAATTATATATCAATGAAGACCTAACTAAAGCTACTAAGACACTGCTGTGGAAAACAAAAATACAACTTAAAGGTGTATACAAGTATATATGGGTGACAAATGGAAAAATACTGGCGAAGAGAAAGGATGGCGATAATACAATATGGATAAGAAGCGAAAACGAACTGAGTCAGTTTTCAAAGTAAAATAAATACTTAATTCTAGGCTTTAAATAATGTTAAAAATTAAAACTATGCTTAGCCGTGATTAGTCGTGATGCACAAAATTCGCTGACTTTAATAATTTTGATGTCATAACTGATAATACAGTAAACTATACCTGTGCTAACGACCTGGGTAATTGGATAAGTTCAATTGTACGCAATAAAGGACTATGTATACTGCATGTAAATATTCGCTCTCTAAAAAAACACTTCAGTGAACTACTTTTGACTATAAATTCATGTATAGATCATCTAGATGTAATTGTACTTACTGAACCAAATATTAACCAAGCCTTAGTGTCATTATTTCCAATAAAGGGTTATAGTGTAAATAATTATACGCGAGTGGACCGAAGCGGTGGAGGGGTATTGGTGTACACGCGCGAGGGGCTGAGTGCGCGTGTGTGTGAATTGACACAGTCCACAGGAATGTGTTCGGCAGAGTGCGTCTCCATAACACTCCAGTTCAATAATGAGAAAGTACATTTAATAGCAATTTACAGACCACCGCGACTAAATAAACAGACTAAATTAAACCAATTTATGGATGAATTCCGGAACCTTATTGAAAAAATACCTATAAATTCTAAAGTAGTCTTCTGCGGGGATATAAATATAAACCTGTTAAATTGTCATGACAAATTTGTGATATCGTACGAAAATCTGTTATCTGAACATGGTTTCACAAAGT
This sequence comes from Dasypolia templi, assembly GCA_963555695.1. Classification (NCBI taxonomy): domain Eukaryota; kingdom Metazoa; phylum Arthropoda; class Insecta; order Lepidoptera; family Noctuidae; genus Dasypolia; species Dasypolia templi. The sequence goes on along the minus strand of OY743142.1, from coordinate 3,287,717 downwards.
GCATAAATGACATTACTAGAAAGGAAATTGTATCGGGAAAAGTGGCCAAATCTTGTCTCGATCATATTTATATTCGAGCAAATAATGCCGTCATGCATTCAGCTGTAATAAAACAAAAAATATCAGATCACTATTTCGTTGCGGCCAACGTGCAGTGGAGACGCACACCGTCGAGGCAGTCGTCGCAAACTCGCAATCCATGCGATGCACAACCGTCTCCGCTACGACTCGTGACCACTAAGCGCGTCCTTGACAATAACAAAGTTCGAGAGAAATTATTAAGCACTGATTTTGACCACCTGATGTCATTAGAGTGTCCTATTAAATTATATAGAGCATTTAAACAAATATTCGTGGGTATTTACTCTGATTGTTACGTAAATAAACGTATTTCTAACAGTAACAGGAACAACAAAAAATGGATTGACAATAAGTTGAAGTCTATGATAAAAGAAAAAGACAGATTATTTGAGTTATGGAGTAATGAGCCAAAGAATATGCTAAAGAGACTTAATTATACCAAATTTAGAAATAAATGCCAAAAAGCTATAATTAAAAGTAAACATATTTATGATAAAAATTGTATATTAGAGTGTAATAAAAACATTAAAAAAATTTGGGATAGGATAAATACTATGATGGGAAACCATAAACAATCGGTAGATGAATTAATTCTATCAAATATGGTCGGACAAGGAAGTATAATAGACATAAGTAATAAATTTGCGTCTACCTTCAGTAAAGAAATAGAAGATATAAAACATAAGTGTCATGAGATTTTGTTGGACAGGCATACCTATGTAAAAGCTACGGACTTGTCCATGAGGTGGCATCCAGTAAGCTCGAAATATGTCAAAAACATAATAAAAAACATGAATACAAATAAATCACCGGGTAGCGATCTTGTGCGAATGTCCGACCTTAGAATAGTTATGGATAAAGTGAGCCCCGTTTTAGCTAAACTAATAAACCTAACTGTCAAGAGCTACAAATTTCCGAACAAGCTGAAAGAGGCAATAATCCGCCCAATTCACAAAAAAGGTGATCGCAAAAATGTTTCAAACTTCAGACCTATATCAATTTTATCTAGTATAGATAAAATTATAGAAAAGTGTATCGTCAACCAATTAAGTAACTATCTGCAAAAAAACAACATCATTAACGAGTGTCAACACGGTTTTTTAAAAGGAAAAAGTACAAATACATTGCTAACAAAATTCACAGACGAAATTAACAGTTACCTTAATGATAAAAAAATTGTTATTACTATCTTTTTTGACTATAAAAAAGCATTCGACACTTTGCAGTCAGATACCCTCCTCAATGCAATGGAGGAGTGTGGGGTGAGAGAACCACTGAACCCATGGTTCCGTGATTACCTCACCACGCGCTCGTACCGTGTGAGGGTGGAGGACGTGCTTAGTGACAGAGTTGAGGTACGGAGTGGGGTGGCGCAGGGCTCAGGATGTGGGCCAATTTGTTATCTCATGCATGTTAACAGCTTGTGCCGAGTGCTAAAGCATTGTTCAGCGTATATGTTTGCAGATGACTTGTGCATACTTCGCTCCGGAACTAATTTGTACGATACCTACCAGCTAGTTCAACAAGATATAGACGCTGTTGTTAAATGGTCTCACGACAATGGCATTGTGTTAAACGCTGATAAAACTCAATTATTGCTAATTCATTCACCATATTTACGACCACATGATGTGACTCCACCTTTATTTACACACGATTATATGTGCCACCATAATAACTTACTGGACTGTAAATGTAAACCTATTAAGAGAGTTGACTGTGTAACCTACCTTGGCATGAAAATAGATGAGAACTTTTCTTGGTCCCAACACGTAGACTACATTTGTAGTAAATTAAGAATATTATTAAGTAAAATGTACCACCTAAGCTTTAAGGTTCCTATTTGCATATTAAGATGTATATACATGTCATTAGTAGATTCAATTATGAGTTATGCTCTTGACAGCTATGGATTAACATTCAAAACTAACTTGGAAAAATTAGAAGCTCTTCAAATTCGATTCTTGAAACTACTTGTTACTCAAAAAACGAAAAAAAGTTGTAAAGGAGATTATAGTAAACTATTTAAAATATGTAAAATTCTACCGATCAGTTACAAGCATAAGTATCTTTTAGCAGTTAGCCACCATGGTACCCAAGAGCATAGCTTAACACACATATTCAACAACCATAACACGCGATCTATGGCTGCTGGCAGATTCAATGTACCCAGAGTCACTAATTACTTTGGTGACAGAACCCTAAAAAAACGAATACCATATTTATTGAACAGTCTGCCGGCAGACATAAGGAATGAAGCGAGTATAAATATTTTTAAAAATAAATTATAAAGGTATTATTTAGAAACGTGTTAAAGTGCTACCTCGAAATAATTATTAGTATTAAGTACAAAATTTAAGAATGAGTGTGTAGACTCACCGACCCCACAGTCAAACCATTACTAAGGTTTTGTGGGGCTTAGTTTATAAGTTATTTAATTACCATTTAAAATAAATAAATAATAAAAAAATAAAGTATACTGGGATTCAAGCGGTTCTGCTCATCACTTGCGATGTTGCCGGCAATTGAAGAAAGGTGCACACAAGGAACAGATGATCCCACAATACTCATATAAATCATGGCTGTGAAAATTAAGCATGGTCTTGATACATAGTTTTTTCTAAATAAAAAAATCTAAATCAATGATTTTATTTCACATAACCTACATGGGCACTTATGAAACGTCAGAAACTAGGTGCACGGTTCAAATTGGTCATTTCCGATGGAGAAGAGCCGGCAAGAAACTCCACGGTACAGTTCCTGCCAGTACAGTAAAGGATCATACTTAAGGTGCAGAACTGCCTGCGATAAATAGTGCTTAAATTCTTCGTTTATGCCCTGATTTTCCAATACAAGTGCATTACCTACATGTGGAGCATACAGCCATCTCGCGAATATTTACCCTTTACCCGGCAACATCGTAATATTACGGATACATTCAACTAATTGTAAATAATTTTATGGTTTTTATCAATATAAAATGATCGATTGGCGAATTTCAAGGGTGAAACATCGATTCACTGGATCGATTCAATGCTGCATATCGATTAAAAAATCGATCCCACATCGTCAACCCTAATGTCATGACGTCATCAATAACGATTCACGGGACATGGTTATCGCGCTCGCGCTAACTCGGTATGGGTGTAAGCGCGGTCAAATCGATCACAGCCCAATTCGGAATGCAGCCTAAGTTATCTGTGATGTCAGTCAATGGCATCTCTCAGAATCTCTCTGTCAAAGAGGATTTTTGTGGTGAAACTGCGCGGGAAACTGAAAACGAACAAGGCGCCAAATCTAAAATAATTTAAGATTAATTAATTTTATGTCGTTTTCAAACCTCAAAATAAGTTGTAATTATAAAATAGTGGTTGTATATTTGTAAATAGTGTATAAGAAAGACAATGGAGGGCACTAGTAAGAAGAGAAAAAAAGCGGAGCTCTCTGATGGTCGAGCTGAACGGGCGTCCCGCGCACGGAGACTTCTTCCGACTCCGATGATTCAGCAGACAACAGCAGGAAGTACCAAGTATTTAAAGTCCCCGGATACTCAAGGAAGTATCCCGAAAATAGCAAGAAAACAGAATACATAGTTTTTTTATCACATCAGATTGAGCGTCAAACACTTGCCCACAGAAAAAAAATTAAATAGAAGAAAATAAATTCAAGTCCAAAACCGCTAGTACTCGTATTCCGATTTATTTAATAAACATTATTTTCCAAAACTGACACAGAAGAACATTGAAACACAGATTATTAATTTGACTAAATCTAATATAAAATTAAATAAAACTTTAAAAAAAATATTATTAACTTAATAAAACTTAAAAAAATAAAAAAGATAATCCCATTAATTTTTAATAAACATTATTTTCCAAAACTGACACAGAAGAACATTGAAACACAGATTATTAATTTGACTAAATCTAATATAAAATTAAATAAAACTTTAAAAAAAATATTATTAACTTAATAAAACTTAAAAAAATAAAAAAGATAATCCCATTAATTCAACCTCCTTATGAGAAATCCTGCAACAAACTTTCCGTATCAGTACTCACACATCTAATAATGGATCTTAATATATTGCAGTGGAATGCACAAAGTATTTTAAGTAACAAATTATTATTAACTCAAATTCTTTATGAGCGTAACATACATGTTGCAATTATATCAGAAACCTGGTTAACACCCATCAAACATTTTAACATTAGAGGATACAAAATAGAAAGATATGATATTGGAAATAAACACAATGGTGTAGCTATTTTAATTTGCAATAATATAAATTACAGAAAAATAATTACTTATTCTGATAATTCTCTACAAAATAGTTGTGTAAGAATTACTGTAAACAATACAGAAATAAGTATTGTAAGTTTCTACTGTCCAACTTTTATTCCATCTTTTGACAAACATAAACTTGAATCTTTAATAAAATCTGTGCCTGAACCAATAATATTTGCTGGTGATTTCAATGCCCATCACACATCATGGGGATGTAATTCTACAAATCCAAGAGGTAGGGATATTTTAGAGATTGTTGATGATAATAATTTGGTGTTAATGAATAATGGTGAAGTGACAATAGTTGGCTCTTTAACGTGGCGTCCAAATGCCTTAGATTTGTCCATAGTTTCCCCATCATTGGCTCTTTCATGTGATTGGTCTGTTCATTATGATCCTCTTGGCAGCTACCACCTTCCTGTAATTATGAAAGTTTTTATCAATAATAGTAATGAAAACACTAGTAATAACACAAATTTGCCCACCTATCCTAACCTTAAAATGGTAGATTGGAAGATGTATGAACAAAATATAGTTTTACAACTATCTACTTTGCGGGATCAACATGTTGCTCCATTAGAGAGTTACACAGAGTTTTGTCAAATTTTGCATTCTGCAATAAATAAGTCCCTTTCTTATCATAATACGCCAGCTTCTTCCTCAGCTGATTATTCTATTCATAACTCTTATAGGAAGTCGGTAAAATCCCCTCCTCTTCCTTGGTGGAATAGAAAATGTTCAGAAGCAGTTCAAAAGTCTAAGTCAGCCTAAATGAATTTTAAAATCAATCCATCAGATGAATCACATATCGAGTTTAAAAGATTACAAGCCCTCAAAAAACTTACTTTGAAAACAGAAAGATCAAATAGTTGGGTTGAACTTTGCAGCTCCTTTAACCGATGTACCTACGCTTCTGTCCAGAATCTGGAAATACGGAAATTTAATAAAACATATTCTTGCAATAATAATTATGTCAACTAGATTCAGGGTTTTCTGGAAAAAAAATCTGACCCATTTTGGAGAATTAAAAATTAAAATTATTGCAGATATTAAAAAGGCTAAGTGTTCCGGAATCATTTTTGACAGCACTCCTGACGAAAGTAAAATAGACCAAATGAGTCAAATCATTCGGTTCGTTCATATAGAGAATTGTGGAAGTACGAGAATCTTTCTTGTTTTTTTAATGTCTGGAATAAAAAGGAAGGTAAAAAGAACGATGCCGGGTGAATCAGCTCATGATGCTGGATTATCAATTCAAGTAGAAATGCGTGGGTCAATGTATGAATGCATAGACCGATTTATACAAGAATTGTCGACACGATGACGAATGTGGGTGTACTATAGGTGCACCTCTGCCCAACCCTTCGGGGAAACAAGGCGTGATGTTATGTCGACACGATATCTTCAAAATGGTTGAGCTGAATGGTGCTGATCCATACGTCATGTTCGTGAACGGGCGCCGTCAGTGGGGACTGGTCATGTCTTGGCTGCCACGCATTTTGGTATTTTTTTTAATTTTTCTTTTCCGATTTTTATGTTTTTTATTACGGGTCTTTCTACATCGTTCTCACATGTTTAATTTCAACAAGACTGATGTAACAAATTTTCTGTAACCATATTATTTAAAAGAGTGTCCATGGAGTTTCTTGCCCGTTCTTCTCCATAGGTACCTACTTCGCTTTGGAATGGGCAACTAGCTTCATATTTCTGACTGACCGACCCCTTGACAATTCAAAAGTGCCTGTAATGGGTTTATTTGAAATAAATGCTTTGAGTTTGAGTTTGAGTTTGATACTGGGCCATGAAACAAATCAATAATATATTTCCAAATTATTGAAACAAAGTTTATGCTAGAAGCTTCAGATGACGTTCGGGCTGCAGCAGTTGACAATCTGCTACAAACTTATCGTGATTTTGACAAGGAGCAAGTTTCCCAAGAAATAAAAAGGTACCGCAGGCATGTAAAAGCCACCGATACGAGTATGGACGTTGCTGCCAAATGGAGAGCCCAAGAAATCCTTCAATTTATAATAAAATGGGACTTCAATGAGTCGTTACCCTGAATTTCACTTATACTTCAATAGTTCTTGGCCATTTGCATATCGGTTGCATCATGCGAGAGGACACTTTCGAAACTCAAACTAATTAAAAATTATCTTCAATCTACAATAGGTCAAGAGCGACTGATTAATCTAGCCGTGCTTTCAATAGAAAGAAAACTTTCCAAAGAAATCGATTTCACAGAAGTTATTGAGGAGTTCAGTAAATTGAAGGCACGAAAACACATAACACGCTACAAAAAATAAAAGAAACTACCTTTGATTTATTTTACCTTTTTTTGTCGTTCGATTCTTATTTAATTTTCCTCACCCATATTTATTACATATTGTAGATAATTATGTACCTACGTTTATTTAACCTAAATAATTTAATTCGAATTTAAATGTCACTTTCCAGATTTTAACGAAATAAACATAAACACTTATTTATACATACAAATGTGAACTGAATGAAAATTTTGTATAACTAAATTTTTTTTCAAGCTGGGGGGCCTCGTTAAGCTTTGCCGCCCCGGGCCTCTGTTGGGCTTAGTCCGCCACTGATTAGTCATTAGTAGACGATCTTCGTCAGAGGACGAAGGCAGGTCTGTGCGTGTTTGCTGAGCGTGGTGTCCTGGGTTCGATTCCCCGGTCAGTCGACATAATTCAACCTAACCTAAGTAGGTACCTAAGATTGGCCACACAAGCACGCACGACGAAACTGGCGAATTTGGACGTGCTAAGTGACTTAGGTAGGCGAAATTATGTTTTTTTTATGGACTCTTAGTTTCCAATAAAAGTCATTTCGTAAAAGTAACATTAACATAATAAACTCCTAAAGTTCTTTTTCGCCTGCAACATATATTTATTACTTTAATAGGAAGTGGGCGGATTTGGGCGTGTTTGCTGAGCATGAGGTCCTAATGATGAGTTCTTCGTCATATGACGAGGACCTTTAGGTATACTTAAATAAAAATACGAAACTCCAATGACTTTCGTAATCGGTTACCTATAGAAAGTGTCTTACTGCAACACACGCGCACTGTAGGTAGGAACTAACTACCTACACAGCACACATACGCAAGTCAACATTGATACCATTAATATCAAGTAAAATTAATGCTTTTTCTGTTGATTCTTAAAAAAAAAAAATATAGGTCTTACTTATTGTAAATTTTTTTTTTCATGCCGTTATTAATTTATAGGTAAGAATCATTAGGAGTTAGCTTACTTATTACCATTAAATAACGCTTCCGATGAGGATTGATGACATAAAACTGTGCCTAGTAGTATATTAATGTTCCTACGGTACAAATATGAACTCTATGAAATGCGATAAATAGGTCCCTAACATCAATAGGATCGTATATAATGATTTGATAAAATACGTAATTGTATTTTGTTGTTGTTTGCACCTACTAATTATTTATAATTAGATCAAACTGCTATTTCTTCTTACAGGAAAATATGGGTCCATTAAATAAATGCAAAGAGAGAACAGTATGGCGAGTTTTATACTTTGGTTTCTGACCAGCCGCCTATTTGCGTAGTTAACACATTTTCGTAAACGATTACGAATAATCTGTTGTCTTTTGACAGTTCGACAACATTCGAACAAAACCGGAACTGAGCTAATTATAATTTGAAACTAGTGAATATCCAGACAGTGTTATTTTTAATTGGATAAGTACCAAAACATGATAATACAAAAAAAATAAGATTTTTGTGGGGTCATCGACCGCATTAAAGTCACACACACAATATTAGATACTTGGGATTTTTATTTTATGTAAACTTTACAGACGTAATGGGGGTCGATATCTAAACACTATAAAATATGTATAGGAAAATTCCAAGTCGATCGGACGATCGTTAACTAAGTCAATTAATAAAATAAAAATAATTGCGGGTTACGGGCACGTGAGTACATTACTCACTTACTTCTTCACATTACTTTTACGGAAGCGTACATTGTATGCGGATAGGCGGCGGTGGCGGCGGCAGCGGCGGCGGCAGCGGCGGCGGGCGGCGGCGCGGCTTCTCTTTGAAAAAGATGCGCGCGGTGTCCGAGCGAATACCGCTTAGTATTGCATAATTTTACAATACTAAGCTGTTGGAAGGATTCAATGATAACAAAAATTATTGGAAACTGCAGGAAGTTGTTTATTTGTTCAATAATTTATTTGGTGTTCTTCGGCATTGCAGTCGGCGGACTTGCCTGAAACTCATAGTTAACATTATGTAAGACATCTGAAATCAGTAACTGTTCAATGCATAATATTGTTTTTAAACTGTCAAACAAATTAAAAAAAAATATCAATAATATTACCTACCATAATTCTAAATGGGCGGGCGGCGCGAGTTGAAGCTGTCTGCGTTCGTCGTACTTTTTAGCCTGTTCAGAGCGGGCGTCCGATTCAACGTAAGAGTGGTTGGGCTCCGCTAGCAGTCGATTACATGATAATATGAGCTGTGTGTATCAGTTCGAGTTCAACGTATTCAGCATAATTTTGTAAGAAAATCATTCACTTAGATACTAAAGGAATTAGATAAATAAATAAAAAAGTAAGTACTAGGTAAGTTCCAATATAGGTACAAATATCAACTTTTCGATAATTTTACAAATGATAATTAAGTAGGTAGCTGAGTACGAGTAGGTACCTACCTACTGAAAGTACACTTTACATATTAATTATTATAGAAATTAAAGTAATTTTTCCGAAATCACATAAATTAAAAACTAAAACTTAATTATATGAAGTAAATACACTTCCGAAATCGCCAGTTTCGTCCTTCGTGCGTGTTTGGTCAAGCTAAGGTACTTACTAAGGTAAGGTTGGCTTATTTCGACCGACGCGGGAATCGAACCTAGGAACCCTCGCTCAGCAACCGCGCACAGACCTGCCTTCGTCCTATGACGAAGATCGTCTACTAATGAGCTCAACTTATTTTTTTTTTTTGAATGGCATTTCGCAGGTCAACCTATGAGGTTGTCGTCTGCTTAAACGGACTTGCCTGTGGTTGCCCTAATAAATAAAGGCCTCCAGCCAGGACTTAAACTTAAATACTAACTAAAAACTTAGCGACTACACGCTAAGGGCACCCCCTGTGGGGTACGAACCTCGACTTAGGGCGTCGCTGGAAGGGGGCAGCAAGGGACTAGCTGGATCAGGATTTGAGTGATTTAGGGACGAATTTAAAGCTACAGGCTCAGCGGCGCGGGTTGGCTCGAGCAAGGGTCGGGAGGGGAATGAGCTCAACGCTCGGAGCTATATCGCGGCGCCCCCGTAAGGGGGCGTTGCGAGCGATGCCGGGGCTTCGCCCCCCGACCGCAAATGCCATACGGCGACCCGTAAATACGGGCCTCTCATTGGGCCTGCTTCTTGGCAATGAAGTCTCTTTTTTTGTTGTTCATTATTCATTGGGCGCACGCGAGCTACGCGCGCCCATGTGGGTGGTTGCTATGTGTGTTTCTGCAGGCACGCCGCGACGCTGTTAGTATAACGCGTCGCTTGCTTCACGGCATCTCGGCGGTCAGTCACCGCCAGGTGAGACCCCTAGTTACCTAGGGGAGGCCCGGCGGCGGCGACCTGCGACGGAGATGCCGACTCGACGTTCCTGCAGAGTGGGTGGTTGGTCCCCGCCCGTCCAGATCACAGAGCTAGCCGTTCACTGTCCGGGCTAAGGGGCCGACATGTGGGTGTGAACGGTATTGTAATTGTGTAACACCGTTCAATGTTTTCGTGACTCGCAGCCCGCGCCGCGCGTACACGCGTGAGTTTGGGTGCCTGTATAGACGTGTATGTCTGTCTGCATTTACGTAACGTGCCTATATTAACCTAGAACACGTTACTTAATGGATGTGTGTGTTGTGAGTGTGGAGTCTTATTGTCACAGATAAGTCGCGTGTAACTTGACTACGGCTTATCTGGAAATCAGTCCGGGTTTTCTTTTAGCGTCGTCTGTATCCCGAAGGAGGTGGTGGAGGGGGGGGGCGGCCTTGTGCCAGAAGGCCGCAGGCGTCCCATTTTGGGTCGCCCTAGGTGACCTAACCGTGGTACAGCGTTAGTAATGCGGCCAGGCCATCCAGGATGACCAACTCGACATCCTGTCCCTGCCTGATGGCCTTTATCAGGTCCATCAGTAATTTGATGGCACAGGTTGTGAACTCCGACTTTTCTGTGGCTTTTTTGGCGTCGGTGGCGCCGCCACTGGATTGGAACTCTTTTTCCTTTTGTTCCTTTGCAGCTTGTTCACAACCTGTGCCCCGTTTGTGGCAGGGGTGGCTATTGGGTTTTCTTGGGTCGCCTGGGGAGGGTCGGGTTTCTTTCCCTTGCCCTTTCCCCCCCGCGTCTCTTATTTTTCCTCCGCCCAGAGGAGGTAGCTTGTCTTGCTGAGGGCCCGTTGGCCGCCGCCATAAGCGTCGTGCCTTAGGCCTCTTCTGGCATCTCTTGTGGCCTCTCAATGGACACTTTGGGCCGGCGTGATGTGGCCGTTATGGCGGCGGTGCCCGCTCGCTTGTTCCGGATCTCTTTCTGAAACACCGGACACTTGATGTTGCACGCCGGGTGCGGGCCACCGCAGTTCACTCAGGTGGCCGGCTCTTCCCGCGGGCGCGGGCAGTCTCTCGCCGCGTGCTCCCCTCCACAGCGCACGCAAGCGAGCGGGCGGTGGCACTGATGCGAGCTGTGTCTGAACAGCTGGCATCGGTGGCACTGGGCAGGTCCTCTTTTTCCGCGCCAGGCCTCTATTTTGACACCACGCATCAACATGAAAGTCGTGGTGTCGTAAATGGCCCGGACGTCCGGAGTCTTTTTAAGATCGCGTGGAATACGCATCCGGGTCGTCCTTGTGCGGCCTTGATATGGCGCACGTACTCCGGCTGGTATCCCAGCGTTTGGAGCTCCTCCTCTATCTCCTTCGGGTCCGTATCCGCCGGTAGTCCCCGTATGGCGATTTTTAGGCTCTTCTCGGCCGGCAGCGAGTAGGCGAACCAGCTGACGCCGCTGTCCTTCTCCAGGCCTGTCAGGTATCGCTGGACCAGCCTATATTCCTCCTCGCTGTCTGGGGTGAAGCGAACTCCACCTCCGTATGGACGAGCGTTTGGAGGCCGGCCCAGTTTGTCCTTGATGGCCCGGAAATGGGCGGCCCAGTTTGGCAGCCTCTCAACTACCAGCGGCGGGTATCTGGGCTTCTTTTGCCCCGGCTTTTGTTGCCACGTTCTTGTCGCGGCGCCGGGGGGTGCATCGGGGGTGTTGGCAGCGGTAGCGGGGGCGGGGGGTGGCCTAACCCCCGCGGTCGGTGACGGTGGCGGCGATGGTGTGGCAGGTGGCGGGGGTGAGCGGCGCGCCGCGTCGGCAAAAGTAGGCGACGCTGGCGGGTCCGGACTCCGCGGCGCGCTTTCGCGCGGTGGCCGCGGCGAGTCGGAGCAGAGCCGCTTCCCCTCCGCCGCTGCGGTCTCGCTCGAGCTCCTGCGTCGACGTTGTCGTTGGCCTCTGGGTTCGAGCCGGGACTCGAAACAGGGGGTCTACACTCTTACTCCGTCAACGACGATATGGGTCCGTTCGAAGGTAGTTCGAAACTAAGCACTAAACCCTACTCCCGGTTGATTTCGGATTTATGAGTTTCTAACGGAGTCATAGACAATATTTGTGAACGAATGACGCATGACGATAGAGCCGCGCTATTTTACCGGTCGATTACCGGTTTACTTACTTTGAAGTTTTCTAGCTTATTAAATAAAAAATAATATTGGTTTTCTAAGAAAAAGACCACATTTCGAACAATATAGTTTTTGTTATGTCTTTAGTTAAAGAATTGAACTATTTTTGCCATTTTAATCCGTATCGTGGCCTTATCCTGTTAATACCTTTGCCCTTTTTCTTTCTGACGGCAACTTTCAAATGAAATGTCAGTTTTTTTCAAAATAGTTATTTACATTAATTAAGTGTACTTTCATAATATTATTTATACGACGCGAGATGTTTTCGCTAGTTTAGTAAAATGGCCCCAACTGCTCCAGCAGCAATTCATGCAAAAATTGAGGCCTTCCTCGATTTTATGAGTGAGCATAATGAGTTGGCTCGCGGACTATTGAGGGGTGCCAACGGGAGAATCTGATCAAAACGGCTGTGGGAAAGCCTGTGCAACTCCCTTAATTCAATGGGGAGTTGCACAAAGTCCGTGGAGGATTGGCAAAGGGTAAGTTTAACACATTACTCGTATTATTATGATTTTAAGGTCTTGCCATTATTAAAGTGCATACAATGATTTAAAAAAAACATTTGGGCCGAAAAAGCTGCTGGATCTGCCAGACGTTCAGCATGTGCTACAGGTGGAGACCCATCGATACGAATTGAGGATACTGTCAATTATGGGAGAGGGTTTTAGAGAGCCGCAAACTGAGGCAAGAGTGCCAGCTTTTCCATCGGTAATAATTAAAATATAATTGAACATAGATAGTAAATTTGTTCTGATGGTAAAAAAAAACAAGAAACAACAGCATTCATGTACTTATAATTATTTTGCATGGCGTCTTACCCGTGACTTTTAAATTAAATAACTATACTTAACAGATACATAATTATACATTTCTTGTATCCGTCAATGATATTCAGTTTTTGTTGTACAGGGTCCACCTGTAAGACAAGAATAAGCAGTCAACACACCCACACAAATATCTACTGCTACACCTGCCAACCCAGTTTCCCAGAAGCAACCTGCAGTAATCACTGAGGCACTGGTAAAAGGAACTGCTAATTCGTAATCAGCGAAGTAAGTATAATTGATCACTAGTAAATAGATGACATAAATCATGTTTATAAAATACTAAGCTAATACTGACTATTTTTTTTTCATTTGTTTACAGCATTACATTCTCGTCGTGCACGTCCTCGAGTTCGGCGACACCTACCTGCCGATTCAGCAAGAAGCCAAGTTGTGTTGATTGATGCTAAATAAAAATTTGTTACCAAAAAAACAATACTTTTATTGCGTAAAATTTGTTTTTTAACAGTATCTTCCGCCTGTCCTAACACCCATTATGTCCTGTAAGCAAAATATCAAGTTTGCAAATTATATAACCTAATCAATGCTATAAATACAAATACCCTATTTATTGACATGTTTAGAGGCAATCGGCGACGCCTCCGTTCTACCTGTATAGCGTCTTCGAGCATTAAAAAAGCAGCCATATTTTCAATTAATAAACTTTCGTCAGCAGCACGATAACTATTTTGATGTCGTATCAAATGACATAACGTTCCGTTAAAACAAGTGTCAAATCCAACTTTTCGGACGGGCAAAAACGCATTGGGAGTAGGGACAACTGTCAAATCGTGTTGTCATTCATTCTTAGTTCGAGTTCGGGACTAATCGTAAGTCCGTAGGTGATACAGAGTAGGAAACGTCCGTAACGAAGGCCGAAACCACGGACTTCGGGCTAAGAAAGTAGACCCCCAGGCACGCGCACAGCCATTGCCGGTCGAGCCCACGGATGCCAGCGACATGTTCGATCCGATGGACGAACACGGCGACATAACCGCGGGCGAGTCATAGGCTGAAGCACGAGGAGGCGCCGGTGAGTCGGGCATATGTGTGGCACTTGGCACTGACCTTGCTGTTGTCTTGATGGTGGCAGAATTTTTTGCTGGCCGCTCTCGCCCAGCCATTGCCGGTCCCGCCAGCGGGAGGCGGGAATCGGTTACGGCGGTGCGCGGAGCTGGCGCAGCTTTGGTCCTCTCTTGTGTGGGCACAGGATCCGCCGCAGCAGGCGCGGGCGGAGTCGCGAATCGCGGCGGCGCGGCGGTGCGTGCGGTGGGTGCGCGGGGGGGCGCGGGTGGTGTACGGGGGCGCGCGGCGAAGGCGGCGCGCGGCGGTGTACTCGGCGGCATATGCAGCGCAGCGCTCGGGCGCGGGTGCGGGGCGGTGCCGCGGCGCGCGCATGCGGCGCGCGACTGGGGTTAGCGGCAGGCCCCGGGGCCTGGATGGGTATCGGGCGGAACGCGGCGGGGCGGATCACTTCCGCGTGCGGTCGGCCCGACGACGGCGTGGGCGCAGCGCGCGCAGGCGCCAGTGACTTCGGTGGGCCGGCAGCAGCAGCGGCGCTCGATCCCCCTCCTCTTCCCTCTTCCTTCTTCTTCCTCTTCTTATCCTTCTTCTTCTCTTCACTCCGTGTGGAGCCGGCCGGCGGTGCACAGGACGACGCAACTCCGATGATCGGCATCGACGACGTCCTATCCAGCGCCGGGCGGGACTCCGGTGAGCCGGCATCGCAGCCCAACGAGCCGCGCGTGCCGGGCTTCGGCATCGCTGGGGTGTGGTCTCCGCGACCGCGTTGGTACTAAGTACCGGGCGGCGAAGAAATAAAATGCCGTCCGCGCGGAACAAACTTGACTACAAAATATGAAATAATACTTGGTAGGAGATGCTTGCGTGACGACCACAAGGCAATCTATTTCGGAATGAGCTCAACTTTTGTTTGTTTGTTTGGCATCTCGCAGGTCAACCTATGCGGTTGTCGTCTGCTTAAGCGGACTTGCCTGTGGATTCCCTAATAAATTAAGGCCTCCAGCCAGGACTTAAACTTAAATACTAACTAAAACTAAGCGACAACGCTAAGGGCACCCCCTGTGGGGTACGAACCTCGGCTTAGGGCGTCGCTGGAAGAGGGCAGCAAATGACTAGCTGGATCAGGATTGGTATTAATTAGGGACGAATTTAAAGCTACAGGCTCAGCGGCGCGGGCTGGCTCGAGCAAGGGTCGGGAGGGGCGTCGATTTGGGCGTCGCGGCGGGCCTCGGCGGCGAGGGCGGTAGGACGGCGATCGGGTTTTGGGCTTATGTAGCGTGCTAGTGGCCTTACTACTCTCCTGGAGGAGGGTAGTGGCGTCGTCGGGGTCGAATAAAGTATGCCTTGGTCGGCGAATACTGCTAATGCGAGAGGGAGTGTAGCGGGCGGCCGCTGTAATCAGGGGGTTAGAATGTTTGATGCCGCAGTCGAAGAAACGCTTTGATAAGCGTTTCATGAACTGTTTTATGGTTGGCATTTTGAGGTCGACGTGAAGATCGATATTACGGACATAGAAGGGGGCACCCGTGACCCTTCTGAGGAAACGGTTTTGGAGGGTCTGCATCTTATGGAGATGTCGTGGGTGAGCGTGCGCAAATACAACGCAGGCATAGGTCATGATGGGACGGATGACTGCGGTATAGATGCGGAGCTTGCATTTGAGGGACAGTTTACTACGGGCTGTCAGTACGAATTGCAGCCTGCTAAGAGCGAAGGAGGCGCGCGCGCGAACCGCCTTAATATGAGCCTTAAAGGTAAGGTTCTCATCGAGGATCACGCCTAGGTATTTGGCTTGCTTCTCCCAAGGGATTGGCTTGCCGTACATAGTGATCGGGCTGGGAAGTGGGGGAGGGAGTCGACGACGTCTCGAGAAGAGAACCGCCTGACTCTTATCGGGGTTGACCTCGATTCTCCATTTCCGGAACCAAGCGCCTAAGACGTTTGCGGAGGTTTGGAGAGTACGAGCTATAGCGTTGGGACAGTGACCGGTATAGTAAACGGCAGTGTCGTCGGCGAAGAGAGCCAACTGAGCCTTTTTACTTTTTGGGATATCGCTAGTGAACAGCGTGAAGGCGAGAGGAGATAGTACGGAACCCTGAGGGACACCGGCGCGAATAGGATGAGGGGACGAGAGTGCTCCCTCGACGCGATAGCGAAAGGTCCGGTTCGACAAAAAGTCTCGTAAGATGAGCACGAGACGATCTGGCACTCCTAGTTGGTAGAGCTTATATATCAAGCCGTTGTGCCAGACTTTGTCGAAGGCTTTCGCTATGTCGAAGAATAGCACACCCGTCGTCGCGTTACGCTGCAGACCAGCGCATAAGTGCTCTACGATACGGTGGACCTGTTGGGTGCCCGAGTGTTGGCTACGGAATCCAAACTGCTCGTTGGGTATGAGGCTCTTTGCTTCGGCGTAGTCTTTGAGACGCTTATAAATAAGCCTCTCGTAGATTTTGCCGAGGACATTGAGTAAGCTAATAGGGCGGTAGCTGGAGGGCTCAGACTTTGGCTTGCCTGGCTTTGGGATACCGATGACGGTGGCTTCTTTCCATGCTTGTGGGTAGATGTTGTTGCTCAAGGCGCCATTGAAGATGGCGGTCATAAGCATTATTAGCGGGGCAGGAAGGAGTTTGTATACCTTATTGGTAATACCATCCGAACCGGGGGCCTTACGAGCGTGGAGCCCTTTAATGATGTCGTGCACTTCGTCTGGAGTGACGGGAGGCAGAGGATCATCAGGGTCTTCGACGGGAGGGAGGGAGGCTCTTCGTTCGACTTCAGCGTCGACCTTGTTCAGGTGAGCTTGGTCTACTGGTTGGGAGCTGGGAGAACATTGGGACTCTAGGCTGTCGGCAAGACATTCAGCCTTATCGGGACTGTCGAAAGCGACACTATTGTCGGGGCGGATGAGAGGAGGCATAGAGACCTCTTCTGAGGAACGCAATTTCCTCTGTAATTGCCAGAAGGCTTGATGAGTGGGCTCGAGTTCGCTGAGCATCTTGTTCCAGCCCTCAGAGCGAACCTCCCCTATGCGTTTCTTTACAGCACGCTGTAAATGGCGCATGTGGGCTTTGTTCGCGTCACAAGGAGGGGAAGGAGTCGTAGGCACGGATGGCCGCGTTCTTCTCGGTTATCAGGTCACGTACGTCAGTAGGTAGTTTCCAGCGATGGTCTTCCATCACCGGAACTTCCCGTGAACAATCCGTCAATACGGATTGTACGTGCTCTGTAAACGAGTCGATTGCGGCCGTTGTGTCGGCGACTGACACTAAGTGATCGGGGATGGTGTCTAAGTGAGGCGACGTGGTGGATTTCAGTCTTTCGCTTACTTTCCTCCAGTCGGTTATCGTCTGGGTCTGAGGGGGGCGGTTGGGGTCGATCGGGCCCGAGTAGGGTGCAAGATGCATGACTACAGGGCGGTGGTCAGAATTTAGCTCGTGGAACGTCTCAATCGATTGCAAACGGAGGTTCACATTCTTGAGCAGCGCTACATCGAGAACATCGGGAAGGTGATTAGGATTACCTGGGAAGTGAGTCGGGCTCATTGGAGCGATGACGTCAAAGTTAAGGGATTCGCCTAACTTGAAAACTAACCTACCTCTGGTTGAGGTTGTGCTACTATTCCACGCCGGGTGCTTGGCATTAAGATCCCCCGCCAAGATGACGGAGTCACTCATACCGAAGAGGGCAGTGAAGTCCTTTTGGAGCGAGATGGGATCCTCCGGACCATTGTCGGGTGGGATATAAGCGGAGATGATGGTGATCGGTTGGTGGCCGGTCATGCCGAGCCGACACATAGAGGTCTCCAGATGGGAGAAGAGAGGAGGTGGGTCTATAGGGATACAATACAAAGATTTCCTAAAGTATATGAGTGTGCCACCCTTGTAACATCGAGACCTGTCATTGCGAACTAGTTTAAAGTTGGCAATATTCGGGTTTCGGTGATGTGGTTTTAAAAAGGTTTCCTGTATGAGGAGGATGTCAAGCTGATGGTCGCGGAGGAAAGTGGCGATCTCATCGCGTTGACCTGAAACGCCATTTGCGTTGAAAAAGCCTAATTTAAGGGATCGGGGTTTGTTACTGTTTACTCTCGTATTATCCATTGAGAATTAATATTTGAGTGAGTGTAGAACTTGCGCGATCTCGGGATACGCGCTGAGAATTTCCATGAGGCGGATTGCGTTGCCGTTTGCAGCAACGATTTCTTCCGCCATTTTATCCGCGGCGGTGGTGAAGAGAGCCGCGTATGTACTTAGTATGATTTGGGCGCTGTTTCGGCCCTGGGTTCCCTGAGGTGCCGCTGGAGCGGCCGTAGGGGCCGCGGGGGCTACCAAAGGCGCTGGGATGGCGGTAGCCATCAGCGCTGGAAGTTGCGCGGATTGCGCTGGTTGCGCGGGTTTTGATGGCACCGAAGCTGCGGGAGCCTTCAGGTGGTTAAGGTTAGCCCAGGGAGACGGCCTCTCCTCCTTAATCGCACGAGTACGGAGGAGACGGCGAAGTTATGGGAGGAGAATAGCCGTCTCCGATCCGAGTTGGAGGACCTCAAGCGGCAGTTCGCCGCCCAGAGGGTATTACCCGCTGCCAACAGCTCCTCTTCCGTCACGGCCCGGTTGTCGGCTCCATCGCCGGTCCCATCGTCGACACCTGCACTTGCGGATGCGGAGATAGAGAAGATCGCGCGCATCTGCATGATGCAGTGTGGACAGATGGTGGGTGCCCGCATGGAGGCCATCGAGGAGAGGCTCCTTCCAGCGGTGAATCTCCGCCCACCGCTCGCTGCGGACAAGCGCAAGGAGGGGCCCTCAAAGCAGGGGCCAACAACCGCGGCGGTTCAGACGAGTGGGTCCGGGAAGGGGAATAAAAAGCCCGCGGAGGGTACGTCCGTGCCCACTTCCCGGGCGACAGCGCCACCGGCGGCCTCGCTCGCACCTCCCACAGAGACGTGGGCGACGGTCGTCAAGAAGGGCCGGCGTCGCGGGAAGAAGAAGGCGCCACTAGCACCCGCTGGAGCACCGGCACCAGCATCGGCTCCTAAGAAGGCCCAGGGACCGCCTAAGGTCAGAGCCCCACGCTCCGCAGCTGTAGTTATTACACTGCAGCCCGGAGCCGTCGAACGGGGCATTACCTACAAGGCGGTCCTAGCGCAGGCGAAAGCCAAAGTCGCGTTCCCCGACCTTGGCACACCGTCCGGCTTCAGATTGAGGCCGGCGATTACGGGGGCGCGGCTGCTCGAGGTGTCGGGTGCCTCTACTGGGGAAAAGGCGGACATCCTGGCCACCAAGCTGAGGGAGGTCCTCAACCCGGAGGACGTCCGGGTGTCCAGGCCCATGAAGACCGCTGAGCTGCGCGTCGATGGCCTGGACGACTCGACGACCCCGGCTGAGGTCGTGGTGGCCGTCGCCCGAGTCGGCGGATGTCCGCCAGGAGACGTGCTCACGTCTGACGGACGGACGGGCGACATACGCGCCGACGCTTCCGGACTCGGCACGATTTGGGTGCGGTGCCCGGTGGCGGCGACGAGTAAGGTCGCTGACGGTGGGCGTCTGTTGGTGGGGTGGGTTGCGGCGAGGGTGAAGATGCTGCAGCCCAGGGCCTTGCGGTGCTACCGGTGCCTGGACAAGGGGCATGTTAGGGCGCGGTGCACCGCCGCAATTGACCGCAGCGAGCAGTGCTATCGCTGCGCCCAGCCCGGACATAAGGCGGCCCAGTGCTCCGCGGCGCCAAACTGCAGCCTCTGTACAGCTGCAGGGAGGCCCGCTGGGCACAGAGTGGGCGGTAAGGCCTGTGGCGCGCCCACCAAAAAGAAGAAGAGAGGGTCTGCCAGGGCTGCCGGGGGCCCTCAGCCTGGCTGCCCTCCGGCCGACTCCCGGCCTGAGAATGGTGCAGAGGGGGGGATGGACTGCGCATAAATGGCGCTGTTCCGTCTCCTCCAGAGCAATATCAACCACTGTGCCAGAGCTCAGGATCTCTTGCTCCAGAGCATGGCAGAGTGGTCGATTCACGTGGCCGTGGTCGCCGAGCCGTACTGGGTCCCGCCCAGGGATAACTGGGTGGGAGATCTGGACGGTTTGGTGGCCATCATTGGCGGGGCTCTCGTCAGCCCGTCTCGGGGGCACGGCTGGGTAGCCGCCCTCGCAGATGGCGTTGGCGTCGTTGGGGCGTATTTTTCGCCCAACAAGAGTCTCGCCGACTTCGAGAGGTTCCTTGTCGAGTTGGGTGCCGTCGTGGGCCAGCTCCATCCTCGCCCGGTGCTGTTGCTCGGGGATCTCAACGCCAAGTCTGTGGCGTGGGGATCCCCGGTGACCGATGCTAAGGGTGAGGCATTGGAGGAGTGGGCGATCACCACTGGCCTGGTCGTCCTGAACCGGGGCTCGGTCTACACGTGCGTGCGGCAGCGGGGCGGGTCCATAGTGGACGTGTCGTTCGCAAGCCCTGCTGTCGCGAGCCGTGTCCGCGACTGGCGTGTCGCCGCGGAGGTGGAGACGTTGTCGGATCACCGAAATATCCGATTCGACGTCTCCGCCCAGACCGCTGGCGGCCGCAGAACATCAGTCCCGCGTTCGGACGGTCCGCGCTGGGCGCGTAAGCGCATCGACAGGGAGCTTCTCGAGGAGGCAGCCATTGCTCAGGCCTGGTTCCGGGGGTCGGCAACGACCGGACCCGATGACGTCGAGCTGGAGGCGCTGTGGTTCCGCGGGGCAATGACGCAGATATGCGACGCGTCCATGCCCCGCGCCCACGCACAGGGTGCAAGGCGCCAGGTGTACTGGTGGTCCGCCGAGATCGCGCAGCTGCGCGTCGCATGCGTGGTGGTGAGACGCCGGTACACCCGTTACCGGAGGAGACGTCGTCGGGTACCCGAGGAGGAGGCCGCGCTGTACGAGGTGTACCGCGCGGCAAAGCAGACTCTGTGGCTGGCCATCGACGAGGCGAGGACGCGATCCCGGGAGAGGATGTTGGAGACTCTGGACGGGGATCCGTGGGGGCGCCCGTATAAAGCGGTTCGAGGGCAACTTCGAGCCGCGGCGCCCCCACTTACGGAGAGTCTCCAACCCGAGCTGCTGGAGGAGGTGGTAGCAGCCCTCTTCCCGGTGAGAGCGGAGCATATTCCGCCGCCGATGGCTTTGCCCGCAGCCGCAGAGTCTGCAGAAGAGGAGGAGAACGCCATCAGCGTCCCAGAGGTGACACAGGCAGAGATGAGGGTGGCCGTGATGCGGCTCCGGGCCAAGAACGTGGCTCCGGGGCCCGACGGAATTCACGGCCTGGCTTTGGCCCTCTCTCTGAAGGAGTTGGAGCCCCAACTGAGAGGACTCTACACAGCGTGCCTTGAGCGGGGCCAGTTTCCCAGTCTGTGGAAGGTTGGACGTCTGGTCCTGCTCAGGAAGGCGGGGCGCCCTGCCGACTCGCCGTCTGCGTACCGGCCCATAGTGCTGCTCGACGAGGTGGGCAAGCTGTTCGAGCGCATACTCGCAGCCCGCCTCGTCGGCCACTTGTGCAGAGAGGGGCCGGACCTGGACGAGAGCCAGTTCGGCTTTCGGCATGGGCGCTCTACCATCCACGCTGTGTCGAGGGTGAGAGTCCTGGCGGAGGAAACAGTGTCCCGGTGCGGGGTGGTGGTGGCGGTGTCCTTGGACATCTCCAACGCCTTCAACACCCTGCCCTGGAGCTGCATACGGGAGGCACTGCGTTATCATCGGGTGCCTCTCTACCTCCGCCGCATCGTTGGGGCTTATCTGGCGGGGAGGTGTGTCACCTACATGGGACGTGATGGCGGAAACCAGCGCCAAGTGTCGTGCGGTGTTCCACAGGGATCGGTCGTGGGACTGCTCCTGTGGAACATCGGGTACGACTGGGTGCTGAGGGGCGAGCTCCCGCCGGGCGCGGACCTGACGTGTTACGCGGACGACACGCTGGTCACGGCCCGGGGGAGTTCGCACAGGGAGGCAGCGTTGCTCGCGACGGCGGCGGTCTCACTCACGGTGAGCCGCATACGGCGCCTCGGCCTGGAGGTGGCCCTCAACAAGTCGGAGGCCATGGTGTTTCATGGCCCCCGGCGGGCGCCGCCGGCCGGATCACACATTGTGGTCGGGGGGGTCCGGATCGCTGTCGAGCCCACCATGAAATATCTGGGATTGGTGCTCGACAGCCGGTGGGACTTCGGACCCCACTTCCGGCGGCTGGCGCCCAAGTTGTTGGGCGCGGCCGGGGCGCTGGCAACGCTGCTTCCCAATCTGGGGGGCCCGAGCGCCGCCTGTAGGCGGCTCTATATGGGGATCGTGCGGTCTGACCTGACGGCCGGCAGCATAGCTGTCCTGCGCAAGCCGCAGCGGGCGATGGCCGTCAGAGTCATTCGGGGGTATCGCACGATCTCCTTCGAGGCGGGTTGTGCACTGGCCGGATCACCGCCCTGGGACCTGGAGGCGAAGGTGCTCGCGTCACTGTACCGGTGGCGCGAGGCAGCGCGGGAGCGGGGCGAGCGACCGATGCAGCAACATATCGAGCAGCATCGGTTGCAGGTCCGCGAGGTCCTGGTGGCGGAATGGCGGGTGAGGCTGTCACGCCCTACCGCCGGCCTCAGCACCATCGAGGCGATCCGGCCAGTGCTCGACCGCTGGCTCGGGAGAAGGCACGGCTCCCTGACGTTTCGGGCGACGCAGGTGCTCTCGGGGCATGGTTGCTTCGGGAAGTACCTGTGTCGCATAAACAGGGAGCCGGACGCCCGGTGTCACCACTGCGTCGACTGCCGGGAGGACACGGCGTGGCACACGCTGGCAGAGTGTGCCACTTGGGAGGAGCCGCGCCGTGCCCTCATCACCGAAGTAGGCAACGACCTGTCGCTGCCGGCCGTCGTGAACGCGATGGTCGGCGGCGCAGAGTCCTGGGACGCAGTGGTCTCCTTTTGCGAAACGGTCATCTCGCAGAAGGAGGCTGCGGAAAGGGAGAGAGAGATCTCGACTCTCGACCCGGCCCGCAGCAGACGCACCGGGCGTCGGAGGAGGGCGGACAACGCCCTTTTCCGGCCCCCCTAAATGGGTCCAGGGGCGACGGATTCGGGGACATCCGTCGCCCCCCAACATCAGGACCCGAGAAGGCGGCGCGCGTAGTGTTCCGCGTGCGCCGCTCACAGACGTTGCGGGGGGAGTACACCTCACTCTCCCCGCCCGAGACGGGGCTCGCGCAAGCGGGCCGGCACTAGCCGGGGTTGTGGAAGAATAATGTGTTCCCGCGACCCCGGCGTAGGTGTGAGATGGAACACCGGAAAAAAAAAAAAAAAAGGGAGACGGCCTCTGCGGGCTAAACCGGTCCGGCATCAGCGCGGAAGGAGGCTTACCCCAGGGGCTTTCCCTGTGCTGGCGGTCGCTCGCGCGTTTCGCGAGTTTCGAAGATGAGGACTTCGGGGCCTCAGGACAGCCCCGGTAATTTGCCGGGTGTCCCGCTTGGCCGCAGAGTACGCAGCTGGGAGGCTCTGAGCATAGTTCCCTATCTTTAGGGCGGGTACAGTCGACGGTACCATGCTCTCCTAGACACTTGACGCATCTAGGGGTCGCATAGCAGTTGGACTGCGAGTGACCGTACAGTTGGCAGCGATGACACTGGCCAATCAAGTTTGCTCGGTAGGGCTTCTCAATGGAAATGCCCGAGAGTGAACATACCGATTTCACTTTAAATATCGGGTGGTGCCCTTCAGTGGGGTCACAGATGACTAGGACCATGTCATAGACAAGGCCCTCCCTCGCTTTGTGCAAGCGATGGACGGCGGACACTGGGATTCCTTGAGCGATGAGGTCGCTCTTAATCTCCTCGGTGGAGATTTCTTGAGGGACGCGCCTTATTACGACGCGAGTAGGGGTTTCCTCCGGAAGGGAGTAAGTGTGAAAGGAGTAGTTCGGAATGCCTTGTTCACTTGCAGGTGGCGATAGCGGGCTCTCAAGCGCGTCGCTGAAGTTAGCGAGTGCGCCTTGAGACGGAGTGGGACTGGAAACTTGGCTTATTTTAGCGCCATATTTCGCCAAAAACTCGGGGTCCTTTAATAGGACCTCTTTGAGGAACGCCAAGAGGACGGCGTCCTCCATGATCGGAGCGGGAACTATATTAGGGAAGGAATGGTGGAAAGAGAAATTTCCCTACGAAGCCTAAGGTAGTTAGGTATAGGGTTATACCTAACTCCCCGGGTGGATTGGCCCGGGGATGAGTTCCCTCCCTGTCGGGTGTAGACAGGGAGGTGTGTACCTATTGGTGAGCCCTAAGCTTGTAACCCGTCGCCAGTCTTATTGTGCGAACGGGGCCCTGACCAGTCTAGCGCGAAGGGTGTAGACACACCCTAAAGACACTAGGTAGTAGCTGGAAAGCAAAACTGTCACCAGAGCCGACTAGGAGATCCCCCAAGGCCGGTTATCTGGGACCCGTCCAACTAACTGCCTCGCCCTGAAGGGGTTCGGCGGGTGTGAATTGGGTCAACACCCCACTCGGCTTCGTTGACACCGTAAGGTTTCAACCGAGGACCACGAAACTGTGGTTTTACCCAGAAGGGGCCTAGTGAAGCTACTCACAAACGTCTATCAATGAAACAGGGATGCCTTGAAAAAGGCAGTTTTTTGAGTTATTAAAATCAAATCAATTTCTTGATTTGATTTTAAATCGGAGTAGTCGGGGCGACTACGATGACGTCACGTGGCAGCGACGAATAATAACACGAAACACAACACTGGAGCGGGAGAGCGCACAAACACGTCCGTCCGCGGCGAGAGTCGAGCGTCGAGTGAATGAGCTCAACTTTGTTTGTTTGTTTGTTTGGCATCTCGCAGGTCAACCTATGCGGTTGTCGTCTGCTTAAGCGGACTTGCCTGTGGATTCCCTAATAAATTAAGGCCTCCAGCCAGGACTTAAACTTATATACTAACTAAAACTAAGCGACAACGCTAAGGGCACCCCCTGTGGGGTACGAACCTCGGCTTAGGGCGTCGCTGGAAGAGGGCAGCAAATGACTAGCTGGATCAGGATTGGTATTATTTATGGACGAATTTAAAGCTACAGACTCAGCGGCGCGGGCTGGCTCGAGCAAGGGTCGGGAGGGATGAGCTCAACTTGGACTGCATCACCATTTATAGTCTCTTCTGGTGTCGCGTGCGCTACTTGATGTAGCCGCGATATCGCGGCTACACCATACAAAATGGTCCATTGGTGTGACGTCGCGTCGCTAGCACTACAAGTCGTCGCCGTGTGACGACTTGTAGCTCCAGTGTGAAAGGTGTTGCGGCACGAAAATGTCGCAGAATCGCCTCGCGACACGTCGCGCTGTGGCGCCGCGGCGGTGTGAACGAGCCTTAATGAGTTGCATTTTTTTACTATTTTTTCTAGTACGTATGTTAAACCAGGAATACGCCTTTTTTGGATCGGACAGGGTTTTTGTTACATATTGTTGAAATCAAAATAATGACTTTGGTTCGTAAGTCCACTGTTGTTTAAAACAGGACCAGTGTGCCCCGGTCTATTCCTTGGTACGCAATGGTCTTTGTAGCACCATGAAGCATGTGGCTTCAAGGGCTAGTGCAAATCTTGGGGTTCATTCGATTAATCGAGTCTGGTCAAACCACGCTGGGGTCGGTGCATTTCATTCATTCATTCTTACAGCTTGATATTCAAAATAGTTTATTTAAACTACTGACATTAAGCAATCCCTGTTATTTAACAGGGATTGCTTAATGTCAGTATTTTTTTATGTTGCTGGAGCCTTTAACAGTGTAAATATTGATATCCTTTGTTCTGAATTACTTTTTATTGGAATTCCAAACAAAATTGTCCACTGGGTCCATGAATTCTTAACTGAAAGGAATGTTTATGTTAGATATAATGATAAATTACATGGGCCAATATTTGCTTCGGTAGGAGTTTGTCAAGGAGGAATATTGTCTCCATTAATATTCATTTTATACATACGTCGTTTAAATTTGATTTAAGGTTCCAATGTCAAAAATCTTCAATTTGCTGATGATTTAGTTGTGTATTTGTCTGGGAAAAATTACGAAAAATATGACACAGTCAACCATGAACATACAACACCAATTACTGCGTCAGCATCAAGAGCGACATACATTCGTACCACGTGCCGGCAACACCGGCACACAGTCAGCGCTAAGAAGTGACCTACTGAGATCTCGCTTCATCGGCTCAATACACACACAACACACATGGATATACGTATCTATGTGTACATGGGTGCCTATCCTTTGTTACGCAAGGGCGAAGGGGTTGCACTTCCCGCAGCGCCGGAGACGTTGGAAAAGCGACAGTTAAGTGTTTTGAGTTTAGGTTACAAAAATTAGTTTTTCTCAAGAACGGTGCGTTACCTTTTCACGGGAGTGGTACCAGGGGTGACGGAGATTGTAATAAACAGAAGGACTGAAATTGCCAGTTCTACCAACAACTACAAATTTAGATTTAAGTGCATTTATATCTAGATTTAAATAGGAAAAGTATGTTTACAATCCTTCCAATGCCTTATTAAGGCACTGTACGCACCAGTAATCACAGCTTAGTACGGCCGTTATTCCAAATGCGTACAGTTGGCTATGTCTAATCAATTGAGCCTGGTACCTATGGATTTACCTACGACCCTACTGACTACAACCTAGCCCTCTAGCAATAAGCTAGCACCCTAATTCTCCTAATGCCCTACCTACCATACAAACCATACCAAACGCAGGTTACGTTGGTTTCACTTGAGGGAAATCTGTTACAATGAGACCTACGGTAACAGACGGAAGTTGGGTAGGAATAGGGGTTTGTGTACGTCGTGCAATGTACACAGGAAATGATTATCTCACTGCCGATCCCACAGACTCATAGGATCGATGATGGCTAAAGGTGTCTTGGCCACAGTGAGGGGAGTTCCGGAAGGTGAATCAAACTCGACTCCAGCTTGATGACTAATTTATTATGATAATTAACTTAATTATATACAAATTTGTTGGTTAATACACAAAGATACGTATATCCATGTGTGTTGTGTGTGTATTGAGCCGATGAAGCGAGATCTCAGTAGGTCACTTCTTAGCGCTGACTGTGTGCCGGTGTTGCCGGCACGTGGTACGAATGTATGTCGCTCTTGATGCTGACGCAGTAATTGGTGTTGTATGTTCATGGTTGAACATTCTGGCGCCTCTCAGGACCTGGACTCCAGTTGGTATAACTCAATAGATTCGTGTTGACGTGGTACACTGTACGTAGGTTCCGTAGTGATAGTTGGTTCGCCAGTTGTTCGTTGGGTAGATGTCTTGTTGGCAGCGAGCGAGGTTGGTTTTCTTGCTGGATTGTCAGCTGTCTCGGTACTTGTTCTTCTGGTCTTGAGCTGCACTCTGGCTCTCATCCATCTCAGTATTGCAGGGCCGTAGCAGACTAAAAATAAAAAGGTTATGAACATGATTGTACAAGATATTGCAGTTGTTAAGTAAGTGTGTGTGCTAATTTGACTCCAAACAGTACTATCTAGTTCGCTTTGTAAGGCGTTTTCTTGATTAATTAAGCATTTAATTAAATAAAAAAATCTCTTTTGAGTTATCTATTACTTCTTCCTTGGTAATGTTTAGCATGGATTTAGTCACCACGTGTGTATTCATGGGAAACTCTATTTGTTTTGAGTATGATGTTACAATCGGTACTGAAACAATTCTTTTGGCAGTTAATATGTTGTTAGTTGTTTTAATCAAGCAGTTATCTGCGATTCGTATTACACCAGTATTTTTAAGCTCAATTTCTTGTCTTTGTCCATCACAAAGTATTGAAGTCGTAACCCGATCTCTTGCAATGAATAACCAAGTGTTTGGCATGTGAAGTTGTTTCCATATTATTTTATTGGATAAGTGAAATGATTTGGTAGGACATTTCGTATTTGTTTGGTTTTTAAATAGTTGATTTACAATGCAATTTTCATTTAATTGCATGTTTTTCACGGCCCCAGGAAAGCAAATAAAATGGTGAGTCCATTCTAAACAACGTTTGAATTCCTCATAGTTCAAATCAAAATATAGTTCGTTGTTGTAATCTAACCCTATGTAAGCTTTAGGTACTTCTAGACTTTGGGCTGACTTATCTGATTGTATCTTTGGGATTGGTGTAATATACATTAAAGTGTATTTAGATATCTCTTGTATAGCAAAATATGAGTATACTTTTATATAAGTATTGTTTTCAGATATCTTGGTATCTAGTAACTGTTGTTGAACGATTTTTAAATTAGAAGGTAGTTTTTTGTTTGCTGATGATATTAACTCACTGACATTTTTCGGTGTTAATACACTGTATACTGTTGCCTTGGTTAAGTATATCTCTAATAACCCGTTATAATGATCCATGATTTCTTTTATGTAATTATATGCTAACTGGTAAGTCTGCATAATCTGTATGTTTACACTGTTATGGTCGACTGTGCTGAACCAATGGTTGTAATTCTCCATGTAACCTATCACTTGGTTTAGTTTAGTTTGAAATCCTATAAGTTTCTGGTTCATTCTTTGTTCAGTTTTGTTGACTTGTGACATTGTTGATATCATAAATTTGGTTTGATGGTTGGCAGCTTCAATTAGTTTTTTTTTTATTCAAGTTTAATGAGTCGATATCTCGGTATGCCTCATCATTGACTCCGAAGATGGACGTTAATAACTGTCCCAATATACCCCTTTTCTTCCTAGTTTGGTTCACTTCTGTCAAATATTCTTTAGTCCGTTCGAATTTTGCTTCTTCTTCTAACAAATGATGGTGTAATTGCTTACAAAATGTGGAATCAGTTAACTTTTCTGTATTTTGACATAGTTGATTATATTGTGACGTCACTGATTTTATTTTGACAAACTCTTGCTCCATGTGTTGTTTTTCATAATTTATTTCTATCCCAAACATTCGTCTGTCAATGCTTGCTGTTCCTATTTGTTCAACATAACACCCTGGTGGTACCGTTTTTAAAGAATATGTCGTTGTAGTTGCTTTTGCTGAACACAATATTTGTAAAATTATGAAAAGCAATGTGAACCACTTTGTTACTTTGTTAAATTGTTTTGGTTGCTTAGTTTTATTATGTCTTAGGATTGTTGCGGTATTTATTTGTTGTGATATTCTTTGTATTTCGGATACTCTGTTAGCTACGAACGTCTTCCATCGCTCAGCTTCTCCTTTGATCCAGCCGAGAGTAATCATTGAGTAAGTCCAACAATAGATATTTACGATATGCGTTGCGATTCCTGTCACTACTCCCTCCATCAGTTGGGTTAATAATACTGCAGCACATAACTCCAGTTTTGGTAATGTAGTTTTCTGCTTTTGTGGCGCTACTTTTGATTTAGCTTGTAACAAGGTTACGTTGAATGTATGTTTATTTTGTATCCGACGGTATATCACTGCACCGTAGACCTTTTCTGAAGCATCACTGAACCCATGTAACAATTCTGTACTGTTAGACGACCATTTCCGTAACTTTAATCCGCCTTTTCGTTGCATATTTAATAAGTTATCTTGTAGTATTTTTGCTGACTCAACATTAGTATCTCCTGACAATATATTGTCCACGTAGAAGTCCTGGAGAGCCCTTTGGCTGGCTATTGGGTAATCCTCTTTCTCATCAATAGCGAGTTGTTGCAGCGTTTTAATCGCTAAGTATATGGTTGCTGCAGTTCCAAACGTAACAGTAGTTAATTTGAATTCGTCGATAATATGTTTTGGAGACTTCCTCCATACTGTTCGTTGGATTGTAAAGTCTTCTTCGCTAACATTTATGTATCGGTACATTTTTTCGATATCCGCTATAAACGCAATTTTATGTTTACGCCAGCTTAACAGTATAACTGCTAAATTTTGCTGTAATCTTGGTCCCGTAAACATATTTTCGTTAAGACTTATGTAAGTACTTGACTTACTCGACGCATCGGAAACTACTCGTTGCTGAGTAGGCAGCTGAATTTTCCCTGATTACTGGTTGATATGGTATATAATATTTACCTTGGTAATAGTCTGTACTAGTAACTTTCCTCATATGGCCCGTTTCTAAGTACTCATTGAGGAACTCTTGGTATTTTTTCCTTAAGTTTTCATCTTTGTCGAACTTCCGTTCTAATTGTAACTGTCTTGCAATTGCTTTTTTGCTCGAATTTCCGTAATCTACATCGTGATTCTTGAATGGAAGTTTCACTGTGTAGGTTCCATCTAGATTTCTTGTTGTAGTTTTTTGGTAATAGTTTTTATAGTTAGATAATTGGTATTTTTCAGGAATTTCTTCTATTTCCCAAAACTTGTTCAGCTGTTGAACTTCTGTAGTACGTGTTATCATACTGATAACTTTATTAGTATTGGTAGTAGTGCCGCAAATCCCGGATAAAATCCACCCAAACTCGGTATTTTGGGCGATCATTCCGTCTTGCATCTTGTGTAACCCGTTTAGAAGTAAGTTACTATATTCTTGAGCCCCCAATATTATATCTATTGGTCCTCTTGTGTAGTAAGTAGGATCGGCAAATAGTTTGTTTTGTAAACAATTTGCTTCTAGTTCTGGTACATTTTTCTCTGGCAAACAGCCAGTTAGTTTTGGTAGTATTATAAGTGTGACTGGTAACCTATATTCACTCGGAAATCTTGGCTGTAGCATAACATTTATAGAATTTTTCGATGTTTTAGGTTTTTGGTCAGCAATCCCGATTACTTCGGTATGTATCATAATACGTGGGTATGACAATAGTTGGGCGACCTCTTCTGTGCAGAATGATGCCTCTGAACCTTGATCACATAGAACCCTTAGTAAATGCGATGTCCCATCCGACGAATGGGTTTTTATTAAGGCTGTCGCCAGCAGTGTGGTTTTGGGTACATTAGTTTTATTAACAGTTGACATATTTGAAACAGTTTTCTTTAAGAATTTACTTGTTGATGGCGTTGTGTAGTCGTCGTTTCTTGACTCACTTTTTGCTTGTTGTATAGGAATGTTATTCTTGCTCTGGTGTAAATAGGAATGATGACCTGTTTTACCACAATATCCGCAACTTTTATTGCTGTGACATTTTATCGACGTTTCATGACTCAAACAATTTTTGCACATATGTTTTTCGTTTACGACCTTATTGCGATCTTGCACTGACAGCGTTTTAAAACTAGAGCATTGGTAAATGCTGTGTTCGTGATTTCGACAAAACCAGCACACACGTTTATCTACTTGTTTGGTTGTTGTATTTAATGACTCATGGCGCGATCTGTGAGCAGGAAATTCTTCCCTCAAGGAGCTTGAAGTTTCCAGACACTTAAAACTTTTTTCTAAGAATTGCATCATTGCCGAAAATTCTTGCAATTTATTTGGCTCTTCTAATTGATGTTCATATTTTTCATTTGTTTCAGAGTCCCATATTCTACTTATTATTCTTGTCAGAATAGGATCCCAAGTTGAAATATCGATGTTTTGACTTTTTAGTGCTTCTAGGTTCTCGTTGATTGTGTCATGGAGATTTCTTAAGTTTGAGGCATTACTTTTTCTTATTTTTGGTAAACTTAGAATGTTATCGATATGCTTAGTGATAATTATTCTTTCATTTTTGTATCGTCTTGTTATCAGATTCCATGCAGTTGTGTAATTAGCGTCACAGACTGGTAAATGCTTGATCAGCTTCGCGGCGTCACCTGTTACATGCGTTTTTAAATACTGCATTTTTTCCGTGTCACTTAACGATTTATCTTCGTGTATTATTTTTAAAAATAAATCATAAAAAGAATTCCATGACTCGTAACTTCCACTAAACGTTGGTATTATTAATTTTGGTAATTTAACCGAGGTTCTTTGGTTTTTGTGTATCGATTTTTGACCTATTGTCGCTAATAATCTATCCATTACAAGATCGTATGCCGTTTGTGTTTTCTCAAACATGTTTTCTTGAAAATAGCTGTGTTCCAACGTACTATCTTCCATTAGAATTAATACGTGTGTTTCTTCAATTTCTTGCCACTGTTTTTGTAAAGTAGTCACTAAAGATTCTAAGAGCCAACTCGCTGTCTCTTCAGTCATCGATTGAGTTGCTGAGTGTAGCTTTTTTTGCATCTGATTTACCCGAAATAGTTGAATAAATAATTTGGGTGTGCTAGTGCATTCTTCCTCTTCGAGTTGTACATCTTCTAGCTCATACAGTTGGTTCACTACCTGTAGTCTTTTCTCACACATTAACAGGTATTCAATTGCCTGTGTATACTGTGTTTTAATAGAACTATAGTAATTGGTAGTGATATATTTGTGATCACATAAAATATCTTGGTCTTTTAGTTGTAAATGGTTTTTAGTTGTTCTAGTAAATATTTCTGTAAGTCGAGTTATTTTTTCCGTTATATATTTGTGGGTTTTTCTAGAAGCTGAATCTTTCTTGATGTTGATGTATATTTGGTGCCTATGCTTTGTTACGGCGGGCGGGGGTTGCCCTCCCTTCGCGCCTCCGGATTTTTATAAACACTCTAGGGGTAGGAGCCAAAAGACTACGTGGAGTCGGGGTGCCCCGATTCGGTTTTGGAACAATGTCGACCTATTTTAACCATGAAGTGGAGGTACACTAACTTCTCACAACTCTGGGAGAAACGGAATGAACGTAAACAAATGACACTGACACATGACGCAAATAGCGTTTTTTTTTTTTTACGTTCCGTTTCACCGATTTTGCACGACATTTTACACCACAGACAATACACTAGCACAGATTTGGTTGTCAATCGCCGATTTTAACGTTTCGTTACGCTGTAATCTAATTTGAGGTTAGAAACATTTATTATTAATTTCTCGAAAAATACGCATTACCTTGTAATAAGAGTGGTAGCGTTATAATCAGGGAAGCCACCCCTACCATCTTCAACCCTTTTTACCCCGAAACTCCTGCCAAACGATACTAGACCCAAGCCATGGTTTTCTCTGCTTTGCTGGTGATAGAAGGTTAGTAGATATTCTTGATAAATATAAAATAAAAGTTTGAGACTCATTACTGGGGCTTAGATAAGTACTCCAATCAATGCAATGCAAGTTGAATGTAAACTCCCTCCATTAAGTATAAGATTCTCTTACTTGAAGGAAAGATTCCTATTAAAACTTTATAGTAAAAATAAAAATCACTTCCTTTCCAATTTGAAACAATCATGCACATCATCCATTTGTAACTTAACATATACAATACTTCAAGGCTTTCCTCAATATGCCAATTTTCTTGAAACTCTGCAAATTTTCTACTCTTCCATGTTATCAGGGCAATTTTGACAAATTTCCTGCAATTGACATCATTATTGATCAAAATTTTCCACTAAAGAAGATGTATGTATCAAAGAACAATGGCGGCTAATTATTTGAACAATAAAAGCTTGTTACATAAATAAAAAATATTGTAAAATGTTCGTTTCTAATTCCTATATACGTTATATCAACGTTTTTATAATTTAAACTCCGTGGTTAATACATATTGAGAGTTTCATTCTTTGGTTTTTTTTTGCGGTAAATATGAATTTTAAAACAACTAATCTAAACAATGTTGCCAACTGAATGCTTTTCGCGTGATCTAGAACTTTTTCTAGCTGTGGACTGCAGTTATACGTCTAAGAAATACGTACTAGGAGGTGGCTGGTGGTATAAATAAATTGATTTGGTAACAAGTTTTTTGTTTTAGTTGTCCGAATGAATGATTAAGGTGGCAACTCAGACTTTGCGTTGTTAGAAACACTGACAGTGACAGTTGCTCTCGAGCCGCTGTTTTTTTTTTCCCTTTGGCTTCGCATGGTTTGTGCATTCAGCCAGCGTCACGTTTAGTTTATTACGAAGGAAACAAAGCTAGGGAAACGAAAATACAATAAGTTATAACGGGATTTAGGGATAAAATCGATAGGTTAAGTATTTATACAAGTGGTACCATAATAAATAATGAACTAAAATTACAACCTTATATTATAGTAATGAAAGATTCTATACATTTATATATAGGAAAGCTATTTGTAAAGAAAGTATTGAGGTAGGGAAAGGAGTACGAAGGGACAAGAGGTTACTAGAAAAAAATGTGATCTAAGTCACCTACGTCTGTGCCACACCTGTTGTTATATATGTTTGGGTTACAGATGACTTGTTTTATTTATTTATAAAATAATTCATTATTTTATCATTTATTAAAGAAACGAAAATTCACACGATTGACGATAGTCAAAAAACTTTAATACATAAAAGTTGTTTCAAATTCAAATTCCCGCCAAAAAGACAAAAGTCTCAATATTTATTAACAACGGAGTTTTTTGACGAAAATCTTTTCTAATATAAGTCTAGGAACTTATTACGAACATTTTACGGTAGTTTTCATTAATGTAACAAGCTTTTTTACTTCAAATAAAATGATGTATGGGCACCTGCCATTGTTCTTTCATGTTTGCTGATCATAGATTTGTGTATAGTGCTGGGTCTAAAACTGAGTCAGCAGTGTCATTCGCTATTTTTGATGAGCTATTGAATTCTGGTACTGGTTATAAAATAAACTCAAACACAAGTATATTCACAACTGAGGCTGTGGCTATACTTGCTGCCTTAAAGCACATAAGCACATTAGGCATTAAAATGATGGATGTTGTCAATGGGTAATAGTTAGTGACAGCATGAGTGTTCTTAAAAATCTCAAAAATAATAAATAGGTTGAATGCTAATACAAACTATTTTATATCATTAATAAAAGAAAATTGGTTACATTTGTCTTTTCAAAACATTAAAGTTTTGTTCATGTGGGTCCCTTCGCATGTTGGTGTGATGGGCAACGAAAGGTTTGACTTTTTAGCTAGAACGGCTTGAGTCTAGTATCGTTTGGCAGGAGTTTTGGGGTAAAAAGGGTTGAAGATGGTAGGGGTGGGTTCCTTGATTATAACGCTACCACTCTTATTACAAGGTAATGCGTATTTTTTGAGAAATTAATAATAAATTTTTCTAACCTCAAATTAGATTACAGCGTAACGAAACGTTAAAATCGGCGATTGACAACCAAATCTGTACTAGTGTATTGTCTGTGGTGTAAACTGTCGTGCAAAATCGATGTAACGGAACAAAAAAAAACAAAACGCTATTTGCTTCATGTGTCAGTGTCATTTGTTTACGTTCATTCCGTTTCTCCCAGAATTGTGAGAAGTTGGTGTACCCCCACTTCATGGTTAAAATAGGTCGACATTGTTCCAAAACCGAATCGGGGCACCCCGACTCCACGTAGTCTTTTGGCTTTTTATAAAAATCCGGAGGCGCGAAGGGAGGGCAACCCCCGCCCGCTGTATCAAAGCATAGGCACCATGGGTGCCTATCCTTTGTTACGCAAGGGCGAAGGGGTTGCACTTCCCGCAGCGCCGGAGACGTTAGAAAAGCGACATTTAAGTGTTTTGAGGTTAGGTTACAATAATCAGTTTTTCTCAAGAACGATGCGTTACCTTTTCATGGGAGTGGTACCGGGGGGGACGGAGCACCTATAAATATACTGACCCATAGAGTATAGTAACTGTCCTGGCTGGAGGCCTTAATTTATTAGGGAATCCACAGGCAAGTCCGCTTAAGCAGACGACAACCGCATAGGTTGACCTGCGAGATGCCAAACAAACAAACAAAGTATAGTAACTAAAAAGTACTGACCCGTATAAATATAGCTATATAATATCGTTTTACGTTGCTTCACGTCACTTGGAAATAAAAATAAAAAAAGGAGTTGACACTCGGCTCTTACAAAATAACTTAAATATTGAATGACAAGTACTTGGACTTGATTAAAGATTTTGTGGAATAGCAAATCTTAAACATGGATATTATTGAAATAAACTGAAGACTTTAAACGGATTAACTTCACATGGAAGATAAGAAACTGATGAATTTATCTGGATTTGATTACCTATGGAAATATAATAATGACCTAAGGAATTACTTACTTGGATGAATATAAAACTGAAGAATTTAATTGGATTTCCCTACATTTTGGATTTACATACTGATGAATTGAACTGGATCTACTATATTCAAGAAAAATGATACCTGATGACTAGGCAGCATGGTCTCAGATCTTAGCCTGTTCCTTTAGGAACAAAAAAAAAAAGAACTCTGTCAAAAGTGTCAAAGTCCCGGGCGTACTCCCGTTTCGTTGCTGCCGTAACTCGTATTTCGTAGTCCTTAAAAATGTATCTATTCTTGTTCTTTTGATAATTATGTGTAGAGGTATATTATATTCTGTCGAACTCGAATTTCAAATTGATAGTTTTTAGAAAACGAATAAGTGTGAACTTCAGCACCTTTGTTGGCCTTGTATGTCTTTCGTATCGTAGGGAATGTGGTCTTAGTTTTCTCTTACGCTTCGCTACTTTCTCGTTATAAATAATCTATTTAGTTCTTCCCATCCATTGTGAACTTGTAACGCAAATTCAGAGTTTTCAGTTGCCATAATAAAATTGTCGCAAGGCTTAACTGTCAATATTCATGAATTCTTGCAAATCGTTTTTATACGTGTCTACATCGCCTACCTTCGATAATGTCTAAGGCTCCAGGTATGTTTTTCATTATAACCATTATTCTTGACGTGAATACTCCTATCCTATCTGCACCCTTGATGCTTCACCAACCAATCCAAATTAAAAAAAAAAAAAAAACTCCCGGAACAAATATAGAAATTTCTTCACGAGAATAAAACTTCTGTCCTTATTCAATAAACCACGCTCTGCTACCACATAAAGTTATGAGCACTTTAGTATGATTAAGGAATCACACACACATTCGGTAACCACTCTCTATGATAGGCATAGATGATATATTAGTGAGAAGGCTTTATGCTTAGCATTTATATCATGTCTGCTTAAGATTTAAGATATAAGTTCAAAACAGGAAAATCTACTTTCGTCTTTTAATGTTGGTCAGAAAGTATTGCTGGTGGCATGAGGTGGTTTTTATTGATTGAAATTATATTTAAATCAGGCTGCCATAAAAATCGCAAATAGCAATGGCTTATAATTATAATTGTATCACTGTTATCTGAGGATTTGTGGATCTAGAACATTGCAGGTTTACATGTAGGTGTGACAAATTAAAAACAGCTATGTAAGAAAGGAAGGTGTTGGTGTATTCGGCAACAGTCCATGATACATGAAATATAAAGGAAAATAAAGAAGTGAAATGCTTTATAAATAAAAGTGTGTGCCTCACAACTGCACCAAAAAGGTCAATTTCAACATTCAACAACAGACACGCTGTTGCAATGCTGACTTAATGAATATAAGTCTGAAATTGCCAACCTATTTTGAGCAAGCGTGCTGATCAATGCTAGCATCTTCTCTGTATGAGAAGAGGTCTCGGCCCTGCAGTGGGACAATAATAGGCTGTTATTATGTTATAGATGCTGTCTGGTGTTGGTGATATTATAACATTTTGGATGGGGTGTTGTTTTGGATTACCAGTTTGGGGTCAAAACATTGGTCAGGAGGTCATCTTAGGAACAGGCTACCTGTAATTTGTTTTGCCTTATTTGGTCCTAAGGTAATGGTTTCAGTCTTGTTCATTTCAGTACAGAGAGCAGAAGAATTTTACAATCAATTAAAATAAAGTAACATGTGGATTCATAGATCTTTATGACATGACTTATATTTTAAGAATTGACAAAGAAAAACAATTAGCTTTGTGATAGATCTGTTTTTTATTTGGTCATAGCTTAACAAAAGTGGGTAATGGACTAAAGAGTCAAAGTGTATGCAGTGGCACCACAATAAAATAGTTCACTGTATGAACTAATTCACACACTAATAACTTTTCTACCAGATTTTGAACTTATATTCACCATTACAAATAACATTCCTCCAATCACGAAATGTTGGATTGATTTTCTCCACTTCAGTAGAAGGTTGAAATACCAGGTGGTTTCAAAAGTTAAGTTTTATTTTAATGTTTATGTACAAATGTTTTTCACTAGAAGGTATTTCTTGTATACACTAACCTGTAATGGGTAAAAAATATTGAAAAGACATTGTCTTGTATTATCTATTATATATCTGTTGATTTGTGTAGTATTTTTTGCATCTTAAATGGGTCAAGGACCTGAAATAAACTTTTATTTTTACAATATTCTTGTAGAAACTTTTAGTAAGTATGAAATAAGAACTGAGCAAAATCATGGTGCTATTATGTGAGTTTTTGCATTAGTGGGTGTGTGGTAACTATTTTGCCTTAGCCTGTGAAGCAGCTTGTCTCTCTCTCCTCTCAACTCTTGCACGCGTAGCTTGACCACGTTTTGTCGACGGAAGAGTAGTCAAAATGACAGATAAAATAGACACAACTAGTTTCTATGGTGGTCTTGAAGCTAGGTGTGGCACGTAAAGCTACTTTGCATTTTTTTCAAAGGCATAGGAAAAATGAGATACTCAAAAAATTTGTTAACCCTTTAACTGGTAGAGGAAACTAGCCATGCAAATGTAATGAAACTCAGATATAATTTATGTAATTATGTATTACAAAGAAAAAGTAAGTTTTTTTTTTTTTAATATGTTGGCCATAGCACACATGTGAAATTGTTTGAAACAAGGAACAGCACAAAGAGGCACTTCACATTTGCCGCATTGTTTGTTGGATCTTTTATTCTTGGTTGCGCTGCTGCATACTCGGCAGCGCCTGTATGTTTCTATGCCTTCTGGTAAGTGCTCACCAACATTGGTGAAACGAATATCTTCAGGTACACCAAAAAGTTTCTTCTGGCGAGTAACTGGCTCTGCACTATTCTTCCTTTTCTTTGCTAAAAATTTGGGAGCAGTTGAAAATTTTCGTTTCCGAAATGTTAAATTGTTTATAAGTTCTCTGGCAAGAGTAATCCTGAACGTCTTTTGACTCATGGTTTTGTGCACTCTTGAATTTTTCGAGTACAATATTATATGCATTTGTGATTGCTACATCGAATAAGAAATAAAACAACCGCTTCCACCATTTCTTGCTTCGACGAGCGACATCATAAATGGCTTTTTGCTGATCAAATCTATCGACCCCGCCCATTCGCTTCGAGTACTCTAGAACTGCCCGGGGACAGGGACAGGGTGTTTCCATCCTTTTGTGTACGTTGACATGTAGCCTCTTCTTTCGGATGAAAGGCTGTACTCAAAATGGTCTTTAATTTTGTGTCCTTCCAGATGGAAAACCCCACGTTGTTCCGAACTCGCCATTTGTACTGCCCTTTTTGTAATTGTTCAGTTTTCTATTTTGTCTCTTCATGATTTCCTCGCAATTTCTTAGACCTGTAGGTTTCTTTACTAAAACAGGCATTCCCAATCTATCATTTCTCGAACTCAATACTGAAGAAGGTCATAACTACAAAAAAAGTTGTCAAAGCTAATATGTGCTGAGCAACCTTCATCAATAAGTGGTTGAGCTAGAGTTTTTATCACACTACTTCCTAGACCAGTTTCCACATTGTCACTTTTACCAGTATAGACTTGGAAGTGAAACAAATAACCAGTCTTGCTATCTGCTCTAGCCCAAATTTTGTAACCGCGCTTGATAGGTTTCAGGGGCATATACTGTTTTAGCGCACTGCGTCCCTTGAATTTCACCATTGATTCATCAATGGACTGAGATTTTGTATTTCTGGCATTATTTTGAGATCTCTGGTTTATTTGATCTAGTAGTGGGCGAATTTTATAAAGTTTGTCGAAACCTGTTTCACCTCTTCTGGGCATCTGTTCGTTGTCATTTACATGTAGACATCTAGAAATCTTTTGAAATCTTTAGAGTGTCATGGTTTCAGCAATCTCAGGGACACATAATGCTGGATTGCTAGACCAGTAATCTTCAATTGACGGTAGTTTGTGTATCCCCATTTGTATTAGCATTCAAAGATATGCTTTGAGTTCGTCTTTAGTAATTTGAGTAAAATTTCTAACATTTGATTGACTAGCAAATAAGTTTGAACAAGTAGGTTTTCAATCACTTCATTATCAAAAAATACTTCGAAGTAAGCGATTGGTCTAGATCTACTCGGAAAATGGTTTTGCGATTGAAGTTCGTTTTCGTCGAAGGAAGGCACATTCGGATAATTTAGCCAATCAACTTTCTTCCATTCTTTTTCATCTTCATCGGAATCTGATTCTTCTGAGACCAAGGAGGTGGGTGCAGTCACCTCTGCATCTCGTGTCACCACATTAGATGTAGAATCTAAGGGTGCTTGTACAGGGTGCATGTAGCTGGAGCAAGTAAAGATGCGGGTTACACGCGTGAGTAATATGCGCAAGCTATTTGTTCGAGTTACTCGCTTTGTACTTATACATGGTGCATATAACCGGAGCAAGTAAAGACACAGGCTTCTTGCGCAAGTAGTCCTGGTCAAGAGCTACATGTGCATGCTATTCGCACGGGAGCTTTATGAGTTGAATCGCGTCAAAATGTCTCGACGAACGAAAATTCTTTTAAAATCATTTGTTAAAAATGTAATATTACCAGAATTATTAAATATGCTAGAAGACGAATTAATACAATTACGAAGCAAAAAGTTATGGATGCGTAACTGGATAGCACGAAGAAATGAAAGTTTAAATGTATTGGAAGAAATTAGAGCTGAAGATAAGAAGGAATTTAAAACTAGCTTTCGAATGTCACCCGAAACTTTCGAATTACTTTTGAGTAAAGTCAGTGGACTCATTACTAAAAAAGATACTAATATGAGACAGGCTCTTCCTCCTACATTGAAATTGCAAATTACTATAACATATTTAACAACTGGCTGCATTTATACTTTTCTGGAGAAGTTTTTCCGTGTATCAAAATCCGCAATATCTAAACTCATTCCGGAAGTATGTGATGCCATTTATGAAAAACTAAAGGCCTCTATAAAGGTAAGTCATAAAATAAACAATATTTAATATAGATAACGCTTTTATTTCAAAAATACTAAACATTTGTTGTGATAAAATTATAGAATGCGTAAAACTAATACAGGGACTAAATAACTCAATACTCAATACTTTATTGCATTCCATATATTACATAGATGGTAAAAACTAAATAAAAGATCAATATGGACCCTGTCGGGCACAGAAAAAATTAGGAGAGAGGAAGAGGGCTAAGTAGCAGTTTAATATTAATTTAAATTATTATAAATATTTAATTGGGTGTATAATTATATATGTATTTAAATATTTATTTTTAGGTTTGTATATATAGGTAGTATATTAGGTATAAATATTATATTCATATTTCATAAAAATAATGCAGCTAATTATTTTGGAATTTTAAATAGTATTTCAATAATGATTAAATTACGTTATTATTTATGTATTCGTATTTTTTATTGTATTTATTTCACAGTGTTTGTTGTCTAAGAAAGATAATAATTTTATTTTGCAATTGATTTGTCATCTAAAAACTCCTTTACTGAGTAGTACGACTTAGATTCCAGAAATTGTTTCAATGTATTAATAAATGTATTTGTTTTGCTTATTTTTCTAATATCGTTAGGTAATTTATTATAAATTTTTATCGACATGACTAAAGGGCTGGATGAGTGCATTTTGAGTCGGGATTGAGGTATGTTTAGTTTGTTTTTGTTGTGTCGAAGGGTGTATCTTGTTTGGGTTTCTTCGCATTTGGTGTAAAAATCTGGGTGTTTTCTGACAAATTTACATAATTCTAAGATATATAGAGAGGGAAGTGTGAGTATTTTGTGTTTTCGGAAGTATGGTTTACAGCTATCTGTTTGTGCTATGTTTGTTATTATTCGAATTAACTTCTTTTGTAAAATAAATACGGTTTGAGAATCTGTACTGTTTCCCCACAGCATGACCCCATAGCTGAGCCATGCCTCACAAGCCTGGGCATATGCGTAGTACGTGATAAGTGCAGTTTGTAGATTGGTTTGTTGTTTTTTTAATTACGCTTAGTGCATATGAAAATTTTGATAGTTTTGCTCTTACTTTCTGTATATGGGATTTCCAATTTATGTGGGTGTCTATAGACAAACCGAGGAGACTAAATTCATTTACTTGTTCCAGTTCTGCATTGTTAAAAATGAAATTTAGTTCTAATGGGGATTTTTGATGGGGATGAAAAGTAATTAATTTTGTTTTACTGAAATTAATTTCAAGGTTATGGCCTTCCATCCAGTTTACAACTGCAGAAAGAAGGGAGTTTAATTTAGCGTTTATATTGTCATATTTTTGGCAAGAGGTGAGTAGAGAGATCATCCGCAAATAGAACACATGGTCCGTTTATAATTTTAGGAAGGTCATTTATGTAAATTAGAAATAACAGGCAGCCTATTACGCTACCTTGGGGAATTGACGCGTTAACTGTTTTTGTGTCGGATCTTATTTTAATTATTTCCTTTGTGTTGCTATCGAAATATTCAATTTCTACTAGTTGTATCCTATCTTTTAGGTATGATGCAAACCATTCATGAGCTTTTCCTCGTATTCCTATCCCATGTAGCTTGTCTAATAGTATTTTAAATTTCACCTTATCATAGGCTTTGGTCATATCAAGCAGCATACCTATGGCGTAGTTTTTATTATTAATAATAGTCAGAGCCTCTTGTACGTATTTATAGACTGCTAACGTTGTAGACCTGCCTTTACGAAAACCGTTTTGACAGTCGTCAAATATTTTATTTTTTTCACAAAAAGTGTATACGCGGTCACACATAGCCTTCTCGAATATTTTAGACAGAGTTGGTAACAGTGCGATGGGGCGATAGTTGTTAGGGTCGGTTTTTGAATTTTTCTTATGTATGGGTTTTATCAGAGCGTTTTTGAGTTTATTTGGAAAAGTTCCCTCTTCGAACGATTGGTTTATTAATTTATATAAAGGTAGGGTTAGTTCATCTGCACATTGCTTAAGTAAAAATGGGGGAAGTTCGTCTACTCCATAGCTTTTTTTATTGTTTAGATTTTTTATGATTTTATTTACTTCATATGGATCGACAGGGCTGAGAAACATGGTGTTTTCTGTGGGGCACATCACAGGGGCTCCTGTTGCTGGTGAGGGTTTTTCCCCAATAGAAGCAAAGAAGTCATTGAAAATATTACCAATTTTTTTAGGTTCAGTTATCAAGTTATGATTTTTATGTAATTTAATATTATTTTTTTAATTTTTTATTGATTTATTTGTTCTTTCGTTTATTATATTTCACATAGTTTTTACTTTATATGTAGACTTTTTTATTTTATTTATATATTGTAGTTTTTTTGCTGTCGTTACCGATTGCTTTAAGGTTTTTTCGTATTTCTTATAATGTTTTAATAATATGGGATTGTTTGTTTTAATGGTAAGTATTTTAAGTAGTCTTTTATTTTTGCAAAATAATTAATACCCGTAGTGAGCCAGTACTTCTTATATGTCGTTTTTATTTTTATTTGTGGCAGAGGAATACACACATTTAAAATTTTATTACATATATTATTAAACGCAATGTAGTTTTCATCTACATTTTTATTTGATTGTATTATTTCATTCCAATTTTGTTTTTTTAATTCAGATTTAAAGTTGCAACATTTTGGGTATTATATAATCTTTTTTTCGCGAACCAGTTTGTTTCTTTTTTGCTGTCGCTAAGCAATTTCATGTGAAAGATAGTTTCACAGTGGTCTGAGAAACCTAATTCTTCTACGGTAGTATAAGTATGTCTGGAGTTAAAATTTGTAAAAATTAAATCTAAGCATGTTGAGGTGGTTTGTGAGATACGTGTGGGGACTTTTATATGTTGTACAGACTTATTTTCCAACATTAGATCTTGTAACGAGTTTTTTTACACCGTTACATGTATTGATGATTGTAGTCGATTTCGGAACGATTTCTTAATTTTATTTTTTTTATCTGTGATACATTTCGTATGACATTTTTGGACGTCAAAATTGGACAGGTCACTTTTGCGATCTTTGTTGGTGAATGTGACATGTCTCTTGATTTTTCCTGAATGGAATCGTAACTAATCTAGTTTATAGTGGCGCTTTAATGCCCTAATCCTAAACCAAAGGACCCGTGGAATGGTCCCGGTGGATATTTCAATCCGATTTTTTGGTTTCCTCGTCGCCTCCCTACGTCTCTTATACCAAATATCTTCACGGTACACCGAGGGAGACGCGAGTTTATATACCTGGAATAAGCGCCTACAACTGTGGGTGCTTATTCCACCTTTACTTCAATAAATTTCTACTGGCCTTGCACGGGGGCTGATTACCTGAGAGGTACCACCTTCCGGCTCTCGGGGTCAAGCTTCAAGTTACATATTTTTTATCTTTTTTTCCTATAGAACACAACAGCCTTCAGCTGCGAATTTAAAGTTACAAAGATGCAATGATGATATAGCAAGTAAACTTTATATTAATATAATTGTATACATTAGGCTAAAGGTACAATAAACTGGGAACGTTCAAGGTAGTGAGACTTTTAATCACCATTGACATCCACAGGCCCCCATCCTAAGATTAATGGCCCAATCTCTCCAACTTTATTTATCTGGCTATCTATTAATAGTGTGTCGCTCCACGGCGCCCGAAATTTAATTTCTTACAATAACATACTTTTTTTTAGGAGATCACACACACACACACACACACACCTATTCTTTTAATTTTTAATATTACATTTGGCTTCCCAATTAGGGACCGTATTATCCATTAAATTTTTATTATTACATTTGTCGCTCAAGCGAACAGGGACTTGAATTTAGCTTACTTATTTTGTTATTGATTCATTGCATCTTGATATTTTGTAGTAACACATTATTGTACAATGTTGTAATTTAAAACTTAAATTCTTTGGATGTTTGCTTTTAAGTAAACAGTATTTTCTATTAACATTATTGTACTTTGTACTATTGTGTATGTTTAATAGAGATGGGTTGTAACAGGTCAAACACGATATCTGTTATCACTGGTACTGTTACACAAAAATAACAGATCCAAATATCTGTTATTA
Organism: Dasypolia templi; assembly: GCA_963555695.1. Classification (NCBI taxonomy): domain Eukaryota; kingdom Metazoa; phylum Arthropoda; class Insecta; order Lepidoptera; family Noctuidae; genus Dasypolia; species Dasypolia templi. The sequence goes on along the minus strand of OY743142.1, from coordinate 3,242,816 downwards.
AATAACAGCCTGTTATTTTTGGACGGATGATAAATACAAATTTAAATCTCAATTGAACATCGTATTTGTCTTTGCTTTTTGAATCGAAAATCGTATCCGAAGAAAGACATGGGTAATGTGAAATTATAGATTACGTAAGTCGGCCGTATGCCAGTTGTAAAAGGCTAGGCAAATTGATTGTTTTTTTTTTCGAAATTCCAAACTGAACACTTTCCTTCATACTTAATCGCAGACATAGGACTGTCAGTTTACTATAAATTTAGGAACTTTAGTACATAATCAGAAAATGATTACGTTTCTCAAACTGGCGTAGTTAAAAGTGTTCAATTAATTTTATGTACATAACTATTCACATTATCACCTATTGTATATCTACATGACTATTTACAGTATCACCTATTCTATATCTACATTTACATTTAATATTTACATATTTGATTAAGAAAGATTAGTTGCTGCAATTTCCTAACTCCTAACCGGGTCCGCCTTTCATTAAGGATATTCCCTGCAGCAGAGAATACCCTTTCGCAAGGAACCGACGAAGCCATTGCGTTAAAATTTTTGTTTACCATTTCACATTTCGTAACAAAGGAAGCAGCAAGGGAAGCAGTGAAAGAAATCAAATTTCAAAAATTCAAAATGTCAACAAATAAACTAGCCAAATTACCTTCAATTGAATATCATCTTTAACTCTATTGAAATAAAGTCGTACATATTTGGGACATTTTGCGACCAATACCGTCAAACCAAAGATAATATAGATAAAAGGTATCCTTAGACGGACATTATAATAGTTTTGGTTGCATCCCTTTCCAAAATAATGTAGAACAAAATATATTTTTTTGTCATCAATATCAAACAAACCAAGAAAATTACTCATAATAAAATATAATTGATCATCAAAATCGTAAATACCTGGAACATTTTGCCGCCAAGATAATAAAGGAATTCGGATACGATCACATTTTTTTTGGTTGCATCACAAATTGCCATAAAGAAAATTGAATAAAATTTTATTTCATTTTTTGTAATGGTCATTTTCAGTAACAGGTCAGGTAACAAGTAACACGGCCTAATTTGAGAGTCACTTTTTTGTAAATGATCGTTCTTGTTAGACCACCAACTATATTTTAGAGATAATAAATACTAAGTGCTTCTCTTTTTAGCGCAGTTGAACCGCTTTAGTAAGAGCGAGAAGTAAACTTATTTTGAAATAAATAATAGGTGCTTCTCTTTTTAGCAAGGGTCATTCTTTGATGAGGGAGAGAGAAAAATTGATAACCCTGTTATTTTCCTTCCTTTGTGTGAGTGTGTATGAAAATAACAGCCGTGGTAACAGTCTGTGTGGGTGGACTTATTTATTGAAATAACAGATTTAACAGCCGATATTTTGAGTAACAGATAAGCTATATTGGTAGGAACAATTGTTATTTGTTATTTTTAAATATCTGTTATTTTTATCTGTTACGATAAATACGCCTCACCCCTAATGTTTAATGTTTATGGTTACAGCATTACTTCTTCTTTTTCTTACAAAACCAACATTTTGTATGGTAAGACAGTTTGTTTTATCTAAGTGTCTCAACAGTGTAAATTAAGTGCGGTGAAACTTTGTTTCATATTTAATCTAAAGCAAACTTTAGTTTAACTAAGTAATCTTACTTTTAGTAACTTGAATTGATCTTGTAAATTGTTACTGCATTTTTTAAACTTGAAATTTTCATCAAAACAAACTTTGAACATATCTTTTTAACCTCAAGTATTTTACAACTTTGGAAGTTTTTGTTTCATATTTAATCTTAAGTAAACTTTGGTTTAACTTGGTAACCTTACTTTAAGTAGTTTAAACTTATCCTGTAAATTATTATTGCATCTTTTTACTTGATAGTTTCATCAAAACAAAAAAACTTAGAAAATATTTTACACTTACCCTCAAATATTTCACTTTTTTTTTAATTTACATCTTGCTTTGCTCATCAATTTTCGTTTAGTTTATTCATGATGGCTAATGAAGACCAGTCTTTTCCGCCTATTGCTAAAGACCACATAGAATCTGATGGCGCTTGCGCAGATCCTAATGTTGCACAAACTGCTCCGGACATGATTAATTTGACAGAAGTACCACACCCTTTTGATCATAATGAAAGGATTGCACACTCTTCCTCAGCTTTTGCTTTGCACGCTCTGCCTTCGTTTAATTCTATGAATGTTTTGGTTAATGATCATATTAAGAAGAACTTGCCATCTGCAATTAAGTTGCCTGATTTGAAAAAGAGTAGAATTAAATTCGATGGGAAATCTTGTGTTAGGGAATTTATTACTGAAGTTGAAGAATACTTTTTATACAAAAGTTTTGACGAAATTTTGTTGGTTGGTTCATTCACGGATTTGCTTAGTGGTATTGCTCTGAAATGGTTCCGCACAGTTCGTTTTCGTATTCCATCCTGGCATGAGCTTAAGCTTGCTTTGCTTAAACGTTTTGACAGGCCGGACTTCGACTATTTTTTGGAACATGATCTTCGTACAAGGAAACAAAAGAGTTCTGAATCTCTTCCAGACTTTATTACAGAAATACTGGACATGGCTAGTCGTCTTTCTTCGCCATTGTTTGATGCGGTTTTGGTTACTATTATTAAACATAACATGCTACCTATTTACACACCTTTTATATTTGGTAAACCTATAGATTCTGTGGAACAATTTCTTGTTCTTGCAAAAGAGCTTGAAGTTTTTGTAAGTCATAAAACTTTTAAAACTGAAAAACCTACTGTTAAGTCTAATGCGGTTTTATCCTGTTTAAAGTGCAAAAGAGATGGACATCATTATAAGCATTGTACTTCCATACCTGGCGTAATTTGTTTTAATTGTCAAAAGGTTGGAGTTACATCTAAGAGTTGTGATGTTTGTAACGTAAAGAAAAGCTCTAGCGAGTCAAAAAACTGATTAGGTCGCATCGAGCCCCTGTTGTTACTGACATAACCGCGAGCGTCTCGATGAAAGAAAATTTTGCTAAATATCACAAACCTGACGATGCTACTCGTGACAGAGATTTTGCGAATTGGTTAGATTACTTAAAGACATTTTTCAAAATTTATAGATCAGCTCCTGTTTTATTTGTTAAAGATAACGATACTAGACCTTATTTACAATTTTCCGTAGATAACCATACTTTTTCTGGTTTATTAGATAGTGGCTCAAATAGTTGTATTTTGGGTTCCAATAGTCATAGACAATTCTTACAGTTAGGTTATAAAATAAATTCTGTTTCTAGCTCTGCTTATACGGCCGATGGTTCTTCACAAAGAATTATTGGTACCATTGAATTACCTGTTACTTGTGATAATTTAACTAAAATTATTAATTTTCAAATTATACCTTCTTTCCAACCTGATTTCATTTTAGATTTTGCTTTTTGGTTAAGATTCGATTTGGCTTTTAGGTCTTAGCATTCCTAGTGGACGCTTAGCACGTTGGGCTGCTAGAATTTCTCAATTTACTTTTGATATAGTTCATAAAAAAGGTTCTTTACATTTAGTACCAGACGCTTTGTCTCGTATTGAAATAGCTGCTATAGGAATCTCTGAAAATAATTTAGTCTTACCCGATGATGATATTTATGATCCTTGGTATAAAAAAGTATTTATTAATTGTCAAAAGTCTCCTTGCAGATATAAGAACTTTAGAGTAGAAAATAAAGCCTTATTTAAGTTTTGTAAAAGTAAGTTTGATCCTAATAGTAATCTTAATTGGAAGATAGTTATTCCTAAAGAACACATATTAGATACAATTCGTTCTAATCATGATGATATTAATTCTGGACACTTAGGTATTCATAAAACTTTAAATAAATTAAAACAACACTATTTTTGGAAAGGGATGTTTAATGATGTTCAAAAATATATTCTTGCTTGTGATACTTGTAAAGCTTATAAACATACCACTCAACCTCCTTTTGGTATTATGGTTAACCCTAAAAAAGTTGATCGTCCTATGTTGATGCTTTCAGTAGACATTATAGGTATATTGCCTAAATCTTATTCTGGACATAAATATATTCTTTCAGTTGTTGATGTTTTCACTAAATACTGCTGGATTTTTCCTATGATAAATGCTACTACTAGAGTAATAAATAAACTTTTTGAAAAAGAAATATTTCTTAAATTTGGTTGTCCCAAAATAATTGTTTGTGATAATGGTACACAATTCACTTCTAAACATTTTGTAGAGTTTTTGAAGGGTTTTAACATTAATAAAATATTTTATAATACTTTATACACGCCTCAAAATAATACTGTTGAGAGATATAATAAAACTGTTGAAACTTGCATATCTTGTTTTGTCAAAGATGATCATAGAACTTGGTCTAAATATTTACCTAATATTCAACTAGCTTTGAATAATAGTGTTAATCTGGCCACAGATTTCACACCTAATTTTTTGATGTTTGGTAGAGAACTTATTTTTGATGCTTCTTTACATCGTTTTAGTAATTCTATCGATAACATAGATGAACTGGAAATTTCCAATAGAGTTCACTATGCCGATTCTCTCAATTCACTTAGTAATATTTTTGTTAAAGTACAAACTCATTTATTAAAAGCTTATCAGCGTAATGCTCGCTATTATAACAAAGGTCGCAAAGTCATTTCTTTTGATGTGGGTGATGTCGTGTGGAGAAGAAGTTTCGTTCAATCTCATGCACCTACTTATTTTTCGGCAAAACTTGCTCCTAAGTTTATTAAATGTAAAATTATTGAAAAGATCTCTGATAATGTTTATATTCTGAAAGACCTTAATAAGGGAACGTCTGGTCGTTATCATGTTAAGGATATAATTAAATTTTAATTTGGTTTCTCATTGTTAATCTTGTTTTTGATGATTTTGATTGAAGGCCACTTTTGATAGTGTGATGCACGTTGGGATGGATGATAGGTTATCGGTGGTTTGAATGTAGATGTATGATAGGTAACTTCTTATAAATTTATTAAAATCTTGATTTAACATTCTAAATTACAACTTAGGACATTTTTTATAAACTTCTTCAACCCACACAGATACATTTTCCATATCGAAAGATCTTATTATTATACTATTATTATCATGTATATATTTTTTTTAAACAGTCTTGTATGCAATTTTCCTTTGTAAATTTTTGCATGCAATTCCTGAATTGGTGCCTACTACCTTTGTACGTTTTGTTTACACTTGTAGAGGTTTACCTATTTTTTTTTTATCATTGTGCTCCTATAGTGACTCTGTCACCCGGAATATTTCGCGGTGCACTTAGGAAGAACACAGTGATTTCTTTTTTTGTTTGTGCCCGGAAAGTTGGTGGAGTTGAGCCGATCACAACATTTTTTTTGTTTGTGCCCGGAAAGTTGGTGGAGTTGAGCCGATCACAACATTTTTTTTTGTTTTTGCCCGGAAAGTTGGTGGAGTTGAGCCGATCACGACATTTTTTTTCCTTTGCATCTTTAGAGATGTGAAGGTTCTTAACTGTTTCTCACAGTTATAATTTGTTCCTGTTAGTCAGTGGCGATGGTGCCTAACTGCACTCATATAGAATTTTTTGGATTAATCTCGTTAAACAGCGGCCTTTGCGCTTAACTGTACTCGAATTAATATTCTTTTTATCCTGTTACATTAAACATATACTTGCTAGTCGGCGGCTATGGTGCCTAACCGAACTCTTATTAGTATTTTTTTGTTTGTTTGTAAAGCTTTATACTTGCTAGTCGGCGGCTATAGTGCCTAACCGAATTTGTATTGGTATTTTTTTTGTGTCTTTTTAGAATTTTATACTTGTTAGTCGGTGGCGATGGTGCCCAACCGCACTCAATTGGGTATAGTTCTGTTGTATTGTTTTACAGTGTTAAGCGACTGCTGCACTTAACTGATTCTATAGTAGAACTCGGATTTAACTTGTTAGTCAGTGGCGAAGGTGCTTAACTGTACTCTTGTGGTTCTTTTGACATTATGGGTCGGTTGTGCTAGTATTTAGTCTGCACCTGTAAGTGTTGTTTGTATACACGCTGTTTATATTTCCTGTTTTTTTTGGGAAACTGTTCGTTTTACCTTGATCGTTGTTTTTTTGGCATAAAATAAATTGCTTTCTTTTATTTTTTTTCGGGGAGGGATGTAATGTAACGAGTTTTTTTACACCGTTACATGTATTGATGATTGTAGTCGATTTCGGAACGATTTCTTAATTTTATTTTTTTTATCTGTGATACATTTCGTATGACATTTTTGGACGTCAAAATTGGACAGGTCACTTTTGCGATCTTTGTTGGTGAATGTGACATGTCTCTTGATTTTTCCTGAATGGAATCGTAACTAATCTAGTTTATAGTGGCGCTTTAATGCCCTAATCCTAAACCAAAGGACCCGTGGAATGGTCCCGGTGGATATTTCAATCCGATTTTTTGGTTTCCTCGTCGCCTCCCTACGTCTCTTATACCAAATATCTTCACGGTACACCGAGGGAGACGCGAGTTTATATACCTGGAATAAGCGCCTACAACTGTGGGTGCTTATTCCACCTTTACTTCAATAAATTTCTACTGGCCTTCCACGGGGGCTGATTACCTGAGAGGTACCACCTTCCGGCTCTCGGGGTCAAGCTTCAAGTTACATATTTTTTATCTTTTTTTCCTATAGAACATAACAGCCTTCAGCTGCGAATTTAAAGTTACAAAGATGCAATGATGATATAGCAAGTAAACTTTATATTAATATAATTGTATACATTAGGCTAAAGGTACAATAAACTGGGAACGTTCAAGGTAGTGAGACTTTTAATCACCATTGACATCCACAGGCCCCCATCCTAAGATTAATGGCCCAATCTCTCCAACTTTATTTATCTGGCTATCTATTAATAGTGTGTCGCTCCACGGCGCCCGAAATTTAATTTCTTACAATAACATACTTTTTTTTAGGAGATCACACACACACACACACACACCTATTCTTTTAATTTTTAATATTACATTTGGCTTCCCAATTAGGGACCGTATTATCCATTAAATTTTTTTTATTACAATCTAAGAACAAATTAGTTTTTAAACAGCTGTCTAAGATGTTTATATTTAAATCTCCTCCTAATATCACGTTATGTCTTAAATATTTATTGTTAATATAATGCATCATTTCTACTAATTTGGGAGTAAATACTTCCTCCTCTCTTCTATTCCAATAAATAGTAACTATAAGTAGATTCTCATTAGGTAATTCTATTGCACACAGTTCTATACAATACTCAACAGACATATCACTAATATCACTAATTTCTTCATACTCGAAATGGTTTTGTAATAAGATACAGACGCCGCCGCCTCCTCGAGTACGGCGACAGTAAGATGCTGCAATTTTGTAGCCACTAAAATGTAAGTTACTTAATTTTTCTGGTGATAGCCAAGTCTCACATAGGCATATAGCATTATACATTGATTTTTCATGGATGAAGGCTTCACGTAGATGTTGTTTGTTATAAATGCTTTGTATATTTTGATATAATATTTTAAAATGTTGTTCTGTGATCTCGAAAAGTATTATTTTTTATATATTCGTTATTATTCGGTTTGTGATGTTGTTTAATGAGGGTGTTTTCGATGTTGTTTATTTGTTCGTTAGATGTGACGCTTTTGCGGTGGGTTGTATCTCTGATCGCCTCTTCGCTAGTTAATATCCGTTTCCCATCTATAAATAACTTGTTATTTCGTATCACTGCATACTGTCCATTTTTTCGTGCTCGTAGCATTTCTTCACGCATTAATTTTCTTTCTTTTCGTGCATTTTCATTAAGAAATTCGGACACGTGTGTTCCTTGAAAATAGTGGCTGTTTTCGACAATGTACCTAGCCATTTTCTTGCTTAGAAGCTCAATAACTAAGGGTCTGTTTTTTGTGGTAAATCTTCCTATACGATTTGTTTCTTCTATGTATCCGTTTAGGTCTACATGCAGAATTTCATAGAACATTTCTATCAATCTGCTGTGTACTTCGTAGTCAGACTCATTGTAGTATTCAGAGAAGCCATAGATTACTATTTTCTTGGGGTCGTTTTCAATATCTTTAGTTTCCAGAGTTGGTGATAGATGTTTCATAATTTTTATTTCGTTTTTCAGGGTTTCATTTTCTTTGCTTAGCTTTTCTATTTTTTTGTTTATTTCTGCTATTTCATGAGTTGTTTTATCATTTTGTTTATATAAGAAGTCGGGTTTTCCTTCAATATCCTCTTTGAGCTTGGTAATTGCTTTATTTATTTATACTTCAATTGTATTTCGTAGTTCTGATATTATATATGTATTATTTTCTTTTAAACGCTGTATTATGATTTCACTCAGGTTTTCTAGTGAAAAAGTCACTTGTATACCCGCGTTTACATTAATATCCATATCTTCTTGGTGGATAGTATCAACAAGAAGGCACGAGTCTTCTGATATTTAGCTATCATTATTGAAATTTGTAGTTTTCTTTCTGATGGTAATATTATTATTTGTAGTAGTTTCTAGGGGGGAATTTGACAGATTGGTTCTTTTGTGGTCTTGAGGTCGTATCGGCGTGTCTATATTGCCGGTTTTTGGAGCCTTGCAGCGACATGCCTGACATTGCCATGTTTTTTTATGCTCTGGCGTCATGCTCTTGAAGAGATCCAATGTCGTGTTCGCACATTGCAGATCATATTTATCCTGACAAAAACAACAGACAAGCATTTCCATATCTGGTGGGTTTTGTTGACATCCTGCACACACAATCGTAGATGACATCTGGAGATATTTATTATAGCGCCCTCTAGTGCGTTGAACTTAACGCAAATTATTCCTTTTTCAATTTTTTTAAATTATTCCTTTTTAATTTTTTTTAATTTATTTCTTTTTCAATTCAACGGGAGTTATTTTCACTTTCACTACTTTTCCTAGTAAACACGTAGTGAAGATTTGAATTTTGGTCGTTAACGTTGACACAGTTTTTAGTTTGGAAATTTCTTCACTTTTCTTGTTAGAATAAAGTTGGAACTAACTTCTGTCACTGTTGGCTTTATAATTTTCCACTTTTATTTACTTTTTGTTAAGAAAAAAGCACTAAGTCTATTTTTAGAGATAAAAAATACACAGAGCTATTGTTTACTTTCGCACTGCAGCGCCCTCTAACAGCTCGTGAATGCTTCATTATTCTTCATACTCATTTGAAGCGCATTCAGGTATAGTTTGATTAATAGCTTGCGTTAAAATATCACTTTGTGAGACATCGGATTGATCATCATTGTTTTGTTCAGGAATAGTGATTACAATTGCATCATCATTATTAACACTTTCAGTTAATATTGGATCATTTTCACCAACCATAGGAGATTCTGCTAAATAAATGTCACTCACAGAATAATCGCTGTCTGTAATCGTTGTTGATGTCTCAGCACTTAGACGAGTTCTACTTCGGGATGTTTTCCGCATTTCACTTAGTAATACGTCAGATAAGATATTTTGAATACTTGATTGAGTATATATACGGTTTTCAGAAGATAGTTTTTTCAGTTGCAACCCCATATATTTTCCAAAAGCAACACATTCATCACTATCAGTTTCATCTGTTTGATCGCTGGCTAAAATATCTCTAATATTTGACATTGTTTTATTGATAACATCAAATTTTGTTCGACGTTTCTTTTCTGTGTGTGTGTGTTCTTTGTGAAACAGGTCCCTGTGTTATTGGAAGTAACATATGTTCAGTATTTTGTATTTCTTCATCTATTTGTTGCAAACCCTGAAAAATAATGTAAAATAAATATTATGCACGTTATTTTTCATGTTTCAGACTCCTACAACATTAGAAGGCTGGAAAGTAATTCAGAACGGATTTGAGAAGAGATGGAATATTCCGAATTGCTGTGGTGCTATAGATGGAAAGCACGTAGATATTATGGCGCCTCAGCATTGCGGCTCACTGTACTTTAATTTAAAAAAGAAAAATAGCATCGTGCTTTTTGCACTAGTTGATCATGACTACAATTTTACGTACCTAAATGTTGGTAGCAACGGTTCAGCATCAGATGGAGGCATATTTCGAAGCAGTGCTCTCTATAATGCACTAGAAGAAAATGTATTACCTGACAATGGATTCATAATAGGAGATGATGCTTTTCCTTTAAAATCATATTTACTAAAGCCCTATTCACGTTTGCCAAGGAACTTAACTTATGCTGAAAAAATATTTTATTATCGTCTCTCCAGAGCACGGCGAATAGTTGAAAGTACGTTCGGGATTTTAAGAAGTAATTTTCGCATTTACGAAAACTTGATAGCATGTTGTGTTGAAGTGGCGGAACGGTTGATTCGAACTACGTGTGCACTACGTAACTGGCTAAGAAATGTTGAAGTAACATATATGCCTCCAGGTACATATGATGAAGGGGACACAACAGAGGCACGTGGGAATTTACATTATTATGTTATTTCGCAAGCCGGGGAAGACGTAAGAAATACTTATAAGGAATATTTTGTCACACAAGGGAGGGTAGCATGGCAAGATATTATGATTACTTAAAATATATACTGTTCCGTTCCTTCACCTTACTAAACTGAGACACACGGTGATATAGGTTAAGGTACAGGTAAATTATTTAAACACAATTTCACTGCACAAACAAATTACGTTACACGCATATGCGACAGAAGTTTTTTATAAATGGGGATCTTTACTGCCCTTTGCTCACGATAGGTGGCGCATCGTCGACATGACCATTGAAAGCTGTCAATTCCATACATTTTGTAACATAACATTCAGTAAATTTTAATTTTCTCTAAATATGCCTCTGTGTGCTGTACCAGAATGTACTATTCTCGGTGTACATTTATTTCCCAAAGATGCAACGCTAAAAAAAAAGTGGGAAAAGGCTATTCGTCGGAAAAAAATTGTAGCGACACAACATAGCAGGTTATGCCGGAATCATTTCCTAGAATCTGATTATGTAGGAGAGTCAGCTTATACAGGTGAGTTATTATGTGTTGATTTCAGTCATAAGTATGTATTACAGACCGAAACTTCTCGGGATCACTGTGGTTAATTTTAATGATAACTAGCTTGCAGGTACCATAAAATAATGTGCTAGATAACTTAAGTTTCCTGTGGTATTCAATGAACATATTGTATCCTCCATAATACAGATTATGCGTTGGTCATATAATCTTTGGTACCTACCGTCGACTTACAGTCGTAAGTAAAGTACTTAAATCTGTATAACTGTATGAACTTTTTTCAATGTTTGTTGTTTTCTTTTAGGAAATCCTCAAATATGCAGATTTTTAAAAAAAGGGACTGTACCAAGCATATTCCCTTGGTCCATTCGGGTGTCAACAACACCTACATCAAGAAGTCTTCGGTATTTGGAAAGAAGCAGACGCAGAATTGATTTCAGACCGCCAAGTGTGGACGAAATTATTCCAGAACCCTCTACTAGCACTGAAGTAGAAATATTTACAATAGAGAGCTCCTCAGAAGATGTAACTCCAAGAACAGTATCTGTTAGCGTTCAATGTGGTAGTTCTTTGGGAATCATATCGCTAGAGGCCATGAGGGCCAATCAGCAGGCTATTCATTTTGATACTGGGCTAGAAAACTATGAAAAATTCATGCTGGTGCAAGACACATTAAGGGAAAATATTAATTATAAGGGAAGTAAAGTTATCAGTATTTGTACTGGTGACCAACTGTTGATAACACTGATCAAGCTAAGGAGGTATTTACCAGATTTTGAGTTGGCATTTCTATTTGGTATTTCCCAAACTAATGTTGCTAACATTTTTATAACATGGATCAATTTTATGTATGAAATATGGTCTTTAATTAGTATTTGGCCTAGTAAAGAATTGGTTCAATACTATATGCCAGAGTCATTTAGAAGAGGCTTTGCTAGTACAAGAATAATTGTGGACACAACAGAAATACCCATCACAAAGCCTGGGAATCCTGTGAATCACAGCAGGTGACATTCAGCAGCTACAAACACAAAAATACTGTGAAGGCTAATGATTGGAGCTACACCTGGTGGTCTAATATCATATGTCTCAGAATGTTATGGAGGTTCAGTCAGTGATAGACAGATTATAGAAAGATCCAACCTTGAAAATCTGTGTGATAGTGGTGATTCCATCATGGCAGACAGAGGTTTTAATGTGCAGGACATTTTTGCTCCAAAAAATATAAAAATTAACATTCCAATGTTCTTGAAAGGAAGGGAAGAGGGCGCTACTGTGCGTAAACAAACATTAGCTCCGTGTATCTTAATCCAAAAAAAACAGTTAAAAGGCTTAAATTGTGAAAATAAGTGATCTAAGTTAAAGTTTAAGAAAAACTGTAGTGACGAACGTTGCAGTACACAAGATATTCCAAACAAAACTTATCAATAACAAGTGCAAAAAGTTTTAACGACCATCCGTTTCAAAAAAAGTATATTTTTGTTTGGTTTGTTTGCTAAACAAGACCGAAGCCTTAGCAGTGGAAATCAAATAACTACTGGCAAATACGACCTCAAAAAAGGTAGGAAAGACATAAAATACCTTACGCAGCTTAGAACTGTCGTAAATCTATTCAAAAATAGCAACTCATCCTGGCCAATAAGTGAGACCAGCGCCATCTGTTGTTGACAGGAGAAACTAACTTCTAACAAAACAAGTACTCATTGATCGAGTACAACTATTCCTCCCTAGAGGACGCCACTAAGTTACAAAATCACTACATTCACACAATAAGTATTACAAGTTTCAAATGGATTCCATATGCGCAGGATGTAATCAAACGCTGCAAAGAAATGAAAATCTTACTTGCGTACTCTGTAAGAACACATACGATTTGGAGTGTGCAAATGTCTCTATTGATCGATACAATAGCAAAATGACATTGCATCTTAGAAATACGTGGAATTGTCAAGCTTGCTTATGCAAAATACCCAAAATAGGAAACACAAATACCCCTATACGGCTAGAGGATCGCCAACTATCCCAGCAGATGCGAACACCGTCAGAAGATAATATCACTATTAGGAAAAGGACCACAAGTACTCAAAATTTCACAGCGAACTCCGAAGACCTGAGTCTACTAGGTGATACTCTTCACACACAAGAAACAATAGCTCAAGCGGAGGTAACGCTACAAAATTTAAGCGAAATTATAATATTGCGCCTGAAAGAAAATAATAAGTCCATCATAACGGAACTCAAACACACAATACAGAGTGAAATTAATAAAGCAATAACTAAACTAAGAGCAGATATGGAAGGAAAAACCGATACCTTATTGAAACAAAATGAACAAAGAATAGAGGATATAGGAAATATTAATGGAAAAATAGCAAACCTGGAAAAGGAAAATGAAAAACTGAAAAACGAAATTAAAAATCTATTAACTAGAAAAAATATTCCCAACATCACTTGCACCGAAACTAACTCCAAGAAAATAGTTCTCTACGGATTCGTCGAACATTATAAAGAACCAGAATACAACCTCCATAGCAGACTAATTGAACTATTTCGTGACACGATGAATGTAGACCTGATGGGTTACATAGAAGACACATACAGAATAGGCAGAACGAATAACAAAAATCGGCCACTGGTTATTGAGTTACTGAGTAAAAGGATGACGAAATATGTTATAGATAACGGTCAATGTCTCCAGGGAACTCGTTTGTTTATTTCTGAATTTTTAGATGACAATGCACGAAATGAAAGATATTTATTGCGAGAAGAAATGCTAAAGGCAAGAAGAAATGGCTTATTTGCAATCATCAGAAATAACCAATTATTTATTGAGGGACAAAGAATTAATATAAAACATGAATCAGAGAGAATTACACAAGGGAACCATAACCAGTTAAACCAGAATCTCAGCCTACTAAACACGAAGCAAGTCACTGAAAATAATTCCTTTCGAAAACACCGACCTACAATATAAAATACTTTTTCAGAACATCCAAAGCATGTACAATAAACAACACATTTTAGAAGCATTCATAACAGAAAACCCAATTTATAAAGCTATATGCATATCCGAGTCCTGGTTATCCCAAGAAAAAATTGCCCTTATGAATTTCAATGGATACAAAATTGTTGCATCATACTGTCGTAAAATTAGAGGAGGTGGAGGTGTCTGTATCCTCTTACAAGAACACATCAATTGCATAGAGAAAAGGGACATCACAGATATGTCAATCGAATATATATTAGAGGTATGTGCAATTGAATTACCTAAAGAAAACATACTATTAGTTACTATGTATTGGAATAGAAGGGAGGAAGACATTTTTAATAGCCAACTGAAATTAATTTTGAACTACCTAAATAATAAGTATAATAAATGTAACATAATTATAGGAGGAGATTTTAATATCAATATTTTGGATAAAAACTTAAAAACTAACTTATTCTTGGATGTAATGTTAGAATTTAAATTCACGCAACATATAAAAACACCTACAAGAATAACACAAACTACTTCAACCTGCTTAGACCTAATATTTACTTATGCTTAGAACCGTAGAGGAATTAGGCTTTTCGGACCACAGCGCAACAATTGTACACTTACACATACCGCAACAACCAAAGCCAAGTATCTGGTACACTAAAAAAAGATTATACAACACCAAAAACATACAAACATTTAAATCTAAATTAAGTGAACAAAACTGGAATGATTTGCTACTACCAGACAGATATATAAATGAAAACTATAAAGCATTCAACGATACAATAATGACAATATTAAACCAATTTATTCCTTCCCGTAAAATTAAACTAAAAACTAAATTTAAAAAGTATTGGCTGACTACAGGCATTAAAATCTCTAGCAATAACAAAAGGCTGCTAAAAGTACTTACACTTAAAACAAATAATCCAATAATTAAGCAATATTATAAAAAATACGAAAAAAATATTTAAAAAAACTGTTACGACAGCAAAAAAGACTGAATACATAAATAAGATAAAGAAATCAAATAATAAGTTAAAAACAATGTGGAGTATCATAAACGAACGAACGAACAAAAAACTAAAAAGCGGGAAAAATAACATAGAATTGCAAATAAATAAAAGTATTACATCCGAACCTAAACAAGTAGCCGACATTTTCAATAACTTTTTTGCATCAATTGGGGAGAGTGGCGTTGGATCACCAGGCAGCCGGCAGCCTAACGACACCTCTGTGCTAAATCCCACTGAGAATAGCATGTTCCTTAGCCCCATAGACGCTTGGGAAATTAACAAAATAATAAAAAATCTAAAAAATTAAAAGTAGCCATGGGATAGACGAAATTCCACCTACCTTACTAAGACAGTGCGCAGACGAACTAACGTTACCTTTTTATCTCCTTGTAAACCAGTCATTTCAAGAAGGTGTTTTCCCTGATTTATTAAAGGCATCTCTAATAAAACCCATCTACAAGAAACATTCTAAACTAGATCCAAACAATTACCGCCCCATAGCCCTCTTACCTTCAGCCTCAAAAATCTTTGAAAAAGCCATGTGCGACCGGATCTACAAATATTGTGAAAAATATAAAATATTTGACGAAAGCCAAAACGGCTTTCGTAAAAACCGCTCAACAACTTTGGCAGTCTACAAATATATCCAAGAAGCACTCAACATAATTAATAATAAAAAATACGCAGTAGGTATATTCCTAGACATGACCAAAGCTTATGACAAAGTACAATTCAACATATTGCTTACAAAATTATACGGAATAGGTATTCGCGGAAAAGCCCATGAATGGCTTGTATCCTACCTGAAGAACAGAGAACAAACAGTAGAAATAGAATTCTTTAATCACCAGAACAATGAAATAGAAAAAATCCGATCAAATTGCAAATCAATTAGCGCCTCTATACCTCAGGGAAGTGTAATAGGATGTCTCTTGTTCCTAATTTATGTAAATGACTTACCGAAAACCATAGAGGGACCATGTGTTTTATTCGCGGGTGACACATCTCTTTTAGTCTCATGTCAAAACAATCATAAATTAAATGAAAAATTAAATTCAATACTTACAAAAACCGTTACCTGGATGAACGCACACAACCTCGAAATAAATTACTCCAAAACTAAACTAATTACTTTCCATCCCCATCAAAAACCACCTCTAAATATAGAATTTACTTTTAATAACACACAACTTGAAATTGTTAAAGAATTTACCTTACTTGGACTAGATTTAGACACACATACAAACTGGAAAACACACATACAAAAATTAAGATCAAAAATTTCAAAATTTTCGTATGCTCTCCGTGAAATTAAAAAAACCACCGATCTTCAAACAGCGCTCACCACCTACTATGCGTATGCTTATGCATGGCTGAGCTACGGCGTGACCCTTTGGGGAAATAGCACTGATGCACCTACACTCTTCATCCTTCAAAAGAAATTAATTAGAATCCTGATAAACATCGATCAAACTGAAAGCTGCAAACCTCACTTCCAAAATTATAACATTTTAACCCTCCCGAGTATATACATATTAGAGACCTGCAAATTTGTTCGTAAGCATCAAGAATTCTACACAAAACGCGAAGACATACAGTCACGTTACACACTCCGACATAAGTCAAGGTTAAACATACCTACTTCAAGGCTAAAAATACATTCTACGGGTCCCTATGTAATGTCCATTAAAATATACAACAAACTGCCTGAATTAATGAAAAAAGAAGACAGTATTAATACATTTATTAAAAAACTAAAACAATTATTACTAAGAAAATGCTACTATAGTATTAACGAATATTTAAACGACAACATATAAGTGCAAATGGGGTGTTTAATGGGTGTTGATTTAATTTTGATTTTATTATTTATTTTTGATTTCATTTGTTTTTATTAATTTTGTTTGTTATTCATTTGACTTGATTTGATTTTTATTTTATTTACCTTGATTTTATTTTGTTTTATCGATTTATTTTTGACATAATTTTATTTGTTTGATTTAATTTGTTCTCTTTTTTTATTTTAAGCAATATCTGTTAATTAGAAAAAAGAGACATAATGATTTTTGTTAGAGAGATTAGGAAAATTCTACAAAGTTTCCTCTCTCCTACTATTTTTGCTGTGCCCGACAGGGTCCACAATGTTCGATATAATTTTAAGTTACCATCTAAGTAAACATGTGGAATGCAAATAAATGATTGAGTATTGACACAAATACCAGGTGTTAGAATAGTACAGGATCGAAGACTAGCAAGCAAACGAGTTCATATAGAACGTATTATAGTAGGTCTTACTAAAACATACAAGATTTTAAAAAGTGAATTAAGCCCATATCATGTACCACTAGCATCTAGAATATTATTTGTTTGTTCTATGCTTTGCAATTTTAGAGAAAATATTATGAAATAAAAGGTTTTATCAGTTCATTCAAATGTTTTATTTTAATATCTTATTCCCTATAAAAATATTTGTTGATTACAGAATTTTTAAAATAATTGTTATAAAAATTATCAAGTTTTACCAAATTTTCCTGAATGAAGTGTTCATCACGTTCTGTAAATATAACATTTAAACCTTTAAAGGTAAAAACCAATAAATTACAAAATAATCTCTTTGTGACATATAATTGCCCTTGAATTTGGTAGTAATAAATATTAGTTTTTTTTAAAGTCAGTTGTCCATTTTTGTCATATTGCAGATATGGTATTGTAAAAGGACTGATTTCCTGATTTCTGGAAGCATATGGACATTTTACTTCAATGATGGTATCTGATCCCAGTAAACCATCAGGAGATGCTCCAAGAAAAGGCCTTTCCTGAGACAAATTTAAGTAAAGTTTCACTTTTCAAATGGCACACAGTGTGAAAAATGCTGGCTGTAATGTGGGTTTTTCTGTAATCATGCCACTTTGGATTGGAACTTTGTCCTCTGGTCAGTAACTCAATTTCCACTATTCTTTTTTCTGATACATTCAGTAAATTCATGGATTCTAAAAAAACATCCAGTGCATTTTTTTCCATATATTCATGGTCCAAACATATTCCTCGTTGGTTAGCTGCAGGATATAATTGTTTAAGAGGCATTGATGACTGCGGACAATTTAAAATTAAGGACTGAAACCTGCATCGTAATGCACTCTTATCAAAGTTAGGGTTTTGTTTTAAATACGGAGAGTAAACAGTATTATGTATAGCTCTTTTGGATGGCAATCTGGAGGCTCGCAATGGTGTTGCATAATATTTTTTTGATGGCTTATGGAATGTCTGTAATTGTGATGTAGAAACTTCATGAAGGAGTATTATTTTGTCCTGGACAATATTTTCAGCAGCAAGAAGTACCACAGCTATATGTTTACAATGGGCTTCTGTTCCTTCTCCTGCAGCACATTCACAGCTTGCTTCTTCAGGCATTCCATCATCATTTAATTTGATGTTTACCTCATATTGAAGCTGCTTCATGGATGCCTTGCAATAACCTGGAAAAAGTATCAAACCTTTAATACTTTACACATTGACATTTAAAACTTCACCATTATCAACCATGAAAGAAGTGACCCAACCACACTTTATATAAAAACATCAACTTTTAAATGTGTTTTTAGTGAGAATAAGACAACCTTTAAGGTATGTATTTTGGCAGGATGTTGTTGATCGTAAAACAAGAAGGTATCTTGATTCATACAATCTTACAGCATCACTGATATTCTTGTTGAATCTGAAAATAATAAACCATTATGTTAAATAAGGGCCGCACGAGTGTAACAAACAAAAACCCGTATCATCTGAAATAATATGTACCTGTCAAAGTAACTTTGAATATGTTGTTTGGTAATCTTAGGCAATATGGTGGAGCTATTGACGTCTTGGTAAAGTTCTACAGCAGAAACGTCAATTGCTTGGCTTATAGAAGCTTGAGGGCTCTGATTGCCGAAATTAAAATTTCGGTCATAAGCTTCTAACCTAGAAAACAAAGAATGCCATTTATCATTAAAGTAATATTCGCTATTATTTTGTAAATTTTCCTACAATGAGTCAAGCAAGAATTAACTAGTTACAACAAAAACATATCCAAATCTAGAGCATATCACTGATTAAAAAAAAAAAAAAGATCAAAGTCTACCTTTCAACAAGATCTGCTTTCTTTCCAGTTAGCCTTCCTCCTCGTTTTTTTAGTTCGTCTTTCAATTCTTTAACCTTCCAGGTACAATACATGATAAGAAAAAGGTTGGTGGACCGGTTACAACACAAAAAATAACAAAAAAAACCTGATGTCAACAAAGCGAACACGATTTAACAGCAGCCATCCCGCCACTAGCGACATCTGCGCTAAGCTTTGCGTGTGGATCCCCATTATGTAATTATTTTTAAATAAATTCTTCCTTGAATACTAAATAAATAAATATTCAACATGTTGCCACTTACATTTTTAATTTTAAAAAGAAATTTCTATTACTTTCTGAATAAACACAACCGGCTGTACTTGTGTATTGTGAAAAAATGTTAGTAATAATAAAATATAATAATATAACACGTTACTTACTAATTCCTGTGGTTTTCTTTTCACATCCGCAACTTTGACCATTACTTCTTGTAGCATGTAAAACCATTTCAATGAACGTTTATATATTTATGTGGCTCCAGCGCCAGATTTTTGAGGCTTCTCGATTTTCAACTTTTCTAAATTGTAAGTAGATCGAAGACTTCGTATTTTATTTTTTATTTCATTTTTTCCGAAACCGTCAATGCCCATCTCTTTCTCGATTGCTTCTAAAGCGTTCTCTCTTGATTGTTTATTTTTATAGTTTGACGATTCCATATTCCACAGACAATCGTAGGATTTGTACAAAAGTACGAAACGACAAGTCGTTTCGTCGTTCCACTTATCTAATTTACTCATTATTGGTCACATTTAAACAAAAACTAAACAATTATAGAAGAAACAATTCACGTAATAGAAAAACAATTAAATTAAACCAAGCTTCCTATCGGTCTGTAGCGTCGCTCTTGCGCACGTCTGAACCTGCTCAAATGACATGCGCGCGTCGCAGAGCACGCGGATTAGTTGCGCGGGTGGCTCGCTTTGGTACATGCTCGAGTCACTAGACCCGCACATGTTTTTACGATGTATGTTTACGATGCATATAACCCGCGCAAGTGCTTCAACATGCGCAAGCTACTTGCGCCGTGTACAAGCACCCTAAGGGTCGTGCAGTGGTGGCGCTAGATGTTGAAGCACGGAGTACTCCAACGTTTCCCCCTCCTCCCACTTCATTATCACTTTCACAATCTGTTGTCCCTTCACTTGTCCGTACATTATCATTCTCCATTCTTCTGTTGTTGCTTCCTGTACTTATTTCGTCTTCACTGTCATGGTCGTCAACTTCTTCCCATTCATCCGTTGCCTGTTCTGGCCCATGTTTTCCGTGTCATCTACTACTTCTAGCCGTCAACAACGAGTCTGCAAAGTCTGGTTCGATGCAAGCTTGAAAAGAGGAATCGTTAGCCGAAAGCATTTGTACAAGGTCATCAGTATCGGATTCTTCCAAATTGTCTTCTGAATCTGTACCATCTGGAAGGCCAAACATGGCTTCCAACTGCCGTTCAATTTCGCGATCGTTTATCGACCGACGACGGTGCTCCATTGTTTATTCTGTAAATAAAAATAAATCTCACTGGTACTGGCATATATAAGGTGTATCTATTCATACACGAAATATTTGAAGAGGTGCATCTATAGGTCGAACTTGGGCTATAGAAATGAAAAAGAGTTTTTTTATCTAAGCATCTAATAAAAAAAAATAAAAAAAAAATACTTTGAAACACACATAAAAATACTGGCTCTTTCATATTTTGTAACATCCATTACGCTAGTTTCTACGAAAATACTACGTAGAAACTACTTTCATTGAAGCGGGCGAGGTCATGGCGGCGCCCTTAGATGTCGCGTGGCTTTTATGAATCATCAAAAGAGACCCGACTCGCGGCGCCGTCGCGCCGCCGGCGCCGGCTTCAGTTGCCTCGCCCCGCGCCTGCCGCGCCGTTCGCCGCCGTGTTCAGTCTCGCGCGAACTGCATGTTGCACTGCACGCGGCTTAACTAACGTGGAACGCTTCGCGCAACAAACGCAACAATGCCGAAATATTCCAACTAGGAGTACCATACATGGTGGACTGCTACAATGAGGGTGGTCTTATTTTTCTCACATCACAAGCCCCCTTCCTAGAGATCCTAGAAGCTCGACAGCGGCAACGGGACTACGGGGTCTACATGCCCCCAGCTGCAGACGGAGGCAGGCCTGATCTTACGCCGTTGGATTTCCATGTGTGGGGTAGGGATAGACCTGATTTATGGTAATGACGGCCAGACCATTTCTAGTGCGGAACAACAAAACCTGAATCGTGAACGCTTGTTTACGCAGTGATAGCTAGAGAGACATTGTTAAAAGTGCAACGACACATTATTTAACGTGCAACTGCAGGGTGAATATGTACAGCAATTTTGGTGTAAATAGTGTAAATAAAAACTACGTCGTTATAAGGTATGTACATTTTAAATTGTTCGCGCTATGCACTTCTTACAGTTTACATCTGTACAAATAGGTAGGTACACAACCTATCAATCAGCTGACAGATACGACTCGACGCACAGTTCGTAACCTAACAGAAGTCATTACCTTACGCGAATTCGCGTTGCGACAGCTTTTTATTTTTCTATTATTATTATCTAAAAGATGTGTAACACTGTAGAATATGAATGTTTTAATCGAATCTAGGATCCTTCTCGTAAAAAAAATAAGAAAATGATTGAAATGTTCGTAAAAGTCGTAACCCCACAGAAGCCGCGCGCCTCTCCCCGCCGCCGCGTCTTTGATTCATAGAGCAGGCCGGTTATATGCAAAACATCTCAAGCAGTTTTTAATTATGATAAGTACGTAAAATAAAAATAAACATTTACATAAAAAAATCTTTTTCGTTTCTATAGCTTCTAAACGACCTATAGAGGTCCCTCTTAAAATATTTATAGTCTTTAAGTAATTAACAATTATTTTTAATAATCAGCCTTCTAAAGTTATAGGTAACCAAATTATAATTTGAATACAATATTCAGGCTTTCATTAATTATTATAAGATAACAAATATTTCAAACTGAAACTACCTACCTAGTACCTCGTATTTATTATTATCACTGTTTGTTTCACTTCTCGTAAACATTAACGGCTTTTTTAAATTTGTAAAATACTGTATTTCTCTTGACGATTAGATTAGGAACTGGCAGTTTTTCTATAACGTCTTCGTAAGGCACGTCGGCGATATCATTAACATTTATTTTAAATTCTGTGCCATCTTCATTGGAAACTTTAAGGAATGTAACTGTCAGCTCTCCATCTTCATCGTCATATTTTGAGCAAATTGCGGCGTATCGGTAATCTTTTCCCCTCATTATTAACTTAACTAGAGCATAATCTCCACTGCCATAGCTCGTTTTAGACTTATCTTGCACAATATGGCTCAAACTTGCTAACGGCATATCATCTTCAGAATCCGTGAAAATATCTGAAACTTGAAGCCGCTGTGTATTGGTTTGGTACGTTATAGTCCCCAAGTTATAATGATTACAACCAACATTATCACAGAAGCAACTTAGGGACTTCAAGACAAGTTTATTAGGATTATAAATATGACCCGAGACTTGATGCACTAAGAGAGTTCCTTTAAACGGTTTCTGCTCTTTCTCATGTTCCTTGATCATTTTGTTAACTTTTTCTATGTCAACATCTTCGATAACAGAGATCTGTATATTTGGACACCTTTCTCGAAGCACAACTACAAAGTCGTACAAGTTTGTAATGTCACCTCCCTGAGCTGTGAGTTGGTCTGCAGTACGTTTGCATGTAGCTCCTATTCCATCTGGTGCCCCTTTCCCATATCCCGCCTCATGGAAATTCCACGTATATTTCATAACCAGTGGATAGAAATCCTCGATTCTGCATCCCAAAATATAAAACATTGTTTTATTTCGATATTGGGTTACAGGACCGTCACTCAAAAAATGCAGGTTTTCTACAGAGGATGGCAATCTTATGAGGACAGGCTGTAAATGTGCCCAAATGGCTCCAGCGTTGTGACATAAATTTAAGGACACAGTGCAATGAGATGTTACTTTATCCTTTGTGTAAACCACCACTGTATGCAAAGAAATTTGAGTCCTGGAGCCGCCAAAATGGTACGACTGAATTTCTTGGTTGCATTTAGTTGTGTAGTTTTCCGAGAAGTCCATGTGAATTACTGCATCCTTTTCTGTAAGTGACTCTTTCAAAGATTTAATCGTTTTAAATTGATGGACGATGTTCTGTTCATGTTGGAATAATTTTGGAAGATCACTCTCTTCTAATTGCATAACTAAAACACGAGGTTTTAAGTTGTACATCTCTTTCTTGTACTTTGTGACGTATCGATCCTGTTTAGTTTTAATGTCCTTAATCAATTCCTTGCTATGCTTCCATTGTTTGACTGCAATGTCCATACTATTATCAAACTCCTTGTATGGTAAAATCTTCATCGAGCAGTCCTGGCAAGTTCTCGCTAAGCATTTTTCCGAGTAACGATCACAGCAAATTGTTTTTGCGAGTGATGCATTCTTTTTTTCCTGCCGCACAACGACTATTATTGTCATCTTCATAAATCTTGCGTATGATTTCTTCAACTCTCTTTCGCTTAGCTTCATATTT
This sequence comes from Dasypolia templi, assembly GCA_963555695.1. NCBI lineage: Eukaryota > Metazoa > Arthropoda > Insecta > Lepidoptera > Noctuidae > Dasypolia > Dasypolia templi. The sequence goes on along the minus strand of OY743142.1, from coordinate 3,219,115 downwards.
TGTACGATTAAATCCCATCTTTTTATATGTAATGGCTTTGTTGCCAAGTCTCCATATCTTATATTTGTGTGTCAGTGGACTGGACAAAATCGTTTTTAAGCAGTTTTTTTTTGGTGTGTCTCAATCTTTTCATCTACAATTTGCCTCTGAATAATATCACCAAATAACGCTTTTTTGATCAATTCTACTTTTTGATTAGGGTCGTTGGCCATTTCTACAATTTTAGTTTTTGGTGTTAATGCTTGCTTCTTTTTTATCATTCTATGTTTCAGACTGCTGTTTCTTTGTTGTTCGCTGACAAGTTTTTTCTTTGAATTTTCAATGAGTAATTCCTTCCTCTTCAGTATACTATTTCTTTTTTTCCGTTGAACTGTACTCCTCCTTCTAGCTTCAGCTTCTCTTTCATTATTTGATAAAGGAACCTCAGGAATAATTTTATCTTCCGATGATGGCGGCGTATTTTGGTCGACGTATTTATCTGTATTATCACGATTCTTTGGTTTTTTTTTATAATCAGATGAATACGCTACCCAGTTTTTTCTTGTCTTTCTGTGCTCACGCGGAGTCATTTCTTTAACACATTTCCGTTGTCCTTTTTTCTTTTTTTTTAGATATTTTAGTCGTTCCTTTTCTTTGTACTCTGCCAGCAAAACAGGGTCATTTTTATTTTTTTCCAGTTGCCTCTTTGCCTGTTCAGACTTGTTTTTTGCAATTTCCTGTTTAGACAATGTTTTTTTCTTTCTAGGCGCCATATTCTACAACAAATACATTGGTATTATGTTTAAAACCATGCATCACACAGTATGACCATCAGTCCCTAGATGTGGTGTCAGGCACTAGTCAATATTACGACTAGGGCCTGACGGTCTAGGGACTGACGAAACGAAACAAAATCAAATGAAACGTATTATTTAAAATCAACATCAAAACCAATAGACGGTCAAAATAACAAGGCAGACAAAACGCACATTTACAATAAGTAATGAGATCAAGTAGTAATTAATTATCTTTAAAACGTAGGGCCTGAGAGTTTGACTGGCACAGCACGTGTTTCCGAAGCAAAATCGGCGTCCGCACTAACAACAAAATGGCTGCCGCGGTTTGGGTCGTGTTTGCAACTAAATTCACACCGATGCTGTCGTATTGAGTGAGTTATGAAAAAGCCAAATGCTTGGATGCCGCGTATTTTTGAATTTCGTAAATTACTAGGGCCTGATGTTTTTTATCGCTTACACTTTTTGACTTGAAATAATGTGATGAAACATATTGTTATTATAAATTAAATCGTAATGACAATGCAATGTAATAGTAAAAGAATTTAAATAGAGTTTGATCAAATTATTCTTATAAAATTATAATAACAGTGAAATGAATACTAAATTCGGCTGATCTTACATGGCTAGGGCCTGATATTTGGAGTAAGAAATGACATTTTTTGGAAATAAAGAATATATAATATAATATCAAAATGAGTGACCGAACTAAATGGACTTTATAACATCGCATAGTAGTTTCAAATAAAGTTTAAAAAAATGATATTGTGAAAATGGATGCTAACACCAAGTTAACCAAATTTCAGATAACTACCCATATCTATGTTCTAAAACGTCTTTTTTACTTTGTGAATTCCTTAAAACTAGCTGCCCGTATGTCACTGCTTAGACTCTCGATGATTGTCACTATAAACTGAGTGTCGAGCATTAAATGTAAAACGTAAAAAAAAAATCGTTTCAATCGTCCTAACTCAATTACATATTGCATGATTCATTAATTTAATTATTAATTTATTTTTAACTTATCTGTATTAAACATTGACTAAATACTTACTGAGTAAATAAAACGTAAAATAATGTACGAAACCCAGAAACAGAGTTGAATAAAGTCATGTAGCAGTGTGTAAAATGGAACGTTGTAAAAAAGGTTAGTTGAGATGCGTTCAAAACATGCTAGAGTCTGGCAAACGAAAGTAGACACTCGAATTATTTGCAAACTTTTTATATGGCAATGATAAAATAATGTCAAACTCAACTTTCCAAACCAAGATGTCGTGTTGTTGGTGATTTGTTGTGATTCTGTTATAGCATTTACTAACTCAACAATGAATAAAACTATTAAAAGTGGAGTGCGAGAGACGTTGTTTCGCATGATGTCGAAATTTATAGAAAAACAACAGGAGAAAGACGCCGAATTCAAACAAAAACAAGATTGTTTACGTGTGGTGTTAGATTTCTTAGGTTAGTATGACGCTATTAATTTGATACTTTGTGTGAATTCGTATTTATTTTTGTCTTTTTATAAAAACGATTATCTCTATTTTGATCCAAATTCTTATTAATAATACGTTAAACACCTTCATACGCCTTATGGTTATTTATCATGCCTATAAAAATGTTGCTTTGTGATTTTAACACAAATTAATAATACGTTAACCCTTTTCTTGGCAAAAAAAAATCTTAATTTACTGTTGTTTTTTTCAAATAATCTCTTTTTATATGAACATAGAATGCAGGGAAAAATAAATTAAAAAAACATAGAGTTTTGTTTCCAGAGATACCTTCCGTATCCCGTGAGATACATTGCCATGTTCGTAAGGAATTACTATCTCAGGCGAATGTATCTCACGAGGCACACTGCCAAAAAGAGGTAATAATACAAATGATTTATAAAAAAAACAATTTTAATTAATGAGATCACAGTTACTGGTGGTGAAAACTGTAAAAACAATTTCTGCCAGGTACCAAGCATAACCTGACTCCACACTTAGTACATGACACAGTGGTTTGACCTTTGATACATAGTTTGCACCTGCCTTTTGTCCCAAAAGTTGGGAAATGGCCAAGTTGGTCACTGCGAATTTCTGTTGTTGGTCTTGGAGCAACCGGCACCTTTATTAGTTTTGATGGGGTTGGACCCTTCACGTTGTCCGTATGTTTCGTGGTGGTTCTGTGGCGCAATAGTAAGTTTTTGGCAATGTTGTACCTGAATTTCTTCAAACTCATTATTTTTCCACTACCGATATTTCTCCGGTACAATATCCAACTATTTATAATACATATGTCTAACAGCTGTGATACCAATGGTAGGTACCAGCGGTGCCCCTTTAGCTCAGTTCTATAGAGAGCTATTAGCATATCAGCTAAATCAACACCGCCCATATGGGCGTTGTATTGCTTTATAATTTCAGAACATGGCACTGCTGACCTCATCTTTTTCTCCTTGTCGTACCTTTGGATCGTAGATATAGGGTGGACATCTACGTAGCTGCTTGCGGTAGTGACACATTTATTGTCGTACCACTTGACGACACACACTTTCTTATTGTTGCACACGACTTGCGAATGAGAACCCCGTGGTTTCTTCTTCAGTGCTTTATCGGTGATGAGCTTCTTCTCAGCTCCGCGTAATCTGTTTGCCCTTATAGTTCCAAGTGAAAATATACCCATCTCTTCTCGCAGGTAGTGAATCAATTCGAGGCTCGTAAAAAATTTATCAAAGTACACTACAGAACACGCTGGATCTGGTATAGTTTTACATAATGCTATGACGACTTTAGCGCCCATTCCGAGAGAAGACTCTACTGGTGAAAGATCTATTGATCTAAAAGTATCTTCACCACCATAAATAAGAAAATCGTAAACAAAGCCAGTTACACCCGCTCTAACAAAAATCTTGTAACCCCACTTTTTAGGCTTATTTTTGACATATTGCTTTCGATTACCAGCTTTTTTCCCTTTATAAGGCACCATCATCTCATCTATGCTGAATTTCTTTTCATGAGGTACTTTCAAAAAGTTGGCACGTAGCATATCTGCCAAAGGTCTGATCTTATAGTAGCGATCCCCATCATCAAGCAAATTGTTATTGAAATGAATGTAACGACGTAATTGTTGAAATTTTTTGAGGGGCATGATATCTGCTATTTGACTGTATCTAAATTCTCGGGACCAATAGTCTGTATACGAAGGCATATCAATTATTCCCATTAGCAGATTTATTGCAACAAAGTCCTTTATGTCTTCGACTGTAAAATTCAACGATCTATTAGTTTGTTGAGTAGAATATAAGTTGGTTTGTTCCTTTATGTAGTTTAAAATGTCATCAGTAAAAAAGCTGGAAAAATATTGAAACGGATCCTTGAGACATGCTTCTTCCTGAAACTCATTATTGGCTATTACAGCTCGATGACGGAATCGTTGTCCAGTCCATCGAAAATTGAGAGGTTGTACTTTTACTCTCGCCAGCTGAGGACGACGTGCTATAACCAATCTTGGTCTAATTGCTCTGGAGCGTGTTGATGTTAAAGGAGTCGCTGGAGACTGTGGAGCTGAGGGAGCCGGAGCTAGCTGTGGAGTCGCTACAGATTGTGTCAAATTTTGCGCAGCTAATGGAGTGAGTGCAGACGCTAGTAATGGTGACGCAGTGACCGCTTCTTGGACATCAAGTATTTCATCGTCAGATAGCAGGTTGAGATTTTCCATCGACGATGGCAGTGAAGGCGCTGGCGATGATTCTTCGTCTGCCGTATGTCGAATTGGAAACTGCCGGATTTCATTTTCAGACTCCGTCGACGAATCGTCATTCGATGATTTCTCTCAATTTTCGGATAAGCGCATAAAGCTTTCTGCCTCTTGCGAAGGATGGCTGTACTCCACCCTAAGGTAAATAAGCTTAATTAACCCTCCATGCCATGCGAAAATCAAAACGAACACACATTCCATAAAAAATACCAGAAACCAACAACCAGATTTCAAAGACGAGAGCATACAGTATACCTACCAAGATTAGAAGCATGTACAGACTTGTAGCCATGTATGTATAAAAATCGATTTTGTCTCGACCGGAAATCGAACCCAGAACCTTTGATGCTTTAGTTTAACACCATCACCACTACGCCACCATCAATCAAAGTAATCAACACAAAACAATAAAAATACCATAAACATGGCAGTGTGCACTACACGATACATTACACCAAAACATAAAAAAACAGTAAACATGGCAGTGTGCACTGCGAGATACATAACAATTTGGCTCTTGTTTACTACCCCAAATATACAGTTTTGCTTCAAAATTCCCTCAATTGACACGTACACACTAATGAACTTTATCTCAAAATGCACAATTATTACATTATTGAGTAAAAATAATATAAAATATAAATTTTCTTACCTTTTTCGGCGGGATCGCTTTGAGTCGGTTCATCATTTTGAATGTGAATGGCAAACGGTTATGTCAAACTGACATGACATGACGTAAATGCGTTCAGAAACAGTTACTTTCTTAAAGAGTAGGAACGTTCCGTTTCATGCAATAACATTTTTCTTGGTATGATTTTTCAAAGTTGACTGTATCTGACAGTGCACTCCGTCAAGAAAAGGGTTAAACACCTTCATACGCCTTATGGTTATTTATCATGCCTATAAAAATGTTGCTTTGTGATTTTAACACAAATTGTTTTCTTTTACAGTAAATCTAGAGGGTGTAGCAGGGGTTGATGAGATAGTGAAAACTATTAAAAATATTAATGTAGGAAACAGTGATTCCAGTGACTCTAATGAATCTTTTCACATGGAGTGGTGGTAGTGAATAAATCAATATTGTTATAGAACATTGTTGTTTTTTTTTATTCAGATTGCTATTTATAACCTAAAGTCGTATTTTTATTCAAAGGAAGGAAACAGATCTTTTGAAATGTCGAAAACGTCTCTTTGATTTGGATCGTAATAGGTAGGTAGCATGATTTTACATTTCGAAACTTAGTTTTTGTTGAAGTTTACTTCGTCTGATTAAAAATACGACTTTTTATACAAGAAGCGCTAGCTATTTTAATATTAAGAAGGAACACTGGAGTTTATAGCAATATAATTACCACAAACTTAGTGGTAAGTTTCTTTTGTTTTTATAAGAGGTCGCCTAGTTAGGTTAGTAGCTGCTACTACTGCAGTATTGATTTATTCCGTTGGTCTGTTGGAATCCATCTTCTTTTTTTACTTGGATACATTTGATGTCACCCCATACAATTTTTTGACCATTTTCGCCTATGTTGAAAATTTTCACCATTTGAGACAGTTTTTTCCAGTCATAAATCTGTTGGTAGCCTATTTCATTGACTGTATGCGCCTGTTTTTTTGGCTGATTTCAGTACCATTGCCATTTGAGCAGGTGTAAATATTGGGCTACTTCTCAGCAATCTTCTCTTTTCTCTTTCTATTAAGGAATGAATGTTATCAGCATCATATATTTATTGGTAAAGCTTGCACTGCGTAGATATACATTGACAGAATAAATTTATTTTTATTCTGCCCACCACAATTGTCACTGTAAAAGAAAATGTCTGTTTTTGGACCAACATTTTCTAATAACGAAAAAACACGACCCTATTTCATTGGCCCCTCTTTTGGCAATACCTTCGTGCCAAGTATAACAAATACCATCTTTATTAATTATATCACATACAGTGAAATTAATGAAGTTTAATTTTGATTTGTAGTAGAATGTAGAAACTTCTCCTTGTGGCAATGGAACGACGCCGCGACGGCTTGCAAATCATAATCGAAAATCAATATATTGCCATTAGAATTTTTTGCTCTGTCAACATCTGTTTTTTTCATAACTCTGGATAGTTTTTTCTCAGTATTAAGCATGTCAAAACCATCTTGAAGATCAAGTTTTGCCTCGGGTGAAGCATTTTTGAACGCTTCACATTTAGAACACTGATCTTTTTTAGGTTTGAAAAAAGCAATGTTAAATTCCGTATTAAAAATGTGTGCATACATTGAATTTTTGACTGCTTCTAAACCATTTTCTTCACAATACTGTACATACAGTCTGTACATTGTAGAAATTGTAAGATCTCCTTCCAAATGTTCTCGTCTAGTGTCGGCTCTGCAATAATGGGATTCGATACGAGGGAATCTGTTTATATGATCTCGGACAGACTGTTTGGCAGTATCTGGAAGAGAATGGTTTTGAGAATGCGTACCTCTGCGCTCTTTTGCAGTGAACCCTTCAGTATTTGTTACATTTTGAACAGTAGCTATTGCGTTGTTAGTGATGTCAAACTCTTGACATCACTAACAACGCAATAGCTTAAAGCTCAATATTTTTAAAGAAAAGTTTGCAAACACGCCTTATAGTATTATCGAGATATAAATAGTACGCGTAATATAATGTTCTGGAAGCCTCTTCGCGTCTGTATTTTCGCGGTGTTGGTACTTCCATACATTTGCTTATAAAATCACGCTGACGAGAACGATTACCCATATTATAAAAATGATCAAAAATAGTTTGCCTCTGATCTTCATAAACTTTTAAGCTACACTTCAATCTACACTTTTGACCGCAGCTCATTCCCATTTTCTTGGCTCTCTTTTCACGTCCAGATGATGTCACATAAGCTTGACCAGTATTTACTAAAAGCTTATTTTTGTTTTTGTCCAATTATTCTCATCTCGGATTCTTTTCTTGGGCAGCCGATCACTATCAATGTCATCCAGTACAGGGATTTGACGAAAAACCGATGTTGAAATAATATCTGAATCAGTCGAAGAATCGATGTGTGCAGGGTCCGGTTGATAATCGTCATCTGTGTCTGAAGCACTAAAATCACCAATCGCGCCCTGCAACAAAGTAATAGTTGAATAAAATGGAAATCGATTGTAAGTAGATACATTCCACTCGTAATAATAACAATTTATACAATGTACAGACTTTAAACTACCTACAAAATTGAACACAGCTTACGTCATTTGGTTGCTCCTCATTTACTGTATCATCAATTGATCGAAGATTTTCAACTCAATATTCACTATTTTGCTATAGAGATGGTGACAATGATTTTTCTCTTCCTTCTGTTTCTATAATTTCTACATTCAGAAAATAAACACGAATAAAATTATACGGGTACAGAAAACAAGCAAGTTGATCTGGTATAACTTTTAAAATAAGTTTGTATAATTTTTAGATAGTTTTCAAAATCATCATTCATAAATATTATTTACCTGTAAGTCTTCAATCGTAACCTTATCACTTGTTGGTTCTTCCATACATACTTCGTATGCAACTTGTACCAATGGGGAAGAAAACTGACAACTTTTGCCGATGGTGTCGCTGGTAACGCTTGGCTCACAAAACGACAATAGCTATCAAATTACATACAAAAACTTGTTTACAAAAACTTTGGACGGCATCAGACAAAAAAATGCCGTGCTGTGTTGTTATCGGTTGTAATAACAATGGAAATCATTCATTTCCTAAAGACATACGATTAAAAAAACTATGGGAAAGGGCGACTAAGATACGCAATTTTACAGCTTCCGAAAATTCGAGGATATGTTCAAAACATTTTAAAGAAACAGACTTTCAAGGAGTAAGTCATGCTACGGGTTAATAATACCTTTTTTTACTTATTGTAAAATGTACTGCCTTTTTGTTCGAGTGCTCGCGAGCGCAACTGCTGAGCCCCATGCTCAGTAGTCCTGGTTTCAATCCATTGGTCGAGCAATTGTTATTGGGTATTTCGATTAGGAGTTTCTCAGTATCAGCCCGGAGTCTGGATTTGTGCCTGGTTTGTGGCAATTTATAGGCTCGCCCCCTATTACATAGCACTTAAACATAACTGGCGAAACATGGGTGTACTAAAACACGTCTGCCGTTCCCTTCGGGAAATACAAGACGTGATGTTGTTATGTTATATTTATTAAATATATTTGAAAGGAATTCGTGTATCCTAAAGAATTGAGTCTAACTACTGTAATCTATTACTTTCAGGACTGCCTCAAGTGCACCGATATTTAAAAAAGACAGCGATTCCTTCAATTTTCGCTTGGAACAGAGCAACTTCTTCTACTGCCGCTGCTAGGGCGCAGCGGTATTTGCAACGTTCTTCTAGAAAAGAATTGTTTCCATCTTCAATCAAAAGATAGTTGTTGTGAACAACTATCATTTGATGATGCTATTCAGGTTATACCTGAAGAAACAGAACATGTATCCGAAGTTCCTGACTTTCAATATGAAATGGAAGTAACAACTGATGATCTTAGTGTACCAACTTCAGCTCAAAATACAACCTCAACCCAAACACCTCACATACTCAGACTATTTTCATTTGAGGATATGTTGCCTGATGCTAGACCAGTATTATTTTACACAGGATTAGAAAACATTAACAAATTCAACTTAATGTTATATACACTATTACCCATGGCAAATCATGTACATTATAGAGGCAGTCAAGTTATTAATGTAACTGTTGAAGACCAGTTACTTTTAATGTTAATTAAATTAAGAAGAAACAAACAAGATTTTGAATTATCTAAAATATTTGGCATTAGCACCACTGAAGTTGGTAATATTTTTATAACATGGGTGAACTTTGTGTATGAGTTATGGTCTCAAGTAAATATCTGGCCTAGCCGGGCCCTCATAAATTACTACATGCCAAAATCATTTAAACAGCATCATCCAAACACAAGAGTAATTGTTGATGGCACAGAGATATTTATTGCAAAACCGAATAATCCAATCTCTCAGCAAGCTACATTTAGTAGTTATAAGCATCACAACACCATAAAGTTTCTAGTGGGTGCCACACCTGGAGGCCTTATATCCTTTTGTTCAGAGGGATATGCTGGTTCTACAAGTGATCGTCAAATAACAGAACGCAGTTCACTTTTGACCTGATGTGATGAAAAAGATGCAATAATGGCAGATCGAGGCTTCAATGTCCAAGACTTATTTGAACACAAAAATGTATCCATTTACACACCAACATTTTTTAAAGGTTTGACTCAACAGCCTGGAATAAAATTAAAGCATGATCGACAATTAGCTAAAAATCGCATTCATATTGTACGGCCAATTGGATCAACAAAAACCTTCAAAATATTGAAATCTGATGTAAACACTTACTATGTGCCATTGGTGTCCAGAATATTTTTCATATGTGTAATGCTATGTAATTTTAAAGAAGGAATTATTAATTCATTATTAAGTTGTTTTCTTTATTACTTGTTCATAGTTTTTGTATACATGTTTATTTATAATAGCTTTCTTTAAAAAATGAATATAAAAAGCATCTATGACAGTCAATACAAAAGAAAGGACACTTGGGGAGGCCGCGTAAAGTACTCAAACAGCCAGACCATCATCACTAAAAGAAGAGAAAAAAAAAAAAAACGCAAAGACCCACACAGTCCGCACATTCACAAAAATCAAAACAATATTATACTTTATACAGTAAATATATACATGTCATTGTTTAGATAAAAGGTACGTATATAAAAAAAAAAATACACTAAAAGAAAAAGTAAAAATAGCAAATTACACATCAATTATGTCTGTGTAAACTTATTGGAGCAGCTCAATCCCAAGCCTTCTTGTCCTCAATATAGTCCTTGACAGTATAATAGGCTTTCTGGCATAATTTCCGCTTTATAAAAGTTGTAAATTTATTAAGGCTTAGTTCTTGAATGTGGCTAGGAAGTTTATTATAAAAACGTATACATTGACATTTAAACGAGCCACCTATTTTCTTGAGCCTGGTAGTGGGAACAACAAATTTGTGTTTATTCCTAGTATTTTTGTTATGGATATCACTGTATTTTTTAAACAGATTAATATTTTTATGTGCATATAAAAGATTTTCATAAATGTACTGAGAAGGCACAGTCATTATATTAATCTCTTTCAATTTGTCTCTGAGGGAGTGTCTGGGACTTAATTTATAAATTGAACGAATTGCCCTTTTTTGTAAAACAAAAACTGTTTGAATGTCGGCGGCATTTCCCCACAAAAGAATACCGTACGACATCACACTATGAAAATAACTAAAGTAAACTAAACGCGCTGTCTCTAAATCAGTTAAATTACGAATTTTTCTAACGGCGTATGCTGCAGAGCTTAGTTTTTTTGTCAATTTATCTATATGGGGGCCCCATTGAAGCTTGGCATCCAAAGTTATGCCTAAGAACACTGTGGAGTTTTCGGGTTTCAACTCTTCACCCTTTAAAAGAACACTAGTTTCTACTTGTCTAACATGAGGTATCGTAAACTTAATACATTTAGTTTTTTTCTCGTTAAGAAGTAGGTTATTAACATTAAACCAGTTAACTACCTTAGCGCGGGCGCTATTTACAATGTCAGTAACCAGCTGCTGACGTTTCAGTTTAAATAAAAGTGAAGTGTCGTCTGCAAACAATACTATATCATGATTATCCTTTATGAGGTATGGCAAGTCATTAATATAAATAAGAAACAAAAATGGGCCAAGAATTGAGCCCTGGGGGACCCCCATTCTAACTACAGATCCAGGTGATCTTTTTCCGTTAACATCTACTCTTTGAATCCTATCACTTAAGTAAGAAGTAAGAAGATCCAGAGAGGCGTTCCGTATTCCGTAGTGGTGCAGTTTCCTGATTAATGTTTCATGAAGAACACAATCAAATGCCTTGGACAGATCGCAAAAGATGCCCAAAGCATCGCACTTATCCTCCCATGCATTATAAACATGTCCTAAAAGTTCAACTCCGGCATCAGTAGTCGAACGACCCTTTGTAAAACCAAACTGTTTGTTATGCAGTAATTTGTGTTTATTAAAAAATCTTTGCATTTGATCTAAAATAAGTTTTTCAAAAAAATTACTAAAGGTAGGTAGCACTGAAATAGGTCTATAATTAGTAGGGTCAGATGTGCTACCCGATTTAAACAATGGTATTATTTTACTGTTTTTCATAAGATCAGGAAACTCACCACGGTCAATACAATTATTAAAAATAACAGCTGAAGTAGGTGCTACAATATCTATAATTGACTTAGCAACGTCCACAGAATTACCCCATAGATCTGCGGTCTTTTTAACATTTAATGTGTGAAAGGTTTTAATTATCTCTCTACAGGTGACATATTGGAAATTAAACTCAGAATCACAAACTGGAACGTTTTCTTTAAGCAAAGACTCTGCAGTAGTGGGCGATGAGTTCAGAGATTTAGTAGTCGATACGGGAATCTCTGCAAAGAAATTTTCAAAGGCCGCGGCGACTTGCGAATCTGATTTAATTATGTTGCCATCAATATCAAGGCTGAAGTCACTACTTCGGTTGCATGACCTTCCCGTTTCGCTATTAATGATATTCCATGTCGTTTTAATTACATTACTACTATTTTTAATTTTTGAACTCAAGTAACGTGACTTGGCCATACAACAAACTTTTTTAAATAATTTTGAATAATTCCTAACATATAAATTAAATTCAGAAGTGTTTATACAAGTCCGTTCATCATACAACTCATAAAGTCGTTTTCTACTTTTATGTATACCAATGGTAGCCCAGTCACTGAAGGAAGCATTACTATTAACCGAAAATGTCTTCGGAATGAAAGTATTATCAAATTGTGTACAATACATTTTGAAAAAAACATTATATTGTTGATTAGAGTCATCATTAGTTGAAAAAAGTGGTAATTTACTTAGAAGTTTAGTTTTAAATGTTTCCAAACGATTATTAGTTTTTGGATTAACAGTGATATCTTTTTTTTTAGTTTTTTTGTTAATATTTGAAATAGTGACCAACTGTCCACAATGATCTGAGTCTATTAAATTAATAATTTCCTTGTGGGTTGGTATAACATCTGTATAAACATTATCTAGGCATGTGGCACTAGTGGGAGTTATTCTAGTGGGCTCCAAAAATTGGTTAGCAAGATTGTATGACTGAAACAAACTTATAATTCTAGTACTTAACCCAGAATTTTCTAACAAATTAACATTAAAATCACCACAAGTGATAATAGACTTATTAGAATTACAGATTTTGTTCAACACTTCATCCATAACCTTTTCAAAACAATTATACAATCCTGAAGGCGGTCTGTACACACTTAATATAATGAACTGCTCCAATTCGATACAGGCTATCTCAATTGTTCGCTCAACAGAGAGGCACACAATATCCTTACGGTCTTTAAATTTCATCTGGTTATTTACTAATATTAATGAGCCACCATGTATAGCATTTACTCTGCTGAATAAACTACCAACCTGGTGATTACTAAAATTGAATATAAACTGGTGGCCTTTAAGCCAATGTTCTGTCACACAAAGAATATCTATATTGTTACAATTCAGGAATAAATCTACTTCTAAATCTTTGTTTAAAAACCCTTGAATATTTTGATGCACCAGGTTGATATTATTAAATTTATTTACACACACATTTGGTTTACCATTTTGCTTTCCTTACATTTTTGCAAGAGGTTGCCTCTATTGTCCTTATTTCTAATTTAAATGAAAGTCAATGTCAATAATTGGTTCCAAATTATTGGCAGAATAGTGTAACATGTCATTGCATTGCTCAAAAGAAGCAAGTTGTTTAGCCAAATTCTTGGCTGTAATAGAAAAAAAATATGATAGCGACACAGCTATCTGTCTTTTATGATAGTTTGAAAGATAGTACATAATAATATTATACCTATCTTTTGTCAAATACAAGTTATTACCAACATAATTGTTAGTATCAATTAATTGAAATAGATTATTATTAAATGTCAAATTATGTAATGTCATATTTATTTCAAATCTTACGTTATTTTCCTCCTGTGACAAACTGTTACTATAGGGGAATGTAAACAACACTATTTTTCTTAAACTAAGATTAGACAATGTTCTATAATATTGGAGCAATTCTCCTTTGTTCATGTTTCCCCTATTACCCATAAAAATTAGTAATGTAGTGTCCTGGTTAAAGTTACATTTAATAATTTCTTTCATAATTTGAAATAAGGAACAACCAGGCATACAGTAGTTTATTACAGAGTGTCCTGGATATTCATCTGTCAATAAGTGGCCTAAGTCCTTTCCAATCTCATCGCAAAATAATATTATATCATTTTGTACTATTTGTTTACATTGTTTACTGGAACTATTAATAGTAGCAGGAATAGTCAAATCAACACAAGGCTGCACTAAGGTGGTATTGTATGTTGACAATGAATGGTCCGGTGTAGGAACATTAGATGGTATTTGACAATGCTCACAGCTGGTGTTTGATTGTGAGTTAACCAGCTCATTCATTGCCAACACATATTCCCTCATAAGATCTTCAGAGGTATTATATTTAGTAGTCATTGCACTAAGTTTCTCTTGCAAATGGTCAAGTTGAGATTGCAAGTCCTGTGTGTCAATGTTGTATTTCCTAGTACTTTGGTCCAAATTAAAAGAATACATATCTAATTGTTTCAGTAAGTTTAACCTTTCTCTATTGAGTTTAACATTTTTGATAAAAAACCTTTGTCTTTTTACCATTTTTTGTGTTTTCACAATATATTTATTGATTTTGATGTATTTCTTAAGTTTGTTTTTACTGGTGACTACTCTCACTGAATTACATGATCTAGATTCATCATCCCCTGTCAAATCAATAGTGTAAGAGGGGTTCATGGCCGAAACCATTGACGGGCAATAGGCACCAATTCATCGAACAGACTTTGGTTCAGCGAGGCAGTGATGTTAATATTTGTAGTCTCAAGTTGTGAAATCTGACTTTGAGCCTCGTGTAGCTGCTTTTTAAGTAAATGTTTGTGACTAAGAGCTTGTTCATACTCTATGCTACACTGGCTGAACCCATCCACAACAACTTGGAGCCTATCCCGGGCTTCTATGGCATCAGTGTATTGAATATATATATGAGCCATTTCATTTTTCAACTTCCTATTCATTTCATGGGCGTCAAAGAGCACCTTTTCATTGTCATCTATTTCCTTATTTAGTTGGTCACAGTACTCCTTTGACGCCTTTAATTCGCTCAAAGCCTGATTGAGTTTAGACTCTTCTAGACGAGCACGGGCGCTGCGAGTCATAATCATGATTATTAGGAAGAGAAAACAATTTAGAAGAGAGGAGGTAGTTGGGGCAGCAGTTTAAATGAATAAAGCATAAATGAATTCATTATCTCTTGCCACAAAAATTACTTCCATATTCACAAAAGTAAATACTATTAAAATGCAATAATTTCTGCCAGTGCAATACAGCTGTCCTTATACTTGGTAGTAGCATGGAGACCCTTTTTTAATTTCAAGCCATTATTACTATCTTGCACTAAATATGGCACAGTTATATGAGTTATTTTTTTATATCTACTACTGTATGGACGTTCAATAATTGTTTCATCATCAAGGAGGCCATCAGGTGATGCAACGAGGTATGGACGTGCAATTGAAATAAACAATCCACATGCATTCACCTGCAATTCCATATCTTCCATGTACTTTTGAAGAGCAACTTTTTCATTAATAATACCATGGTTGGTAGCTCTTGAAGAAAACTTATATGGATTCAATATTTGGCTAGCAAACTTTTCTTGATTTGTGCTTCTAAGGTGACATATTGTGTGAAGTTTACTAGCAGTAATCCTCACCTCTCGATGATTAATCCATTTGGGATTATTTGCCAATGGCAGCGGCTTGCTCTGGGCTTATTGACCAAAGATTTAAAGATTGCAATAACTTTGTTTCAGTGCTAAGATTGCTGTAGCAGTCGTCCCATTCAACTGCGTAAGGATTTGCTGGTTCATATAACTGCTTGATGGGCCTGCTTGATGATACATAGTTTGTTACCAAACTCCTAAATCTATCATTGTATTCTATGGAATTAATTTTTAATTTACACGGGGAAAATATAATATTGTCTATATTTCTGTTCATTGGTAGTTTTGAAGTTTTTATAGGCGTAGAGCTAAACACCTTTCTGGGTACATGAAACCTTTGCAGTTTTTCTGTGGGCCCTTGGTATTTAATTATTATCTTTTCACGTACCATATGGTCGACAGCATAAAGCACCATGGCCACATGTTTACAGTGGGCAGATATTCCACTGCCAGCCACACATTCACATGAAGTCTCTTCAATTTGGCCGCTTGCATGTAATTTTATATTAACCTCATACTGCAGTCTTTTCATAGAGGCTTTGCAAATACCCTTGATATATGAGTGTTCATTAACTGATGCAGCCCTAATCACCAGTAAAAAATCTTGATTCATATAAATGTAGACCATCATGTAACTTTTTATCAAACCTGTAATAACAGAGATAAAATTAAAACAATGCTTTTTATTGAATACTTATGGGTACTCATCTTAGGTTCATACTTACTCATTGTAATACAGATGAATATGTTGCTTCGTTACAAAAGGAAATTTTGTGCTGCTTATTAATGTCGTGATAACTCTCTGAAGGTGGAAGATCCATCTTGGCATCATCACTTTCATGCTGCTGAGGTATACCAAAGTTCAAATTACGATCAAATGATTCAATTCTGTAACAGATTTAATTTAAATTCAGTTTAATACTAGGTTATGTTCGAAGCTCATGAAACATCAAATATGTTACAAAACTACTGCGTAAATACGTAAAAGCTTGTAATTACTACGATAAATAATGGACAAAAGGTTCCTATTTATGAAATTGGGTTATTTGCTTCTTTAAAACAAGAAAAGAGGCTATAAATACCTGCTGACCAGATCCGCTTTTCGGCGTCTTAGTGAAGCTCCTTGACTCTTCAATTCAGCTTTTAACACGTTCTCTGCCACTAACAAAATATGTATTTTTCATTCAGGCCGTGGCAGTCACTGTTGGGCGACAACAAACATTTCTGTTCGGGCCGCGTCGCCCAATGGTGACCGCGCGTCAGACGTGTTTTTAAACTGCAACTGTAGGCCAACGGACAGAAAAGTCTTTAAATTTTGTATGACACCCCTGTCATACAAAATTTAAAGACTTTTCTGTCCGTGGACCCGCGCGGCCCTGCATTTTATCCTGTTTAGCTTGGTTTTTGCAAACAAGACAAGTTTTAAAATATATCTCGTGTTTTTACTTGTGAGCTCTAAGTTTCACTATAGTGGACTACTTGTATCGACTTTAACTGTAGCTGTGTGTTATAATTATGTATACAAATAGCGTTTAGCGTTAGCCTAAACAATTTTGACAAAAAGTATGGACTAAACTTCGCAATGTTAGAAGGAATAAAAAATACTAGCTTTCCGCTCGCGGCTTCGCTTGCGACTTATATGTTTTCCCGTAGGAATTAAATAATTTCTTGCAGTAAAAAGGATACTCTACTACTTCTGCATAATGTAATTTTGCTTTTTTATAATATTGGTATAGAATACAAATAAAACAGTTTTGACGCGCATATAAAAGTTTATTGTAAAAATGAGGTACTTAGTTACTTACTGAAAAAAATATATTGACAAAGTTAATGAATTTTATAAAACATTCTGGACATAAAAAAGGTTCATTAGGACAGGTTTTGCAAAAAGTAGTGACTTTTTTTGTTTTATTCCTAGCTACTAAGCGTCCCAGGGTGGCTACGTTCTGCTTATAACATTGTTGGCATTGACGTCGAACGACTTTAGATGATCCTTCTTTTTTCGCCAGTTCATGTTTAGCTCTCTTCGGTCTCGATGAAAGAGGTTCGGACGTTATGCCTTTTGTTAGGAAATTTGTCATAATTTATTTTCTAAAATCTACAATAGGAATGTTCTTCTACAGCTACATTCAAGATTAAGTCCAGGGCCACTTTTTTGTACCACTTCACACTTTTCCTTAGTGGTGTTTGGTACGCTGACATTTGATCCGACAAATCAACAGCACCTTTAGCTTTATTATAGTCGACAACAATTGCAGGTTTTGAGATAACTTTGTTATGTTTTACCACTCTCACAAAACGCGTTGAGTGTTTTGTGGACAAAACTAACACATCGCATTTATCCTTCCAACGCATCACTGCTATTCCATCCGCACTTTCTTTAGCAATAAATTGCCCCTTTTTCAACTTTGTAGAAACTACTGTTTTAGGGAAATGTCTCCTGTTTTTCCTCAATGTTCCAACAAGATGCGTCTCTCTATTCAATAGCTTTCTTGCCAATTGGACATTTGTGTACCAATTATCTGTGAACAGAGTGTGTCCTTTGTCGAACAAGTCATTACACAGTTCCATAACTACATTTGTAGGTGTAGTGTTAATTTCGTCATTCTGATTGCCAGCCTAAATGTTAATTTTATAGGTGTAACCTGGCAATGTACATAATTTAAATAATTTTATTCCATATTTATGACGCTTTTGTTTGTTATACTGACGAAAGATTATGCTTCCTCGAAAAGGCACAACACTCTCGTCGATACATAAATCCTCACCAGGTATATAGTTTTCTTTAAAATTGTGATTCATTACATTCAATAAACTTCTTACCCGGTGTAAGCGATCAGCTTTGTTCTCCTCATCTTGTTCTGAAAAATGTAGCATTTGAAGCAATATCTCTAACCGATTACGAGACATAACGGTTCTTGGCAAATTTTGTCCCATAATTTCATCTTTGGACCAGTAGACTGATATTTTAGGTAATCTCACTATGCCCATAAACAACACCAAACCAAAGATTTTTTTATTTCGACTAGGTTAGTAGGCGCCCAGTTCCGAATGCGTGCACATTTTGTAGCTTCTTGTGAGTTAAGTATTTTAGCAATTGCAAAGTTATTAGTGTGTTTCACTATTTCATTCAAAACATCATCCGTTACCAAAAGCGCAAAAAAATCTGCTGGGGATTGGTAGTCATAAGCCTGCGAACATGTAACGGTGCACCAGGAATTTCGGTAAAAGCTATCAATTGGCGTTGATTACCTTTGGGATAGGTCCATGTCGAGGGTGGTGAACTCTCCGCTAAATCTTGAATGGCACGATTAATTTCAGTTTCACTTGACTCACTATCTATAAGATGATTCGGCGCCGTCTTGGTCGCAAAAGTTGAATGTTGTCGTCTTCATCAAGCTTTGGTTAAGGAGAGTAATTTCTATATTATCTATTCGAGACAGGTCTTCTTGGCTAATCTCAAAGTCATCGAAATCCATCGTTACGACGTAAACTTACAAAGACGATCTACGTTATAATATAACTATAAACATGTGATTACTGCGCAATGAAGTAACAGCGACTAGCCGGGGCGCAAGTACGCGCGATGTGCGTGAGCGGTGCGGACGCGGGCGGGTGGGCGACACCGCGCCCGCGCGGCCCCCTGTAACAGGTTCCCGGTATTCCTTGCGCAGAGGCCATGTCGGACAATGGTGGGTGACGCTTATTAACACTTGTAATTGGTATAAAATGTTGCTTTTGAGAATTAAACCATGTTTTATGACGTCAAATATATCCTTTAAACCGATAAAACACACTGATGAAATTTGGCAAAATTACAAATTTTTGCCTGGCTCCAGATGAAAAGAGGGTGTCAACCACCATTGTCCGACGCGGCGTCGAACGTGTTAACTGAGGTACAGTCCACGTTGAATACATTGCTTGTTAAAATAACAAATAACACACGCTAGTTGCAGTTATAATTATTTAAAACCCGAAAAACATTGAGAAATAAAAATGACAGTGCGATGTTATGAGTCGTGCGTTAGCAGCGCCACCTGTTCATAGCTTTGCGATTTCTTCCCCATTCATTTTGTTTTGCTGGTAAAATTGGCGGGACCCCGACCGGTGGTGATAGCCGTTCTTGAATAATCTATTACAATAAAACAATTAAATAGGTAGGTACAAAATGACAACAATACAATGTTATTTGCGAATACCGTTATTAAAGAAAATCACATTAGTTTCGGTAGTTTGTTTGAAACTAAATCTTATGGAACTTACCTCACGAGTTTGGTTGTTTGCTAGTTGAACTAATAATCTCCCACGTTTCATTGCGACTGATACTCGTCCGAAAATTGTAACAAAAATACTTAAAAGATCAATTAATTATGTTTTATTTATAAGATCACGCAGGTGACACAAATATTATACCAATAACAACAACAGCATGGCACCAGTGTGACCATCTCAAAAATGGCGAATCTGCCACACTTGGCGCGAAAAATGCCAAAATTATGCCTTAAAAAACACCGGAATTCAATTAAATTTCTTTATTTTAATTATAAACACTACTTTAAGTATCTGCATTTGCCTCCAAATTTTCGTAATTTTCGTTGTATGTACATAGATTTTGACGACATCTTTTTAATCATGTTTTTAGTTGGTTTAAAAGAGACACAATCGTGACACAGAACCGTGCTCCTTAATCCCCTTTTTTGTTGTAATTAAAGCCGACACATGTTGATTTAGGAACTTATTCCTTATTTTTGTTTTGTTTAAATTCACCTGAGAGAGTATGCTTTCGCACGAAGCGTTGGACATCGGCAAACATAATAACGCTTTCGCGAAATTTGTAATGTTTGGATACTTTGTAGCTCCATTCGAGTCCAGGATTTTTCAATCGCTCCCCAAAATTTGTCTACACTTAAAATTATGCTGGTGGTACTACTTCCACCTGATTCTAACAAGTCTCTTACACTTTTATCAAATTTAATTTGTCGAAGTTCGTCATCAACTTTTTGAATGTTGTTTTCGTCTACTATGTTGGGAAAATCCTTTGCAACGTTTAAAATTGGCGCAAAATCTTTGTAAACCACATGCTGTGGATCCAAGAACTGTAAATCTTTGAAAATATTGCTCAGCGGCAACCGTGTCTTTAATTGATTACAGAGTTCAGTCAGAAATGATTGCATTCTTTGAAGGAATGATTGTATTCCAGGTTTCAAACTCACGTCTACGGATATGCGATTGATTTCAGTGCTCACATTTACACCTAAATACATATCTTTCAGGGGAAAAAAATTGACAGTGGATTCTGGATCAATTGAAAGTGGATCTGTGGTTTTCAAATAATTTCCTTTCATATAACAACTTAAAAGGCACGTATACATTTCGGAAATGTCTTTGAATGCTGTGTGGACTTTTGTGTAATCTCCTTGAAATACAGTGTTTAGTTTGTTGACAATTTGCCATATATAATCCAGTGCATAAAACACACAGTTTATATATCTTGTCATTCAAACTATTGAACAAGAATTCTGATGAAATATTTTTGTCTTCCAAAAACTGCGACTGAAAATAAAGTTTAAGGGCATCCCATTGCTCTAAAATTCTTTTGATGCAAGCGTGCAAACATAGCCAGCGAATTTCATAATGTCTTTATATTTTATGCTTTTAGATGCCAATGAAATCTTGGTATTCGACAAATTCTCTTTGTCTTTTGCTACTGTGTGAAAAGTATCCGTAAACTTCCTGTACTACTTGGTTAATAGCCCGTGGTATGGTGTTTTTACTAGCATGTGATACACACAATGCGGAAGAATGGCAGACACATTTAATAAACATGCGATGTGGATTTACATGTCTTATTTTGGCAACAATACCACCTTGTTCCCCGAACATGACGTTAGTGGTGTCAGCCCCGAAACCAATAGCATCTGTTAATATTAAGGTTAGCCTTAGTCAAAGCCCCGGAAAGTTCATCAAACAATGATTGCGCATCAGCCCCGTTCAAGTCAACCAAAGTTAAAAATTTAGTTTTTACTTGGAGATCTTTTTCAGAATAATATTTTGTTACAACTGCAAGCATCGAAATGGTTGTAACATCTGTGGTCTCATCAATAATTAAGGAAAACATCGGATTACGTGTTTTAATATTTTCACACGATTTTAAATCGGCGCGCATCTCCTCTTCTAAATTAGGCTTCAACACATTATACGTTACCGCTGCTGCTTTAGTCCTCTTGCAGGAAAATTGTTTGGCGATTTCAGAATCATGGAAGCTTTTTGATATTATTTCGCTCAAATGGTCCATTAAGCGAAAAGCTAAATTGTGTTCCACTAGCATAGCACAAAAATTTTGTTCCGCCTTTTTCACTTCCTCTTCTAATGGAGCTTTCTTAAAAAAACTGTTGAACCTGAAACATATAAATAAAAAAAATAATTTTAATAAGTCTGTGAAGAGTCTCATCATAATATATTTATACCTTTTTATTATTATTTATTCAGAACACATAGTCTTTTATATGTAGTTACATAGAAACATTACTTATTTACCTGGAGGTTCATCAAACATACATGAATACTACTACTTATTATAAAGTACTTACCGATGATTGGCCACTATACCCTATCTTCTTTTTATGTTTTTGGGATGATCCATGTTCTTTTAACCCTAGAAAGATAATCATATAGCAACTAGCGTAAAAGATAATGATACGTCTGTCAGACGTACCTTAGTAAATTAAGATTTTTTAGTAAGCCTACGGAAGTATTATCATGCCTTATAGGTTGAAATAATTGTTTGTATTCTATTTAAGGAAATAAAACGATAAAATAGCGAATAATAAAGTTTAATTGACAAATTGCAAACAAAAATCGTAAACTTCTTTACAAATTAACAAAAACTTAACTTGTCTTCTATAGGAACATTTAAAATCACTTTCAGTCTTTATGTTTTCATATTTTATAGTTTTACACTTAAATTAACGTAAACAATACCTACTACAATAATCAGTCTTTTACTTTCGGTTATTAAATGCACTTATGGCACACAACTCTGTTGTGTTCTCCACACACAGGTTTTTTCCACTTCACGCATGATAATTTTGACATCCTACGGAGTTTAGATAGACAGTACGAACAATATCTCTTTTTTTTACAGGCGGCTTTTCTTGCTGAACCTGGCCACTGTTTGCATTAGGATTAGGCAACAATTCTTCTATATTTTGCCGCGCAGTTCTTTTCAGAGTTGGCATCTGTAACTTTTTTTCCATCCAAGTTCGCCTTGGATGGAAAAAAGGTTGAAAAAAGGTGAGATCTGTACTTAGTTTTTTCATAAAGTTCTTACGGGTTAGAGGCTTTTCGTTCTTTGATAGAATATTAGAACAATAATTCACGTAGGAATTTACAAAGGCTATGTTGAAAATGCCATAAAGTACAGCCATTGGCCAGAAAGTCGAATCTGTCTCGACTCATAACTGATACGTAGCGTGTTCCTGAAAAAGAGCTATCAAAAAGTTCTTCCGTCGAGAGGTGGTTATCCTTCATAGCAGCAGATAATGTCAAGATCCCAATAAGCGCACATCGTTTTCTAGGTATATCTTTTATTTGAACGTACTTACCGTGGCTCCACTGCTGCTTAGCGTGAGCTCCGGCCGCCGACTGAGTTGACTCGCGCAGCTAGCGCGCTGCGATTAATAATAAAAAAACTACAACGAAATTTAATTTCACGATACGTCTCGCGGACGTAGATTATCTTTCTAGGGTTAAAGAAGATGTTCTGGTAATTAATTTACAATTGCAAGCTTTACAGAATGCCATGTCCTGGTTATCCTTAGCCCTCGACAACCACGAAAAAAGCAAGGGATCTTGCTCCCACTCTGGTCGATATGAACGCTCGTATCTTCTCTTCATAATAAATTCGTTAATTAGTAAGTAATTCGGGAATTCGTTACACAGCAGAACCGCACACGATACACAGCAAAAGAAAATGAGGCACAATCAAATAAAAGTTTATTATTGGAAAACAAAACAAAGAAGATAACAATAATGATAATGAACACTATTCCTGTTCAGTTACAGTTCATAATTATATGACACACTTGTTTAAAAACATAATAAGCGGGAAATCCCCGTACAATTTGGCCACGAAATAAAAGTTGCCAGTTCGATAAAATCATTTTTTTCTAATTATATATAAAACCTGATGTAATTACATACTTTTAAAAAAGATGAATTCATTGAAAATTCAAATTAGGTAATGTGAATTTTCTTGAAATCTTTAAAATCTGCCAGAATCTGCCACTTTTGTAAATCGTCAGCATGATCTGCCACAGACAAAAAGGAGCGAAATCCGACAAAATGGCAGAAATCTGCCACAAATGGTGCAGGGCACAGACTGTTCGCGAAACTAGCATGCATTGTATTGGAAGCGCGGGGTACCGGCCCGCGGGGGTGTCGCGCGATATTCGACGGACGGAACGAAAAATCATCTTATTGGAAGAGTAGGTAGGTTATTTTAAAATGTCCTAGAAATAAATATAATTTAACGATATTTTAGTTAAGCACTGGGACAATTTAAGATATCTCAACATAGAAATATTTTTATAATTCCATATAAGGACATTTGAAGAAGTCTCTGCAGAAATAAAAGAAAACTAAAAATCTTCCTGAGTTCATAAATATCTTAATATGTCAGAATCTTGAACTAAAGGTCGGTAAAAATATGCTTAAATGTCTCAGTGAGACATTTTTTAGGCACTTTGGTTGCGTTTTGCAAATATCCGATTTTTGAACCAGACAGAAGAGCAAATTTTTCACATGAAACAAAACTTATCTCAATTTTGTAATTTTTTTGAAGATATCTTACTGTTGAACTAGGGCAGCGATATGTCAATGTCTTCTACCTGTCTATTACGACATAAAGGATGAATTTTTGGTGATTTGTTTTCTTCAATAATACGATGAAATTTTGGAAATAACTTTAATTTGATTTTACAGTTAACAGAAAATATATCAACCGCTCGTTCGGTTAGCAAGTTGCGAAGTGAAGTATAAAAAAGTTATTCACGCACACCGCCACGAAATTACGCCTGACCGAAGTCTCTAGGCAATAGGTTTTCCTGGCACATGCTGCGAGCCTAAACATCCTCCCACCCGTTGAAAGGCTTGTCTTTCAACAATAAATCTTCAGCAGTGGGTAGCGGACACAGTTTGATAATGGGCCGACGTAGAATGCCTCTAGTGGTTTTCAAATCAGCCACTCTGGAAACTCCATCCGAGCCAGGGAATAATCTAGTAATCCTTCCAAGGCGCCAACACAATGGAGGTACATGTTCTTCATGGATTAGCACGAGGTCTCCAATATTTAGGGATTTCGCGTTCGTCTTCCACTTCAGTCGTTGTTGTAGCTCGTGTATATATTCACGCTGCCAGCGGGACCAGAAATGCTGATGAATTTGCTGCAGTCGAATGTATCGTTGCAGGTGACTTTCTTTCAAGTTTTCTAAGCTTGGTTCAGGCAGTGCCATCAGTGGTCTTCCAATAAGGAAGTGCCCTGGGGACAAGGGGAGGTAGTCATCAGGAGACGAGGACAAAGGGCGACAACACAAGGGGCGACTGTTCAAAACGGCCTCCACTTGTGCGAAAAGTGTAGATATTTCTTCGAAGGTAAGATGGGAATTTCCCATCACTCTTTTTATATGAAATTTTGCAGATTTTACTCCGGCTTCCCAGATGCCGCCAAAGTGAGGAGCGTGAGCAGGCGAGAACACAAATTTTATATTTTCATGAGTTGCAAATTCAGCTAAGTCCCTATTATGTAATTTAAGAAAAGCCCCTATATCCTTAGCAGCAGCCACAAAGTTACCCCCGTTATCACAAAATATTTCCTTGGGTTTGCCACGACGTGCAATAAATCTGCGTAATGTCATTATAAATGCGTCCTTAGTAAGGTCACAGACCGCTTCCAAATGAACACACTTATAACGCAAGCACACAAATATGCAAAGGTAACATTTATTCACCCTTGCACCCTTACCTTTACGATTAATTATGTAAAAAGGCCCAGCAAAATCTATGCCCACTGTATTGAATGGAAAATCTGCGCTTACACGTTGTGATGGCAAATCACCCATTTTAGGACAAAAAGTTTTGGCTCGGACACGACAACATCGAACACAATTATGAACTGTGCGCCGAGCTAGCCTTCTGCCGTTTAACGGCCATACTGATTCCCTTATCATTGATAACAACAGCTGCGGGCCAGCATGCATGTGCCGTAAATGTTCTCTTTCAAATAAAAGTTTGGTCAAATGGTGGGATGAATCAAGTAGTACTGGATGTTTTTTGTCAAAACTATAAGGTGAAGAACTTATTCGTCCTCCAACTCTAATTAAATTATTGTCGTCTAAAAACGGTGACAAAGATAGTATTTTAGATTTAGCATTTACAGGTAAGTTTTTAGATAACGCCTTGTATTCAATAGGAAAACATTTTAACTGAGCAACACGACATAGATAATGAAATGAGTCATCTAACTCATTAGCGCTGAGAGATAAAACCTGTTTGTTATGAACATTACGAATGTTATAACAAAATCTTTTTACCCATGCGATTATTCTTATCAGTTTGTTTAGTTTGCTATGCTTTTCAACATCTATTATAGGTTGCAGAGAGTCAGGGTTAAGGTAAGTGTTTATTTTATTTTGATCAGATAAGGTTTTATTAGGTGCAATTAATGAATTTTGTGTCTTATGAGTTTTTGTTTCAGATTCTGATTGCTCTGTTTGTGTCTTCGCTATCATGTTTGAGACGAGCGGAGCAGGTGGGACGGACTTTGGTGAGTATTTGGTTTTATTTGTAATCTTAGATGTAATTTTAGCCTTAGATGTATTTTTAGATTCAGGTATATTATTCATATCAATGGAATTTAATACTGGCCAATCGTTTTCACTATTCACTAAATAATTTGGGCCTGACCACCACAGGCTATTATGCATTATCTGATGAGCAGTTATACCTCTAGAAATTAGATCAGCTGGGTTCATGTCCGTGGGTACATATCGCCATGAAAACGCGTCAGTGAGCTCGGTTATTTCAACCACCCTATTCGCGACAAATGTTTTGAGTTTGGTCGGATCACCTCTGAGCCATGCTAGCATTACGCTTGAATCGCACCAATGAACGATTCGCGACGGCTTGTAACGAATAGACTCAAGGACACTTTTGCATAATTTAGCAGATAACAACGCAGCGCAAAGTTCCAATCGCGGTATTGTCATAGGATTTATACGAGCTACCTTTGATTTAGCAGCTAATAGTCGTACCGTGAAATCACGGTTATTTTCCGTGCTTCTCATGTACACACATGCTCCGTATGCCTTCTGTGAAGCGTCACTGAATGAATGAAGTTCTATTAATTTCGGTGAATCGCATAGCACTCTTCTAGGTATTTGTAAATTCAACAAACAGTTCAAATTACTTGCAAATTGAAACCATCTTTCCTCTATTTCTTGAGGGATAGCTTGGTCCCAGTCATTGTTTGGTTGCCATAAATTTTGTAGTATCATTTTTGCTATTATTATACATGGACTTAACAGCCCCAAGGGATCAAATATCTTAAATGCATTCGATAAAATGCGTCTTTTTGTTATTTTATCATGATTGTGATATGGTTGTACAGGAAAGTTTAAATTATCAGTTTTTGGCTCCCACCCTAAACCCAGCGTGCTTGACGCTTCACTTATAGTTAATTTGTCTTGAGTATTTAGAGATGAATTTTTGAATAGATTTTTAGAATTAGTTTTATATTTGCGTAAATTAAAACAGGCTGACTTTAGAGCGGAGGATATGGATTTTTGAATAAGAGTTAATTGTTTTTCATCATCACAACCAGTGATTAAATCGTCGACATAGAAGTCGTGTTCTATTATATTTTTTATGGTTTCGTCCCCACACTCCTCGCCCACCTGCCACAGACAGCGAGTGCTTAAATAGCTCGCACTTGTGGTGCCATAAGTAAGAGTATTCATTTGCATCGTTCTGATGGGCAAGGACTCATCTTCTCTCCATAGAATTAATTGCAAATTTCTACAGGATTGATCTACTCTCAATTGTCTGTACATTTTTTCAATGTCACCAGTAATTAAATATTTATGTTGACGTGCTCTTATAAGTATAGAGAAAAGAGAATCCTGTATATTTGGGCCCACCATAAGAATGTCGTTGACAGATATACCCGAGGAGGTGGGAACCGATCCATCAAAAACGACACGAACCTTGGTTGACTCGCTATTGTCCTTAAATACAGCATGATGGCATAAGAAGTATGAGGGAAATGGTTTACTTTTAGGTGCTACAGACATGTGTCCTAGCTCTTCATATTCTTTCATAAAATCAACGTATTGTAATTTTAATGTAGGATTTTTTCTTAATCTTGATTCTAAATTAAACAATCTTTTTTTTTGCAGTCATATAGGATTCACCCAAGTTGCTTGGAGAACTATTTAAAGGTAATTTAACATTAAATCGTCCGTCACTCAGACGGACCGTATTTTGCAAAAAATGCTTTTCACAAGCCCTTTCCCTTTCGCTGAGAATGGGTTTGTTTGGGAGTTCTTCAATCTCCCAGAATTTGGTAAGTAATTTATCAACGCAAGACTCTTGAATCTTGTCATTTTTCGTAATCATGCTATTGTTGCAATAGATGCTATTCAAGTTATTTTTATTTATGGGACCAGCTATTAACCAGCCTAAATGGGAATTTCGTAACTTTAGGTTATCTGGGCCTATAGAAATTTGTTCATTTCCTAGGATATCCCAAAAAAGATCACATCCAATCAAGATATCAACTTGAGAGGGTTCATTAAAATTAGGATCTGCTAATTTTATGTTTTTAGGTATTTTGAATTTAATATTAACGTGGTTTTTCGGTAAATAACCAGTTAACTCATTCATGACAAGCATATTATATGTAACATCAAACTTCTTGTAAATAGATTGCAATTTAACAATGCAGCTCTCCTCCACCCCATTAGACAAATGGTTTCCGATACCTATAATATTAATACTAGTTATTGGAATGGAATCAAGTGACAGTTTATCTCTTAACGATTTTGTAATGAAACTGCCTTGGCTACCACAATCGAGCAATGCACGCACTGTTTCATATTGATTGTTATTAGGATTATGAACTTCAATTAAAGCAGTAGATAAGAGAACATGATTAAATTGATATTCCGATGAGTTAACATTTATAGATTCTGATTCTGAACGTGCATGATTATTATTAACTGCCTGTCTAGGATTATGCAGGAGACGATTATGCCTTTGTTTACAATCAGGACATGGTCCAAATCCACAAGCCTTTGCTGGATGACCTTGTCTAAGGCAATTAGAACAGAGTTTATATTTATCTACATCTGCCCATTTTTCTTGTATAGTTTTGTCTTTGAAAATAGGGCACTCATATATTTTATGATTTTGACTGCAGATTATACATATAAATGAACTTGAATTATCTTTATTAGTAGCTGTTGCTGCCTTAATAACACATTTTTGATATTTATCTTGTTTGTAATTGTGATTATTTTGTGTGTTGCTATTCGAACGATTTTGAATATTTTGAACCTGTGAACCCTTTTGGTGGCTGCTGTCTGTTTTATTCCTATCTAAAGCTTCAAGCACATCAGCGCGATCTATCAAAATCCTTTTAAAGTTTTCTAAGGTTGGAATGTCGTTACCAAGCTGGTTTCTAAATTCCTCCCATTTTAGAAGAGTATTATCGTCTAGTTTTGAAGTTAAATTAAATATGACACACATATCCCAATTATCTGTGGGCATACCTAAGCTCGATAATGCTCTTAAGTTTTTTGTTACATGGTCAACTAAAAATCGCAAGGACTTTACGGTTTCCTTACTAAATGAACGTATGTTAAACAATGAATTCATGTGATGATCAATGAGAAGTCTTTTATTATCGTAACGATCACACAACAACTTCCAAGCTCCCTTGTAATTTTCAGATGATACTTCAAGATTAGAAATTATGCGTGCCGCGTCTCCTTCAAGGTAAGACATTAGATAATGAAATTTATGTACCGGCGAGAGTTGCTTATTACGATCAACTAAGCTCAAAAACGAGTCTCTGAACTCGAGCCACCTAAAATACGCACCGTCAAACCTTGCAATTTGTATACGTGGCAACATGACACCAGAGTCACGAGTTTCAGATCGGGATTCATGACAGTCATGACTACATGGTTGTATACAGTTGTCTAACAGACCCTTTGCAATGGCAAGCCCACTCACCATATCAACCTCAATTTTTTCCCGCTCCTCAAGCTCTAATGACAGGCTCCCACTATTTATGACTTCAATCTGACTTTGCAACTCATCAAACCTAGCTGATAATTGTTCAAACCTACCAAGTTTAATCTTTAATTCAGCTATTTCCACATTTGTTAATGAGTCCGAAGACGATAATTTATCTAAAAAGTTTTTAAACTTGGTAAGTTGACCTTTAATTGAGCTACGCCTGACAGTCAATTCGCGTAACTTCTTGAAATCGGCTTCTTGCGACATCTTTTAAAACTACAATTTTGTCAAACAGACTATCAAGCAGAATAGCTCAACTACGTTTCAGCATAACAACAATAATTTAGTAAGTTAATTAAAGGAATCTCACGCCCCTCAATCCGACGTCACCGCCGACCAGGAAACCGGATCCACGCTGCCAAGCACGAAATGCAAGCTCTGCTCGTACCAATGGATGGTGCTAGCGTGATGTTTCGAGGTATCTGGAAAGTCCGGCGAACAATATTAAAAACTGATTGGGAACGTTCCGTTATCTTTTCCTAGAATGGCATGAGAAATACACGATGTCGGTAGATGAAAAAACGAATGAAAATTATTTTAAAATAGTAATTTAGGATGATTATTTAGCCAAATTTTATGCCAACTTGTAAATAAGGAATATTAATGATGAACTTTAGTGAAATGCGCTGATATTATAGTGAGTTATGTGGAAAACAATTAAGTTTGGTCAAGTAAAACTTTGACCTTCAGCAACACCTAATTATTAAATTGAAATTATTGCACAAGTGCAAGGCACGTTTTTCACACCTTTCAATGAGATTAAGGATAGCTGATGATGTGATTTAGAAAATAGGTATGTAGGTAAGAATGAGGAAGGAAGGGCACTTAACTTATGATGATCCGGTTCACACGAATGTTCTGCAATTTATTTTTCTTCCGTACACCTGTGTCGATACTTTAGCTGCGTCGATGCTTAGGCTTCAGGATGTTCGTTGGGTTCAGCTTCACGATGGGAACTCGGCCTTTTGTGGTCTCGATGATCACGCCACGTGCAGACTCAACGAACCGATTTTTTGGAAATTTAGATTTTCTGTCCTGTCACGGTCGCCAATTTTTATGTCTATTACGACATAAAGGATGAATTTTTGGTGATTTGTTTTCTTCAATAATACGATGAAATTTTGGAAATAACTTTAATTTGATTTTACAGTTAACAGAAAATATATCAACCGCTCGTTCGGTTAGCAAGTTGCGAAGTGAAGTATAAAAAAGTTATTCACGCACACCGCCACGAAATTACGCCTGACCGAAGTCTCTAGGCAATAGGTTTTCCTGGCACATGCTGCGAGCCTAAACACTACCCGCTCTACATTTATTGGTAGAAAAGATGTAGAAGGGTTAGCATTTGCAACACTCTCTGGTTTGAGGAATATTTTAAAATTGTTCAGCAAGTCATTGACAACAATGAATCCATACAGTTTCTCTTTTTATTATTATTGAATAAATTTGTTATAATTCCGGTTTTAAGCGCTGCAATAAATTGGACTGATGTGGGGTTCGGATTACATCCACAATTGCTTCTTATGCATCCAAAACAATTTTCTAGCGGATCTTGATTAAGCCTCCTCACAGATAATGTACTTATATTATATTTAAATAAATTGTAAAAAA
Source organism: Dasypolia templi (assembly GCA_963555695.1). NCBI lineage: Eukaryota > Metazoa > Arthropoda > Insecta > Lepidoptera > Noctuidae > Dasypolia > Dasypolia templi. Next base: position 3,187,727 of record OY743142.1, on the reverse strand, counting down.
ATCTTTCAATCCCATTTAATGTCCGCAACCAGCCCTCTTGTGATGGGGCTTTACTTCTTGCCCCTAAGAACTTCATTTCCTTAACAAAAGTTTTTTTTTTAAACATTATATGAGGGCTGGTTGAGGTCATGTTTGTTAGAAATTCCTGCCCATTTTTTCTATCTATATAATTTATCAATATTTGAAATGATTGTAGCCGTAGCAGTGGCGTCTTGCGGTAATTCATCTGGAAGTAAATAAAAGTCTTAAAAAATTGCCTTAATAATCAAGTCTTAATAATAAAGTCTTAAAATAGTCTTAAATAATTTCGTCACTCGCATGCCGCAGTTTCAGCACTTTATATAGGAAATCATACGACAGTTATATGACTATCTAAAAGGCGTGGGCAAAATGCAAAATACATTCTTTAGCATACCTACATTTTAAGTTTATCTAGGCCAAATCAAAGTTAAGATATTTTATAGACATACTCGTATAAGATTTAACCACAATCTGTTTGGCTGCTTAGACATATTTTAGCTTTTCATTTAATCATCAATTAATCATATTTAATGCTATAGGTACTATTTTAATAAACGAACCTTGCACTGGTCTTCCTTCTATTTGTATATCTTGTGCAAATTGAATATTGTTTAAGAAAATTATTTCTAAAATACTTTAACAGATGGGGCGGGTCCAGGATCGTGACAATTTCATGTTCCTCAAAGTTAAAATACGGTTGATTTGTTGATGACCCCAAAGAATGTATGGCTCTTATATTGACACCCTCAAGATCACATACAGTGCCAACGACTTCCAATCCAGTACGAAAACAAGCTCTCAAGACCTGTAAATTATTAAAACGTATATAAAAAAATGGCGTAAATAAAAAAAGGCAGTAAACTGGCTGTAAACAGAATGCCCTAAAAAGGTTTTGCTTCTGAAAATCATCTATGGATTGATGAGCTATTTAATAGGAAATCACATTATATAGTAAACACCGGCAATAAAACTGTTTTGTCTATGTACCTCGACCAAAGTAAAAGAATGAACCCAAATACTTTTATGTGCATTGACCGAGGTCTGCGTTTATAAAATACTAAATTGAACATTTCATTCATATTTCCACAGGCAAATAAAATGGAATCAGGGCAGGAGAATGATGAATGATGAATTACCTATCCCCATGTTTTAACTGTTGTTTTAACAAATAATTATTAAAAGGTTAAAACTTACCTCCTAATCTATCTGCTGTGACACAATAGCCAGAAAAGTAAAAGGTGTTAACAATACATACTCTGTGGGCGAACGGAAGTGAGAAATGGAGACTTTTTTTGGGCGGGAAACTCAAAAAAGGCGGTTCGTTTAAAAAAACCTCCGAGATTAATTAAAATAATTAGCATTTATTGATACTTTTTGTGAAAAGTTAATTGAAATCCATTTGGATGGATGGTGATGAAGATGAGGGTTCAGGTGGACCCAATTCAAAAAGAGTGGCTAAGCAGCATTTGGACCCTGAGCAGCAACAGCGGCAGCAACAGGAAAGTAATTTTGCTCAAGATATAAATGAAATATGGAGAAGTTTTTGGAAAAAAGATCAAGTACACAAAGGAAAGTGGTATGGAAGTATCCAGACAGACCTACCCAGTAAACCCTGGTATTACCAATTGAAGACAGCAAGCCGAGATTTCATTACAACAATCAATAGACTCCGGTTTGGGCATAACACCACACCCGCACATTTGAGTAGATTCAAAATAATAGACGAACAGACATGCACTGCTTGCCACAAGTTTCCAGGAACCCTAGAAATCATACTTCCAACGATTAATTCTTACAAGCGAGCTTTTTGAACTATCAGATTCAGAAGAAACGTCAACTAATGTCGAATCCCGCCGCCTAGACGTGTTGCTACAAAAAAAAAGATTGCTATATGCCGCCATATAAATATATCAAAGACACTCTTGGAAAAATAAAAAACAAAAAGAAGAAGACGAAGATACGCCAAAAGAAGATATAACAACATTTCATAAAATATGAACTACACTTGGGAGCAAATAAATCGAGCCACTACCTTTTTTCACGTAAAATGGTAAATATTTTTGGGAATATGGAACGTATATATTCGAACTATATATCGCCTAAAAGTTAAGTTAATAACCTTAACAATGAGGGTAAATTATTGAATAATAACCTTATTGAATGATAAATTATTGGCTCTGCAAGAAAAATGGTAATTTTGATAGAAAATTTAGTAGGGCTAAAACAGTCCATAAAAACAATAAAAAACAAAATTATTGCAAAAAACATATTCTTAATAACTGGTATTACCCCCCCGTGCCCTGATGCATTCTTGTAGCCTATTAGTCATCGATCTGATCAGAGTTACGATGACATATTGTGGTATGTTCTCCCACTCTTCAAGCACAGCGACTTTAAGCTCGGGAATGGATGAAACAGCGGGAACCCTGGCTCGGACTCTCCGTTTTAGCTCGTCCCATAGGTGTTCGATCGGGTTCAAATCGGGACTTCGTGCTGGCCATACCATTTGTTGAATCCCGATCGCAGACAAGTATTCCGTAACGATCTGCGCGGTATGAGGTCTCGCATTGTCATGCATAAACAAGAAATTTTCTCCGACAAAACCAGCATACGGCATTACGTGGTCTTCAAGAATGTCAGTTATGTATCGGTCAGCTGTTAATCCACGTCTACCACTGCCATCGTTGGCGGGGTCGACGAAGACAAGTTCCGTTTTTCCGTCTAGAGAAATTCCTCCCCACACCATACAAGAACCACCACCAAAACTCACAGTTTCTCGAATGCAACATTGGGCAAATCTTTCACCAGGACGTCTATACACTCGGTTTCTCCCGTCATTGCTAAAAAGACAGATTCTTGACTCGTCAGAAAACAAAACTGACCTCCAGTCTTCTAACGTCCGATTAATGTGTTCTCGAGCAAACTCCAAGCGAGATCGGCGATGAGCTACAGTCAATTTTGGGCCAGTTGCTGGTTTGTGTGATGTTAAATTTCGTTCCTTTAGTCTTCGTCTCACTGTCCACCTACTGATTGCGACACCTCGAACGTCACGTAACGCTTGCTGTAGCTGAACAGCATTAAGTCCACGGTCGCGCAACGAATTGGTTGCAATAAAGCGGCCGTCACGTTCTGTTGTTGCCCGTGGTCGGCCAGTTCCAGGTCGCCGAACAAAAGCACCAGTCTCCAGATACCTGCGGTATACCCGCTGTACCTTTGAACGACTCAAATGAAGTCTGCGTGCCACATCACGTTGTCCGTGTCCAACCTCAAGTAAAGCTACAACTTGGGCAGCTTCCGTCGGTGTAGTATCCATTTTATCAGGTTATTTTGATTACACAGACACAGATAAAGACAACAATAACAAGTAATATGGGTATGATTAACAAAAATCTCAAATTTAATCTTTTCTTAACAGAGTACAATGAAAATGTCATAAGCAAATTAAATGCGATAATTTTATTCTACCCTTTAAACTTAAATTAAAATGAAATTTTGACAACTAACTACCCTCATTGTAAAGGTTATTAAATACCCTTTTAGGCGATATATGTTTCGAATCGATGCGTTCCATAATACCAAAAATAATAACCATAATGCGTGAAAAAGGAAGTGGCTCGATTTATTTGCTCCCAAGTGTAGATATAATATAAAGATTTGGCATAAAGGCCTAGTAGCCATGCCAAACATTAAAAAAAAAAAGAAATGGAGACGCTTGAACTAGCGCTAACTTCACGGCAGTATGGCCCCCGGCTGGCGCCCGCGCCCACCGCACCGCGCGCCGCCATTGCAAACACACACATCACGCCGTCAACACGTACTACACAGAGTACACTATAGTATAACACTATAGTATACTGAAATAGAGACCAATCTTCGGCCTTAAAATGGGCAACCACTTGCGCCTGGCCCCTAACGCCATCTGTTATCACCAGTAAGAATCTTTACTCATCCTATCTATAGCTATACCTGTCTAAACATAGATAGGCCATACGTAGGTATAGCCACTATCATAACTTCGTGGATGTTTATACTATAAGTTATTCAGGATTTATGAATGAAACATTTTATTAATAAAAATAAGTTTATTTGTGTCTTTTATAGCACTTATTTAACTTCTTGGCTTTTATTTGCAGATTGTCCTCAACGTCATCAACCTGTCTTCTCCCAGCTAATATTTTATTAATATTTTTGCTATAGTTAAACACCATACAACGAATGACAATGCTTATCAAACAATCAATTAATTTGTCTTTATGGCTTTAACATTTTATAAATTCAAAGTCAACAAATATAAATATCGCTGTTTTAATAATTTCTTTTAAATTGCTTTTTTCAATATTTCTTTCGTTCTTTAATTATTTCGTTTATTTGCATATTTGAAATTAATTGTACCAATTCTTTGCTGGGAGTGCAAAGCCATCGTCGACCTGCATATTCCCTATATTTAATATACTCAATTTCATTTAGTGATGATAAATCGTTTGAGCAATCAGCACAAGATTAAAAAATACGGGATTTTATTTTTTTTAAGAAATATCCGCTCATGTATTGTATTGGAGCAATAATTCGGGGATCCCTTTCTTTTACCTCAATTGGGGTAAAATTAAAATCGAACGTTTTTGAAAAATCAAATGAGGAGCAGGTCGACGTTGCTTTCGCGTTTTAGACTGCTTAAATTATTTATTAACAGTGTGGCGAAAGCAGACTCAAACTGATCACACGTGGGGTTAGTGTTGCGACACCCTTGGCTTCTCACTGCGCCAAAGAAATTTTCGAAGGGGTCCTGATTAAGGTGCCGCAACCATACTGACGACACGTTAAAATCATCTTTTATTTTTTTTAACAAAGTTTGCATTCCTTTCAGTGTCCACACCCAATTGGTTACAGAGGGAACAGTTTCTGTTTTACTAGTAGATGTTATAAATTTCATCGAATTAAATATTTAGATGCCCTCCACCCACGTTTTATAGTGAACAGAGTTTGGTGTTGCAGGGCCAAGGAGAGGTTTGGCGTTTTTATTTTTCATTTGACTTCCATTCACCGAGTCAAATATGTTGTCCATGAAAAGCAACAGGTCCGCAGTTTCCTTGCACTCTGTAGGAAGAATGTTCTTATCTGAAACAAAAAAAAAACTATTTAATAGCAATACTCAATAAACAACGGAAATAATCCCAGCAAACTTATTCATCTGGGTGGGTTTTGTTGTGAACGAAACGAAATGTCATAAAGTCAAAGTCATATTAATTGATTTAAATGTTGATTAATATCCTTACTAAATCCTGAAGTTCTGGCACATTATATATGTATTACATCGTCTTTTTATCTAAATTTTTAAATGAAAACTCTGAATCAAGATTGTTTTTCTCTATTCAATAACCTTAACTGACGTGAGTATAGTAGGGAAATCACCACCGAAAGTTACCAAAGTTCCACTATGCTAATCTAAATCAATTTATTTTAATAGATATCATATAAATACATTCATAATCCCGCCTAACCCATCGGCGATAACAGGCATTATGTTATGTTTAATATTAAATAAGCCAAACATTACCTGCTAGATATCCCATGTTAGATGCCACAGTACGGCTAAATATTTGTGAGGCGAATTTCACTTTCATTTTATTAATTTTTTCAGGGTTGACGTGGTTTTCCGTTAATTTTGGGATCAATCTTACACCCTTGTAACCTGGGTTTTCATTAAACAGTAATTTTAAATGAGACCAATTTGCAGTTTGTTTAACACCTTCTTTTGTGGTGTATTCTAATTTTTTATTTAGGAGGTTATTTCTAATTCCTTTGAGAAGGTGTGGGGGATCATAGAGAGGTATAATTTCTTGGCCATTTATTACAATTATGTTTTCTTTTGGTTCCTCTCCTTTTCTTAAATAGAGTCCTCTGGTTTCATTAACCAACAGTTAGAGAGCCTGTCTATTGTTTGTTCCCTGGTCACATACTGAAGCAACCACTATCAACCCTGCTTCTTGCAAGCCTTTTGTAACTTCTTTTATTTGTTTGGCCAGCTCAGGTCCCTTGGTTGCACTTGATGCAAATATGTATGAAACGGCCTGTTTATAATTATAAATTAGACCCCGCACCATAAAAACTTGAGCATGATCTGTAAATTCTCCCTTTCTTTCTTGCCCATTGTCAACAAGACCTGATATTTTATCTTTCCTCTCCTGATATGTGACATTGGTCTTCAGTGAGACTTCGTCAAACATTAGTACACAGAGCTTTTCTTCGGTTTTCATAAGGTCAGCTTTGGTTTTTAATTGCGAGAAAATGTTTTTGTTAATACCAGGTTTGAGATTACTCATTTGAATTAATTTAATGAGAGTTTGCTGAGCAGGCAAAATAAAAATCTTTCTAAAAAATCTATATCCTTTGGGGCTTTACTTGAAGATTGATAAAGCAGCATTTTTTTCCTGCAATGTAAAACGTCGTCCTTTTTCCTTTTTTCGGTCCTCCCGCCATTGCATTTTCATTAATAATTTAGCAGTACTTGTGCAATTTTCGAGGGTATCTAAGACTGCAGGACTAGATGCAATTTTTTTGCTGTTTTTATGTTGGCTGACTGTTTTCTCACTTTATTTTTTATTTTGCATATTTTTATTCTTGCAGCAACAAGTTTTTGATGCAACTCTTTTTCCACATTTGTAAGGAATACTTTTTTTGTCGTTTTCTTGACAAATCTCTTTTCTCCTGTAAAATATAAACAAAACATGTTAATTATTTCACATATTTTTGGTAACATTGTTTAATAAATACGATTCCTATAAAAGCCAAGTGACTTAGTTCTAATAATCAACTATGATGTTTATCTAAAACAAAATAAACTATTATGTAGTAGAAGGAAAACTAAAATGCAGCGAAATCAGCTACGTGGGGATATACATTGGATAGGTTAATTATTTCAAGTAACCACATAGCAGTTCGCGCAAACCGCTGGCTTTGAACTCGTGATCAACGTTTTTTATTTGTAAAGTTCCGACAACCAATGAAAAATACGTTGCAAACGTCATACAAATATCAATAGTTAACCAATTATTTATTAAGTTGTTTACATAACATTTATCAAACTTACTTAGATTTTGCTGGTTCTTAACTTTTGGAGCACTTGAAATAGGAAGTTGTTCATGCATTAAAGCCACGGGATCTGCAATTAATCATTGTATGACTTTATAGCATATTTAAGTTGCGCCAATGTTTTATTATTCATAGTAATGATTACTTTAACAATTGACGATTTATTTAAACACCATGACATGCTATACATTTCCAGTTTAGCTGATCTCGCATTGTATTGGCTTTACATATAATAAGAATTCAGCTTATACTGGAAATGTATAACTTGATATTTCGTCATACGTACATATTGAAAGTTCTCAGAACTTTTGCTCAGTTGATTTTAACCCAACTATAGTGAAGCCAAGGGTCAAATTATATTTTCAAAAAGTTTAGTTTTTAGGGTTCCGTAGTCAACAAGGAAACCTTATCTCCACGTTCGTATGTATGTCTGCGGTTTAGCTACATACTAATCCCGCCGACAAAGTGGTAAAACAAAATTTAAAAAACCAAAACAAAGTGTTAAAGTGAGGGATGATAATTTTTTTCTCGTCTATCCCATGGTGTGGTGGTAGTAGTGTTACATAGGCCGTTCAAAAATATTGCGGGTCTTTGAAAACCATTTTTCGATTTAGGGATATTTTTGTTATAGTCAAGTGTGTGTGCCCTGCCGATGATGACGATGCTGATTGTTTTTGGATATGTGAAACTTTCACGGAAATAGTATATATCGTCGTTACGACTTTAAAACCTCTTTTGTGTAAAAATCAATTTTATGAGAAAATCTAAAAAAACCGTCTACTGACAAAAATATAATGAAACCAACTACAATAAAAAATATAGGTATAAGCCACATGATTTCCTGCTTTTAACTTTGCCAGTGTTAGTTGAAATGAAAAGTAATATTGTAGTAAAAAAATAAAAAACTATTTCAGTTAACACATCAGAGATTTTGGTTGTGCTTTATGTTTCACATCAGAGGTTTTGAACTAAAATGCCTATTATAATTAAAATTAAAATTGTACTTTTTTGTTGTTTTTATACTACATTTTTCTCGGAATACACTTTTGGCTAAAATTAAGATAACAGTTGAATCCCAAATTATAATTAAAAAAAGTTAAAAATCAAAGTACGTTCTTTTTATGTAAATATGCATTAAGTACCCGGATTAAATTGTAATGCATTGTAAAACGGATGGTAATTATGATCTATTACCATTTTCAATTCCTGTAAATGTTTAAACTTGCTCTCAGTAGCTCTTAGTCGCACGGGCAAATTTTCTTCGCAATATGGCTATCATATTCTTCTTTGGAATTGCTACCGGTTTTATAAATACAACAGGTGTCGCACTGGTCTTTGCGAGGATGGTGAATGCCGATATTTTATTTAGTCAGAACTTTCAAAAGTGTCTTTCTAGAGGCAGCTCTATAGTGGTTCTCAATACACCACTCCTTAAAAACCTGATGCATTTAGAGTTCTGATCGAAAAGTCGATCCAACATAATTTTTTTGGAGCTCGAACGATATTTTTGGTAAAATGTCCAGCCACGTTTTAACAGTTCTCGACAATGCGACGTTCCTTCCTGGATCATCGATATTTTCCTCGAAAGTAACAACCAGCGACGATAACAGTCTTCTCCAATGCAAAGTGTGTTCTGAAAAAAATATTTACACACTCTAACTCTAGGGCATTTTGCGTCCAATTTATTGATGAAGATATCGTGACCATTTTGTTTTTTGCTTGTAGAAGTTTGTTGAGATTTACGTCGTCGTCTTATAAATCTTTTCACTGCTGATTATAAACGCCATCTTCTCTGGCCAAGTCTTGAGCTTCCAATTTTTTTTATGAATCTATTCACGTTCTTCGTTGGATACAAGAGCACAAAGAAAATATTTTTTAGATTTAGGAGCTACACACGTGTGTAAGCAACGTGGTTTCAAAATTCTTTCAGGCTTCTCAACGAACGCTGTCCATGTGTCAGCTAACTTTTTGTACCCAATGTACAATTTACCAGCAACGCGGGCTGCTTTATTCAGTTTAACGGTGCACGGAAGGTGTCTTTTACAGAGGCAGAGGTATTAATTACATCAATATTCTCGGACAATGAAACCCCACTAACATTGTTATCACCAACACTATCACCATTGTCAGTATCCAGAGAAGGCAAAATCCTCCGTCTGCTTAAAAATAAGTTCCTGTTTCTTCGTAAATCGTGCACAGTCAACGACCTGATATTTTCATCTATGTCCAAATTTTCTTCAACCTGGCTCCACAATGGATTAAGAGTCCGTCTCCTCCGTGAAATCAATGGAACCCAATCTGGATCATCATCACTGTTTATCGCTCAAATTTTCAAAGATAGGTGTTGTAGATAGCACTTGCCTTGATTCAGATGCAATACCCGGGTCTTCAGCGGCATGGAGTATGATGATGCTATGATATAAAGTTTCCGTTACGTCATCTTCAGACGCAATATCCTGGCAGTCAGTGGCATGGAGCATACTGAGCCTTTGATCAGATAAAGCTTCCGTAACGTCATCTTGATTATTCAATCCTGAAGATATTAAGCCCTAGTCTTCTGGCGTAATAAGGGAACCGCTAGAACAGCACTCCACCCTTGGAGGTTCCCCAAAATCACAAACAGTACTTGATTCGGAGTCACCTGTATTTTTTTGATTAACTAATAACTCAATCTCACTTGGACAGAGAGGTATACTCATTTTTTATGGTTTTACACTCACAAATCTAATAAACTTTCGTTTTACACAACGCGGAACAAGTAACGACGCACTGACGAAATAAATTATTACCTATAATGAGCGACATCTATCATCTACGATTGCAGAATAATCACACGATTTAGGTATCTGTCTCGCTCGTCCCTGTGATATTATTGGTCTAAAGTCACAAAAATAATTTTAAAAATACCCGCATTTCTCGTCCTGATGCACATAAGATATTTTGTTCAAAAAGTTGTGTAAAGACCACGAGTATCACATAAAAATAAAAACTCGTATGTGTACATTGACACATAAGATATTTTAAGCACCAACTTTTAATTAGCAAGCACATTGGAGATCTTGCAGTTGGTGAACAAATTACGATTGAAACGTCGTACACACATGAGAGTTCTTGCATTCGATAGAGCTTCAAAATGTAGAATCGACTGACGTAAAAAAGTGATTTTGTGAAAAGTGACACATAAGAGGTCTTAAAGTCGCAACGACGATATGTATATAACGAAGAAAATAGGAAAACTATCACAGCTATGTAGGATTTACAAGTTAACGAGTAATGGTCGACCAACTTACATTTGCAGTTGAAATGTATGGAAGAACATGTTACTCAACTAAGACGTTTAGTTTGTTCTTGGGATAAACTTATCCGAACTAAGGAACCTCTCATTGTGCGTGGTCCAACACGTGGTTTTATAAATTAAAACTTGTAATGTTTTGTGGACGCTTAAAACTTACCAAGAGTTATAGGATTTTCAAGTGGCATGTTATGCTCATGCACTGAAGTGTCCGGATCTGAAACATGCGTTTATTTCATTTTAACAATAAATGTAATCTATTTTAATATAAAATAATATAATATTTATTTATTTATTTAATGTACAAAATAACTACTATTACCTATTATATACTATAATCATCTAGTACTCGTATAGTTTAAGGTCAACAATTGATCAGTTTTTTTACAATTCAAAATAGTTACTTATTGCAAGTAAAAGAAATAGAAACCGGCCAATTGCGAGTCGGACTAGCATACGAAGGGTTTTGTATCACCGTACAATATTTACCACCATATCTTTAAAAATACTTCTGTTAAAAAAACACATTTCTTGCAACTCTGCCCCTGTAATTTTTAACTTTATATTATTTTTATGGTCCTTTGGGTATGCAACCCTACAAACGTAAAGTTAAATATTGTATGGTGGTATGGAACCCTTTGTGTGGGAGTTCGACTCGCACTTGGCTAATTAAAAAAAAATAAACGAAGAATATTTTTCACCTACATGAAATGAAACCTACTATGAAATACATTTTTTTTTAAATTAAAAATAAAATATTTCATTATGATACTGTGTATTACAAAGTTATGTTTTGCAGTTGCTGAAAATCGCCTACATTTAAATAAAGTATCGTTTCTCAAGGTATTTTATTTATTTGTTGATTTAATACAATAAATGGTACATGAAATAGAGAAGTTACAAATTCATTACTTGTTGAGTTGTTGCGATTAAAGCTCATGCAAAAACTGTCTGCTTTCACGGGCCCCTATTTCTTCTTAATAGAACATTTTAAAAAAAGTACTCTATTCAATGAGTTCTAGACACTGACATCCCACATGCCTTTGACTTTGCTAAAATTGGTTAGGTCTATGTATTTCATGCTCGTTTTAGTCGTGCTTCCGTTGATCAAAGCGGCAAGGCCTGGTGATATGAATATGCGGGCTCCAGCTCGGCTTGAGCCTACGCAGAAACTTATGCCTAGTTTCTCACCATCCCTATTCATGAATAAAGCGACTCCTCGCAGTCTGACTCCTGGGACTCCGTCTCCTCCATGTGTCATGAACTGCGCAATCGGCATGACGCTAAGGGACGGCTGAAGGCTGGCTTCTGCTGCTGCTGCTACCGTTGGGACTGGCCTTGGGTTGGTGTTTAATTGAAAACATGATGTTAGTGATGTTATTATCGATCGGGTGTTTGTGTGTGTCGTTTGTGTCATGTTTGGTGGTGTGGTGGTTGTATTTAATGTTGTTGTTGTCGTTTGTGTGGTTGATGTGGTTGTGGGTGTTTCGGCATTTGGTAGCCGTTGGTTTCGACTGGTCAAGGTCGCGTCCGTTTTATTAGCCCCCGCTGCGACTATGGCGACTCTACTCGCGAATGCCAAGAATGGATTTCTTGTGGCCGGTCTCCCCATGATGATATGGAGTGTGGACTGGCTTAGCTGGGTTTCGATCTGTGCTTCCAGCTCCATTCTATCAAGACTGAACCTTGGGCATTCGAAGAGAAGATGCCAAACTGTTTCTTCGCAGCTAGGGTCGCAGACACAAGAGGGACTATCCTTCAGATGGAAGCGGTTTAAATACGCTGAGAATCCTCCGTGTCCTGTTAGGACTTGTACGTGGACCGGTGTGAGAGCTGAGCCTCTGAGTGTCCTTTTCGCCGCTAGGACGTCTGGGAAGAACACTTTTGTGACCGCTCCCGTACTAGAGGACTCGTATCGCGCTTGCCACTTCTTGATAGTCTCCTCCCGTATCCTTTTTCTCACGAACGATACGGGGACCTTATTGTAAACCGCTGCTACGCTCGTTAGTGCTGCCTCTTTGGCCAGCTCGTCCGCTCTCTCATTTCCGGCAGTTCCCACGTGTTCCTTGAGCCAGAAGAGCTTCACTTCTCTGCCCTCCTCTCTGATCTCACGAATACATCTCTTAATGTGGAGTGCCAGATGGTGAGTGACAGACGGACTCCTCAGCAGGTCAAGTGACGATCTTGAGTCACTTAGGATGCTTGTGGAGACCGTTCTGGATTCTCTTGCCATCCTGACAGCTCTGAAGAGAGCATACATTTCAGATTGGAAGACTGTGTTGTGAGGCTCCAGGCCGAAAGTGCTGAACTGTGTCTCCCTGCCATTTTCCCACCAAGTTAGGGCAGCACCTACTTTCCCCTCAATCTTGCTGCCATCGGTGTATATTTGGGGACCGATTACTTGGTGGTCTCTTAGGGTTTCGGGAGTCCAGTCCTCTAGGCGTGTGTACTCGGTTGTTATGAGTAGCGCTGGATGGGGGTTTTGGGAATGGTGTACGTTGCGCTCTAGCTCGCGGCCCAGCGGTATGTGTTCTTGAGAATGTCCTTTTTTATCTTAAAAAGGGTTGCGGCCTCGATCACCCGGAGATCTAGGGGGAGTTGGCCTGACAGGATAAGTGCCGATGTCAGAGATACCGTGCGGTATGCTTTGCAGATCTTTTGCGCGAAACCTCTCTGCAGTGAGTCGAACTGATTCCTTGTCATCAGTTTCTCAGCTGCGGGGGCCCACGCAATCGCTGCATACATCACGATAGGCTCTATCACCGACACGTATATCGTCCTAATTATCTCCCTGTTGAGACCCCAGGTCACCTTGGCGGCGCATGCCAGCTGCTTGTAGATGTCCGCAGCCTTTTTGCAGGTCGCGGACACGTGCGCGTTGAAGGTGAGCTTGGAGTCTATCGTAAGACCCAGCAGCTTGACCTCTTGGACTAGGTTCAGCCGTGTGCCCGACATATGGAGTACCGGAACGTCGTATTTTAGCTTTCTCGTTAACACCATCGCATTGGTTTTATGCGCGGCGAAACGGAGCTTGTTTTGGACGCCCCATTCCGATACAATGTCTAGCGTGTTGTTGGCTGATTGCTGCAGGGGACCGGCTGTTTGGTCAGAGAAGACTAGAACGACATCGTCTGCAAAGGCTTGACAATATACTCCCATACTAGCCATTTTGTGTAGAAGCGGGTCTATGATAAGGTTCCAAAACGTCGGTCCGGCTATTGAGCCCTGGACGCATCCTTTTGTGGTACCCTTCTCACTAGTCGCTCTGGCGTAGTTGACCCTGATGTTGCGGTCTTCAAGGTACGAGGCGACGAGCGCGTAAATGTTTGCGGGGCAGTTCTTTTTTGCCATTTGTTGTTTAAGTACTGGCCACCACGCGTTGTCGAAGGCCCCCTCTATGTCCAATAATATCAGAAGCACGATCTTTTTTGCTTTGATTTCGGCTCGTAAGTGGCCTATCAGGGCATAGAGGGCGTCCTCGGTCCCGCGTTGCGGCATGAAGCCATACTGGTTTTTATGTAGTGTTGGGAAGAAGTGCCACTGGAGTCGGCCTACTAGGAGCTTTTCGACGATTTTGCCTAGGACCGAGAGCAGGCCAATTGGTCTGTACGACTTTGGGGTGGTATAGTCGTCCTTTCCAGGCTTACGGAGAATGCACACGTGGGCGACCTTCCACTGCTTCGGGAAGTGTGACAGCGATAAGCACCTGTTGGCCATCGCTAAGAACACGTCCCTGTCACAGTTTATTGCCGCTGTGCAGATGTCTGCCGTTAACCCATCGGGACCGGGGGCTTTTTTCGGATTTTGGTTCTGAAGAACCATTTCCAGCTCCGCGGTCGTGAAGGATGGGTCGTCGGCAGACAGTCCTTGTGGGTTCTTCTCCTCCGTTAGCCTCCTCAGAGCTGTGTGGTAAGGCTGTTCGGCATCGGTTGAGTCGTCAGGGTAGAAGGTTTGTGCCAGGAGATCCGCGGATTGCTCTGGACTGAGCGTCTCGCCTGCGGCGTTTCTCAGGAGCGCGTCGTTCTGTCTTCTGGCTGTCTTCCTTATGACCCTGTAAATGCCGTCCCACATGCTCTCTCGGTCCTGCTTCGAGCAGAACTCTTTCCAGTTGGCTGTGGCTGCCTCCGTTGCTGCTGTAGTGTACATTGTTTTTGCCCGCACGTATTCCTGGATGGTGAAATGTCTCCGGATCCTTCTCTTCTTCGTCATGGCATTTTTTTGGAGACGGTCTAGAGAAGGGTTCCACCATGGGGGCTTGGCGTTATGCTTTGGTGACCCCAGTTTCGGGATCACTTCTTCACATGTGTTGTGGATGTTTTGAGTGTACGAGTGAGTCCAGATCCTCTGGGTTCGAGACGTCCGAGACTTTGACAGGTGTGATGTCACTGTCCACCAGGCTGGTCTTGAAAAGCGTGCTGAAGTCGGACCACTTTGCCTTCTTCGTGTTATAAATGCGCGTCGAGATTGGCCGTAAGGGTTCCATGGCCTTTTCTAAGCGCATCGAGAAGGTTATAGCGTTGTGGTCGGATGTTGTTAGGCTTCTTTCTACACGCCATTCCCGACCTTGCCTAGCAGCGTCCCGCTGCATGCTGTTACATCGACGATGCTTGTGCACCACCTGTCTCCTCTGTAGCTCTCGAACGTCGGTGTTTGGCCCGTGTTGAGGATGTGGAGATCCCGCTCGTTAAGGAATGCGCTATACGCCGCCCCGCGATGGTTTTCGGAGACACTTCCCCACCACTGGCTCCAGGCGTTTATATCCCCTCCCAATTGGATGTTGTTTGTGTGGAGTTTTTGAGTAGTGTTCTGTGTGTGTATGAGGTATGGTTCGATTTCCTGATCCCCCTCAAAATAGACCGATAGCACCCCAAAGCTGAGCTGGCCCACCTTCAGCAAAGCGGCGGCGACGTTCTCGGTCACGAGCTGGGGGTCGTGGATGACCTCCAGATTGTTCCCGAATACAACGATCGCCGCTTTGACTGGTTTTTGGCGGTTAATGCTGCACTGGATGACTTGCGTGCCGGGGGTCTGTTTCATCACTCCTGTTCTACCTACATAGGGCTCTTGAACGAGTGCTATCGAAACTCCCCTTGCTTGAGCCGCCATTTGGAGCTCTTCTGTGGCCAGCTTGGAGCGCTGAAGAATAACTTGGATGAATTTTTATCTTGCAGTCGGTCTAGTTGAGTTCTGTGGGGTTTCAGGTTGATAATGTGGTGTGTTCTCTCAGTCGCCTTTAGCAGTAGGAAACGCGCGACCTTGCTATACCGTCCCACTTTTGGCGTTCCTGGCAGTCTTCGCTGAACGCTGTGTGTGCCAGGTCGCTGCCCGTCCTCTTTTCTGCCTTGCAGTTTACGCACGTAGGCTGCTTGCCTCCAGCCCGAGTGAGGCAGTCCCTGCCATTGTGTGCACCGCTGCAGAAACTGCAGACTTCCTTTCCGGCCTTGCATATGGACTTGTTATGACCGTATGCAAGGCACTTTGTGCACTGTACTGGTGGGGACTGGTCCTCAATCGAGCATCGCTGCATGCTTACGTGGATCTTCCGAGCTGCGGTGTAGAGTTTCCAGAGCTCTGGGGAAAGCTCCAGAACAGGGTGGCACTCATGGGGGTTCCTCGCGCGCTTCCTATAGCGGACCTTTATAGTCTGTCCGTTTACAGCGACGTTCTGCAAAAGATGCTTGTTTTGCGCCTGGATGAGATCGACTATCTCCCCGTCGCTGTAACTGGACAGCACTCCTTTGATGCATACCAGGGGGTTCTGGGGTTTTGGCTCCTGAACCCTGAGCCCTGCGCTCGACTGGACTTGCTCTTTTATCTTTGCCATGTCCATCTTGGTCGCGCATCGCATGACAACCTTCTGGTTCCGCGCCTTGCGGACGGTGTTGACCCGGGCTCCGCTGGTCTTGAGGTCTAAGGCGGTCCTGATCCTCTCAATGACGTTATCCCCCGTGTGCTGAGGGTCCGTCGATGAGACGATCAGGGTGTGGTTAGAATGCGTGTGTTGTTTGGGTGTGCTGGCTACCTGGGCAAAGGTTTTGGGGCCCTGGTGTTGTTGTTTCGGCCGGTCCGCTCTGCCCAGGTCCGCCACTCCCCTCTGTATAGTCTGGAGCGTCTTTTTGACATCCCCTACCGCGAGTTCCGCTTCCAGATTCAGCGCCGGAGGCGCCTGGATGATCGGTTCTTTGTCTCGCAGTACTCTGAGGTCTGCCGAGACGATCTCCAACCTGTCGAAAATAGGTTTGAGATGTTGAGCTAGATTGATTTGTGGCTGTGGTGGTGAGGGGGAGGCTACCGGCCTGTCGGCGATGGTTTTTAACTGTAGCCGTATTTCCGCTATGGCCTCCTCCAGTTGCGTGGTAATGTTTTTAACCGTCTCGTCCTTGCTACTCGGGTCCGGTTCCGCGGCACATGGTGGCCGGTTGAGATCTTCCCTTAGTCTCTCAACGGCCTTTCGGAGCACGTCCAGCTGGTTGGAAATGCTGGCTGAGTTGGTGTCGAGGCGTGTGATGCTGGCCCCCATCGCCTCCCACATGGGGTCACCTGGGGCTCTAGCGCTTTCCTGCCTGGTTCTCTCGTGCTCCTTGTGGCTTTTGAGACTCACGGCTACGATCTCGTCCTTGACCTCCCTGATGCCGTTGAAGGCCTCAAGGGTTTCGTGGCCTAGCCATTCTCGGATCCCTTTCGCCTCTTTTTTTGTATCCATGACGTCGGTCCGCATGAGGGAGAGCTCCACCTTCAACGTCATCAACTCTCGGGTATGAGCTCTCTCGACCCGCACAAGTTCTTGTGCGTGTCGAGAGCGCTCCTTCTCGAGGTTGTATTTATGCCGTGCTCTGGAGTCTGCTAGTGACAGGGCCGTTTCGTAGAGGCCCTGTAGACACTCGTGGGCTGTGGTCTTGCACTCCCTCTTCATATTGCCTGATGCTTCCAGAGCTTCCTTTCCCTTCTGGAGCAGGTCGTTTGCCTCTCTGGTGGCCAGGTCCACCTCCACCCCTGTACCCCTTCTCGGCGTTCTATAAAGAAGGCTCGGCCGTCCGCTCTCAGGACGTTCGGTCTGGCTCACTGAAGACGCCACCGAGCTTTCCTCGTCCGAGATGATTTTTTTTGGGGGGGGGGGAAATGCCACACTGTTCCCAGTTTATTACGATCTCAGAGATCCTGCTTCGGTCCTGTGTCTGTGGTGACACTGGCGCCGAGGACGTTCGGCTTGTCACATCCGGTTCCGATGCTGACTTCGGTGCCTGCGGGTTCGGCGATGGACGCGCCGCTTTTTCTGAGGCCACTGACTTGGCCGTGTTCTTTAGGACTTTTTCCCTGAGGGACTTTGTTATTTTTGCGGCCTCCGTGGTCATTTTGCGGGATGTGGTGGGCTGTTTGGTAGACATGTTTTGTAACGGTGGTAAAAATATATTTATATTTATTTAATTATAATTAGAGACTATGTTGTACCTGTAAAGTTTCCTTTATTCGGGTTTCTTTGAAGATCAAATCTTATACAGTATAATCAAATAGCAGTGAAAAAAGCTTTTATGATGATAGATGCTCTTTATGATTGAATAAATCGGAAAAAATCAAAATCATGTTTAATTAAATGAGGAATAATAAAGACTTACCAATATTTTCCTTGTGTACCAAGTCCTTTCCCATTTTTATAGATGTATGTTGAAAATATTCTAAATTTAAAGTGTGATCTGGAAGATAAATACATCATGATACATTTTGTATTTTTTTTTTTTTATAAATGCTTATTTCTAATTTTACCAAATTTAAGTATACAAATAGGTACCTGATGATGTTGATGGCAGCTCCAGAATTTTTTCTAATGGCTTTCTATTAACAGATGTAAATCTTTTCAGTGACTATGGTGCTGAAAGAAAGAACCAATATCAAAATAGAGCCACAAATTACTACAGTATGTATCAACATAAATCCAAATGGGAATAGGAAGGTACACACATCACAGTGGGATATATTCCTTTTTGTTCAATGATGATTTAAACAAACCTGGCATATTCAATGTAGGAACAGCAATGTTGCTGATTCTGTTGTTACGGCATAGATATTTATCTTCAAAGTGTGAGCGACACACACGGCGGTACTTAAATATGCGCTCATTTTCCAAGCCCAAGACGTCACTACCTATGGCATAAAGCCATGTGTTGAAGCGTTCTCTATCTCTTTCTGGGTTTGGGAACGCATGGAGAACTCGACGCATACCAAAAAAAAAAAGTAGTCTTTAAAATTGGAAAATAACTAAATCAAGTTTACAAAAACTAATTATGTTGTACCATCTCAACCATTCATAAACAATAGTCAGACTAACAGCTTTGCTATGATGTTGGTGAAATTGTGCTGATGTTTGCTAATGGTAGAGTATTATGACTCGACCAAAGATGACAATCGGTTTTTTACCCCATTGACTAAATTCGGGTGTGGTATCATAGATAATACACTGTATATTAACAAGTTTCTGTGTAGTGACAGTGTGATGATTCCTTTAGTGTTGAATTCAAGGACAGCTTTTCTATGATATGGATCTTAAAAAGTACTTTCATATACATGACCAACAGAATACTGTATGTTTAGGTCTACTGATTTACCAGTCAGGTAGATAATGCATAGCCATTTTTTGCAATATAATGCAGTTTGCACTTTCAACAAGCAAGTTAAAGTTACTAAAATTAAGTCCGACATACCTCCACTCTCCTTGCACCCTGGAACACAGCAGTGCTTGTCCGAAGACATGGTGTAATAAAACAGATACACTAAAAGAGTCCTATCTCAAACACAACACTATACACCAGTCTTATCTCTGTTTTGGAATAAAATCACACAAAATTCCTTTCTGGTCACAATTATGGAGTAGCCGGAGGAACTTTAGCTAAACTCAACGAATAATGCACAACGAAACACAGAAAGATCACAAAAATATCGCATTCATCCAGCGCAAGCGTCAGGCATCAGCAGACATTTGCATTTGGAGGTACCAGTTTAATGAATATATAAACCACCAATGAAATTCTACCAAATCTGCAATCTACTTGAGTAAAGATAAGATAGATATTGTTAAACAGTTTCTCTTAAGGGCTTGGGTCTAGTATCGTTTGGCAGGAGTTTTGGGGTAAAAAGGGTTGAAGATGGTAGGGGTGGCTTCCCTGATTATAACGCTACCACTCTTATTACAAGGTAATGCGTATTTTTCGAGAAATTAATAATAAATGTTTCTAACCTCAAATTAGATTACAGCGTAACGAAACGTTAAAATCGGCGATTGACAACCAAATCTGTACTAGTGTAGTGTCTGTGGTGTAAAATGTCGTGCAAAATCGGTGAAACGGAACGTACAAAAAAAAAAAAAAACGCTATTTGCGTCATGTGTCAGTGTCATTTGTTTCTCATTCATTGATTCCGTTTCTCCCAGAGTCGTGAGAAGTTAGTGTACCTCCACTGCATGGTTAAAATAGGTCGACATTGTTCCAAAACCGAATCGGGGCACCCCGACTCCACGTAGTCTTTTGGCTCCTACCCCTAGAGTGTTTATAAAAATCCGGAGGCGCGAAGGGTGGGCAACCCCCGCCCGCCGTAACAAAGCATAGGCACCCGTGCGAGCCGTAGCGGCTGAGGCTGGTCGCGGTAGTGAGCATGGGTGCCTATCCTTTGTTACGCAAGGGCGAAGGGGTTGCACTTCCCGCAGCGCCGGAGACGTTGGAAAAGCGACATTTAAGTGTTTTGAGGTTAGGTTACAATAATTAGTTTTTCTCAAGAACGGTGCGTTACCTTTTCATGGGAGTGGTACCAGAGGGTACGGAGCACCCCCCTCCATCCCCCCCACCACTTCCCCACCCCCACCTCCTGCCAAACGATACTAAATTCAATCAGCCTCACAAAATTGTCAATGTTCGATTTTGTTTAGTACCATCTATTGGAATTTTAGATGAACATTAGTGCAGAGCTGCCATCTCTTAGCCAAAGTTTGTAACTTAACCATCTACGTCACGCTATAACCCGACAAAATAAAAAAATACCTTTAATTTTGTTCGTTCATGGACTATTATATACATCGTGATTTAGTATCATTATAACCACTGACTTCCCCACTTTTTTGTACTAAGTTTGAACCGCCTGACGTACTACCTACTTGTATTCTATAAATTCTTGAACATTACAAGTTTTTAATTCCATACATCGCATTTTTAATGTGCATCCCACATCCTGCACATAACATGGTGACCCCGACGTGATAACTAAGGCGAGAAGCGTATTACAATACCGACGAGACACAACGTGTTCTGTTCGACGAATTCTGCAAACTCATTTGCGCGCCGCCTCCTAACTTAAACAACGTGACCAGTGATTGATAAGTCGCTACAAGCTGTGCGTGCTGGATTTCTACGACAACAGGATCGCTGATACAATTTCGCAAAATTCAGGAAAGTGCTGTGGTGAAGTGAGTGTTTCATTATTGTAGTTTGTAAGGGAAGTGGCCATTATGGAGGTAAACGATTTACTCTACTTATCGCTAAAACGTCGACTTGCCTCTAATTGTGTGACGGTGTTTTCGTTTGCAATCTTTTCTATTTCATAATTCAAACTTTCTCACACAATAATTATGACTGCGCTGTTTTGGTGCCTACCTGTTGTACCATGAAGGTTATAATGCACTATGTTCTAGGAGTAGAGTATTCTTTGGTTGTTGCCTAGCAACTTTTATTCTGTTATGTCATCCTATGTATAAGATGAAGTTAATTTTTATTTAAAATGTAAATAACTTTATTAAACCACTGTGTTACAATGATGTCTTATTTAATTGAAAGCTAGCTCAGCCAACACTACCTTTAGGTACATACATATATAGCTAACTGTATACGAAATACAAGCAATTATTGCAAGATACGAGTACTACTTGCTTCGTAATTTACCTAAACGCTTACAATTTGCACGAATTTTGTTTGAGTGAACGCACGTGTTGGGCATGATATTGCTACCTAATAAACGTTTCACTATATTACTGGGTAAAAATACATACTTGTTTACCTTTCCATTCAAACTTACAAACTATCTGCGCTATGATTGCTTATTTTTTTTGTCTAGCGTCCTTAGAAAATAATAATTCCTTTGTTATCTAATTTACGACGAAGACGATCTTATTTCTTTGTTCCCATAGAGAAAGGGACTTCAAGTTGTTGGATTTAATCCTATATTTTATACAAAGTTTTACTTGTTACGAGTATACAATAAGTACTTAATACTCTAACGAAAACATTAAATTCTTCTACCTGCAACTAAATATAAATCAATTTTCCGGCATCATATACTGTGATAAGTATAAACACAGTTATTCATTTGTAATCGCCGACTTTTCCAGATTTGGAGATTCCACCGGAACGTTAAGTAAGTCTGCGCTGCGCGAGTGCGCGCGATTGTTGCGGTGCATGAGCGACAGTTGGGCCGCATTCCGAGTTAGACCATAATCGCTGACAGCGCTCACATCCATAATTTGCGTACCGATTTAGATATCACGATTATGACAGCTGAGAGCTGTCATCAATTCGGAACGCCCGTGAACGCGATAACAGTGCTCGGTCAACGTCAAAAGTCAAAACAAAAACATGACTTTCGTTGGTAGTGGTGAAGGCAAAAAACGTGATTTTGTCAGTTCTACGAATTTTTTCGACTTCTTGTGAAACTTGATCGAGACTTTTCTTAGTGTTTGTGTTAATTGTGTAAGGATAGTTTTATTTGTTATTGTGTCGGTTTTAACAATTATTCGCCGTCATAATGAACTCCAAAAAGCCTCCCTGATGAGCCTTTTGATCATTCCCCTGTCTTGGCAGTCACCCTAAGGTAGTAATTTAGAATAATATTTGTTATACTAATCCCTGTCCTCTTCTTTACAGCGACTAACATCGGTAGTTCTACCACAAGTGCAAAGTCGACGGCGCGCCAATACGCTGCTGTCTCAACGTGACGCTCGCAGAATAGTCGACACCGGCTCAATTGCCATTAAGGAAAACAAAAAAAGCCCAAACCTTCCACAAGAAAGACAGTTTTTTTTCTTGTTGAAAATGTAAGTTCATCGTATTGGCAATTCTGTTTTGTTGGTTGACTCTTTCGAATCTGATAACACAGATTTTTTTGAGAACGACGATTCGAAGAGTGATGAAGAGGATGACGAAGTGCTCATATTAGCGTATTTATATAATGCTCCCGGCAAACATTTACCCCGAAGAAAAATACCACGTATTACAAACTACATAGATGCAACAATAGTCAAATTTAATGCGCATGAGTTTAAAACTCATTTCAGGTATGCTGTTACGTCTTTGATTTTAACGTATGCCACATGCCACAATATTTTTTTTTTCTTGTAAAACATTTTTGTAACGTTTTACAGAATGTTTCCTGGCACTTTTGATTATATATTGGGATTGATAGGCCCAAAAATAATGGTAACGGGAATTACTTTTGTAAGGAAACCTACAGAAGCTAAAAAACAGCTTTTCATTGCACTTTGGATGATGGCTACACAAGATTGTTACAGGTAAAAATCATATTATATTTCAGGTAGTACTGTCTAGTTACATTTTATAAAACTGGTTTAATAAGAAATAATGTTAACAGAAGGAGTTTCAAAGGTTTAATTTGTATTTTTTTTTTTTTTCATATCTGTTTGTGAGAAATTTAATGTTGGCCTGGCCACTGCTTTAAGAAGTGTACGACGAGTTTGTCATGCTCTCCATTCCCTTGCTCCCCAGTTTATAAGGTGGCCTAGAGGGGAGCATGCAAGAGAAGTGGCTAGAGAGTTTGAGAGGCACAGTGCATTCCCAAGAGTAGTGGGAGCCATTGATGGTACACACATTAAAATAAATGCACCAACCGAGGATGCACAATCCTATATTAACCGTAAAGGAACTCACTCAATACAAGTGCAAGTAAGGATAGCTCTCGTGATGTACCTATTAAAATTACAATTCAAATAATAGAATAATGATTATAATGTTTATACATTGTTTCAGGCCATTTGTACTCATGACATGGTGTTTACCAGTGTGTTTGCTGGTTATGCAGGGAGTGTGCATGATGCTCGCGTATTTAGCCTGTCACCTGTCCAGAACTTTATTCAGAACCCACATCTCTATTTTGAAGGTGACAGCCACATTATTGGTGATGCTGCCTACGGAGTACACCGGAACATCATGGTTCCATTTAAAAACAATGGACATTTGTCGCTGAGACAGAATAATTACAACTTTTGTCTTTCGTCTGCACGCATGTCCATTGAGCGAGCATTTGGATTGTGGAAGACTCGTTGGCGCAGTATACTTGACTGTTTACCAATGGTAACAGTAAAAAAAAACCTGAATACCTACTCGCTCTAGCAGTACTGCATAATATATATATATTGCAGGGAGATGTGATACCCATTGCAGGGCTTTTTCGAGTGGGGCAAAGAGGGCGCCATATTAACGACGGCATCGGTGGGAGAGAAGAAGGGATGCGCAAGTGTCAAACATTATCCAATAATTTTGTATTAAGGACAGTATAGTTTAACTTACTAAATAACATTCAATAAATGTATAATCTATTCAGTAGTTTTACTTTTAACATCCTTTATTATATAATAAGTTTCATATTTACCTAAAACTTTAACTATTAAGTCACAGTATCGTTGATCTAGTGTTCGCAAGAGCAACTGCTGAGCATGAGTTCCTGATTCTGATCCCCAGATCTGGCAGTGTTATTGGGTTTTTCTATCTAGAATTTCTCAGTAGCAGCCAGGAGTCTGGACTTGTGCCCGGTTGATGGCAATAGGCTCGCCCCCTATAACATGGAGACTTAAGCGTATAGGTACACCTCTGCCTAACCCTTCTGAGATTACAAGCGTTGTGTTATGGTTACAAAACTTAAGCTATACATAATACGCTGACCCCGACGAACTTCGTACCGGCACGGAATATTATTTTATTCGTGAACTTTTCCCATGTTTAAATAGTTACCTATTCTTACAAATCAAAGATAATAAATATCGGTCCCGCCGTTGTCAAGTTATAATTGACCAACTAAAATATAAAAATGGGCAATTTATTTTTGGCAAATTGATAAGATTTACATGCCAAATAGCAAACATCTTGAAATTTTAAAAATTCATATTCATTTCATACCATTGCACTGTGTATTGGGATAGGTATGTAAATAATGTTCCACACTAATAGTAATACAACTTTTTATTAACAATCAGTTAGAATGACAGTTTAATCAGACTGAACCTCAGGTGCCTCGCTTGCGTTCAGGGCCACATTCTTCTTATAATTATTAATTAAGCAAATTTATGAAAAATATCAAACAGTAATAAAAGTACTATATTTAACTTCTTATCTATTTTAGTAAATATTAATTATGTAAAATCACAGACATACAGTACAATTTAACGCTTAAATAAAATTCACAGGTTTTATTATGTATATACAATATGTAACAAAAACCCTGTCCGATCCAAAAAAGGCGTATTCCTGGTTTAACATACGTACTAGAAAAAATAGTAAAAAAAATCTAACTCATAAAAACCAAAAGCTATTGATTTTTTATTTTTAGTTACCATGCGAAATGTAACACTAAAAATGGTAAATTTTCATAAGTTGACAACACTCCACCGGCCGGCGAAATCTTTTATTTTTTGCCGATTTTATTTCAAAGGACACCGCCCTGCACTAGCCGCGCTGTAGGTACTCATAACGAGTCCTCGATCCTTTGATGTAGCCGACTGGTCGCTACTTGTTTGGACACTTCGCCAGTCTCACGTGGAGATAGCTTGCGATCGGATGTCCGTACGTATCACGTGCCGCTATCATATCGCGAACAATGTCGTATACCAATCAGGAATATTTGAATATGTTAATTTTTATTTGTGAGTGAATGTGTGATTCGGAAATCGAAGTAACAGCTCGGATTGTGGAAGCTTTCGAGTCACTCAAATCGTACACATGTGCGCTGCGAAGAGTACGTGCAAATTTAATAAAAAGGTGTCGAATGTGTACTAATGTTCTGGATAGATAGAGTTATGTAACAAGTAAATGTTTTAATAAACTGATACCTACAGTGGGTACATTGCCAAAAGCACATCACATTAACTCAATAATAATTGTTTCTTGATAAGCAGAAGGTCAGAAATCGGGGTCATTGTGCGTAAGCCTACAATAAAATGTCAGCTGATACCTACGCGTAGGCAAAACGTAGATTTCTTTAGTCCTACGTTTCTTTGGCGGCATGCGACAAAGGACCGCCGCGCTCAGGCGGCTTCTTTGACACGAAACTGTAGGTGAACTCTGGTGAACCCTGTCGAGCGATCAGTGTTGCCTTTGGTATGATTATTTTTAATTTTTTAAATTAATTGTTTTCATTGGGGAAAAATAGTTATCTCGTATCCATTAAATGATTACGTATTTGTGTACGCACTACGATACCAAATAATACCCTTCAGGATCGGACAGGGTTTTCTTTACATGCTGTATAAAAAAAAAAAACTACTACTTTAAACAGGTACTGATCAAATCTTAAACTAATAATCACAAGGTATACTACTAAATCAACAGGTACTGATCAAATCATAAAAACAAATAAAAGTCACAGGTAGAACTAAACTATGAATTAAAACAGGTACTTTTCAAACCTCTAAAGATGTAAAGATCTAAAGCTTACGTTTATTAATTTTTGTTTGAACACAATGACTGCAAAATTTTTAGTTTTTCTTAATGCATAATGTCGGTCGCTCTTTCATTATGATGTACTTATTAAAGTTTTCTTGTTTTTGCTTGGATCTTTCTTCCCTATACTTCTTCATATCTTTTGTATAATCTTCTAATATGTAATCAAACTTTCTCTTCTTTGGTTCTGCTTGATGTGGATTTGTATTTTCATTAGGTGTGGGTCCTATCTCGCAAGCCAGCGCAACAGGGTTAGCCCATCCAGTTGAGCCAAGTAACTCATTCGCTAAAAAAAAAAAACATTAAGCATTCATAAATTGTTATTAGTAACTATACTGTGTCATTGTTATTTGATAACAACAAATTGTTGCTAATTCTATAACAGTTAAAAAACACATCTTACATCAAAGTAAGGCCATGTTGCCCTATCATTTCCAGATGTGGCATTATGATCCACTATCTTTTTGTAATGTTTTTTTAAACTATTGATTTTTGACTGGCACTGGGTACCATTAACATTGTATTGGAGGTCGCACATTTTTTTTTTGCTATTTATCGTACACCATCTTATGACATTTTTTCAAAATTTTCTCTTTGCTCACTATATACTGTGAGTAGCAACAAAATGCATGCCTCGTTCCATATGAATAGAGATGGTGAGTTGATGTACTGAAAAAAAAAATGAGCACTTCCTATTAACACTACAATAATTGGTTATGAGGATTTTTGTTACTGAATTCACCAATAATGGCTGAATGGATTTGAATGAAATTCGGCACTTCGATAATCATACCATGGAATAAAACATAGGATGTTTTTAATATACTAAAAGAAAACATTTTTTTATCTTTCAATTGATAGAATCTGAGAACATGTTTGAGTACCAAAAGAATTTACTGTAAAAATACTAATATGACAAAACTATACAACATTTTTTATCTTACTTTAGATATAGTTGTTGATGTTGAGACAAGTATTGGGGTGAGAGTGACCACATAAACTTTTGTAAACATGATATTATATTCAAAACACAACAGGCACACTTAGCTAATAAGTATCAGCACATAACCATATATAAAATACTTACCATATTGTTCTGGTGATTCTGTTAGCAGTGACTCTGTTTCTCGGTTATGCATATTTGCATCAAAGTCATGCACCAATTGCTGTACATATTCAGTCTCTGTAAACAGCAGGTTCCAGTTTAGTAAACATTTATGATTGATCAGAAGGCATTATGTACAGTGATTGTATGAACTATATAGACTGTAAGGAAGCTTTTGAAAACAGACACCTAAGCAGTTGTGATGAGTTAAACATTTGCATTACAATGATTACAATCGTTTGAGCAGTCGGTAGATCTGCAAGGGTGTTAAATCAGCACTTACCTCTCTGAGCCCGCTCGTATTGCTCTGATGTGAGCATAACAGAAATTTGCCGCCCGTTAGGCTCGTCGGCTATATTAACTTGAATACTCATGGTTGATAAAATATTACGGGATTTCTTTTATTTCCTTTTGGCCATTGAGCCGACGTCGAACTATGCGATTCTGCGACTCAAAACCACAGAAGTCAGAACAATATTACTCATATCGGACTGCGGCGGAGTACAAAACATAACAGCATAACTGTCATATTTGACAGCGCTCGCTCACGGTGATATTATTTTTGGCATGGTCGGCGTTATCGCAAGATGGCGCATGTCATGACGTCATCTATGACGATTCATGGGACATCGTTATCGCGCTCACGCTAATTCGGTACGGACGTAAGCCCGCTCAAATCGATTACATCCAATTCGGAAAGCAGCCTTGGTGTTGCAGAGTAAGCTGAGCGGAAGGTGACGCTGACGACATCAGCAGCATAGATAATACACTATATAATATAAGATAGATGTGCGACTGAGGTTTTCGTTTTGAAAAAACCGTGTACCAAAGTTGTTAGATGGCGCTGCTTGTCTCAATGTCCCCTCCGCTTACGCTATTGCTCACTAGATGGAGCTGTTGGTCTGTTTCTAGTATTCCTTTTATTGAAGAATGATCGTTATTTATTTGTGTGGAATAAATTAATTTGTATGTGTATTAAATAGACCATGATGACAATTTTGTCATAAAGAAAATCTGGAATACGAAACATGCACATAAGGATTTACCTATTTCACAAAATAAAATAACGATCGTTCTTCAATAAAAGGAAACTCATTCATCAAATGTCATCATTATGAGCTATATCAATAAATTAACGATAAATGAAAGAAAAAATATTTTGTTTTTTAAAGAATTTATTTCCTTTTTTATAACGTGTGTTATAGTAATTTAATGCTTGTATTTTTGTCGAGTTATTACGGCATATATTTGTTTTACCTTTAAGTATTCTGTTGACATTTGTGCACCAGCTATTTATAATAATATTTGTTACAGTATCCATTAGGAAATTTTGTACATGTCGGCGTCACCGTTAGCGGTAGGTACAGCGGGTCGAGTTACGCTGTGCAAAGCGGGACGTTCACCTCCCCACTCTCCCCACTTCTCAAGCAACTTAATGTAAGCTAGTACGCAGCGAAGAGGGGGTCATTCTTGTGGCAGGCTTGGCCCGGTGCGCCTGCTGTAGCGCCTAGAGCTATTATCGCGATCTATTTAATTAATTAACAAGCTGTCGGAATAAAAGAGTTGGTAACTGCTATAACTCATACTTTCATTTAATATGTCGGACCTCTGCCTTCAGGTTATTTCATGGTGATTATTTTATAAGACATTGTGAGTGAAATAAAGTGATTGTGCTGTAACTAGTATCTCCATTTTCTTCGCCCGACAATCCACGCCTACTTACAAAGTGCAAGTGTAATATCGCTGATGAGGGCCTATCCCGATATCAGAATTGGGATTCGAAGGGCAAAAACCTGAAGAAAATAATGACGACAGTGAAGTGTGGGCTAACGTCTAATCTATTCAAAATATGGAGTTTTTGCTATCACGACTTCCGGCAACCACTTAACCGTAAACGTTAAATTTCACCGCAACTGCGCGACTGATACGGTTTGATCCTGATAATGACAATCGCTTCAATGGCACATGCCATCGTTAAAGCACAACAGTCCAAAAATCAAGTGATTGAAGCAAGTGGCAGTACGA
Source organism: Dasypolia templi (assembly GCA_963555695.1). Lineage (NCBI taxonomy): Eukaryota > Metazoa > Arthropoda > Insecta > Lepidoptera > Noctuidae > Dasypolia > Dasypolia templi. Next base: position 3,158,494 of record OY743142.1, on the reverse strand, counting down.
ACCTTTGACCGAAGTGAAGAATTCGAATCGAGCACCAGCACCGAAGAGTCGTGATACGAACCGTCTCACCTGCTACGTGTATGGACAACCTCATCATCCGGTGAGCTCGTTCCTTTTCTTTTTAATAGATAATCTGGTAGTTCGTTTGTAGCTTTTAGCTTTGTAAAAAAATCCAGGGTACTATGCGGTGTGATTTAGTTTACCTTACAGGTATACCTGTGTAAAGAAAACGTTAAATATGAATCGCAGAATAACTGAGCCGTGGTGAAATTCAACACGTCAGTGTCCTTTTTGTTTCATGTTGTGCCTGTTAACTCAATTACAAAACCCGTTATTATAGGTAGGGATCTATTAGATAGTAGATCCATGTACGTACGGATATTGCAAAATTACATTCTATTTGGGGTAAGAAAGTTAACGTTACTAAAGAGTTTCATTATCATATACCACAACATCAAAACTGACCTACATGGTGAAAATAAACTCGCATTCGTTCAGTGCGAAAGGATTGTAAGGATGCGAAAGAATAATTGATTCTTTATTGGTGGTATGGTGTTTATGGTTTAAGAATTTTATTTCTCGATAAGAAATTACAAAGATTTCACTTACTTGACAACGTTTTTAAACTTAAAATATAACTTGGACACACAAACTAAGCAGCTATTGTTTGAATTTATATTAAATCATCTAAGTTGTAATACCATTTCTTTTCGTACGCAAATAACATTATTAACTAACACAAAACTTAAAACTTTTCGATCCACCCGCAAAAGAAATAATTACCGTAGATAAGGAATGCGATCCCGGTGCCACAATAAAGCAATGCAGTAGTAGGGCAAGTCTGTTTAATGGAGTAGTGTTTGATCACTTAGAAAGTGATTTAAAAAAAAAATAAAAAAAAATACCAAACGTTTAGTTTGCATTCTTTACTTCTACAGGTAGCTTATTACGAGTACATTGTTGCACTCCCGCAAAAAAAAAATTGTTCTCTCGCCATTTACTGTCCACACTCGCGGTAGTAAAATGTGATCCTTCCTACTATTGCTGCGATTGTGTACCTGATGTATTTTTGTGTGAATGAACTTACTTAGAATTTTTAAGTATTCTGGTGGAATATGCAGGAAGTTGTTTAATATTCATGAGTTTCGTTTCCCTGTAAATTTTAACTGTAGGTGTAAGGTAATCATAGTGAAATAATAGTTTAATAATTTTATTTTTAGCGATGTGTAGGTCCTTTAGATTAGTTTTTGGCGGTTTGCCCCATATTTCACGTGTTTTACGTTAAGAATCTTGAATCAAATTAAAAGGGCCTATCAAATGGACAGACATTTACAAGAAAGTGATCGAAATACTAACATCAGAACGGGTTCTGACTAAAATGATTTGACTGGAACGCACTGATTGAACTTCACACTTGTATGCTGGGCCTCAAGGGATTGCTCGGGGCTCACTCCATCCTATGCTTAGGGTTTCTGCAAAATGTTATACTGTACATTTAGACATCGCGGAGAAGTTGTGTGGAGAAATCGATGGTAGGGAGTATTCCTGTCATTGTTGACTCTTTCACTAAATGAGTCCTTCTCGAGTGCACTTCTTAGTTTGATGCAGCAGGTGCAGATGAAGCACTAAAGGAGGCTCTGTCTTTTCGGTGCGACTTCGCGGATCATTTTGGATCGGGGTGGGTATTGTATTGGCGCAGACAGAGCAATTTTATGGTGAACATGGTGTAGAGTTGCACCTTGTTTCTAACGGTTCTGGCAGGGCATGTGTTCGCGTAGAGAGAGTCATGAGGACATTGAGGTGCTTACTTGTTATAATCGAAAGTGAATCTGTTGGGACCTGGCGCGGCGAGCTTCTCGAAGTGCAGCTAGCGACGGATGGTGCAAGGTCTAGGGTAACACAAACAGAACTTGTGTTTGGGACTCGGGCGCGGTTTTTAAGTGTGGCTTCATATTCTGAGTCTGGGTTTCGGTTAGATTTGGGTGAAATTCGTAAGATAGCATCGGAGAATATTGGGAGAGTTGCTGCGTCACAGTAGAAAAAATGAGACCGTTCTACAGTGGTGATTCTTACTTCATTGTATGTGACCCCCTCTGGGTTCGATTGGGCTTCGCAGGGAGTACAGACTTCCCTTTGTTGTGTGTCTAATAGAGAATGCAAATATGGTCGTAAGCATTTTCGTGCAATGCCCGGGGGAAGTGAGGGCTTGGTGCATTTAGCTACCACTTTTACGGGTAGCTTGAAGGAGGCCGAGGTGGCGGCAGTCCGCGATTGACGAATGGAGTGGGCGTCATCGGGTGGTTTTAGTGATGCTTTGTCTATTTGTAGTTCACGTACGTTATCCGCCAGCTCTGAAAACCTCTCGGCCTCTGAGAGTGAAGAAACGTAATTAAACGTAAAATTGGTACTAATCTGTGAGATAAAGTAAGGGTCCGACTCATGCGGGTTGACGTCCTATGGTGTGTGTTATTGGGTAGTCTAAAGAACTGGCTTATGCAGGCCGATGTTCTGGGTCATATTATAAAGTGATCGTCTAGTCTGAGAGGCTATGAGATCAATGGAGATATGTGTGGTACTAGTGAGTGATCGGAGAGACGCTGATTGGCTGCCTGGTCCATGTTATCTGGAAAGATAACTAGCTCAAGGGAGGCCTATTTAAGTTGTCCGGCTTAGCTCCTAAAGGTTGATTTTGTGGGTTATAAAACGTTGTAATGTATGTCACTGATGGACGAGCGTTCAACGTAATGTATCTACCAGTATTATTCTTTTTACAGAAAAATGGGCCCGCAGTGACTTTAAGGGGATGGAGACGCACAAGGACGTGCGAATGTCAGTCTGGCCGTGACGGCGCTTCAATACTTAAATAAGTGTTATTTAGTTTTCATAGATGTCGTTTGTTAGTTTAGAGTGTTATGTGTGTGTGAACATGAATTATGTGTCTGCTGCGACACATTCAATGACATGACACTCTGACACAACACAGAACGCTTATGCACCTTGAAGTGATATTTTGCTGGCCGTATGACATGAGACTCGGTCGGCATCGCACAGGCGTGCTACGCATTCGGTGGAGTGTCTAAGTCGAGTCTATTCTTAAGATTAAAATAGTTTGTTTCTGTTATAGGCTCTAAAGTAAATGACTTTGGTGGTAGTGAAACTACCAATGAACATAGCATGTGTGGATTGTTGAGACAAGTACTTTAATACATTTGATTATATAATCTACAGGGACCATTTTAGTCCGGACTAAAAAAGAGACTAAAAAGAGACAAAAAAAAGAGACAAAAAAAAAAGAGACAAAAGAAAAAGACTAAAAAAAAGACTAAAAAGAGACTAAAAAGGAGACGAAAAGAGACCAAAAAAGAGCAAAAAAAAGAGAAAAAAAAACTGTGTAAACTGGAATGATCTTGAAGGGTCATTCATGACTGGACCAAGCAGTAACAATCCTGAAGGGTTTGTTATAACCGGACCAGGAGATTATAACTCTGTAGGGTCGTAAGACCGGACCAGGACGTTATAATTCTGAAGGGTCATTTGACCGGACCAGGCGGTTATAATTCTGAAGGGTCGCTGGACCGGGCCAGAAGATTATAACTCTGAAGGGGTAAACAGGACCAGATTGCTAAAGTTCTGAAGGCTCAATAACGAGCGGTCCCGAATTAGTAGTAAACTCTGCAGGGCTGAACCGGACCAGATTACTAGTATAAGTCCTGAAGGCTCAATATTGAGCGGTCCAGAGTTGGTTGCACAGTCAGTAGGGATGACCTGGATTTTTTTGCTCATCGAGATTGCTAGTCAGGATGAACGAACATTAATAATAACGTTATGTCTTTTTAGACAATGCTTGATGAGTCTACGCGTACGAGGACGTCCGCACGTCAGTATGGCCGTGTCGGCGTCACCGTTAGCGGTAGGTACAGCGGGTCGAGTTACGCTGTGCAAAGCGGGACGTTCACCTCCCCACTCTCCCCACTTCTCAAGCAACTTAATGTAAGCTAGTACGCAGCGAAGAGGGGGTCATTCTTGTGGCAGGCTTGGCCCGGTGCGCCTGCTGTAGCGCCTAGAGCTATTATCGCGATCTATTTAATTAATTAACAAGCTGTCGGAATAAAAGAGTTGGTAACTGCTATAACTCATACTTTCATTTAATATGTCGGACCTCTGCCTTCAGGTTATTTCATGGTGATTATTTTATAAGACATTGTGAGTGAAATAAAGTGATTGTGCTGTAACTAGTATCTCCATTTTCTTCGCCCGACAATCCACGCCTACTTACAAAGTGCAAGTGTAATATCGCTGATGAGGGCCTATCCCGATATACATTTATTTTATGAGTGACACAAGAGAAATGGGATAAATTGCTAAATATGTTAACTATTTGCTTAATTGTACCCTTCAGATGTTTCTGCTGTGGTTCCTCATTTAATTGTGTTTGAATGATCATGCAGACATCATCTACAAACTCGCACAATGCCTCCGATGGATAATTAAGTGACCTTCTAGTATAGTCTCTTTGTAATATATATTCTTTATTACTTGGAGGTACTGTGCTTACCAAATGCATTTTACAAGTATGGCATGTTTTACATATATGCTGTAAAGTTTTTTTTACTACGTAGCCAGCAACATACCTTTTTGCCTCTTTGCTAGTTGTATTGCGATTATTTTGTGAATCTGTTTGCATGAAGTAGTTAATTACAGAATCCACACTAACAGACTCTGAGGGTTGTACCCTTGCATCTTTTTCTTTGAAATTTAATAAATTTTGTAATGGTTTTAACGCCTTATTATCGTCTTGCTCGCAGTTCGCCCCAACAGAGTGTGGTGAAGTTAAATTATTTATTAGTAATGTTTTAAACGCTCCAGTGAACTGCGAGCAAGTTGGAGACGTGTTTCTGACACCATTACTTCTTATGTTGCAGAAGAAATTTTCTAATGGATCCTGGTTGATATTCCTTGTCAACAGACTACTTACATCATGTGTTTCGCTTAAATAGTTAAACATTTCCTTGTACACATTAATATTTGAAATCCAGTTCTTGAGACTTGGCACTTGTACAAATTTGGTTGAAATCATTCCGCTTCTTAATTTTTTCTCCACTTTAAACCTCATTGATCTTAATACTGGGAGTAAATCATTCCATAATTTAAAATGTGGAGAGTTCCTTTTTAGTGCACATTTGTACATTTTGTCGGAATTTTGGTAGCTATGGCCATTAAATGAGTCGAATAATTTGTCAACTATAAGCAACAAATCTGCTGTGCCTACGCACTCCTTTGGAAGGATGTTGTGATCTGAAAAGAAAAAAAACAATTGTTATAAGTTTGAAGAATATTACCACATAGTTCTCATGATTGTTGCTGCAATAAGTATATTAATATTATAACTGAGATAGTACTGAATACACAAAGTTTTGCAACTATTATAATTTGGTTTGAATTTAGAGATTGAAAATATTTACATTATTACGATCTATACACAAAAAAATTATACTACACCAATAAGTTAACATAACTGGCAAAATGTATTCCACATTTTGCCAGTTATGTAAACTGGCAAAATGTGGAATACAGGCATGATATGTGTTACAATAATTTTTATTTTTAAAATTAGTTATGAATGCTACTGTTACTGGTTAATTATACTTACTCGCTAAATATCTCATTGTTGCAGACACCCTTTGACTGAACACCTGGGCTGCATGTTTTACCTTCATTTTAGGTATCTTATCTTTAACAACATGACTGTCTGTCAATTTATTCACCAATCTTACATCATCTTCCCCTGGATCAGCATCAAGTAACATTTGCAAATGTTTCCATTTTGCAAATTTGACTTCTCCGTTTTGGATGTACCTTAAATCCTTTGTAAGGAGATTATTTCTTAATCCTTTAAGGTGTGGAGGATCAAATATTGGAAATATTTTTGTCCCATTCGATTCAAAAGCTAAACTTTTAAATTCCTTGCCTTCCAATAAAAATTTTCTTTTCGTGTCATCTATGAGGCTTTTTATGACACTCATATTCGTCGATGACTGGTCACAAACCGTGGCAATAACTTTTAACCCTGTGCTTTGTACAGCTTTTAGTACTTCTTGAATTTGATTTTTCAATTCCGCTGTCTTTGTTGCACTCTTGCAAAATGTGAAAGAGATGGGCTGCTTAAATTTTCCTTTCAGACCCTTGACCATAAAAACTAGTGCATGGTCAGCAATTTTGTTGGTACTATTTGTACCAAAATCTTCGAAACCAATAATTTCATCCCAAGTTTTATGGTAATATAAGCCAGGGCTTAATGCAACCTCATCAAATATGAGTGTGCAAATTTTTTTTTCTTGGGGTAATTTCTGGACTGCCTTTTTTAGGTGTTCTATTATTACCTCATTGATACCAGGCTTAATAGTCACTTTACTCAATATTGTTTGGATTGTCCTTTTTGATGGCAATGCAAAGAGTCTTTGCAACAATTTGTAAGCTTTTTGACTCTGTTTGTATATAGTTAGGCACAAAACTTTTTCTTTATTTGTGAATCTTCTTCCTCTTGGTTTAATAGATGCCTTTTTTAACTGCATTCTAGTGAAAATGGCAGCAGGCTCGGGCAGTTTTTCAATGGCTCGTAAAAAAGCTTTATTTTGGGATACCTGAGCAGCTTTTCGCACTTGTTGATTCAGGTTTCTACATTTTTCCCTCAATTTTAAAAGTTTAACCTTTAATTGTGTATGTTGCTTCAAATATTTGTTTACGACAACATTAATTGATTTAGTGCCTGAAATCAAAGAAACAATTACTTAACCATCCAAAAAGTTGATTGATTTATTCTAAGCTAAGAATCAGTTTTTAAAGTCGGTTAAATAGAAAATAGGGAGGTACTGACCTTTCTTGACAGATGGTTGTCTTATGGGAATTGTTTCAGGAAGATGCTCAAATATAGGCACAATTGCTTGAGAACCTGACCCTTAAAAGGAAAATGATGCAATTAGTGCTAAATACATAATATTTCTACAGAAGTATTAAGATACACATAATAGCAATGACTCATTAATACAACAGAAATCAGCCGAGTATTTTACAACTTTCTTACTCAAATTACATATAAACTTCTCGCATAATATGGATACTGATATAGGTATGAGGTGACCATAGTTAAGTGTAGGTGCCAGGGCCACATTGATACATAAAAATTAAATAGATTAATACCTTGGCCAAAAAAGGCTTCTGCATTATCAGATGTCCTATTTGGCAAATTAAATTGGGCAGTAGTTGATGTAGATGCTGAAACCAAAAGTTATAAAAGGTAATTTTATATTTCATACATTTCCTCCTTCAACATCATTATCAAACAGCCCTTTTTTGTCCACCACTGAGCATAAGCCTTTTCTATAGATTTCTACTTGGATTAGTTTTGTGTTATTTGCCTAAAAATTATTATTGTCAGTGTAACACATTGTGTGCATTGTAAGGGCAAACCGTAATAAATTAAAACTGAAATGTATTAAAATTACACACAATATAACAGAATATCTTTACCTCTGGTGAAAATGGCAACTTCGTTAATAGATGTTTTATTTGGGTCAGCATCACATGACGTCAAACCCATTTCAGAAGATGATGTAGATACTGAAACCAAAAATATATATGTAAAAATAGTATCACTAGATATAGCATGCCCTTCTTCCATCATCATAACCGCCTTTGTTACATCCACTGAGGAACACATGCCTCCCTAGAGATTAACACTTTTGGTCGGGCTTTGGGCTGTTTGCATCCAACTGTCATGTCTATCCTATTATCAGCCTTTAAAATGTTCCCACAGCAGCTGAACCAGACCAGCCTTCTCTTCTTAAGACTAGGTGGTACTGTACTGTAACAACCAAACTGGCCCACTGCAAGTTGATAAATTTATTTTTTGTCAAAAATACCTAATTAAATAATTATGGACTATAATATTTTAAGTACAGAAAACAGTAGGCAATAGATGTTTTTCAAGGATATTAATGTTTTTGCATATTATTTAACAGAATTCAAGCAACTTCTTCATATCAGAACTGATTAAATTACGAATTGAGCGATTGTGTTCATTTGAACCAGTTCTAGTGTATAGTTTTACGGAAATCAATATAAAAAGGTATTTACCAATATTCAATGTTGGAACAGCATTTTTGGTAAGATATCCAGTGGGTGTTCGGTAAAACTCTTCAAAATGGTGATCGCATATACGTATGTTGTTACGTATGTAATTATAACCCTTTTCTCGATCTATTTCGCTCAACACCATTTTCCACTGATCAAATTTTTCCGTATGAGGGTACTGCTGTGGTGGAAAGCTGTGAACTTTTCCTGAAAGATAATAATGTTCACTTGTAAAACAGTTTCCATGATCAAAATACCTATAGTGTGCCAAAAGAACTTTGTAATAATATGTTACTTAATAGTTATGAGAACCATACCTTTATAAGGAATACATCCAAAATAGCACTTATAGGCAGTCTTTCTCGGCATTTTGCAAGTTTCGTCGAATTCAAATCAAAAAGGAAAATCGAGGTCCAGTACACACGGTGTTGGGTCAATCGTTTACGTATCTTATCACAGGGTCCAAGGGAGAAGCAGGGTCAAACGTTTATAGCAGATAATAAAATCAAGAAAACAAGCAAAGTACTATCGGTCGTAAAAGAGCACAAAACAAATCACCAGAACACAACGAACTTGGCAGAAAAAAGATTTCAAATGTACCTTCTGATTCTGTCATCATGAACGCACGTTTCGTTTTACTAATAGTTAAACTTGAAGTGAAAATGATGTTATTAATTTTGAAATTATATTTTTATGTTTATTTGTAAAGTAAAACATGTTGAAATAATAATAATAAATAATGCTTATTTATTAATATTTAGTTCTACCTCTATCTATTGGCAAAAATATAAAACTATGGCCAAACTTGGTGTACCGAACCTCAAAGATGGCAGCACTGTCTATGAAAGTTTTGTTTGAATTCAATGTATGGAAGTTTCACCCCCCTGATCAGCAGTCAACTGTCAACCTGTACTAGCTGCGCTCCGGGTTCGTCTTGTTGGATTGTCGGTACCATTTAATTGTACTAACATTGTTCATTGGCTATATTTGTTTGAACGTTATTTGCCTCTTCGTATTTTACGTAGGTAGCCCAGCCCACCTCACTAAATAACAATGTCGGACGATATTTATTTATTTATTTATTAGGATCACCAACAACTGATTACACTGATACAAACACATAATACATATTTGGGAAGAAAAATAACAGCGCATCAGTTACTTATAGGTAAACACCACATGATTAAAACAATAAATTTGGTAAATAAGCTAACTTACTTGGTCATAAGCGCTAATATCGAAAAAAGTTACATTTAAATAAAATTAATGAAATTTTGAGTCTTAGACATTAATAATGGTTAAATTGATAACAATTAAATAAAAACAAATGCACAAATTCATAATATATGATAAAATTGATAAATTGTTTAAAAATTGTAAAACAAATTAATAAGTTAGACACAATAAGTAAATTCATAAAAAGTATTAACACGTAGTTGGAAAGTACATAAAATTGTTGAATAAAATTGAACAAAAAAAAACGGTAAATGTAAAAGATAGAATTGATAAATTAATAACATTGGTAAAATTGACACAATTATATAACAATATCTGATTGGAATCAGGGGTTGGTTGGTAAACGATTAAGGATGGCTTTCTGTTTAGCAAGCGAGTCAAAGTGGAGATCGATAACATCACTGTAGCCATTTACTGCTTTACACATTCTTGCAAAAGGCGAATTGGCTCCCAAAACAGTTCTACTAAAAGGTGGACAAAGGGGTGTCATGGCACTACGTGGGATTCTAGAGGGTGCTCGAAAATTGAAAAGGGCAAGCAAGCTGGGACTTTCAATTTTATGCTTAATGATTTTAAAGGTAAACATTGCATCAATTACGTGTCTACGCTTTTCCAGAGAAGTCATGTTAAAATGCATAAGTCGTTTATTGTTTGAACACAATGACTGCAAAAGTTTTAGTTTTTCTTTATGCTGTCGCTCTTTCATTATGATGTACTTATTAAAATTTTCCTGTTTTTGCGTGGATCTTTCTTCCCTATACTTCTTCATATCTTTTGTATAATCTTCTTATATGTAATCAAACTTTCTCTACTTTGGGACCAGTTTTATTCATCTATTTTATAAACGATATTCCAAGGTGTTTCCTGCACTCCGATTTTTTTATGTACGCTGACGATTTAAAGTTTTTGAGAATTATTAAGGCAGAGGAAGACTCTTTATTACTGCAAAGTGACCTCAATCGTCTCGTTCTATGGTGTAACAGTAACGGAGTCAGGAGTAGCCTTTGCTAGACTGTAGGGGAGCCTCGGTTCACTGTTAAATGAAATAACAATATAAAGAGGGGGGTGATGTTGATCCACATTACTTAGAGGATACACACTTTCATTTACACAACATAGCGGTATTGTGGAGAGGACAAGATCCAACAAACGACCAGCAGTATTTGTAATAAAGTTACATTGTTTTAACATATTAATACAAGTGAAGTCCAGCAAAAGTTCATTAACACCGCATTGTCCAACATTTTTCCTGGTGCCTTCCACGCATCTCCAATCAATGGTACCCAAGTTAAAATCACCCACGAGACAAACGTCACAGTCAGTCATTTGTTCTAAGGCCGCACTACAAGAATTCACAAAATGTTCTAAAGTACAGCGACGTACTGGTGGAGGATCTACTGTGATTAACCTGATTCTCCTAAATGATTTTATAACTGATGCTATGTGCAGTGGTAAGCAGGTTGATGTCGTTTATACAGACTACAGCAAAGCCTTTGATCGAATTGATCATAGTATTCTGATATCCAAGTTAAATGGCATGGGAATCCGTGGAGATCTACTCAGATGGTTTTCCTCTTACCTAGTTAACAGGTCCCAAGCAGTAGTACTAAATAATTATATATCTAGCTGGGTCCCTGTTCCTTGTGGAGTCCCGCAGGGTTCTTTGCTCGGTCCATTGCTATTTATTATCTAAATTAACGACATCGGCTCTTGCTTGACTTTATCCAAACTATTGAGTTTTGCTGATGATATGAAAATTTATGCCACAATATCATCGCAGATGGACGTAACGGCACTCCAGAATGATCTGCGTCGCCTAGAGGACTACTGCCAAAGAAATAAGCTGGATCTTAATCCCGCTAAATGCTCGGTTATAACATATTCTCGGAAGCGCTCAATAATTGCCACATCGTATACCCTAGGCGATCAAGTTCTACCTAGATTAAACTCCATCCGTGATCTGGGGGTTCATCATGATTCCAAGCTCAGTTTCGAAATACACGTTGATGCAATAGTCGCTAAGGCCTCAAAATCACTGGGTTTCATAATGCGGTTATCCAAGTGCTTCACTCAAGCCAAAACATTAAAAATCCTATACTGTACTTTTGTGAGAAGCCACTTGGAATATGCGTCTGAAATATGGAACCCATGTTACCTCAAATATACTAATCGCATTGAGAGCGTCCAAAAAAGGTTCATAAGGTAAAATTTTGACGTCGAAATGTCTGCCGAATGTAACACAGATAAAAAATTACAATTTAGAAATCTTTCCGAAATCGACTAGAATTATAAAAACATGTAACCTCAGATTAAATAATAGGCAGATAGAGCGGGTAGAACACGAGAGTGAAGCCGCCAAAGCAAATACAAATTCAAAAGCGAATACAATCTCGCGTCATCCGCCCGATCATGACATATGCCAGTGCAGTCTTTGCACACGCCAAGCCCCATCGCTTCAATAGAATGCAGTGATTTTTTAAGAGCAGTGTAAACCTGATTATATATTATTCTTTCAAATACCTTTGCTAAAATACACAGTTTAGATATTGGCCTATAATTCGCTATGTCTAAACGCGGATTTCCATATTTGCGGCACAACACAGGTATTCAAAGATTTTCAAAATAAAATTGCAATAGGTTGCGCTATCGAAGGTGCACGCCGAACAAGAAGTTTAGATGGTATGTTATCAGGACCTGCCGATTTGCATGCATCCAACTTACGAAGCAAGTTAGTTATTTCATCAATATCAAGAATGATACTGCAGATATCAGACGTTAGGTTTGACGAATCGTTAAAAAGATGAGGAGACGGGTTTGAATGACTAACACTGGTATTAGAGAGAAAAGTAGAATGGAAGTATTCGTAAAAAGTCTGACAAATAGAATCCCCCGTTCGCAAGGTATTACTATTATAGTTCAAGGTGCTTGGGATTACATTAGAGTTATGACGTTTTTTTACAAAAGTGAGGAATAAAATATCAGAGTCCAGTATAAAGTCTATTAATAAACACATGAGTCACAAGTAGGTACGATGACGTTTCTTACATAATTTATCTGTACACAAGTTATAGGCACGGCGCGGGGAAGACGACTGGCCGCTATGCTCTATGCATGTCGGGCCTCGCATTTAGCAACGTTAGCATCGTTGCTACCTGTAGTTCATACATACCTCCCCCCCTTACAAAAAAAAATTGCCAAAAAAAAAAACAATATCCTTAATAAATAAATAAATTACTTAAGGGTATAAACTTAAGGGTAGTCATCCTGACAAACTACTCTGCTATTACCATAATTGAACGCCCCATTAGGGTCCACAGTATTTGCCAGGATGACGCCAATACAAATCACATGCCTCCGTTTGCTGCCCTGCGTCTTGCCTACGTGTGAATACATACATTGTTTATGAATACCATAGTTGTATTACGATATCCCTTGTTTCAATACTTATTCTTGTCTCTATTTATTACCTATTTCTCTGAAATCACTGTGTCCTATTTTGCATTTACACTTTGTTACACTATGTTATTACGCATATGAAGCTTGCGGTATGGTAGACTGCTGGTTCGCTGCGACTGCCGGCCCCGCTGGCCATAACGATGTCAATTCATTCCTGATCCATTTCTTAGTGCTGGAACAGCATTGTCTTCCGCCTAGACACATACACAATAGCATGAGATCACTAACCATTATGGCAAAATTTTCCAGTTTGCTTTCTATGTCGCCAACTTTCTTCGCCTTATTAGCACCTTGCTGAGCAATAATAACTTCTTCATTTTTGGTGTTATAATTTCCCATTGTATTTGGTTATTTAAGCAATTGGTACCACCTTGTTTATTCTTTCGACCATTAATAAAATCCACATATCCATAAACTTTTATCTATGGTAGCAAAAATCGCACCGGTTGCTTTACACGCCAGCCACTGCGCGTGGTACGACCTATAAGCGGAAGCGATTTTTCCTCGACTGTTTCTTTAACTTGCTCTTCCGTCTCTGTTTGCAAACAATCTGTGACACTATCCTGATCGCTGTCTTGCAACATGTACGCTTGTTTTAGTCGGTCTATAGATAAATCGCTTTCCCTATTAGATAACTTAATCTTAAACACCTTTTCATTTCTACTTAAAACTCTATTTGGGCCATCATAGGTAGGACAAAGTGATTTTTTTATCATTTCATTCCTTACACATGTGTACATGACTTTAAATCTTTACTTACAAAAACCTTACGTGAATCGCTAATCTCTCGTGACGGGGTTCGCAACTTGCTTATTGCTTGACGAAGCTGTCCTACATTCATGCTCGGGTCGCTAGCCTATTGGTTTTGCACGTGGAAAAAATCTCCTGGCAACTTAATCGTTTCGCCATATACCATTTAAGCCGTACTGAAACCTTAGTCGCTTCTGCACGCTGCGCGAAGCCCTAACATTAAGCGTTTGCAGTTCGTCCACCCAATCCGTACTACCTGTCAAACGTGCGGTTAATGCGCTTTTCAGCGAGCGGTGCCATCTTTCTACTAGCCCGTTGCTCTGAGGGTGATAAGGGGTTGTCCTAACTCTTTGAATTCCTAAAAATCTCATAAGACTCCTGAAAAGGTCGCTTTCAAATTGCCTACCCTGGTCGGTCGTTATCTTTCTTGGACAACCAAACCTGCATATCCAATGCTCGTAAATAACTCTGGAAACCGTATCAGCTGTAATGTCTGAAACTGGTATTGCTTCAGGCCAACGCGTAAAACGATCTATTATAGTTCTACAATACCGATGTCCGTGTTGTGACGTTGGCAACGGACCTACAATATCTGTATGTATATGTTCGAACCTGCTACATGGTGGAAAACTAGTTAAGTTTGAAACTGTGTGCCGACTAACTTTTGCTTTCTGGCACCGAATACATGATCTTGTCCATTCGTTAATATCCTTATTCATTCCTGGCCAAAAGTACCTCTTAGCAATCATCTTGCGCGTAGTACGAACCCCAGGATGACTGATATTATGAATGTTTTCATACGCTATTTTCCTAAACTTGCCTGTAAGATAAGGCCTAGCACTACCTGTCGAAACTTCGCAATATATTTGCTTATCTCCGTCCGGCCTGACTACGTGCCTGAATGCCAATCTACTGCTGACGTTATTTCCTGCCGTAACCTGATCGCGCACCTGCGCTTGAGCTAATTCGTTGTAATCGAGCTCTGTCGGACAAACAATAGACTCAACACGTGAGAGCGCGTCCGCAACTGTATTTTCTGGGCCCTTTACATATTGTATGTCGCTTGTGTATTCGCTAATATACAATAATTGTCTAGCCCTTCTTGGTATTTCCTTATCGTTACCTACCTTACTGAACGCGTAAATTAATGGTTTATGATCCGTATAAATAGTTATTTGTCGTCCCTCTATTAAATTCCTAAAATGAACTATGGTCATGTACACCGCGGTTAACTCTTTGTCGTACGTGCTATACTTTTTTTGTGCTTCCGACAGTTGTTTTGAAAAATATCCGACTGGTCTCCACGCTCCGCTTACATTTTGCTGTAATACTGCTCCTACACATGAATCTGACGCATCAGCCATTATTGATAAAGGTGTGTTTACACTGGGATGAAACAATGTAGTAGCTTCTTGCAAGCTGATTTTGCATTGCTCGAAAGCCTCAATACTTTTGTTATCCCACGGTATATTAGACTTGTCTCTTTTCTTTGCGTTGTGTAAAAACTTATTGAGCTCTGCTTGATATACCACCGATTGTGGTAAATGTGACCTATAGAAGTTAACCATACCCAAAAAACGACGTAGCTGCTCTACTGTATCCGGTCTTGGATAGTCTGTAATTGCCCTTACTTTGTCCGATAATGGTTTGATTCCGTCCTGTGTTACTTCAAATCCTAGAAACTCTACTTTCGTTTGACCTAATTCCGTTTTGCTTAGATTAATGGTTATACCTACCTCACTGAAGCGTTTAAACAGTTTACGCAGATGCTCCTTGTGTATGCTTTCGTTGTCAGAAGCCAAAATGACGTCGTCTATGTAACAAAAAAGTGCTGACTTACCATTTTCGTTCTCCATGCGTTCTATACCTCTGAGTACATGTTGGTGCATGAATCTCTGAAAAGTTTGCGTGCATTCCTGAGTCCAAACGTCATGCGTGGGAACTCCAACAGACCAAAAGGTGTTGCTATGGCGGTTTTTTCTATATCATCTGCTGAAATGGCTATGTTATGGTAGGCTCTATTTATATCTAGTCGCGAATACCAAGTCATACCCGATAATATGTATGTGAAATCACTTACCCTAGGGATAGGATAACGATCAGGTTTTGTTATTGCGTTCAACGCCCTATAATCACCGCACGGGCGCAATTGCCCGTCCTTTTTAGGGACCACGTGCAATGGACTAAACCACTCCCCTTGTGATGGCCTACATATTCCTAACTCATGCATTAAATGAAATTCGTCCTTTACCTTATTATAACAGTCTGGTGGTAACGGCCTTGGACGCGCGTAGACCGTTTGTTACGATATGATGCACTACTGCATGTGCTGGCGGTTCTTTAAACGACACCGGTTATGTGATATCTGCGAATTCTTCTAACAATTCACGATAGGTATTATCGTCTTGGATACTTCTTACGGACGCTTCGTCATACCGTATGATTGACCCATTTGTCCTTAAATTAGTTACACTGTCTACTAGTCTCTTATGATGTAAATCTACAACTAGCTTGTGCGACTCAATAAAGTCTCCACCTAAAATTGCTTGCCTGACGTCACTAACAATAAATGTCCATTTAAAATCTCTGCGCAATCCTAAATTGAGTACTAGGGATTTTACACCGTATGTCTTTATCTCCGTGTTGTTTGCCGCGTACAGCTTATAACCGCTTTCAGAACGCGCACAATTTTTTACACTACTCACTGGTAAAACAGACACATTAGCACCTGTATCTACGAGGAAGCTGATCCTTGACTTCCGGTCTATTATGCACAAACGGTGGTTTCCTATTGGTGTGGTGCAGTCTTCAACCGACTCAGACTGCACCGCACTCAGTTTTCCGACGTCTTGTTCTCCTTCCAATTGCACGGCTTCGTACATCTTCGCACCTCCTTGCCATACGCATAATGGTAGCTGCATAGCCAATCTGGACTCTCTGGCGTGCGACGTGGACCTCTTGACCTTGACTGTGATCTGCGCCAGTTTCCACGGTTTTCGCGTCCCCTACTGCGTCCACGGATCTCATTAACTTCCCTCCGTAGTTCTTTCAACTCAGTAGTTAACTCGTTCATTACGGTCGCCATGTCCCCCTTTGAAAATGACTCTGCCGAAGATATGGCGGCTACTTCTCCACTGTTTAAATTTTCCATGACCTTATCTGCCATTTCCGCGAGTTTTTCCAATTTTTGGTCCTGACACACTGACAGAACAGCTGTTAAGGATCCTGGGAGACGTGAAATCCACAGCTGTTGTAAGGTCGCCGGTGCTATCTCGGTGTTTTGTGCCAACTCCGACATGCGCCGTAGTAGATGCGACGGTCGTTCGGATCCTAAATCCATTTCGCTCACTAATTTTTGAAATTGCCTTTCGGCGCTTTCTTCGTAGGCTGTCAGTAGCCTGTCTTTTAATGTGCCATATTTGTTCTCGATAGGGGGCTTAAAAATCAGATCGCCAACCTGTTGTAAAGCTTCTCTGGTCAGCCTTGATATCACCAAATGAAATTTCGATGCATCCCCTTGCTTCTGTGGTTCCATAGCGGACTCGAACTGCGCGAACCACAACCGCGGCATATCGGTCCAAAACATTGGAATCCTGTCCGTTACGCTGATGCTAGCCAGTTGAGATACCGGTGGCGCTGGTGGCTGATTCATCCTGGACCCTTTAAAATTCCCGCCGATAGGTTCCGAGTCGACGGGGAGTCGCCTTCTGCCCGTTCACACAATATCACTTTAAACACAAATACTGTCCGTAATATTCTCTCTATAACCACGTCTCTAAAATCACGTCGGGGTCACCAATGTTGGAACCTTATGTAGTGTGGTTAGACAAGGTGAGGAATAAAATATCAGAGTCCAGTATAAAGTCTATTAATAAACACATGAGTCACAAGTAGGTTCGATGACGTTTCTTACACAAGTTATAGGCACGGCGCGGGGAAGACGACTGGCCGCTATGCTCTATGCATGTCGGGCCTCGCATTTAGCAACGTTAGCATTCTTGCTACCTGTAGTTCCTACATGAAGTATGAGTAATACAATAATAGCATTCATTAAACAATAATGTGTAATAAGGTAAAATAATAATATAAACATGCAAGGAAGGTAAGCTTTAAAAAAGTTTGTGCTTGAACATAAATCACACAACATTAAATAGGTAACAACTGTGCGAAAAAGCAAGGAGTGATGCGTTGTGCTTACAAGCGAGAGCGAGTCAAACATATTTAACTACATTAGAGCTTTGAAGTAAACAGCGCGATAAGAAATACAAAGGATTCCTTTAGTTAAACAAAAGAGAGGTGTCGAGCTCATTAGTGGGGTGCTAAACTTTTTGTAAACAAATAATGAGATACTTAGGATAACAAAAAATACAAGCAATTGAAATGTAATAAAACAAACAAATAAAGTAAAAAAATAACGAATTAAAAATAGGAAGCATATTACACGATCTTGTTTAAATCGGATTCTTTACGTATAATTGCTACTTTACAAGTAGCATTTTTTAATATATGAATTTTCCCATGCTTTACCCAAACGAACTCATAATATTTCCCCTTGGCCGTGGTCTTAACCTTACTTAAAAGCTTCTTATACTCAACGCTCAGGTGATCATTGACATTTATACGCTGAGGTGTGCCCTGAAACCCGACATGAGATGTGGATAGGTCCTTAACGGCACGTGCAGCTGCGATAAAATCCTCTTTCACATATCGGTTTAAAAAACTCACAATGATCAATTTTTCATTAGAATTAATAATAGGCACCCTTGAGATATAATTCACTTGTGATTTGGGGCAGCTGTAATTCACCTTTCGGCCGATCGCTTCAATGACTCCTTTAATTTCTATATTGTTTAGTCGGGATCGCTGTTCATATTTAGAGAGTTCGAACTTAGATCTCTCTAAGTCAGTCTGCAAACAACTAACTGTTCCCTGAAGCTTGTCAAGGTTCTGTTGCTTTTGCTTCAACCTCCGCTAATCGAGTGTTAAATTCATCAAGTCTACCACTCGTGCCTTCGCATGTAATTTTTAGCTCAGCCAGCTCATCTTTGATTACTCGAATATCATCTACCAGGGTAGGCAAATTAAGTAACTGACGTTTCATGTCAAGGATTTCACTTAATATGGTTTCGAGGGAGGCTGGTTCAGGAGCAACCAGTGCTGGGGATGACGTTCGACAAGTTGGGCACTTCCATTGCGCCATTCTGTTGGCGCCGAGTTTTCTCCATCCGGCTTCAGAAATTTTGCACACACAAAGTCCAGATGTTTCCTGCAGCTTCCACATTGGACACCATCGTTGAACTGCACGTTACAAGCTGCGCACGTTTTCATTATTGAAACTCGGTGTAAATATAATTATATGCTAAAGCAGAACTAGCTAATATTTAGAATTGTTGTAAAAGTTTAAAAAGGTTGACGATCTATTATTTTGAGCGACGCGTACTGTACCAATGAATGTCCACAGACTATTAAACATAACATGCTACCCATTTACACACCTTTTATATTTGGTAAACCTATAGATTCTGTGGAACAATTTCTTGTTCTTGCAAAAGAGCTTGAAGTTTTTGTTAGTCATAAAACTTTTAAAACTGAAAAACCTACTGTTAAGTCTAATGTGGTTTTATCCTGTTTAAAGTGCAAAAAATCTGGACATCATTATAAGCATTGTACTTCCATACGTAATTTGTTTTAATTGTCAAAAGGTTGGAGTTACATCCAAGAATTGTGATGTTTGTAACGAAAAGAAAAGCTCTAGCGAGTCAAAAAACTGATTAGGTCGCATCGAGCCCCTGTTGTTACTGACATAACCGCGAGCGTCTCGATGAAAGAAAATTTTGTTGAATATCATAAACCTGACGATGCTACTCGTAACAGAGATTTGCGAATTGGTTAGATTAATTAAAGACATTTTTCAAAATTTATAGATCAGCTCCTGTTTTATTTGTTAAAGATAATGATACTGCCTTATTTACAATTTTCCGTAGATAACCATACTTTTTCTGGTTTATTAGATAGTGGCTCAAATAGTTGTATTTTGGGTTCCAATAGTCATAGACAATTCTTACAGTTAGGCTATATAATAAATTATGTTTCTAGCTCTGCTTATACGGCCGATGGTTCTTCACAGAGAATTATTGGTACCATTGAATTACCTGTTACTTGTGATAATTTAACAAAAAATATTAATTTTCAAATTATACCTTCTTTTCAAACTGATTTCATTTTAGGATTTGATTTTTGGTTAAAATTCGATTTGGCTAAGGATTTATGGAAAAATATAACTTATGCTCGATGCAATACAGTTCAAGTATGTTCAGTCACCTCTGTTAGTGAACTTTCTCCTTCTGAGAAACAAAAACGAAATAATACTGTTTCACTCTTTGAATATATTTCTTATGAAAAGAGAGGCTTAGGTCTTACTCATCTTGTTCAACATAAAATTAATGTTACTAGCGAACCTTTTAAACAACGATAAGCCTTAAGTCCTGCAAAGCAGAAGGAACTTTTTGATGAAGTAGAAGTCTTATTAAAGGAAGTAATCATCCAACCTTCTAAATCGCCTTGGTGTTCACCTGTCTTAGCTGTAGAAAAGAGGGATGGTAGTATCAGATTATGTTTGGATTCAAGACGTTTAAATTCAGTTACTGTAAAAGATTCTTACCCTCTTCCTTATACCTCTAGAATTTTAGATAACCTGGGTGGAGCTGGGGTTTGAGTAACTTTGTATGGACCAGTGGCGTCATTTTTTTTTTCAGCGGCCACCTATAATTTTCAAGTTACATTGTTGTGCTTTATTAAGTACACATATATGTACAATTATTATTGTCCTAAGTGATATCGAAGCTGAGATATTTGCATTTGAAGATCGAAAAAAAGTCGTCAATATAAATACTTCAGTTACTGTCCTGCGTAAAGAAATCTTAGTTGTGTTTCTAGAAGGTTGTTATTAGTGATCGGATTTACGGTTTTAGACCGTTTGTCAATGTGACGTTGAAACTAGGTCTTGGGAAACAATAAAAACACATTATTATACTTTATTGCATTTTATGACATGATAAGTAAAAACACATTTTTTAACTACGGACGAAGAGCGTCCATTTCGTTCTCAATGTCATGTCGAATAATATGATCTAAAAATAGTGCCGGCGGAGTCAGATTATTTTGATATCTGCCCCATCCCATGCACCATCTGATGGTCCATTACATTCGAACAGCAGCCTAAGGTCCGTTTCCCAATAATACATGATCAATAGTGGCCTAATATTGCATCCAGCCCTTGAGTAGCTCTTTCTACAAGAATATACACGTAATATGTCCGTCTAGATGAATGTCTGGATTGGATCCTGCCTCTAAGAGGCCATGGATCAATCCAGTTTAAGGTTTCTGCCGAAATATCATTAATGTTGGGTTCTCTGCATACTTCAATCACATATGAGCCGTCACTTTTTACATGTTCTCCGTAGTAGCTGCGAGCTTGGAGTATTTGATACGTTCCAAGAGCATAGAGAATGAAATCATTGGCACTTAAAATAGGAAAGTCATCAAGCCCAGGAACTTCAGCATTCATATTTTAAAAACAGCCCTTCTTCTATTCAGATTATTCGCAATGACATACTCGCCTAGTTGGTTCCGAGGACTATGGTGAGGTATACGATTTATTATTTCCTGTGTTAGCCTATGATCAGTCAGTGGTACCCCAAACGCATTTAATAATGCAGCAGCTATTCTTATTTCTTCTAATAGATGACTTGCAGCTACATTAAAATTCTGTGACCGAAGCTGACGGAACGGATTTTTTAATCTGCCAGTAATGGTTTCGACCACCCAACGGCATATGGTTACTTTTCTTGAATCGTTGGCTTGTTGTGTAGTAAGCTGGTATTCATTGTCATCTTTAGATAAGGGCAATATATGCACGGTATCCACATGACTCCACATCTTCGATGCAGTCTAATATTAGCACATCGTTCTCACGAAAGAACCAATGAAAGGGATCACATGGATTCTTAAAGATCTCTGATAGAATCTTCGCATCGGATTTAGTCGCTTCATATAAGCCGTATATGTATATGATGTGGCCATCAGGACAAACCAGTAAAAAAGGCTTTAATAAATGCCGGAACTTGTGTAAGCTATAAGACTTTCTCTGAAAGTAATAATTACTACTTTTTTGCAAATAAATGTACGTGCCATCCAGTATGATTATGGCCTTCCTTTGATTCAAAGAAACATCAGGATTGCCAAATAATGTATTTGGGATTGTTAGACATCTCGATATAACATCTTGATGAGTCAAATGATAATAGCCAAGGTGCTGTGGAACAAACTCGCTTATTAAGTACTGTTTTACGAGACTCATGGTTTTTTCTAAAGTCTTTCTTGACATATTGAAAATCTGAGATAATCTCTGATTTGACTCACCCGTGTGTAGTTTAGTAATCACTGTGGCGAGAGCTCGACCTGCTTTATTTTTATAGCGCTGAGATATACTAGGACAGCTTTGAAGGATTTCTTGGAATTGGGATTTTGAAAAACCTATATAAGGTGTATCTATTCATACACGAAATATTTTAAGAGGGACCTCTATAGGTCGTTTAGAAGCTATAGAAACGAAAAAGAATTTTTTATGTAAATGTTTTTTTCATTTTACGTAACTATCATAATTTAAAACTGCTTGAGATGTTTTGCATAAAACCGGCCTGCTCTATGAATCAAAGACGCGGCGGCGGGGAAAGGCGCGGGCGCGGTGCCTTTTCGTCTGCAGCCGCCGGGCGCGTGCCGTCTCTCTGTTTAACATATCACTGGTGAACTGTAATGAACATTCGACAATACACCTCTGCCTATCTCTACGGGGAATGCAGACGTGATGATGTTCACAATAAAGCAACTTAGGTAGACTTCGTAACTCGACCTCGTCTTATTTTGATAACAGAGTTATCGCTTACAATAAAAATAAATGTGAATTTAAAATACAAAACGACCTAAATCTAAGTAGGTACAATATTGAATTCCCTCCTCGCAGTTTTACAAAAACAGTACCTTCTGTAAACCAGGTACTTACATCTAAATAAGCAGCTAATGACCTCTGTGGGGTTACGACTTTTACGAGCGAGCATCGAAACGTTTCAATCATTTTCTTATTTTTTTTTACGAAAAGGATCCTAGATTCGATTAAAACATTCATATTCTACAGTGTTACACATCTTTTAGATAATAATAATAGAAAAATAAACAGCTGACGCAACGCAAATTCGCGTAAGGTAATGACTTCTGTTAGGTTACGAACTGTGCGTCGAGTCGTATCTGTCAGCTGATTGATAGGTTGTGTACCTACCTATTTGCACAGATGTAAACTGTAAGAAGTGCATAGCGCGAACAATTTAAAATGTACATACCTCATAACGACGTAGTTTTTATTTACACTATTCACACCAAAATTGCTGTACATATTCACCCTGCAGTTGCACGTTAAATAATGTGTCGTTGCACTTTTAACAATGTCTCTCTAGCTATCACTGCGTAAACAAGCGTTCACGATTCACGTTTTGTTGTTCCGCACTAGAAATGGTCTGGCCGTCATTACCATAAATCAGGTCTATCCCTACCCCACACCTGGAAATCCAACGGCGTAAGATCAGGCCTGCCTCCGTCTGCAGCTGGGGGCATGTAGACCCCGTAGTCCCGTTGCCGCTGTCGAGCTTCTAGGATCTCTAGGAAGGGGGCTTGTGCTGTGAGAAAAATAAGACCACCCTCATTGTAGCAGTCCACCATGTATGGTACTCCTAGTTGGAATATTTCGGCATTGTTGTGTTTGTTGCGCGAAGCGTTCCACGTTAGTTAAGCCGCGTGCAGTGCAACATGCAGTTCGCGCGAGACTGAACACGGCGGCGGACGGCGCGGCAGGTGCGGGGCGAGGCAACTGAAGCCGGCGCCGGCGGCGCGACAGCGCACTATGTGGAGTTTGAGTCGGTTTCGGGTCATAAATCCATAACTTCCATGTTTTCATAGATTTGCTGCTGATTTTTTTTTTGTGTATTATTGAATAAATGTACTTTTAAATAATATACAATTAATGGATATAATCATATGTTTATTGTCTAAAAAAAATAGTAATCTTGAAATGTTGAAAAATGTTCAGCAATTTATGACTATATTTAAATAATATGACCTTAAATGCTATAATAAACACAAATTAAACTCTTAAAATGATTTCAGCTATTATTATGTACCATTACTTTTAACTAAAAAAAAACACTGTATTATTCAACTAACTCTAAAGCTTCATCTATAAGTTCCATAGACTTTTTACTAGATGGTTATCTTAAACTTGTTATGTAAGGGTCCGAAGTATACAAAAGTGTATGTAGAACATCCTCATTTGTAGCTATTCTAGAGCATTCCCTAGCATGATGAAGTCTGAATCGTTAATAGTCTTTGTTCCTTGATTCCTGCGCATCTTCGGGAAGTTGTCCTAGGGGCAACACTGAATAATGCCGAATGACGCTTTCACCGTGAATTAGGACTTTATGGACAGATGATGGCATATAATACCACATATATTTATTAACATATCTTTGTGCTGTATCCAAAGCATACTGACCGAATTTTGTAGCGTTAATAACTTTTCCACTTGACATAACTTGAAGTAAAACATAAAATCGTTTAATCAATTCCTCGTCCACACCAGTAATTTCTGCACTGCACTGATAATTTTGAAAAAATCTTCTAGCTGTATTACCGTCATTGCTGTTACCAGTACCTTGTTTAGGTTTATCTATATTTAAACCAAGTTCTTCTCTGAACCTTCTTTGTACATATGCCTTCTTTTCGTTTGTTGTAGCAGACCATTTTTCGAAGCCTAGATTATAGGATACATGTAAAATTAACTCCATAAATCGAATCCAGCAATGCAATGTCGATAACCCAAATTGATAAGCATTTTCATCAACGGGTTTATTTTGCACTTTTTCTAAATTATTCATCTCTGTTGGTCTTGCACCACAAATAGTGCACACAGCACCTGATGAAGTTTCTGACAAAACTTGAGCCACTTTCCCGTCAACCATGGTTAAAATAATGTATGTTTAATTTCGATACCTTCTCCATTTATATTGACTAAAGTTGGTGTAAGAGCGTCTTTTTGAGCTTCAATTTCATTAACTACACTTCTTGTCTTTTCAGGTGTCTCCTTTGAAAACTCTATTAAAATGGGCCTACATGATGGAACAGGGTTTTCTCACACAGTTTCATTTGTATTAATATTTATAAGTTTCAGAGGCACCAATGAAGCTATAAATAAATTAGTGTCAGAAATTAACTCACTTTTTTCAACTAAGACTTGCTTGTATTCACTTTGTCCGCTTGAACCATCACAGCCCCATTTAGAATAAAGCATTAAATGTGTTTTGCCAACTTTGTATACACCATCAATTTGTAAAATTCTTGCAATAGTGTGATCCAGCAGATCTTGAAGTTTCACCTTTGCTTTAATATTATTAATTTCTACGCTTGATCTTGGTGGGTAGCACTTTCCTTTAGCTTCCTGAATTGATTTGTATGATGGAAATAATAAGCAATTCTTCGCGATTAAGTAACTCCTCATGTTTTCATACTGTGCCATATTAAGGTCCAACTCGATGAAAATACTGAGAGCTTCGTCTTTAGAGTACGCTGTTAAATGTGCCGGTTCGTTTAGGAGATTTTGACGTATATCACTTTTTTTTCCATGGGCAATACTCGTAAAATTTCGACAATGAATGCTTCTTTGGTTTCCCCTTGAGATCTCAATCCCTGAAGATATGAATTCAGTATAAAATCAAGGTCACATGTTTCAAGCAACTCCTTGTTTTTTCGTCTTTGTGTTCTATCGGAACTGTCTTCGTAGGTTTTCGAAGGGCGTCCTCGCTTTCCTGTCGATGTCGAAGGTTCGGATTCACAAGTAGGTTCTTCCAGATTCACAGTAAATATGACGTCCAACCAAACGCTATTCTTGTTTAAAAATATTTGCTTATTTCTGCCAGATTTTGTGTAACGTTGACGAAAGTTTGTAATAAGATTTTTTTGCACACTTGCTACAATCTTAGCGATGTTTGCCTCGGAAAAGTTGGTAAAATTATAACTTGTTAAAGCAACAACATAATTCCCGTCACTTTCAATTAAAACAAGACATAAGTCACGTCTGGTACAGTTGAATTCACTCATTGTTGCGAGAAGGTAGATGGTTAGGTTACTACACTTTAAGTAACGACAATGACGAACGAAAAACAGAATGTAATTATTGAGTATTCAGAATCCCTATTTTATATAAAAATATTGATTTGAAACGTGTGCAAAATTGTGGTAGAAAGAACGAATTATCATTGTGTGGTTATGCGGTTTACGATATGTATAATTGATAATTTATTATGTATGTGAACTAAAAAATGGTGGGAAACACTCGATACATTATCTTAACGTAAACCGCAATTAATAAAATGTCACAAATTAGACCTATAATAAGCAAGTAGTCAAATAGCATCACCTACGTATTTGTAGGATTTTTTACTGTTTTATGCTATAATAGATTAACATATGTTGTGCAACGAAATTGCAACTTTTCTTTTCTTATTTTATTATAATATTAAATTTCCTATCAAATAACATAATTTCCAGACCTTCGGCAAATTTCGGCAACTGTCAAAACTCTAATTGAAAGTTTCAGGTACGCAAAAATGATATGTCACGAGATAAATATTTCAAGTAAATATATTTACACATATATAGCATTTTTATGCATATCAGTCAAAGTAAATAGTATAAGCTTTCTGTAATGGTATAATACTTGTATAGTTTTCATTGCTAGGTGGCTAGAAAATAATCTTGAAAAAAATACAAATTCAGATCGTTTTGTGATAGTTTAGGAATGATCGTGTTTAGATGATCTTTTTTATAAACCAGTACCGACCACATACATAATTTATGTATAATATAGTAGATTAACTTCTTAGCTACAGTTTGAGGTATAATACGAGTACCTGCGCCGATTTTTACAAAATGTATTTATGGCCAGGCCCTCTTAGGCACCTCTACATAGTGCGGCGCCGCGAGTCGGGTCTCTTTTGATCATTCATAAAAGCCACGCGACATCTAAGGGCGCCGCCATGACCTTGCCCGCTTCAATGAAAGTAGTTTCTACGTAGTATTTTCGTAGAAACTAGCCTAATGGATGTTACAAAATATGAAAGAGCCAGTATTTTTATGTGTGTTTAAGTATTTTTATTTTTTTATTTTATTAGATGCTTAGATAAAAAACTCTTTTTCATTTCTATAGCCCAAGTTCGACCTATAGATGCACCTCTTCAAATATTTCGTGTATGAATAGATACACCTTATATAGTAGTGGAAAAGAGAATTGTTTATTAAAGAACGTCTATCAACATCTATAAAAACCTTCCGAGTTCTTAACATGTCCATCATGTCTTTTAGATAAGACGGGGAAAATTCGCTTAGCATCCGACGAGTACTTGATTCAATATTTTGCCACACTGAATCTAACATATGCTCTTCACATACGCGAGTGCCACGTGGTATTTTTCCTGTAGAACTGTGGCTCTGATATCAATGTGAATTATTTTTAAATCTTTATTACTGCATGCTGCGATAATACATACGTGAGTATTAAAAGGCGCTCGCGTGTAACCTGGCAACGGTATCACATGCAACAAATTTACTTGCACTTCTCGACCTTGGACATTTACATTGAGTATAGGTTGCTCTGGTACGGAGTATTCTTCAGTAGTGTCCTCTTGCATAGGTTGCTCTGGTACGGAGTATTCTTCGGTAGTGTCCTCTTGCATAGATTGATCTGAAGGATCGCCAGCAAGATTATAAACATTTACTTGAGCGCAAGCGTAACGTTGAGCA
This sequence comes from Dasypolia templi, assembly GCA_963555695.1. NCBI lineage: Eukaryota > Metazoa > Arthropoda > Insecta > Lepidoptera > Noctuidae > Dasypolia > Dasypolia templi. The sequence goes on along the minus strand of OY743142.1, from coordinate 3,131,020 downwards.
CGTTGTAGACAAAGTCTACAGATTTTGCCCTCCTCACAAAACTGAAAAAGAGGAGTCATGTGTTATTTTTAACTCACTATTCAAATAGTTGATGTACATAAAACAATAGCGACATACGAAAACTAAGTGCTAGATTTTGTATGTCGCTATTGTTTTATGTACATAAAGGTATTAAGTTTCACAAAACTTACCTGCACAACATTCGCAATTTGCACCAAATGCATCTTTAAAAACGGATTATTTTGCACGAACTTGGCTGTCAAACTATATGATCTACGACGAGCCCCGCCAAGACGATTTAGACTTCGTCGGCCACAAATACAAACTGTACTGTTAATTACATCCAAATCGTAAGAATATCAGAGTCCAAAGAGCTATGATGGGTCAGTCACAATACACAACCAATCACAATGTCCAAGGAAATGCCAAGTCGTTATAATAATCCACAAGTCCACGAGATTAGAATCGTAAGAAGTAACACACGACAGTAAGGGACGCGCTCTCACTGACGAGTGACTCCGAGTGAGTAGCTGGAGCGGGCTCAAGTAATACGCAGGTAAACGAAACGTGTATTGTGATTGGCTGATCGGCATCATCGTTCGTAACGGCTGTTTCGACGGGCTGTGCGCAGCTCGCCGGTGCGCGCCACAACATCGGCCTATAGATAACAGACATCGGGCGTCCGGTCTATTCATCTACGTCATTGTATTTGATTTATTTTACTTAGAACTCTTAAAAAAATACGGCTGAAACCTGCACGAGTGCAATAGAATGTAATAACTTCTTCGATTTTAATGAGCAATACAAAACCAAATATCTCGGTTCCGATATGGTTTAGACAAGTGCATCCTCAATTGCTTTTGATCGCTTTATTCTGTTCTTTCATAATAGCCAAGTTTCATTACTGGCCGCCCAACTTCAAAACGACGCCAATTTTACCCAAACCCCATTAGTACCATTGACATTTCTAAAGCATTTTTGCAAATAGCCCTGGAAGAATCTTCTCGAGAAAAGACTGCTTTTGTAGTTCCGGGAAAAGGACTTTTCGAGTTTGTCCGTATGCCATTCGGTCTCACCAACGCACCTGCTGAACTGCAGAGACTTGTATATAAACTTTTTGGACCTGCATTCGATAATACTGTGTTTTGTTATTTAGATGATTTAATTTGCGTAAATTTGGATTTTAATTTACATATAGAGTATTTACATAAAATTTACAGTATACTGAAACATGCTGGTTTGACAGTTAATTTATTTGAAAAAGTGTAATTTTTGTAAAGTTTTTTTTTTTTTTTTTTTAATTGATTAAAGGGCTTTGTCGCTTAGCGACCACATCGCCCAAATTTGTAAAGATAGACTCCGCTATCTTGGTTATATAGTTGATAGTAATGGTTTGCATACTGATCCTTCTAAATTAGATACCATTAAAAGTTTCCCACGTCCTGAATCTGTTAAACAGCTTCGTAGTTTTCTAGGTTTATGCTCATACTATCGTAGATTCATTTGTAAATTCATTAGCATTCGTAGATTCATTTGCATTCTCAGCTTCATCATTCCAACAAAGTGGTTTCTTAGAATTCTTACTTCCCGCCGTTAATTTAGTTAGAGGAGAGGAATTGCTGATATTGCCTCTGCCTCTAACTAAATTGAAGCTGAGAATGCATTTTATGAGTTGAAGCAAGCTTTAATAACTGCTCCGGTTTTGCAATGCCCTAATTTTGAAAAACCTTTCTGTTTACATTGTGATGCCAGTTCTGTTGGCATTGGTAGTGTTTTGAGTCAAGAGGATGATAATGGACATCAACATCCTATTGCATTCTATTCTAGATCACTCAATAAATGTGAACGCAATTATAGTACTACAGAACGTGAATTACTTGCTATTTTAGCTTCAATAGAACATTTTAGACCTTATATTGAAGGAATAAAGTTTACAGTAATAACTGTTCATGCTAGTTTAAAGTGGATTTTAGGTCTTAGCAATCCTAGTGGACGCTTAGCACGTTGGGCTGCTAGAATTTCTCAATTTTCTTTTGATATAGTTCATACAAAAGGATCTTTACATTTAGTCCCAGACGCTTTGTCTCGTATTGAAATAGCTGCTATAGGAATCTCTGAAAATAATTTAGTTTTACCCGATGGTGATATTTATGATCCTTGGTATAAGAAAGTATTTATTGATTGTCAAAAGTCTCCTTGCAGATATATGAACTTTAGAGTAGGATATAAAGCCTTATACAACGTGTAACGGAAAGGTGGTATCAACACGAAATGGAAAAATAGTGTACCTTATGTAGATCCTCTGTGCGAATTTTCAATCCATAAAAGCACTTTTCAAAATTAAGAAAAATCTAGTTTTTAATCACCTGTAATAATTTTTGCATGTAACAAATGTGGCACATCACTATTTGAGGTCATTGTTATTTTATCGTCTCACTTACACACCCCTACACACTCACACTAGCACCGTCCATTTCACTATTATTTCTCCTCACTCGCGTATCCTGACTATTTCTGAGCGCCTGGTACATATTGCGCTGGCGCGGCTCCAACAAAGCCGTCGTCGGCGAGATCAAATGCTACCCGGCGGTGTCTTATGCCGTCCCTGTAACAAACAATATTGACGCTAAACGAATTGGCATTAAGAGTTATTTTGCTTTGACAGTTATTTCTTGTTAAAAATATGGTGAAATATTAACTATTTGATTCGGTTGTTTACGAATCCATAGATAATAAAATAAAATCGCGGAACTTTTAACCGAAATTAATAAGCAAACTTACGTTTCAAAGAAAGGGTTCGAAATGTCTTCCTTGTTGCTGGATACACAAGCCAGCTCGCCTGTTGGTAGACGCTCGGACATTGCGCAGCATCTCCGGCGTCACTGACTCAAATGCGTCGTTTATGCGACCCACCATTTGCTCTCTTGATGAGCACTCTGCGGCATAAACATAGTTTTTTATGTATCCCCATAAAAAAAAGTCCAACGGAGTGAGGTCTGGCGAGCGCGCAGGCCAGGCAACGCGGCCTCCTCGACCTATCCACTGGGGGAAGCGCGCATTTAGGTGGCTTCGCACATCAAGCGCGAAATGGGCTGGAGCGCCGTCTTGTTGAAATATCATGTTGTTCTCCATGACGAGGTCAACGTAGCTGGTCACTGACATCACTGTTAACTCCTCGTCCAGATCGTTTCTAAGGAAATCCAAATAATTTGCACCATTCACATTTGCCGGCAAATAATGTGGTCCTACAAGAACATCACCTATGATACCAGCCCAAACGTTTATCCGCCATTGATGCTGGAAAGATGACACGGAGGACACATGCGGATTTGTATGCGACCAATAATGTTCATTGTGAACATTACTGTTTGTTTACAATTGTTTACAAATTCCCACTCTTGTGAAGGATGCTTCATCTGTCCACAGCACTTTGGAAGCAAACTCAGGTGAGGTTTCGACCTGACTTCGGTACCATTCGCAAAACGACACGCGAGGTAAATAATCAGCAGGAATCAGCTCCTGTGTGCGGCGAAAGTGGTATGGGTGCTGGTCGTCTACGTGCAAAACTCGCCACACTTGCATGTGATTCGCGGCTCCCAGCGCCAGGGCTGCGCGACGCGTGCTGCTCCGTGGGTTGTTTTCGAAGTGCTCCAGTACGGCTTCTTCAAAATCCGGATCTTGGGACGTCGTGCGGCCCGTTGGAGTTGGCGCGTGGAAAGAACCGGTTGAATGCAAACGGCTAACCATGCGTCTGAAGCAACGCAGTGAAGGCAATTGTCTAGCCTCGGCAGCTGGTCGACCTTCTATGAACCGCTGACGATACAACTCCCGAGCTGCACTCAAGTTTCCGTGGGTTGCACCGACGCAAAGCATCGTTTCGTAATATTCTGGATTACTTAAAGACATCACGAAATATCACTATCACAAAAAAAAAAAACTTCACACCAAAGCGGCTGTTGAGCGACTACGCAACTAAATCGCAAATTGACAACAATGCTTTCACTAGAGCGTAAACCCGAAAATAATAGCCGCTATGCTTGCTCTAATTAAAGCTTTCGGATGTGCCAGCAGGATAACTCTTTACATCGCTCCAATTCTTTATTTGCGCGGGTTCGTTTCATAATAATAGCGGTGGGTGGGTCAATAATTAGGGATCCATTTTCAAATTGATATTAACTTACCCGTCCGAATTCTTTCATACTCATGAAACCCTGGTAGCCCTTTGTAATCGATCGTGTCAAAAATGATGTATCGGAGAAATTATGATGTAGGTAACTCAATATTGAATTTGACGAAATGGTAATTATCATGAAAATTAAAAGTGCGAGTCGGAATTTTAAAACTACAAATAAAGAAAACGATTTATTTAGTTCATAAATTTTTTGTTTCTACTGTTCTCAGTTTTATGGATTCATTAATCTGTTTAATTAATAAGTTATGATCATCGCGCTATTTTTTTATCAAGATTTCTTTTTTAAACTTTTATAATGTGATCGATTTACTTTGCGGTTTAGACAGTAAAAGAGATCATACAAAGCCTAAGACCACAGCAAGTCCGCTTAAACATACGACAACCTCATAGGTTGACTTGCGAGATGCCAAACAAACAAACAAACCTGAGACCACAACGTAAATCAATAACTACTGAAAACTACTACGACTTAACGTGCCCACCGAAATACTACGCATAACTTGCAAAGTGGTACGAGCTAGGAATCAAACCTGAGACTTTTGCCAACCCATAAAAAAACTTTAATTTTTTAAGTTAAGGAGAACCCATTGTGACTATTATTACACGCACATGAGATGCATAATCGCACACTTAGAGCTAGATTACAAGAACGGTTAGAGTGGACAGACCACCAGTCCACCAGACCAGTCTACAAATTATTTTTAAAGCCATTAATGATAAAAACTCTTTCATACTCATGAAATCCTAGTAGGCGTTATCTATTGTGTGGATGCAACTAACTACAAATAAAAAACTATTTATTTTGTTCACTACGTTTTTTCTCTTCTCAGGTTTTATGGAATAATCTGTTTAATTAATAAATCATGTAATCGCGCAATTTTTTTCGCGGTCTTTTTTTTAAGCTCTTGTAATGTAATTGTTAATTACTTTGTGGTAAATTACTTTAATTAATGGAACCCTTAGTGCACGATTTCAAATTATTTTGTGAAGTTTATTGATTTTTAAAGCCAGTGTTTTTTTTGTGATTTTTGTGCTTTAGTTAATAAGTTAAAAGTTCAAATTATGTTTTTCTAATTTAAATCAATTCATCAAAACTGTGACAACCTCGATTTTATTCAAACCTGACGCGACTTTTCAATCACTAAAAATAAATACGGAACCCATTTATCATATTTTACTAGGAGTAAAAGCTAGACAGGAGTAAAAGCGGTAAACTATTTCGATATGTAGGTGGATCAAAGGTTATGGACCCTAGACAGCTGATACTTCGCTAGTGTTGTGCAAAATTTAAATTTATTAAATGCAGACCTGGATTTTAATTAATTGTTTTTAATTATAACTTAAACTTAGAAGGTTAAAAATGGTACCATGTCGTCTGTTACCATTGTCAGAGTTGGTGCATTTCGGGTTGATACCCCCTTTCCGTTACACGTTGTATAAGTTTTGTAAAAGTGTGTTTGATCCTAATAGTAATCTTAATTGAAAGATAGTTATTCCTAAAGAACACATATTAGATACAATTCGTTCTAATCATGATGATATTAATTCTGGACACTTAGGTATTCATAAAACTTTAAATAAATTAAAACAACACTATTTTTGGAAATGTATGTTTAATGATGTTCAAAATTATATTCTAGATTGCGATACTTGTAAAGCTTATAAACATACCACTCAACCTCCTTTTGGTATTATGGTTAACCCTAAAAAAGTTGATCGTCCTATGTTGATGCTTTCAGTAGATATTATAGGTATATTGCCTAAATCTTATTCTGGACATAAATATATTCTTTCAGTTGTTGATGTTTTTACTAAATACTGCTGTATTTTTCCTATGATAAATGCTACTACTACAGTAATTAATAAACTTTTTGAAAAATAAATATTTCTTAAATTTGGTTGTCCCAAAATAATTGTTTGTGATAATGGTACACAATTCACTTCTAAACATTTTGTAGAGTTTTTGAAGGGTTTTAACATTAATAAAATATTTTATAATACTTTATACACGTCTCAAAATAATACTGTTAAGAGATATAATAAAACTGTTGAAACTTGCATAACTTGTTTTGTCAAAGATGATCATAGAACTTGGTCTAAATATTTACCTAATATTCAACTGGCTTTGAATAATAGTGTTTATCTGGCCACAGATTTCATACCTAATTTTTTTATGTTTGGTAGAGAACTTATTTTTGATGCTTCTTTACATTCTTATAGTGATTCTATCGATAACATAGATGAACTGGAAATTTCCATTAGAGTTCACTATGCCGATTCTCTCAATTTACTTGGTGACATTTTTGTTAAAGTTCAAACTCATTTATTAAAAGCTTATCAGCGTAATGCTCGCTATTATAGCAAAGGTCGCAAAGTCATTTATTTTGATGTGGGTGATGTCGTGTGGAGAAGAAGTTTCGTTCAATCTCATGCACCTACTTATGTTTCGGCAAAACTTGCTCCTTAGTTAATTAAATGTAAAATTATTGTAAAGATCTCTGATAATGTTTATATTCTGAAAGACCTTAACAAGGGAACGACTAGTCGTTATCATGTTAAGGATATAATAAAATTTTAATTTGGTTTCTCATTGTTAATCATGATTTTGATGATTTAGATTGAAGGCCACTTTTGATAGTGTGATGCACGTTGGGATGGATGATAGGTTATCGGTGGTTAGAATGAAGATGTATGTTAGGTAACTTCTTATAAATTTATTAAAATCTTGATTTAACATTCTAAATTACAACTTAGGACATTTTTTTTAACTTTTTCAACCCACACATACATTTTCCATATCGAAAGATCTTATTATTATATATATATATATATATTTTTTTAAACAGTCTTGTATGCAATTTTCCTGTGTAAATAATAATAATAATAATAATAATAATAATATTTTATTATCCAAAATCAGCCAATTACAATTTGTCCATCTCAATCAAACATAAGATAAAATAAGAATTTAAAAACAAATAAAAATACTACATTCTATGAAGTACAACGCTATGCATTATTTGAGACGGAGTGAACGTCTGCGTCTGTGCTAGTATAAACTGTGTTACAGACACAGGCGCCTTCCTCTTACAGTTCATTTACAATTTGGTGCACTTTGTAGGAGTTTTGGTAAGCAGTAAAAAAAAAAAACAAATAATAATATTACGTAAGTGGTCAAAACCTATTAAGAATTATTTAAGCACGGAATGGGTGTGTGTGGTGTGGGTGCATGTGTGTGTGTGTGTGTGTGTGTGTGTGTGTGTTTAATTGTGTGTTTTGTAAATGTCGCAGTATAAAATTGATGATAAGGGTGCAATACAAATCTGTTTTTAGATGCGTTAGTAAATTTTTTTTGCAAAGAGTTGTTCAGTCTCATCGTACGTTAAGGTTTGGAGAAAATTACTAACCACAGTTTTACATTTAAATTTAGGTAAAGAATATACGTTACATTTTTCGTTAATAGTGTTATAAAGGTGGTTGCTAAGACAGGGGTAGCTTCGCCTCGCCAGAGCAGTTTTGGTGGTGACAGGTGGGCACACAGGATCTTTACGTCGTTTTGTCTGCTTTAGCAACATTGGGTCATAGGTTAATGATGAGTGAACACGTAGAGTGATGTTAAGTGCACAGAGCTGCCGGACAGTAAGCACCGATATGTCTTTATATAGCTGGGTGGTCGGGTACCAGTAAGGTTTGTGAAGCATAACTTTCAAGACAGCTCTTTGTGCCCTCTCAAGGCGAAGTAAATACGTTTTAAGTGTACCACCCCAGACAGATACGCAATAGGTAAGAAGTGACTGAGCCAAGGCAAAATATATAGTTTTTAACAATCTGTCGGCAGCTACTCTTCTCAGTTTTTTCATAGGAAACATTAGCTTTCGAACACGCGTAACTGTCACACTGATATGCTTTTGCCAACTTAATGTGTTATCGATGTGCACCCCCAAGTATTTAACACAAGAGCTTCTATCTATAGTAGGGCAACTGCAAGGGGTCAGTGTATGGTCACAACTATGAGCTTTAACGTCTGGCATACCAGGCTGTGTAGCAGAGTTCGCTGAGAAGGGGACATAGTGGGTTTTAGATACATTTAGCGTAAGTAAATTCAATGATAGCCAATCCATCACTATGCCAAGAGCATTTTCAGCTGCGTGGTGAGCAGATTCCCATGTTTCACCACTTATGATGAGAGCAGTGTCGTCTGCATATACGATTATCTTGCAGTTTGGGATTGACAGCTGACACAACCTGTTTACAAATATAAGAAAAAGGGTGGGACCCAGAACGCTGCCCTGTGGTACGCCAAAGGTTAAATTCATATCGTCACTGATATAATTGTCTACCTTAACCCGTTGGTTACGGTTTGTAAGATAGTCACGGAAGAGGTTTAGAGTGATATCTCTTATTCCCAAGCTTTCTAAGCCACTTAGAAGGATGGGAGTAGAGACCGTGTCGAATGCTTTGGCCAGATCAAGAAAGATACCTATAGTTTTAGTTCTAGAATCAAGATTCTTAACAATTTGGTTCGTCAGTTCAAGAACAGCATCCTCTGTTGATACGCCTCTTCTAAAACCGTATTGGTTTGGTGCAATTATGTTGTTGCATTCAAGATAGCCAAGCAATCTTTTGTTCAGAACTTTCTCCATAATTTTTGATAGTGTGGTGAGAACAGATATAGGCCTATAGTTCTCGACACGGTCACCGTCCCCACCCTTAAATACTGGTGTGACTAATGCCTTCTTAAAAGTGTCGGGGTAAATACCTTTTAAGATACATAAATTACAGATATGCGTTATTGCTGGAACAAGTACATGTCTGGCAGACTTAATGACTGAGGCGGGTATTCCATCGTGACCTACGGCACAATTATGCTTTAATTCTATTATTATATTCTCTATTTCCGAGAAGTTCGTTTCAAGTAATACGAATGAGTTACCTTGAGGATTTAATAAGCTGTCAAATTCAAAGCTTGGGCGAATTACACGCTGATCCTGCTCGGCCTGCCCAGCAAGATCCGCTCCAACGTTTGCAAAATACTTATTTATAGCATTGACAGAGGAGTTGGGATCGCCGTGCATGTTAAGGAGTTCTCTTGACTTACTTATGGGTGAAGTGTTCTTATAGCTGATATTTCTTATGATGTCCCAAGTTGCTTTGGGGTTACCCTTGGCCTTCAGGAGTTCATTTTGGTCAAAATTGGATTTAATAGTCTTCAGTAGATTGTTACAGTAATTTCGGTATCTAGAATATATTAGATTAGCAGTAAGGTCTTTAGGATTTTGCATTGCTTTTTTATGGAGTTGATCCCGATTTCGTACGCACCTTAGGAGGCCAGTGGTCATCCATGGTTTAATAGTCCGCTTCCTGTTACCGACTTTTTTTAGAGTACTGTGTTGATTTATTGCGTCTGATATAATGAAGATAAGTTGTTCCGCACTTTGATTAGGATCTGTGCTATTTAAAACACTTGAAAAATCGGAGTTTTCTAAGCAACTAATAATACCTGGAAAGTGTAAATGCCGAATCATATTTTTAGGTTTTGTAGAATTAAGAGGGTTTCGTTCAGTGCAAAACAGGATAGGTGCATGATCAGTAAAATATGAGTCTAGAACCAAAGTTGTGGAGGGTCTATCTGTTTTTAAAAATACATGATCCAGGCAGTTTTCAATACGAGTGGGGAGAACGTGGGCCGGTAGAAGCCCATGAAAAGCCATTGTATTTAAATATTCATCAGAGTTTGGGTCATTATTATCAGGTCGAATATTTATGTTTAAATCTCCAATCACTATTACGGTTTTAATTGACGCCAGGGATTCTAATATATTGTTTAAAGAGTAAAGAAAATTTTCTGTATTTCTGACTGAGGGTGAACGGTATATTGCAACAATAGCTGTATCCAGACCTAGCGTAAGAATAAGACAGTTAGCGTCCTGGAATACCGGTTCAACTAACTTATGAGTCACATCAGAACTTACATAGACTACCACCCCATCATTTTGGTTATTAAATGAGGATCTTGCTGAGGTAAAGCCAGTTAATATAGGAATATCTGTTACTTTGCTCAACCAGCACTCAGAGAGGATTACTATATCACACATAACATCCATAGAATGTATTAAGAAATTGAGGCCATCAAAGTTGCGATTTATGCTTCGGATGTTAACATGCAGTATGTTCAACGTTGGTTGGGTGGAGTTTATATGCTTCAGACATTGGTCTGGCAAACTCACATACGACTGTGAGATATTAAACGATTCTACAGAATCAATAAATTTGTTTAAGTTGTCCGTATCGAATTTATAATTTTAAATGTTAATGACCAGTTTATGTTATTGTAGAATTTGGAATTTTGTGTGTTTAGTCTATTTATAATGAGGGGTGTGTGGTAATGCTTGGTGTGAATGTTTTGGGTGTGTAACTGCAATTGTGTTGCGTTGTGATTAATAACAAATTTTGTTTCATTCAAGAATTTAAATAAATTACGGTTGTTTACAAGGTGAACCATACCATGACACAGTGAAATACTGAGTAAGATAGCTTCTACAAGAACAGACTTCGGATATAAACAAAAAATAATTAATAAATATTGGCTATCTATACCATTTAGATGAACCACACAAGTTATCAGGAAACCAATAAGACCATTAACTGTAATACTAAACTTAAAATAAAAATTGTGTATAATGAATATAATGTGAGAGTTAACATTGAGGCAGTTTCTACAGAAAAGTCATTTTTTTGCTAAGAGTTTTAGACTTATTACGGATTCGATTCTAATTTGAGGCTCACCTTCGGCTTTACGCAGGAATATGGAGCCACGTGAAGTCCAGCAGTACGTGTAACCACTCTCCTTTGCAAACTGTCGAGCTGCATAGAATAGTTTCTGCGCGTTAGGTGTTAGGGCTTCTGATATGAACACAGGTTTGACAGGTCCGGGTATACTGAGGTGTCCAGTATTTAATTTTTCTTCATTTGTTTTCATCTTGTTGTAATTCTTGACCCCCTGCATTATTTTGTCCTTTTTTAGGACACTGTTCAGCTCAACAATGATAGGTTTACTGCCTTCTTTGTGGGTTTGGATTCTATAAATGTCTTTTATGTCACAGTCCTGGATATCCACCTCGACAGCTTTCGACAAGGTCTTCACTATCAAACTGGCGTCTTCCTTCGACTCAAATTTCCTGTCATCTCGCAAGCAGATGGGTACATTTCGTATCTCTAAGCTAGCCGACCTACTTTTTCGCTCAAGAACTTCAACCTTTTCTTCCAATTTCTGAATGGTCTTCTTATCTTCTGCTCTACTTTCTTGCAGGTTTTCAAGTGTTTTGAAAATTATGTCATATTTGTCCGACATAAATTGCAAACTTTCTATAAGCTCTTCATTTTTCTGCTTGAGTTCCAGGAAGCTTTGGTCTACCTTAGATGATAAGGACGAGATTAGCACTTTGAGTTCCTTGATGTCATCATCGCCATGTCTACGTTTATGTCTAACACTGACATTTCTGCTACCGCTTCTCTCAGATGCAGTGTCCGATTCACATATCTCAGGAGCACATACCTCGGAGGGCCCGAAGCCGAGCTCAGGAGCAGGCGCGGGATTTTTGCATGCAATTCCTGAATTGCAGCCTACTACTTTTGTACGCTATGTTTACTCTTGTAGAGGTTTACCTATTTTTTTTATCATTGTGGTACTCCTATAGTGACTCTGTCACCCGAATATTTCGTGGTGCACTTAGGAAGAACACAGTGATTTCTTTTTGTTTGTGCCCGGAAAGTTGGTGGAGTTGAGCCGATCACAACATCTTATTTTTCTTTGCATCTTTAGAGATGTGAAGGTTCTTATACTGTTTCTCACAGTTTATAATTTATACTTGCTAGTCAGTGGCGATGGTGCCTAACTGCACTCATATAGATATTTTTTTCTGATTAATCTCGTTAAACAGCGGCCTTTGCGCTTAACTGTACTCGAATTAATATTCTTTTAATTCTGTTATATTATACATATACTTGCTAGTCGGCGGCTATAGTGCCTAACCGAATTCATATTGGTATTTTTTGTTTGTTTTTAGAATTTTATACTTGTTAGTCGGTGGCGATGGTGCCCACCGCACTCAATTGGGTGTAGTTCTGTTGTATTATTTTAGTGTTAAGCGACTGCTGCACTTAACTGATTCTATTATATTTCTTAGATTTAACTTGTTAGTCAGTGGCGAAGGTGCTTAACTGTACTCTTGTGGTTCTTTTGATATTGTGGGTCGGTTGTGCTAGTATCTAGTCTGCACCTGTTAGTGTTGTTTGTCAACACGTTGTTGTTTATATTTCCTGTTTTTTGGGAAACTGTTCGTTTTACCTTGTTCGTTGTATTTTGGCATAAAAGAAATTGCTTTCTTTTATTTTTTTCGGGGGGGGATGTAATGTAACTAGTTTTTTATACCGTTAATACATGTTTTTGATAATTCTAGTCGATTTCGGAACGATTTCTACATTGCAATTTTTTATCTGTGTTACATTCTGCTGACATTTCGACGTCAAAATTTGACAAGTGACTTTGCTATCTTTGTTCGTGAAGGTGACGGGTCTCCTGATTTTCCCTAAATGGAATCGTAAATCTTGGATTTTTGGGCGCTTAAATGGTCTAATTGTTCGGGATAGCTTGACCCTGTTGAATAAAACACTTAGTAATTTTCACTGGAGGCAAACGGCGGCGAGGAACTGTTTCGGAGCTGGTAGGCTTGTTCTTGGATACTTGTTTTCTTCTCGGCGGCTGGGACTGAAGTGTGTCGGTCCGTTTTTTTAATTTTTATTTTTTTATTTTTTATGTATGGCATCTCGTAGTTGACCTTGAGAGGTCGTGACTACTTAACCGGACTATCCTGTGGCTGCCTTAAGCGGACTCAAAGCCTCCAGCCAGGGGCGTAAAACTACTTACATTACTAAGCGAACGCTCGCTAAGGGCACCCCCTGTGGGGTACGGACCTCGGCTTAGGGCGTCGCTGACGGGAGGACAGCAAGATGGGACAGGCTGGATCTGGATCATATTATTATTATCTGGGGAATTTAAAGCTACAGGCTCAGCTACGGCGCGGGCTGGCACTTCGTCGAGCAAGGGTCGGGGGGGACAGTTACGTCGGGATCTTCTCGAGGAACCTCGGCGGCGAGGTCGGTCTGTGTTTGTGCACTGTACTGGTGGCCCTACTGCTCTCCTCAATGAGAGTTATGTGGTCATCGGGATCGGTGAGGACATGCTTGGGACGGCGGACATGACTAATGGAGGAGGGAATATAGCTAGCGGCCTTGACAACCAGAGGGTTGCGGTGATTCGAGGCGGACTCGAAGAAACGCTTTGAAATGCGTTTCATAAACTGGCGGATAGTGGGAATCTTGAGGTCAACGTGAAGGATCTCGTTGCGAACGTACCAGGGGGAGCCTGTGATCTTACGGAGGAACTTGTTCTGGAGGGTCTGCATTCTATTGAAGCGAATAGGGCTTGGCGTGTGCAAAGACTGCACTGGCATATGTCATGATCGGGCGGATGCACGCTGTGTAGATGCGCATTTTGCACTTTAGTGACAATTTGCTACGTGCATTTAGGACAAAGTGAAGTCTACCTAGAGCGAAGGCGGCGCGCGAACGAGCCGCCTTAATGTGCTCTGAAAAAGAGAGGTGCTCATCGAGCACTACACCCAGATATTTGGCTCGCTTCTCCCAAGGGATCGGCTTGCCGAACATGGTGATCGGTCGAGGTGTCGGTCCGAAATCCCGCACCCTTTTTATACCCAAAAATTTCCCCTTCTACCGGCTCCGCCCCTTCCTCACCCCCGCTACCGCTCATTTATTATTTATCGTAATATAATTATAGAAAGAAAGAAAGAAAAGAACGTTTATTTACGGTAAACATGACGCAGTGATCGAACACAAACACCAAAGGGAACAAATCGGGGGAAAATATGCGTCACATCCACGCAAAACGGCCATCGCTCAGCTTAATGCTACGACCCTATGTGAGACAGAGCCCCAGCGCTGGTTTTCAGCGGCAGCCGGCGTTGAATGACGTCGACCAGTGTAGCAAACGCTAAGATGAAAATAAAAAATAAAAATACATACACATAATAACTAGATAAGTGTTCAACAAAGTAAAATAAACAATATTTATAAAAATGGTAACATTCCGGGCATTGAAAGCTCACGCGCCGTTAGCCTTTGATAATCTGTCGCGCAGCTGTCATTTAAAATAGGTTTGACGTTTTGACATACTGTGATTGCTATTGTTGTTAGGGTATTTTATTTATTACATTCTTAAAACTATTTAAAAAACCTATCTAATTTCATATATTTCTACACTCTGCGACGTTCCCTGGTACCACGGCGCGAGGATATATTCTTAATTACCTCGCCTCCCGCCTCACTACTATAAAGGCGTGTGGCAGGGCGCGGCCCCTTGTCTCATCCGCCCCGACAATAGTGTCGCTTTCGACAGTCCCGATAAGGCTGAATGTCTTGCTGACAGCCTAGAGTCCCAATGTTCTCCCAGCTCCCAACCAGTAGAAGCTCACCTGAACAAGGTCGACGCTGAAGTCGAACGGAGGGCCTCCCTCCCTTCCGTCGAAGACCCTGATGATCCTCTGCCTCCCGTCACTCCAGACGAAGTGCACGACATCATTAAAGGGCTACACGCTCGTAAGGCCCCCGGTTCGGATGGTATTACCAATAAGGTATACAAACTCCTCCCTGCCCCGCTAATAATGCTTATGACCGCCATCTTCAATGGCGCCTTGAGCAACAACATTTTCCCACAAGCATGGAAAGAAGCCACCGTCATCGGTATCCCAAAGCCAGGCAAGCCAAAGTCTGAGCCCTCCAGCTACCGCCCTATTAGCTTACTCAATGTTCTCGGCAAAATCTACGAGAGGCTTATTTATAAGCGTCTCAAAGACTACGCCGAAGCAAAGAGCCTCATACCCAACGAGCAGTTCGGTTCCCGAAGCCAACACTCGGGCACCCAACAGGTCCACCGCATCGTAGAGCACTTATGCGCTGGTCTGCAGCGTAACGCGACGACGGGTGTGCTATTCTTCGACATAGCGAAAGCCTTCGACAAAGTCTGGCACATCGGCTTGATTACAAGCTCTACCAACTAGGAGTTCCAGATCACAGCCTCAGACACCGGTCACTGTCCCAACGCTATAGCTCGTACTCTCCAAACCTCCGCAAACGTCCTCGGCGCTTGGTTCCGGAAATGGAGAATCGAGGTCAACCCCGATAAGAGTCAGGCGGTTCTCTTCTCGAGACGTCGTCGATTCCCTCCCCCACTTCCCAGCCCGATCACTATGTACGATAAGCCGATCCCCTGGGAGAAGCAAGCCAAATACCTAAGCGTGATCCTCGATGAAAACCTTGCCTTTAAGGCTCATATTAAGGCGGTTCGCGCGCGCGCCTCCTTCGCTCTTAGTAGGCTCCACTTCGTACTGACAGCCCGTAGCAAACTGTCCCTTAAATGCAAGCTCCGCATTTACACCGCCGTCATCCGTCCCATCTTGACCTATGCCTGCGTTGTATTTGCGCACGCTCACCCACGTCATCTCCATAAGATGTAGACCCTCCAAAACCGTTTCCTCAGAAGGGTTACGGGTGCCCCTTACTATGTCCGAAACTTAGATCTTCACGTCGACCTTAAAATGCCAACCATAAAACAGTTCATGAAACGCTTATCTAAGCGTTTCTTCGACTGCGGCATCAAACATTCTAACCCCCTGTTTACAGCGGCCGCCCGCTACACTCCCTCTCGCATTAGTAGTATTCGCCGACCAAGGCATACTTTAATCGCCCCCGACGACGCCACTACCCTCCTCCAGGAGAGTAGTAAGGCCACCAGCACACTACATAAGCCCAAAACCCGATCGCCGTCCTACCGTCCTCGCCGCCGAGGCCCGCCGCGACGCCCAAATACACGCCCCTCCCGACCCTTGCTCGAGCCAGCCCGCGCCGCTGAGCCTGTAGCTTTAAATTCGTCCCTAATTAATATCAATCCTGATCCAGCTAGTCCCTTGCTGCCCTCTTCCAGCGACGCCCTAAGCCGAGGTCCGTACCCCACAGGCGGTGCCCTTAGCGTTGTCGCTTAGTTTTAGTTAGTATTTAAGTTTAAGTCCTGGCTGGAGGCCTTAATTTATTAGGGCAACCACAGGCAAGTCCGTTTAAGTAGACGACAAACTCATAGGTTGACCTGCGAGATGTCATTAAAAAAAAAAAAAAAAAGCGGCCCTTGTTTCAAAACCCGATCGCCGTCCTACCGTCCTCGCCGCCGAGGCCCGCCGCGACGCCCAAATACACGCCCCTGACGACCCTTGCTCGAGCCAGCCCGCGCCGCTGAGCCTGTAGCTTTAAATTCGTCCCTAAATCAGAGAAATCCTGATCCAGCTAGTCCCTTGCTGCCCTCTTCAGCGACGCCCTAAGCCGAGGTCCGTACCCCACAGGGGGTGCCCTTAGCGTTGTCGCTTAGTTTTAGTTAGTATTTAAGTTTAAGTCGTGGCTGGAGGCCTTAATTTATTAGGGCAACCACAGGCAAGTCCGTTTAAGCAGACGACAACCTCATACGACTGGGTGCTGCGCGCCGACCTCCCGAATGGCGTCAGCGTGGTGTGCTACGCTGACGACACGCTGGTCCTGGCACAGGGGAGGTCGCACCAGGAGGCGGCCGAACAAGCGACACTCGGGGTTGCGACAATCGTCGAGAGGATCCGGCAGTTGGGACTCGAAGTGGCCCTGCACAAGTCCGAGGCCATGTGTTTTCATGGTCTTCGGAACGCGCCACTGTCGGGTTCCCAGATAACGGCGGGAGGGGTTCAGATCGGCGTCGAGTCGACAATGAAGTACCTGGGACTCGTCCTCGACAGCCGGTGGAACTTCGTGGAACATTTCCGACGTTTGGCTCCCAGACTGGAGCGGGCTGGGGCTGCCATGAGGCGGCTCCTGCCCAATCTAGGGGGTCCAAACGCCTCCTGCCGGAGGCTCTACGCGGGGATCGTGCGGTCCATGGCCCTTTACGGGGCACCGGTGTGGGCGCGTTATTTGAGGCGCCGACCGGCCCGCAGGTTGAACGCGTCCCAAAGGGTCATGGCCATCCGGCTGGTCCGGGGACACCGCACGGTCTCATGCGAGGCGGCGAGCCTCCTTGCCGGATTGCCGCCATGGGATCTGGAGGCAAAAGCCCTCGCGCACGTATGGGAGTGGCGCGAGGAGGCAAAACGCCGGGGTGTAACTCCGCTGCCGCGAGAAATCACGGTACAGCGGTCAGAGCTCCGGCGGGATCTCATGGCGACATGGAGGGTGCGATTGTCGCAACCCAGTGCTGGGCACGCCACAATAGCGGCGGTAAGTCCCCTCTTTGAGGAGTGGTTGGAGAGGCGCCACGGCGTCCTCACCTTCCGCCTGACACAGGTCCTCACCGGACACGGTTGTTTCGGGAGGTTCCTGTTTCGCATGAGGCGGGAGGCAACGCCCGGGTGTCACCATTGTGTGGATCGCCCGGAGGACACGGTGGAGCATATAGCTCGCCGTCCGGTAAGGACCAGGCCCGGGTCAACGGCACGTTGTGTTTCACGCGCGCCTCAAAGAGGTGTCAGCACAAAGTGACGGGGTCCGATAGGGCCGACGCCTCAGGGTCGCGGGTTATTCTACAGAGAAAACCGTGGCCCTGGCACAGGCAACTGAAGGAACACGGGTGGGTTTTAGTCAGTAAAAGTCTGACACGCCCTCCCGCTCCACCTAGAGCGGGAAAAGTCATTTGATGATTTCCCACCCAAAAAAAAAAAAAAGTTGTCTATGAATTTTCTTTTTGCTGGCGTGGTGATTGGTGAAATCAGTCCTAGTGGGTCGAAGAGAGCCATACTCAAGTCCTCTCTTTTGGTTGGAGAGCGCTGGTTATCTTCTACTTCTGAGGGTATTTTCATGGAATTTGTGTTGAACCCTATGCAGTCTTTTTTCACGTGCCGGAGCAGTCCAAGCGTCTTCTCTGTATCCTTGCCTCCCAGGCTGACCGTCGTTGAGTTGTCTTTTTCCGGAAGTCCGAACTCTTCTATTGTTCTTGTGTCGTTCGATGTCCATCCGTTTAATAAGAAACCCGCTTTCTTGTGGATAAACTGCCTTCGTTATTTCACGTGCTTCTTGAATGGTAGTGAAGCTCTTGACGTAATCGTCCATATAATGATTTTTCTGTATCGCTGCTGCGGCCTCTGGGTAGCGGCTCGCGAATTCACTAGCATTCTTATTCTTGATGAATAGCGCCGTACATGGAGATGAAATAGCTCCAAAAATCACAGAAGTCATTCTGTATTCCTCCGGTTTGCCCTGCCGCCGTTTGCCTCTCCATAGAAATCGTAACGCGTCTCTATCTTCTTTTCTTATCTTCACTTGCATGAACATTTCTTTTATGTCCCCGCTGACTGCGTATGCATGTTGCCGGAACCTCATGATGACTCCGGGGAGTGACTGTAGCAGGTCTGGTCCTGAATACAGCATGTCGTTCAGACATAAGCCGGCTGATTTGGCTGATGCGTCATGTACCAGTCTTGGCGGTTTGTGAGGCTTCGTTGGGTTGATGACCGGGAAATGTGGTAGGTACCACGTTCTTCCTTCTGGAGCTGGAGTAGACGCTAGTTCAGCGTAACCCGATTTAAAAAGATTTTCCATCCTTTCTTCATACTTCTGTTTGAGGTCTTCATCCTTGTCTAGTCTCTTCTCTAGGGAACGCAGGCGTCGTTCAGCTTCTTTATAGTTGCTTGGTATGTGGCAGTCCTTTTCTTTCCACAACAGGCCGGTTTCGAATCTGTATTCTGGCAGTCTTCTGCTGGTTTCTTCTAATATCTGGATAGCTTTCTATTCGGGGTCTTCTTTCGGTCTTCTTGGTTCGATGCATAAGGATTCGAATTTGAAGTGGTTCCTGACCAGCTCTTCCATTGTTGGTTCGTCTTCTTTTTGTTGGAGTCTGCCACAGAACGCTGCCTTGTTTGTGAGCGAACTGCGACAGCCATGAAGAACCCAGCCGAGCTGTGTGAGTTAAGCTACGGGCTGGTTACGACGACCGGCGCGCAGCTTTCTTGTTACGATGAGGTGCCAGTTGTCTTGTCCAATCAACAACTTGGGTGAGGCTTGCTGATAGGTGATCTGATCTTTAATGTCGATCAGATGTTCAGTCTTGCAGGTGCTGGCTGTATACCGTTTCTGGTGTGAAACTCAGTCTGTCGACGGTACGCGCGGCTTCTAGTTGGTATTTTTCTTCGGCATATTTTCCTCTGATGCTGAAACTAACGACTTTGCTGTTGTCGTGTTTCATCTCGTTGCCGATTCCTTGAATCCACATAGTGTTTCCAGGTCCATCTGCTCCAATGACGTCGGCTATCGATGCGTCCAGTAGAGTGATGGTGCTTCCTCCGTTTAATAGTGCGTATGTTTCAACGCTGGAGTGCGGCCCCATTTATTATTACGGGCGCTATCTTCAATATGCACGTCGGTGGTTGTCTGGTTTCGCTGCCGAAGTAATTTCCACTGCGGGCGCTGCTGTTTCTTTCTTCTCTGACTCAAACGTGCTCCTTTGTTCTTTGTCGTGATGTAGTAGCTTATGGTGTCTCATCGTGCATACATGTCTTCCACACGGTGGCGCTTTGCATTGGAGTCGTCGATGTTCGCTTCGAAGGCAGCGGTAGCAGATGTGGTTCTTCTTAGCTACTTTCCACCTTGTGTTTGTGTCGAGGGCGGAGAACTGCTTGCAGTCTGGTAGCTTGTGGTCTTGCTTGCATTGAGGGCATTCATCGTCCGATGAGGTTCTCTTTTCTGTGGCGAACGTTCGCTCTGCTTTCCAATTCTTAAACCGGTCTCTTCCCCCGATTTCATCGATGACGGCTTCTGGTAAGGCGTATGCACCACACTTGTCTGCTTCTTCGTTCAAGAAGGTAGATATCTTCTTTAATTCCTGAGTATGTTCATCCTTCCTTGAAGCGAAGTCATACCACTTGCTCTACCAGTATAGGAGTGAGTTTCTCTGTGATTGTTCGCGCCATTTCAGGACTGTGTAGGTATTGTGGCTTCTTCAATGCTTCGATGGTGCCCACTATGTTTGCTATTCGTCCGGGAAAGATGCATAAGTCTCGAGGGTTGTCGCTGACTCGGTTCAGTGCCTTGAGCTTCTCTAATTCCAGGTGAATGATTGCTTCTGGTCTTCCGAATCTTCTTTCCAAGGCGTCTATAATGACTCTTGGATCCGGTTGGCTTACAAGGAGGCAGCCAACAGCTTCTTTTGCAGTCCCACGCAGGCTTGTTGTAATGACGGCCAGTTGTCCGTCGTGGCGTCAAGTCGGTCCTCCCAGCCCGCGGCGGTGTGCGCCTGGAGCTCGGCCTTCACCTTCTCCGCGAGACGGTTGAGCTGCGTCTTCAGCGTCGGGCATCTGTGTTCTTGCCACTGCTTGCGGAGGCGCCTCTTCGCGGCGATCATCGCATTCAGGCGAGCCGGCAGGGGCGGCAATAGCCCTCTCCCCTGCGGCTGTGTGCTTGTCACCGATTCATAGGCGCTTTGGATGCAAGCAGTGACATCGTCCGCCGTCTGATCTACGTCCGCGGAGGTAACGATAGGCCGAGTCGGCGTGGCGGTCTCTACTTTCTCTGCGAAGGTTGTCCAATCCGTTTTGCGACGTGGCGCTATGGGCTTCAGTCGGGTCGGCATACCCGATATGACGACGAGTACAGGTTGATGATCCGACTGTAACTCGTCGTCTATGACTTGCTGTGTGGTCTGGCATTGTAGCCCTCGGTGGACTACGATGTCCAGTACGTCCGGCATGTGCTGTGCAGCGTCTGGGTAGTGGGTCGGCGTTTCTGGGCCGGACACCGTACAGCCGAAGGCTTCCGCGTCCGCGAAGAGCGCCTCCCCTCGGTATTCGTTGTGGACGAGTTCCACGCTGGGTGTTTGCTGTTGAAATCACCGGCGAGGATAGTGGCGTGCGTCGATGAATAGAGAAGCGCCCGCAGCTCTGTAACGTCTAGGTGAGCCACGGGCGGCTTGTAGCAGCTGTAGATGCTTATGTCCTCGCCGGCTACATGTAGCTGCACCCCCAACGCGTAAAACGTGCTGAGTGTCGTCAAGGGGATTTCCTGATGGACGACTCTTCGTCTCACCAATACTGCCAGACCACGGTATGTTCTGTGAGCCGACCCTTCATCCTTCCTGAAAAGGAGGTATCCCGGGAACCTTACCCTATCTTCGGGTCCCAGGTGCGTCTCGCTTATGAGCGCCACGTCGATGTCTTGTTCCCGTAGGAGTTGGTGGAGGGGAGCGACCTTATTTTGCAGGCCGCGGGCATTCCAATGGATCACCCTGAGAGGCCTAGCCATGGTACAGAGTCAATAGTGTGGCCAGGCCATCCAGGATGACCGTCTCTATGTCCTGCCCCTGCCTGATGGCCTTAATTAGGTCCATCAACAGTTTGATGGCGCAGGTTGTGAACTCTTGCTTTGTTGTGGCTGTTTTGGCGCCGGTAGCGCCGCCACTAGTTTTCTTGGGGAACTCTTTTCTTGGTAGTTCCTTTGCCGTCCGCGGCGCTATCCACGACTCCACCCCCGTATGGACGAGCGTTTGGAGGCCAGCCTAGTTTGGCAGCGATGGCACGGAAGTGTGCGGCCCAGTCAGGTAGCCTCTCGACCACCAGCGGCGGGTAACGCAGCTTCCTTTGTTGTTTAGCTCCCGGCTGCGTCTTCTTCGCGGCGCCGGGGCTGGCGGTAGATGTGGAGGGGGCGGGGGGTAAATTTTGGGCACTTACCCCTGTGGCCTTCGTTGGTCTCGGCGTCGGTGTTTTGGCGGCTGGTGAGTGGCGCGCCGCGTCAGCGAATGTAGGCGACGCAGGCGAGCCCGGACCCCGCGGCACGCGTTCGCGCGGCGGGTCGGGGCAAAGCCGCTCCTCTGTTTCCGCTGGGCCCTAGGCTCGAGGTTGAATTCGAACCCAAAACCCAGCGACTGCGTCGATGAAGGCGACGTCATGTGGGCGTCGGCCCCTCCCACGGTGGGCCGTTGCCCGGATCGCGGCGTCGCACAGTGTACAGCGTAGAACATGCTAGGTGGACAATATTACTTTATGATATTTAACGATGCTTTTTTATATATAAGTAGTCATGTTGAGGCATTATTAATAGTTTTTGGTATGATTTTGTAATAAAAAACAAAAAAAATATGTAAAAACAGAAAAAAATATTTAAAAATTTAAGGGTATTTTATTTATTACATTCTTAAAACTATTTAAAAAACCTATCTAATTTCATATATTTCTACACTCTGCGACGTTCCCTGGTACCAAGGCGCGAGGATATATTCTTAATTTCCTCGCCTCCCGCCTCACTACTATAAAGGCGTGTGGCAGTGCGCGGCCCCTTGGACCCCTCCCGACCCTTGCTCGAGCCAGCCCGCGCCGCTGAGCCTGTAGCTTTAAATTCGTCCCTAAATCACTCAAATCCTGATCCAGCTAGTCCCTTGCTGCCCCCTTCCAGCGACGCCCTAAGCCGAGGTTCGTACCCCACAGGGGGTGCCCTTAGCGTGTAGTCGCTTAGTTTTTAGTTAGTATTTAAGTTTAAGTCCTGGCTGGAGGCCTTAATTTATTAGGGCAACCACAGGCAAGTCCGTCTGAGCAGACGACAACCTCATAGGTTGACCTGCGAGATGCCATTCCCAAAAAAAAAAGCGCGCCGCGGACGGACGTGTTTGTGCGCTCTCCCGCTCCAGTGTTGTGTTTGTGTGTTTTGGTGTTATTATTCGTCGCTGCCACGTGACGTCATCGTAGTCGCCCTGACTACTCCGATTTAAAATCAACTCAAGAAATTGATTTGATTTTAATAAATCCAAAAAGTGCCTTTTTCAAGGCAAATCTCGTTTCATTAAAAGACGTTTGTGAGTAGCTTCACTAGGCCCCTTCTGGGTAAAACCACAGTTTCGTGGTCCTCGGTTGAAACCTTACGGTGCCAACGAAGCCGAGTGGGGTTTTGTCCCAATCACACCCGCCGAACCCCTTCAGGGCGAGGCAGTCAATTGGACGGGTCCCAGAGTGAACCGGCCTTGGGGGATCTCCTAGTCGGCTCTGGTGTACAGTTTTCCTTCCACAGCTACTCACCTAGTGTCTTTAGGGTGTGTCTACACCCTTCGCGCTAGACTGGTCAGGTCCCCGTTCGCACAATAAGACTGGCGACGGGTTACAAGCTTAGGGCTCACCAATAGGTACTCACCTCTCTGTCTACACCCGACAGAGAGGGTCACACGTCCCCGGTCCCATCCACCCGGGGAGATAGGTTTTTAAGTGTAGGAAATAGGTACAAATGAGTAATTTTCTCATTTAATAGTTTTTCCCGCTACCATGACGGACACTAGCATCCTGCTAGCATTCGTCAGGAATGTCCTCCTAAAGGACCCCGACATTCTCGCCAAATATGGCAAGGAAATTGTTGGCCTACGCCAATGCTGCACCCCCACTCCGTCCCAGGACGCACTTGCGAACTTCAGCGACGCCCTCGAAAGCCCGATGTCGCCACCTGTTGCCGAACAAGGCATTCCAGCCTTTGTTCCGGCAGCTATTGTTCAGACAGACAATGTTCCGGCCGCTATGTCGGCCCCCATTGTCTCGCCCGCCATCGCACCGGCAGTAATTACGCCGGCAGTAATTACGCCGGCCGCTAATCCGGCTTCTATTGTCGCGCCCAGTTATGTCCCGGCCGCCATTGTTCCGGTCACCATTGTCTCGGAGACAACAAACACGACGCAGCTGCGCACTGCAGAAACAAACTCGACTCGCCCGGAGAGCATGGACACGTCAGTCCCACTTTCCGAGAATGAAGCCCGCACCTCCTCCTCCAGCGATGACGACTTCCAAGTCGTCGTTAAAGGAGGCAAGAGGAAGGCTAAATCCTCCGTCCCCGCTGGCCCGGTCACCAAGGCCCAGAAACAAGATAAGAATACCGTATCGTCCACTTCTACTTCCGCCCCTAGTCCGCGGGGTAACCGCCCGGTCAGCCCTACGGCTTGCCCACCCGCTCCTACCGCGAGGAAACAAAAGCCCCCGCCCCCGATTTACATTCAAGACAAGTCTAAATGGACTGAAATCTCAAAAATGTGTGGTGATCGCAAGATCAACTACACAAATGCCCGATCCACCCTTCAGGGGATCAAAGTTACTGTCCCCACGTCTTCGGACTTTAGGGATCTCTCCCGCGACCTTCGTGAAAGGAACTACTCCTTTCATACCTACTCCCTTCCGGAGGAAACCCCCACACGCGTCGTCATGAGGCGCGTACCGCAAGAAATCTCCACCGAGGAGATTAAGAACGACCTTGTCGCACAAGGAATACCAGTTTCCGCCGTCCATCGCTTACATAAAGCGAGACAGGGCCTAGTCTACGACATGGTCCTGGTCATCTGCGACCCCACAGACGGTCACCACACGATTTTTTAAGTATAGTCGGTATGCTCTCTGTCAGGCATCTCAATAGAGAAACCCTATAGAGCGCACATGATTGGTCAGTGTCATCGCTGCCAATTATATGGTCACTCGCAGTCCAACTGCTATGCCACCCCTAGATGCGTCAAGTGTCTAGGAGAGCATGGCACCGTCGACTGTACCCGCCCTAAAGATAGGGAACTATGTTCAGAGCCTCCCAGCTGCGTACTCTGCGGCCAATCGGGACACCCGGCAAATTATCGGGGCTGTCCGAAAGCCCCGAAGTCCTCCTCTCCCAAACTCGCGAAACGCGCGAGCGACCGCCAGCACAGGGAAAGCCCCTGGGGTAAGCCTCCTTCCGCGCTGATGCCGGAACGGCTTAGTCCGCAGAGGCCGTCTCCCTTTTTTTTTTTTTTTGTTCCCGGGGTGGAAAATCCTCACGGATGTCCTCCGCCCTGGGGCGGGCGGAGGGGTCTGTCAGACTCTTACTGACTAAAAACCACCCCGGTGTTCCATCTCACACCTACGCAGGGGTCGCGGGAACACATAATTCGTCCGCATCCCCGGCTGGTGCCGGCCCGCTTGTGCGGGCCCCGTCTCGGGCGGGGGGAGTGAGGTGTACTCCCCCCGCAACGTCTGTGAGCGGCGCGCACGGAACACAATGCGCGCCGCCTACTCGGGTCCTGATGTTGGGGGGCGACGGATGGGAGGCCGTCTCCCTGGGCTAACCTTAATCACCTGAAGGCTCCCGCAGCTTCGGTGCCATCAAAACCCGCGCAACTTCCAGCGCTGATGGCTTCCGCCATCCCAGCGCCTATGGTAGCCCCCGCGGCCCCTACGGCCTCTCCAGCGGCACCTCAGGGAACCCAGGGCCGAAACAGCGCCCAAATTATATTAAGTACATACGCGGCTCTCTTCACCACCGCCGCGGATAAAATGGCGGAAGAAATCGTTGCTGCAAACGGCAACGCAATTCGCCTCATGGAAATTCTCAGCGCGTATCCCGAGATCGCGCAAGTTCTACACTCACTCAAATATTAATTCTCAATGGATAATACGAGAGTAAATAGTAACAAACCCCGATCCCTTAAATTAGGCTTTTTCAACGCAAATGGCGTTTCAGGTCAACGCGATGAGATCGCCGCTTTCCTCCGCGACCATCAGCTTGACATCCTCCTCATACAGGAAACCTTTTTAAAACCTCATCACCGAAACCCGAATATTGCCAACTATAAACTAGTTCGCAATGACAGGTCTCGATGCCACAAGGGTGGCACACTCATATACTTTAGGAAATCTTTGTATTGTATCCCTATAGACCCACCTCCTCTCTTCTCCCATCTGGAGACCTCTATCTGTTGGCTCGGCATGACCGGCCACCAACCGATCACCATCATCTCCGCTTATATCCTACCCGACAATGGTCCGGAGGATCCCATCTCGCTCCAAAAGGACTTCACTGCCCTCATCGGTATGAGTGACTCCGTCATCTTGGCGGGGGATCTTAATGCCAAGCACCCGGCGTGGAATAGTAGCACAACCTCAACCAGAGGTAGGATAGTTTTCAAGTTAGGCGAATCCCTTAACTTTGACGTCATCGCTCCAATGAGCCCGACTCATTTCCCAGGAAATCCTAATCACCTTCCCGATGTTCTCGATGTAGCGCTGCTCAAGAATGTGAACCTCCGTTTGCAATCGATAGAGACGTTCCACGAGCTTAACTCTGACCACCGCCCAGTAGTCATGCATCTTGCACCCTACTCGGGCCCGATCGACCCCAACCGCCCCCCTCAGACCCAGATGATAACCGACTGGAGGAAAGTAAGCGAAAGACTGAAATCCACTTGTAGAACACTTATGCGCTGGTCTGCAGCGTAACGCGACGACGGGCGTACTATTCTTCGACATAGCGAAAGCTTTCCACAAAGTCTGGCACAACGGCTTGATATACAAGCTTTACCAACTAGGAGTGCCAGATCGTCTCGTGTTCATCTTACGAGACTTTATGTCGAATCGCACCTTTCGCTATCGCATCGAGGGAGCACTCTCGTCCCCTCATCCTATTCGCGCTGGTGTCCCTCAGGGTTCCGTACTATCTCCTCTCGTCTTCACGCTGTTCACTAGCGATATCCCAAAAAGTAAAAAGGCTCAGTTGGCTCTCTTCGCCGACGACACTGCCGTTTACTATACCGGTCACTGCCCCAACGCTATAGCTCGTACTCTCCAAACCTCCGCAAACGTCTTAGGCGCTTGGTTCCGGAAATGGAGAATCGAGGTCAACCCCGATAAGAGTCAGGCGGTTCTCTTCTCGAGGCGTCGTCGATTCCCTCCCCCACTTCCCAGCCCGATCACTATGTACGGTAAGCCGATCCCCTGGGAGAAGCAAGCCAAATACCTAGGCGTGATCCTCGATGAAAACCTTACCTTTAAGGCTCATATTAAGGCGGTTCGCGCGCACGCCTCCTTCGCTCTTAGCAGGCTCCACTTCGTACTGACAGCCCGTAGTAAACTGACCCTTAAATGCAAGCTCCGCATTTATACCGCAGTCATCCGTCCCATCATGACCTATGCCTGCGTTGTATTTGCGCACGCTTACCCACGTCATCTCCATGAGATGTAGACCCTCCAAAACCGTTTCCTCAGAAGGGTTACGGGTGCCCCTTACTATGTCCGAAACATAGATCTTCACGTCGACCTTAAAATGCCAACCATAAAACACACCATCCTACCGTCCTCGCCGCCGAGGCCCGCCGCGACGACCAAATCCACGCCCCTCCCGACCCTTGCTCGAGCCAGCCCGCGCCGCTGAGCCTGGAGATTTAAATTCGTCCCAAAATAATATCAATCCTGATCCAGCTAGTCACTTGCTGCCCTCTCCCAGCGACGCCCTAAGCCGAGGTTCGTACCCCACAGGGGGTGCCCTTAGCGTTGTCGCTTAGTTTTAGTTAGTATTTAAGTTTAAGTCCTGGCTGGAGGCCTTAATTTATTAGGGCAACCACAGGCAAGTCCGCTTAAGCAGACGACAACCTCATAGGTTGACCTGCGAGATGCCAAACAAACAAACAAGCGGCCCCTTGTTATTCCTATTGCGGGCGTCGCAGAGCTATGATGATGAAATGCACAACGTTATAATACTTTATTTAGTTTATAATTAAGTCTAAAATAGTTCGCTAACAGTTTCTAATTACTTATTTCCTACTTATTAACGATTATTTTAGGTTTGGCAGCTAAGTTAAACACATTAATTTCTTATTCTACGTAACAAATGTGGCCTCTATTATACCTATATACTAATAGTTCACAGGATTAATTACAGAAACTTAAATTATTTACATAAACCACGCAAATTGTACTCAGAAATCATCTCACAATGTTGCGATGATTTCATGCGCCCGGCCCACTACTTGCGCCCACGTAGGAAGTGACTTTAGGGCGTCGTGCACATTCGCAATGATTTTATGCGCCCGGTCCACTACTTGCGCCCACGTAGGAAGTGACCTTAGGGCATCGTGCACACTAATCCTAAACCAAAGGACCCGTGAAATGGTCCCAGATCATATTTCTATCGGATTTTTGAATCCCTCGTTCGCCTCCCTACGGCTTTTGATACCAGCTATCTTCACGGTACACCGAGGGAGACGCGAATTTTGAATCCCTGGAATAAGCGCCTACAATTGTGGGTGCTTATTCCACCTTTGCTTCAACCGAGAATTTTTACTGGCCTTCCACGGGGCTGATTACTTGAGAGGTACCACCTTCCGGCTCTCGAGGTCACCTTCAAGTTTCTTTTTTTTTCTTAATTTTTTTTATCATACCAAAACAGCCTTTAACTGCTTATTAAAAATTACTGAAAGGGTGCAATGATGAAATAACAACTAAAATTTATAATAGTATAATTGTATTTTTAGAGATATGATGAACAGGGTGTAAAGTTCACTAATACTCTCAGAAGAGCGAGGATCCTCCGACCAGATGGATGTCGTATCTGGTGGGCAACTGCCCGATGATTGTTGTCGGGAAGTTGTTTATATGCTAGCTGCGCGGTAAACTTTGATTGCGCGATGCAGGATTTGTACGAAGACTGTGTGATGCGTTGTTCGCATGTGGCAGTGTAGAACGCCACATCACTCCCCTCCGAAAACCGGAGGTCGATAGTGGACCAAGTCTTGTATCTTGCGATGCTTGCCAATGTCAGTTGGGTTCCAGTGGGTTGGAACCGGGTGTCGCATAGTTCGCGGTGAGTCAGAACTGTACTCAATACTCAATATCTTTATTGCTTTACCATAATGTGTACTTAGGTGGTAACTATATAATAGAGATCATTATGGACCCTGTAGGGCACAGCAAAAGTTTAGGAGAGAGGAAGCCCTGTTTCAGGAGACAATTAAGTAGTATTTATAATAGCAAATTTTAACTACAATATAAACAGAGTCAGGAGGTCGCGAATAAGATAATAACATTTCGCTTAACCATTATTTTGCACTTTCTCTGCAAAATGTACTACAATATTTTAGATTATTTTTAGGTACCTGTACATGTATTATATCCTGTTTATTAATTAATTTATATTATTTCCTTCGAATAGTTGTTATGGCTATATTATTTAATTATTATTCTTTAATTATAAAATTTATTATTAATTGTAATATTATGATTTATTTATTTATTATTATTATCTTATTTATTCATTGTTACCCTATAACTAATGTATGTTAAACATGCATAGTATAGATTACGCGATTATCATTAGTTACTGTTATCAATTATTATTCATATATAACTTTTTATTATATTAGTAATTTCCTTAACATAATTATATACCTTTTTTTTCTATTATTTATGTTTATCATTTAAATATTCGTCTACGGAATAATAGCATTTGTTTATTAGTAATTTTTTAAGTTTTGTTATAAATATATTAATCTTTTCTTCTTTCTTTACTATGTCTGGTAGTTTGTTGTATATTTTTATAGACATTACATAGGGACTTGTAGAATGCATTTTTAGCTTGGATGTTGGTATGTTAAGCCTAGATCCGTGCCTAAGTGTGTACTGTGATTGGATGTCTTCGCGTTTTGTGTATAACTCTTGATGCTTACGGACAAATTTACATATTTCTAGAATGTAAATACTGGGGAGGGTTAAAATATTATGTTTAAGGAAATAGGGTTTGCAGCTGTCGGTTTTATCAATGTTTACCAAGATTCTAACTAATTTCTTTTGTAGGGTAAAGAGTGTCAGTGCATCTGTACTATTTCCCCAGAGGGTTACGCCGTAGGTAAGCCATGCGTTGGCATACGCATAATAGGTGGCGAGGGCAGTTTGTAGATTGGTTGTCTTTTTAATTTCCCGGAGAGCGTAAGAAAATTTTGAAATTTTTGAACGGGCTTTTTGTATTTGTGTTTTCCAGTTAATATGTTTATCTATTGTAATACCAAGTAATGTAAATTCATCAACAGTTTCTAATTTTGAGCCGTTAAGGGTGAAATTTAAGTGTAGAGGAGCTTTTTGATAAGGGTGGAAAATCATTAATTTGGTTTTAGTATAATTAATTTCTAAATTATGTGTCGCCATCCAGTTACATGTTTTTGTGAGTGTGGAACTGAGTTTGTCTTCTATATTTGTGTTTTTTTGACATGAGACTAATAAAGATATGTCATCCGCGAATAAAACACATGGCCCCTCAATGATTTTAGGTAAGTCGTTGATGTAAACGAGGAATAATAGGCATCCTATGACACTTCCTTGGGGGATGGAAGCATTAGTTATTTTACTTTTTGATCGGATTTTTTCGATTTCTCTACTATTGCGGTTAAAGTATTCGATTTCAACTACTTGTTCTCTATTTTTTAAATATGACGTAAGCCATTCATGGGCTTTCCCGCGGATTCCTATTCCATACAGTTTATTAAGCAGTAATTTAAATTGTACCTTGTCGTACGCTTTGGTCATGTCCAGTAGTATCCCTACGGCGTATTCCTTATTATTTATAATATTAAGGGCTTCTTGAATATATTTGTAAACAGCTAACGTGGTAGAACGGTTTTTCCGGAAACCGTTCTGACAATCGCTGAATATGTTAAATTTTTCACAAAAAGCATAAATTCGATCACACATAGCTTTTTCGAAGATCTTGGAGGCTGATGGCAAGAGAGCGATTGGGCGATAATTATTAGGATCAGTTTTTGTGTTCTTTTTATAGATTGGCTTTATTAATGACTTTTTCAACAATTCGGGGAAAGTGCCTTCTGTAAAAGACTGATTTAATAATAGATAAAATGGTAGGGTGAGTTCATTTGCGCATTCTTTCAATAACATAGGTGGAATTTCGTCTATACCGTAACTTTGTTTATTTTTTAGGTTTTTTATTAATTTTTCGTTAGGTTCGTTTTTAAGTTTTTGCCTAAAATATTAATGTTAAAATCTCCACCTATTACAATGTTAAATTTATTATACTTAATATTTAAATAGTTTAGAATTTGCTTTAATTTATCAAAGAATATGTCTTCCTCTCTTCTATTCCAGTACATAGTAATTATTAAAAGGTTCTGTTTAGGTAATTCAGTAGCACACACTTCTAGTACATATTCTGTAGACATGTTTGAGATATCTATTTTCTCGGTAAACTCTATTTGTTCTTGTAAGAGGATGCACACGCCGCCTCCTCCTCGAGTTTTCCGGCAGTATGACGATGCAATATTGTAGCCACTAACTTGGATATGGGAAATTTTGTCTTCAGATAGCCAGGACTCAGATATGCATATAGCTTGACAGATAGGGTTTTCTGTTAAAAATGCTTCTATAATGTGTTGCTTGTTGGATATGCTTTGCATGTTTTGGAAGAGAATCTTATAAGGTAGGTCTATGGTTTCGAAAGGAGTGATTATTAGAGTCTTCGTTGGTGGTAGTTAGTTCGCAGATTCGGTCTACATTGTAATTGTGTGTAGTTTTCTTCAATTCATTGGTTTGTGTCATTTTGAATGTTTCGTTTTTTTTGTTAACTTTCTGTCCTTCAATAAACAATTTCTTCTCGAATTAATTGCCTTTCCCTTCGCGTGTTGGTGTCTAGGAACTCTGAGATAAATAACCGAGTACCCTGAAGGCATTGGCTATTACTTATTATGCACTTTGCCATTCTCTTGCTAATTAATTCTATGACAAGTGGCCTATTGTTGTTGTTGTTGTATCTACCCACTCTGTATGTATCTTCTATATATCCTGTCAGGTCTATGTTCATCGTGCTGTAGAATAGTTCAATGATTCTGTTGTGTAGGTCAAAATCCGGTTCTTTGTAATATTCAGTAAATCCGTAGAGAACTATTTTCTTCGCGTTTGCTTCAGTGCAAATCGCGGTTGGGGTATCTTTATTGTTTTTTATAACAGAAATTTCTTTTATTAGTTCTCATTTTCTTTTGTAAGGTTTTCAATTTTTAGATTTAGTCTTTCTATTTCTTCCTTTCTTAATTCGTTCTGATTATTTAAGGCGTCTGTTTTATGTTGGATATCTGCTTTTAATTTAGTGATGGCTATATTTATCTCGGTTTGGATTGTATTTTTATTTTCAGTTATTATGGATTCATTATTTTCCTTCAGGCGCAGTATTATAATTTCACTTAGATTCTGTAGTGTTAGTTCGGTTTGAATGGCTGTTTCTTTTTCCTCTGTGTTCAGTGTGTCGCCTAGTATAGTTAGGTCTTCAGAGTTAAAAGTGTAGTTGTTTGTGTTTGTGTTCCCTCTCCTAATGGTGACATTACATTCTTCAGAAGGGGATTTTGTCTGTTGCGGTAGTTCACGGTCTTGCAGGCGTATAGGGGTATTGGCATTACCAACTTTAGGGGTTTTACAGTAGCAAGCTTGACATTGCCATTTAATTTTAGGTTCAAAACTCATCAATTTTGTAAAATGATGAATTGAAACATTAGCACATTTTAGGTCGTATGTGTTTTTGCAATGCGCACAAGTTAGGTTCTCTGTTCTTGGTTTTCTGATAACATCCCGCACATTCAGAAGCCATTTGTGTTTATTTAAGCGACCGGTTGCGCCCTCTAGTGGATTGTTATAGTACGTGAAGTATTGATGTTTGGTGTAAGTTTCTCTTGTTGGCAAGAGATGGTGCTGTTTGCAGGAAAGTGATTTCGCAATTTCCAGTTAGTTTCACTATTCCGCGATAGATGGCTTTGTTTTCATAATCAAATATCAGTTATTTGTATGTTTGAGCAATATTTAATAGTAAAAATGAGATAGATTATGTTATTATTTCGGTACCTTTCTTGACGCTTGTAAATCTGATCGCTGCTGGTTTTTTTTCTGCTTGCACTTCACTGTTTGTTCTGGTCTTGTCGAAAATTTTGAATTTGAACACAAATGTCGTTAAGATGTATTTATCACCGTTTCTATTTAGATTTTAGAATATTCACTGATACTTTAACTTTTATCACCTTATGTCTTTTTTAACTTTCACCTTACTAACTTTTTATTATGATATAACCACAAATAACTATTTAATATGATTTTTTTGTACGGAGCTAATGTTTGCTTACGCACAGTAGCGCCCTCTCTTCAACCTCTCTTCAACTGTCTGCGAAGATGCCCCAGTGAGTCGGGGTGGCTGACTGCTGATGTCGACCAGGAGAGGGATTAAGCACTCTGCTTGTGGACCGGCCGAATGTGCAGTGTGTGTGTGCTGTGCCAAGGTGATGACCAGGTATGCGCTTGCGCTGCATGCTGATGGTCAGGACAACTGTTCAAGCCGTGGTTGCTGGCTGGCTTTGTGACTTGCGGGAGTGATGATGATGACGTCACGCTGAAGTAGTTGAGCATACTCTCAGAAGAGGGAGGATCCTCCGACCAGATGGATGTCGTATCTGGTGGTCAACTGCCCGATGATTGTTGTCGGCAAGTTCTATATATGCTAGCTGCGCGGTAAACTTTGATTGCGCGATGCAGGATTTGTGTGAAGACTGTGTGATGCGTTGTTCGCATGTCGCAGTGTAGATGCCGCCACATATTCAATAAGCTAAAAGTAGATAATAAACTGGGAACGTTCAACGAAGTGAGACTTTTTAATCACCATTGACATCCACAGGATCCCATCCTTTTTTTTGTTTTTTGGTTGGGAAGTCATCAAATGACTTCTCCCGCTCTGGGTGGAGCGGGAGGGCGTGTCAGACTTTTACTGACTTAAACCCACCCTTGTTCCTTCAGTTGCCTGTGCCAGGGCCACGGTTTTCTCTGTAGAATAACCCGCGACCCTGAAACGTCGGCCCTATCGGACCCCGTCACTTTGTGCTGACATCTCTTTGAGGCGCGCGTGGAACACAACGCGCCGTCGACCCGGGCCTGGTCCTTACCGGACGGCGAGCTACCCATTGCTCGCCGTCCGCAAGCCCGCGCCGACGGTGGCCGGGAATCTGCAGGCGACTCCCGACGCCCAGGTCGTCTCCTGCGGCGGCTAGTGGGGGCGTGAGGGCGCATGGCTCTCTCCCTCACCCGCTCCGCCTCCTCCTTCGCGAGCATTACTGCTTCGCAGAAGGAGGTGACGGCTTTCCATTCCCTCTCGCTCCGTACCATGTCCCGGACCAGGGCCGGACGCGAGAGATCGCCGCCGCCAATCTCCTCCCTGAGGACACTGCGGTGCTCCACCCTAGCTGGGCATACCTCCACCGTATGCTCCACCGTGTCCTCCGGGCAATCCACACAATGGTGACACCCGGGCGTTTCCTCCCGCCTTATGCGAAACAGGAACCTCCCGAAACAACCGTGTCCGGTGAGGACCTTTTTTTTTTTTTTTTTTTTTTTTTGTTCCCGGGGTGGACAATCCTCATGGATGTCCTCCGCCCTGGGGCGGGCGGAGGGGTCTGTCAGACTCTTACTGACTAAAAACCACCCCGGTGTTCCTTCTCACACCTACGCCGGGGTCGCGGGAACACATTATTCTTCCACAACCCCGGCTGGTGCCGGCCCGCTTGCGCGGGCCCCGTCTCGGGCGGGGGGAGTGAGGTGTACTCCCCCCGCAACGTCTGTGGTCGGCGCGCGAGGAACACTACGCGCGCCACCTTCTCGGGTCCTGATGTTGGGGGGCGACGGATGTCCCCGAATCCGTCGCCCCTGGACCCATTTAGGGGGGCCGGAAGAGGGCGTTGTCCGCCCTCCTCCGACGCCCGGTGCGTCTGCTGCGGGCCGGGTCGAGAGTCGAGATCTCTCTCTCCCTTTCCGCAGCCTCCTTCTGCGAGATGACCGTTTCGCAAAAGGAGACCACCGCGTCCCAGGACTCTGCGCCGCCGACCATCGCGTTCACGACGGCCGGCAGCGACAGGTCGTTGCCTACTTCGGTGATGAGGGCACGGCGCGGCTCCTCCCAAGCGGCACACTCTGCCAGCGTGTGCCACGCCGTGTCCCCCCGGCAGTCGACGCAGTGGTGACACCGGGCGTCCGGCTCCCTGTTTATGCGACACAGGTACTTCCCGAAGCAACCATGCCCCGAGAGCACCTGCGTCGCCCGAAACGTCAGGGAGCCGTGCCTTCTCCCGAGCCAGCGGTCGAGCACTGGCCGGATCGCCTCAATGGTGCTGAGGCCGGCGGTAGGGCGTGACAGCCTCACCCGCCATTCCGCCACCAGGACCTCGCGGAGCTGCAACCGATGCTGCTCGATTTGTTGCTGCATCGGTCGCTCGCCCCGCTCCCGCGCTGCCTCGCGCCACCGGTACAGTGACGCGAGCACCTTCGCCTCCAGGTCCCAGGGCGGTGATCCGGCCAGTGCACAACCCGCCTCGAAGGAGATCGTGCGATACCCCCGAATGACTCTGACGGCCATCGCCCGCTGCGGCTTGCGCAGGACAGCTATGCTGCCAGCCGTCAGGTCAGACGCCCAGATCGGCGCTCCGTAGAGCGCCATGGATCGCACGATCCCCATATAGAGCCGCCTACAGGCGGCGCTCGGGCCCCCCAGATTGGGAAGCAGCGTTGCCAGCGCCCCGGCCGCGCCCAACAACTTGGGCGCCAGCCGCCGGAAGTGGGGTCCGAAGTCCCACCGGCTGTCGAGCACCAATCCCAGATATTTCATGGTGGGCTCGACAGCGATCCGGACCCCCCCGACCACAATGTGTGATCCGGCCGGCGGCGCCCGCCGGGGGCCATGAAACACCATGGCCTCCGACTTGCTGAGGGCCACCTCCAGGCCGAGGCGCCGTATGCGGCTCACCGTCAGTGAGACCGCCGCCGTCGCGAGCAACGCTGCCTCCCTGTGCGAACTCCCCCGGGCCGTGACCAGCGTGTCGTCCGCGTAACACGTCAGGTCCGCGCCCGGCGGGAGCTCGCCCCTCAGCACCCAGTCGTACCCGATGTTCCACAGGAGCGGTCCCACGACCGATCCCTGTGGAACACCGCGCGACACTTGGCGCTGGTTTCCGCCATCACGTCCCATGTAGGTGACACACCTCCCCGCCAGATAAGCCCCAAGTCCGGTGAGGACCTGTGTCAAGCGGAAGGTGAGGACGCCGTGGCGCCTCTCCAACCACTCCTCAAAGAGGGGACTTATCGCCGCTATTGTGGCGTGCCCAGCACTGGGTTGCGACAATCGCACCCTCCATGTCGCCATTAGATCCCGCCGGAGCTCTGTCCGCTGTACCGTGATTTCTCGCGGCAGCGGAGTTACACCCCGGCGTTTTGCCTCCTCGCGCCACTCCCATACGTGCGCGAGGGCTTTTGCCTCCAGATCCCATGGCGGCAATCCGGCAAGGAGGCTCGCCGCCTCGTAGGAAACCGTGCGGTATCCCCGGACCAGCCGGACAGCCATGACCCTCTGGGACGCGTTCAACCGGCGGGCTGGTCGACGCCTCAAAGAACGCGCCTACACCGGTGCCCCGTAAAGGACCATTGACCGCACGACTCCCTCGTAGTGCCTCCGGCAGGAGGCGTTTAGACCCCCTAGATTGGGCAGGAGCCGCCTCAAGGCAGCGCCAGCCCGCTCCAGTCTGGGGGCCAAACGTCGGAAATGCTTCACGAAGTTCCACCGGCTGTCGAGGACGAGTCCCAGGTACTTCATTGTCGACTCGACGCCGATCTGAACCCCTCCCGCCGTTATCTGGGAACCCGACAGTGGCGCGTTCCGAGGACCATTAAACACATGGCCTCGAACTTGTGCAAGGCCACTTCGAGTCCCAACTGCCGGATTCTCTCGACGACTGTCGCAACTCCGAGTGTCGCTTGTTCGGCCGCCTCCTGGTGCGACCTCCCCTGTGCCAGGACCAGCGTGTCGTCAGCGTAGCACACCACGCTGACGCCATTCGGGAGGTCGGCGCGCAGCACCCAGTCGTAACCGATATCCCACAGAAGCGGCCCCAGGACCGATCCCTGTGGGACACCGCACGACATCTCTCGCCGGTTCCACTCTCTCCGGTGGCCGGGGTAGATGACGGCCCTTTCCGTCAAATAGGCCTCGACAACGCGACAGAGGTAGGTCGGCATCCGGTGATACCGCAATTTCTCCCTGATGCAACTCCAAGGCAGGGTGTTGAAGGCATTGGCGGCATGTCTAGAGACACCGCCTAGACCACCCCACCCCGGGCAACAGCATCCCCCGTCGTGAGGGCTCGCACGCGCATGATGGCGTCCACCGTAGAGCGCCCCCTGCGGAAACCAAACTGGCTCTCCGCCAAATCCGGCCCCACCCGTACCAGCCACCCGACGAGGCGGTTTGCAATAACTCTTTCAAAAAGCTTGCCCACCTCGTCGAGCAGCACGATGGGCCGGTAAGCGGACGGAGAGTCCGCAGGGCGCCCCGGCTTCTTAATGAGGACCAGTTTCCCCGTCTTCCAACGAAGTGGGAACTGGCCCTCCTCCAAGCATGCGCTTAGGAGCCCCATAAGTCGAGGCCCGAGAGCCTCCAAGGCTAGGACCCAGGCTTTTCCAGGTAAGCCGTCGGGTCCTGGGGCGGTATTTTTGGCACTAAGCCTACGTACCGCCACTCTCAGCTCTACTTCAGTCACCTCCGAAGCATCGTCGTCGTCGTCGGCGGTGTGGTCCGCATCCGGCATTGCAGTAGGCGGAGTCATGGGCGGGGGAGTATGCTCCCCCCGCGAAGGGAACAAAGTGCTCACCACGTCCTCCATGAGCTGGGGCCGGAGACTGCGTCAGT
Organism: Dasypolia templi; assembly: GCA_963555695.1. Classification (NCBI taxonomy): domain Eukaryota; kingdom Metazoa; phylum Arthropoda; class Insecta; order Lepidoptera; family Noctuidae; genus Dasypolia; species Dasypolia templi. The sequence continues at coordinate 3,093,237 of OY743142.1, read as the reverse complement.
GGGGGAGCCCATGGGCGGAGTTTATCCCGCACCATTTTGTAGGGCCGTCCCCACGGGTCCCTGTTCAGAGTCTCCAGCGACTCCTCGCGGGCAAGGGCCCTGGCCCGCAGGATCGCCGCTTGGAGGGCGGTCTTCGCCGCTCTGTACCCCTCGTACAGCTCCGCCTGAATGGCTTCCGTATTCGGAGGGCGAATACGTAGCCTGCGGTGCCGGGTGTACAGGTGTCGCGCAGCCACGCACGCCTTGCGCAAAGCCGTCAGCTCCGGCGACCACCAGCACACCTGGCGCCAAGCACGTCCGGGCTGGACCCGGGGCATTGCCACGTCACATATTTCGGACATGGCCTCCCGGATCCACTCCGCCTCGTCGTTGATGTCAGCAGGCCTGTCCGGTGATGACACCCAGGCCTGCACGATCGAGGCTTCCAGGAGGAGCTCCCGGTCCAGCTGCTTCAGCGCCCACCGCGGACCACTCGGGGCCTGTCGGACCGGCGCGCTCGAGGTCTGGGCGGAGACGTCGAACCGGATGTACCGGTGGTCGGAATAGGTCTCCACCCCCTCCATGACGCGCCAGTCAATGACGTGCGGCGACAGTGCGGGGCTGGCGAACGAAATGTCCACCACTGATTCACCCCGCATACGCACACACGTTGGGACAGAACCCCGGATTAGGACGACCAGGCCTCTCTCCAGAGCCCATTCCTCCACCATCCTGCCCCGCGTGTCCGTGAGCCGGGAACCCCAAGCCAAGTTCTTGGCATTGAAGTCCCCGAGGACGAGCACGGGGAGGGAACGAAACCCGACGACGACGACTCTCAACTCCGCTAGGGAGTTGTGGAACTCGGCGAGAGTTCGGTTCGGAGAGAAGTACACCCCTACCACGACTATCTCCCCGAACCGTGCTGCCACGCAACCCCGTCCTCTCTTGACGGCCTCGAGGGACAGGGTACCGGCGGCGGCCGACGAAATTAGGGCCACTGAGCCGCTCAGGTCCTCCACCCAGTCATCCCTGGGCGGGACAAAGTACGGCTCAGCGACCACGGCGATGTTAATCGACCACTGCGCCATGCTCTGGAGCAACAGATCCTGAGCAGAGTCGCAGTGGTTGATGTTCGCCTGGAGGAGGCGTAATGGGGCCATTACTGACACTCCATATCAGCCCCCTCCCGAGCCTCCAGTGGAGGCCCTGCCACGATGGTTGCGGCGGCGACGACGCTGCAGGCGGCAACGGCGGCGGCAGCAGCCTTGACGGCGGTGGCAGTGGGCTTTCCCCTGTCCCTGCCCCTGGCTTTGGCGGGTGGAGCGCAGACCTTACTCCCAACCCGGTGATCGGCCTCCTTGCCAGCTGCCGCACATATAAAGCAGTGCGACGCGGCATTGCACGAGCCGGCCTTGTGACCGGGCTGACCACAGCGGAAGCAGTGACCGCTGCGGTCCACCTCCGAGGCGCATTGCACCCCCACGTGGTTGCCCACCTGGCAGCGGAAACACCTCAGAGGTCTGGGCTCCAGCAGCTTCACCTGCGCCGAAACCCAGCCCACCAGAAGCCTTCGGCCCTCTCCGGCAATTTTTTGGGCAGCCGTTACGGGGCAGCTCACCGTAATGGATTGCATCCCCGTGAAGTCAGGACGAATGGTGCCTGCCCTTACCTGCTCGGCAGAGCACCCCCCCGTCCTAATAACGGCAGCCACGACCTCTTCCTCCGTCACGGAGTCGTCCAGGCCCAGTATACGCATGTCAGCGCACTTGGTGGGCCTGGATACTCGGACCTCGTCCGCATTCAGGGACGCCCTAAGCTTTTCAGCTAGAGCGTCTGCGGTCGGCCCGCTGGCCGCACCAGGGACCTCCGCGCGCCGCGTGGAGGCTCTTCAACATGCGACCCCACAGGCTCCCATCCTAAGATTAATTGTTCAATCTCTCCGATTTTATCTGGCTATCCATTAATAGTGTGTCGCTCCACAGCGCCCGAAATTTCATTTCCTATATCAACATACCTTTTTTTAGGAGATCACACACTCAGAAACACACACACACATATTTTCTAATTTTTTTGTACTACAATCCATCCCAACAGGGGATTACTTTTTTTAAATATTACTTTTGGCGTCCCAACCAGGGACCTTTTTTTTTTTATATTACATCATGTCTTGTCATACCACAAATTACCAGCAAACTTCCGATGGGTCAATGCTCACGAGCATTGACCCATCAGAAGTAAAGGTGACAGGTGATGTGGCAGAAGCCACTATAGGTAAATAGCTTTCTCGACATTCATAGGGGGGCTGCCGAGAACAATTACATTAGCTGCCAGACCGCGCAGACAGAAATACATAGAGAATGCGATCTGACAGGACACAATTAAGAATACGCATTAAAGCAATCACGCTGAGCACTTACCCGTTTATCTCGGGGTTATTTAAACTTACTGCTGAAGCTGCTTGTTGCGAAGGAAAGGGAACGTTAGGTTTTTTTTTTGTGTATGGCATCTCGCAGGTCAACCTATGAGGTTGTCGTCTGCTTAAACGGACTTGTGGGGAACGTTAGGCGTCAAGCAGGGATATTTATAACCCAATCCATACCACGACACCGAGTGACGTGGTCGGAATTTGAAAGATTTAGGGATGTCACTCTCGTGAACCGTAACTAGTGATGTGCGTTTTAGTTGATCTGTAGGAAATCGACTACAACGCCACATTAGGGAAATTTTTCATCTTGGCAACATTTAGGAATCATTTATTATTTAATATTTCGGACTATTATTTAACGGTATTTCTCTCTAATATAGACTAGTTAGTAAAAGTAAACAGCTATTCATATTTGAAATTAACCAGAGGCAGGTTATGGTGTAAAAACACTAAAGACTCGGCGTTTTCGGGCAGAATCCCGTTTCGTTTTTGTTCATACACATTTCCTGCCTCTGAGAAAAGTCGCTCAGAATATACAGAGCTTCCAGGAGACGACAAAAATATCCGAGCTAGATAACTCATGTAAGGGAACTTGTCTTTATTCTTAGCCCACCAGCCATATGGACAGAGATCTTTTGGCAGCAGATCATCAGCGAGATATCTGTCAAGCTCGAATGCAATTGGACTTTTGGTTTCTTCTATGTTTGGTAACTTTGCAGCTGCTGCAGCAGTTCCAGAACGTTCTGTGTATACTTTCGTTGCTGACTGACGACCTTGAGAACCTCTGCACTGGCTGGACGACTTCTTCTTCATCACTGCTTGAATTTCCAAAGTCCTCGCTCCTTCTTACGAATTCCGCCAGGAACTTAAAACGTATAATTCGTACATTATCTTGTGCAAAAAAAAAACGTTTTGTAGCGCGGGTCCAACAACGTTGCAAGATTGTTGTAACTGTCATCTTCAATCCCCCGAAAACGTCGATCCAGCTCTTCTTTTAGTGAAACACGCATTACGTTGACATTAGGACACGCTGCTTGAACTTCGTTTTGGTCAAATATCTGAAAAGAATTGTAAAGTTATAGTATATGCTACTTATACTTACAACATTGTTCATCATTCATTCATTCATGTCCCATATCATATCCTTTTATTTGCTAGCATTTTACGAATCGTTCTAAAACGATTTCTTTTATAATATCTTTAAAAAATCGTTCATTGTTTACATTTTCCATTGTTGTGACACCAAAGTCAATTGTCAAACTGTCATTAAATTTTCTCTTTTAGTCTATGAAGATTACTTTTTGGTTTATATAACTTGAATTATTTTTATCAATAGGTTTAGCTGAAATATTGTATTTTCTATATAATTACCGATTACTAATTGAATTTCGACATCTACAATAATTAATAAGGACACGCTCATTCTCGATCGTGGAGGTTTTAATACGTCTTGGCTGAACACACAGGCTGGTTTTATGACTGGCAGATGAGATGTCAGAATAAGAAAAACAATTTAGAAACTTCAAAAATCATCAAAACTTCTGGAAAAGGAATATTTTCCTATAAAAGAAAAGTCTGAAGCACCTGATGGGGATTCCGCGTCTGGACCTATTTCACTAACCATCTGCCTCAGATTCCGCGTCTGGACCTATTTCACTAACCATCTGCCTCAGATTCTGCGTCTGGACCCGTTTCACTAACCATCTGCCTGAGGATACGGCGTCCGGGTTTTATCAACAAACACCTATCAATTCTACGTCTGCACTCTGCTGAGTAACCATCTGCCTGGAGATTTTACGTCGAGCTTTGTCGAAGGAGACTGGCACTCTAAAGTGTCCCTTCGACGCCTGAAGACCTTTTTTCTCCACCTCCTCCTCCGGACTTCAATTCAAGCCTATTAACTTCAGTGTCGCGTGAACCGTATTGTGTTATTTTTATATTTCGACCTGTATTTTATATTCCATTGATTAAAGTATATGTAACAAGTCAACTTGCATCCTTTCATGTAGTTAGGGTCGAGTTGTTCGTTACAAAGTCTGGTATTACCTCTGATATGCAGGAGTAGGAAGAGCTGATCTTTTTTGTAATTTTCTCAAAAGGTTGAAGTAAGGCCAGACATTCCTTTAGAAGATCCCAATGTCTTTCTGTCAAATTTTGAAAAGTTATTGTGCCACTGTTGTCCGATACATATAACGAGATCGCTCTCTTCTGCTCCAGTAACCTGTCAGCCATATAAAATGTACTATTCCACCGGGTGCTCACGTCTTGAATAAGTTTGTGCTTGGGTACATTGAGCTCAGTCTGTATTAGCTGCAATTTTTCTTGAGCCGGTTTGGAGTGATCAAAGTGAGTCACAATTCGGCGACCTGCCGCTATGGCTTCGTTCACAGTTTCCTGATCTTCCAAAGCACCGTGAATTGCTAGTTGCAAAGTATGACTGAAGCAAGTTTTTCCCACAAAAAGACTCATTTACGGCTTTTACAATATTACGGCCGTTGTCTGTGACAATAACATGAATTTTGTTAGAGATATTCCATGACTCAGCTATTTCTTCTAGGGCACACTGGATATTATGCGCCGTATGTTGGTCTAAAAATTTTATTTGTAGCACCTTATGTTGCAGTACAAAATTGTTGTCAAGCCAGTGAGCAGTAAAACTTAAAAAACACAGCATATTATTGATGAAAGTCCACATGTCGCTTGTGATTGTAATATTTTTAGCTGCAGATAACTGGTCAAAAATCATTTTTTCAACTGATCATACATTTCAACCAGTACAGTTTCAGAGATGTATTTTCGGCTGGGAATCTGGTATTTAGGTTTTAAGACAGCTATCAACCGATTAAATCCAGCATCTTCTACAACAGACGTTGGTTGATTGTCCACTGCGATCATTTCTGCTATTGCTCTGTGTATTTGCTTCGCCCTTGGGTCATCTATTTTCCACTTACTTTCGAATGAGCCCTCAATAGATGCCTGACGTAAGGATAACTCCATCGGCACGGGTACCTCCTCAGTAGTCTTCGATGTTGAAGCACTAACGGAAAGCAGTATTGGATTAGGCGAGTGAACAGGATGTTGTAATTGAGCAAATTGTCTATCATGCTTCACGCGAATGTGGTTAGTGAGAGCAGAAGTAGACACTTTACGGCCAATACCACCACGAGATATCAACGAACCACATATGACACATTTCACTTTGTTTTGGTCGTCTGTTTCTTTATAAAATGTCCAAACACTTGATTTTTTTCTTCCAGTCATCTTCAAAACAAAGTAACAAACAAATAATGATAAAATCACGTAAAAACAACTAATTTAATTTGCGTAATATAAACAATAGCACGTGACAAGCTGGTGACGTCTTTACAAATGACTAGCTGGCTAACGGCCCCGCGGGGAAGCGCAGAGTGCGGGCGGGGCACATCTAGCAATATTTGCAGCAATTGCGTAAACAAGTAACAACACGAAAAATCGCGGCGAAATTGAACCGAATTTCGGCCCAATTTTTCATTTTTACCGAATGTTCGGCCGATGTTCGTATTCGGTTCAAACCACATTCGGCCCATCACTAATTAATACCCAACCAAAAATCTTAAAAACTTTTGTAAGAAATTCGTGAACTTACCGCACAACATGAATGGCGATATGTGCCAACTCAGGATAATCCGGCAGATCTAGCTTCACGCGGAATTAAACTACATGACTGTCTTTGGTGGCACGGTGCTTCCTTTTTAACTAAACCTGAGGATGAGTGGCCTCAGCTTAACATTAATTCACCAAGTAACACATTGCCTGAAATGAAAGTTAGTTTAATTGTACAATGTGAACAGAGTTTTATTTAATTTGACAAATTTTCTAAACTTTCTAAGTTACAGAGAGTTCTAAACTATGTACAACGTTTTATATACAACTGTTAAAATAAAAATAATAAATTGAAATGCAAATTGACACTACAAGAATTACAAACTTCGCCAAAAACATTAGCTAAAATATCACAAACTTTTTCCTTTGAAAAGGATATTCATTCTTTAAAAACTACAGGATTTGTAATAGAGCTTTCAGTCTCGATGCATTAATAATAATAATAATAAATTCATTTATTTCAGGTAAATAACACCCATTGCCAGACATACATTAACAAAAACCACATAAAATAAATTAAATAAAGTCACTAATTAAACAGAATAAGGAAAACAAAATAACATAAATTAATAACAAATTGAATAAAATAATAAAAAATGGGATTCAAAATAAATAAATCAGCAAACAATATAATTAATACCCTCTCTCCGACACTGGTACAGAAACATGTCTGCTGGAACAATGCCGGATGAAGGGACAGTCTAGCCTTCCTGCTATCATCGCCAGTACAATGTTGGGGCTAACCCGCACCCTGCTCACCAAGGACGCGGCGCGTTTACGCATGGTCGCGTGAAAGCAGTCGGTGCGCGCCTCTGCGAACATACCCGAGGCGCTACAGTGTCGGGGTAGCCCCATCACTGCTCTGAACGCGTTATTGAACTGGACGCGGATGGCGCTGTAACTTCTGTTAGTGTAGTGAGCCCACAGACTGCAGGAGTACAGCGATGTACAGTACGCCCTAAAGAGCGTAGCCTTAACCTCATTCGAGCACCGCGCAAATCTCCGGGCGATCATATTCGCTCTAACAGACAACGCCCTCCGCTCCCGCTCCATGTCAGCGTTGTCTTTGAGGTCGACAGTCAAAACATGGCCCAAGTATGCAAACTGGTCAACCCTATCCAAAGGAACCCCATTGAGTCTGACCGGAGGTATAATTTTCGGACTTCTCGCACTGACGGTCTCGAATATCATACACTGGCTCTTCTTTACATTATACAATAAGCCGTGCCCACAAGCATATTCCTCGCATACTTGTAGCAGCTTCCTCAAGCCGCAGACCGAAGCGCTCATCAGCACCATGTCGTCAGCATAACTTAGATTATTGACACATGTACCGTCAATGTGACAGCCGACATGTTGACTGCTGAGCGCCACGATCAGCTCGTTAATATACAAATTAAACAGGGTAGGAGATGTTAAGCCACCCTGCCTGACTCCGCATTCAAGTTGATACGCATCCGACATTGCTCCCGCCCACCTAACACTATTAGCCTGGTGCGCATACCAGTACTGGAACATGCAGATGAGTTCCGGCGGCAAATCTACGCTCCTAAGCTTGCTCCACAGCAGGTCATAGGCCACAAGGTCGAAAGCCTTGGAAAGATCAAGGAAGCACGCGTACACGGGTGTCTTACGATCTGTGTAGTATTTGACGGTATGCTTAAGGCACAGTATTGCACTTTCAGTGGATAGCCGGGGACGAAACCCGAACTGGTTATCGTGCAGTGTTACCGATCTGTTTAAATGAGCGTTAAGCAAACCGTCAAACACTTTAGCAGTTACAGTGGCAAGCGAAATAGGCCTGTAATTACTCTTATCAGTAAGGTCACCAGTTTTATTCTTTACTACAGGCACTACCACTGTTTTCATAAAGTCCACAGGCAAGTAGGAGTGGCTCACGCACAGCGAGTAAAACATAGCCAAGACCCTAGCAATGTGATGTCCAGCGTGCTGAAGGTGCTCAATGCTGAGCCCATCATGACCCGGGGACTTACCTCTCGAGATAAGCCTTATGGCTTTGGTTACGTCCTTCGCCCGAATGGCAGTTCCCACCTCCCGACTGTTTACGCCATCATTACGTAACTCCGTCGCTGTACCCAATGGAGACTTAACCGAAAAATGGTTCATAAAAAGATTCGCAATCTCCTTCGGGTCATTAACACCATCGATGCTCACAGGAAGGCCGGGGCGTAAGTTTACTTTTTTGGTGCCCTTCCAGAAACCGCGGAAATCCCCCTTGCAATGTTTCACAGCAAGAGCGTCCATTCTTATTTGGTCCTGATGATTTTGGCACCATTTTAATCGAGACTTGAACACTCTCCTGCTATCGCACATATCTTTATACAGAACTCCTGATTTAGGCCTACCACACAATACCCAATCAAGGAACTTAGATTTGGCCACCCTGTGAGCCTCGCTGACATGTTTGTTCCACCCGGCTATGCGTGGGCCACCCCCGCCCCTTCCCGTGCTTTCCCGACTAGCCACTGCCGCGTCACGGAGGGCAGTCACAATGTCGGAGTAGAGCGCATCCAGAACAAGCCTGTGGCCACGGTCACTACAAAAACGATCAGCACAGTTTACACACTCATTGGGGAAGTCAATTACTTTAAGTCGCTTATGACACTCTTTGGCATACATAGAAACTTGTTCCTCACTTTTTATACCCCACACTACATCTTTATTAACATTAATAACTTGAGACGTGACCTTAGGGGACAGTAATTTTAAATGACACGTAATCACAAGTGGAAAATGATCAGACCAAAGAGTGTCATACTTAACATCTACCTTAACAACAGCCTGCTTAGCCGAGTGAGTAGCTAAACAGTGGTCCAGCCAGCTGCTAGTCCCGTGCACATCACTTACAAAAGTAAAAGCACCCGAGTCTAACCCTAGCATATCTATGTCCACACATGACCACTGTTGGTCGCTACAAATATGCATAAGCTCAATAAAAAACAACTCACCCGGATCCGCATTAAAGTCGCCTAAAATTAAAACAGATTCTATTCCATATTCGTCAATAATTGCACTTATCGCACTCAAACAATCAGTAAAATCTTGCAAATTATCTACAGAGTTAGTTGGCAAGTAAACACTCATTACGATCACTTGTCTATCACTCGTTGTAATTTTAATGCCACAAATACGAGCGTTATCGCACTGTAACACTGACACCTGTTGAAACGCACTATATTTCCATAGCAACGCGACGCCGCCATAGGGACGCCCGCGCAATATCCCCGCGGAAGTATCGACCGCAGAGTGACAGAGTGGCAGACTGAGTCCCGGGAATAAAAAAACGAGACTAGGTGTGGTCTCGAAATTTCCGGGGAAAACGGGACTTTCGAGACTATTTCAAAAGTAGGTTTTTTACTTATAGGCTATAAGGCTATGCAATTAGAAAGTCAAAACAAGATATTTTAATCAAGTACTTTATTATACAAATGCAAATAAAAACAAAAATCATTTGTTACCGTTTTTTTCATTTTTGTAGTGGGCACGTAAAAAAACAAAGGGCGTTTAATGTCGTTTCAGACAGAGGACCTAATTTTGTTACAAAAGTAAACCGCGTTAGAAAAAGCTCTCTCTGCTTCTACGCTAGTGGGGGGTAATAGATATTAAATAATTGTATCAATAATTTAGGTATTTCCCTCTGTCGCCCCCATTTTCAAAGAGAGTTTTTTCTACGTGCAAGGTTGTTTGCAAGTCATGGATAGACAAGGAAGTTATATTCTGTCCTTCGTCTTCTTGGGGGTTTAACATATTATTTAGCTCACATTCCAGCTGTTCTTTTGTAGTTAAATTTGTGACCTTCGCAATCGCCGCATCATTTGAATAACTGGTATTTGCGGTATAATTGTCAGATTTGCCAGTTATGGAAGTGGATTTATTTAACCTTTCGTACAATTCTTTTAAAGACACTGTAATTTCGTCGTGGTTTAATGTGTGAAAAGCTGTTGCATCAAGCTTTTTTTTAAAAAACTGATTGAGGCAAGTATTGTAAAATACTTGCCTCAATCAGTCTATTTTCCTGAATACGGATACGCAGTGAATTGGCGAGATTTACGCTCAGAAAACTTTGTTGTAAATCTAATTTCTTTAGGCAGAAATTCAATGCAGTATCTGCTGTTAAAAGAGTAGCGTCTCGTAAACACAATGCTTCCAACGTCACTCTCATGATACCTAGTGAATTTGAGATTGATTCCAATGTAGTATACTCTGATTCAGTGAACTCTATTCCGGATCCTACATCAGTCAAAGCTTTTCGAACGAATGTCTTTATTTTAAGAAATCGGTCAAGCATTTCAGCTAAACTGGACCATCTCGGCTTGCAATCAATTATTAATTTTAGTTATCTGCGGAACTCTTCTACGTATTTTCTTAATACAATTTTGTTGGTGATTTTCTGAACAACTTTGCTACTTTCTTCATGTTTTTGCAGCTTGCTGCTCTCAATTATTTCAAAACTACCACTTTCATCTTTTTCATCATCATCATCCACATTTTCATCATCGTCATCGTTCATATTCTGTGATACGTCATTTTGTATTTCACATATTTTTTTAAATACAATACATCTAGTATTGCTAATTGCATATTATGGGCCAGACACTTTTGGTGATAAGCATTGACTGACTTTCCCATTTTTTTCATTACGCTACATCCATCTGTCGTCAGACTTGTAACGTCAGTGTCTAAATGAACATGAAACTCCAACAAACGTTCTTTTAACAAATCTACACAAACAGTAGCAGGCATGGTACCAGATATTTTAACGAGACCTAAGTTTTAGTATTTATTACCTCCAAAAAATGGTGATTGTATGGTTACATTCATGTACCTCTTGTTTTGGGTTGAGGTCCACTCGTCTAAGCTACAACAAAATTTAACCCCGGTCTCTTTCAATTTTGTAATTTCGTTTACTGTCAAAGACTTGATATAGTCGGCCTGTTTTTTGACCATGCTTGATATGGTAGCCACAGATGACGGTAATGTGTATTGGGCTTTTTTGAACAACTCACGTAAATCTTTAGATTCGACAAAAGTTCGAAATGGTATTCCATCCAGAGAAGCCATTCTCGAAACTTTAACTTCAATTCTCTGGAAGTCAACTCTCTGGAAGAAATCCGTCATCTTGACTTTTTTTTCGGGTGTTTTATAAGCTCCATCTTCACTCGTGCATTTGCTTGTTGAAGGTGTGCAGGCGATGTAATCCGATGATGAAGCAAGTCGTACTTCTTCCTTTGACAATATCATGTTATGCATACTCTTAAGATGTTTATGAAGACCACTTGTATTCCCTCCTAAAGTCTTAAATATTCTGTGGCATGTTTTGCATTTAGCAGAAGCATTATCATTGGCTCGCAAAAAATAGCACCATACCGAAGACTTATCATGCATTTTAGCAAGTACATCGCAATAAGACATGTTTTTGTCTAAAACAATAAGAAAAGCCCATCACCACGGACAAAAATAAAACCACCAGAATACCGTCCTATTCAGAATACGGCCAGTCGGCTACAATATAACCTCAAACTAGCAAAAAACAATATTGAATCAAATAACACGTAAAATCGATAGTTATTTATAAATGAATAAAAACGCTGTCATGCCATAGAATTACAATGAAAACTTTGGTTAGGTACCTAGTACCTACAACATAAAATGCATCTAAAATGCCACAACTCACTAATAAGTAATAAGTTGATTACTTATGATTTAACGTTTATTAATTTACTTCCCTTTTAACTTATCTGCCAACGAACATATTGCAGCTAGTAACGCGCGTACACAATGATTTTTTATAATAATATGTAAACAAAATCTGTGTCAAAAGTCAAAGTCAAAGCATTTATTTCAAATAGGCCCATAAAAAGGCACTTTTGAACGTCAACATTTACATTAAAAATAGAACTGATTCTAGGCGCCACTTCCAAAAAGTAGTTTCGTATGGAGAAGAAGTGGCAAGAAACTCCACCGTTACTCTTTTAAAATGTTTTACAATATGTTGTATACATTAATTATATTTCTATATGTGAAGACGATGCACCAAGAATAAAAATACTATACCACTTTTGGTACAAAAAAATAAAAATAAAGCAAAGGTATATAAATTAATCACGTGATAGGTACATTGTGCTCACATATTTACAAACAATTGTAAAAATATATGATTTTCCTAAAATATACTTGGAATAATACAGTGTGTGAGTAAAGTAAAAATAACCAAATATACAATACAATAAGCCTGCCTCGTTGGTCTAGTGGTCGCAATCGCTACTGCTGAGCGTGAGGTCCTGGGTTCGATTCCCAGGTCGGGCAACGTGTTATTGGGTTTTTCTATCTGGAATATCTCAGTAGCAGCCCGGAGTCTGGATTTGTGCCCGGTTGATGGCAATAGGCTCGCCCCCTATTACATGGGGCTTAAAAACATGACTGGCGAAATGTGGGTGTACTAATAGGTACACCTCTGCCCAACCCTTCGGGGAAACAAGGCGTGATGTTATGTTATGTTATGACCCTTTACCGCATACCGTGCCAAATATGGCACACTAACATAAATTCCTTGCAGAGGAATAGTGATGCCATCTATGTTTTATATTCGCCACTAATTTATCAGTCCATGGTCTATTTAATCGAAACATCAACAGATGGCGGTTCTATTGTACTGTTATGTCACTATAATCGGTCGGTAAAACAGGCAATTCCGCCATTTTGCACTTTCGTGAGTTTTTGAAATTACGAAGAGAGATTTAAGCCATTTGAGGCATAAAAAAAAATAAGTAACAGACGTCAGACATAGTAAAATGGATCCCCAACACTTCTATGGAAAGAGACGTAAGTAATGACTTGAATATCTTGATTATATTGTATTTTGATTTTTGGGTTAAATATGGAACAACATGCAATAATGTGTTATTTTTTTTTTCAAATATGGAACATGATGCAGTTCGGGGAAAATATGTATTAAAATTCATAAGGTCATATTTGGAACATCATGCATTAGGTAAATTGTTTATTTTTTATTTACAGACAAAATGTCTACTCGACCTCGTGGTGTTGTCTTCGTCCCAGACAGTAGTGAGGATGAAGATATGTCAGATGATGATGAGTATGTAATTAAGCCATTAGAACGAGTTTATTTACCAGAAAGTGACGTTACCAGTAGCGATATTGATTCTGATGCTGAAAGCGAGACAGAGGAACATGTCATGAGGAATCAGCCTTCTTCTTCTAAAACATCTTCGACAGTAAAAAAAACTAAAAAGGTTAAGGCAGTGTGGACAGATGAAGGCATCGAGTATAATGAATCGAGTAACGTTTTTCTTGGATGTGAATCCCTGCCAGACGAAATTATGCGGCTAGAAACACCCATGGAATTTTTTCAAGTTTCTTTTTCCATCGTCAGTAATAAACTTAATGGAAACTCAGAGTAATGTATATGCAGCTCAAATTGCATCAGAAGATCCGAAAGAAGTGACCCATGAAGACATCCGCAAATTTATTGGAATATTAATTTATATGTCAGTAGTACACCTTCCTTCGACGCGTCATTATTGGAAAGAAGGGACATTAATTGAAAAGGTGGCGTCCGTAATGACATGCAATAAATTCGAGGAGATAAAAAGATTTTTACATTTTTTTGACAAAAATGAAGAGCGGAAGCCTAATGATCCCAACTTTGACAAGCTACAGAAAATACGCCCGTTCTTAAATATATTACGCGATAGGCTTTTAAAAGTGCCAAAGGAAGAATTCTTAGCTATTGATGAGCAGATGATCCCCACTAAAGCTCGTACTTCAGGAATAAGACAGTACAATGCCAAAAAACCACATAAGTGGGGTTACTTGAATTACGTGTTGAGCGGGGCTAGTGGATTTAGTTATGACTTCGAAGTGTTCTCGGGAAAGCATCCTGGGCCACCAGAAAACTGTTCAGATCTAGGAGTTCCAGGAAATATTGTTCGAAGGCTATTACAGACCGTTCCAAATAACTTAAATTATAAAATTTTTGTGGATAACTGGTACACAAGTTTGCCACTTATGGCTACATTACATCGAAAAGGTTTCCTTCCTTTAGGAACTATACAGCTGAATAGAGCACCGGGTATTGATTTTCAAAAAAAAACCCTGATGAAAAATGAACGTGGTCATTGTGTGGAAAAATCTACAATCGTAGATGACGTTCAACTATCGGTTACTACTTGGGTCGACAACAAGGTAGTTAGCTTATGTTCTTCATATGTCGGCAAAGAACCAATGGCGACAGTCAAAAGATTTGTAAGAAAAGATAAGACTAGAATTGATGTTCCTTGCCCCAAGTCTATATCAATTTATAACAAATACATGGGTGGTGTCGATTTGCTTGATTCAATGTTAGGGTTTTATAGAATAAAGGTTAGGAGCAAGAAATGGTATCACCGATTATTTTTCCATTTTATTGACCTCGTCTGTGTTAACAGTTGGTTATTGTGGAGAAGACGCATGAAACAGAAAGACGACCAAACTTATTTGCCTTTATTAGATTTCAAATTAATCTTGGCGGATATTTTAATGCATGAAGATGTAAGAGTTTATACACCAACTACACGTAAACGAGGACGTCCTTTGAACCAAGATGTTGAGAATATCATGAAAGGAAAAAGACGACGACGCCTAGAAATGCCTCCAATCGAAGTTGCCGTGGATGGGTTTAACCACTGGCCCGAGTGGAAGTCTGATCGACAAAGGTGTAAGATGCTGGGATGCAATCAGAAATCCCAAATATGTTGCCAAAAGTGTAAATGTTATTTGTGCTTAAACAAAGAACGTAATTGTTTTACGCAGTTTCATACTTAAATAAGAACTACACCTATTTTGTTACTTTTTATTAAAATTATGTGATTAGATTTTTTTTTTGTATAGTACCTACCTTACCAATTCCAAATCTTACTGCATGATGTTCCGAATCTGGAACTATTATTTACTTATGCAGTGTTGCATGTTGTTCCATATTTGGAACTAACGGTTTTTCGACTGTAACTATTCTGAAAGTACCTAATTTTTTTTTTTACTATTTTTCTGAAATTGTATTTAGTCTGTAAAATATCATATATTTTTTTGAACAAGAAAAAAAAATCCATGCGGTAAAGGGTTAATAAGCAAATAGTATGATTTTGTCTAGCCTCTAGATTGTCCTATGGAGCAGGACCAGCATGTTTCCAAGCATTCTTATCAAGGATATAATCTTCTAATTTGTAATATGCTTGATTACAAAGTGTTTTTTTAACATGAGTTTTAAACTTTCTTTCATTTAATTGCAATATTTCACCAGGTATTTTGTTGTAACATTTAACACAGTACCCC
Organism: Dasypolia templi; assembly: GCA_963555695.1. Classification (NCBI taxonomy): domain Eukaryota; kingdom Metazoa; phylum Arthropoda; class Insecta; order Lepidoptera; family Noctuidae; genus Dasypolia; species Dasypolia templi. The sequence continues at coordinate 3,077,840 of OY743142.1, read as the reverse complement.
ATAAAAGATCTATGTACTTTAGATAGTCTGAAAAATGGTTGATCTATTTTATTTTTATTTCTAGTGTTAATATTATGTCTATCACTTATTTTATTAAATAGATGCAGATTTTTTCTAACATACATAATATTTTCATAAATGAACTGGCAAGGTACAGTCATTATATTAATCTTCCTAAATAGTTCCCTAAGAGATTCGCGGCGACGTAGATTGTAAATGGCTCTGACAGCTCTCTTTTGCAAAATAAAAATGGATTCAATGTCAGCAGCCCGACCCCACAGTAAAATGCCGTATGACATAATGCTGTGGAAGTAGCTGAAATAAACCAAACGCGCGGTTTCAACGTCTGTTAACTGTCTTATCTTTCTAACAGCATACGCTGCCGAGCTTAGTCGCCCCGCGAGAGATGTTATATGGGGTCCCCATTGTAACTTCTCGTCTAGCGTGATTCCTAGGAAAACCGTCTGATTACTAAATTCCAGTTTTTCTCCGTTCAATATGATGTCACATTCGCTACTTCTAACATTAGGTAATTTAAATCGAATGCATTTGGTTTTTTTCTCATTTAATACCAAATTATTTACCGTAAACCAATCTTGGACCTGAAGAATAGAGTTGTTCACGTCGTCAAGATTTTGTGACCTTCGATCTATTTTAAAGATCAATGAAGTGTCATCTGCAAACAACACCATCTTCGGTTGGTTTTGAAGTAACTGGGGTAAATCATTAATGTAGACTAAAAAGAGGAATGGACCCAATATCGAACCTTGAGGAACGCCCATTGATATTTCAGACCCTAATGAGTTTGTGCCGTTTATTTGTACTTTAACCTTTCTGTCTTTCAAGTATGATCTTAGCAAATCAAGAGCTTCATTCCTAATCCCATAGTGCTCCAGTTTCAGCAGAAGTGTCTCATGGTTTACGCAATCGAACGCCTTAGAGAGATCGCAAAAGATTCCAATGGCATCTTGTGATTCCTCCCAGGCGCTAAAAATGTTCTTTATTAGGGTGACACCGGCGTCAGTGGTACAACGTCCTTTAGTGAAACCGTACTGATGTTCATGCAAGATGGAGTTTTTATTAAAGTGACGTAACATTTGATTGAGCATCAACTTTTCAAACACCTTACTGAGAACTGGCAGAATTGACACGGGCCTATAATTATTGAGCTCTTTACTATCACCGGATTTGAACAATGGGATCACTTTACTATGTTTCATAAGATCCGGAAAGACTCCTTGGTCTACACTGGTGTTAAATATGAAAGCTAAATAGGGCGCAAGGGTTTCGATGAGAGATCTACCGACTTTTACAGACATTCCCCAGAGATCTTCTGTTGATTTAATTTTAAGATCTTTAAAAGCTTTTATAACAGCTTGGGGGTTTGTATGCTGAAACCTAAACGCCAAAGGGCATGGTTTTACATTATTTTTAAGTAAGGCAGCAGAAAGCGCGGGTGAGGAATTTAAATCTTCAGTAGTTTTAAGTGGAACATTAACAAAAAAGTTTTCAAATTCCTGAGCTATATCTAAATTTGAGTTGATGGGGCCACGTGCAGTCACTAAATTAAATTCAATATTACGCTGTTTTTTCCTACCTGTTTCATTATTTATTATTTGCCAGGTAGTTTTTATTTTATCATCAGCTGATTTTATTTTATTACTAATATATAGAGCTTTAGCTATTTTGCACACATTTTTAAATAATTTTGAATATCTTGCAACATATTGATGAAAGCTTGTATGAGTCACATGTTGCTTTAGGCCATAAAGTTCAAATAGATTGTCTCTACTTTTACGAATGCCAGGAGTGGCCCAATCACTAAATAAAAACTTTGTATTAATACTTTTAGTCTTTAGTGGAAAAGTTTTATTAAATTGCGTGTTTAATAGTGAAAAGAACTCGGCGTAGAACTCATTTGGGTCACCTATATTATTAAAACTTTGTTTACATAATTGACTGGCCAAAGAATCATTTAATTTCTCTAAATCTTTACATGTAATTTGCCTAAACATTATTTGAGTTTTTTGTAAAGGCGTATATGAGCAAAACATTATTGTTTGTCCACTGTGATCAGATGGCAACTTATTTACTATTTGTTTGTGTAAGTAATCACAATTGCAAAAAACATTAGACAGATCAAATGACATAAAAAGACTTAATAATCTGACTGTACCAGAGTTATTTTCTAATAAATTAATATTAAAGTCCCCACAGATTATTATTGACTTACTACTAGTACTAAGTTTCTTTAACACATCTTCCATTACAGAATCAAACACAGGTAGATTCTGGTAACTTGGAGGTCTGTATAGGCATACTATGACATGCTGATCAAGCTCAACACAGGACAATTCAATGGCGTGCTCAACAGACAGTCCGATGATGTCTTTTCGTTCTTTCGATTTAATTGAATTTTTAAATAATATTAATGACCCGCCATGTATCATACGTTTTCGGCTAAAATGGCTAACAACACAATAATTTGCATAATTAATTGACATTACTTGATGATCTTTTAACCAATGTTCTGTTAAACAAATAACGTCAAGCTTAGTACTTTCTAGAAACAATTCTATTTCCAATAATTTGGAAGCGCAACCTTGGATATTTTGATTAAATAAATTTAAAGTGTGTTGCACTTCCTTTGGTTTTTTATTACTATGAGTTATTTTGCCAGAAGATACTTTATTATTATTCTCTAGTAATAATTGGTTATTTAAAGGGGTAACTTCTGTTGTCTTACTAACTAGTTTAAATTATTATCCGGAGTTACCTCCACAACTACAACTGACGAGTCTACAATGGCGGTATGGGTTCCAGCAGGAAAAGTATAACCTATCTGACTGGTAGTGCCCTCCAAGGATGTTGGTATTATGGTTGGATCCTCCTTCGTACAACATGATGAATCATAATTAATCTCTATGTTGCTTGTATAACTAGGCAACACAGACTCGTCACTAATACTACAATCTGTTATATTATCTATAACCTCATTAATATTATAAGCTATCAACATAGCTATCCGATGTCTATTATACCAAGACAGAGATAAGGTTCTCTGAGTTAACTTAAAACCACTAACAAACTTGTTAGTGTCAAAATACAATAATTTGTCACTATAACAACATGTCAGCTTGTGAATAGTACTATTCAACTTATAAATATAATTATTCTCGTCACCTGATAAAGAATCAGAATAAGGAAAAGCACACAACATCAGCTTTCCTACGTTTAATTTAATTAAGGTGTTCACACCATCCACTATGTCCTTTCTGGTAATACCAGTACTATTTCCTAATAGCAAAACCATAGTAGAATAATTTTCTAGGTTTGTATTTGCAATTCTTTTAATCATTTGTTTAAAACTTATGTTATGATAACTATGGTTAGTAAAACTATGGCTAAGGTAATTGAGTAAAATTTTTCCAAAGCCAGAACCTAATTCGTCACCAAAAAATATTGTCTTGTTTTCCTTTATATTAACACAGGTCTCTGCTGGAAGAGCCAACACTGGAGGGGGCAAGTTAGGCTGAGGCTGAAAAGGTGGTGATTGGTTGGCACAGCTGCTGGAGAGATTATTAGTTAGAGACTCGTATCTCTCAGCATTGCACTTCACCAAATCCAGTAGTTCCCCAGCCTCAAATTTTTTTTGTGAAATAAATCAGGGTGATGTAATTTATGTTCTAGATTAAAGGAAAAATATTTAAAAAAATCCTAGTATAAATTAATAATATGAAATAAGTAAAAAACAATATGATGGAAATATCCATCACCATGCAATGTTACATGTTTAGCTAAACAAAAAATACATTTGTGCATTCTTTATTCCTGATGACAATCCAAAAAACTGTGATTATTCCTACTAAGGCAAAAATTAACTCCATATTTACTATATGATATTGTAGAATACCTTTTCATTTAGGATATTTGCACCCGAGTGACCCACCTACTTTTGGCCAATATTCAGAACCATCTTTCCTTATGTCTTTCGGAGGTAGAGGAACTGGAGATTTTTTTTTTTTTTTTTAACTTAATTCTTCTTCTAGGACACTGCTGTTAGGACGCCCTCTTTTAACATCTTTGGTGGCACCTTTGTTGCACAAATGCCAGTTCATTTCTGAATTGGCCCATTGTTGGGCTTATTGGGCAGATACTGTTTTAGAAAGTGCCCAATTTTTGTAGAACATACTTGTTTATCCACTAGAATGTCTTTGGTCCAAGGGCACTGTGTGTCGTCTCATTGAGGTGCAGGATTACAGGGCAGATTTTATAGCGCCTGTCATGTTCTGGATGGCCTATAGGTTTATGAAGTTCACTGTTGTTGAAATGCAATGATAACTTTATCTTCACAAATTTGTCACGTGCATTGTTGAAGAAATGGGATCATAACTAAACTTTGGTGACCAGTATCATCTTGTGCTAGAAAATTGTTGTACTGACATGTATAACAGGATACCAAAGAACTTATAAAAATCACATTCTGTAAATGTTATAGATGAATGGATTACTGGTCTTCTATGGTGACTTCGTCTATAAGAGGAGGATCAATGTCAGCAGCTACATCCCCCCCATCATCACCATCATTTTCCTCCTGCAACACTTATAATTTCATCAGCACCGCGGTACTCATCGTCGGAATCTTCGTCATCAAGGCCATCTTCCGAGAGCCAATCGCCTTCTAAGTGACTCAAATAAGCTTTAATGTCCCTGTCTTTCAAGTTTCCCAACAAAAACAACATAAAATAAAACATTTATTAAAAACATTGTCGCCATTCATTACAAGTGAAGTTACTTCATGGTGATGTAAATTTCTGTCACATGGTTTTGGAAAATTTATTCAGGGTATTTCGACATAAAATAACAGAAACACTAAAAACACACCTTTTTTTTCACTCGGTATCACTTTTATTTGCAGATAAATCCCAGATTAGTTTCCTAAAACAATTTATAAAATCGCTCGTTTCTTTGAACCACAAGAAACAGCGGAATGACAAGTTCAAGGCCTGGTAATTGACAGTTACGTAATTTGTTTTACTGTTTTTTTTTTTACGCAATGGTCGTGTTAAAAGTTGCCAGCATCAACCAATTTACAGTACATCGGTTTTGTGTACCTTTTTTCCCCCACTAAATGTTATGATTGCAATTTCCATCACCATGCAAAGAAGGGTTTAGGGCGCGTTTGCAAATCTGACAAAAATAAGCTGTTTTTCGGCACATTTTGCGACTAAATAGAACTAAACTAAATGTAACTAATAATTACATCGGATAGATTACTCCTTCATCTTAAAAAAATCGTAACTTTTTATTCGACAATTCAGGTTTTTATTATCGTAAAAAATAATTTTCGTTGCCTCTTCACACAAAATTTACGATATAGTGTCGAGATTTAGTACATTTTTCGTCTATTTAATATAACATAAACTGATTTATTAAAAAAAAAAAAATGTAAGCAGACATGTTTAACTCCAAATAATGGTAAAAAGAACTATCAAAATGTTGCAAATAGTCTCAGAAAAAAATAAAAACCGATTCTATTTTTTCACTCATTTAGCCTTTTTTTTTTTGGGTGGGAAATCATCAAATGACTTCTCCCGCTCTGGGTGGAGCGGGAGGGCGTGTCAGACTTTTACTGACTAAAACCCACCGTGTTCCTTCAGTTGCCTGTGCCAGGGCCACGGTTTTCTCTGTGGAATAACCCGCGACCCTGAGGCGTCGGCCCTATCGGACCCCGTCATTTTGTGCTGACATCTCTTTGAGGCGCGCGTGGAACACAACGCGCCGTCGACCCGGGCCTGGTCCTTACCGGACGGCGAGCTACCCATGGCTCGCCGTCCGCAAGCCCGCGCCTACGGTGGCCGGGAATCTGCTTGCGATTCCCGACGCCCAGGGCGTCTCCTGCGGCGACTAGGGGCGTGAGGGCGCAAGGCTCTCTCCCTCACGCGCTCCGCCTCCTCCTTTGCGAGCATTACTGCTTCGCAGAAGGAGGTGACGGCTTTCCATTCCCTCTCGCTCCGTACCATGGCCTGGACCAGGGCCGGACGCGAGAGATCTCCGCCGCCAATCGCCTCCGAGAGGACACTGCAGTGCTCCACCCAAGCTGGGCATACCTCCACCGTATGCTCCACCGTGTCCTCCGGGCGATCCACACAATGGTGACACCCGGGCGTTTCCTCGAAACGCGAAACAGGAACCTCCCGAAACAACCGTGTCCGGTGAGGACCTGTGTCAGGCGGAAGGTGAGGACGCCATGGCGCCTCTCCAACCACTCCTCCAAGAGGGGACTTACCGCCGCTATTGTGGCGTGCCCACACTCATTTAGCCTAACGCAAGAATCTTAATGGATTGAATTAAGGGGTATTTTACTGATCACTCGTCTTGATTTATTTCACAAAAAATGGTAATGAAATACTAGTCTGCGCTCGGCCGCCGTCGTGAGTGGACGCTGTGTCATTTGTAAGCAGCAGCTCATGTTGAAGAAGATCGCTGTACGAATACAAAATATAGGACATCCTAAACTTGATACTTCACGCATTCTGTACGGACTACGGGCAACTGAGATAAGATTATTTTTTGCTAGAAGTAGGGATTATAAATTCATATTATGTTTCGGAATTCATGGAGTCACCTGAAGGTGTACTTCGAAGACTTGTAGTGGAACTAATAGACTAGCAGAGCTGGGTGTCCCGAGTTTGGGTTAATTTTGTAAGTTATGTTGAGACCTTACCTCTAGACTTGATGGAGTGTCCTGAAGGTGTACTTCGAAGGCTGTCCTGGACTAACAGACGAGCAGAGCTAGGTGTGCCGAGTTTGGGCTTGTTTTGTTGCTTATAATGAGACCTTACTTTTGTTGACACATCATAATAGATGTATCTCCACTTCGTTCGTAAACGCTGTGCAGCCGTTCCCACACCGCTCGAGAGGTCTCACATGTTATCACATGCTGCAATACTGCTTCAGACAACCCTGTCACGATAACGCTCATCGCCTTTATATCTTTTTCCGCCATGGCCACCGCCACTTTTTCGTCGGTTCCGGCATAACTGGACTTAACCTCCGTCCCAGTAACAATATTAAACAGACCAAGGTCTCGAAGAACTATCGACATCTGAAATCAATTCAATATTTTTTAGAATTATCTGCTATAGGTACCTAAAAATAGGATTATTTAAAATCAATAGAGGCCATAAAGCACTCTCTAATTTGAAGTGTTCTGGGTCTGTGAAGGCATTGAGTTTTTTTTAAATTTAATATACTTCTATATGAGCCGTTAGGTTTGGGAACTAAAAATATTGGGGATGTAAATTGATTTGGACAGGCATAACACTCAGACTGTACTTAGTTTCTCGACTTCTAGTTTAATTGTTTATTTTTCTGACCAATGCTGTCGCATGGCTTGATGGGGGAAGTTTCCCTGAATGGGAACTCATACCTTCAATCCATTTTAGAATTTCTGGGTCTCGTCTTCTAGCGTGTTTTATCTGGTCGAGGTTGTCTCTGATGCTGGTGTTGTTGAGGCTGATGCCCACCGTGAGCACGTTGCTCTTGCTGGTTCAGTGGCAGTCCTCTGAGTTCTCGTTTAAACACTTTCTTTTCTGTTGTCGTTAAGGGCCTGCTTTTTGGATGGCCTGTGCAGTCCTAATTTTCTCGGCACAGTCTGTTCCAATTAATGTTTCGTCTGGTGTTGCGGTCCGTACAGCATCTTGTACCACCTTATTAACACCAGCCATAGCAAAGAATCTTCTTGAAGAGGAGTCTTGATAATTAATTTCAGCAGCTAATTTAGCTGCATCGCTTATTTCCTCAACAAGGACTTTACTATTTATATTCCCAATCAGTACCTTGCTAAGCAACTTCCCCAGACAAGTCATGATCTTTCCAGTTAGGTTTTGTCTGTGAATTATTCTTTTATCCCTTTTGGGGGTTGGATCTGAGAATGAAGCAGATATATAATTCCGCATTCATAGAAGGGACTAATGCCCTTGGGAAATTGAGAGATGTAGGATATTTCTTTATTATTCTCGAGATTCTTTTCCGAGTCCTGTTTGTATATTTTTGTCCAACGGAGTTGAGGTGTGCGGGGGTTCCGGAGGCAATAATAAACTATACGTGTGTTCTGAGCAACGTTCCCTTTATTACTAACTCTCTAATATTAAAGTTAGGGACCACTCCACATATAGGAGGTTCCATTGGGGGTTACATACATTATACTTATACTTATGCTATGAAAAGAAATTAGAACAATAATAATGCTTACACTAACCTAATTACTAGTATTTCAACATGTATGAAATCAATTAATAATAATCATTATTTCTCCATAAATGCATTTACATAATTTAAATCTAAAACTGACTTAAGATAGTGTTCCAGAGTGTACACCAACAGGAACAGCACATAACAATTATGTTTATTGCAATTTTATCCCAATAAATTGTTATTAAAGGGAAATATAAGGGAAATATAATAATAAGTGGCAAGTTGAAATAATGAACTGACGGGTTTATTTGTGAAAATATTTCTGTTTTTATGGAAGGCAGCCCATTTAATCGGAGCGCGATGATGCGGCGCAGCCCTCCACCGACACCGGCCCCGGCACCAACCCCGGCACCGACACCACCCCGACAACCAAGACCAGACCAAGATGAAACTTTTGAAGTAGTGTCCACTCCGGAGATCCAGAACTGGATGGGATCTATTGAGCAGTGCCTCAATGAGGTCTGTTCTATAACTTCCGAAGGTAAGCTAAATGCTGAGCAGAAGTTAAAAATAAGCACTCTTTGCCGAAAAGTTGGACATGGAGTTTCCCAAATGGCTGTCCAATACCAATCGCTTAAGCAAAAAGCAATTCAAACCCATACCTCCCTTAAAACCATGACCGAAGCTCGGGACCTATCGGACTGTCTAACGGAGATGAACCGGACGATTCAGGAGTCCTGTACGAAGCAGGGTGCGGCGACTACATCGTTTGCAGATATGGTGAAGAAGGGCTCTAACAGCTTTGTTCGTCCTAATACTTTTAGCTCTGTGGCGATTTATTCCTGTGATAACTCAAAGACTTGTGACGAAACCAAGAACATGGTCCAAAAATCATATGCCCTGGAGAAATGAAACTGAATGTACGAGGCGTTCGCAAAATTGGAAAAGGAGGACTGATTATCAGCACCGAGACCAAAGATGACCTAGATAGGCTCAAGCAAACAGTCCAACGCGCGTCGTCAGGGCTTACCGTCGACGAACCTCAAAAGCGCAAGCCTCGCATTATAGTTATAGGAGTACCCACATCAATGGCTGAAAATGAGGTTTATAAATGTATTTATGAACAAAACTTGACAGAGAAGCTGCCGACTATGTCCCAAGATACATTTTTGACCTCAATAAAATTGAGTCACAAATCTGGCAGGAAAGATGCCGAGAATTGCAACTATATTCTAGAAGTTCCAGCCATCATTCGTAAGGCCCTCATCACACAGGACAGATTATTCATAAATTGGATGTCCTGCCCGGTACGAGACTTCACCCTGGTAACTAGATGTTATAAGTGCCAGCAGTACGGTCATGCAGCCAAAACATGTAAAGTTGCTGCCCCCACATGTGGACACTGCGGTGAAGAGGGGCACGCAATGCAAGACTGCGCAAAGAAAGACAATCCGCCAAAATGTGCTACATGTTCACGCTTTAAAAAACAAGCCAACCATAAGACGGGAGACACGGATTGCCCTGCTAAGAAAGCTGCCGAATTCAGGTACATTAATTCGATAGATTATGAAGGCGCCTAAGAGCGCCACATACTAAGTTATATTTTAGACTTAATTTATTATTGTTATTTTTTTTATATTTTATTTTTTACTTTAGTATGGATGATAACTTATTTACCGATATAGATAACACGTTTAAAACTGCAGCAAAGACATGTGACGTTGAGGACTGCAGAAAATATCTTTCCGACCACCACAATTCACTAACCGTACTGACCCAAAACATTCGTAGTATTTATAAGAACATAGATAGCTTTAACATATTTCTTCATAGACTTAACTTTGATTGTGATGTAATGGTTCTTACCGAGTGCTGGCTATCAAATCGCTACGATCCCCTCCCAGTAATGCCGGGGTACAACTTATTGCATACAACAAAAAACCACAATCAAAATGATGGTGTGGTAGTTTTCGTTAGAGAATCATTAAAGGTCACAGTCGAGGAACATACTCTGCAAGACTGTATGAGTAACTGTTTGGTCACCAAAATTGGTACAACTACAGCGATAATTGCTGTGTATAGATCTCCTTCCGCTAGAAACATAGATCCTTTTAACAATTCCTTAAACCATATTTTTCAAGCACTAAGCCCATTTAAGACTGTTATACTAACAGGTGATTTAAATATAAAAATTGCCTCCGAAACCTGCGATGCAGGGACCCTAGATTACCTTAATATCTGCTTATAACATGGTTTTCTTCCCGCTCACACATTGCCTACTCATCAGAGCGGTTTCTGCCTCGATCATGTGATGATCAAAACCAGCCTATCATATATAACGCTTGTTACTAACTCAGCTATTACCGACCATCACGCTGTCCTACTAAACGTAAATTTTACGCTGCCTAAGCTAAATCGTCCTCAGACTATTAGCAAACTAAACACGAAGAAACTGGAATGTGATTTATGCAACCTTGATTTTAGCCTAGTTTACAATACTGCTGACGCTAATTTGGCTTTATCGTACTTAATAAAACATGTCCAACAAGCAATTTTACGTAACACGACAGTTTCTACAGTAAATAAGAAATTTTACAATATTAAACCATGGATTACTCCTGGACTAATTCGGTGTATAAGACACAGAGATAAACTTCATCAGAGAACTAAGAGATACCCTGATAATCTAATAATAAAAACAGTATACAAAAGATACAGGAACTATTGCAACAATCTCCTAAGGAATTTAAAAAATAATTACGATAAAAACGAATTAAATAAAGTAGGTAAAAACAGCAAGCATCTTTGGAAACATATTAAAAACGTCACCAATATGTCTAAACATCGTGAATCAAATTCTAGTTTACTGCTTACTAATCCTTCACCACTCATATCAGCTAACAATGTTAATAACTTTTTTGTAAATGTTGGGAAAACTCTTGCCGAACAGATTCCGAAATATTGCGACCTACCAGATTTAAAAAAATCATGCAGTAGCCGTAACACGAAATCTTTTGCTATGTTAGACATTGATGAAGATGAAGTAATCCTAATTATTTCTGGGCTAAAAGATGACTGTGCAGTTGGATGGGATAATATAAGCAATAAGATCCTTAAAAACTTTAAGCAGATTTTGGTACCTCCCTTAACACATATATTTCGAATCTGTCTTTCCAAAGGAATTTTCCCTAATTTTCTAAAAAAGGCAGTTGTAATCCCTATTTTTAAATCGGGAAATAAAGGCGTAGTTAATAATTATAGGCCAATATCCTTACTCCCCTCTATTTCAAAAATACTAGAGAAAATTATAAACAGTAGACTAGTTAATTACCTAGAAAAAAACAACATCTTATCCCCTGCGCAATTTGGTTTTAGAGCCAAACTATCGACAGCCGATGCGGTACATAGCATGACTGATTATATTTCAGAAGAACTCGGCAAAGGAAACCAGACCCTGGGTGTCTTCCTCGATTTAGCCAAGGCCTTCGACACGGTGTCTGTTTCTATCCTTCTGAATAAATTAGAGACAATAGGAATAAGGGGAAAGCCGCTGAAACTTTTTACTGATTATTTATACGGCCGGTACCAATGTGTTAGAATAGATAATATTACGAGCGATGAGCAGAAAAATACTGGTTTTGGTGTTCCTCAGGGGAGTATTTTGGGCCCCACGCTATTCCTTATTTATATTAACGACCTGTGTAATCTACATATTAAAGATGGCAAAATTATATCATATGCCGACGACACGGCGTTAATTTTTACCGCTAAAACCAGTAGCGAACTGTTCGAAATCGCTCAACTAGGTTTTAATACTGTGACTAATTGGCTCCAAAGCAATTTACTAACATTAAATGCCGACAAGACTAAATATATTCACTTCTCCATGCGCAAGCCTCAACTCATTACCAACCCTCATTTATATGCCCATCAATGTGGAAACCGTACAGTCAACATGTGTAAATGTCCCTTTATCGTCAAAACGAGCAACATAAAATACCTGGGGGTAATAATGGACGATACACTCTCTTTTAAAAAACATATTGAAAGCCTAGCTAATAGAGTGCGCAAACTAATATATGTTTTAAAAAAATTGCGAACAATATCAGATCCAAAATTAATAACACAAGTTTATTTGGCCCTATGTCGATCTATAATACAATACTGTATCACTTCTTGGGGTGGCGCACCAAAAACCAATTTGCTTCCTCTTGAAAGAAATCAGAGAGCTATTTTAAAGGTGGCAAACTTCCATCCCTTTTTCTATCCTACAGATCTGTTATATAAATCCTGCAAGGTACTAACGGTTCGCCAGCTTTTCATTATGCACTTAGTATTAAAACAGCACACTATGCTTACCTACAATGCTACAAATACTAACAAGAACGGAATGACATAGTATGCTTATCTAATGCAACCTCGAAACATGTCTTTGTAGAAAGATTTTTTACATTCTTAGGCCCATTGCTGTACAATAAATTAAATAGAAAACTAAGTATCTATACATTAAATAATTATAGCTGTAAACAAATTATACATAAATATTTACTAACCATTTATTATGCACACACAGAAGATCTACTTGTTGTCTGCAAATAGATCCACCAACATGCTATTATACTGTTATCTACCTAAGTTTTCATTTCGTTTTTAGTAAGTAATTTTGCACTTTCTAGCCTGAAACACAGGTTCAACCTAGTTCAGGCATATTAGCAACTGTGTTCTTTTTAATTGTTAGGGTATCGATTGTAAATGTGTCCCTTGTATATAAATAAACGATTTTTTTTTTTTTATTATTAATTTCAACAATATAATTTGTCAGTATAAAGCCTTCTAACACAAAACAGTCAAAAACAATCATGAATTTGTAATGAATAATAATAAAAATAAATAATAAAATATCTTACCTTGCCAACTTCGCTCACAAGTCGTAAAACAAAATGACATTTCGAACATGAATTTTCTACCTATATATTTATATTTTTTTTTATTCCGTAGACAGCTACAAGCGCACAGACTAAAAATACCGTAGTACAACAAATAAACAAAACGCAATCATACATCAAATAGTTGTACAGAGGGCGGTAATGGGTTAATACCTCGTAAAATGTGTATTATAGGGCCTTCGTATTTACTTGAGTTGTTTACTTCATTCAGTAGTTTTTTTGTGAATAACGCGTTTTATTCTCTTTAAGTTAAACAAATCTCGTTTACTTTTATTGATTTATAAAAACAACAATTTTTTTTCACAAATTCGTCTCGCGTAAATTGTGAATGAAAATCATGGATAATGCATATAATATTTTTAGTTGGTACAAATATAAAACATTCATTTTCAACTATATCTTTATGTTTTTTAGTTCTATTGATGTTGGGCATTGTGTATTATAGTTCTATTGATCTACCAAATACTACAATGTCATCTAAATTTATGTAACATTTGTCTAAATTAAGTCCTGACATGGCTATGGTCATAATCCGTGAAAAAGAACTTGGACTAATTTTTAGTCCCATGGGTAATCGTTTCATTTGGTATTGCCCGGTATTTGTGCAGAAACTAGTTACTTTTCGGCTGTCTTCTGACAGAACCACCTGATAATATTAATTACTTAGGTCTTACTGTGAAAAATATACTGCTTCGTTCGAGAGTACCAATTTTCTGAAGATTGGAATTGAAACTGGAATCGGATTGGAATAGGATCGAGATTAAGATTGATTTCAAGAGTAAGCCTGCAAGGCTTCTCTGGTTCTAGCATGGTTGCTGTCCCAATCTTGGACCATCAGCCACCACATATTCTCAATAGGATTGAGGTCAGGGCTTTTAGGCGGCCACGGCAACGAATTCACTAAATTTCGCAGGCCTGAGTGAATAAGAGAATTATGGACCCCAGAATAGTCCTGCACAAAATCAATAGGCGTCAATTCGGGAAAGTATACCTCCAGACTAGGCAGTAAAACTTCGTCTAAAATACTGGTATATTGCTCGCTATTCATTCGACCACTGATCTCGGCCAATTCTCCGGGTCCACTGGCTGCCATCCAGCTCCAAACGCCGAAGCTTATCCCACCACTTCTTCTAGATGGCAGTATATTTTTTCTAAAAAACGAGTGTTATTAGGCCGCCATAAAGACAAACGTCCATCAGCAGAAGAAACAAACACATTTTCATAAGAAAAAATGGCACAGCTAAAATCGTAGTTTTGATATTCTCGAGCAAATTGTAGTCGTTGTTGTTTATGGCGTGCAGTTAAAAGTGGTTTTCGCGCCGGAACTCTGTGGCGTATGCCAGCTGTGCGTAGGCGACGTCAAATCGTTGAAGATGACTCGGGATATGAAGATGGTATGTCCTGAATTCGCACAAATCCATCATAACCACTCTTTTCACGATCTGCCTGTCGCGTAAATTTTTAAATAGCGTACTATAAGATTAAAGACTACGTCGAAGACAAGAAAGTTTGGCAATAATTCCCTCTGCACATGTGGCTTCCCTGGTACCTCATAAACGGCATCACTATGTAAATGTCTAATAACTGCCCCCAAATAATGGTGTTTAATTTTAATTTTTTATGATATATTGACTTTTACATAACTCAGACATAATATTTTCATTATTTGACATTGTATACCTACAATTTTTAATTAGTTTTTTATTTTACTTTATTAGATTATTTTATATTTTGTAAATGTGAGAACGTCGTAGGCTTGTGGATTGTAAATTTATAGACCATTGTCTATTTGTTTAACATATGGTACTTGTTGACAGGCCTACACTGTCCTCCCATACCTATTAACACTGTAATTAAAAAAAACATTGTAAAAGACAAATATTTTTAAAAGAGTAACCATGGAGTTTCTTGCCGGCTCTTCTCCATAGGAAACGACCAATTGGAACCGTGCACCTAGAATCGACGTTTCATAAGTGCCCATGTAGTTTTATGTGAAATAAAATATTTTGATTTTAGACTTTTTCGTGGGCGACCACGTTTACAACTAACAACGTCACCTTCATCTTCCCACCGCTTGAGCCACAAATACACAGTTTATCTCTGAAAAAAAATGCATTAAAGCAAACTGTTACTAATTAAGTAATTAAAATATAGAAACCTACAAACGTCTGCGCAACCCGTGGCACCCTAAAAATAGCTTACATTGGAATGATAATTCAAATTGAAAGAGATATTATAATTATTTTGAACATTTTATTAATTAAAAAAAGTATAAAATAAAAATTCAACAATAAAGTTGCTCACCGTAATTCCCAATTAATTTGCAATATCTGTAACCGTAAGTCCCTGTTCTTTAAGAACAACGATTTTGTGTTTGTCATATGTAGAAATACGATATGTCACATTGTTATTATTCATTTTACATCGATTTCAAAAATAAACACAATAACACAGGAAATATAAGGTGTATCTATTCATACACGAAATATTTTAAGAGGGTCTCCTCTATAGTCAATCAAAGTCGTCCTCTATAGGTCGTTAAGAAGCTATAGAAACGAAAAAGATTTTTTTATGTAAATGTTTTTTTTATTTTACGTAATTATCATAATTTAAAACTGCTTGAGGTGTTTTGCATAAAACCGGCCTGCTCTATGAATCAAAGACGCGGCGGCGGGGAGAGGCGCGGGCGCGGTGCATTACCGCGGGGCGCTTGCCGTTTCTCTTTTTAACATATCACTGGTGAACTGTAATGAACATTCGACAATACACCTCTGCCTATCTCTACGGGGAATGCAGGCGTGATGATGTTCACAATAAACCAACTTAGGTAGACTTCGTAACTCGACCTCGTCTTATTTTGATAACAGAGTTATCGCTTACAATAAAAATAAATGTGAATTTAAAATTCAAAACGACCTAAATCTAAGTAGGTACAATATTGAATTCCCTCCTCGCAGTTTTACAAAAACAGTACCTTCTGTAAACCAGGTACTTACATCTAAATAAGCAGCTAATGACCTCTGTGGGGTTACGACTTTTACGAGCGAGCATCGAAACGTTTCAATCATTTTCTTATTTTTTTTACGAAAAGGATCCTAGATTCGATTAAAACATTCATATTCTACAGTGTTACACATCTTTTAGATAATAACAATAGAAAAATAAACAGCTGACGCAACGCGGATTCGCGTAAGGTAATGACTTACGAACTGTGCGTCGAGTCGTATCTGTCAGCTGATTGATAGGTTGTGTACCTACCTATTTGTACAGATGTAAACTGTAAGAAGTGCATAGCGCGAACAATTTAAAATGTACATACCTCATAACGACGTAGTTTTATTTACACTATTTACACCAAAATTGCTGTACATATTCACCCTGCAGTTGCACTTTTAACAATGTCTCTCTAGCTATCACTGCGTAAACAAGCGTTCACGATTCACGTTTTGTTGTTCCGCACTAGAAATGGTCTGGCCGTCATTATCATAAATCAGGTCTATCCCTACCCCACACATGGAAATCCAACGGCGTAAGATCAGGCCTGCCTCCGTCTGCAGCTGGGGGCATGTAGACCCCGTAGTCCCGTTGCCGCTGTCGAGCTTCTAGGATCTCTAGGAAGGGGGCTTGTGCTGTGAGAAAAATAAGACCACCCTCATTGTAGCAGTCCACCATGTATGGTACTCCTAGTTGGAATATTTCGGCATTGTTGCGTTTGTTGCGCGAAGCGTTCCACGTTAGTTAAGCCGCGTGCAGTACAACATGCAGTTCGCGCGAGACTGAACATGGCGGCGGACGGCGCGGCAGGCGCGGGGCGAGGCAACTGAAGCCGGCGCCGGCGGCGCGACGGCGCCGCGAGTCGGGTCTCTTTTGATCATTCATAAAAGCCACGCCACATCTAAGGGCGCCGCCATGACCTCGCCCGCTTCAATGATAGTAGTTTCTACGTAGTATTTTCGTAGAAAATAGCGTAATGGATGTTACAAAATATGAAAGAGCCAGTATTTTTATGTGTGTTTAAGTAATATTTTTTTTTTTTTTTTAAATTAGATGCATAGATTAAAAACTCTTTTTCATTTCTATAGCCCAAGTTCGACCTATAGATGCACCTCTTCAAATATTTCGTGTATGAATAGATACACCTTATATTGTTCTGGATGCACTGCACGACAACAAAAAACAAACGAAATGCGCGCTTATCCCGTCTGTATGATTTGCAATGTTGCCGTAGGAATCTAATAGCACAATCGTTTTAGGACGGTATACGGAAATAAAACAGTCGATGCCACTCGCTGATGGCTAATAGCTACCTTTCTGTAACATAATAAGTAATAACGCAAATGAATAATAAGAAATCTGAAAATAAATAATATCTTAAGATCCTTTATTTATGTACACTGATTTTGTCAATTATGTAAAATCATAATTTGGGTTCCTTTTGAACTTACATTGCGGCTTCATTCTGAGCTCAAGCTGCTAGGAACCGCTGCTTTGTAATTGTTTACATAATTTCGTAACTGCACTGAGTTCATGTTTTTGAAATTTCCTTGGGCACATAATTATGTAACTGAAAGTTAAATTTTTTTTTTTGGTAATCTATTGTAAACGAAGATTTTATAAAAATATGTACACTTGACAGCAATAAAATCGCACACCTTGACTTTTTTTGTTAAGGCAGTTTTTTTTCATGAATCTGAATAAACATTTTAAAAAACACACACACTAATTGAAAGTCCAGCTCATTAACTTTCTAATGATATCAAATACAGTGTAAAAAATACCCATAAGAGGTTTTAAGGCACAAAACCCAACAAACGGGTAAAATTACCCAATTTCGCTTAACCTTCGGTATGCTTTGAGGCAGAAAGTTACACGGTATGCCTGGTGGGTTTGTCAGACCCGGATTTTTTACTTGTAATATCTCAAATATTTACTGATAAATACGTTTTTAAATATTATATATATTTTACTAGAAAAGTTGAGTTGAAGTTGGTTGAAATCAACAACTTTTAATTATTATTTTTTCAATTAAACATTGGCAGTGTTTTTAAAAGAGTTTTTATACTTAGTTATTATTATAACACACTTTACTTATTAAAAACTAAAGAGATCTTAATCAGACTATCAAAAATATAAGGCAATTTTATGTACTTATAGATAATTAAAGAATATTCAGTCTTCATCGCTTCTATCATCATTTTCCAGAGCTCTGTTTCGAAAGCAAATTCCAGATTGGAAAATTGCATGATCCAGACATAAGTGACTCTTACAAGTCTCACAAATATATTGAGTTTTGCGATCTTTCATGACTGGGCATACGTAGCATCTACGTTTTATACCAGGAGTCGATTTTTTCAACGGAGAGTCATCTTGGGTACCCAAATGGCTACCTATTCGCTTGCGGAGATCTTTAGATATGCGATTGTTGTTTTTTCTTGACTGCAAGTGTTGTTCGATAAGAGCAAGGCCTAAATACAGTCGTAGGTGTGTAGTTCCCATGGCATCGTCTGACCGTGCATTTAGTTTAGTTGATCTGTTTTTGTTTAGTAGTAGTTTGTAGTTTAATTTGTTAAAATAGGTTTACTTAATTGACAATTGCAGATAGAATGCAGTAGTTTGTAGGTTAATTTGTTAAAATATGTTTACTTGATTGACAATTGCAGAATGTTTAGACAACAATTCATTGGTAGATAGTTTGATTTAATTATTTGAATATACACGCTGAAATTTTAGTGGTTGTTTTCCCGCAGCATAATAAGTTTATATCGGTATTACAATCGATCTTTATAAAGAAAAAAACTTAGAATCAACAAATGGCAGATTAACAATTGTGATAAACAAAACTCGAAAGCGACTGCGAACCGATAGTTATACATCGCGCGATCTACGCGCAGCGGGGTCCGGGTGCGGGTATGCCCCGACCGGCCAGCGCGGTCGTTGCACTTCGCGTATAAATCAGCTGATAACTACCTACTCCTGACCTAATTAAACACAAAACCCAATACCGAAGTTGTTTCAGTTTTCCCTTCATACTTTTAGGGGTTAGGACCGTCAATACTTTTTTGCCTACAACTTACTGATCACGAAACTAAAAATCATGATAATTACGTTAAAAAAAATCGAATTAGAAAATAAAGTATTTATGGCGTATTTAAAAAATGGAATCAACTCATTTACAATGATTTAAATTACCTAACCTACTTTTAAATGTTTGCTATTTACAAAGGTTCATGTTACTTACGGTAATTACACTTCCCGGTAACGGAGCAATTGTTCGAAGTGCAAGCCACTACGTTCAATACACAAACGAGCACGTTTTAATTGATTGTATTTAAGCTTTATTAAAGTGTCTCTGTCACGTCTTACGGTATTAAAAGCGTCCACTATCGCAATTATTAACGCGTCTCGTGTTTCGTGTTCTTCACGATACACCAGGCGCTTTAGCTCCGACCACAAGAAAAAGTCCAACGGGGTCAAGTCCGGGCTTCTTGCTGGCCAAAGCACTGGCCCGCCGCGTCCGATCCAGCGCTGGGGAAACACCGAGTCCAGGTGTTCTCGCACGGCGCGCTGATAATGAGCCGGGCACCCATAATGCTTGTAGTGCAGATCGTCCACGGGCACTGCTAGCGGAACGTCGTCTAATAAGTCCGGGATAATATTACGTAGCATTTCTAGGTAAGTTGCACCTGTCAAGTGTCCTGTCACGAAATGCGGTCCAATGAGATGGCCATTATTTATGCCGCCCCACACATGAACACTAAAGCGCACTTGGTGCGCACACTCGCGAATAACATGTGGGTTATTAAAAGCCCAAAAATGTTCGTTGCGCTGGTTGAAAAGTCCAACTCGGGTAAAAGTTGTGTAGATGTTTTATTGATAAGGAAGATAAACACCCACTTCAATAGTCACATATATTGTTTATTTACACAAGAAGTTAGATAGGAAGAGAAATCACAGTACATAGATTTTAGAGTATAGATTTAGAGGAAAGTAAAGAAGGTACACTATCTTAAGATTGCATATTAAACATCGGTAAGAAAACAACGCGAGCTTCGCGACGGTGTATTAATTACGACTGTGGGTAGGTTGGTACGTCTCCGCGAGCCATCGACAGCCACTCGTCAGTCGCGCGCGCGCCGGTGCATATAGATAGCTATGCGTATGTTGTAGGAAACTTACCGGCCTGCCGCATACTACCGAGTGTCATCTGGCGATGCTTGTGAATTAATAAAATAATAGTTTTTAAATGGTTTTGTGATGTGGATGAATGTAAGTGCGATTTGTATGAGTGATATATGTCTACGTGTTAAACAATACATAAATAGTAATATATAAATTTATTATTATGTATTTATGTTGAGTTTTTAATATATAAATATAAGTAAATGAATAAATACAATAAGTTGCCTACATCACTCCCCTCCAGAGGCCGTGTCTACGGACGATAATAATCAGGAAAATGTACCCGCCTTCCTGATCGTGTCGTGTGTGTGGCTGGACAATCTAGTGACTGAGGCTGACTTGGTTGAGGAGTTTGAGGAGGATGAGTAACGCTTTGTGGTGTTCTTAGGTCATCTGACAATATATAGGCTGGTTTCAAACGGTCTATGCTTACTGTCGAGTCTTTACCCTTGACGCGAATTACAAAATATTTTGCACTCCTCTTCAGTACTTCGTGTGGTCCTGTGTAAGCAGGCTGTAGTGAACCACGTAGCATTTCTTCCCTCAGAAATACGTGGCTACATGTGGCAAAATCTTTATAAACGAAGATTCTGCGAGTAGAATGGTGCTGGGCCGGGACCGGTCGTACTTTCTCGGCGTAGGACTTCAGTCGTGCTGAGAAATCGGTTATATCGGTGGTGTATCCTGCTACGTCGTGGCCGAAAAATTCGCCAGGGAGGCGCAGTGGCTCACCGTGAACCAGCTCAGCTGATGAAGATTGCAGGTCTTCTTTGTAGACACTCCTTAGGCCGAGAAGTACGAAAGGTAATGTCTCAGTCCAGTTTGCGTCAGTGTGGCAGGTGATAGCTGCCTTCAACTGCCGGTGCATTCGCTCAACCAAACCATTGCTCTGTGGGTGGTATGCTGTTGTCCTGCGGTGATCAAAACCAATCAATTTGGACAGTTGTTGAAACAGCGACGATTCAAATTGCTTTCCGCGGTCAGTAACAACTTGTGTAAGACAGCCGTATCGGGACACCCAACAGGATATGAACGCTTTGGCTACCGTTTCGGCGGTGATATCGGTTATTGGTACAGCTTCCGGCCATCGCGTGAAGCGATCGACGAGTGTAAGGCAATACCGATAATCACCAGCTGGCGGTAATGGGCCGATCAGGTCTAAATGGATATGTTTAAAACGCGCTGATGGTAAATCGAGCGTCCCTAAAGGTGACGCGACATGCTTGTTTACCTTCGTGCGCTGGCAAGCTAAACATGCCTTAGACCATTCACGACAATTTTTTCGCATAAGAGGCCAGACAAAGCGCTGCGCAACAAGTTTGGCTGAGGCGTTAGCACCTGGATGGCTGAGCGAATGCAAACAGTTAAATACCTGCTGGCGCAGTTGCACGGGGACGAAAGGCCTTGGAGTCGTTGTCGTTGTACTTACGTCGCAGTACAGCTCAGTAAGACTACCAGGGACCTTCATCTTTTTAAGGCGAAGAGACGTTTCGCCTTGTAGGTTCGCTGTAAGGTCAGGGTCTGTTGCCTGGAGTTTGGCCATTACTTCCAAATCAACTGGCATCTGTAGCTCATTGACACGGGAAAGCGCATCTGCGACGATATTATCTTTACCCGAGATGTGGCGAATATTGGTTGAGAACTGAGAGATGAAATCTAGTTGCCTAAACTGACGTGGAGAGCAGTTTTTCTTTCTCTCATGGAAAGCATAACACAGCGGCTTATGGTCTGTATAGATCGTGAAGAGAGTGGCCTCCAGCATATGGCGGAAATATCGAATACTCTCGTAGATGGCCAGGAGTTCGCGATCGTATGGTGAGTATTTGATCTGTGCTGGACTCAACTTACGCGAGAAAAATGCTAAAGGCTGCCAAACTCCGTCTTTACGCTGCTGTAGTACTCCGCCTATCGCCGTATCAGAGGCGTCAGTGACGAGTCCTAACTTGGCGTTCGTGTCGGGGTGACCATTGGCAGCACTTAGTTGATATGACGTTTTACAACGGCGGCGATCGCTAAGCGCGGTTACAGGGTAAACACAAATATCACTGCCCGTGTCTATTAATAATTGTGTATTTGACTTACGATCCGTAACAAAGAGGCGACCCGTAGAACTAAGGCAGTCGTCCGTCGCCATCACTGACTGCCCGGTTTGTTTTCCGCCTTGTAGTCGCAGGGCTTGATGCAGTTCTTTGCTTTGGTGCCATGTTTGTTGTGGTACCAGCAGATCGGGAACCGTCGATAACTGGATTGCGATCTGTGCGGTGTCCCACTTCGCTGTTGTTGTCGGGGTCGTGAATCTCGTTCGCGAGGTCTCGACTGCCGATTTTCCTGAGCCGTGAGTGCGCTCACGACGAGTCAGCTCCGCTACTTGCCGTGTCAACTCGTCTACCGGTGATGATGAAACTGCTGCCACTTGTTGCGTCGGCGTTGCGATGTCGTTTATACGGTCTGCGAGTTCGGCTAGGTTATCCAGTGACAACGTCGATTGCGACGCGACGATCGACTGCATACCTGTAGGTAGACGACTGCTCCAGATGGTTGTCAAAAAATCTTCGGAGATCTCTGGGCCCGCGAGGTGCTGGAGATGCCGTAAAAATTGTGAAGGTTTGCGGGTACCAAGCTGCTCGTGCATCAATAATTGCTTGACTTTATTTTCTCGAGACACTGATAAGCGTTTTATAAGCTCGTTCTTCAACGTCTTGTAATCGGGTGGGCCGGTTAGAACATCCTCCACTTCCGCAGCGTACTGTCTGTCCAGCGTGGCCAGGATATGGTAAAATTTTGCCGTTTCATCCGTAACTTTCATAACGGCAAACTGCCCTTCGACTTGCGCGAACCATATCGCCGGTTTTTCGGGCCAGAATGGTGGTATCTTTATATGTATCAGTGCAGGCGTAGTGGATATGGTCGCCGGTACTGGATTTGGTTCCGCCATCTTGAAGCGGCGCTCACGTGTACGCTCAGTCACCTGCGATTTCCTGGAGTCCTCGCTGCTGCTAGACATCAACCTTCTTTTCTTCTTTGATCGGGGTCACCAGTTGTAGATGTTTTATTGATAAGGAAGATAAACACCCACTTCAATAGTCACATATATTGTTTATTTACACAAGAAGTTAGATAGGAAGAGAAATCACAGTACATAGATTTTAGAGTATAGATTTAGAGGAAAGTAAAGAAGGTACACTATCTTAAGATTGAATCTATCTATACTATCTTAATTGTCTCCGCGAGCCATCGACAGCCACTCGTCAGTCGCGCGCGCGCCGGTGCATATAGATAGCTATGCGTATGTTGTAGGAAACTTACCGGCCTGCCGCATACTACCGAGTGTCATCCGGCGATGCTTGTGAATTAATAAAATAATAGTTTTTATATGGTTTTGTGATGTGGATGAATGTAAGTGCGATTTGTATGAGTGATATATGTCTACGTGTTAAACAATACATAAATAGTAATATATAAATTTAGTATTATGTATTTATGTTGAGTTTTTAATATATAAATATAAGTAAATGAATAAATACAATAAGTTGCCTACAAGTTGCTTCGTCCGTCCACAAAATGTTCAGATTGTGAATTTCTATGAACCACTCACAAAAAGAAATTCTGGCCGGTGCGTCGTTTTCGTGGAGGTGGTGAACTCGACGAAAATGATAAGGATGCAGTCGTTCAGAGTTAAGCACTTTCCACACGTAGTATTGGCTTACGCCAAACCTAGCGGCAGCCATACGCGTACTGTGACGAGGATCCCGTTCGAAGTACTCGATGATATCCTCGTCGAGCTCTGCCGAATGAACGGCCGTACGACCTCTGCCCTGTGCATGCGCTGGTGTCCTGAACTGCCCATAATCGAGTAGCCGCTGTGTTGCCGCTACAATCGTCCGGGCCTGTGGAACTTGCGGGTTCAAAACCCCACGAAGACGGAGTGACTCCAAGTGTTGCGGCTCCGCGTAAAGTCGCCGGGCAGCATGGGAGTCGTAATTAGCCCTGGCGTACAGTTGAACCATAGCGACAAACTCTAAATTTGAAAAATTATAATGACGACTCATTTTTGCAACGATAACGTATTGCACGTACGATGTTCGCGGAATGACTAAGCGCGGAGCGCGGAAGTGCAGTGCGGAAGCCGGAACGCAACAATCGGCGGCATCTGTTTGATGCCTCGCTCGCCGCGTGCGGGCAGGCTAGTTAATGCCGTATCACCGTACGCGAGAGCTTATTTTGCTCTGAACATTTTATTACTCATTATTTCCTTTGTCGGCATCGCGTGGCGGCGCACGCGCGTTTCATGTAGGTACCTACGTTACGTCTAGTGAACTACTATAGAATCTCGCGCTTTCGAGTTTATGAATATATTTTTAAATTATTTGAATAAAAAAAACCTTTTTATTTTAAGTTTAACTTTATGTTGCGATAGTGCTACTGATGGGTAATCGTTCTGCCGCGGGAAAACAACCACTAAAATTTCAGCGTGTATAAGGTGTATCTATTCATACACGAAATATTTAAAGAGGGGCCTTTATAGGTCGTTTAGAAGCTATAGAAACGAAAAAGATTTTTTTATCTAAATGTTTTATTTTTATTTTACGTAATTACTATAATTTAAAACTGCTTGAGATGTTTTACATAAAACCTTTTCTGCCAGCTCTATGAATCAAAGAAGCGGCGGGGAGAGGCGCGGGCGCGATGCCCGACAGTCTGTAGCCGCGGGGCGCGTGCCGTCTCTCTCAGTTTAACATATCACTGGTGAACTGTAATGAACATTCGACAATACACCTCTGCCTATCTCTACGAGGAATGCAGGCGTGATGATATTAACAATAAACCAACGTAGATAGACTTCGTAACTCGATCTCGTCTTATTTTGATAACAGAGTTATCGCTTACAATAAAAATCAATGTGAATTTAAAATACAAAACGACCTAAATCTAAGTAGGTACAATATTGAATTCCCTCCTCGAAGTTTTACAAAAACAGTACCTTCTGTAAACTAGGTACTTACATCTGAATAAGCAGCTGACCTCTGTGGGGTCACGACTTTTACGAGCGAGCATCGAAACGTTTCAATCATTTTCTTATTTATTTTACGAAAAGGATCCTAGATTCGATTAAAACATTCATATTCTACAGTGTTACACATCTTTTAGATAATAACAATAGAAAAATAAACAGCTGACGCAACGCGGATTCGCGTAAGGTAATGACTTACGAACTGTGCGTCGAGTCGTATCTGTCAGCTGATTGATAGGTTGTGTACCTACCTATTTGTACAGATGTAAACTGTAAGAAGTGCATAGCGCGAACAATTTAAATTGTACATACCTCCTAACGACGTAGTTTTTATTTACATTATTTACACCAAAATTGCTGTACATATTCACCCTGCAGTTGCACGTTAAATAATGTGTCGTTGCACTTTTAACAATGTCTCTATCTCTAGCCATCACTGCGTAAACAAGCGTTCACAATTCACGTTTTTTTGTGCCGCACTAGAAATGGTCTGGCCGTCATTACCATAAATCAGGTCTATCCCTACCCCACACAAGGAAGTTCAACGGCGTAAGATCAGACCTGCCTCCGTCTGCAGCTGGGGGCATGTAGACCCCGTAGTCCCGTTGCCGCTGTCGAGCTTCTAGGATCTCTAGGAAGGGGGCTTGTGCTGTGAGCAAAATAAGTCCACCCTCATTGTAGCAGTCCACCATGTTCTGGTACTCCTAGTTGGAATATTTCGGCATTGTTGCGTTTGTTGCGCGAAGCGCGATGCGTTCCACGTTGGTTAAGCCGCGTGCAGTGCAACATGCAGTTCGCGCGAGACTGAGCACGGCGGCGGAGCGGACGGCGCGGCGGGCGCGGGGCGAGGCAAGGTGCGCGGCGCCTCTTTTGATAATTCATAAAAGCCACGCGACATCTAAGGGCGCCGCCATGACCTTGCCCGCTTCAATGAAAGTAGTTTCTATGTAGTATTTTCGTAGAAACTAGCGTAATGGATGTTACAAAATATGAAAGAGCCAGTATTTTTATGTGTGTTAAGTAATGTTAAATTATTAAATTTTTTAAATTAGATGCTTAGATAAAAAAAAAACCTTTCTATAGCTTATGTTCGACTTATAGACGCACCTGTTCAAATATTTCGTGTATGAATAGATACACCTTATATAGATAATAGCTTTATATGATAGTTATTGTTCATAATTATTTTGTTTTATGCATCATTATAATATTAGGTCATAAGTTATTTATTTTATTTATTATTGAGTCATCAATTAGTATCAAGTAGTAGATAGTTATATTCTGCGAACCCACTTTATCGCTGTGGTAGAGCCATAAGCTCGGAGGCTGCATTTTTGCCCTTATCAGCCAGACATGGCGTGATGTGAAGGCGCCAGTGACCACCAGCTTAGTTGTAAGTTCTATGTATTAATTAGGTTAGATAGAATAGTCAGTCTTACATCAAGCTCTGTAAGCTCGGGTCGTTTATTCTAATAAACTTTTAGTTAAACGAGTCCTAATATTTTTATTTTCAAACATCGCTCCGCTCCCGAAATCTAACTGGCGCAGCCGGTAGGATTGCCGTAAACTGTTGCCTTCGCGGAAAGACTCTGAAAAGTGAAAAAGAACACCAAGGAACTTATCCGCGAGTGGTAACGTAGAGTCGTCATTACTTAAAATCAGAGAGACGTTCTTGGCAATCCACGAACCTTATAAATAAGTTTAGATAACGCGTAACGATAACGTGGATGAGCAGAGATGGTGATAAGTTATAAGGCGGTTGGACTGTGAGTAATCTTCTACTTCCTTCCTAATTCCCCACACTAATTATGTTTATCAAACTTTTGTATTATTTCATAAAATCTGGAAAAGCGAGTGAAAAAACTTTATGTGGTAGAAATTAATTAAGTATTTAATTAGTGATTAATAAAATAAATGAATATTATCTTCATGCTGTTATAGCGACAAATACGGAATTTTTAATTTAGTTTGTTAATTTGAATCAAACTTTTAATTTTGTAAATTATATATTGTTGCTTATCTTTTGTCTTATCGATTCTATTTAAAATGAATCAATGCCAGATTCCTGTATCCGCGGCAACCGGTCCAGCCCCGTCGGCTCGGACCGAAACACCATTTTCTATACAACATGTTGAATCGTTAATACCCCGGGATATATTAAATTTAATTCAATATTAAAAGTGGTGAAACGCATTTGATTAGTTTATTTCTAAGAAAGTGCGAATATGTAATTGAAAAGTATCCAGGGACTACCGATCGAAATGAATTTTTAATGCAGAATATTACTAGTAAATTAAAGGGTAAAGCGGCAGCCCTAATAAGTGAAATAGGTGATTTTGAAACCTATAGCGAATTAAAATCTTTATTGATCCAACATTTTGATGATCCCAGGAGCGAAGATTGCCTGGGCACGCCACAATAGCGGCGGTAAGTCCCCTCTTTGAGGAGTGGTTGGAGAGGCGCCACGGCGTCCTCACCTTCCGCCTGACACAGGTCCTCACCGGACACGGTTGTTTTGGGAGGTTCCTGTTTCGCATAGGGCGGGAGGAAACGCCCGGGTGTCACCATAGTGTGGATCGCCCAGAGGACACGGTGGAGGTCTGCCCAGCTTGGGCGGAGCACCGCAGTGTCCTCGCGGAGGCGATCGGCGGCGACGATCTCTCGCGTCCGGCCCTGGTCCAGGCTATGGTACGGAGCGAGAGAGAATGGAAAGCCGTCACCTCCTTCTGCGAAGCAGTAATGCTTGCGAAGGAGGAGGCGGAGCGCGTGAGGGAGAAAGCCTTGCGCCCTCACGCCCCCACTAGTCGCCACAGGAGACGCCCTGGGCGTCGGGAGTCGCCTGCAGATTCGCGGCCACCGTAGGCTCGGGCTTGCGGATGGCGAGCAACGGGTAGCTCGCCGTCCGGTAGGGACCAGGCCCGGGTCGATGGCGCGTCGTGTTCCACGCGCGCCTTAAAGAGATGTCAGCACAAATTGACGGGGCCCGATAGGGCCGACGCCTCAGGGTCGCGGGTGATTCGAAAAGAGATAACCGTGGCCCTGGCACAGGCAACTGAAGGAACACGGGTGGGTTTTAGTCAGTAAAAGTCTGACACGCCCTCCCGCTCCACCCAGAGCGGGACAAGTCATTTGATGATTTCCCACCCAAAAAAAAAAAGGAGCGAAGAATGCGTAGCTATTGAGCTGGAACCAAAAAAAATAAAACACAGTGAGTCATACTTACAGTTTTGCAGTCGTATTCAAGATATCCGTGCTATATTAATTTCAAAAGTGAATCAGAACAGCTCTATAACGCTAAGAGAAGCTAAAAAAATTATTTATAACAATACTTCTCTTAATATATGTTTATGTATAATTTACCAGAACATATGGTTCGGCTTGTTCGAATTAAAAACCCTACTACGTTGGAAGAAGCTTTAAAATATGTCCTTGAAGAGGTTAACTTTCAAGAACAATATAATTTACGTCATAAAATGTTGCTATAATTATATAATTCTATGGTTTTCTAACTAAACAGACAGCTGTGCTGCTGGGGAGTTTGTTGCGCCACTTCTTCTTCCCAGCTAAAGCACTAGGAAGTGGTGAAGGGCGGGCGTTTTGGGGGACTGTCTTATGTAATTTTGACGTTCGAAAAGTGCTGACTCTCAGCCTAGTTTGAATAAATGACTTTTGATTTTGATTTTGATTTTTGCAACACCGACCGCAAGGTTTCATGTTACCATCGCGCGATAAAGAATTTTTTTTAATTCAATCAATCCGAAGTCATTTATCGCATCGCCCCCTCTACAAAATAATAATTTCAGACCTTTTACAAATCAAACTCAATTCAAATTTGGTATACCTAATCAAAATGTTGTACGCCCAAATATACCGAATCAACAAATTGGTTCACGACCGCAAATGGTTCCATTTGGACCACCAGTCGTTGCTACAAGAAACCCCCAGCTAGTAGACTTCCGACCTCAAGCAGGACCATTTCGCTATAGACCCGTTCAAGCTTCGGCTTATAAACCAACCAATATTTTTTATGATAATGACGTGACAATGAGAACTGCTCCAGCACCGGTTAAGCAACAACAAAGTTTTCCTATGAACGGAATTTATACGGATAACGAACAATACTACTAAACCAAACTTACCAAAAATATATGGCAATGGTGTGAGGCTCGCAACCTCTTTGTTTCTGCTCCGAGTACTACCCCACTCACGACGATTATACGCATAATATGACAACACACTGTGACAATGACTATACAAATATGTACACTGAAGGTGGTCGCGCTGATAAGAAATCTAGCGCAGAATTTACGGAAACTTCTGAAAATTTGCATTCAACTGAAAATAATAGTGATCCAGCGGCTGTCCAAAATTTTCAAATAAAATTCAATACAAACCCGCCGGAAATGATAGAACTTAATTTTGACGCCATTTTTAAACATCCATACATATACATTCCCGAGATAAGAGGCAAATTTATGTTAGATACAGGAAGCACACGATCTTTCATAAGTCCCAGGAAAGCTGATCAGTATTTCCGTCAATTAAAATCCTATGAAACATTTACAGTTACAAGCATACATGCGACTAGTGAACATCATGAAGTAGCTAAAATTCCCCTATTTTCCAATTTTAATGATAACGGTATCTGTTGTCCACATCATAAATATAAAACTTATGTAGTTTTATATTTATGATGTGGACAACAGATATGACGGGTTAATTGGAATGGACCTTATGAATCGGCTTAATGCTGAATTATTGTTTAAGAACAAGACTCTAAAGACAAACGGCGTCAACATTCCTATAATCTATTCCACTGACCTTGAATTTAGATTAGAACCGCGAACCGATCATCTAGTGAAATTACCCGTGAATCAAAAGGATGACAATGCCTTAATAGATTACGGTAAACAAAACGTAAGCGCAGATGAACTATCACGCATTCGCATAAATGCCCTCAAAGGAACCGACGATTCAGACAACTGTTCAATTATTGTTAATTTAGACGAACAGAAAGACATGACCAGACAAAGTACGGACGGTTCTACAACTATTTCAATATCTGACTCTGAAAGAACCGCAACAGCTAGTCCGATAAGTATATCAGAAACTGAGGCAGTTCTTGACAAATCACCTCATTATCCCATACCATCTGAGACTTCTTCTATACAGACAGTTCATTCAGCCAAGGATTTCGAATCCAGTAAAATACCGATCTTAAACGAAGCGATAGATACCAAGCCTAATCAAATACTTGTCTTTAGCTGGTTTCGTAATGAGATTCAAGTAAAGGATATATCTAGAGAAAAACAAAAGGTGTTAGAAGTATTTTTGCCACTTCATAACTATAATCTCATCACAGGATTTTTGAAAGACTACATAAAACCAAAAATTAAGTATTTATTTTATTTTGAAAATGAAGAACTTATAAAAGACTTCAGTAACATCATAATTTCTCTGTTTAAGAAAGACGTGGTTAATTTCTATGAATGTACCGAGCGTGCTGTTTACATCGAAGATGAGCAGGAACAAAAAGCTCTAGTAGGTTAATTAAATTACACGAAAGCAAGATATGTCATCGTGGCATCAGTAAAACCGTTAAACGTATTCGTCGGAACTATTATTGGCCAAATTTGTTTGAAACCGTTTCCGCCATTATTAATTCATGTGAGCGTAGTAAAATTTCTAAATGCGATACAAAACCGATTTTCGCTAAAGTATTTAATAAGATACAAGCAAAAGATAAGTCTAGGTACCAAAAAGCCGTTGTCACAGATCAGATAGAACGCAACGTTATACCAATTTAACTTAGAAATAGGGATACCAAAGTACCTTTCAAAAACATAAAACGTCCTCCGCAGGTGGAGTTTGATCCTGGTGATATGGATAACTACCAATTGGACTCCACTTAGCCAGGCCCTTCAAGCAGTAAGGATTAGTCAAAACCATGATATTCTTCCTGTGAAGATGGGTCAAGCGTTTATTCAATAAGATAAGTGGTATATCATTAAAATAATCAATCTTCAGGGCATAAGCACTGACCTTTCTTTCAATATTCGAAAATATTCGGAATTCAGTCAAACATTACACCCAAACAAATCTTACGCAGATGAGTTTATGGGACTTAAAACACAAGTGGAGTATATTCAAAATCAGACCGTAGAGAAGTTACAGCAATGAATTCCATCGAAAAGATATAGACGTGGTATTGTAAATACCTGGATCCCTGGATCATGAAGATACGGTTAGATACGATCATTTTATTTACAATATTCGCACTAAAGAACGGGCAATAACCAATAAAATCACTGTGATTTCAAAAATATTGGATCAATTTCTGACCTCCACTGAAATAATAAATTAAAATACAAATAAAATTAACGAGCGCATTAAATTACTTGAAGGCCTTGTAGCTAATCTTCATACAAAAGATAATCATTCAATTTATATGAAAACATATTAAGGAACATGAAAACTTAATGAATTCTGTTAATTATAGACATTTAATTAATATAGAATAATCATTGTCTGTAAAAGCTTACGTTAAAATGAAGAAATAACCTTTATTATTGTAGTTACGCTAATCTCGAATGTTACTTATAATTACTATAAATTGTATTCCCTTCCTATGAATTCCTTGAATCACACATTTGTCGTTATTCCTGAATTTCCTTACCTTTTGGTAGAAGGCTCGTAATATCGTCCTATTGATCAACCATGCCAACAGATAACAGCCAAGGAATAACCTCATCCACTATATGGAAGAAACCTGTATCGAACAACTAATGAAATATCACCACGATTTGTCGCGATGCCACCCTCGTCAGATAAAGTCTGAGTTCCTGAAACTACAAAGAATTAGTCCAAATAGTTGGATAGTGTATACGAAACATAAACAAATTATATCGCAATCATGTGGTACAGCAAGGAACGCATACAAGAAACATATATTATAACCATAGAACCACATTGTGACGTTTCTATAGAAAATGTCCAACTCCATGGACAGCGTTCTTACTTCCTGCAGACGGAATATAAGCCTGTTCCTGTGATATGTTGACCTGATTTACGAGAACTCATCTCTAACGCCTCGAAAATGGGACCTGTAAACCTGGAAGGAGTTAACCTGAACGATAACCGCCATTTAAATTACCTTCTGATGAATAGTGCGATAGTGAGATCAGTGAAAACAACGGTGATAGTGTCAGTGTCGCTCTTTACTCTCTGTACGCGATCGTCTTTTTATTGTTAGTAGTTATAGTCATGTTTATGTATAATATGTAAAGGGCAGGATCGTCGTTCGAATGGTGTTGAAGACAATCCTACTCAACAGGAGGAAAATCGAGTCATTAAGAGACCTGTGTTATTAGTGTCTTAACTCTATGATTCTCACTTTATGATTAACCCTCTTAAATTAAGTACCTAATCGGTATAGCAACTTGTCATTTTCTATTTTTATAATTTTTCGAAGTTCTCGGAAAACCCCTGTTTTCCGATAGCTTCGGTCCAAAGGGGGAGGAGTTATATTTTGCGAACCCACTTTATCGCTGTGCAGCACGGCAGGCAGCACGGTAGAGGAGCGACTCCAGAGGTCACCAGGCGTGGGCAGCACCACGCACGGATGCACGACCGCGTGTAGGCACGGTCCGCTCAGGCAGGGCCTCAACACGTGGCGGGCGTGGGGTCTCAGCACCCACGAGCCACGTGGATGGCAGGTCAGGCGGCGGTAGCGGCCGCGTGTGTAGTCCGCGTGACTGGCGTCTCTCCAGTGGTAGGGCGGAGGCAGCGAGGACGTCAGTCAGCGGTAGGCAGGAGATTAGCAGCGAAGCCTAATACTGGAACCCTGGAATCAGCGCGAGGCGGGTGCTTCCGTAAGCGTTGTGCCAGGACTGCAAACCACCGTCGATGTGTGCGTCTGTCTCCCAGCCGTAAGCCCAAAGCAAGGTGGAAGACTCACCCATCGTGGCGGCTTACAATTTTAGGTTGTGCCGTGCACATGCCGCGGGCATTCTCGGAGCTCCCTCGCCGCGTGGCCAGGCGATTTAAGCGAACAGCAAGGCGCAGCGCGGCGAGACAAGCAAAGCGAAGAATGCAAGAAGCATGCGCACGCATTCACAGAGGTGCAGTAATGGTGACAGGTTATGTGGCAGAAGCCACTATCAGTAAATAGCTTTCTCGACAGTCATAGGGGGCTGCCGAGAACAATTACATTAGCTGCCAGACCGCGCAGACAGAAATACATAGAGAATGCGATCTGACAGGACACAATTAAGAATAATGGCAATCACACTAAGCACTTACCCGTTTATCTCGGGGTTATTTAAACTTACTGCTTGATCTGCTTGTTGCGAAGGAAAGGGAACGTTAGGTTTTTTTTTTTTTAATGGCATCTCGTAGTTGTCCTTGAGAGGTCGTGACTACTTAACCGGACTATCCTGTGGCTGCCTTAAGCGGACTCAAAGCCTCCAGCCAGGGGCGTAAAACTACTTAAATTACTAAGCAAACGCTAGCTAAGGGCACCCCCTGTGGGGTACGGACCTCGGCTTAGGGCGTCGCTGACGGGAGGACAGCAAGATGAGACAGGCTGGATCACATTTTGTTGATTATTATTATCATGGTAATTTAATTATTATTGGCGCGGGCTGGCACTAATGTACTCTGTGGCTGGCACTTCGTCGAGCAAGCAACGTTAGGCGTCAAGCAGGGATATTTATAACCCAATCCATACCACGACACCGAGTGACGTGGTGGGACTTTGTAAGATTTAGGGATGTCACTCTCGTGAACCGTAACTAGTGATGTGCGTTTTAGTTGATCTGTAGGAAATCGACTACAACGCTACAACTAGACGATCAACAACGTCATGTGGCTTATTGCTAATTTTATATGGCCCTTCGGGCTGTTATCCAGAATACATTTCTTAATTCAAAGAATAGTCGGTTCTGGCATCAACCAGTGCAAACATTTTATTTCCATATTTGGCTGGTTTATTGGGCAAATATTGGCGAAATTTATAACGCCCTCGAAATGCTACAAGTTCTTCGTCTATGCTCAGATTCTCGAAAGGCGTGTAATGCAGCTGGCAGTTGGTAACTGTTGTAATTAATAGAAAATTTAACACTGGCCACAATAAATGTGTTAGTTTTTAGTGTTGCCACCAGATGGCGCTTTTGATTCTTTATCTGTAGCTCCGGTGTTCTTGCTAGCAAAAAGTGTAATGTGCATCCTTATTATAAACTAATGAAGAATACATACATTGTTTCTCTGAAAACCAAACTAATAAACCAACAGGTTATGGGCCCAGAGTACTCGGCAAATAGAAGTAAGTAGGTACACAAGAAAACGGCAAAGAAAAAAACTACAATAATTATCGGAAATTATTGACGCCATCGACGGACGGAAAAATACCAAGATGGATCCCACGCGTTCAATGAATTTAGAAAAGTTTGATGGAAATAACTTCAGACAATGGAAGTTCCAGATCAAATGCGCCTTGAAAGCTAAAGGAATCGACATTTTATTGCCAAAACCAGAAACAAACAGTACCGACTGGTTGAAAAATGATGGCATGGCGATGTATATCATAACCTCATCGATGGATTTCAAGCAAATAACATTAATAGAAAACTGTGACACCGCTCAAGAAATAATGACAAAACTAGAATCTATTTATGAACAAAAGAGTGAACTATGTAAAATGTTAATTCATGAAAAGTTTTATCAGTACAAAATGTCTGCAAATGACAGTGTAGCACAACATATCTCGAAGGTGGAAACCTTAGCTAAACAGTTGAAAGAAAGTGGCGAGAATGTTAGCGAAATGGCAATATTTACAAAAATACTTGGAACATTGCCACAGAAATATAGATCACTGCGTCAAGCATGGATGTCATTAGATCCCAAACAACAAACTCTAAATAATCTAACTGCTCGATTATTGGACGAAGAAGCAAGTTTAGCTTCTGTTGAAGAACAAGAAACTGCTCTTCTTGTTACCAATAAGGGGTGGAAGAATCGGCGAAAGCCAAATGAGCCACAGGCATCTGGGAGTGATACAAATCAGAATAAAACTACTAAACATAGATTTGAATGTTACAATTGTGGAAAGAGAGGACATTTTTCTAAAGAATGTCGTTTTCCGAAGAAAAATAAATCAATAAAACCTCAACAAGAAGGTTCAGAT
The DNA here is from genome assembly GCA_963555695.1 of Dasypolia templi. Classification (NCBI taxonomy): domain Eukaryota; kingdom Metazoa; phylum Arthropoda; class Insecta; order Lepidoptera; family Noctuidae; genus Dasypolia; species Dasypolia templi. The sequence goes on along the minus strand of OY743142.1, from coordinate 3,042,322 downwards.
ATGTTAGCATTTAATGTGGAAGACAGTTCCTGTAATCCTGAAGAAGACACATGGATACTGGATAGCGGTGCCTCTGCGCACATGACATTTAGAAAGGATATCTTTTTGGAGTTATTTGAATGCAACCAGAAATCATTGACATTAGGAAACAAACAATCAGTGGAAGTGTCAGGCATTGGCAAAGTGTCAATAAAGAGATATGTCAATGGACAGTGGGAGTCTAGTGAAATGCATGGTGTATTGTATGTTCCAAGTTTGCGAAGAAACTTATTTTCAGAAGGTGTTATAATACGAAAATGTTACACTATCATAAAGAAAGATACATGTGCTTTAATTTATAAAGGCAATAAAGTTGTAATGAGCGCAAAAATCACAAAAAACAATTTATATGAGTTGAATATAAAAGCAGTGGTTCCAGAGACCTGTAATTTGGTTCAAAATAACCATAGTGATATTAAAATATGGCATGAACGGCTGGGACATATCAACCTAAAACAAATAAAGAACATGTCTGCCAATAGTGTTGTTGAAGGTTTGAAAATTAATGACAATGATCACAAGAACTTTATTTGTGAAGCATGTGTATATGGGAAGCAGTGCAGGTTTCCATTTCACAAATCTATAAGGGGAGAACTACAGCCTGGTGACTTAGTGTATAGTGATGTCTGTGGACCAATGAGTCACACATCGGTCCAAGGTATGAGATACTTTGTGTTATTCAAAGATGCAGCTACAAGTTACAGGCATGTATACTTTATTAAAAACAAAAGTGATGTCATGGATATGTTCAAGAAATATAATAGTATTGTTAAAAATAAATACATGCACAGTGTTAGAATATTACATACAGACAATGGAGGAGAATATGTCAACAAAGTTTTCAAGGAATATTTGGAAAAAGAAGGCATAATTCATGAGCTTATTGCTCCATACACACCAGAACAAAACGGACGGGCAGAGAGAGTGCTCGCTCAATGTTGTATGCAAGAGATGTGCCACTAGATCTTTGGGCTGAAGCTGTGAACTGTGCAGTTTACATATTAAACAGAACATCCTCTAGCCAGACTCCTAATAAAACTCCATTTGAGTTATGGAAAGGTATCAAACCTCAGTTAGGACATGTGAAGGTCTTTGGTAGTGTCGGATATGTTCATACTCCTGATCAATTAAGAACAAAATTGGATAAGAAGAGTGTGAAAATGATATTAGTTGGTTATGACAACAACAATTATAGAATGTATAACTTATTTAAAAAGATAATACAAATATCAAGAAATGTCATCTTTGATGAATATCATGTTCCAGAAATCAGAAAGAATATTGCACAAATATCAATTGATGATGATGATATTAAAACAGAAGGACAGAATAGTGAAACAGAAGTAAGCAATGCAGATAACACATTAATTGAAGCTTCAACGTCAGAATCTGAAGACAGTCTGTTGAGTTGTAACAGTGATGACCCTTCATATGAGCCATCTCAAGAATTAGGCAACATATCGAATCGGAACATAAATTTGAGGCCACGACTTAATAGACGTTTTGAAGCAAACCTAGTTGAGCTATCATTGCCTCAAACATATGCTGAAGCATTAAAGTGTCCACAGAAAAATGAGTGGTCAGAAGCCATAAAAGAAGAACTATCTGCACACAAAGAAAACAAAACTTGGAGTATAGTTGAAAGATCTGGTCAGCGAACTCTTACTACAAAGTGGGTTTTTGCGTTCAAGAGGAATGAAAATAATCAAGTACGTTATAAGGCTCGATTATGTGCACGCGGTTTCACACAGATGAAAGATGTTGATTATCAAGAAATATTCTCTCCAACAATCAGGTATGACTCCATAAGAATTATATTTTCTATTGTAGCAAAATATCAATTAGAAATTCAACAATTTGATGTGAAAACTGATTTTCTAAATGGGTATCTTAATGAAAATATTTTTATAGAAGTACCTGAAGGTGTGTCATTAGACAAAAATTGTTTATTGAAATTAAATAAGTCCCTGTATGGTTTAAAACAGGCTTCTCGTTGCTGGAACAAAAGGTTTACTAAGTTTTTAACTAAATATGGTTTTGTACAATGTCAGGCAGACAATTGTGTATTTACAGGCTTATTTGATAAGATTAAAGTATTTTTAATCATTTATGTTGATGATGCCTTGGTAGTATCTTCAAGTAAACAGCTTATTCAAGAAATAATAGAATATTTAAAACAAGTTTTTAAAATCAAAGAATTAAATTTGAAATATTTTGTGGGTATGGAAATAAAAAAAACAAATAATTTTATCTGTATTCATCAAAAAACTTACATAGAACAAATTATTGAGAAGTACAGTATGAAGAATGCAAATCCTGCTAGTTCTCCAGCAGATGTAAATGTTATAATTTCTAAAAATGTAGATGTAAACATTGTAAATTTTCCCTATAGAGAAGCTATAGGATCCTTATTATTTTTGTGCTCTGTTTCTAGACCTGATATATCATTTGCTGTAAATGTATTAAGTAGATATGTAAACAATCCAAGTCAGCAACATGTAAATGCTGTGAAACGTATAATTAGATACCTAATGAATACAAAAGATTTGTGTATAAAATATGGAGAAAGTAATGATCTTATTGGTTATTCAGATTCAGATTTTGCAAGCGATGTAGATACCCGTAAGTCTACAACTGGGTATGTTTTTAAAATGAATAATGGTCCTATCACATGGTCCAGTCAAAAACAAAAGACTATTGCTCTCTCCACAACTGAAGCAGAATTTGTGGCTGCTTGCGAAGCTGCAAAAGAGATACTGTGGTTGCAGCAACTAATGTTAGAATTAGGTGAAAGTTGTGAATGTATTACTCTTTGTGTTGATAATCAGAGTGCAATAAACTTGATTAACAACCCTGTTTATCATTTAATTTTATAAGAGAAAAGGTTGAGTTGGGTTTAATCAAAATTAATTATGTTCCAAGTAAAGTTCAATTAGCAGATATTTTAACAAAAGCGTTGCCCACTCAAACTTTTACTTATCTGAGGAATCAGATTTTGTTTAATTAGTTCTCACATATTTTCTTGAAGTGTTTAAACTTTAGTGAGGGTGTTAAACAATATTTTTTTTTTGTGTTTAATTTTAGTGGGAGTGTTGTAATTAATAGAAAATTTAACACTGGCCACAATAAATGTGTTAGTTTTTAGTGTTGCCACCAGATGGCGCTTTTGATTCTTTATCTGTAGCTCCGGTGTTCTAGCTAGCAAAAAGTGTAATGTGCATCCTTATTATAAACTAATGAAGAATACATACATTGTTTCTCTGAAAACCAAACTAATAAACCAACAGTAACAAAATCATCAAAGAGCTTTCTGAATGGTGCTGGCTTGTCTTGTGCTAGTCTTTCTTCGCGCGAACTGACATCATCAAACCTCAAATGATTTATGATAAAAGTAAATCTTCTTAGACTCATCGTCATGGAAAAATGGCAGCACCCGTCATTGCACCAAAAATCTTGTAAATTCTGTCTACCGGATTTGAATAACCCCGCGAGATAAATTAGACCAATCGTAGCCTTCAGTTCCGTAATAGAAATTTCCGCGTAGGAATATTCATTAGAAGATTTCAAATTATCTCTCGTTCTTCGGATCCTTACATTAGTATGAAGCATTATGTCGAACAACATAGACTCGTTGATGAAGAGTCCGAAACATTCTAAAGGAGTCCTTGCATCTCTAGCTTGAGGCTTTACTCCTGTTGTACCAGATATTATATTTTCAATTCGTGTTCGTACGTCAGATCGACCAGGTCCGCGAGACCCGCGCGAACTATACGCACGTCCTACTACCACGGGAGCACGCTCCGGACTGAGGAAGGGGGTGGCGGGCGTCTAGCGATTCATTACGGCCAGCTACTAAGTGCGGCTAGACACGAAATTCGAATTTGAAGGAAATACAACGGTTTATGTGCACAGGTGGGTCTGACGGACCCTACCAGGCATACCGAAGGTTAAGAAATGATGAAAAACTAACTCAAAATTCTTGATCAAATTTTTTATTAATAAGGTCCAGTAATGTAGCAGAGGAATATTGGTATAAAAATTGTCAAAATAAATTATATGGTTCATGTGCCTTGGCACTGGTGGTAACAATCGAATAACTGTATTCGATACTGCTCCGAGGTCTGGTTCGCCAGGTAAACGTTCAATGTCCTTAGCTCCTGAGTAAACCTCAAATCTGTACGCATACCCAGAAAGAGAGCATAAAACATATAATTTGAAGCCCCACTTGTGGGGTTTATTGGGTGAATATTGTTTCATAAAATGCCTAATTTTGGTTGCACACATTTGCTCGTCTAGTGATAGCCGGTGGTCAAATGGTACAGTAATAAATTTCTTGTTCAAGTGGTCTATCACTGGTCTAACTTTATGCAGTCGGTCGTGTCGGGGACGATCAGGGGGCAAATGTTTAGAGTCGTCATTCATTTGAAATATTTGTCTGATTTTATCAAATCTGTTGCGATTTATGGTTTGTGCTATGGGTTCAAATTTTGCAATGTTTTTTTTCTTTTTTTTTTAAATGAATCAGTTACCGCGGACATGGTGGTCCGCGCCCTTTTTACACATTTTATTTGTTCACAGGTTTCTTTTTATTATTTTTACAATTAAAGTGCTCCTACGTCGGACACATATGAGCTTAATGCTACTTATAAACTACGTGAGTCCATCACTTAAAATATATATGTTTTTTTATTTTTTTATTCATGCACATGCTTACATATGTATATATACAGGGTGTAACGAAAACCCTGTCCGATCCTGAAGGGTATTATTTGGTATCGTAGTGCGTACACAAATACGTAATCATTGAATGGATACGAGATAATTATTTTTCCCCAATGAAAACAATTAATTTAAAAAATTAAAAATAATCATACCAAAGGCAACACTGATCGCTCGACAGGGTTCACCAGAGTTCACCAGAGTTCACCTACATTTTCGTGTCAAAGAAGCCGCCTGAGCGCGGCGATCCTTTGTCGCAAGCCGCCAAAGAAACGTGGGACTAAAGAAATCTACGTTTTGCCTACGCGTGGGTATCAGCTGATATTTTATTGTAGGCTTACGCACAATGACCCCGATTTCTGACCTTCTGTTTATCAAGAAACAATTATTATTGAGTTAATGTGATGTGCTTTTGGCAATGTACCCACTGTAGGTATCAGTTTATTAAAACATTTACTTGTTACATACCTCTATCTATCTAGAACATTAGTACACATTCGACACCTTTTTATTAAATTTGCACGTACTCTTCGCAGCGCACATGTACGATTTGAGTGACTCGAAAGCTTCCACAATCCGAGCTGCTACTTCGATTTCCGAATCACACATTCACTCACAAATAAAAATTAACATATTCAAATATTCCTGATTGGTATACGACATTGTTCGCGATACGATAGCGGCACGTGATACGTACGGACATCCGATCGCAAGCTATCTCCACGTGCGACTGGCGAAGTGTCCAAACAAGTAGCGACCAGTCGGCTACATCAAAGGATCGAGGACTCGTTATGAGTACCTACAGCGCGGCTAATGCAGGGCGGTTTCCTTTGAAATAAAATAGGCAAAAAATAAAAGATTTCGCCGTCCGGTGGAGTGTTGTCAACTTATGAAAAATTGACCATATTTAGTGTTACATTTCGCATGGTAACTAAAAATAAAAAAATCAATAGCTTTTGGTTTTTATGAGTTACATTTTTTTTACTATTTTTTCTAGTACGTATGTTAAACCAGGAATACGCCTTTTTTGGATCGGACAGGGTTTTTGTTACATATTGTATAATATGTAAATATACATTTTTTTTTTTTTGTACTCTACTTTTCTTTACAGGCTTTACATTAGTTGTTATTTTTGCTTTACATTAGTTGTTATTTTAGTTTACTTTATCATATTAGTTATTATTTTAGTTTACATATTTATTTTGGATTTATGCTAATTACAGGTTTGGTGTATATTGTATTGTACATAATGGTTAATGAATTTTTGTGGTTGGGGATTGGGGTATGTTTTGGGTTCGTAGTGACTTGTTTGGTGGTATATGTTGGTGGTATTAGGGTTTGACCAGGGACTTCGCTAGCCCAAGTAGGGCTTCTATCACAACAGTGTCTTGATGCTGCATGGCCGTCTTAAGGTTGTACTCGACGACCATTTTTGTCGGCGCATCCATCGCTTTCTTCGCAAGACGGCCCGTGGCGTCGTCGGCGTCGTCGGAGTAGTAGACGCAACTGGCCGTGTGCCTCGACACCGCCACTACCGCGTGGGGTGTGCTGTCGTGATTTTGGAGCCTCCTGGACTTCGTGTTGATGATAATTATCCTGTTGTTGTTGTCGTTTGTGTGATTGATGTGGTTGTGGTTGTGGGTGTTTGTGCATTTGGTAGCCGCTGGTTTTGACTGGACAAGGTCGTGTCCGTTTTATTAGCCCTCGCTGCGACTGTGGCGACTCTACTCGCGAATGCCAAGAATGGATTTCTTGTGGCCGGTCTCCCCATTATGGTATGGAGTGTGGACTGACTTAGCTGGGTGCTGGGTTTCAATCTGCACTTCCAGCTCCATTCTATCGAGGTTAAACCTTGGGCATTCGAAGAGAAGATGCCAAACTGTTTCTTCGCAGCTAGGGTCGCAGACACAAGAGGGACTATCCTTCAGATGGAAGCGGTGTAGATACGCTGAGAATCCTCCGTGTCCTGTTAGGATTTGTACGTGGACCGGTGTGAGAACTGAGTCTCTGAGTGTCCTTTTCGCCGCTAGGACATCTGGGAAGAACACTTTTGTAACCGCTCCCGTACTGGAGGACTCGTATCGCGCTTGTCACTTCTTGACAGTCTCCTCCCGAATCTTCTTCCTTACGAACGATACTGGGACCTTATTGTATTCTGCTGCTACGCTCGTTAGAGCTGCCTCTTTGGCCAGCTCATCCGCTCTCTCGTTCCCGGCGGTTCCCACGTGGGCCTTGAGCCAGAAGAGCCTCACCTCTCTGATCTCGCGAATACCTCTCTTGATTTGGAGTGCCAGATGGTGAGTGACAGACGGACTCCTCAGCAGGTCAAGCGACGATCTTGAGTCACTTAAGATGCTTGTGGAGACCGCTCTGGATTCTCTTGCCATCCTGACAGCTCTGAAGAGAGCGTACATTTCCGATTGGAAGACTGTGTTGTGAGGCTCCAGGCCGAAGGTGCTGAACTGTGTCTCCCTGCCGTTTTCCCACCAAGTTAGGGCAGCACCTACTTTCCCCTCGATCTTGCTGCCATCGGTGTATATTTGGGGACCGATTACTTGGTGGTCTGTTAGGGTTTCGGGAGTCCAGTCCTCTAGGCGTGCGTACTCGGTTGTTATGAGTAACGCTGGATGGGGGTTTTGGGAGTGATGTACATTGCACTCCAGCTCGCGGCCCAGCGGTATGAATTCTTGGGAATGTCCTTTTTTGATTCTGAAAAGGGTTGCGGCCTCGATTACCCGGAGATCTAGGGGGAGTTGGCCTGACAGGATAAGTGCCGATGTCAGAGATACCGTGCGCTATGCTTTGCAGATCTTTTGCGTGAACCCTCTCTGCAGTGAGTCGAACTGATTCCTTGTCATCAGTTTCTCAGCTGCGGGGGCCCACGCACTCGCTGCATACATCACGATGGGCTCTATCACCGACACGTATATCGTCCTTATTATCTCACTGTTAAGACCCCAGGTCACCTTGGCGGCGCATGCCAACTGGTTGTAAATGTCCGCAGCCTTTTTACAGGTCGCGGACACGTGCGCATTGAAGGTCAGCTTGGAGTCTATTGTAAGACCCAGCAGCTTGACCTCTTGGACCAGGTTCAGCCGTGTGCCCGACATATAGAGTATCGGAACGTCGTACTTTAGCTTTCTCGTTAACACCATCGCATTGGTTTTATGCGCGGCGAAACGGAGCTTGTTTTGGACGCCCCATTCCGATACAATGTCTAGCGTTTTGTTGGCTGATTGCTGCAGGGGACCAGTTGTTTGGTCAGAGAAAACTATAACGACATCATCTGCGAAGGCTTGGCAATATACTCCCATGCTAGCCATTGTGTAGGAGCGGGTCTAGGATAAGGTTTCAAAACGTCGGTCCGGCGATTGAGCCCTGGACGCATCCTTTCGTTGTACCCTTCTCACTAGTCGCTCTGGCGTAGTTGACCCTGATGTTGCGGTCTTCTAGGTACGAGGTGACGAGAGCGTAGATAATTGCGGGGCAGTTCTTTTTTTCCATTTGTTTTTTCAGTGCTGGCCACCACGCGTTGTCGAAGGCCCCCTCTATGTCCAATGATATCAAAAGCACGATCTTTTTGGCTTTGATTTCGGCTCGTATGTGGCCTATCAGGGCATAGAGGGCGTCCTCAGTTCCGCGCTGCGGCATGAAACCATATTGGCTTTTGTGTAATGTGGGTAGGAAGTGCCACTGGAGTCGGCCTACGAGGAGCTTCTCGACGATTTTGCCTAGGACCGAGAGCAGACCTATTGGTCTGTACGACTTTGGGTTGGTATAGTCGTCCTTTCCAGGCTTTCGGAGGATGCACACGTGGACGACCTTCCACTGCTTCGGGAAGTGTGACAGCGACAAGCACCTGTTGGCTATCGCTAAGAACACGTCCCTGTCACAGTTTATTGCCGCTGTGCAGATGTCTGCCGTTAACCCATCGGGACCGGGGGCTTTTTTCGGATTTTGTTTTCCAGCTCCGCGGTCGTGAAAGGTGGGTCGTCGGCAGACAGACCTTGTGGGTTCTTCTCCTCCGTTAGCCTCCTCAGAGCTGTGTGGTAAGGTTGTTCGGCGTCGGTTGAGTCGTCAGGGTAGAAGGTTTTTGCCAGTAGATCCGCGGATTGCTCTGGACTGAGCGTCTCTCCTGCGGTATTTCTCAGGAGCGCGTCGTTCTGTCTTCTGGCTGTCTTCCTTATTACCCTGTAGATGCCGTCCCACATGCTCTCTCGGTCCTGCTTCGAGCAGAACTCCTTCCAGTTGGCTGTGGCTGCTTCCGTTGCTGATGTAGTATACGCTGTTTTCGCCAGCACGTATTCCTGGATGGTGAAGTGCCTCCGACTTGCGGTTGCGTTCCAGATCCTTCTCTTCTTCGTCATGGCATCTTTTTGGAGACGGTCTAGAGAAGGGTTCCACCATGGGGGCTTGGCGTTGTGCTTTGGTGACCCCAGTTTCAGGATCACTTCTTCACATGTGTTGTGGATGTTCTGAGTGTATTTAAGTACGAGTGAGTCCAGATCCTCTGGGTTCGAGACGTCCGAGACTTTGACAGGTGTGATGTCGCTGTCCACCAGGCTGGTCTTGAAGAGCGTGCTGAAGTCTGACCACTTTGCCTTCTTCGTGTTGTATATGCGCGTCGAGATTGGCCGTAAGGGTTCCATGGCCTTTTCTAAGCGCATAGAGAAGGTTATAGCGTTGTGGTCGGATGTTATTAGGCTTCTTTCTACACGCCATTCCTCGACCTTGCCTAGCAGCGACCCGCTGCATGCTGTTACGTCGACGATGCTTGTACACCACCTGTCTCCTCTGTATGTCTCGAACGTCGGTGTTTGGCCCGTGTTGAGGATGTGGAGATCCCGCTCGTCGAGAAATGCGCTGTACGCCGCCCCGCGATGGTCTCCAGGCGTTTATATCTCCTCCCACCAGGATGTTGTTTGTGCGTATTTTTTGAGTAGTGTTCTGTGTGTGAATGAGGTACGGTTCAATGTCCGGACCCCCCTCAAAATAGACCGATAGCACCCCGAAGCTGAGCTGGCCCACCCTCAGCAAAACGGCGGCGACGTTCTCGGTCACAAGCTGGGGGTCGTGGATGACCTCCAGGTTGTTCCCGAAAACAACGATCGCCGCTTTGACTGGTTTTTGGCGGTTGATGCTGCACTGGATGACTTGCGTGCCGGGGGTCTGTTTTATCACACCTTTTCTTCCCACGTAGGGCTCTTGAACGAGTGCTACCGAAACTCCCCTTGCTTGAGCCGCCATTTGTAGCTCTTCTGTGGCCAGCTTGGAGCGCTGTAGATTGACTTGGATGAATTTTAGTCTTTCAGTTGGTCTGGTTGAGTCTTGTGGGGTGTCAGGTTGGTTACGTGGTGTGCTCCCTGAGTCGTCTTCAGCAGTAGGCAACGCGCCACCTTGCTATACCGTCCCACTTTTGGCGTTCCTGGCAGTCCTCGCTGAACGCTGTGTGTGCCAGGTCGCTGCCCGTCCTTTTTTCTGCCTTGCAGTTTACGCACGTAGGCTGCTTGCCTCCAGCCCGAGTGAGGCAGTCCCTTCCGTTGTGTGCACCGCTGCAGAAACTGCAGACTTCCTTTCCGGCCTTGCATATGGACTTGTTGTGACCATATGCATGGCACTTTGTGCACTGTACTAATGGGGACTGGTCCTCGATCGAGCACCGCTGCATGCCCACGTGGATTTTCCGAGCTGCAGTGTAACGTTTCCAGAGCTCCGGGGAGAGCTCTAGAACCGGGTGGCACTCGTGGGGGTTCCTCGCGCGCTTCCTGTAACGCACCTTTATGGTCTGTCCATCTACAGCGACGTCCCCGTCGCTGTAGCTGGACAGCACTCCTTTGATGCATACCAGGGGGTTTTGGGGTTTTGGCTCCTGAACCTTGAGCCCTGAGCTCGACTGGACTTGCTCTTTTATCTTTGCCATGTCCATCTTGGTTGCGCATCGCATGACTACCTTTTGGTTCCGCGCCTTGCGAACGGTGTCGACTCGGGCTCCGCTGGTCTTGAGGTCCACGGCGGTCCTGATCCTCTCAATGACGTTATCCCCCGTATGCTGAGGGTCCGTCGATGAGACGATCAGGGTGTAATTGGAATGTGTATATTGCTTGGGTGTGCTGGCTACCTGGGCAAAGGTTTTGGGGCCCTGGTGTTGTTGTTGCGGCCGGTCCGCTCTGCCCAGGTTCGCCACCCCCCTCTGAATGGTTTGGAGCGTCTTTTTGACCTCCCCAACCGCGAGTTCCGCTTCCAGATTCGGCGCCTGAGGCGCCTGGATAATTGGTTCTTTGTCTCGCAATACTCGGAGGTCCGACGAGACGATCTCCAACCTGTCAGAGATGGGTTTGAGATGTTGCGCTATGTTAATTTGTGGCTGTGGTGGTGGGGGGGAGGCTACCGGCCTGTCGGCGAAGGACTTTAACTGTAGCCGTATTTCCGCCACGGCCTCCTCCAGTTGCGTGGTGATGTTTTTAACCGCTTCCTCTTTGCTACTCGGGTCCGGTTCCGCGGAACATGGTGGCCGGTTGAGATCTTCCCTTATTCTCTCTACAGCCTTTCGGAGCACGTCCAGCTGGTTGGATATGCTGGCGGAATTGTTGTCGAGGCGTGTGATGCTGGCCCCCATTGTCTCCCACATGGGGTCACCTGGGGCTCTTGCACTCTCCTGCCTGGTCCTCTCGTGCTCCTTGTGGCTTTTGAGGCTCGCGGCTGCGATCTCGTCCTTGACCTCCTTGATGCCGCTGAAGGCCTCGAGGGTTTCTTGGCCAAGCCATTCCCGGATCCCTTTTGCCTCTTTTTTGGTGTCCATTACATCCGTCCGCATGAGGGAGAGCTCCACCTTCAACATCATCAACTCTCGGGTGAGCTCTCTCGACCCGCACAAGTTCTTGTGCGTGTCGAGAGCGCTCCTTCTCGAGGTTGTACTTATGTCGTGATCTGGAGTCTGCAAGTGACAGGGCCGTTTCGTAGAGGCCCTGTAGACATTCATGTGCTGTGGTCTTGCACTCCCTCTTCATGTTGCCTGCTGCTTCCAGAGCATCCTTTCCCTTCTGGAGCAGGTCATTTGCCTCTCTGGTGGCCAGGTCCATCTCCACCCCTGTACCCCTTCTCGGCGTTCTGTAAAGAAGGCTCGGCCGTCCCCTCTCAGGACGTTCGGTCTGGCTCACTGAAGACGCCACCGAGCTTTCCTCGTCCGAGATGATTTTTTTGGGGGGGAAATGCCACACTGCTCCCAGTTTATAATGATCTCCGAGATCTTACTACGGTCCTGCGTCTGTGGTAACACTGGTGCCGAGGACGTCCGGCTTGTCACGTCCGGTTCCAACGCTGACTTCGGCGCCTGTGGGTTCGGCGATGGACGTGCCGCTGTTTCGGAGACCACTGACTTGGCCGTATTTACCTTTTCCCTAAGGGACTTTGAAGATTTTGCGGCCTCCGTGGTCATTTTGCGGGATGTGGTGGGCTGTTTAGTAGACATGGTTTGTATAAGGTAGTTTAATATACTAAGTTTATTTAATTATAATTAGGAACTATGTTGTACCTGTAAAGTACTATACTATACATCTAGCATCCGTGAGTCCATCACAAAATTAGTTATATATTATATAACTAATTTTGTGATGGACTCACGGATGCTTCGCTGGTGGTCTGCGTGCTGTCCGATGAGGAGCCCGATAATTGCTGGGGCTCGATGGTCTGAGCCCTGTGTGCGCGATGATGGTGGTGCTCGATGGAGTCCTGCGGTGCTTCTGGGATGTTTGCGTTTGGTGTGGCGAATTTCCGGTTTCTGATGGGGCCGAATTCAAGAGCGTATTGCGCCCTATTGAATGAGCCCAAACTCGGGGTTCCTATCTCCAGCGGGTGCGAAGTTAGGGTGCGGAGGGGTGAAGTAAACCTGAGGGGGGAGGGGGGGAGGTTTCGTGGGGACACTTTTCTGGGGGGCTGAGGAAGAGGGTTGGGGGAGGAGGGGAACGTTTCGTGGGGGACTTTTGAGGGGGGGTGGGGGAGGGGGGTTACACGTGTGGAGTTTTTAGGGGAGGGGGGGTGAGGTAGGTTTGGGGGGGGGGGGTAAATTGGCTTTGGAGTGGGGGTATATGGTTTGGAGGGGGGGTAATAGGTGGGGGGAGGGATGACAGGACCCTTGGTAAGGTCCCGGAATTCCAAGTATGATAAACTCAAACTTGGGGGGGGTAGGATTAGGGGTTGAGGAGTTCCCTCAGGGCTAACCTGGTGGTGGTCCACGGAGTCGTCAGTCTGCTTGTTGGTCTGCAGGCGGATTCCTCGGCCGGCTTCGGAGTCTCCAGTAAGGGCTTGGCTGACTGGTTGTTCGTCTCGCCTCGTGCCGTAAAAGCACGTGGAGACAAAGTGAGGTTAGATTGAGGTTAGTTTAACCTTAAAACCACGTGTTTTTGGCGTTTTCCGCAGCTGAATAGCTACCAGATTTCTACTCCGATTGTGACGTTCTTGGTGTCACTCGATAGGCCTCTACCGCGGTTCACTGAGGTATCGTTTGCAGAACTTTCCTACTGACCTTTTCCGTGTTATTCACCGCTGAAGTTCCGGGGGGCCCGCTTCGCAACCCGTGAAGATGGAGACTTGCCCACACGTTTCCTGGTGTATTGGCACTGCACAATTCCACTGAACACTTTTTCGCGCACGTAACTCAACGCGTCTAATTTTGGTGATTTTTTGCGCGGAGCTGATGTGTGTCGTGCCACGTATGGTCGGTTACTCAATTTTAATCAATCAATTTTGCAATGTTTGACCAATATGACCTTTTTTTTTTTTGGATGGGAAATCATCAAATGACTTCTCCCGCTCTGGGCGGAGCGGGAGGGCGTGTCAGACTTTTACTGACTAAAACCCACGCGTGTTCCTTCAGTTGCCTGTGCCAGGGCCACGGTTATCTCTTTTCGAATCACCCGCGACCCTGAGGCGTCGGCCCTATCGGACCCCGTCAATTTGTGCTGACATATCTTTGAGGCGCGCGAGGAACACGACGCGCCATCGACCCGGGCCTGGTCCTTACCGGACGGCGAGCTACCCATTGCTCGCCGTCCGCAAGCCCGCGCCTATGGTGGCCGGGAATCTGCAGGCGACTCCCGACGCCCAAGGCGTCTCCTGCGGCGACTAGTGGGGGCGTGAGGGCGCAAGGCTCTCTCCCTCACGCGCTCCGCCTCCTCCTTCGCAAGCATTACTGCTTCGCAGAAGGAGGTGACGGCTTTCCATTCTCTCTCGCTCCGTACCATGGCCTGGACCAGGGCCGGACGCGAGAGATCACCGCCGCCGATCGCCTCAGCGAGGACACTGCGGTGCTCCGCCCAAGCTGGGCATACCTCCACCGTATGCTCCACCGTGTCCTCCGGGCGATCCACACAATGGTGACACCCGGGCGTTTCCTCCCGCCTTATGCGAAACAGGAACCTCCCGAAACAACCGTGTCCGGTAAGGACCTGTGTAAGGCGGAAGGTGAGGACGCCGTGGCGCCTCTCCAACAACTCCTCAAAGAGGGGACTTACCGCCGCTATTGTGGCGTGCCCAGCACTGGGTTGCGACAATCGCACCCTCCATGTCGCCATGAGATCCCACCGGAGCCCTGTTCGCTGTACCGTGATTTCTCGCGGCAGCGGAATTACACCCCGGCGTTTTGCCTCCTCGCGCCACTCCCATACGTGCGCGAGGGCTTTTGCCTCCAGATCCCATGGCGGCAATCCGGCAAGGAGGCTCGCCGCCTCGCAGGAGACCGTGCGGTATCCCCGGACCAGCCGGATGGCCATGACCCTTTGGGACGCGTTCAACCGGCGGGCTGGTCGGAGCCTCAAAGAACGCGCCCACACCGGTGCCCCGTAAAGGGCCATGGACCGCACGACTCCCGCGTAGAGCCTCCGGCAGGAGGCGTTTGGACCCCCTAGATTGGGCAGGAGCCGCCTCAAGGCAGCCCCAGCCCGCTCCAATATGGGAGCCAAACGTCGGAAATTCTCCACGAAATTCCACCGGCTGTCGAGGACGAGTCCCAGGTACTTCATCGTCGACTCGACGCCGGTGTGAACCCCTCCTGCCGTTATCTGGGAACCCGACTGTGGCGCGTTCCGAGGACCATGAAAACACATGGCCTCGGACTTGTGCAGGGCCACTTCGAGTCCCAACTGCCGAATTCTCTCGACGATTGTCGCAACCCCAAGTGTCGCTTGTTCGGCCGCCTCCTGGTGCGACCTCCCCTGTGCCAGGACCAGCGTGTCGTCAGCGTAGCACACCACGCGGACGCCATTCGGGAGGTCGGCGCGCAGCACCCAGTCGTAACCGATATCCCACAGAAGCGGCCCCAGGACCGATACCTGCGGGACACCGCACGACATCTCTCGCCGGTTCCACTCTCCCCGGTGACCGGGGTAGATGACGGCCCTGTCCGTCAAATAGGCCTCGACCACGCGACGGAGGTAGGTCGGCATCCGGTGATACCGCAGACCAATATGACCTGACACTAGGATAATGGTAAACGCTAGTAAAAAATAAGAATACCAAGAAACTTTCGTAATTCCGAGACAGTTACAAGTTCTGTAAAGTTGGGATTCTTTTGGAAAGCATATTTATTTGACTCGTCCACAAACAATTTCAATATTTCTTCATCGAAGAAGTAAGAAAAAAACTGAAAAGGCGTTTCCAAATCCAAAATTTCTTGTGAACACTCAGTGTTTCCTTCAAACTTGAAAGCGTTTTGGATAAGGTCCATATTATTTACCCTCCATACTATGTTTCGAGGGTTGCAGTTTGAATGTCAGAAGATTCGTTGACTAAAGACGGATCTGCATCTAACTCAGGGTCAGCGGGCGAATTACCTACATCATCTTCATCTCCTAGCTCCGTCTGGAGGTCTCTTTGACTCGAATAGTAGTCAATGTCGTCTTCATTATCGCTGGACTCGTCCTCTGAAATTTCACCATTTTCTAGCTATCTATAATTAAACCAAACCAAGCAGAAAAATAGTAATTTTAGTAAAAATAAGATATTTACTTACCTCTAAAGTATTTTTATTATTCGCAGAAATAAAATTCGTCTAAGTTTTTCTGCGCAAAACTTTTTCAAAAAGTATGTTCACTTGTTCAATACGGCGGGAAAGCAAAATGTCATAGTTTTTTTTGTGTTTGTTCCTAAAAACAGAACAGGAACAGGCTAAGATCTGAGACCATGCCGCCTAGTCATTAGTTATCATTTTTCTTGAATATAGTAGATCCAGTTCAATTAATCAGTATGTAAACCCATAATGTAGGGAAACCCAATTAAATTCTTCGGTTTTATATTCATCCAAGTAAGTAATTCCTTAGGTCATTATTATATTTCTATAGGTAATCAAATCCAGATAAATTCTTCAGTTTCTTATCTTCCATGTAAAGTTAATCCGTTTAAAGTCTTCAGTTTATTTCAATAATATCCATGTTTAAGATTTGTTATTCCACAAAATCTTTAATCAAGTTCAAGTACTTGTCATTCCATATTTTTGTAAGAGCCGAGTGTCGTCTTTTTTTATTTTTTTTTATTTCCCAAGTGACAGGAAGCAACATATAACGATATTATTATTGAAATTTATACGGGTAGTTATCAGTAGAACTATTAGTTATCAGTAGAACTATTTATGAAAGACAATAACCCCATAAAGACGCAGTGTAGTGTAGTGTAGTTGTGGTAGTAGGCAGTTCAAGGACGGTCTCAAGGATCGACTGGACGACTCTTCCTCAAGTTTCATTTGACAACTCAGTTGTTCCCCTCAGTGATAAAGTTAAAAACTTAGGGATATTCATTGATAAGAACTTCTCTTGGACTGCCCAGCTACAGGAAGTTAGCCGCAAGCATTTGCATCCGCTGCATCTTTGAAGAGATTGCGTAATTTTCTGCCGACTGCTACCAAGATTGCGCTTGCACAATCGCTTCTTTTACCCATCCTTGACTATGCTGATGCCAGCTATCTTGACCTTACCCAAGACCAACTCGATACACTTGAGCGGCTTCAAAATTTTTGTTAAAGATTTATATTTGGCTTGCGCAAATATGACCATGTTTCTGAATTTCGTGTGAAGCTCAAGTGGTTACCAATTCGCCTTCGCCGTAATGCTCACATTCTTTCCCTGGTGTATAATGTGCTCTTTTCCCATTCCACTCCTAACTATCTCAAGAAACGTTTCCAGTTTCTTTGCGACTCCCATACGAAATTTTTAAGATCATCAGATAACTTAAAGCTTAAAATGCCTAAGCACTCCACAATTTTCCTCGACAAATCTTTTACTGTCCAGGCCGTTCGTCTGTGGAATGCACTGCCTGTCGAAATAAAACGCGCGCAGTCGTTATTTGCGTTTAAAAGACTCGTGAAGGATCATTACTTGTCGTTGTGATCTTGCTTTCGTAAACTGTAATTATCATTTATTTACGTTTCTTATGTTTCGCATGTATGTATGTATTTATGTATCTATTTCTTAGGATATGTTAATATGTATATATCTGTGTATCTATTTTAGTTTAATGTATATTTATTTCCTGCACCACTGACAGCCCCATTTTATGTCCAGACAAATCACTGTCCATTCTAAGGTTGCATTCCAAGGTTGTTGATCACAGAGAGGACTGTGTACAATTTTCAGACGAGACAAATGATAATTTAGTCGACAGTGACCAAAACGAAGCCTAAGTATGGTGGAGTAAAACTTCCTGTTCATGTAAGTATTGCTTTTACAGAACCAAGGCATGGTTCCTATGGGAACATTGTACACTGCATACCACATGCCTTTATTTTCAATTTGGACTACATGATTCCAATGCCTTTTTCATATATCAGTGGACCTTTTTTGTCAACTGAGGAATTATGCCTGTACAAGGAACAGATATGTTGAGGAAACTACTTGAATCTGGGACATCATTAGAATTTGTTATAGTTCTAGCTAAAAAGTCAACCCTTTCGTTGCCCATCACACCAACATGCGAAGGGACAAAACTTTACCACATGAACAAAACTTTAATGTTTTGAAAAGACAAATTTAACCAATTTTCTTTTATTAATGATATGAAATAGTTTGTAATAGCATTCAATCTATTATTTTTGAGATTTTTAAGAACACTCATGCTGTTACTAACTGCCATTGCCAACCCATTGGCAACATCCATCATTTAAATGCCTAATGTGCTTTAAGGCAGCAATTATAGCCACAGCCTCAGCTGTGAATATACTTGTGTTTGAGTTTATTTTATAACCAGTACCAGAATTCAATAGCTCATCAAAAATTGCGAATGACACTGCTGACTCATCAGTATACACAAATCTATGATCAGCAAACTTATGAAATTTGATACATACATCTTCTTTAGTGGATAAATTTTGATCAATGATGATGTCAATTGCAGGAAACTTGCTGTCAAAATTGCCCTGATAACATGGAAGAGTAGAAAATTTATGAATTTGCAGAGTTTCAAGAAAATTGACATATTGAGGAAAGCCTTGAAGTATATATGTTAAGTTACAAATCGATGATGTACATGATTGCTTCAAATTGGAAAGCAAGTGATTTTTATTTTTACTATAAAGTTTTAATAGGAACCTTTGCTTCAAGTAAGAGAATCTTATACTTAATGGAGGGAGTTTACATTCAACTTGCATCGCATTGATTGGAGTTCTTTTAAATGCCCCGGTAATGAGTCTCAAACTTTTATTTTGTATTTTATCAAGAATATCTACTAACCTTCTATCACCAGCAAAACAGATAAAACCATATTCAAAATGATTACGGATCAAAGATTTATATAATAACAACAATATTTTTGGGTCAGCTCCCCAGGAGGTTCTACACAAAGTCTTCAAAACATTAAAAACTCTGTTAGCTCTAGGACTTATACATTCAACATAGTTTTTCCAAGCCAAATTATAAGTGAATGTCTCACCTAAAAACTTAGCTTCACGAAAAATTGGTATAGAAACTTGATTGTAATAAACGGAAGGACTGAAATTGCCAGTTCTACCAAAAACTACTAATTTAGATTTAAATGCATTTATATCTAGATTTAAATAGGAAAAGTATGTGCACAATCCTTCCAATGCCTTATTAAGGCACTGTGTCATATCTTTGTAATATTTCCCAGACAAATACACAACTAAATCATCAGCAAATTGAAGATTTTTGACATTGGAACCTAAAAGCTAATTTAAACGACGTATGTATAAAATTAATATTAATGGAGACAATATTCCTCCTTGACAAACTCCTACCGAAGCAAATCTTGGCCCATGTAATTTATCATTATATCTAACATAAACATTCCTTTCAGTTAAGAATTCATGGACCCAGTGGACAATTTTGTTTGGAATTCCAATAAAAAGTAATTCAGAACAAAGGATATCAATATTTACACTGTTAAAGGCTCCAGCAACATAAAAAAATACTGACATTAAGCAATCCTTGATATTTAAACTATTTTGAATATCAAGCTGTAACTGACAAATAATTTCACGAGCTGATGTTCCCCTACGAAAACCAAATTGATTAGCAGGTAAAATATTGTTTTTTTCTATGTAAAATTCCAACCTTTGTTTTATTAATTGTTCAAAAATGTTACCAACATAGGATGTCAGAGCAATAGGGCGATAAGAATCTGGATTAGACCGAGGCTTATCTGGCTTCAAAATGGGTACCAAACAATCAGACTTCCATGGATGAGGTATATCATTGTTCAACCACAAATTATTCAATACTTTGAGAAAGGTGTGCAAACCCTTATCACTAAGCTTTTTTATCATAATGTATGGAATACCATCCAGTCCAAAAGTACTATCTTTTCTAGAATTAACAGCTGACTTCAATTCTTGTATAGAAAAAGGTTTCACTAAAAATATATTTTCAGAGTTTGATTCAACAGCAATGGGGAAATTTGACTTATTATTCACATAATCTGGGGTAATTTTTGACATCATTATTATTGCAAGAAAATGTTTTATTACATTTCCGCATATATTTCCAGATTCTGGACAGAGGCGTACATCGGTTAAAGAAGCTGCAAAGTTCAACCCAACTATTTGATCTTTCTGTTTTCAAAGTAAGTTTTTTGAGGGCTTGTAATCTCTTAAACTCGATAAATGATTCTTCTGATGGATTGATTTTAAAATTCATATAGGCTGACTTAGACTTTTGAACTGCTTCTGAAAAATTTTTATTCCACCAAGGAAGAGGAGGGGATTTTACCGAATTCCTATAAGAGTTACGAATAGAATAATCAGCTGAGGAAGAATAAAATAATATATATTATTGCAAATTAAAATAGCTACACCATTTTGTTTATTTCCAATATCATGTCTTTCTATTTTGTATCCTCTAAATGTTAAAATGTTTGATGGGTTTTCCATATAATTGCAACATGTATGTTACGCTCATAAAGAAATTGAGTTTATAATAATTTGTTACTTAAAATACTTTGTGCATTCCACTGCATTATATTAAGATCCATTATTAGATGTGTGAGTACTGATACGGAAAGTTTGTTGCAGAATTTCTCTTATGGAGGTTGAATTAATGGGATTATCTTTTTGATTTAATATAATTTTAGTTATAGCATTTGTTAAAGTATTCATAAAAAAATCTGATTTAGTCAAATTAATAATCTGTGTTTCAATGTTCTTCTGTGTCAGTTTTGGAAAAGAATGTTCATTAAATGAATCGGAATACTTAGCGGTTTTTGACTTGACTTTATTTTGTTCTATTTTCATTTTTTTCTGTGGGCAAGTGTTTGAGATAGAAACATGGTTACCACCACAATTGACGCATTTAGCGTTTTTAAGATCTTCTTTACAAATTTTAAAGCTAGGTCTGTACATATGGAGCATACAACTTCATTCTTGCAATACTTTGCAGTATGTCCAAACTTCATGCTTCATTTGCAAACACTGTTTGACAGGAGGAACATAACAGCCTACCTCGTGTCTCCAGGAGTCAAGGTACACGTATTGCGGTAACTCAGTAGAGGCGAAAGTAACTGCAACAGTTTGAGTGGGGACATGCGTGACCGCACCACTCTCACTTTGTACACGGCGCATGAAACGCCTCACCTGTATGACATTTCTGGAACTTCCAATCAAAGCAAATATTCTTTTATTAGATCAATCCGTAGGGACTGAAGTAAGAACCCCAGTCACCTCGGTGTCGATAGCAGGTATTGTTGCGTTTAGGCTTAATTCGTCTAGAAGTTTTTTATTTTGTAGGAATACATTGGCGTTATTGGATAGGTCAAATGTTATACCTATTTTGTACTTGTTTATGGATTTTAAATGTAATATGCCAGTGACGCAATATTTGCGTATAGCATGCGAAATCGCCAGTCAGTCTTTGTCAGAAAATTGACGCTTAATCTGATGTGATAAAAAAACTATGTATTCTGTTTTCTTGCTATTTTCGGGATACTTCCTTGAGTATCCGGGTACTTTAAATACTTGGTACTTCCTGCTGTTGTCTGCTGAATCATCGGAGTCGGAAGAAGTCTCCGTGGCGTCCCGTTCAGCTCGACCATCAGGGAGCTCCGCTTTTTTTCTCTTCTTACTAGTGCTCCCCATTGTTTTATACACTATTTACAAATATACAACCAATATTTTATAATTACAACTTATTTTGAGGTTTGAGAACGATATAAAATTAATGACTGCCTCGTTGGTCTAGTGGTCGCAGTCGCTACTGCTGAGCATGAGGTCCCGGGTTCGATTCCCAGGTCAGGCAACGTGTTATTGGGTTTTTCAATCTAGAATTTTTCAGTAGCAGCCCGGAGTCTGGATTTGTGCCCGGTTGATGGCAATAGGCTCGCCCCCTATTACATGGGACTTAAACATAACTGGCGAAATGAGGGTGTGCTATAGGTACACCTCTGCCCAACCCTTCGGGGAAACAAGGCGTGATGTTATGTTATAAAATTAATAAATCTAATTATTATAGATTTGGCGCCTTGTTCGTTTTCAGTTTCCCGCCGTTTCAAAACCATCAAAATGTCATAGATAATTAATCAAACAAACTTGACATCTGACTTCTTTTAATTTTGGTCGAATGAACACTATGCAATAATGTTATACATACAGCCTAATATTTAAAAAGAAACGAATCGCAAGTGTACATTCGGTTTAAAAGTTCGGTTTCAAATATGATACTTAAGGTATTTAAGGGTTAATTTTACCATGAAATCTTGTGGTATAGCGTTCCACTCCTCTTCAATAGCAAGTTGAAGCTCTCGGAGGCGCTTAGGAGCAGGGCTTCTTGCTCGAACTCTTCTTTTTAGCTCATCCCAGACATGCTCAATCGGATTGAGATCAGGACTACGAGCTGGCCACTCCATCGCGGTGATTCCAAGGTCTTCCATGTAGTCGCAAACTGTTCTAGCGACGTGCGGTCCTAGAGCGTCCATCATGACCATGTAATGTCATTCTGCACTCATCAGAGAACATAACAGACCGCCATTGGTCATACGTCCAATTTAAATGGTCCCTGGCAAATTTTAGTCGGGCTTGTCGGTGAGCTGTGGTCAATTTGGGACCATTTGCTGTAAACAGTGTAAAGAAAACTTAAATATGTACATTATTTGATTTGTCACAGTTGAGAAAATGGTTGTTTAAATTCATTTTATCAAGTTGTAAGTGTAAATTTGTTGTAAAATCATGGTTATGTAAAATATGTAAACAATAAATGCAATGCAACCTTCTTATTCGACTACGGGTAAAATACATATTTTGGATGTTGGCCTTTTGATTGTTGTGGATTTGGTGCGTAACATGACGACACGGGTGAAGTTTTTATCCCCAGGATGTTTTTATACTATCCTGCCCATCAACCAACGACTTGGCGGCAAGTCGTCTTCTTTGACTAGCACAATGTCTCCAATTTTTGGCTCAGCAACTTGGGAAGACCATTTGTATCGATTCGTCAAAGTAACGAGATATTCGTGAGACCAACGTCTCCAAAACGACTGAAGCATTCGTTTAATGAATTGCCATCGTGATAAATAATTAACATTCGAATCTTCGTACTTGTTATCAGGTACATTCACTAAGGGCTCTCCAACTAGAAAGTGTCCCGGTGTTAGTGGTAATGGTTCACCAGGATCATCAACCTTAATTGTGCACATAGGTCGCGAGTTCAAGCACGCAGAAACCTGACTGAGGAGAGTTGTCAGTTCTTGAAAAGTGAGAGTCGCTTCACCGATCACTCGTTTCCAATGGAACTTTGTGGACTTCACTCCTGCCTCCCAAAGTCCGCCAAAGTTGGGACTGTGAGGAGGAATGAAGTGCCACTCCGTACCATTCGCTTCGAGGTGTTCGGCTAAAGACTATTGGATAGCTGTCAACTGCTGCAACTCCCTAGAGGCACCTACAAACGTGGTGCCATTATCACTCCCCAGTTTGGCACAATGACCTCGTCTCGAGACAAAACGACTAAACGCCGCTAAAAAGGTTTGAGTGCTCATGTCACTCACTACTTCCAAATGCAGTGCACGAGTGACCATGTATACAAACAGGCATATATAGCCTTTGTATGAACGGTGGCCACGACCTTTTGTTGTCCTCACATTAATTGGACCAGCATAATCAACCCCGTTATGCAAAAATGGTCGAGCTGGGATGCACCGAACAGCTGGTAGTGAACCCATGAGTTGATTTTTGGTATCACGCCACTGTTTCCAGGGCAGAGGAAACGAACACTTCAGTTGCAACCTCGATCGTTGTCAGATTCTTAGTTTTAATCTTTTATTGCAATTTTCCATTATTAATTAAATTTACTTTAAGTAAATTGTTTTTTTTTAAGACTCCGCCTGTAGCCTCAGTAATTGGCGTAGCCGGTAGGATACTCGAAGCAGTGCGCGGCGCGTAAAAAGGACTCTAAAATCGATCCTGTCGGCTCCGCATTATCGCTGTTTGTGCTCTCAAGCCTTCATCGAGTATCCTGAACCACGGAAAGCTGCAGCGGTGCATCCAGACTTCGATGCTGATTCAGAAATACCAATAAATGAAACTATGAGTACCCTTGAATCGCTCTTGTGTTGCTCCCTTATAGTTGTATTTTTTTCTTTTCCCGGTCTTACGGTAATCCTTCAAGATTTTTCATCCTAGGCAATCTGGTTCTTGTGTAACCCCTAGAGTCGTAAGGCAGAATAGGTAAGACCAATTTAGAGACTTAAGTGAAGTAGAACAAACCAGCGCAATGGCTCAAGGAGACCAAATTGACGCTATATTGAAATCCCTTCGATTACTCCCAGAGTTCGATGGGAACCCCAATATATTAACTAGATTTATTAATTTAAGTGATCAATTAGTTGGGACATTTCTTAACCCTAATCCAGGAAATGAGCTGGAGAACCAAGCCTTGCTTAATGGGATTTTGAATAAGGTTACGGGTCCAGCCACACGATTTATTAATTCAAGCGGTATCCATACTGACTGGATTGGCATTCGTACAGCGTTAATTAATAATTTGCAGACCAACGCGACGAAACTGCACTCTATAACGACGTTTCATTGTTAACACAGGGACAAAGTACTCCACAAGAATTCTTTGAAAAAATGCCAAACCTTATTTAGCACCATTGTGACATACGTAACCTTCTACGATAGTCAACCCACCGCCGTAGAGGCAAAGCGAGAACTTTATAAAAAGCTTACGTTGCAGTCCTACTTGCGCGGCTTGAAGGAACCGCTAAGTTCGCGTATTCGGTGCATGCGTCCCGTATCTATAGAGAAGGCGTTAGAGTATGTACGATCCGCTCAATAAATTCAATAGACAAATTCATTTTACGATTGTAGGTGATTTTAAGGGCAGAACCGGGGAACCCGCGGGAGGAACCGGCCACCTGCGCGAACGTCGGTGGCCCGCATCCCGCGTGCAACATCAAGTGTCCGGTATTTCAAAATGAAATCCGGAACAAGCGAGCGGGGACTGCCGCCATAACTGACACATCGCGCCGGCCCAAAGCGGCCGCTGAGACGCCGCAAGAGATGCAAGAAGAGGCCCAAGGCACGACGCTTATGGCGGCGGCCAACGGGCCCACAGACAAAACGGCTACCTCCTCCAGGCGGAGGAAAAATAAGAAACGACAGGTTAAGGGTAAAGGGAAGAAACCTACACCACCCCCAGCGACCGCAGAGATTCCAAGGGCCGCCCCTGCCTCAAGTGGGGCGCAGGCTGTAACTAAGGAGATTTGCAAGTTAACACCGGCTAGCGCCGGCACAGCGCCGCGGCAAACGGGTGAAACAACAAAGTTTCCCGAGAGAGACGAGTGGCGGCGCTAACGGCGCCAAATCAGCCACCAAAACAACAAAAAGTGAGCAGTGTACAGCTTGCGCCATTAAACTTCTGATGGACCTTATAAAGGCCATCAGGCAGGGCCAAGATGTTGAGACGGTCACCCTGGATGGCCTGGCCACACTATTAACCCTGTACCATGGCTAGGCCACTCAGGGTGATCCACTGGAATGCCCGCGGCCTTCGGAACAAGGTCGCCCCCCTCCGCCACCTCCTTCGGGATCAAGACATTGACGTGGCGCTAATAAGCGAGACGCTCCTGGGACCTGAGGACAGGATTAGGTTCCCGGGATACATCGCTTATAGGAAGGACGAAGGGCGGCTCAAGTGCGATACCGTGGTCTGGCAGTATTGGTGAGACGAAGAGTCGTCCATCAGGAAATCCCCTCGACGACACTCAACTCTTTTTATGCGCTGGGTGTGCAGCTACACGTGGACACAAGCATATATGCGTGTTACAAGCCGCCCGCGGCCCACTTGGACCTTACCGAGCTGCGGGCGCTTGTAAACAGCTCAATTCACACCACTATCCTCGCCGGTGATCTTGGACGTGCTGGACATCGTAGTCCACCGAGGGCTAAAATGCCAGATCACGCAACAAGTCATAGACGATGAGCTCCAATCGGATCATCAACCCGTGCTCGTCGTCCTATCGGGAATGCCGGCCCGACTGAAGCCCATAGCGCCGCGTCACAAAAAGGATTGGACGGAGTTCACAAAGAAGGTAGAGGCCACAACGCCGACTCTGGACACGACGCTGGGAATAACGTATCTACGCCACGACAGACAGTTGGCCGTCGGTACACCGACTATGCCGCCAGCTTACTAATACCGCCCCGGTGCGTCCGCTACTCAACAGCGGCGGGGCGCTCAAGTACGTAGCGGAGGACCGGGCGGAGGTCTTCGCCGAACACCTGGAGCATCAGTTCCGCCCAAACCCGACCAGCGACACCGTCCATGTCGCAGCAGTCGAGAAACACCTGGGAGACTACTTCGCAACGCCGATAGCTCCCGATGAGGACCCGATTTTCTTCTCGCCTGGCGAGGTCAGACGCGCCATCCGCAAGACGAAGCCGAAGAAGGCCCCCGGTGCTGACAGTATCACCAACACAGCGCTGCGCCACCTGCCGTACCGAATGGTAGCGGCGCTGGCGCGCCTGTTCACGGCGATACTGCGCACCGGACCTTTCCCGACTCGTGGAAGGAGGGGCGAGTCATAATGCACCCCAAGGCGGGGAAGAACATCCTGAAGCCGGAGAGCTATCGACCCATCACTCTGTTGCCGACGGTCTCCAAGGTGTTCGAAGCACTCCTGCTGCGACACTTACTGCCGCACATCACGCCGCGACCCGAACAGTATGGGTTCCGGGCGGAGCACAGCACAACGCTCCAGCTGTCGAGGGTACTGCACCTACTCACAGCTGCGCACAACAAAAAGGAATATTCGGTGTCAGTATTCCTCGACATGGAGAAGGCCTTCGACCGTGTATGGCATGAAGGACTCGTCTACAATATGGCCACATCCGACGCGCCCCGCCGCGTTGTAAAGGTGGTCTCTACCTTTCTCTCCCACAGGACCTTCAGGGTGGTGGTCGACGGCGCGTTGTCAAGCGCCCGGCCGGTGCTGGCCGGTGTGCCACAAGGCAGCTGCGTGTCGCCGGCGTGTTACTCACGATACACGGACGACATCCCCATTACCACAGACTTTTACAGACAGACACAGTACCATGTTAGGGTTTGTCGAGAAAACATCAAGTTTGACAGAACAAGTCGAGTATTTTGTATTTCAGCGCTGTCAGGAAATTGGAAGAGTGACAGAATTAGAGAACAATTACTCACACAAGAATGAGTAATTGTCGCGTGTCATGTTAGCCCTGCAGAACTAAATCAAACAATACACGTAAGACTAGGCAGCCCGGTCCGATGACTTTGCCTGCCCATAGAGGCCAAATTAATAAATTTAAAAAAAACAGTACTCTGTGAACTTTTGCGTGAGCGCCAGACTCGAAAGTCTTCTCTCTAAATTTAAAAAAGGATACCTAGCTACTTACATGTCAGTTTTTTCAAATTCTACCCTACCGGGCCAAGAGGGCTACCATTCCTATAAATAACCCTACGTATAAACCTAAATTTTGTTGAGTTTTATTATGTTATAGGATATTATTGTCGTAAACAATATAACTTTTATTTTCAGGGATGACGAAGATACAATGCCGAGTGACTGGGTCTCGACGGAGGCATAGCCTCCGGCAGTCGCGGACAGCGGGGGCGGAGAGATGAGCTTGTCGGACTTGCTGCGCGCTGCTAAAAGCACCGCCATAAGTATTGATAATAGGCCTGCCAAGAGACAGTGCATTCGGCAGGAGTCGCCACAAGCCAACAGCCCAGCAGCCCAGTACCCCACACCAAAAGGAAAGGGCGTGGGTAAGAAAACCAAAAAAAAAGATTTTTACTTGGAAACTTTTTACATCTTTCATTCATTCATTCACTCCACATCTTCAATCTCGTCGCCAGCACACAGAACAGTCGTTCACTTACCTACTTTTCAAATCGAAAGTATTTGTAGGTACTTACTTTAGAATCATTATAGTATATTTTTAGTTTACTTATCACAATTCAGAGTGTCGTCACGGACGCTTTACGGTACTCATCAGCTGTTCGTGTCTACACTATCATAAAATTAAACAACAATAGATTCCGCGTTACATTTGTGCATAAGTTATCTCCGGAGTGTTTATTACGCGTGTGATCGTTTTCAAGGCAAATATACAGCAGTTCGGTGGAGTAAATCCGTAAAAACAAATTGTCACTTTTTCTTTTGTAGTTGTTTGGAAGTTTTTTGTGACACGGGTACCTCCAAGTGTAAATTTTTCGACTTTTGACAACTATTAGCCCTATTCACCACAGATTTGATCAATAATCTTTGGGTAGCAGGCGCCATCTAGCTCCGCCTAAGAAACTTAAAAGACGTGTGCGCCATCTATCTGGTCCTGTCCATATTACGTGCGGACATAATATGGTGAAGTGTGCAGCCTGTGGAAGGTTTCTGTCGGAAAAAGGGGGCGCAACGTGTAGTAACTCCGCATGCCACAACCGATACCATCTCGCGTGTTTATTATTGCCCGATCCTGCCCAAATAAGTAGCGATTGGCTGTGCCCCGAGTGCAGAAAAAAGTTGCCCAGGGGAGATAATAGCGCCACACCCGTCAAGGACTTGGGAAGTGGTCCCACTGCAATTACAGCATCGTCAGCAGTGGCAGTAGCCCCTGTTGCGGCAGCGTCGGCAGCAGTTGCATCTCCGGTTGCAGCACCGGCCCAGGGCGCCATGCTAAGGTCACCTGTCGCGGTGACTCAGACTCGAGGCAGTACGACCAAGCCCATCGTTGCAGTGGCTAAGGTACTGTCTCGAGATGAGAGCCAACAGGGAGCTGAAGGTGAGCCTTCGCCGGATACGCAGCTGACCCTCCGTGAGGAGATTCGGCTCTTCCGATCCGAGCTGCGGGAGGTTCGGGACGAAATGAGGGAATTTCGTCGTGAAATGGCAGGCCTGCACTCGTCGATAGGAGTTTGTACCGAGCGGGTTGACAGCCTGGAGAGCAGAGTCGAAGCTCTAGAGACAAGGCAAAGTGCTGCAATGCCAGATGGCAATGTGAGACGGCTCGAGCAGGTTGTACTGGAGTTGCGGCTCGAACTCAATGACCGGGAGCAGGATTCGCTTGGCGCCGATCTGGAGATAGCAAACATCCCGGAGATTCCTGGTGAGAATGTATTGCACACCGTCGGGCTAGTGGCGGCGAAGCTCGGGGTGACTCTGGACGAACGGGATATAGTGTTCGCGCAACGGGTGGGCCTGCGAGCTGAACGAGAGGTACGGACGAGCTCTGCGGGCGGTTCGAGTCCGGTCGGTGGAGCGAGCCCAGTGGGAGCAGCGACAGCGCGCGGGCGGCGCATCGTGGTGCGCCTGACGCGGCGCGCACTGCGCGACGACCTGCTGCAGAGCGCGCGTGTGCGGCGCGGAGCCACCCCCGCGGACTTAGGACTCCCCGTACCCCCCCCCTCCCCCCCGCTTCTTTCTGAACGAGAGGCTCACCAAGAACAACAAACATTTATTCTACCGGGTGCGTGAAGCTGGCAGCCGTCTCGGGTGAAGGTATACATGGACAAAGTTCGGCCGCATTTTGGCTAAGCAAGGTGACGGTAAGCCCACCCACTGCATTCGCTCAGAGGAGGACCTAGCGCGTGTTTTTGTTGTGAGGTGTCTGTTGCAACGGATGTTTAATGATATGGTCACTGGCAAACACCATGATACGGCAAAACTTGTACTTTACCTTTTTTTATTTGATTTGTGCGTTCATGCGTATTTAAGCTTGTTTTGTGCGAGACCCGCTTTTCTTGTGTCTCAGTATATCTTGATTTCTTATAATGGCCTACCTGTTCGACTTATGACTACCTATGTACATGTATGTGCTACATTTTCACTCGCTATTTTCAAGTCTTTAATATTAATTATGCTATTTTTGTTTTTACGGATTTTATATATTTGTACACTTTGGCTGACTGTGTATATTTCTGCAATAGTTACACTACTTTACTTGATATTACTACGAATCACACCTAATGCTATTTTTTTTATTTCATTTGCATCTCACATTTTTATGCAAAAGTTTACACTACAAAATACTCCTTATACTAAATACAAAGAAAAAACTAATATTCCTGTTTGTATACACATCTATGTACAAAAATGAACAAAACAAGAAATCTAACAGTTGGATTATTTAATGCGGGGTCACTGGGTTCGCGTCATGAGGAGTTCCTTGTCGCCATGGATAGCCTAATGGTAGACATCATGGCGATAAATGAGACCTGGGAGAGGAGGGTCGCGCGACGACGGTACCGGGCTACCGGCTGCACGTGCAGCGCGCGCGCACTGTGTGCGTCGGGCGCGGGGGCGGCGTGGGCTTCTACGAGCGCCGCAGGGTGCGCGTGCGCGCCGTGCCGCACCCGCCCGCGCCGCAGGTCGAGCAGATGTGGCTCAGGCTCAACATTAACTCGCATTCAGTGATCATCGGTACCGCATACAGGCCGCCGTGGCTGGATGTGAATGTCTTCCTGGATGCGATCACCGACTGTCTTTCCTCCTTTTCTAGCGCGGATAAGGTTGTCTTGCTTGGTGACTTCAACATAAATATGTTAAACCAGCTGGAAAATAAAACGAAACTACTTAACAATTTTTTACTATGCTCCAAGTTAAAGCAAATTGTTACTGAGCCTACCCATTTCACAGATCATAGTGAAACACTAATAGATGTTGTGTGCACCGATGCCCGTGTCTGTAGGATCTGTATCTGTATCACACATACCAGAGCTTGGCCAACATGCAATGATATCGGTTGAACTTAATTTTAAGTTAGAGAAACCTTCCCCACACTGGATCACCTACAGGCCACTTAAAGATATACTGCTTGAAAACTTTAATGACGATTTGAATAAGATGGACTGGGAATATATTGAAAGTCTGGAGGATGTGAACTCTATGGTAGCACAAACCTTTAATGAATATATTTTGAATCTTTTTGACTTACATGCACTCCTTAAAAAAGTTTTAATCAAAGAAAAGTCTTACCCATGGATAACATACACTGTCAAGGAAATGATAAAGTTGCGTGACAAGTGCCATGTTAAATCTAAAGCTACTAAATTGTTACATCACATAAACTCATACAAAGAGCTTAAATACTTGGTCCGGGCCGCTTTTGTTACTGAGAAGTGTGCTTATTTTAAAACTTATATAAATAAAAACATTAAACAGCTAAAAAAGTTATGAAGCTATATTAAATCCTCAATAGCGGTAACAAAAAAACCAGAGCACAGTTTGCCGCATTTCTGTAACAACCCTGAGAAAATAAATGAAAATTTTTTGAACGTGCCTGGCAGTGGTAGGGTTGGTACCGCAGACTTAAATTACTTTGACCATCACAGATTCAGTAATAGTCACTTTCAGCTTGAAACAGTTGATGAAGACATGGTGCTGAGGATTTTGCGTGGTCTTAAGTCGAATGCCCAGGGATCTGACGGTATATCCCTGGAGATGCTGATGATGACTCTTCCTCGTACTCTTGCAGCTATAACGGCCATCGTCAACCGTTCTATTGCCTCTTCCTCCTTTCCGGATCTGTGGAAATTGGCTATAGTAAGGCCCATACCCAAGGTATCTAATCCCACGAGCGTCAAGGATCTTCGCCCAATTAGTCTGTTACCATGTCTCTCAAAGATTCTGGAGAAAGTTGTCTCTAACCAGCTTCGGGCATATCTTGAGCAGCACGGTATTTTGCCACTGGCTCAATCGGGATTTCGTAAGGGGCACAGCACAGCCACAGCTCTTCTTGATGTGGTTGGAAATATCCTCGACGCTAGAGATCAGGGAATGGGCACCATGCTTGTGCTGCTGGATTTTTCACGTGCTTTTGACTCAATCAATACCTCCCTTCTCCTTTCCAAGCTGTCTTACTACGGATGTCAGCCCGAAACAGTTCAATGTTTTCAGAGTTACCTGAGTAACCGTTCTCAGTTTGTGCTGGTGACAAGTGACAGTGATGGAAGTGTTTTGTCCTCTAGTCCCAAGCAAGTGAACCGGGGCGTACCGCAAGGATCGATCCTGGGCCCTCTTCTTTTTATTCTGTACAGTACCGACATCACCAACTGTCTGGTCAACACCAAGTTCCATCTATATGCTGATGATCTGCAGATGTATCTCTCATTTCGCCCTCAGCACTCTGCAGAAGCTGTAATGAGAATGAACGAGGATTTAGATAGGATTTCAGCATGGTCAAGAAGAAACTCTCTGGTTACAAACCCAGTTAAGTCTAAGTACATTCTCATGGGATCAAGAGATTTTCTAACAAAAATGTTAGGGTACACTCTAAACTTGAAGATTGATGGGTGTTCTATTGATAGGGTGCAAGAAGCCCGTAATCTTGAAGTAGGTGTTTGATGAGCATCTGCATTTTGAGACGCACATCATGGCGGCAGTACGCAACTGCTTTTACCGTCTCAAGCTTTTGTACCGTGTACGGCATAAGTGTGGATATGCGTGTCATGCTGTGTGAGTCACTTGTTTTATCCAAGCTGAACTACGCTGACACTGTGTATGGTGCGTGCATTTTCGGTAGAAGCGAAAAGTTGATACAAAGAGTGCAGAATGCATGTGCGAGATTTTGCTTCAATGTCCCTCCCCGATCTCATGTAACTCCATTTTTAAATAAGGGTAACTTGATGAGAATGTCAGATCGCAGAAAGCTTCATCTGGCTACCCTACTCTTTCGCACCATTCTCACAAAAAAAACAGAATATCTTTATAGGAAATTGATTTGGTCACGAGATGTAAATCAAATTGAAACAAGAGCATCATCTTACCTCCTGTTGGCCTCAGCGCACAAAACTGCTGCATTCCGTGGATGCTTTAAATTCGCTGCTTCTCGCTGCTGGAACGACTTGCCACCTCCTTTTCGTGCTATAAAAACAGTAAGAACTTTTAGTACTAAACATAAACAACACTTGTTACGCATACAAAAGGAAACTACTTTCTGAACTCACCCTGGGACTGCACGTAGTTTTTTGTTGGTGGCCATAGTAGTCTTGTGTTCCTAGTGATATGATGAGATTCGTTCGCTTTGTTTTGCTCGGTGATTGAATAGTTTTCATCCGATTGGCACAACACAACACATCTCAGTCAGTCATACACACCACAATACTTTATAACTTATCTGAACACTTATTTGCCATAACTATTATTTACTCATTGTTATATTAGCATTAATTTATTTTCGTTTTAAAATGTAAAGAAGTAGTTTGAGTTTTTTTTATGAAAAACACATTGAAAGCCGGCTGCGCCCGCATCTCATCGTTTGACATAGACTAAATATTGTTTATTTAAATAGTCTGTCCCACAGACAAGTGATGTTGGAGTGTCGGGCGTGGTGGGTCTATGCGTATACATATTTTTTAAATTGTACACAAAATAATACGATATATATTTATTTTTGTCGCCGTATAAAATAACTTATTTATTCATTTACTTATTTTTTTTTTTTAAATCCCCTAATAGGATTTATTGATGTCCGTTTAAGTGTCCGTGGCATCATAACGGGCCCTGTCAGAATATCAGCGGTGCGTTATTTTTTTTTTAAATATCGCAGCATTATGCTGAGATAGGAGCCTTTTTGGCCTCGCACAGGTTTTTAACTGTTTTTTGTTGTTATTCTGTTAGGTTATACATTTTTTGTTATTTTTTTTTTTATTTGTACCTTAATTTTATTTCTTTTACTATTTGTATTCCCTGCGTCCCAAATAAAATATTTTTCTTTCTTTCTTTCACAATAACGTTTACTGATAAAATGTGTTTCCAGGTTTAGGAACACACAGTTTTTTTGGAGTACTTAAATAAAACAACATTTTAGGTAAAGTTCATTGATTTTATTTTTGCGGGGTTGTGACTAACAGTATGGTACCTCTTTTAGTCATAACCCCGCCAATTTTTGGCACAGCGGTGATGCCTCCACCTTGAGGACGGCACCGGGATGTCTTTGGGGGGCGTAGGACGCAGTGGCCGGCCCCGCGGGAGTTGTATTGGAGGGAGTTGTATAACAGGACGTCTCCATTGCAACTCCCACAGGCGACGCTCCATCCTCGCCTTCCGCCACAGCACCACCCGGTGCTCTTCGGTTTGGTTTCTTATTGTTCTAAAATAGGAAATTGAAACTTAATTAAAACTAAAATTTAATTAAGTACCAATTGAGTTATGGAAACAAGTTATAGGTATATTTTTTTCGATGACAATGCTGGTATTATTAATATCTTCTAGAAGTAGACCACTCATAGTACCAAACTATAAAATGTGTGTTTCTTTTTGTTTTACGTTTCATGATAACGTAAATATTTGGAAAACCGGCCGTATGAAATTTATTTCCTATTGAATACGATACCACACTTTTTATGCAATATTTTTTATCGGAGATAAAACAAATACAGAAGAAAACAAAGAATACTTACTGTGAAGTTATGTTCACGACACTCCAGAAAATAAAAAAGAACATTTTATATTTCAACTATGTCTATTTTCGAGGCCAAACTTGTTGCTTGTCAAAAACTTTGTAAAAATTTCAAACGTCAAGTTTGCATCTTTGGCTTTATGAAAGTTTGACGGTCAACCCTTTATACAGCCAATGATGCAAATTTGTATGCCTATGAAACTCATATGGGCCGCATAACAACAGAATTATCTGTGATCAGTGAAAATTAAAGTAAGGTAGCCAAAGTTATGTAAACAGTCGTCGTCAAAATCGTCAGCAAGGGATTAAAAACCTATAAGAACAATGAAAACGAAGCGACGCCTTTTGTTTTCAAACCTTAAGCTCAATAAAAACGAACCGTCGGCTTTGTCTTCAAACCATTAGCTCAATAAAAACGAGCCGACGCTTTTGTTTTCAAACCATAAACTCAATAAAAATGACGATACCTTTGTTTTAATTTAGTAAACCTTTAGCGAGGGATTAAGAACCTCAATAAAACACGTGCAGATGCACTTTGTTTTCTTTTTCAAACGTGGGAAAAGATTTAATTGCCTTTGTTTTCAAATACATTGTTTATCGGGTAAATATGGATTAGGATTTTGGGTATTAGTTGTGCTTCCAAAATAACTTGAAGCTAATTCGGTATTTGTTTGCGCTTCTGGCCAGACCTATATCGGATACTCTCTACTCTCTGCTCTGTGTTACGTTTGTGTGATTGACGACTACTGGCTTTCATATTGGACTCTGATTGTCTTACGTTTGGAACCGTGTTGTTATCCGGATACATTGTGACCTAGGCACTGTTTACTGGACTCGATTTTTGGCTGCGATTGGTTTGTGTTGTTTGTGTGTGTCTTGTGTGGTTCTAAGTGAACAATGGCAAGATACAAAGACGAAGTGCGCCAAAACTTGATTGATATCTTTGGCGAAGATTTCAAGGAGCTTCCTGGCTCTTCGGCAAGTTCTGGTACTTCGGGACCTTTGACAAGTTCTGGCCCTTTGGGACCTTCAACAAGTTCTGGCCCTTCGGGATCTTCAACAAGTTCTGGCCCTTCGACAAGTTCTGGCCCTTCGGGACCTTCGACAAGTTCGAGTTATCAAGCTGCGGAACTCGTGCAGATCCGGTGCTTAGCTGATGACGAGGCGAATGAGGAAATTGACTCGGATGAAGAATTTGTAGACGCCAATGTTGAGTAAGTAATATCTCGCCTTTATATGATTCTCTGCGTTTTGTTTGTTTTTGGATTGTATTTACGTTAACGCATAGCGTTCCACGTTAATAATACGAGCTATAATTGTGTATATTTCGCATATCTCGGAAACGGCTCCAACGATTTGGATGAAATGATGTACTTAGATAAGGTTTTGTTTTCGATTTTTATGTCCCAAAATTTAGGTACCTGCAGAAGTCCTAATTAGAATGTATTTTTTCAGCGACTTCGAAGAGAGTAATAGTAGCGGCGATAGCGACCAAGAGTCGGGTGAAGAAAATACGGCCCAAGAACTCGACGCGTCGACGCGGACCTCGTCCTCCAGTTTTCATCTACCGGGAGGAGGTACGGGTTGACAGTAATATTGCCACACCGTTTGATTTTTTTAAATTATTGTTTTCTCCACAACTTTTGGAGCAAATAGTTAGTTCCACAAACGAGTGTGCGAGCCAAATATTGTCGGAATGTACCGCACCCCAAGCAAGAATCCGCAGGTGGACACCATTAACAGTGGAAAAACTTTTAATTTTTTAAGGAATATTATTTCATATGGGAAATATTAAAGTTATCCGGTACTCGGACTACTGGAGCCAAATTATTTATTTAATTTATTTCCCAACCAGTTTATGTCCAAAAATGTATTTATATTAATATTTAGATGTTTACGGTTTGGCCAGCATAATTTGGACAGCTTGATAGAATATTTCAATAATAAAATGTCGGAATTATATAATCCCGGCGAAGAATTGTCGATAGACGAATCCATCATTTCTAGCCGTGGACGTAGCGGAATCCGCCAATATATTAAAGGCAAGCGCCACAAATACGGCATCAAGCTGTACATGCTGGCCACACCGAGTGGTCTTTCCCTCAAAATTCACGTTTACAAAGGAAAACGTGACCTAGACGTAGGAGGGAAAGGCCACACAGATAAGGTGGTGGCAAAACTTTTACAAAATTATTTAGGCACCGCGCGCCATGTTTTCATGGATAATTTTTATAATAGTGTCGGACTCTCAGAGTTCCTGTTGCGTAATGGCACGAATCTATCTGGAACTCTGAGAGCCAAACGCAAAGGAAACCCAGAAATAATTAAAAGCAAATTGTCAAAAGGTGGTAGCATCTTTTTATATAACCGCAGCGGTATTTGTGTTTGCAAGTGGCGTGACCAACGTGACGTGTTGACTATCAGCACCACTCATTCTCCAGAATTAAAGCCTGTGACCAATAAGAGAGGTCAACAAATTTTAAAACCAGAAATCGTCACCAAATATAACCAATTTATGAGTGGTGTTGATAGACAAGACCAAATGTTGGCTTACTACACTTGCGAACACAAATCCATGCATTGGTACAGTCGACTACAAAGAGATGTATACCTTTGAAAGTTACAAAAATATATATCCTTTGATGTTGTTGTCATTGTTTGTTACAAATATTTGTAAACGCGTTGTATGCCAGATTTATATTTCAATTAAATGTGCCAATTTTATGTATATAGCAAGAAGGACACTCGTGTTCGTCTTTGGTTACAATGATATGTATACAGGTCTGACATTCCATTATCAAATTTTTGAATAGTACGAAAATACCTGTTTTCTCTTTCATTTCGTGCATGACGTGATTGTTGTGTCATTTGTTTATCACAACGGCACAACGGCTTATTATATAAGCTGTACCAACGCGGTGTGCCAGATCGTCTCGTGCTCATCTTACGGGACTTTTTGTTGAACCGCACCTTCCGTTATCGCATCGAAGGAGCGCTATCCTCCCCCCATCCTATTCGCGCAGGAGTCCCTCAGGGCTCTGTGATCTCTCCTCTAGCATTCACGCTATTCACCAGCGATATGCCCAAGTGCAGTTAGGCGCAGTTGGCCCTGTTCGCAGACGACACGGGCATCTACTACACCGGCCGCGAACCAGACTCGATATCTCGCATTCTCCAAACCCAAGTCAACAAGCTTGGCGCTTGGTTTAGAAAGTGGAGAATTGAAGTAAATCCCGACAAAAGTCAAGCGATTCTATTCTCGAAACCGCGTCATACCCCCTGCTCCCCTCGACCGATCACCATGTTCGGCAAGCCGATCCCTTGGTAGAAGCGAGCCAAATATCTAGGTGTGATTCTCGATGAACACCTTTCTTTTTTAGAGCACATTAAGGCGGCTCGTTCGCGCGCCACTTTCGCTCTAGGTAGACTCCACTTCGTCCTAAATGCACGTAGCAAATTGTCACTAAAGTGCAAATTGCGTATCTACACAGCATGCATCCGCCCGATCATGACTTATGCCAGTGCAGTCTTTGCACACGCCAAGCTTCAATAGAATGCAGGCCCTCCAGAACAAGTTCCTCCGTAGGATTACAGGCTCCCCCTGGTACGTTCGCAACGAAATCCTCCACGTCGACCTCAAGATTTCCACTATCCGCCAGTTCATGAAACGCATTTCAAAGCGTTTCTTCGAGACCGCCGCGAATCACCGCAACCCTCTGGTTATCAAGGCCGCTAGCTATATTCCCTCCTCCATTAGTCAGGTCCGCCGTCCCAAGCATGTCCTCACCGACCCCGATGACCACATAACTCTCATTCAGGAGAGCAGTAGGGCCACCAGTACAGTGCACAAACACAGACCGACATTCCGACCTCGCCGCCGAGGTTCCTCGCGAAGATCCCGACGTAACTGTCCCCCCCGACCCTTGCTCGACGAAGTGCCAGCCCGCGCCGTAGCTGAGCCTGTAGCTTTAAATTCCCCAGATAATAATAATATAATCCAGATCCAGCCTGTCGCATCTTGCTGTCCTCCCGTCAGCGACGCCCTAAGCCGAGGTTCGTTCCCCCACAGGGGGTGCCCTTAGCGAGCGTTCGATTAGTAATGTAAGTAGTTTTACGCCCCTGGCTTTGAGTCCGCTTAAGGCAGCCACAGGATAGTCCGGCTAAGTAGTCACGACCTCTCAAGGTCAACTACGAGATGCCATACATAAAAAAAAATTATATATAGTCCGGTTAAGTAGTCATGACCTCTCAAGGTCAACTACGAGATGCATACACAAAAAAAATGCAAATTCATTACCATTCTATATCGTATAGCTAATACAATACTGTTGCTCTTCGATCGTAATTTTATTTCAATCGCCTATCTGTCAATATCTTCAGTAACTCTTTGATATATTTATATAAAACTGCAAGTAGTATATAGCTACCATAACCGGAGTCTATACTACTTCACCGCCAATTTTTCCTTGGTGCTGATGCATTCTCTGTTGTGAGTGTCTTCCTTCTTGATAATGTTCTCAATCAAAATGTGTAACTCATAAAAGTTACTTCTAAATACTCGATAAGAATTTTCGAATATTTCATCATCATCCGTTTAAAAAAAGGTTAAGAATTCTCCATATAATCGATGATATTTAATATGGTTACGTATCCAAAACCTATGTGTTCTTCTATTGCTCAAAATTATAGCACTAATAAGCTACCATTTCTTCATCGCAAATGGTTAAATATAAAAGTATCTTCTTTTTCCAATTATCCATAATATCTAATTTGCGCACTTCTACTTCCAACAAACTCCGTCTGGCTGGTACAGTATGCGCAAACCTCACACATCCTTCTCAACACACATTCCTCGCAACACATCCCACTCACACATCCCACGTACACATCCCACTCGCACATCCCTCGTACACATCCCTCGCACACATCCCCCGCTTGTTTTGTATGCGCAAAAATCTAGCTCCGCTGAGCCGTTTCCACCAGAGCTGTGCTGAACGAGTCGAGGTAAATGAAACGATTCTATTGGTTCTTTACAAACACATCCCTCGCTACGCATCCTCGCACATCTCTGGTGAAAACGCAGCCTTAATCCCTCTCCTGGTCGAACAGCAGCAGCCAGCCACAACCCGGCGCTGTACCACATCCGACCCACTGAAGCACAAACAGCGCCACCCCGACTCACTGGGGGCATCTTCGCAGACAGTTTCGACTCACCGCGAACTACGCGTGACCCGGTTCCGACCCACTGGAACCTCAGCTGGCACTCGCAAAAGGCATCGCAAGATACAAGACTTAGCCCACTATCGACCTCCGGTCTCCGGAGGAGAGTGATGTGGTGGCATCTACACCGTCACATGCAAACAAACGCATCACACTGACGTCAGACAAATCCTGCATCGCGCAAGCATGGTTTACCGCGCAGATAGCATATATACAATTTCCCGACATCAAAAGTAGGGCAGTTGCCCACCAGATACGACATCCATCTATCTGGTCGCAGTATCCTCCCTTTTCCAAGAGTATGAGTGAACTTTACACCCTGTTCCTCATATCTCTTCAAGGGAAATCATTTAAAGAAAGATTTGCTAATACCAGAAAGTTGACAAATGATATTGCATTTCCACGTGTCATCAAAAATATGACAAAGCCAGCACAACTTTTTGTACATATGCAGCTGCAATCTGCCAAGAAACCAAAAGGGCGGCGATTTACCTTAAACGAGAACATTTTGGCCCTTTTTAAAAAAAGCTTAAAGTGCTATAGACTTTTCTGTAAATACTTTACACTCCCGTCGTCAAAGACGATGAGAAGACTTTGAGCCGAATAAAACTGAGCCCAGGTAATTAAAAATACTGTACAAAATAAAGATTCCTGTGATCGACTGTGCACTGTCATCTTTGATGAAATGTCGCTAACTCCCCAAGTTACGTACATTGCGCATAAAGATGCATTTGAAGTTTTTGCGTGCAATGCAGAAAACTCATTTGCTGACCATGTCTTGGTATACATGGTAAAAGGCATAAAATGCAATTTTAAGCAACCAATAGCGTACTATTTTACCAATAGTCTAAGTAAAATTCATTTGAAACAAACAATTAAAAGTGTTATCAAACATAGATACAACGGAGGCAGGTTTGATTGTTATCAGAACTGTGTGCGATCAAAGTCCCGTTAATGTTGGGCAATAAATGAATTAATTAATGACACGAAAGCCTTATATATAAGGTTAAATAAACAATGGCGTCATGATATGTTTCGTCTAAATAAACAGAATATCATTCCTTTAAATGATACTCCACATTTAATTAAAGGACTTCGAAATAATTTAATAACGAAGGATTTAAGTTATACAATTGACCACCAGACAAAAATTGTAAAATGGGATTATTACCAAATGGATATGCCGCAGACAAATCATACGGTCAGTTGCAACTTTTACACAACTTGACAGAGGCACGAAAATAAATAAAATGCGGGTGAAGACGGCTACCCAACTGTTCAGTCAAAGCGTTGCGGTTGTGACTGAACACCTTACAGGAAGAGGAGACTTGCCCAACGATTGCTGAAGTTTAATTAATTTCACATGAATGATAGCTCATTTATTTGATAGCCTCAATGTTAACTGCTTAACTTTACCAAACGGTAAAATTTTTAAAGGGCTTATTAAGCGTAACTCGCCACATCATCAATTATGGCACAAAGCCAAGGAAATGTTAAAATCTACAAAATTTATAAAAAAGGTAAAAGTTGGGGATAGAATCCGATTGGCTGAAACAATTGCACCGTCTATAACAAATTTTACTAAAACTATAGAAGGCATGGAATCGATTTGGAATATATTATCTAATGAGTATGGTATAGATGCTTTGTTGACAAGAAATTTAAACCAAGACCCGGTTGAAAACTTTTTTGGGAACATCAGGAGCTATAGCGAAACGTACGAAATGTTGCTCCAAACACTGTGGCGTTTGAAGGGGCGTTCAATGCTCTAATGCTTAATAATTGTAGTTCGCCACACTCAATTAGAGCAAACTGTGAGGAAGACCAAAATGAATGCCTTCAGAGTTTTAAATTATTCTCCTGATGTTCCTGAAGAAAACGACACTATTAATTTTATAATGAAATTTTCTCTGACCAGCTCAACGATAGTGATGCTAGGCAGGGTAACTATGTTTGCGGTTGGGTCATAAAAAAATGCATGAAACAAATTGTCAAGAATGCAGGCTGAATTTATTAGACAATAGTGATCCCAAAAATAATAACACATTTATAAGAGCAAAAGAAAACCAAACTAAAAACTGGCTTTGTTACACATCTAAGGAAGTAGCAACATATTTTAAAGATATAAACAAATGTAGTCACAGCATTTCTAAAGCAAAACGTGCCAAAAAAGAAAATAAAAGTAAATATTTAAATCTTTTTAGATATTTTAACGGATGGTCCATTTACATGTCCAAATCACAAAAATTATTTAAAATCATTTTTACTGATATTTCAATAAATGTTTTAATTTATAGTTGGTACAGGTCAGTCAATCGCATTTTAACCGGCAAAATAAAATATGATGTAGAGGACGAAGTCAAAAATGCTGCTCAAATTTATTTTAATAAGCACAAAAACCATAAAAATAAAATATACTACTAGACTAGTTTGTTTTATTCCAATTTCCAGCACATTATTTTACCTTGAAAATCACTTACGTCAATGGTAAGCTATTTTCTTCATATTGTAACGAACAACTCGACCCTAACTACATAAAAGATGAAATTATACTTGGTACATATAATTTAATAAATGGAATATAAAAATAACACAATACGGTTCACGCGACACTTGAAGTTATTATAGGGGCTTGAATTGAAGTCCGGAGGAGGAGGTGGAGGAAAAGGGTCTTCAGGCGTCGAAGGGACACTTTAGAGTGCCAGTCTCCTTCGACAAAGCTCGACGTAAAATCTCCAGGCAGATGGTTACTCAGCAGAGTGCAGACGTAGAATTGATAGGTGTTTGTTGATAAAACCCGGACGCCGTATCCTCAGGCAGATGGTTAGTGAAACGTGTCCAGACGCGGAATCTGAGGCAGATGGTTAGTGAAATAGGTCCAGACACGGAATCCCCATCAGGTGCTTCAGACTTTTCTTTTATAGGAAAATATTCCTTTTCCAGAATTAATTTTTGATGATTTTTGAAGTTTAAAAATTGTTTTTCTTCATTCTGACATCTCATCTGCCAGTCATAAAACCAGCCTGTGTGTTCAGCCAAGATGTATTAAAACCTCCACGATCAAGTATGAGCGTGTCCTTATTAATTATTGTAGATGTCGAAATTCAGTTAGTAATCGGTAATTATATAGAAAATACAATATTTCAGCTAAACCTATTGATAAAAATAATTCAAGTTATATAAACCAAAAAGTAATCTTTATAGACTAAAAGAGAAAATTTAATGACAGTTTGACAATTGACTTGTGTCACAACAATGGAAAATGTAAACAATAAATGTTTTTTTAAAGATATTATAAAAGAAATCGTTTTAGAACGATTCGTAAAATGCTAGCAAATAAAAGGATATTTTATTTTATTTTATATAATATAATACGGGACATGAATGAATGAATGATGAACAATGTTGTAAGTATAAGTAGCATATACTATAATATTATCCATCCATTTAAAACCTATAGAGCTAAAAATTTTATAATATATGGGTACCCATACATAGGGAATTAGTTCCAGTTCAGAAATACAAATGGCGTTTAAAACTGTCATGCATAAAAGATTCGAGAGAGGGCTCTTTCCTATATTACTCTTTGATTCCCAGCTAGTCCTAACGAACGGAGAGTTAATGTGATTGCGTAAGAAGTACAGTAAATTCTTTTGATATTAGTAGGTACTTTATTTTACTCTGAAAGTGCACATAACTCTGTTTTACTTATTTCTTTTTTTTTACAAATTTGGTAGATATACCAAAATTGTAAAAAAAAGAAATTGG
This sequence comes from Dasypolia templi, assembly GCA_963555695.1. Lineage (NCBI taxonomy): Eukaryota > Metazoa > Arthropoda > Insecta > Lepidoptera > Noctuidae > Dasypolia > Dasypolia templi. The sequence continues at coordinate 2,999,235 of OY743142.1, read as the reverse complement.
TTTAAATTTCTTGTCAGAGGTTTTGGGTTGCATTAATGCAACCCATTTCGCAATAAAACGCCCAAAGCATCATGGAGAACGTTTTTATTGTAGAAAACAACATCATTCTTGAAATGTACAAGTGGTAGGTATCTTTATTACGTACATTGCAAGGTATCTTTGTTATGTACATTGTAATCATGTTTTAAAGAAACACACACAGAGTAAACAAAAAAATATGAAAAAGACATGACCTTAAAATTGCAGCCCATTTACACAACAATGAGTTATGTTTTTATTTAAGCACTACATACTTGATTCTCACCAAACCCAGTTCCAATTATTATCTTGTATTTTTATTTAGAATTGTGTAAATATATTATTTTTACCTATATGTAAATATATGTTTTAATAGAATAACTATCATCTTATTGAGTACTACTAAGTAATAAAAATACAAAAATAATATCTATACACAAATGAAATGCCAAACAAGAACAAAAGATTATAGAAGATAAAGTTGTTTTTTCATGGATCAAAGCCTCTGTGATCCGTGAAAAATTGGTATATTAACAAAAATGACTACAATTTTAGATATGCAATTCAGACATACAAATTATTAGCGTGTATGCCAGAAATGGAAGAGCTACTCAAGGCTCATTCATATGGACCAATCATCGATTAAAAATTCATATGGAGGAGTTAAATAAAATTTGGCTTTTAGGTATGAAAATACAAAAATAAATTGTTCTAAATACAAATGTACAAAGATTTTTACATAAAATATACAAGTAAATAATCAATTCCTTTAGTTTTTGTAGGTGATTCTGGATATCCATTAAGGAAGACCATGATGACTCCTTTATAGATGCTCCATCAGATTCCTAAGGCTTACTACACTGGATTGAACGTGAGAACTCGTTATGTGATAGAACGAACAATTACGCATCTTAAAGGACGCTTTGAACGCATTTTGAACTTCAAGTAGCGGCATCTATTGTAAATGCTTGTATTATACTGCACAACATTTGCAATAGAGCCAATGTCCCTGTGCAGGAGTTGGATTCTGAATAAGTTTTGCAAGAAGCACAATTGCAACCTTCTACGCAAATTATGACAGACGGCACTTCAGGGGCGCATTCTTCTAGGAGGGCCCATAATCTTGAACTGCAACACGGCCTCTCTACAAGAAGACAGCTCATTGCACATTTGTGGGCACGCCGACAAGTAACCTAGAATTTAAGATCATAATATAAGTTATTTTTTTGTTTGTTATCAGAAGCATTTTATTTTGAGTAGCATTGTTAAAAATGTTTTAAAATATAATCTTACTTAAATGAAAGCTTTCTGTGTCAAATGAGCTCACTTGAATTCCTGAAAGACCCACACCATAATCCTCACCAAGATTTGATAGTTTTTTTTAATCAATATCTCTTAAGACAGGTGTTTCACTTGGTCCTCCACCTGTACGTGATTGTGATGTTCGGATAGGGGCAAATTTGCGATGCAATTTCCCCTTGTAATTTATTTATTTATTTTATTTATGGTAACTTCACAGCTGACTCGGAATTACCGGCAATACTGGTAGCCGGTCGTCAAAAAAAACGATCATAGGATAATTAATTTAGAAAATTACTTTAAAGTGTTTTAATTATGTTTAATTAGTGTAAAATAGTCGTACCTAGTTATTAAGTAGATTATCCAGTGATTAAACAGTGTTTTTTATCGCAAGAACTTCGTCACTATAGAGGATACTAAACCGGCTGTCAACTCAACCAACCAACGGTGACCGATTTAAAAATATCATCAATCCCGGGGAGTATTTTGTTTTATTTACATTATTTTACATAATATTTACAGAAATAGAACATCACAAAATACTGCTCAGGTAGAGGAGTTATGTCCATCCAAACACTGGCACGGTTTATGTCTCCTTTTGCTTGACAATTAGTGGAAGCAAAATCGACGACGAAAACATTCGCTCAGACAATAAACACGACATAATTTACTGCACAAAAATAGGCTCATTAAAGCTTAATGATCTCTTAATTTAAAAATTCTGTTGTGTCATAGACTTGTTATTGTCAATCAAGTTTCTTTGTAATTACCCATAATACAAGCAGTGTTTTTGTTGTAACTTCACTTCTGTTTAACATTTATATCTAATTCCTTATAAATTTCACCTAATTGTAATATTAACTCACAAACAATTCATCACTTATTTTTAACTTATTTTTTTTTTTTAATTCATCTACCTCCTAGCTTTAGCTGCTTATCTTTACACATTTCAGGTGACTGACATTTCAAAGAAAATGATGACCCGCAGTGCCACAATCAGAGAGATGGAAGCAAACTTAAGAGCTACATTGAAGGAGCTTGAGGATTCTAAAGCTCTGTACAACCAACTACTCCAGGAAAGGGAAGACAGCGAAGTAGAAGTGGAAAATATTAATTTAAAGAACACCTCCCTCAAGAATGAGCTGTATCAGCTGCACATAGAACACTTGGACATAGCCAACCAGCACAGTCATATACAACATCTTGTGTCAACATTTCATGAGTGCAGTGACACCCGCGAACTGGCTTTGAATCGCATAACAGAACTGGAACTGAAATTGTGTGAAGCCCAAAACGCACTATCTCTCTCAGAGTGTCGTGTTGTTATGAGTCACAACAAATTTAAAAAATACATCAAAATCAAGAAGTTAATTAAACGGTCACAGAGAGGAATTAAAAAACAAAATCTGTTAAAATTAAATCTTGCGCTTAGAAAGGAACCTGTTGTCCTATCGAAAAGTTTAAATAGTTGTACTACTGAGTTAGATAAATGTAGGGAAAAGTATGACACTGATATCCAGCTCCTGTATAATGATATACTACAGAAGAAGCACTTGCTAAAGGATATTTTTGAAAAATATGAGACTTCACAACGGCAACTAAGTGACCGCTTCTTTGAGGCTGGGGAACTACTGGATTTGGTGAAGTCCAATGCTGAGAGATACGAGTCTCTAACTAATAATCACCACCTCTTCAGCCTCAGCCTAACTTGCCCCCTCCAGTGTTAGCTCTTCCAGCGAGACCTGTGTTAACATAAAGGAAAACAAGACAATATTTTTTGGTGACGAATTAGGTTCAGGCTTCGGAAACATTTTACTCAATTACCTTAGCCATAGTTTTACTAACCATAGTTATCATAACATAAGTTTTAAACAAATGATTAAAAGAATTGCAAATACAAACCTAGAAAATTATTCTACTATGGTTTGGTACCAGAAAGGACATAGTGCCTGGTGTGAACACCTTAATTAAGTTGAATATAGGAAAGCTGATGTTGTGTGCTTTTCCTTATTCTGATTCTTTATCAATGTGACGAGAATAATTATATTTATAAGTTGAATAGTACTATTCACAAGCTAACATGTTGTCATAGTGACAAATTATTGTATTTTGACACCAACAAATTTGTTAGTGGTTATATGTTAACTAGGAGAACCTTATCTCTGTCTTGGTATATAGGCATCGGATAGCTATGTTGATAGCTTATAATATTAATGAGGTTATAGATAATATAACAAATTGCAGTATCAGTGAAGAGTCTGTGTTGCCTAGTTATACGATAGGCTTGTGTAGTACATGAACTAAGTACTGTTAGGAATTCATTCATGACACTGTACTAGAATGAACTATTCTCTAAGCTTATTAGTACTTCGGTCATTTAGTACTTCAGTACTTCGTTTTGATCACGTTCCGTCCGATCGGTCGCTCGGACTTGGATCCACAGACTATGTATGTGCTTGTACTAAGATGCGTAAGCCCGCCATTGCGGCGACACTTAACTGACGCAACCGAACTTTACTGAACGCCTGGCGACGCGGGAAGGCGAAGGAACGAGAGAGACGCACTCTTTACTCTGTTGCACTCGGTGCACTCTGAGTAGGTACTCAAACTTACAACTTCATAACTCTGATTTGCCAAGTTGTTTAGATCATTATCATGATAACATTTTAATTTATTTTGCTTTATGTCTTTTGAAACATTTTTGCGAGGTTGCCGAGTTTTCAAATTAATTTCTGATATCTCTACAAAAATATTTTTTGAATACTTTCTAGTGAGTTTTCATTTTGAATCTAGTATATATATATATATAATTCGTGAAGTTGTAAAAATTTGCATTTGATAACATACCTGCGTGATACCATACAAGCACTCGTAAAACTCTTCAATCGACAGTGTACTAAATGTACTAATAGTACTAGTAGACCGAACTAGTACGTTTCACAGATTGTACTAGATCGGAGCGGTCCGTTCATTGAACGAGCAAGAACAAGTCTATTATACAAGCAACATAGAGATTAATTATGATTCATCATGTTGTACGAAGGAGGATCCAACCATAATATCAACATCCCTGGAGGGCACTACCAGTCAGATATGTTATACTTTTCCTGCTGGAGCCCATACCGCCATTGCAGACTCTTCAGTTGTAGTTGTGGAGGTCACTCCGAATAATAATTTAAACTAGTTAGTTAGACAACAGAAGTTACCCCTTTAAATAACCAATTATTATTAGAGAATAATAAAGTATCTTCTGGCAATATAACTCATAGAAATAAAAAACCAAAGGGAGTGCAACATACTTTAAAATTATTTAATCAAAATATCCAAGGTTGTGCTTCCAAATTATTGGAAATAGAAAAACTGCAGGAAAACAAGGCTCGGAAGCCATTTTTGCAAAGATTGGATGCTGCTAAGACACTAAACTGCAGCCAATTGTTTAATAAAAAATGGATAAAATGTCTCAACAAGCCCAAGATTGTCTACTCATGCAGTTAAAAATGGCAAACAGAAAGAAGAAGGCAATGAGATACACTACCAGTGAAAAGTATTTGGCGTTGACCCTAACGAAAGAAAGCCCGAAAGGATATAGGTTGCTACAAAAAATATTTTATTTACCCAGTAAAAGAACATTAAACCGTCTTGCTGAAAATATAATGTTTAATGTGGGGCTAAATGATAATATTTTTAGAGTACTAAAGCACAAAACACAAAAATGGGACACAATGAAGATACTGTGCTCTATTTTGTTTGATGAAGTTGCTCTCACACCTCATCTCACTTATGTGGAGTCCTAAGATGAGAAAAGGGTCTTTAAAGACTGAGTATAATAGAGAATTAAGGTTTTGTGCCTTAGGATTCATGCTAACAGGAGTGTGCTCAAACTGGAGACAGCCTATTTGTTTCTACTTTTGTGAAGGAACAACTGAAGCTGCTACAGTAGTAAGGATTTTAAAGGAAGTGGCCACTAAAGTGTCGGAGTCAGACTTAATACCTTTAGCTATTGTATGTGATCAGGGCTCGACATTTAGAACAGCCATAAATATGATCAAATTGAAGACTGAACACAAAAGGATTTTAAATTATGAATATAATGGTGAGTTGATAAACTCTATAAATAAATATCCTCTGCATGCACATTGTTTGCGTAGCATTTTGGAATTATCTGGGATAAAAAGTATCTATCATCATAATATCAAAATATCCATATGTATGTCAGTCCAGGCCATAGTCTACATGTGTGCCAAATATTGTCCAAATGAGTTCAGCTCTTAAAACACATTTGCGTAACAAATATTTTAACTTTGACATTATTTTATCAGTTTGTAGGATTTGTATCTGTAATCCATCAAATTAACTTGTTGAACTCAATATTTTTATTGGTTTGCAGATGGATGTATTAATATGTCAGGCCAACAATTAAGTGTGGTGTATGATCCCCCGCACCTACTTAAGGGCCTAAGGAACAACCTTCTTACAAAAGACATGATTATCAAAGACAAAGTTGCCACATGGATAGATATCCAAACTGTATTTGATGTTGATTGTCAACTAGGCCGTACTAGAATGCATAAAAAATTAACAGAGCACCATGTGGTTATGCAGCAAAAATTAAAAAGGTGAAAGTTAGTGTAGCTGCCCAAACTCAGAGTGCAACAACCAGTGGAATGCTTAAATACACTGCATTGTTTAGTTTGTTATGCAGCAAAAATTAAAAATTAAACTGTGGATGCTGCGTTGGATAATAGAACACCATATGAACTATGGACTAGCACAAAACCAGATATCAGACATATTAGGATATATATTGCTAAACAAAAGCGTAAGAAATGGGATAAGAAATCTGTGAAATGTATTGTAACAGGATACCCAGATAACATAAAGGGATACAGAGTCTATACGAACGAGGGCTGCACTAAAAGTATCGGGAATCGAATATTTCTGTTATGTTGGGTGATAGGGACACAGCATTCAAACACGGTGGTTGAGCAAAGACTGCTTTAATGTATCATTACATCTATTTCTCCTGCCTACCTTCACATGCATTATTATCATATAATAAAATCATTCCTAATTTACTTATACCTACAACCCCCTTATTAATTTACATATTTTTGATTTACAGATTCTTTACATTAAAGAAAGGAAATAAAAATAAACAATTCACTTCATTTGAACAACATTACGTACCTACACAACTACACACCATATAAATCTAATAATTTGATAATATTGTTGTTTGACATTCACTGTATCGTTAATTTCAATTTAATACACACGTATGTTCCCTTTTTTAATCATTTTTAAAATTCCATTGTTGTAACAATCATAACGTTTTGTTCGTTATTTACATATATTTATTTGTTGCAAGACATGCATTATTATCTAGTTTTTTTTTTATTTTATTTTTTTTTATTTATAAAATGTACATGCTGTGATTACAGGTTTTTTAATCAGCGGCTTGACACTTGAGTGCTTCAGGTAGATTGTCCCCAGCGATCAGGTGGTTTCACTGTCCTGCCAGAACGAGTTTTATAATAATTAGTGGTACAGCTGTTATGGTCTACGAGTGTCAATGTGGGAGCACTGGAGGCGCTATGTGACTCATCGACGGGTAAGGCACGACTTTGCGGCTTGTCTATATTTATATCATCGTATGTACAGTGTTCATACGGTTGTTCGATGTTACGCCTGTCTGAATCAATGACAATATGTTTTCTATTTCGTCTTAGGATCTGTCCTGTATTCATTAGAATTAAATAAGATCGGTTCCCTAACAAACGTTGAATAACTCCATTAGTCCAATGATTATGCATTTTAATTTTGACTTTTTGATTTATGTTAAGTGGTTTTAGACCCTTTGATGCTTTGTCAAAGTATTTTTTCTGCTTTAATTGTCGTTTCTCTAATTTATTTGACACATTCCCCAATTTCGGTTGAAGAAGATGTGGAGAACACGGAATTATACTTCGTAATTTTCTGTTGTATAACAGCTCGGCTGGTGAACTTAATTCATTACTTAAAGGCGTATTCAAATATTCTAATAGACCCAGACTGAAGTCGGTATTTTGAAATGTGGTTTTTTTCATCATATTTTTTACTGTTTGGACTGTTCTTTCGACCTGTCCATTTGATTGTGGGTACCTAGGGGAAGACGTTATGTGTTGAAAACTCCATTTCAACGAAAACTCTTTAAACAAGTTAGACGAAAATTCCGGGCCGTTATCTGACATAACTATTTGTGGTATTCCATGACGTCTAAACAAGTTTTTTTATATGCTTGATTGCCTCTGAGGATGTAGTCGAATTTAATTCAACCACTTCTATGAACTTGCTGTAATAGTCTACTACTATCAAATAAGATTTAATGCCGTAGTGGAAGATATCTGTGCCTATCTTGTACCAAGCTCTGTCGGGTATGTCATGCGGAATTAACGGTTCTTTTGTGTTGTTTTTTCTATATGTTAAACAGGCCTGACAGTGTGATAAGTAATCCTGTAATTGTGAATTCATATTTGGCCAATACATTATTTCTCTAGCCCTAAGTCTACACTTTTCTATGCCTAAGTGCCCTATATGTATTTTTTGTAACATAGTTTTACGCATGTAGTTTGGTATAATGATTCTATTGCCTTTCCATATTAGTCCATAATTCACTGTTAACTCATCCCTACAATCCCAATAAGGTTTTATCTCATTACTAATTTCAATTTTATGCATGGGCCATCCTTTCTTTATTATTTTTTTCAATACCTGCATTTCGTTGTCTTCCCTAGTACATTTTTGTATTACTAGAAAATGTGAGTCTGTTAAAGGATTCATCGTTGTTATGGCACACACTTGTGCTTGCGCCTCGAGGTGATCGCGCGTAGTGATATTATCTGTTTGTGGCAACGCCGCTCGTGATAATGCGTCCGCTATGTATAGATATTTACCTGGTTTGTATATTAGTGTAAACGAATATGGTTGTAGTGGCATTAACATTCTCTGTAGGCGTGCTGGCGCATTCACCAACGGCTTGTTAATAATACTCACTAATGGCTTGTGATCTGTTTCTATCGTCACATCGTTACGGCCGTATATATAGGTATAGAATCGCTCGCATGCAAATACACAGGCATATAGTTCTTTTTCAATTTGAGCATAGTTTTGTTCAGTTTTTGTTAAGGATTTTGAAGCGTAACATACGGGATAGTTGTCCTGCATTAAACAGGCACCTAAACCATTTTTACTCGCGTCTACTGAGATAACTATGGGTTTTTCAAGTGTGTAATATCTTAACACAGGTGGACTAGTTAACTGCTTTTTTAACATTTCAAAACATTGTTCATGTGTGTGATTCCAGTGCCAAGCTACGTCTTTTCGTAATAACTCGCGGAGAATAGATGTTTTTTCGGAAAAGTTTTCAATGAAATTACTAACATAGGTTATCATGCCTAAAAATCTTTCTATATCTTTTACATTTTGTGGCCTTGACATATTTTTAATAGCCAATACCTGCGACTCGTCGGGACTGATGCCGTCTTTTGTTATCGTATGCCCCAAGTACGTTAGCTCACTTAAACCTATTTTACATTTATTTTTATGTTTATTTCCTTACACCGTTTCAAGACCGCACGTAATCTCTGATCGTGTAATTCCTTTGTTTCTGCGTAAATTAGGAGATCGTCAATAAACAGTATAACACCCTCTATATCATCGAAATGTTCATATAAACGTTTATGGAATATTTCTGACGCCGATGATATACCGTATGGCATTCTTAAAAATTTAAACCTGCCAAAAATTGTGTTGAATGTACAGAGGTCTGTACTGGCTGGGTGTAACTTTACATGCCAAAATCCCTGTTTAGCATCTAATGTGCTAAAATAGTTTGCACCGAATAGGTTGGCGGTTATTTCTTCAAGAGTAGGTAACTTAAAATGTTCTCGCTTTATTGCTTTGTTTAAGTCACGCGGGTCTAAACAAATGCGGAGATCTCCGTTTGGCTTTTTTACAACCGTCATGCTATTTACCCAATCGGTGGGTCCCTCAACTTTTTCAATAATACCCTGATTTTGCATTTCCATTAGTTTTTCTTTTACTTGTTCTTTTAACGCAATAGGTAACTTTCGTGGAGCATGAACTACAGGTTTGGACCCATCTTTTAATTGTATTTCATATGTACCTGGTAAACAACCCATTCCTGTAAATATATCAGGAAACTCGTCCAGTATATTTGCACATCTTTTATCTGTTTGTTTACTCATAACCCTTTTCAATAATTTTAATTCCTCACATGAACTCCTTCCCAAAATGGGAGGTGAATTAGTGTCTACAACTATAAATTGTAAAATGTATGTTTTGTTTTTGTATTGTACTTTGAGATGACATTTACCAATGACTTCAATCTGACTACCTGAATAACCCTGTAACTTCATTGTGGTATGGGCTAATTCATCTTTCGTTATATTTATTTTATTTAGATATTTGTAAGGCAAGACATTAACGTCGGCTCCAGTGTCCAGTTTAAAATTGACATGTTTTTTTCCAATACATAATGCTACCGTCCACTCATTGCAAGAATAACCATCAAAAGCGTTAATTACCTGATCGCTGGAGTCTTCTCGTACCTCATACACACGACACATCCTTGAATAATGGTTCATTTTTCTACACTGACTACATCGCTGACCATACGCTGGGCACTTATATTTCTCATGGCTTTTCCCACACTTTCCACATACTGTGTGTGATCTTCGACGAGCCTCTCTTGTTTGTTCGCGTACGTGTCCTCCTGATCTCTGTCCATCACTCTGGTCACGATCCTGACGGGAGGTTCTGGCATCACCACCACTAGATCTAGAGGACCGCCATTTTGTATGTCGCTGTGCCGAACTTCTTGCATAGTGAACATTTTTCCCTTCCTTCTCATTGGTGGTAACAGCATGTACACTATGAGTTTGTTCATGGTTCTCGTTTTTAATATTTTTCGCTTGAGCTCGAGATACTTCCGCTAATCTACAGATGTCTATAGCTTTAGATAAGGACAAGTCTGGTTCTCTTAACAGCCTTTCTCTGAGTCCACTGTCTTTAATTCCACAAATCATCTTATCACGCACCAACTCACTGCATAAATCTTTGAACTCGCACTTTGCTGCTATTTTATTCAGTTCAAATACATATTGTTCAATTGACTCTAATTCTCGCTGGTCCCGAGTAAAAAATGTGTGTCTTTCTATCGTTATATTCTTTCGTGGCATAAAAAATGCGTCGAAGTCATGTAGCAAGTCTTCTATTGTTTTGTACTCGCGTGTAAATTGTTCATATACCTCACGACATTTTTCTCCAATGATATGTAACAATATGTTGATTTGCACTATTTTTTCTTTACGATGTAGTTCACAAGCTTGATAATATATCTTGAACGCCTTTTTCCATTTTTCCCATTCCTTGCTTAAGTTTCCCGATGTAACATTTGATAGGTCATTTTCAAAAATGAACGGTTGCGGCGGTTGCAAAATGGACTCCATTGTGTGCTTCGTTTGTAATTTCACTTCTGCTTCTTCGAATGATTCGGAGTCACTACTACTTGTCATCTACGTTTTACGTTTATTTCACTTTTATATATTTATTTATTATATATATTTTTTTTAATGGTTTACTAACTTATAATCCTACCGACTGCGCCATGTTATGTTGGGTGATAGGGACACAGCATTCAAACACGGTGGTTGAGCAAAGACTGCTTTAATGTATCATTACATCTATTTCTCCTGCCTACCTTCACATGCATTATTATCATATAATAAAATCATTCCTTATTTACTTATACCTACAATTTCCACTGTTCCTGTCATATTAAAATCTTTTTAATTGAATACTCCTTGGTTTTAAAAATCGAATATCATTCTTTTTTTTTTTTTAAACTCGGTCTTGTCACATGGTTTTGTCAAACTTGTTTAGTCGTTGAGAAAATGGAATTGACTCGAGAAAATTCAAGAGCGATGATTTATTATGATTTTCGAAGTGGTTTAACACAAAAGCAGTGTGTTGACCGGATGATTTCTGCATTTGGTGATGAAGCCCCATCCAAAACCACAATTTATCGCTGGTTTACTGAATTTCAACGTGGACGTGTCAAGCTCAGTGATGATCCCCGTCAAGGTCGTCCAAAAACTGCAGTCACCCAAGAAAACGTTGATGCTGTGCGTAAGCTGATTGAGGAAGATCGACATGTGACATACCGCGAAATTCAGGCAACTTTAGACATTGGCATGAGTCAAATACAAATAATCTTGCATGAACAATTAGGTGTAAAAAAGTTGTTTTCCCGATGGATACTGCATTCGCTCTGTGAAGAGCAAAATGCGGCTCGCGTTACTTGGCGCATCAGAACTCTCGAAAGATTCCACGCAGGATCCTCAAATGCTGTATACAACATTGTATCAGGTGACGAATCCTGGATATACGCGTACGAACCCGAAACAAAAAACCAGTCACGAGTTTGGGTGTTCGAAAATGAGTTAAAGCCTACAAAAATTGTTCGTTCACGGAGTGTTGCAAAAAAAATGGTGGCCACGTTTGTCTCCAAAACCGGCCATGTTACGAGTATTCCTCTTGAGGGACACAGAACGGTTAATGCAGAATGGTATGCTAGCTTTTGTTTGCCACAGGTCGCTTCTGAACTCCGTAAAGAGAACTGCAACCGCCGCCGCCGCATCATCCTCCATCACGACAATGCGAGTTCTCACACCGCACACAGAACAAAAGAGTTATTAGAGCAAGAAAATTATTAGACCATCCGCCGTACAGCCCCGACCTAAGCCCTAATGATTTCTATACTTTCCCTAAAATAAAGAATAAATTGCGTGGACAGAGATTTTCATCACCTGAAGAAGCTGTGGACGCCTACAAAACGGCCATTTTGGAGACCCCAAATTCCGAATGGAATGGTTGCTTCAATGATTGGTTCCATCGTATGGAAAAATGTGTCAAATTTCGCGGAGAATACTTCGAAAAGCAATAAATACATTTTTAAATAGTAATGTTGTGTCACTTCCTTGATTCCCGAAATTTTCAGTGCCGCCCTCGTAATCCAGAAACAAGGACTGTGTTTACAAGTAGAGATGTGGTCATTATTGAGCCAGAAATTCAATTCTGAATGTATGATTCAAGTGCAAGACCAGAATGTTGTTTCAGTGGGGGATGAGGTTAAACCAGAACAACAAGGCCAGCAGATAACAAGTTTTTAATCAACATCTAGTCTTGAAGATAACTCCAACAGTGAAAATGATTATTCCTACGATGACGACAATGATAAAACATATGTTCCAAGTGATTATGAAGACTCAGAGAGTACACTTCAGTGTGAAAATGAAGATTTCATGGACAGATCCAGACGAACACGGAAACCACCAGAGAGATATGGTATGTCGAATCTTTGTACAAGCGCTGAAACCTATGATGATGGAGCAGGTTTGACACTGCATGATGCTTTAAACGGACCAGAAAAGAAACAGTGGATGTTGGCCATGCAAGAAGAACTACAGTGTTTCAAAGAAAATGATGCATGGGAATTATGTCAGAATATTTGAAAAATGTATTAGCTAGCCATTTCAAGCTTAAAGATTTAGGTGAAATCAGAAAGTGTCTTGGTGTCAATGTAAGTGTTAATAAATCTGAGAAAACTATCACATTGAACCAGTCTGATTATATTGATCAGGTGTTACAAAAATTTAACTTGAGTCAATGCAAACCCATTCAGACTCCTATGGAAACTAAGTTGCATGTATCTAAGGGGGAAAACTATGTTGGAAAATTCCCATATCAGCAAGTTATTGGTTGTCTAATGTACTTAGCAGTTCTAACCAGACCTGATATTACTTATACAGTTGGATTTTTGAGTCAATTTAACAATTGCTATTCTAGAGAACATTGTGCGTATGTTAAGCGTCTATTGAGATATTTAAAATTTACAAAAAAAATACGGTTTGAAGTACACTGCTGATGGAAATTCAATATTAGAAGGATATGTAGATGCAGATTGGGGTGCAAATGTTATAGATAGGAGGTCATATACAGGATATTGTTTCACTTTATCTGTATGTGTAATTTCTTGGGAAACTAAAAAACAAACTACTGTAGCCTTGTGATAATATAACATTGAATTTTAAAGCTGTCACGTCTTTCAATAATGGCGTAAAAATATATACTTTGTCGGTTCTACATTAATTAAAAATAACTAGAATAGAATATAATTATTATTTAGAAGACTTATAAAGATTATCATTTTGTCTATAGTTAATTGGCCGTTCACAACCGGTCATAGAGATGTAGAATGCAATAGAATCGATTTTGGATCAATCGACTAATCAGTCATTTTCTTAATGTTTCTTTTAGTAATAAATAATTGTAACGTTTGCTTGAAAAACATTTCACGAATCATTTGTAATAGCTTTCCTTTCTTTTTGTTGAATAACAGTAACACTTGAGTAAAACCAGTACACCAAATCGAATAAGTAAGGCAAATTTTTGACATTTGATCTGACGCATTAACTTCGTTTTCGCTAGCGCTATCGAATACGTCCGTCTGTGTTTTTGAGAGTTGAGATTAATGAATAATTGCGTTCTGTGTTGAGAAGTAGAACTTGTTTGTATTTTGTGTACTTATTTCTGTGTATTTCATTGTGCAAATATGTCGAGTCGTGTGGTCGACCGACTGACGCCGTCAGTCACCTGGCCAAACAGATGTGTCAATTGTTCATTTTTGATACCTAGAAACCTACCTACACATTCATTAGAACAAGCGTCTACTCGTATGATTAACTTGTTACAGTCATGGATAACTCCTACTCTGGTAAGCAGATCTTATTTTACTCCTTGAATATGTAAGAATGTTAGGCACCTTCTACATCCTGTCTAATCTGTTACTGACTGCATGTACCATCCATAATCTTACAAAACATTATTTATATAGAATGAAGGAAAACATAACTTATTATAGACTCGCACACGAAATAACAACAGAAAAAAAACGAACCTGTTTGTGGGCAAAAAATGCTTTACTCGTGATTCGTGTAACTTGTGTAATTACTATATTCCGGAAGACATACAACTAACAGTTAAAACACACACTTTTTCATTCATGATTTTATTGCAGCTGTCTTCAGATTGTGTGCTTTGTACGGAATGTTTAACACTTCTTCAAGATCGAGTAAACACAATAAGGAAGTATATCTTTTGCCTGCTTCTGGACACAGAAGAGTGTGTTTTTCTTGTGGCAATTCTATTCTACGTGCAACAAGAACATATCCTGTAAATCAAGAAGATATTGAAACATTCAAACTCAAATGTCTTGACTTTTTTGTTGAAGGGGCAACACAGGTAAAAAAAAGGTACGATTTCACCAATGATGTAATTAAACAGATGCAGTTTCTTGACCCACAAGTTGTCAAGCAAGTCTCGTAGAATTGATTCATTGGTCACTTTGGCAGTAAAGTTTCCAAATTTTATCTCAGTTGATGAACTGCAAGAACTAGACACAGAGTGGCGGTTTTTGCGAAATAATAAAGACCTAACGCCTGATGATTCAGAAGACCTCGAAAACTTCTGGTGTAAAGTCATTGCAGCCCGTGATCCTGCTAACTACAGCAATCAATTATACCCAACGCTGTCCAAATTTGTTTCTGCAATCCTAAGTCTACCTCATTCTAGTGCTGCCGTAGAGAGGATCTTCTCGTCTATAAATTTAATAAAGACAAAACAACGCAATAGACTTAATACAAATACTATTGAAGGTCTTTTGCATACAAAGCAATTGATTGGTGAAAAACCTTCCTATAACCTAGAGGTTGATAATAAATTACTGTTAAAATTTAACAAAAATATGTATGACTAAAAAAGTAATTTTTATTTCGTTTGTTGCAATTGTTTAAATTTTAATAAGTGTGTTTGTTTTATGTTTTTAATTTTACTATGTATGTACATACGTACTTAAATAAAACTACCATTTTATTAATTAGTGTATGTTCTTATTATTATACGATAATCAAACCTTATCACGTTAGTACTTATCCCTTGTTTTTCAAAAGAAGCAATGATTATGATGATTAATATTCTATTTTGGTTAATTTGATTTTACAGATTTTATACAGATTTAAGTTAAAATAGCATACAGATTTAATACAGATTTTAGGAGTTTCTACTACAGATAAAAGGTTCAAGGCATCTGGCAACACTGCGCTCAAGATACTGTTAGTGCTGCGTCGGAAGCGACTTAGTAGCGAGGCGCTCCGCTTCCTAATAATAGCATAAAAGTCATCAGTTTGCGCCTGCGCGAACACCGTGGAAGCGCTGCAAAACCGCGGCCGCCCTAGCAGTACCCTGAACGCATTGTTGTACTGTACGCGCATGGCACTGTAAACTCTCTGCGTATAGTTGACCCATAGGCTGCACGTATAAAAAGACTGACAATAGTTTTTAAACAAGGTCACCTTTACTTGTTCAGTACATCGTGCAAACCTACGTGCCAACATGTTACAGCGTACCGATAGCGCCCTACACTCCCGATCAATATCCTCATTGTCAGACAAGTTGTCTGTGACCCAGTGGCCCAGGTACTTAAAATGGTTAACCCTTTTCAGCCTAGCACCGCAAAGACTGATCGGAGGTATAAAAGCAGGGCCTGATTAACCCTTAGGCTAATTAGGCTGTAGCCTAGGGCGCGAGGATCGGGGGAGGCGCGCTGAAATCGTGTCTTCGCATACACTAATCTAGCATCATTGCATCTACCCTACATATTTCAACTAGACCGAGACAAAACACTAAAACTAAATGCACTTGAGTTGAGAGTCCTTGATTTTTACAAAAAACGCGCGTAAATCACACTGACTTGTTACTCCAATTCGGTCGGTGGTCGGGCGAGTGGGTGAGCTGGCAACAGAGTGCCTAGTGCGAGTTTTGTTTAATCCGCCTCGCAATATCGGGCGTAAACTTTAACTTCATTTTGTAAGGGAAATTTGGAATTTCAACAGTGCAACCTAGTTCTCGCGTTTGCCGCTAGATGACTCTGTATCGATTGTACAGTATTCTATTCTATAAAGCCTAGGTTGCCCTGTTTAAATTCTCATACAAAATAATCTTCACGTATACGCGCGTTTCTGTGAGGCGAATTAAACAAAACTCCGCACTAGGCACTCAGCGCAGCTTGCCGCGCGAAATGAAACATCAACGATGTGCGGGGACTCCCCGGTGTGGTTAATAGTTAGTATACTTGGCCGTGCTTCATTAATTTGTCTTATCTCTTTCGAAATCGTCGTTCATCCGTCATATCACGCGCTCGCGTATATTCGTTTTATTGATTGATATTTATTGTCCTTTCCTTAGTGTTTCCGTGTTTTTTTTAAACTATGAGTGGTAATGAGAATAGTTCGATAGTAAAAAAGCCAAGTGGAGCAGAATACAGAAAAAACGCATAAGAAAAGGAAAAGAAAATAGAAAACATTTTAAAACATACTCGTAAACTAGAAACATTTTTTACGAACTCTGCAGAAAGGAACGAAACGGTGACGAATACTGCACTATCGACAGCGATTTCTTGCCCTGGTTCCTCTACCGCGGACTGTTACGTTTCTCCGTCTAACACTAGTCCTATAGTAGCGAAGACGCCGACGATCTACAATGAAGACGAAATTCCAATAGAAGAAAAGTCGTCTATACCGTCAAGTGACCCTGCACTGTGGCAAGTAAGTGATGAATTTCGAGATTATATTGTTAAAAATGGACTGTAGCAAAACGAAGAATTAGATTTTTCCAGATCAGAAAGGCAGTATAAAAATCAAAAAAGATTTCTATCTAAAAATATGTTTGAGAAAAAGCTTGTTAATGGCGAAAATGTGTAGAGAAGCTGGTTAGTATACTCGGAATCCACAGGTCACGTGTTTTGTGGTCCTTGCAAATTGTATGGAGGAACATCCATATTTGCCAAAAGTGGATTTAATGACTGGAAAAAATCTAATTTAATAACTGATCATGACAATTCTCCGGATCATCGTAAATGTGTGGGACAATATGTGTGTAGAGGTAAACTTTTACGACTGGATACCCAAATAGTCAAACAATATAATGAAGAAATAACTTATTGGCGAAATGTATTACTACGGGTAATAGAAACAATTAAGTTTTTAGCTTCCATTTCACGGTCAAAATGAAATTATTGGATCTGCACTAAACGGAAATTTTCTTGGCTGTATTGAGCTTATTCTAAATTTGATCCTTTCATGGCTGAAAATTTGGTGAGATTTGGACAAAAAGGCAGAGGTTCTCCATCGTACTTGTCATCCTCTATAATCGATGAATTTATTTTACTTCTCGCTGACGAAGTTCGACTTTCGATTATAGGAGAAATAAAAAAAGAAAAATATTTTTCGATTAGCATTGATTCTACTCCAGATATTTCGCACACCGATCAGTTGACATTTATAATTCGTTATATTTTGCCTAACGGAGAACCAGTCGAACGTTTTGTGACATTTATACGCAATTGCGGTCACAAAGGTGAAGACATGGAGAAGGCTGTTCTTGCGACAATTGATAAAACTTTGGAACTTGATATTAAAGACTGTCGTGGCCAAAGTTATGATAATGCTAGCAATATGTCTGGTCAATACAAAGGTCTTCAGTCAAGAATTAAAGCAGTAAATCCTTTGGCGACTTTTGTTCCTTGTGCAGCCCATTCTCTATAACTCGTGGGATCGGCTGCCGCGGATAGTAGTGACGAGTCAAATGCTTTTTTTTACACTGGAACAACAACTATACAAATTTTTTTCTGGATCTACAAGCAGATGGTAAATTTTGTTATCCAATTTGGATGAAAAATCGACGGTACTTAAAAATCTATCGAAAACTCGATGGAGTGCGCGAGCAGATGCAAGCAAAGCCTTATACAGTTCATACAAACAAGTTCTGGAAACATTAAACTCTATTTGCGAAGATGAAAATCAAAGTAAAGAGACCAAAATAGAAGCAAAAGTTATATTAGACAAAATTAAAACTCTAGAAATTACAATAATGTTGTGCTTTTGGAACTCTGTGCTCGTAAAGATTCAAATCGTTAGTGCACAGCTACAAGCAAGTTCTGTTGATTTATCTAACGTCGTTACTCTTTATGATATATTACATGCTTATCTTGATACGTTGCGTTACGAAAAAGAGTTCGAAAATTTTGAATCTGAGGCAATCAAGAGATGCGAAGTGACCACATACAAAAAAGATGTAAGAAGAAGAAAGAAACCAAAATTTCATTTTGATGAAGTTAAAGCGGGGCACATTGAGTTAGAAGGGAGACGATCTCTCATCGTTGATAATTATTATGCAGCTATTAATTGTCTTAAAGTGCACTTAAAAAACCGGCAAATTATTTATAATACAGTAAACACAAAGTTTGGTTTCTTATGGAAACTGCATGAACTAGGCGACAGTGAATTTATTAGCAGCAAAGCAAAGGAGTTAAAACAACTATATGCCACTGATTTAGAAGAAACCTTTGCAGAAGAATGTGTCCATTTGGCGCAGTTTTTAAAATCTGACACCGAGGCCGAGCATTCTATTTCTGCCAAAAACCCAAAGGGTTTGTTGCAGTTAATAAAAAGTTTTCATATTTCCTGCATGTTCCCGAATGTGGAGATAATATTAAGATTTTTTTGACAATGAGTGTTACCAACTGCAGCGGCGAGAGGACTTTTTCAGCACTTAAAAGAGTAAAAAATTACTTGCGCTCCACACTCCTCCAGCAAAAACTTGCAGCGCTCTCGCTAATGTACATAGAAAGTGATTTTTTACAAACAATTAAATTTGAAAAAATTGTGGAAAGATTTGCAAACGCTAAAGCACGTAAAAGGACTTTTGTATAATCGAATAATAATTACCTAATTACTACCTTTAATTTTAAAATAAATAATTAATCAGTTGCAAAAAAAATTCACTTGCATGATGCCTTTCCTCTTTTTTTTTTAACAATAACAGAAGTGTAAATATTTATCAAATACTCAAGTCGAAGCAACTTCACACACTAGAAGACCACGCTCATGGTCTACAGAAACTAAGCCATTATAAGGGATGCGGTATTGGTAGTATGAACCATGTTAAAATGTTCACACTACTTACTACTCTACTCACTTTCTACGTTTTTGGCCGTCCGTAACACACCTGGCGGGGGCGCGTCCTCATAATTAGCCTAGGGCGGTCAGAACTCTTAATCAGTCGCTGTATAAAAGAGAAACATTTGGTACCAGCCTTGAAAATCATGTACTCACTCTTATTAGGGTTGTACCTGAGCCCATGAGCCCCAGCATATGTCTCACAAATGCCCAGAAGTTTACGCAACCCCCCAACCGACGGGCTCAGCAGTACCATATCATCCGCGTAGCTGATGTTATTAATAGGCACTCCGCCTATTGAGCAACCCGCATTAGCACTGCTGAGCTCGCCGATCAGCTGATTCATGTACAAGTTGAACAATCGGGGCGAGGTTAACCCCCCCTGCCTCACACCACAATCTAACCCGTACACGTCAGAATATACTCCCGCCCATTTCACACTGTTGCGCTGATAACTGTACCAATACCTAAATATCGACACTATCTCACTCGGCACCTGTGTCTCACTGCGCAGCTTGTGCCACAGAATGTCATAATTTACCAAGTCGAAGGCTTTCGAGAGGTCTAGGTAACAAGCGTACACAGGAGTATTTCTAGCCGTGTAGTACTGTATAGTCTGCTTGAGTCAGAGAATAGCACTCTCAGTCGACAAACCAGGCGTGAAGCCAAACTGAGCATCATGTATGCGAAGGTGCTTTTCCAGCTGTCTGTCAAGCAGCCTGTCCAGCACCTTGGCTATGACAGTAGCGAGCGAGATAGGCCTATAGTTAGATACATCCGACACATCACCCGTTTTGTTTTTCACGATCGGAACTACCACCGTGTACATGAGATCATCAGGTAAGTAATTATGTCTGATGCACAGATTAAACAGCATTGCCAGTACCCTCGGTAGATGCACACCAGCGTGCTTCAAGTGCTCGATGCTAAGATCATCATGACCTGGAGATTTACCTCTCACCATCTTCTTAATAATGACGGCTATATCCTTGGATGTAAAGCTGATACTAACATCTCCGTGCTGACACTCAGCATCAAGCACCTGCGCCGCTGGCCCAATACTTTATTTTAATTGATGATAAAATTCTTCTGCTCCCTGTACTGGAATGACCAAAACTAAAACCTGTACCTTAGGACCTTAGGAGCATTGATCAGCAGGGTTGGCAATTTCAGACTTATTTTCATTATGTCAGCATTGCAACAGCATGTCTGTCATTAATGTTGAAATTAACCTTTTTGGTGCAGTTGTAAGGTACACAGTTATTTTTAAAGCATTTCACTTCCTTATTTTACTTTATATTTCATGTATCATAGACTGTTGCCGAATAAACAAACATCTTTCTTTCTTACATAGCTGTTTTTAACTTGACATACCTACAGGCAAACCTGCAATGTTCTAGATCCACAAATCCTCAGATAACAGCGATACAATTTTAATTTTAAGCCATTGCTATTTGAGATTTTTATGGCAGCCTGATTTAAATATAATTCCAATAAATAAAAACCACCTCATGCCACCAGCAATACTTTCTGACCAACACTATAAGACAGAAGTAGATTTTCCTGTTTTGAACTTATATCTTAACCATTCATGATATAAATGCTTAGCCTTCTCGCTAATTTATCATCTATACCTATCCTAGAGAGTGGTTACCGAATGTGTGCAAAAAGCAATCATCATTGTAACTTAAGTAAAAAATATATTTAGCAGATTGTAAATACTTTGTTGTAATAAGATTCCGTAATCATACTATACGTTTATTGAATAAGGACAGAAGTTTTATTCTGGTGAAAAAAATTCTATATCTGTTCCGAGAGAAGTTTTTATTTTATTTGGATTGATTGTTGAAGCATCAAGGGCGCAGATAGGATAGGAGGAGAACTTCAAGTCAACCTTCCCTGGTGCCTTAGACATTATCGAAGGTAGGCGATGTAGACACATACGTAAGACAGTTCAACCTTACGACAATTATGGCTGAAAACTGAAAACTCTGAATCACGTTACAAGTTCGCAATGGATGGGAAGAACTATATAATATCGAGTAAGTAGTGAACACAAAAGCTATATCTGGTCTTGTCCCAGTCATAAACTAAGACCACATTCCCTACGATACGAAAGACAAACTACGCCAACAAAGGTGCTGAAGTTCAAACTTATTCGATTTCTAAAAACTATCACTTTGAAATTCTAGTTCGACAGAACCTAATATACCTCTACACATAATTATTAAAAGAACCAGAATTTATGCATTTTTAGGGACTACGAAATACGAGTTATGGCAGCAACCACAGAACATAAATACCCTGACAACGAAGCGGGACTTTGGACATTTTTGACAGACCCAGAGACCCTGCATTCCGCTACACAATAATCGCTGACAGCGCTCACATTGATAATTTGCTTTCCGATTTAGATTTCACGAGTATGACAGCTGAGAGCTGTCAACAGTTCGCTCACAGTGATATTAATTTAAGGCATGGTCGGTGCTATCGCAAGATGGCGCATGTCATGACGTCATCTATGACAATTCACAGGACATCGTTATCGCGCTCACGCTAATTTGGTACGGACGTCATTCAGTCCGCTCAAATCGATTACATCCTAATTCGGAAAGCAACCAGAGATGCCATTGAGTCCGCATTCCGAATGGCGCTGTAATCGATTGGAGCGCGCTTACACCCGTTCCGAAACGTTGTCCCAATTGAAGATTGAGGTGGAACAGAAGACGAAGTTAAACAAAAATAAATACTTAAAATCACAATTAACACAAAATAACAATTTACAATTAAATATACTTAATAAACGACCACGAGATTTTTTCTAGTTTGACACGAATGACAATCAATAGCGTATGCAGTTGATATGTAATCAAATTGAAGTTCCAATTTTAATATCTCCTCTCAACAAATACCTATCAGGTCAGAGATCTTTCTGATCCTCGGTCTTGCTAGTGGCTTGGTTAGGATATCTGCCAGCTGATCTTCGCTAGATACCTTATCGACTTTTAGCTCACCTCCAGTCACCAATTCTCTAACAAAGAAAAGAACCCGGATATGCTTGGTCCGTCGATGGAATCCGGGATTTTCAGCCAAACTGAACGCAGCTTCGTTATCAATTCAAAGGATCACTTACAGCATATGCAATGTCAGGTCTAGAGCATAACATCAAGTAAGCCGAGGCTCCAACAATTTGCCTGTAATTATCTTTCATATAATTCATGTCCACCTTCTCGCTCCATGCACAGTCTTTTGTAATCGGCGTCGAGACCGGTTTGCAGGTGCCCATTCCGAATCTCCGCAAGATCTTACGTACATACGACGTTTGGAATATCTTAATACTATCTCCTCTGCTTTCTATCTCTACTCCAAGACAATAAGACGCAGTTTTCATAGTTATTTTGAAACGACGTTTGAGCTCCTACATTACCTCGTCTATCAGGGCATCATTGGATCCGACGACCAGACCGTCATCTACTACGAGCTACTATAAGCGATCTGCCTCACTTGCCTTGAAACCGATTTCTTTGAAATAATCTAGAATACACCGGTGCCAGCACCGTGGTGCTTGCTTCAGCCCATAGATATTCTTCTTTAGAAGACATACTTGACCCGGGCCGTCATTATAACCTTCTGGTTGTTTCATGAAGATCTCTTTATCTAATGAGCCATACAGGAAGACAGTCGAAACTGTCTCATCAACAAATCTTCGCTCGCTGCTGTACTAACCACTGAGCGAGCAGTTGCCATTCTGGTCACAGGGTTAAAGGTATGCATGTAGTCTGTACCTTTCTTTTGATGATAACCTTTTATGACTAATCTAGCCTTGTACTTGTCTATGGAGTCATCAGCATTCATCTCGACTTTGAAAACCCACTTACAAGGTAAAGCTTTTCTGCCCTTGGGTAGATTCACAAGCTTCCATGTGTCATTTTCCTTCAAGGAACCAGTTTCACTGTCCATGGCCTTTTCCCATAGCTCTTTATCTGGGCGTCTGATCGCATCTTTGTACGTTTCTGGATCATTGTATCCCATTATCGCGTTCATAACAAAATCTTTGAATCTATCAAGAGGACGCAACATAGTAAGAACGGTCTCGAAGTATCATCTGTTCCGGGAACACATCTTCACGTTCATCTGTGATGTTTTCATCATTGGCAACATCTTGAGATTCATCAACGACATTATCATCTTCGTTGGGAGTTTCCATTCCTCTCCGATTCAATAGACTGTTCAGTAATTACGTTTTCTGCGTCATGAAACTCTTCTCCGACACTTTGATTTTGTTCACGTGTATCCATATCAGTTTCACCGGTTCTTTCAATAGTAGGCATAACAGGGGTTCTTTGTCCATTTTCTTTTAAAACATCTCTTCCAAGTTCTACTTCAATTTCATTTTCCGGACTGCAGACTGCTTCAGGGTATTCATTTATTGAAGTTTCTTACGCTTTTGCATCGAAAATAACGCCCCTAGATCGGACTAATGCATTTCTTTCTCTGTTCCAAAGTCTGTATCCATCATCATTGTCGTATCCAATTAAAATGCACCGTGTAGCTTTATTTTGTCATTTCTTTCTCTTCTGCTTTGGTACATGCGAATAGCAAGGTGAACCGACTATGCTCCGGTGCTTTATCTGTTGCTTCTTGTTAAGCCACAGTTCATAAGGCGACTTGTGTTCCACTGCAGGGCGAGCATGGCCTACTGTTACACATCATGAGTCACGCTATTTATCACATTTTGGGCGATAAAAACGTTATGTCTTAAATGCTAGCACGGTGGCGTGAGATAATTCTCTTGACATGTGACATAACTTCTTGACGTTTAATTGGGACTCTTTATGTCTTATTTGCTAATACGGGCGCAGCCATTTTGTCACAAAGGTCCCACTTTACTACACACGATAAAAAAATTATATTAATAAAAATAATATTTTTCTGCTAATTACTGCACCAAATGGTAGTAAATTATGTTCTTGCCAGAAGGCAATGTTTCCACTTAGCCTACTAACCCTATTCCTAACTCCCCGGGTGGATTGGCCCGGGGATGAGTTCCCTCCCTGTCGGGTGCAGACAGGGAGGTGTGTACCTAATGGTGAGCCCTAAGCTTGTATACCCGTCGCCAGTCTTATTGTGCGAACGGGGCCCTGACCAGTCTAGCGCGAAGGGTGTAGACACACCCTAAAGACACTAGGTGAGTAGCTGGAAAGCAAAACTGTCACCAGAGCCGACTAGGAGATCCCCCAAGGCCGGTTATCTGGGACCCGTCCAATGGATTGCCTCGCCCTGAAGGGGTTCGGCGGGTGTGATTGGGTCACCACCCCACTCGGCTTCGTTGGCACCGTAAGGTTTCCACCGAGGACCACGAAACTGTGGTTTTACCCAGAAGGGGCCTAGTGAAGCTACACACGAAAGTCAGATGAAGAAATAAGATTTGCCTTGAAAAAGGCACTTTTTAATTGATTAAAATCAAAATCAATTTCTTGATATTGATTTTATATCGGAGTAGTCGGGGCGACTACGATGACGTCACGTGGTAGCGACGAGTAGAAATACGAAACACAACACTGGAGCGGGAGAGCGCACAAACACGTCCGTCCGCGGCGAGAGTCGAGCGTCGAGTGAGGACTGACAGAGGAGTGACGTTATAACTTTTATTAATTCACTAGTTCTTCAAGAAGCTCAGACAAAAAGCGACTGGGCCATAATGGTGTAAGTCGTTCTAATGCTCTTTACACACGTATTGACTTTAGTGACCGGCTACACACTTATTGTGACTGCAGATTTGTCGCTAGCTAGGTCAAAATATGTGTTTGGACGTGATAATTAAAAAATCGACATAATCGCTAGCGCCGAAGGTTCGCTGCGTGTGTATCTAGCATAAGTTCTGATTCAAAGGCGCTTCTAAAATCGTTTTCAAGGCGTGCGGAGCTCCGTGAAAATGCCTGGCTGTGCTGTTAAATTCTATTAAAGCGTTATAAACGACTCATTCAATTCAACCTAAAACATGGCATGAGTCGAGTTTTTTCTTCAAATCATCAAAAATTACTTGCACTTGACATGCGGTTGTCTTCAAATGAAAATATAAAAATATTTTATTGTACTTATTACCGTACGCTTGCGGTTCATGTTTGAAACCAAAATTGACATGTCCATCATTCCGTTTTTTAAATGTTTTATAATCCGTTGTAATGATTTCATAATTTGTTTGTTTTTTTTTGTTACCTGTTTTGAGATTGTGTTTATTAGAAATTATGTTACGTGTAGTAGTTTTGAGATTGTGTTTATTGTAGTTATATAGTTAACTTTACTTTTTAAGCATCAGCTGTTTGATTTCATGGTTTGTGACAAAATATCCATAAAAAATCGATGGTACCTTTATTTATTTTTTACATAAAAAAAGGTACAAAGGCGGACTTTCACTTTTTAGACGCGCTGGGACCTTTTTTGTTTAGAATATTGCGCTTATGCCATCTCCAGGGTTCACTCTGAGGTTTATTAGGGTTTATTTTGGGTTTATGATTATATTTCTAAATTTGCCTAGTCATGTCTCATTATTCTGTGCACTCCCTATCATTGGCATCTCTATGTAGTCTGTGGTGCCAACACTGAAGATTCCTGTAGTCTGTGGTCATATTAAGTCTGTGGAAACGCACAACTCTTCCAATGTGACAAATTAGGGATGGGCAAGTGGAAAAAAATATCGATATACTGTTTCGATACTTTTCGAATGTTTCGAAATATATTTAAAAAAAAACGAAATTCCGATACATAGATATGTTTTGCTCAAGAGATGGTTACCTATCTATATAGTTTACAATCTCAAAAATTTGATAATGAAAAATGAAAATACGTATCAGATTTATTTATTCATAAATCGTGTTGTGTTCATGTGTTTCCTTTTTCTGTAAAGAATTTCCAAACGGAAGACACGATCATAAAAATCAATCACCACAAATACTAACTAACATAGCAACAGCACGTAACATTAACCATACTAGTTACTAGTAGGTACCTCACTCAGTCTCACTCTACAAACTAGATGACTGTCAGTCTGTGTCCTGTTGTTGCCATAGTTGGCTCTACTGCGCAGACCACAAACAAACGGGTCATAGACATACGGATCAGAGATAATTTTTTATTTATGTGTTCGAGGCAAAACAAATATTTCTCGAAAATTCTAGGCGAAATAATATCGTTTTTGATATCCGAAAATAAATATCAAAAATCGATATTTGGAAAAAAAAAACGATCATTTTCTGAAAAAAATCGACATTTTGATATCTCGATTTTTTTCACCCAAGCCTATGACAAATCAAAACATAGGTAGGTACTTAGGATGTGGTGCTGTTTTGTTCTCTTACCTTGCTTTTTTTAGTTAATGTCGAATCGAATTCGTAGCTTTATATAATTTATTCTGGAATATTGTTAAAGTTTTGGTAAGAGGTTCGTCTTATAACTTTAAAGAAGTGAAAGCGAAATTAAAAATGCTTGTTTGTTCAGTCGGTCATCAAGGCTTGTTAATGTTGAAATTGTTTGTAAAACTGACTTGCTTGCGGAGGTTGAGGTTTGACCTATTTTTTCACCCAAATAATAACATTTCGTTGGCATTCTGATCGTCGTTGTCGAACACTTGTTTTGTTCTTGCCCTGAGGAATAATCATGGTTAATAAGACAGTGTAAGCAAAGAGAAACTGTCAAAAGCAAATTTTATTTCACACAGTTTAAACTTATGTCGAAATGAATCTGCCTATATTTTTAAAGGTTTGTGGGAACCACTGTACTTTAGCGCCGATCGCTTTTTTATAGTAGGTATTTTTTTTGGGTAGAATATACCCTTTTTAGTATTAATTTGAAAACCCCAAAGCTAGGAAAACCATAGGTGCCGAGAAAAAAAAAAATTTTTTTTTTTCAAGTTTTCAATTTATGTAGGCGTAGTCGACGGAGCCCCGCTACGCGGGGCTCCTTCTTCTGGGTGGTTTAAAAAAAAATAACCACGAAGAGGATGGCGGGGTCTTTGTTCGCTCGCTTCGCTCGCTCACTAGACCCCGCCATCCTCTTCTAACCTAACCTGTCCGAGTCGGGGTGCCCCGAATCCCGAGCTCGCTTCGCTCGCTCTTGCATCCTAAGTTGTCCCGACACCTGCACAACACTCGAAGCCTCGATCCGTGGTGCAACGGGCACAAGCGGCTCTCTAGAGTCCAACACTTGTACGACACTTAACACTAATGAGTTTGGGATCGGGAGATGAAGCAGCAAAACACGAAGCCGGTGCTTCGGGGACGACATGCTGTTGTGTCAATCAATCGCTCGACTGTGAAGTGTGAGTACGACGAGTGACAACTG
Organism: Dasypolia templi; assembly: GCA_963555695.1. Classification (NCBI taxonomy): domain Eukaryota; kingdom Metazoa; phylum Arthropoda; class Insecta; order Lepidoptera; family Noctuidae; genus Dasypolia; species Dasypolia templi. The sequence continues at coordinate 2,971,444 of OY743142.1, read as the reverse complement.
TCAAACGTTAAAGTCACTTACATTCGATTATTTTTCGTTACCAACGATCTTTTGAGAGTACAAATAAAACTTTAATTATGTTTATAATTAATTATATTTTTTGCTTCATAATTGAGTTCATGACAGTAGCAGACATTTAAAATTGAATTAATGTTAAAAAGTAACAATTATTTTACACAAAACCATTAAAATCCGCCGTTACCATGTCTCAACGTAAAACGGAACAACTTGAAAGTGAAATTCTTAGATTAACTGTGGTAAAATGTCGATTTTACTATGTAAATAAGTTGAATTTTCTGAAACTTTAGGAATTTTTTTCTCAAAAACTAGGCGTCTCCTAGGTGTAATATTTTACGAAAGTGTTTAACTTAAAGACATGTATAAGCTATAAAATTGTGAAGCTTCGCACGAATAGGCGCTAAAGTACAGTGGAGCCGGTTTGTGTGGACTTTTTGTTGTGTTCCTTCGGCAAGAGCCTCAAGTTGATTGAAGTTGGTTGAGTTGGAAGTTGATTCTGGTTTTTTCTTTTGGATTTCTGTTTGAAAAGGATTAGGCAGAGGTGTGCCTATAGTACACCCCAATTTCGCCAGTTATGATTATGTCCCATGTAATAGGTAGCGAGCCTATTGCCATCAACCAGGTACAAATCCAGACTCCGGGCTGCTACTGAGAAATTCTACATAGAAAAACCCAATAATACTTTGCCTGACCTGGAAATTGAACCCAGGACCTCATGCTCAGCAGTAGCTCTTGCGACCACTAGACCAATGAGGCAGTCAAAAGTAAAAGTCAGTTTCAATTTGAAAAGGTTAATGGTCAGGACCAACTCTCCCTATAAAAAATGTAATAATGCCATTAAACATGGTTTCACCTTGTTCTGTAATTTTGATTAAAACAAATAGTTGATTATTTCATCACTTTGGTAGTGAAGAGAGTCATCCCACACATAACATGTTCCGAATTGCAAATGAGCAATTATGTGGCGAGAATAAACAAAAAAAAAAAAAAATTGTTTGTCTCTTCCAAACCATAAGTTAGTTTTTAATAAGAATGCCATCGGTTTATAGAGATGGGTTGTAACAGGTTAAACACGATATCTGTTATCACTGGTACTGTTACACAAAAATAACAGATCCAAATATCTATTATTAAATAACAGCCTGTTATTTTTGGATGATATATACAAATTTAAATCTCAATTGAACATCGTCTATGTCTTTGCGTTTTGAATCGAAAATCGTATCCGAAGAAAGACATGGGTAATGTGAAATTATAGGTTACGTAAGTCGGCCGTATGCCAGTTGTAAAAGGCTAGGCAAATTGATTGTTTTTTTTTTTCGAAATTCCAAACTGAACGCTTTCCTTCATACTTAATCGCAGGCATAGGACTGTCAGTTTACTATAAATTTAGGAACTTTAGTACATAATCAGAAATTGATTACGTTTCTCAAACTGGCGTAGTTAAAAGTGTTCAATTAATTTTATGTACACAACTATTCACATTATCACCTATTGTATATCTACATGACTATTTACAGTATCACCTATTCTATATCTACATTTACATTTAATATTTACATATTTGATTAAGAAAGATTAGTTGCTGCAATTTCTAACTCCTAACCGGGTCCGCCTTTCATTAAGGATATTCCCTGCAGCAGAGTATCGTTCTTTATTCGTCGGTTCCCTTTCGCAAGGAACCGACGAAGCCATTGCGTTAAAATTTTGATTCACCATTTCACATTTCGTAATAAAGGAATCAGAAAGGGAAGCAGTGAAAGAAATCAAATTTCAAAAATTTAAAATGTCAACATATAAACCAGCCAAATTACCTTCAATTGAATATCATCTTTAAATCTTTTGAAATAAAGTCGTACATATTTGGGACATTTTGCGACCAATACCGTCAAACCAAAGATAATATAGATAAAAGGCATCCTTAGACGGACATTATAATAGTTTTGGTTGCATCCCTTTCCAAAATAATGTAGAACAAAATATATTTTTATGTCATCAATATCAAACAAACCAAGAAAATTACTCATAATAAAATATAATTGATCATCAAAAAAACGTAAATACCTGGAACATTTTGCCGCCAAGATAATAAAGGAATTCGGATACGATCACATTTTTTTTTGGTTGCATCACAAATTGCCATAAAGAAAATTGAATAAAATTTTATTTCATTTTTTATAATGGTCACTGGTCAGTAACAGGTCAGGTAACAAGTAACACGGCCTAATTAAAGAGTCACTTTTTTGTAAATGATCGTTCTTGTTAGACCACCAACTATATTTTAGGGATAATAAATACTAAGTGCTTCTCTTTTTAGCGCAGTTGAACCGCTTTAGTAAGAGTGAGAAGTAAACTTATTTTGAAATAAATAATAGGTGTTTCTCTTTTTAGAAAGGGTCATTCTTTGATGAGGGAGAGAGAAAAATTGATAACCCTGTTACTTTCCTTCCTTTGTGTGAGTGTGTATGAAAATAACAGCCGTGGTAACAGTCAGTGTGGGTGGACTTATTTATTGAAATAACAGATTTAACAGCCGATATTTTGAGTAACAGATAAGCTATATTGGTAGGAACAATTGTTATTTGTTATTTTTAAATATCTGTTATTTCTATCTGTTACGATAAATACGCCTCACCCCTATCGGTTTAGCTAAACATGCTTCTCGTATTTTCGGTATTATAATAGTTTTTGTAATCTAACTAGTTTTTCTCTAAATCGCTATTTTGCACTTGGCTCTTTTCACCATTTAGCTATTTTGAAAATGATCGACTAATAATCAGGGAGGTCTATTTAAATGTTGAAATAGTTGTTAGCTGCAGGGTTGGTTGGTAGTTGGTTGACATAGAAAAAAATTAAAATATTTTAATACCAGAAATTTTAAATATTTTAATACCAGAAATAATAAAAAACTGAATTATTTGTTAAAAATCTTCATAAAAAAAATCAGTCATCTTCATCTGTTACATCAACATTGTGACTTGAAGCAATAAGATTCATGTAAAATTCGTGGTAAGAGGTAGGAATAGTACCTTTTTTTGCAAAGGACTTGTAAGTCTTTTGTTATCTATTTTTAAGCTACACATATAAATATTAGCTAGTTCAGTGAAAAGTATTTTGTCATTATTTCGAGTTGATCTGAGGCAAATACCTAGTTGTTCAAATTTGTATTGGCTTAACTGAGTTTTGTAATAAATATGCATGGGCTCTTCACGTCTATATTGCAGCCATTTCATGATGCCATTTCATATTAGCCGAAAATTGATAACAAATAAAGATAAAGGACACTTTTTTTTTAATTGTTATCAATTTTTGGCTGGATGACTTAAAATCAAGAAATTGGCTAAAATCCATTTTCTTTACGACGTATGATGGTTGAGTGGTCTTCGCTGTTCTTGCTACAGTATACCATCCGTCTGGGACAAAAAAATCATTCTTTCTACCCCTTGATTCAATGGCAGAGTGAACACTGTCACATTCCATTTCGGAATGTCCAGATTCTATGTACTTTTGGTTGAAAATCTTCAGATTTGGAAATGAAGAGAGTGATTTATTGAACATAGCAGAAATGATATGTTTTATGTTTTGTCCTGAAGCAGTATCAGAGTAAAATGTTACTTCTGTCACCTCTGGTGGGAGTTCAGAAAGAGAGTTTTCACATACATGTGGCTATCTCAGATGATCCTTTTTTACCATTGGTTTCATGCCACATGTAGTTAATTGCGGTGCCTTTAGCAAGGTCATAAATGGTAAAGTTAACGTTTTTAATTTTCTCTTATAATACAATTGACCAATCTCTAACTGGGGTAAGTAAGATTTTTTCTAAATCCAAAGTGTAAGCACAAAACATTGGATCAGTATTAGCTCTTGCCTTGTCTTCAATTTTCTGTTCTCTAGTTTCTGTTTTTCTGATTAAATGAAAGTCGTAATAACTTTGTCTTGGAGTGTCTCTTGTGGTGATTTGTTTTTAAATTGAGCGCAAAAATCACATTGGTATTTTTTGGCCAACGGAAGCCATAATTAAACTCAGTAGTAAAAATATGTTTATAATAATAAGATGATACTGGTAATGCTCCGTTCTCTTCACAATACTTGATGTAGTCTTGATACTAGCAGTTTTCAGTGAGGCCATGGCAGATATTTCCGCTTAGATTAACTTCGGCAGTAGTGTGAGTCTACTACAGGTAAGGACTTGATGTGATCACAAACAATATTCTTTTGTTCTTCAGAAATTTTATTTCGCGCAGGGTTCAATCCACTGTAATACCAGTATCCATTTTCTTTTTGAGAGCAGTTTCAACTTTCATAGCTGATATGTATAAGGTACCAAGAAAAAACATCCAGCATACTTGATGAACTTTGTTATTTAATGTCAAAGTGTAAACATAAGTAAAATTTCTCTTCAGGAACATCAACTACGATTGAACTAAAGCCTTTTGACTTGTACCTTCTATTTGGTAGCTCTTTACTAACTGAGCTGTTTATAAAGGTCCATTTGGCTCTATCATCTTTAAAGGCAAAAAGTATTTTTAAAAAATCTATCTATCATTTAAAGTAAATGTATCATTGCATTTATAATGACACTTACAGGATTCTTCTTTTACTGCTTTTGCTCTCACCTTTTTACCTGACTGAGAAATATGTTCTTTACCTTCAAGTCTTAGTTTTTTTTATTATTTCTCTTCCATGTTTGAGGTTCGTTTCATTTTTCGTGTCAGGGTATTATTTTCTTGGATATTTATGTTTTCCACTGTTTCGCTATTACTTGTTTCAACCTCTTGAATGAAGATCTTGGCTACTATTTCTTAAATACTCTTGTACTCTTTGTACTATTCGAGGTTCACTATCACTGTGGTGTGAAGTTTCTCATTCTGGTATATAGCATGGATCATGTTCTGAACAATCTGATTGATCGAAAGGGTCAAAGTCTGATAATATTTCTTCAGGATCTACAAAAGAGTCAGCTGGAGTATTATTACGGCTGTGTGAGCTGTTTGTTTCTGGATCAACTGAATCCACATCAATCTGCTTTGGAGCTATTAAAACAAAATAAAATAATTAATGAGGTATTTATTTACGAAATTACATACTTAGAATATACATACATAAATTTATGACTGGTATCCCTTGTCAGATGAATTATCAGATATTAACATTAGTACAACAACCAACTCAATGTTTAGGAATGAAGTTATATAGCAATGCTCATTATTTAGCATTTTAAGAAATCTTTATTCCCTTAGTCACCTCATACAATATTAACGAGAAGATTTGGGGTAGTACAAAAGCAGGAACCACACCGCTCTGAACTGAATAATCACTCAAAGAGAATATAGGTAATAAATAATCTCACCAGTAGTAATTACATCCAAATGCATGACAGGGGTTTCAATGTAAGTTTGTTGGTACTGACCGAGCTGCAGGCACTTGTGAGTCATGTGTGGCGTCTTGATTCATTCATTAAATACTTGTTCACGATCACTCGAGTTCTTGGAATGGAAGCACTGTACTTTATGGACCGGCGATTTTTATACTACCTATATTTTTGTTGGTATTTTATACCCTTTCTAGTATGTTTTTGAAATCCTGTGCTGTGCTGTAAAAAAAATAGCCTAAAAATTTATTTCGGGATTGGTGGGATAGTGGGATTGTTAATGGTGAGGAAGATCACGGGGCAGGTATAAATTGTTTTCCAAGCAAAAATTAGGTCAATGACATCGTCACGGTCAAGGTCAAACACCCCGAAAGTCAAAGTCAAACCAAAATATGCTCAAATCTTGTAATATTGCCTTATAACAAGCCCTGAGGTCAGGATATTTTCAAGCTCAATGTCAAACGTCTCGAAGGTCAAGGTCAAAAAAGTTAAAATGAAATTTTGAAAGCAAGGCGTAGTCGACGGGCTCCTACTTCTGGGTGGTTTCATAAAAAATAACCACGAAGGGGATGGTGGTGTCTATGTTCGCTCGCTTCGCTCGCTCACAAGACCCCGTCATCCCCTTCTGACCTAATCTGTACGTGTCGGGGTGCCCAAGTCCCGAGCTCGCTTCGCTCGCTCTTGTATCCTAAGTTCTCATTGAATATTTAGTACGTTGAGTATGTGTCGGGACTTAGAGCTTTTAGCATCCAAGTCTCAAGCTCGCTCTTGCATCTTTGGGATGTGTTTTGTAATAAGTTGGTTTGATGTGTAGTGTAATAGGACTAATAGGTTAACACAAAAAAGAAGACAAAAATATTTAAAGTAATTTAATCTAATTTATACACATATTAAATACATTTAAGCAACTCTTCAAAAGGGTCTAAATGCTGAATGGCTATGCGACGCCTCCATGAAAATTCTGTTAGCCAGGCGGCGAAATTTTCTTTATAGTTCTCCTTGTGGAAGGCCCTCTTTATCACACGCCAGTGACTATCCGCTGTGTGTGTGTCCAGTCTGGTGCCACAAATCTATTTCCCTATCACTATGATTTACTTTCTTATGTATATATCAATGTTCGGAATGGAAGTCATAAGCTCTCCAAAAGTCTGCGTGTATAATAGAACCTTCCCTTATAAGTGGCACCAATACATCAGCTGATCTTTCATTATCAGGACACAATTCCACACGCAGATCATCACAGCCGTTTCAACCTACCCAATAGCCTTCCACTTGTCGTCCTCTGTTGTACTTTCTTTTTATGAATTTAAACAACTTTTCCAGGCCCTCCAATTAGCGGCCTTTCAGATTGGTTTTCTAATTCATATACTACGATAGTTTCCCGACAACAATTGTACCAATCAGCAATTGTTTTGTTTTATGGGACAATACTGTTGACCTTATGTCATCTTTTATACATCTCTTGACTGCTTCATATGTTTCATTGTGGTTAAATGCAAACATAAGTTCAAACACAGTTAGCAATGGTAAATGAACATTTTCAAACCACGTTCCCACAGTTCGTTTATATGACCCGAAAAATCGAATCGGGAGATGACGCAGAAGAACACGAAGACGGGGACTTCGGGGACGCCATGGTGTCAATCAAACGTAGTTGCTAACATGAGTACGATAGACGCTTTCGACAGTGAGTACATACGGTGAATGACAACTGTCTAACGTTAGTGTCACTTACATTTGATTACGTTTCGTTACCAAAGTTATTATAAGTGTTGAAAATAAAGTATATTATTTCAAATTTTATTAATTATATTTTTTCTTCATAATTAAGTTAATTACGGTAGCAGCTATTTCAAAATTAATTAAAGTCAAAAACCTATTATTTTTATACAAAAAACCATTAAAATCCGCTGTCACTTTGAAAACGGAACAACGTTGAAGTCAAATTCTTACATTGTCTGTGGTAAAATGTCATTTTTAATAAGTAAACAAGTAGATTTTTTTGAAACTTTGGTGTTTTTTTTCTCGGCACCTATGGTTTTACGACATTTGGGGATTTCAAAAACACACTAGAAAGGGTATCAACTACCAAAAAAAACATAGGTACTATAAAAAATCTCCGATCCATTTTGTACAGTGGAGCCCTTGGAATTGTTTACCCTGTTCAATATTAACATTGAGCGATAATTCTTATAGTTGGACATTTTGCCATCTCGTCTTTTGTTCTATTGATTAATACAAATCTAAGAAACTTTACAAGTAAAATAGAAGACACAAAACACTCAAATCACACGTTCATAGCACATACAACGAACGCCGGCACGAGAAAACGTGGTCTGTCTGATAGATTGACTTGAATGTGCCTTGGCGGCTGATAGTATGTCATGCTCACTCAAATGTCTCGCTGACGGTGGCGCGTGTGTCGGATCATTTAGCTCCCTTCAAAATGGTTGAGCTGAATGGTGCTGATCCATGCGTCATGTTCGTGAACGGGCGCCGTCAGTTGGGACTGGTCATCTCTTAGCTGCCACGGCTTATTTTAATAATTAATTAGCTGGATTGTTTTTAATTATGTTTTGATGCACTCTGGACGTTTTTAACGTGTACGGTTTTTTGTACATCGTTCTCACTTATAGTGTCAACATTAATCGATGTAACTAAGATATATGTAAAAACATTATTATTTAAAAGAGTGTCCATGGAGTTTCTTGCCCGTTCTTCTCCATAGGTACCTACTACGCTTTGGAATGGGCAACTAGCTTCATATTTCTGACTGACCGACTCCTTGACAATTCAAAAGTGCCTGTAAATGGTTTAATTGAAATAAATGATTTGAGTTTGAGTTTGAGGTTGAGATCATGACAGATTTCAAGCCATACAAAATGGCATTTTTAAATGAAGTGAACTAATGATACAAGCGGCTTGACTTTCTTCACTACTGATTACAACCACTGACCTATTTCCAGAAGTAAACTAGCTATGCGGATTGTATTCCTTTTTATACAATAAAGTAACGTATAGTATTTCTGTTAATATTATTATCACAGTTTTGATTATTTTTGTAACTAAACTACACACAGTTAGCTCTATTCACCACCGTAAAAATCGCATTTTTTTAATTCTAATAGTATACTTATTTCGTTTTGGACAAAGTTGTGGCTTGGCTCTCTTCACCACCAAAGCGACGATTTTAATATGCGTGCGATGTTAACAGTGTGTGTGGGTGTTTAACATCGCAAGTGTTGTATACATAATCAGCCTAATATGTATGTTTTCTCTGCTGGAACACAGGCCTCCTCGCTTCAAGAAGGAGTATTTTATATAATAGTTTCGTTTTACTTTTCGTCGCTGCGCGTGCAAAACCGCGGAACAACAGTTGGTAAAACCGCGTATCGGCTTTTGAACGATTTTACAGCAGGTGAAAAAAATTGAATATCTTAGACATTTGACTAAATATTACGTGCCGAAGTATGTAGTAACTTTTTTGTGACTTACTTTATAAGAAAGTAACGTAAATTGGACCATAACTTGTTTTGATATCGTGTAAATTCACCTAAGCGGTTTTGTAGCAACAAATAGTAGAAAAATCTAAATATTATCAAATACATATTTTTTTTAAAGAATGAATATATTAAGACAAAAGAACAATTTATCCTTAATTCTAAATCAAATTAAAAAGAAATTATTATGTTCGAGAGGTGAGATAGTTAACTTCTCATGAAAATACTATATTTTACAATCTTTAGAAATCAACTTCTTACTGATAACTTGTATCTTTCGAATGTTAAATCAATATCATGGTATTAAACTTAATAAAATAAATGTGGGTGTACAGGTACACCTCTGCCCAACCCTTCGGGGAAACAAGGCGTGATGTTATGTAAACTTAGTAAAATAATTATGGTACTAAATGTAACAGCCTGTTGGTTTACTGGTTACTTGACATAAAAAAATATAAAACGTGTAATTAGGAATTAACTAATTAGCAGTCTTGTAGGCTCTCTTAACTCTTAAACCCTACCCATCCCTGGAGAAACACTATTACTACCCTGGGGTCCAGGAAAACCCCAATACATTTTGGTTTAATATTTTAGAAATAAAACAACATTTTAATAACATCTATTTTTTATTGAGACAGTAGTTAATCAGCCTTATTCAAACACAATAAACACTAGTTAAACTTTCTTTGTCAGACATTCCTGGCATATATCCTGGGTATGTTCCCTGCACAAGGGGTTTCGGCACATGCCACACCTAATTTTACTTTTTCGGTCCTTGTTCCTTGGACAGACCACACATCTTTTTTTTGTGGGCATAATAGGGTTATGTTCTACCAATGGACGTTTCTTTTCCAAGATACCTCCTAGAAGAACTTGGAGATGGGTAGGCAAAGTTGGCATGTGAATCTTTCTTCCATTTGAGGGTAATAAGATGGATGGCAAGTTTTTTCAGAAAATGACGTCTTTTCTGGGTTTGATTGGTAGCCATTTTCAGTAAGACATACGAATTAACGCCCACTATATTCAGAAGACCATAAACAATGGCCATTGGCCATCTTTTGGTTCGTCTGGATACGCTGTAACGATGAGAAAGTTGATCCATTAAATCCACGCCGCATTTGGTCTTGTTATAAAAATCTACCATCTCTGGTATTTGGTTTCTCGCGTCAGGATCCGCAACTGAATGCATAGTTGACAACAAGGGAACTATTTTCTTCTGTTTGGATTTTGGCGGGCAGTATGATAAAAGAGTAAGCTCATCAGAATAAGCAAATTTTGCTGTATTACGAGCACGGTCTTTCAGCTCAATGAAAGAAGGCGGGATTTCTCGCTTGTTTCTTCGCAGTGTACCTACAATCGTCACTTGCTTTTGTAGCAATTCTTTTGCTACTGGTATTGAAGTAAACCAGTTATTGCAAGTGAGATTTCGGTTTGTTCAATGAATTGTCTCAGTCAACGTCATTGTGTAGTAATGGGCAGATGGAATGTTTCTAGGAGCCGAATCCTTGCCCAAATATACCAAAGCATTCAGCATATAAGCTGTTTTAAAGTCGCACAACATCAGGATCTTTATTCCGTATTTATCTGGTTTACTTGGTATGTACATCTTGAATATACATCTTCCTCTGAAACCCAAAAGCATTTCGTCCAATGTACAGCAATCCGACGGACTGTACACCTGATTAGAAACACTGACGATATGATCAAACAGGTCCCTTATCGGTGTCAGCCTATCATTCTGCCGACGTTCTTCTCTGGTTGAACGTTCATCAAATCGCAAACAATTTGTTAGGAACTCAAATCTTGCTTGAGTCATGGTAGCACGAAAATAGCCAACACCTGTGTTCTTGTCAAATAATTCTTTGGTGGTGACATGGTTCATGTTGAGAACTCCTGCTAAGTAGTAGAGCCCAAATAAAGCTTTGGTCTCCATCACATTAGTATTCTTGACAAAAGAAGGACGCACGGAATCAGTGATGGTACTTGAAGCATCTTCAATTTCTTCTTCACCCACATTCTCCACAACTCTGTCTTTCTTGTACTTTACTCTCTGTCTAACAATCTCAGCATTTGTATAGGTAACTATTGCATCTAGCTTTTCATCAGTAAAAAACAGACTCCATGCCTCTGTTGATATTTGACGACCTGCACCTTTCGGCCCTGGAGGATGAAGCAAAATATTTCTTTGTGGTATTCTAGACCTTACTGGTTTTTCGCCTGTCCATCGGAAACCGTCTTTGCCCTTCAACCCTCTAGGAACACTCAATACACGAAGAAAATTCATCCTCCGAAGACGAACCATCGCAATGATCGGATTCAGATACTGCACGAAAGTCTTCAATTATTCCATCTTCTTCTAAATCACTTTGTAGGTCAGGAACCATGACGTCACTTACCTCTTCAACTTCATCATCGTCTTCATGCAACCAAATGGAGATCTGTTCATCCATCTTGCAAAAGTATTTGATACTAAAACAATAACAAAACCACAACATTGAATAATGCATCGTAAAAAAACATTTTCTTGTTCTTTGAAAAATGAACCAAGACTGTAATAATAAATTTTAGCTAGTTACTGTACTTACCAGTCAAAAATATTCAGCGAAAACACCAGATAACATTCTTATTCTCACTTATTATTCTTATCAAGGGTAACAAAATATTAAACTCTAACAAAAACAAACTTTAACAAAAAAAAACTGAAAGTCAAATTAAAACACTAATCAATCACAATATTTAAGATATTGTCATAATAGAAACATTACGTAAAAGGCATATCATGAAAATTATGGCAGTCTCTTGGTATAACACTCTTGAGCTTCCGTAGATGATGGTACTTAGTTGAGAATATTGGTTGTCGAGATTGATAAAGTGAAGGCAGACTTTCAATTGAAAGTATTTTCTTTGGTCTTCTAGGCAAAGGCGTAAAGTCATCTTTCAAGTGAAGCTTATAGTCTATTGTACCACTTGGATTATACCTCAGTGCTCTTATTTCAACGACACAGCGATCACCCGCCCCACGACCAGGTCTGATTGATTCATAAATCAGGTAATTTTTAAGACCGAAGTCCTTAAAAAAGCAAAATCCGGCGTAATAACTTCATAAGGACTTGATACTGTTCTTGCCTCTTTCGTAATTAAAATAGAGATAGAAAAGTAGAGAAGTGTTTTTAACTTCACAATATGCGACATATTGTGAAGGTAAAAACACTTCTCTATTTTTCAATTTTCTCTCAATCACAGAGTGAACTGAGTCCACTTCCATCTGTGTGTGGCCCTTCTCCCAGTATTTTTGAATTATTACTATTTTTTTGTCCATGGCTAAACGCAACAATGCATTCGATACAATATTGTTCCTATTCTGGGCGGGAAATCCATCTGTAAAGATAACAACATCCTTGGGATCATTATTCAGTAATTTTGTCAAATAGTCCACACGATGGTTTAGTAGACATTGGACTTATTCGCGAAATGACCAGGGGGCCTACCATAAACTCTTATAGCAGGTCAATTTTCGACGAAAAATAATCTGCCGTGCTAGTTTGTACCATGAGCGCTTCAAGTAGCAGGCGAGCCAGCGATCACGTGACCTAAGTAAATGCTTGTGTTGTACTGCACAACATTTGCAATAGAGCCAATGTCCCTGTGCTGGAGTTGGATTCTGAAGAAGTTTTGCAAGAAGCACAATTGCAAACTTCTACTCAAATTATGTCAGATGGCACTTCAGGGGCGCATTCATCTAGGAGGGCCCAAAATCTTGAACTGCAACACGGCCTCTACTAGAAGACAGCTCATTGCTCATTTGTGGGCACGCCGACAAGTAACCTAGAACGCAAGGGCATAATATAAGTATATTTTTTTTGTTATCAGAAGCATTTTATTATCAGTAGCATTGTTAAAATGCATGTAAGTATATTTGTCGACATCACTAACATTGTGTTTTTAAATATAACGTAAGGTTGAAACTAATTACCTATTGTTTATGTTGTCTAATATTGCTGCTATACGAGAAAGAACGTTTTCAATGTTATTTAAATGTGTGCTCATTTCTTGTGTTGCCTCTGCTCGCAACCGGCTTGATTCAACGAGAGCTCTTCTTGCCATGTCCTGAGACATAGGCGCTGATCGACGCCGCCGTCTCCGAGACTGAGTAGCTGTCATTGGTTCTGCTGGCTGAATGGGTTGTGTAGTTGTTGGTTGATGCACAAGATCTTCTGGGTCTGGTATCGAAAGTACTTGCAAGAATGGTTCAACATTTATGTTTTCTCCCACAACTTCTGTGCCCTCAGGCATTAACAAAATAGATGGAGATGCAACTTGAAGAGCACTTGATGATTTTGCCTGAAAATATGAAATTCAAAACTTAGTGACTATTATGTAACAAAATTAATAAGTAGGTATTCTTATTCTATTAACATCATGACCATATGTTGTAGATTCATCCTTCATGGGAAACTGTTTAAAATTTTACCATAAAATACCTCCCTACTTACTCCAACTGAATGAGGCACAACTTTTTTTGGCTTTTTATTACACCAATGCTATGTTTGAATTTTTTTTTAATAAAAAATGTGGGAATCATAAACTGATTTTTATTATATGTATTTATGTGACATTTGTGAATTACATCTATTTTAATAACAAATTGGTGTAGGTACCTACTCACCATTGCTACTTTAATAAGGTGGTCAATTTAAATCTACTTTTATTTACTCAAATCTTACTTACATGAGTGCTTTCTGTGTCAAATGGGCTCACTTGAATTCCTGGAAGACCCACACCATAATCCTCACCAAGAATTGATAGATATTTTTTTTCAATATCTGTTAAGACAGGTGTTTCACATGGTCCTCCACCTGTACGTAATTGTGATGTTCCGATAGTGGCACATTTTCTTTTTAATTTCCCCTTGTAATCTATCCAATACTGAAAATTATAAATAAGTACGTTAAATATAGTGCCAAACACACCCCGTGTTGTTATTTGACATATTTAATTCAGGCAAAAATGTGTATAATTGATTTAATGGTAAAACTTACATTTGCCCAAGTTTTCCAATCCTTGTTAGCACCACTAACAACCGAATTGAGATTTTCAGTCACCTCAGTCCACATTTTTCGAGACATTTCGCGAGCTTGAGCACTTTTATTGTAGCCCATAGCGATATCTCTGTGAGCATTCAAAAAATCCCACAAAATTTCAAATTGTTCGTAAGAAACTGGTCTTGCAGCCATAGTCACAAAATTCACTTTCTAAATTGCACTTGTCTACCACTCACGGACACGGCCACAAAACTAATGTCTCTAATGGTTTCAGTCAATAATAGAGGCCATAGTACATATTTAAACTTTACAAAAACGAATCCACTTGAATTTCAAAATCACCTCGTAAATTCTACTTTTTGTGCTTTGACATGTACTTAGTGCGTTCAAAAATAAATGTGAAGTGTTTAATTTGGTAACTTATTTGTTTCAAGTGTTTTTTTTTTGGATGGCAGGGCGTTCGCTCTCACAAATAAAGTAACATTTCTTCTTGCCCAGGAACAATGTTTGTTTTATAACTCTTTTTTTTGTTTTAAACTGTTAACATGTAAAAGAACATTTCATTTTCCTAAAACCGTAAAACCGCTAAAGTATTTTAGAACGTCTGTTTTTAATAATCTTATTTAATCTGTGATGCAAGCTTACTGGCCAGAGACTATGTAGCAGGTCAGCAGTCGACCTGTTGCAGGTCAGCGGGGAATGCTCATGGTACAAACACAAAACCTGTCAGGTTAACATGCTGAGTTGAACTGCCCTGCACTTGGCAGGTATTTTAAAAGTTTATGGTAGGCCCCCTGTAGTCGTTTATGGACCTATTCGCGATATGCATCATTCAGAAAATGCCCTATTCTTGAAATAACCTTTTCTACTCTGGACTCATTCGCAGAAAGACGTATTCTTAAAAACACGATATGTCCTATTTTGCTAATTGTTTCTTAATTAAACTATAAATGTACTTTGTTAATTAAACCAGTAAAATAATTCATATTTAAATGAAACTAAAGGTATAAAATAAGAAAATAGACTTACTTATAAACGTACTTTTAACTCGAGTAGGCTGTGGGTCAGCTGTACTCAAAGGTCGATCAATTCCTTGCGTATCCAGTATAATAATGGATTCAGGATGCTGCTAGGGCTGCCCCGCTTTTGTAGTATTTCGGGTATGTTTGTGGAGGCTAGGGTTGATGGCTTCCATGCTAAAATGCGCTAGCAAACCGCCTCCCTACTAAGAAGAATGCGGTGCAGCACTAACAGTATCCTTCAAGTAATTGCTGAGAAGTATGACTCGACAGTTATGAAGGCTTTCGTCCTGATTCTGGTCAAATAGCGTGGCAATCTACCATGAACTCGGGCAAGAGGTTCGTGATTAGATACCTTTATTTGTATCTACCTTTTTGTAATGTCTACTAACATGGTTCGTAAGAAATTTTTTCGTGACTAACAATTACGGACATTTGTCTGTTTAAATAAAAAAAATAAAATTATATAAAAATGAATCGTCATTTATTATATTTTTAATAAAAATTAACGAAATTAAAGGATACTTCTTTTTCTGATAATTAGGTTATTATTGAATGCGTTAATTGAAATCTGCCAGTAAATTTTACATTTACAGTTGCAAAAAAATAATTTCTTTTAAAAATTGCCCCACAGTAATCTCGTGTGTCTCTAATTTTGTCAATATATTTTTATATTTCTTATCAAAGATGATATCTTTATTTCTTCTATTTCGCCGTTGACTTTCAATAAAACTTTTTTTAATAATCAAAATGCTTTGACTCAACTTTTATTTTGTGTATGAAGTGCAACAAGCTTGGGCGTTTTGGAATCACAACGTTAAGTCGTCGATGCCATCCTTCTAATTCGTTGGTGGTCTGGTGACGTTGATTAGCACTGCTTATCAAAGTAGGAGTCAGGCGATGTCATTGCCTCTCTAAATATTCTTGGAAACGTTTCATTGCTGGAGACAATGGTTCCATCTTGCCATCAATAAATTGTCATCCTTCGTGTATAAACCGTGGTGGTAGAAGAGGCAAAACAGCCACGGCCATGCGAATTAACTTTCTATTTTGTCTAGATGAGGTCAGCGCCATTTCTTTAGCCTTTTTACATATTGCGCGCTGGTAGTGGAAAAAACAGCCAGTAACTTTTGCATTGGGGTAAACTTCGCTGACTGCATTCATTACCGCAACTTCGTAATTACATTTAAAAGTCCTTATATCCAGTCGTCCTCAGGATCTTTGAGTATAATAAACAATCGTAGATAAGTGATCTGGGTTATATTGAGTAAGAGCGCGTAAATTACGGTGATAATATTTGTTACCTTTTTAGTTGAATTTAGGGGTTGGGTCTGGTATCGTTTACAGGAGTTTGGGTAAAAAGGGTTAAAGATGGTACAGATTAAAATGTAATTAAATGTCTAGTCTAAGCTTTACTCTTCATTACATGACGATATCGTTTATTTCATAACCGCGTTTTAAAAAATGAGTCCTTCCAAAGACAGGTCATGACACGAATAAGGTACGAGGGGGGTCAATAAGTCCGTGACTTTTGGAATAAAACACAGATTTATTGATAAATAAATGATTTATTTTTCAACGTAGTCTCCCTTGAGCTCTATACACTTTGTCCAACGATTCTCCAATTTTGTGTCACGAGTGTCATATTACTTCTTGGGTGGTCTGGCGCAAAATGGCGCGTATGAATAAAACGACGATATATCCGTAAATATATACGGGAGGTGTGTACAAGTACGTTGTTAGAATAGTTATTAAATTACCTAACAGATTATGTACGGATAAGCCCAGTTTTGCCTTGCAATGTATTAGTAATTCTAGTTTCTATTCAGTGTATTCTGGGTTTTTTCCCAGTTTATTGTGTAAAGATCATATAAACAGTTATGTTCCAAAGTTTTTGTTTAATTTACATAAATATACACCGTGTTATAATATTCAAGTTAAAAACACACACTTTCTCATTCATTTTTCAAAAGATACAAGCTTCACAAAAACATGACATCATTTAGACGTCATAAAACATACAAAAAAGAGGTCTGTTCATTGTTCGATTGCGAGAATAGTCTCGGCCCAATCGCTTGGAATGTTATCTTAAATAAACAAATGACTCAACTACTTATCGCTGACAGAGTCGCAGCTGTTAGAAGTGCTTTGTTTAAAAGTTTCGGCTATCCGAATGAACACTTGAAACTTGAGTGCTTTAAACATGCTCTCAAACATTGCATCATAGGTTTAGTTCTGTTCTGTTTGTTTTAAATATAAATACTGATGATACATTTTGAAGATATTTACAAGTTGATAAGCTCAATAAAAGGGCATGCTGCCATACAAAAAATTACAGAAATCAACAACCAAAATTAACAATTTCAGTACAAAATACACAAGTACATAGTAGAAGGATGACATAAAAATGGATACGGCAAATACTGTCACATCTGAACTCAAAAAAAGTAAAAAAGATTTTATGTACCTGTTCACATTCTTTTGATTTAAATGTATTTATCAATGAATTTATGTATAAAATATGTAAAATTAAGAGAAAAAAAATATATAACAAGAACATTGCAATAGACGAGAATATATTGGAAAGAAAATAAAAACTGCATACAAAAGCGTCATCCACCGCCACCACCGCGTCAGAAGAATAACCACTAGCTAACACGCTACACCGTCATAATGTAAAAAAAAATACAAAAAAAAACAACTAAAATACAAAAAAATGCACAAGTACCTGGACAACAAAGGATACCATGATGCATAAACAATAACACTATTCGCCCTGTCAACGAACAAAGGTGTGGTCCAAAAAATATATAAACAATATATAGATAATAAAAAGAAATATATTAATATATAAAATTATAACTGGGAGTGGAAAAGGGAGAAACAAGGTTCCGGGCATAGGGCTTTGCGGCAGCCAACACACTTCCGTATGGTCTCCTTTCTACAGGAGACGCATTTCCGCCGCTTGTGTTGATGAGCACCCATCGGAAGGAATTCCAAATGATGGGTGACATCAACACATGGCGGCAGTACGGGCTTGCTGGCTACCGCAGGACAGAGAGGATGGTGACGCTGAAGGAGTGATTTAATAAGGTTCATCCGGAATTTACGGTGGTCAAGGGAAGAAGAAGTGTGACGATAGATTATAAAGGAATTTAATACGGAGACGTTAACTAGTCTCCGAAATAATTTTTTGTACCACACCTGTGTGCGTTTCCGCTCGACCCGGTACATGGCCAGCAGCTGGTCTTTTTTATCCACCCCACCCATCATGATATTGTAATCCAATATCAGGGTGGGTTTAATGGATCCTCTGTGTGTTGACTGGGCGATGCCATGGTATGTCGAGATCATAGCAACCCTGTTGGCGTCTTTCCATACCATGACATCGATGTCACCAGAGGAAAGACCAACGATCTGACCTGAGGTCATGTCCCGCTTGGTAAACCTGTGCAGGGCCTGCGGAACAAACTTACGAGACATGGCGAATTGTAGTAAGTGTCCATCCACAATGTGTAGCCTTTGTACTCCAGGCCTTGGACGAGGCGTAAAACAATTGATGATGTAGGCGCCTCTAGTGGATCTTCGTTCTGCTGCGGTGGAGAGCGGTTCTTCTTATGAACGTGAACCTCAAACCGCCATAGGTAGCCGGTTTGAGATTCACACACTTCATAAGTTTTGACGCCTTTGTTTGCAGCTTTATTTGGAATAAGCTGGCCGATGTCCAGCCAGCCCTTCCACATCAATAGACTCTCGTCTAGTGCAATGTTTTGACTTGGATTGTACAGCGCCTGAAATTTGGAGTTCAAATGTGACAATATCGGCTGAATCTTAAAAAGACCTGCCTCGGAGCTACCCCGTTCTACCGTGCACATGTCATCATTGTTCGCGAAGTGAAAACATTTGTTTAAAAGTTGAAAACGATTGATAGACATGTGTGCGCTAAACCGGGAGTATAAAATATGTCAGGGGTGGCACCCCAGTACTCCTTCATGTTAGACTTGACCACAATCCCCATCGTCAAAATAATTGCCAGGTAATTATATAATTCATCGGCCGTGTTGTCAACCCACTGGCCGATGCGACTGCTGGGATGGAGATTGTGGCTAGCGAGCAACTCGGATGCCACCTGCTGAGCATACCTATTCGTCTCCGAGGCAAAGTACTCCATAATTTGACGATCCCATATGTCAACGAAAATGTCATACGGGTCGTCACGAGGAATTGTCGGACCTACATTTCTTTGGGAGACGGTTCCCTCCTCGATTCAGGTGGGATCGGGGAATCAGGAAACTCTCTCCAGTCAAAGTCAGTCCACCTCCACGGCTGGTCCGTCGCCGTTAGAGGGACATCGTCGGGCGCAGCGTCACCTCCGGCAGCAAAATCCCCGCCAGCCGCAGCGTCAATGGAGAGCGCAGACTCAGCAGCAGCCGCATCAAGAAGGAAGTCCTCGTCCAAGGGTGTTTCCATAAAGGCGGAATACACCCTTGCCACCGGATAGTTCAGCACCACGTCTTCGTCGCCCTCGTCGTCAGAGCCTGCGTCGCTTCCTGTAACAAATGATAGATCGGTTTCAAATCTGGTGGACACCAAAAGTTTGGTGATGGCCCCTGGGGAGTCATGGGAGGGTCATGGTCAGTAGGTACATACCGTAATTGAGGATTTGCGACAACTCGTCATCGCACAGGCCCTGGCGAGGGCGAGAAGGTCGTGGTGGTGGTGGAGGACGAGGAGATGGTGCGGGCGCTGCCTCTGCACAATCCATGAACCTGAAACAAATGCAGGGTGTAACTTTACCTGTAACTTTAGATTATTTTAGAAATAAATAGAAAAGTCCGTCAGCTACTTACGCTGTCGGCGACAAGGACAATAGAGGGGGAGCCGCCGAAGATGCTGGAGATGCCGGCCCCAACTCCATGAACCTGGAACAAAAGTAGTGTTGTAGTACCTATCTATAACTTAAGAAAAGAACGGTCCGTAAGCGACTTACGCTGCCGGCGACGGTGGTGGTGGTGTGGCTGGTAGTGGTGGTGGTGGCCGCACTTCCGGATCATAGCCTGCTCTGGAAGGACATTTTAAAACAAAAGTTAGAAATTGCTAGAATAATATCTACAACTAACATACACAAGTAGAACTACTTACGGTGGCCACTTCCTCTGCCTCTTGGTATGCAGGGGAGTTTCGAGACCCCTGCCCTCCGGCAGGTCCGCAATATCCCACACTCACTCTCTGACTCTGTAATTCAAAACATTCCTGTTGAAATACTGGTTGAAAAAAAAAAAAGTTAATGAAGCATAAAAGCTGAAAGCTTACTCGTCCTTATTATGGGGCCCCGGCCGGACGTGCCTTTTTTTTTTTGTTCCCGGGGTGGAAAATCCTCATGGATGTCCTCCGCCCTGGGGCGGGCGGAGGGGTCTGTCAGACTCTTACTGACTAAAAACCACCCCGGTGTTCCATCTCGCACCGACGCCGGGGTCGCGGGAACACATAATTCATCCGCATCCCCGGTTAGTGCCGGCCCGCTTGCGCGGGCCCCGTCTCGGGCGGGGGGAGTGAGGTGTACTCCCCTCGTAACGTCTGTGAGCGGCGCGCGCGGAACACTACGGGTTCAGGGGCGACGGATGTCCCCGAATCCGTCGCCCCTGAACCCATTTAGGGGGGCTGGGTGGGCTGGAAGACCGCCTCGATGGTGACGAGGCCGGGCGGTAGGGCGTGAAAGCCTGTCCCGCCATTCCGCCACCAGGACCTCGCGAAGCTGCGACCGACGCTGCTCCATATGGCGCTGCATCGGCCGCTCGCCCCGCGCCCTTGCTTCCTCGCACCACCGATATAGTGACGCGAGCACCTTCGCATCTAGGTCACATGTATCTGTTTCTGTTTTTAAACGTTCACCAATCTCTGTACACGTTGAACATACGTCGGTTCTTGGTGTTCCAAACCCGATATTATAGCATTGGTTAAAGATTTTTGTAAAAAAATGTTGTTTTACTTGTAACTTCGGTTCATGCGATTGATTATACATACGCCACATTTTGCGTATGTTTAGTTCTGACGAAATATACACTCTATTCATATTTTTCTCTTGGCCTTTAAATGATTCAATTTACCTCTGAACAGACAATTTTCTAGCAATAAACTTGTCAGTTTTCCTATCCCCGCCCCAATTTACTAGGAGCATTTGTCCCCCAAATGAAATCGTTTCAAAATAACCTGTATTCGATCTTTCTTAACTAACAGAGCACCCCTAAATGTTTTCTGACACACTGGAACTTTGGCACCTTTATTCCCTAGAATGTAGTATTTCATAGCCTTTGTTCTGTTTGTACTGAGCAAAAATTTTAAATAAAAAATGTCTTGGGTAGCTTTGGTGGAACATTTGTAGAATTTCTCTTAAAATTTTCTGATAATTTGCATAGTTAGTTCCTTACATTTAAATGCCTTTTGATTGTGATTACTTGAAGGATATGTTGGAAAACCCGGAGCCTTGTACCTGAAAGAAACTAATAAAAAATTAAACTCGACTCACTAAACAAAGAACTAATAAAATCTTTAAAAAAAACTTTATACATATCATTTATCTTTTCCCAATGAAATTCAATAATTCATTTTACTAACAAAACGTGCATTTCTAGTAACCATTCAACATACCTTTTTTCAAGTTCTTCCTCTCGTTTCCACTTAGATTTTATAACAGGACGGTTCCTGGATTTGCCAAGTTCAGATTTTTTAACATATTGCATTAATTCCTCCAATATTTAACACTAAAAACACAAGAAGGCTTAGCACGCACTGCGATTAAACGCGCGCGGTTTAGGAATAGCTGAAAACGCAAAAACGCGCATCAACACGCACTGCGGCTAGCGTTTTGCTTAAATTTATTTCATTTCACCATGGATTTCTGGCAATAGAAAACGTAAACAACTCAGTCGCCGTAGGTACTGGGTACATCCACTAACTGATCAAAGACATTTGAAAGGATACTTTTGCAAAATGTACAACAACGTGCGTCAACATCCCGATAAGTTATTTAATTACTATAGAATGTCGATTGGCACTTTTGATAAATTATTACAAGACGTGGGCCAGTATCTACAATTTGAAGACACTTCATTTCGTAATCACCTGAAGAGCGACTTTCAGTTACGTTAAGGTAAGAAAACAATTTTTAATTTTTTTAAAGCTTTATTTCGCAACAAGTAAATTAAAAAGTAATTATGAAACCAACTTTTCTAGTTACTCTTAGGCATAGTCTTTCAACCCAAGCATTGCCTGTAGGGCAGCAGTGGGTGTAGTTCTCATGCAGCTAGTGATTGCTACACAAGCAAACCGCTGCAGTTTTTCTAGATCTCTTTGGGCTGTGCTCATGTCTGTCCTAGGCCACCAGACCACCGAGTCGTACGTGATAATTGGTCGAATGACATTAGTGAATAGCCAGTGGGTGACCTTGGGATTAATCCCCCAGTTTCTGCCAAGCATTCGCTTGCACTGCCACAGAGATATTGAATAAAAAGCAATGTCAACTTTTTTGTTTGTTTGTTTGGCATCTCGCAGGTCAACCTATGAGGTTGTCGTCTGCTTAAGCGGACTTGCCTGTGGTTGCCCTAATAAATTAAGGCCTCCAGACAGGACTTAGGAATGTTTACTTTAACGAAGACAATTTATTTAACTAAAAACGAAAAGGTCATGTTTCTCCGGAGACTCTTAACACCGAAATTCAGCGGAGAGTGCAAAATGTACAACGCCATCTCGACGACTCATTAGTAAATAAAATCGTTTACATCAAACTTATCGCAAGATTGTACATTCCGTCCACTATGGACAGAATGTCCATTGTTCCCACCAGCCAAAGCTTTTGAATCATAATATTAGCTTTTATGATTGGGTCAAACAACTTTGCAATGTCAGATATTACTTTCCTTTTTGTTACAGGTTCCGAGATTGGTGGTAGCTGAACGGAGTACTCGAAATCATCGGTTCGTCGATTCCAGGTAAGTCCCAATATTTTCATTGTTTCACTTTCTTTCAGTTCTAGGTTGCCTGTTATTGCTCTGCTTTCTTCGCTTATTCCTTATGTAATTGAACATCATTGCTTGCCCATTTTTGCAGTTCGAAACCTCCTTTGTTTAGTAGTTTAGTCATTTCTGAGAATAATTGTTGTCCTTCCGAAACACTTCTACAACCAGTAATGAGGTCATCCATGAAAAAATCTTGTAATACTCTTTCAGATGCTAGTGAAAATTGGCTTCCTTCATCATAAGCGACTTGGTGAAGCGCTCTTACCGCCAGGTATGGAGCTTTAGCAGTCCCAAACGTTAGTCGTACTAAACGAAAAATTTTTATCTCTTTTGCTGAGTCAGATCTCCACACCAAACGTTGATAATCTACATCGTGGTCAGTCACCTTCACCTGTCGATACATCTTTACGATGTCAGCTACCAAGCTAATAGGGTGAAGCCTCCACCTCATAAGAATGTGTCTAAGATCATCTTGTAAAGTCAGTCCTACTATAAGATTACTGTTAAGTGAAACACCATTATCGCGACTAGAAGCATTAAATACGATCCTGAATTTGGTGGTGGTTTTATCTTCTCTAACTACTTCATGATAAATTGATAATCAAGAAGCAGTTTACTTACCTTAGTAAACTGCTTCTTGATTATCAATTTATTTCAAAGGAATTGTTTGCAAATGACCTAGCTTTAGATATTCTGAGAAAACATCCGAGTATTTAGTTTTTAAATCCGGTGTTTTTGAGAAACGTTTTTCTAAGGATAATAATCTCTTTAACCTCTTGAGACCCAGACTATCAAATTTTGTCAGATCCATTTCGTTTTTGGTATGGGTGCATAAAAATGGGCGTTTTTACCAAAAATATTAAAAAAAAAAAATGCTTCCCCAGACGTCTGAAACGGGGTCTTAATGAAACTAAATCATGTTATACTTTACTTCAATTTTAATTAGTATGAAAGTCGTAAAAACAGTTTCGGTTGACATTCAAACATAAAAAAAATTCACATGTTGAACATTTAATGAATGTGAGATTGTTGCAGCCACTCAACCGGCATTTCGAACGATTTTTTATCATTTTTAACGCACATGGGCAGGTGTTGCGCTTCTTTTAGCCTCTTGGCAATGTGGGGAATAGGCACCACAAGTCTGTGTTTTCTTTGTGATGATGTCGAAGGCGGATCATCTTGTGTAACAGGCAGTGCAGGTCTGGGACTTTGGACAAAGCTGTTTCGAGTAAGACGATCAGTGCTGGGGCTAGAACATTGCAGCATTACCGGTGTTTCGCCGCCGAAAATTAATTGTTTTGCTAGGTCCATCTTAAAATCTAGGTACTGCATCATATTTTTACTTGGCAACCCACGTTTAACGGCTACATTCCGATATTCAATCCAGGCTGCAGCCGCAGCAAAATCGAAGAAGTGAAAGGTCGCTCTTACTGTCCACAGTTCTTCCACGCATAGCGTATTTTCCGATCACTCTGTCCAAAAGGTCGATTCCTCCCATGTGAGAGTTATATTTTTTTACAGCGACAGGCTGTGGGACATCAAGGTACCGCTGGTCTTTTCTGGACCACCGCCGGCATGTCCCCAAAGGTTGAATAACGTCCTCAGTTGATGCCAAGTGGATCCGGCTTACTATCTAACCACTTGATGACTGCGAGTTTTTTATCTTGGCGCACTACACAATCGTAGCTACCTCGCCCACTTGCCTGCAACGATCTGTCACTCTTGAGTAAAGTCTTTGGTCTTCTATTTTGTTGGTTGGGGCGTCGGTACTCTGGTACACGGCTTTTCATTAGCGTGCCCGTTCCGTGCAGTTTCCTTTCTGTTAGCGTTTCCAGCAGCACAATAGAAGTGAAATATCTATCAATATAATTTGAAGTTTTTTGTGGCAATGTGTCAGCCAGTTTCAATACAACGCGACCACCTAAGTCAAGTTTTTCAGGCGTTGGATACATAGCTGATTCGATCGAAGAACCTTAAGCTTGATAGAGGTAGAGATCAAGAGGTAGGCCGTTAGGATTAGCCATCAAAAAAATGTTGATACCTTCAGGATTAGGTTTTCCTTTTACTACTTGCTTGAGTTTGCATTTACCAGTAAACGGCATCATTTGTTCGTCGATTGCCACACATTTCTCTCTTTGATTCTCTCTACACCCTTGTTCTATCCCTGATACAATAGGCCGTATTTTCCAGAATCTATCAACTTCTTTCTCAGCGTCAGTAATTAAGTGATCTTTAACAACCTTTATATTCGATCTCAGTTTGAAATACCTATTGCGAGTAATATTTTGAGCAATGAGGTTCACTCTAGTTTCTGCAGACCAAAACATCCTGAACCGTAGAAGTCCTAGGACGCTCATTGCCATAGAGCACCCAAAGAACGTTTTAAGCTCTGCTGGAGTCGCATTTAGGGAGTTTCCATTTCGAGCCACGCTGGAAATATTGGTGCAATCGGACATTATTTCAAACAAATTGGGTTTGATATTCCTGTAAAAGTAATCTTGGGGAGCGAGGAGCTCCTAGTCACATTCCAGAGGGAGCTCTTCATCCATGCTCTTGTTATTTAAATCTTCTTTACGATCCCATCTCAGAGGACGATTGGTAGACGAACGATTGGAAGAACGAGCAACTTCTACAAGAGGCTCATCATCGGAGGAATCCCAATCCTCTACAGGTGCGTCACGAGGTAACAATTCTTCAACAATACCATCCTGTTCTACTTCCAGGTTTTCTGAATCTTCTTCATCTTCTTCCTCGTATTCAGTGAACACGTCCAAATTCAATAATAAGTCTTCAATTGCAGACTCTCCCAAGTCTGTTAAAAAAAGCAAATCTTTATATTGTTCAAAAACCGCAAAAAATAACCGAGAAATTCATTAAATTTCTAGGTTTTTATTACTGAAATTTAAAGATGACATTGAATGCAAATCGAAACCAACAAAAAACTTTGAAATTACTACATAAAAACAATAATTACCTGCACGTGACGTCGCCATGTTGTGATTAACAAAAAATGTTTACTTCAAAAGTGACATTACACTAAAAAATGTGTTTGCACGGCAAACTAATGCCATCTAGCGGAAACGCACACTCAAGGAGATAACTAAAAATGGTAAATGTTCATACAGAATCCCCTAGATGGCGCAAAAAATATTTTACTGATGTATCATAGGTGATACCGGGGGTCTCAGGAGGTTATAGCAACATCGCGCGAATTGCCATATTTACAGCTCGTATCATTATCTTTAAAAGGTAACTTTACAATGTACCTACCAGAACTATAGCGTTTTGTGGTTTCCTCAAAGATTTCTTGGCAACGTTCAGACTAAAGTTCTCAGATTCGAGCTCCCAAAACTGCTAAGATTAAACTCTTCATTGCAAATGTTAGTATGCATAGTGATTATCATTTGTGTTTACTTAAAAATAATCCAATAATGCATATGTAAGATGTCACGCCCCTTATGCCTGGAGGCTTTTATTTGTGTATTAATTATGTTGTTTTTTTCATTGTTTTTTTTATTGGTTTCTGTTTTGGGTATATTGGCGTGGCTAGCTTAAATATGGCAGATAATTTAATATGTTTTTTTTTGTGATTCGGTTTTTATTCTTTGATTACCTTATAATTATATAATTCTATGGTTTTCTAACTAAACAGACAGCTGTGCTGCTGGGGAGTTTGTTGCGCCACTTCTTCTTCCCAGCTAAAGCACTAGGAAGTGGTGAAGGGCGGGCGTTTTGGGGGACTGTCTTATGTAATTTTGACGTTCGAAAAGTGCTGACTCTCAGCCTAGTTTGAATAAATGACTTTTGATTTTGATTTTGATTTTGATGATAGTACTATTGCAGCGCAAAGTATTGGTTTCACTATCACCACCCACTTTTCCGGATAACCGGTGTTCCTGGTGGACCTCTAATCAATCCTTCGTTATAATTTGACAATACACTTCAGCACAAAGCAATAAATCGATTTTATTTGATATGTTAATCTTCGGATCTGCTAACTTCATAACTGGTAAGTTGGGCCACAGCTAAACGACTATTTTTCTTTTTGGCAGAAATTTTGACTTTTACGGTAAAGTTAGGATCCTGGAGAGATTGCAGTTTAATGAGAGATGGTTTTGTCTCAACATTAAACTTCCAGATAGCATCAGTATATACCTCCCGCAAGATATTAGTTTTTGCATGCCTGCCAGACCAGCTGCCCATCTCTTCTTACAGGCCGGAGCATTCTCCACAGTTGGCTCCTTAACTAAGCCCATGAGGTATGCTAAGCCTATAAAGCCTACACCTTGCTGCCCTTCAGGAGTGGGTTCTGCACCTTGAGGAGAGGCAATGATGTTATAGGTCACAACGGAGGAGTCTACTATATTCAAGATCCAGAAAGCACATTATATGACAATGTTTTCCCTGAGTGACCCGTAGAATTGGTTTGGATCTGTCTTGAGCAAAGAAGAGGTAGCCTTAACTTCATGTGGAGAAACAGCCACCTTCTCCCCACTCTGAATATCCTCTCTGTCAGAAAACACGAAGCTTGCCATCATTTCTACCGAGTAATGTTGGGGTTGATTTTATGACAAAAGATGGTTCATTCTCATTCGCATTTTTGACAACATGATGTGACTTTATTTATTTATTTAACCATTTATGTACACACATATAAAGACAAGAAAAATAAAGATAACAGAAAAGTACGTACAAAGGTAATGCTTATTTCTAAAGAAATCTCTTCCAGCATACCTGCAGTAGGAGAGTATATGAGAGATGTAGACAACGTGTGTAATAGTAAAAGGGAAAACAAAATACATAAAACGAAACAATTCACTAATTTAAAAATAAAAATACTAAATCAAAATATACTTACATAGATACTTCTAAAATAAATAACACTTAATACATATAAATATAAAGTGATAAAAATAAATACAAACACATATTTTAAACAAATGCAACTATGACTCAGTGGAAAGATAGTGTTCCTTCACTCTCCTCTTAAACACCACAACAGTTTGACAGTTCCTTATGTGGTTCCTTTGTGGTAGTGCACTTTTCTGATTTTGTACATAAAAATTCAAGCGACCTAAATCTGTGCTCAACAAAATCTAAAAACTCTTGTAATGTAGGCAATTCCTTAGTTGAACTACAAATTTTTGCTTCCCATTGTTTGCGAGACTCATTATCTAATTTAGAATACAATATGTAAATAACAATAAGATCCCAATTTTCGACATAAATACCTTAATTTTTTTAATCATTTAGACATTCGTTAGAGGTATCAAAACGTTCTTTTAAAGAATTTGATGATTCAACAGTTATACATTTTTGATTAAAGAATGGTTTAAAAATACAATCCGTAATAAACTTCTTATTATTAAATCTGTGTTCGAAAAGGTTCCAACTAGTTAAATAATTATCACTTGTAATAGGTAGGTGTCGCAACAGTTGTTCAGCTTCGCCGGTAAGATAAGTTTTTAAGTAATGCAGTTTTTGTACGTTATCCAATGCATGGTTTTTGTGTATTAATGATTGGAAGAGATCACGAAACGTTGTCCACTGAGAATAGTGACCCGAAAATGCAGGTATCGCTATTCTAGACAATTTCACGCCAGTCTGAGTTATCTGGTTGCTGTTTTCCGCACAATCAGAACAGTTTTTTTTATTCAAACGTTATTTTAATTCGACTTTGCAATCCATGTACAACTCTTCCGACTGACTATACATATCAGCTAAATTGTACTCTGACTTTTCATATTCTTCCCTTTTACGGATATGATTTTACGATGAGTCTCTTCACACATAGACCACTGTTTCTCTAAACATTCTGCACATTCATTCCTTCTGCACATGTGGCTTCCCTGGTACCTCATAAACGGCATCACTATGTAAATTTCTAATAACTGCTCCCAAATAACGGTGTTTAATTTTTATTTTTTATTATTAGATATGGACTTTTACATATCTCTGACATAATTCTTTCATTATTTGACATTATATACCTAAATTTTTTAATTAGTTTTTGATTCTACTTTATTAGATTATTTTATATTTTGTAAATGTGAGAACGTCGTAGGCCCTGTGGATTATAAATTATAGACAATTGTCTATTTGTTTAACATATGGTACTTGTTGACAGGCCTACACTGTCCTCCCATACCTGTTAATCACTGTAATTGGAAAACATTGTAAAAGACATATTTTTAAAAGAGTAACCATGGAGTTTCTTGCCGGCTCTTCTCCATGGGAAACGACCAATTGGAACCGTGCACCTAGAATCTGACGTTTCATAAGTGCCCATGTAGGTCTATGTGAAATAAAATATTTTGATTTGATTTGATTTGATTCCAACCTTGTTTCCACGTAGCTAACGGTAACCCTATCTTTAGGAAACTTTTTGAAGTTGATGTATCCTTTCTCCATCTTTTTATTTACTTGCAATCTTAGAAACGAATCCATTTTAATAAAGTATTTGTATTCCAGAACTAGTTTAAAAAAGGAGAATGCCAAGGTTTCCCACAAGACTCGGCCAGAACCGACAAAGATGAACTACTATATTTCATAAAAAAGGAAAATAATTATAGAATTAGATGGTATAATTAGTTTTATATTAGAAGTACACCAAAAAAAGTTATAGATCTGTAAAGTTGACCACTTAATACTTCTGGTTTTAGCGATTACATGAACTATTAAATGATAAATTCAATTAATGACGGGACATTATCCTCGCATATACTTAAATACTTTTATTGTTAAAAATATACATATAACATATACCTATATTACTCGTATGTTAGAATGTATGAAAAAAACACATTTATTATTCATCATTCATCAAACAGTACATCATCATATTTAATTAATAAATCGTCTAAAAACTGGGCTGGAGGTGTTATATTGGTTTGATGTCGTGCCCAACTGAGGTACCATAGTATTGTCATTGAATGGGCACAGCAACCTACGGTTCTTCGCCCAACTATGCAATTACAACAATATTGCTCGATTTGCTCTCTCCCGCTTTCACTATTATTAATTATGATATAAACATAATATATTTTTCGACTTATATGTCTGCTTTTAATTTTTCCTCTTAGAGCCAGTGATTTTGAGAGAGAGACAATTCATCCAATAGGTTGCTAAGATGAGCCTCTCTACATACTTCAATAGTATAGGAACCATTGTACCGAATATGTTCGCCGTAGTAAGACCGTGCTTGTTTTATTTGGTAAGTACCACATGCTATTAATATTAAATCTTCCTGTGTAAGTTGAGGGAAGTTACTTATATTTTGTGAATCAACATTTATGTTTGTGAAGTGCACTCTCCTTCTATTATAATTGTTATTATTTATAAAATCAGCTAAAACATTATTTTGATACATTTTTTTATTCTATTATAGCGACAGTGAAACCGGTTTATCAACGCAGCAGCAATAGAAAAGTCTACCATCAAATGAGAAGATGCTCTATTAAAAAATTCAT
Organism: Dasypolia templi; assembly: GCA_963555695.1. Lineage (NCBI taxonomy): Eukaryota > Metazoa > Arthropoda > Insecta > Lepidoptera > Noctuidae > Dasypolia > Dasypolia templi. The sequence continues at coordinate 2,941,010 of OY743142.1, read as the reverse complement.
GGCGGAATATTTTAAATTGTTCTTTAAATATACCATATACTGTTTCCACAATCCAACGGCACATGGTTACCGTCCTTGATTTATTTGCTGCTATCGTTGACAACTGTGTTTCATTTACTTCAAATGAAAGCGGCATATACACATTATAGTTACTATTTTGTAGAACTGATACTGCATCTCTAAAACCCCTATTCAGAATAAAAACATCATTATCTCGAAAATACTGCCTTAGCGGTTGAGACTCATTTACAAATTCATTTTTCATAATTTCAGCATCTGATGTAATTGCCGGATAGGGGCCAAGAGCCTCAATAATAATCCCATCACAATACACAAACAAAAATGGTTTCACAAGATTCCTATACTTATGTAAAGAGTATGTATCCTTTTGATATTTAATTTGAGCTTTTTTGGCAATATATATATAAGTGCCATCAACAATGACAATTGGTAGTCTCTTCCCATTAACATTTATACCTCCAAAAAGATCATTAGGGTTTAAAACATTTCTGTTTGCAATCTCTGCCTTGTGTCTTAACCCTAAATGCATTGGCACAAAATCTTGTTCAAGCAACTCTCGCTTTAGACATTAAATTCTCCAAAGCACTGCGAGGCCTTTTGAGTAAACTGGCAATTCGCAAATTCGAATCTCCATTTCTTAATTTCAATAATAATGCAGCTAGTGCAGTTGACCCCTCTATGCATTTGGGATATTCTAGGGACTTCGGCCAACAATGTACGGAATTGCTCTTTGCTAACACCAATCCAAAAATGTACTAAATGATCATCTATCATGTCAATATTTTCAAAGTCAATTGATGTCTCTTGTTTTAATAATGACACAAAGTCATATATATGTGCATCTGAGAAATAATGGTTCACTTCAATTTCGTTTAATTGTTTCCATAAATTACCTCTCAAATGATAATTGCAGATGCGACAATCTGCTGGGACATAGAATTTAAAATCTGCAAAAAGTCATATTCTTATAGATAATGGCACTACAAGTCTTTCAGTATGTTGACGACCCGGAAAAAACAGCGAGTTTGCGTATCTGATGCTCTGCCATACTGAGACAAAATGATTGTTGGCATTTCTTGAGGCTCCGGGTACGCAGAAGATTCGATTTCAACAGGTTGTGTTACTTGCCCAGACGATGTACCCGGAAGATCAACAATGGATTGTTCAGATGTTCATGGTAGAGATGGAACTGCTGATGGTTGCGATTGCACTGAAGATGATGTGGATGGTTCAGTGTAATGTTCAGCTAGATTATCACACCCCTGCCAACAAGGGTGACATATCCGATCAGATGTACATAGCTGCAATAAAATATAAAATAAATTATTATAATAATAAAACACTTATGACTAAAATGTGTGGAAAATATTGTTTTGGAGCATACTCGTAAATAAGTATAAGTTAGAGATTTTGACAGATTTGCTTATCATTATATAGCATTTTGATAAAATATTAACATAATACTTACTGAGCGTGGCAAAATCCTCTCTGCAACTACAGCTCTTATAGATGCTGCTCTTTCCGTATCGCTTGATAATGTGTGGACTCTTGACCGATATAGAGATCTTCCACAGTGTACACATAAGTTGCTATGCCCTACAGTATGAGTACATGATCCTGGTGTTTCAACTGTTTGATGTAGTAGCAACCAACAAGCCTGACACACAACACTATCCCTTGGTATCTGTAAAAAAACAAAAGAATCCTAGATTGTGTCTAACATTGATAATGAGCTGCAATCAAATTATTTTATGGGTTAAGTTGATACAGTTTTTATTATTAACTAAATTACTTATTTTCATTTACTATTTTGTTTTTAACATTAAGCAATCGCAAAAATGATGTTTACAATATTCACGATAAATATACCTACATCGGTATGAGCATTTTATTGCTGGATCAGTAGCTGAATCTCTTCATTCTCAGTTTCCAAACAATGTCGTCGCATCCGAAAGGCATTTACTCCACAATTGATGCAACGAATCATGGTTATTAAAGTAGAGGTTCAGATATCCGTGTGGGAAAAGCTAAGTTCAGATGTTCGTTTGGGCGAGCCGGGTCAGCGTATAATACAGGTTTGGGTTCCGTTTTAAAAGCCAAATACGACTACGTATTTGGTAGAAAATCGGAGTCCGGAAACACAGTAATAAAAAAAACAAAACTAAAAAAAAACAAGGAAACACTTCGTCGCTCGTGATAACACGCGGGAGAAGTAAATAAAACTTTTTGACAGTGACAGATACAAGTTAAAGTTTGGCATCTATTGTTGCCAGCATTATATAAATAAATTGTGCGAAACGGTTTCGATAATTGAATTGAATTATTTTTAATTATTACGTATTGTAAAATATATTTGGAAGCTTATGTGGGAGCGTGTACAATGAAAGAGGCGCGAACAGGATTACAATGGTATAATTATGGAGTAAACAAAAATGCGTTACAGTAAACAGTTAAAACGAAGTTAATTCTAGAAACAAAGTATGATTCTACTACCAGAAGGGTCACGATGTGATACTAGGAAGTTAACGTTATAAAACAATTGAAATGAACTAATTACGCGGGCGAAGTATAATAGCGCGGTGCGGATCAATGTAGCGTGAACGCGCATTGAAGGCTTCAAGTTTACTGGCTTGAGGGACGGTCTCGACTGCCGCAGCCGACGACCGCGGGACGGTGCCGGGCGAGGTAAATGTCTGCACAGGTGTGGCGGCAAACTCGTACGCACACCCGCGTAGGACGTACTCCGGCGCGCGACTATCGCGCTTCGACTAAACCCAAAAGGGTAAGCAGAAACTCTGTGGACACAAAAATACAACGTTAGTGTGGTCTTATTAACATGACGCCACAGGACCCCCTTACGAATAAAAGGGCCGCACAGTGGACCGCGTAGAACATGCTAGGTGGACAATATTATTTTATGATATTTTAACGATGCTGTTATATATAAGTAGTCATGTTGAGGCATTATTAATAGTTTTTGGTATGATTTTGTAATAAAAAACAAAAAAAATATGTAAAAACAGTTTTTTTTTTTTATTTTTTTTTTGTGTTTGCCCCATTGCCCCATTTACTAACAAGTGTAAACGTTGGACTTGTTGGGAGGACACTACTGATAACTTCATTCTGTGCTATTACTAGACGTTCCGCTGTTTTATTTAATAAGGCTTGCCAATTTATTTCAGCACGAGTTTCTGTTATAGAAATGTGATCCTCTGCAGGGTAACAGGCCTTTTTAGATTTTACAACACTAAAATATGACGGAAACACATTATGTCCTGCCATTATGGACCACTTCCTAGTTTGTTTGTAAGAATGTGTTGTTGACATAGAATCTATATAGTATGCTAAGGCTTCGTCACTACTTAACTGCCTAGGATTAACGGAACTGGTATTTTCTTTTGACTTAATAATATTATCTGGCCTTTCACTAATGTATCTAATCACATGGGCAACTTTTCTTTGCCCTGCTGAACGCATAGCAATTTCGGCAGCAGTCACTAATTCACTGGCACTTCGAGATTCTACGAGATCCACGACTCGACGTTTCTTCGTCTTAAACGACGATTCCTCGAAATCTTTGCGAGGTCTTCCTGCAGATGTCACAACCTCACTCGATGTTGAAGGTTGTGGGGCTAAAGAACTCACAGTAAACTGTATGTCTCCTTCATCCAGCCAAGTCTTATTTCTAATTAAAAAACGCTCCTTCGATTTTCCCGAAGCCAACCATTTGGCTTCAACCTTAGTAGAAAAGTTGGATATTTTCAACTTTATTTCTCTTTGGCTGCTTTCAGTAATGTCACCAAAGTGAAATTTTGAAGAAAGATAGTCATAAATACGCGATCTTTTATCATTCTTCGTGTGTTTCAACCACTCTTCAAAAAATGCTACCCTTGAAATAGAGTAAACGTGTTCTGAAAAAAAATATGTTTTACTGAAGTGTGCTGAACAATATGTGTATTTTTACAAACTACACAGTTATACCTACAATATATCTAAAAACTAGCCCGAATAGAGGCGAATCAATGTATTTCCTGAACGTTCAAAGTTTTGTTTATGAAAAAAATTACGCAAAAAGGAAAATGCCCACATTGTTAGGGAAGTTGGGTCTCAGTGAAAAATTGTTGTGTCAGGACGATTGTTACTTTATAATTAAGAGGAAACAGTCCTAGTTCATAATTAGAAAACGGTTTTAAGTTTTTCACTCAGGTTTTCTAGAAATATAATTTTTTATACAACACTAAATAAAAGGTTATGTTAACCTAGTTCCTCTCTTACATCATTGAAATGCTAAAGGGTACCTACTCTTGATATGGAAATCTCTATCTCAGTTAAGGCCGAAACCATTTCCATAAAATAATCAGAAGATTAGTATAATATTAGGATAATGGTAGGAAAAATAAAAATGTTTAAAAAACAGTAAAAATAGGCATCAAGTTCTATTGGCTCTGTTGATTTACTCAGGATATATATACATACACAGTCATAGTTTCATCATAGGTAGTTGAATATACTTTAAAATGTCATGAGGAAGGCGTAATGGCCTTTGGCAACACCCATTGAATATGATTAAATGAACTCAGAAATACATAACAAATGGTGAGTTTTATGGGAATACCGTGAAGTACAAGTTCGACGTATCGAATAAAGAAAACAATAAATTCAAAATACAACATTTATTCTTCATCAAAAATATTATCTAAGAATTGAGCCGGAGCACTTATATCATTGAAACGGCCCCAGCTCAAATACCATAATACCGTCATAGTATGAGCACAGCACCCTACTGTACGATTTCCAACTAAACAGTTACAATAATAAGCAATGATACCGTCTAGAGAATTTGCCCTGTTCTCATCTTTGCTTATTAATAAATAAGAATAATAAGTTTTATTGCTTATGTGGCGGGATTTAATTCTGGCCCTAATCAAGTAACTATTTTGTGCCAATATTAACGGCAAATCTTCTTCTATTTCACTGCTTATTTCGACACTGTATGTACCATTAGCTCTTATGTGCTCCCCATAATAGGATCTCGCCTGTTTTAATTGGTAAGATCCCAAAGCAAATCTTCTTAAGTCATTTAAACTTAATCTTGGGAAACTATTTAAATGGGGAGCACTACTGTTTATGTTTTGGAAATAAGTACGTCTTCTGTTAATGTTTTCCCTTTGAATAAATTCCGACAAATAGTTTCTGCTATTTAACCTTGCCTGAGCAATTCCTAAATACTCTACAGCATCAGGCCGATCTTCAATTGTTGGGTGGAATTTATTCAATAGGGCACAAGCAATTTTAAAATCAACCATAAGGTGTGCTGAAGCTCTATTAAAATATTCCTGTCGAAAAAGCTTAAAATCTCTCTTTACTCTTCCGTTTACAATTTCAACTACCCATCTACACATAGTAACACATCTAGATTTGTTAGCTTGGTCAGTTGTTAATTGTCGTTCATTTTCTAATAATGACTCAGGCATATAAGTTTTATAGTTATAGTTCTCCAGTTCTGGAATCACATCCCTAAAGCCTCTATCTAAAATAAAAACATCACCTTCTCTGAAAAATGAGCGCATCGGGCCATTGTCATTTCTAAATAGATCACTCATTATTGATGAATCATTTTTGGTTGCTTCATATGGTCCAACACACTCTAAAATGTATCCATCACAACATACAAATAAAAATGGTTTTACCAGATTGGCATATTTGTGTAAACTGTATGTTCGTTTTTGGTATTGATAATTGGTGCTACTTTGTATGTATACATATGTACCATCACATATAGTAATGGCAGGCTTAACATCTGGTGCCAAGCTAGAATTCCCAAATTCACGTAATCGAATTATTCCTGAGGGTTTCCTCAGGAATAATTCGATTACGTGAAGCTACACTTTGGATGTTAATGTGATTGATTCCCAAATGTCTAGGTACAAAATCTTCTTTCAAACAATTTCTTACTTTGTTCATTTTCCTTTCTAAAGTAGAACGTGGTAATTTAAAGAGAGTTGCCAGTCTTTGGTTGCTATCACCTGTTCTTAGTTTCACAAGAAATATACTAAGAGCAAGACTAGGGTGTGCAACTTGATTTATGCTAGGAATGCTTGTTAAAAGATCATTAAATTCCTCTGCAGTAAGACCTAACCAATAATGGCGTAAATGTGGGTCCATCGCATCAACATTATTAAAATCTAATGCCTTTGGGAAGCTTTATCCAATTTAGAAAATATGTCATCCACTTGGAAGCCAGTAAAATCTGCGTATGGTGCTTCTAGTTCATCCCACTGATTATTGTTTAAATGGTGATAGCAGATTCTAGCACATAAAGGAATATATATTTTGAACTGTAATAATAAAACTTCCTTTATGGTTGTAGGCACTAAAAGACGTTCAGTGTTTTCACATCCAATAAAAATGCAGCGACGTGAAGCTGCAGCAACTCGTTTATATTTGAGTGAGTTAATTTTTGTTACTGTTTGTGGCTGAGGCAATTGTTGTGGCTGTGGTGGTTGATGTTGTGGTGGCAGTGGTGGTGGTACTGGTATCACAGCATCTGATAAGTCAGATGTAGCTATCTCCATAACATTTTCAGGCCTATTTTGATCAAACAATGCCTGTCGTTGTGTCTCCCTAGTTGCTGCCATCCAACAAGCACGGCAAACTTTTTCCAAACGTGACACCTAAAATATAAAAATTAATCATTAATTTTTGAGGTTTAAAAAGAAAAAACTTAATAAATAATAAAAAAAGTACTGTAATTATTTTCATTGAATAGCACTATAACACTGACCTGATGTGCTGGAGTCCATGTGAGGATAATACTCCTTTGAGGACAATCCAATGTAACCCTATGGGTTCTGCGACTTGCAATGGAGATGCCGCATACAAAACAAACATTTAATTGTCCATATGCAGGTGATGAATCCATTTGTGATTCAGTTGCAGTTGATATCCGCTCTTGCAATAGTAGATAACATTCAATACATAGGATGTCGTCCGAAGATAACTGAAAAAGAATATTGACATCTTGATTAGTCTTACAGATAAGTATTTAGTTTTACATTTTAAAGAATGTTTATCTTAGTGTACCTACATCAAACATTCACTCTCTGCATTTGATTGGAGGGACTATTATACTTTGGGTAATAAGTACCCACTTTGTTTTAGTTTCTTAGAAAAAATCTTACCGTTGTAGGCATTATCCAGGTCCGTAACAAAACTGCCATTTGCTCGTCTATCTCTTCAATCCCGCGTTGGCGACGATTTGGTGCTAACAAGATTGAACAGTTAACACAGCGTTGAGGATTCGGACGTTGCGTCCGATTACGAGCTGGGGTAGACATGCTTCAATAATTATAATAAGTTTTAGTTGCACAACAAGAAACTTTCGAGTCCAAGAGCTCACAAAAACTTAAAGAGTCAAATATCTCACAGAAAACCACTCGAGGATCTAAAATATAGCTCAACCCGATGAAAGAAATAGCACAAAATCGCTTCGGAACTGAATTAAATACAGAAGAACAATAAATAATTGACACAACTTAATTCAAACACGAAACGAACCGACCAACGCTATTGATTTGACATTGACGTGACAGATAGATAGATCGTAATTCTTATTTTTCGTAATGTTGCCAATTTTAAATTAATTATGTTTACAATCGATTCAAATCGATACTCGGAAAGGAAAATGATATATATACACACATATGTTTCAAATCGATTGCACCATTTGATTTTTTTTTAATACTTGAATTTAATACAACGCAAAAAGCGTTTAGAGATTCGTTTTTGTATCAACTATTCGACTATTTCATAATAGTGTTTTTTTTTGTTGATCGGTCGCTAACCATCATTTTTTTTTTTTTTTCAATTACCATTCAGGCCATAAAGTGAAATCACCCACATACGATATTAGCCCTTATCTATGAGTAATAATAGAGATAAAAAACGGGGCATGACGGTTAATGCGGTTAAACTGTGCATTATAGTTTAGAACTTTGGAATTCTGTTAATGTCGTCATGTTGTAATTATTATTAAACTAATTGAAAATGAATCAAAAACGTATCACTAATTACATTTTGGGTTCTTACGAATAAAAATGTATTCTATAAATAAAGTATTGAGTATTCAGTAGTTTAACGTTAACATATTTTAAATAATAACAACTTTATTTTATTTCGACGTATTTTAATTGAGTAAATATAATTGCATATTCATTGTATCCTCTAATACAATTCTATAATTATCTAGTTGTAAAATTCGTACCATCATGAAATCGATTAATCATTATGTGGTTGAAATAATAAATAACTTCGATACCTGGCAACATTTATGGTATCAATTTTGTGAGAGGATTTTAAATAGTCAGTCATTTATTCATTTAAAAGTAACTTTAATTCCAGGGTGAAAAAAAAAGTGAAATTGAATACATATACGTATAAAAAACAGATATAATTTATACATAGTATTTAGTTGAGACACTCGAAACCTTTAATGGGACCTAGTTTTGGGCATTCTCCTTTATGCATTAAGTAAAAAATGCTAAAAATTCATTTTAATAGATTCTGATAAAAATAATATATTAAATAATAGTACATACCCTCAGTATTAATATCCATCACAAAAAACTTTCACAATATCACTATAATCCACTATGAGATGTGCACAAAAGTGTCGCTAAATTGCAACTGATTGACCGGAACGCTTGCATTAAACTCATTACCTGACTTCTGAACTCTATGACTCATCAGTTAAGCATTTGAAAAACAACTTTTTCTCGGAATTTGGAGTTTGGGGGTGTTGTTTGTGTTATGCAATTAAGATTTCCTGGAAATGAAAACTTGAATTTTGTCCACCTAGTATGTTCTAGGCGAAATACTGTGGGCCGCCCTAATTGTATCGTTCAGGGAACCTAACAGTCCGCCCTGAACGAGTAGTACGCAATGGGCGTGTAATTTGTGTCTCACGACTATGTGTCTCACTCTCAACGCTATCACGGTGTGCATAGGCTGGTTTTACCCTGTCAATCGATACCTTGACAGTTTTTTATTGAGCATAATGTCGACCGTCTTGGGACTCCTTGTAATGACCTTGTGTGGGCCACTGTAAGGTGGTTCTAGCGATCCACGAAGCAGGTCTTGACGCAAGAACACATGCGACGTGGTTTGCAAGTCCTTGTGCTCAAACACCTTATGCCGTGAATGGTCCGATGCTGGACACGGGCGTAGGTCGGACATTCTTTGTCGTAATGTGCTGACAAAATCTAGGTAGTCTACCTTGTTGGTTGTTGCGGTGAAAAACTCACCGGGGACGCGTAACTGCTCTCCATACACCAACTCAGCTGGTGAACATTGGAGATGCTCTTTGTACGCTGTCCGTAACCCTAATAGTACCACAGGTAGAGAACTCACCCAATCCTTTGTGCCGTGCGACATCAAAGCGGCTTTGAGCGTGCGATGGAAACGCTCAATCATACCGTTGCAAGCTGGGTGGTACGCTGTTGTCCTTGCCAATTCGATTCCATACGTCTTTGCTAAATTTTGGAATAAATGTGACTGGAATTGTCTACCTTGATCCGTTATTACCTTCTTCGGGCAACCATACCGGGCAATCCATTCCGATACGAACGCATTCGTCACCGTCTCCGCTGTCATGTCAGGGAGTGGAATCACCTCCGGCCATCTGGTATACCTGTCAATGATAGTAAGGCAGTATTTGAAATTAGCAGATACTGGTAGTGGTCCTATTAGGTCGACATTAAGCTCCGCGAAACGTACATCTGGTACGTCAAATTTACCTAGAGGAGATGTGGTATGCCTGGAACGCACTCTCTTACCCAAGCGCGGACGTCTTTCCTAACAGACGGCCAAACAAAACGTTCACTGACCATCTTGATGGACGCCTTCGCACCAGGGTGGCTAAGGCTGTGCAACGACTCGAACACACGGCTTCTGTAAGTCCGTGTCACGTCTGTGTTTAGACAAGGAAACATCACAATAAATATTCACGTCTGAACCTGGTACTGTCGCTAACTCGAGTGTTAACGAATGGTTACCCCTCAGAAGCTGTTGTTGCTCTGGATCATCACGCTGCGCAAGGGCAATGACGCTCCATGAGATCCAGTGGCGCAGTGACTGCCTCAATCCGAGACAATGCATCGGCCACGTGGTTGTCCTGCCCGGACACGTGCTGGATATCAGTCGTGAATTCTGAAATGAAACTCAGTTGATTAGTGTCTTGGTGAACCTTGTTGGTCCTTTTTCTTGAATGCGCTAATCAGCGGCTTATGATCGGTGTATACCGTGAAGCATCGTGCTTCCACCATGTGGCGAAAATGCTTGATGGCCTCGTAAATTGCGAGGAGTTCACGGTCATAAGCGCTGTATTTCTGCTGCGTCGGGCTCATCTTCTTTGAATAAAAAGCTAAGGGTTGCCAAACGTCATCCACTCTCTGCTGTAATACGGCTCCCAGGGAAACATTCGATGCATCTACTACGAGTGCCAGCTGCGCCTCGGCAACTGGGTGAACCAAAAGTACTGCATCTGAAAGGCTACGCCTCTAACAACTGGGAAGTCCAACTAACTGGTTTTGATCCTTTCATGTTTGTGCCTGCCAATAAATCGTTGAGTGGCGCTTGTAATTCAGCGGCATTCTTCAAGAAACGTCTGTAAAAATTGAGCATCCATAAAAATCGTCTCAAGCATTTAACGGTCTGAGGCGGTGGGTATTTCTGAATAGCATCCACCTTTTCCTCTAACGGGTGCACTCCTCTTTCTGTAACCGAATAACCAAGAAAAGTTACCTGCGGTTGTCCAAAGTTGCACTTAGCTACGTTAACGACGACTCCATATTCCTCGAGGCGAGCAAATAGCCTCCGCAGATGTTCTTCATGCTCCTGCGTACTTCTAGAAGCGATTAATACGTCGTCGATGTATGGATAACAGAAGTCCAAGTCGCGCACCAATCCATCGATGAAACGTTGGACAATCTGCGCTGCGTTCCTCAAACCAAACGACATGAATGGAAATTCGAAAAGTCCGAACGGTGTCGTGATGGCTGTCTTCTCGATATCAGCTGGATTTACTGGAATTTGTTGGTATGCTTTCACTAAATCTACAACTGAGAAGATGGTAATGGCAAGGTAAGCCATCTTTAGAACAAATGTTTTAACTTTAATTTTTGCATAATATTCTTTTTGGTTTTGTGTTCTCTGATTTTCAAAAAATAATCCAATTTCTTCTCGTAATTCGTAAACCCTTCATAGAACTTTGCCTCTTGATAACCAATGTACCTCTGTATGGTACAAAAGGGCATTAAATGTTGCACCAACTTCATCGCACAAAACTTTGAATAATCTTGAGTTCGTAGCGCTGCCTCGAATATGATTAACAATTTTTACTATGTCACTCAACGTGTTTAGCAAATCTGGTGGAAGCGTTTTCACAGCCAAAGCGTAACGGTGTATCAAGCAATGATAGCTAAATACTTGAGGAGCAACTTGTTTCACGAGTGCTTGAAAACCAGAACGGATGCCCATCATGGAAGGCGCCCCGTCTGTACAAGTACCAACCAGCTTTAAACTCTTTTAGCGTTTGAAATACGTCTTCGCCGCGAGTAGTAAAGTCAAAGTCAAAGCATTTATTTCAAATAGGCCCATAAAAAGGCACTTTTGAACGTCAACATTTACATTAAAAATAGAACTGATTCTAGGCGCCACTTCCAAAAAGTAGTTTCGTATGGAGAAGAAGTGGCAAGAAACTCCACCGTTACTCTTTTAAAATGTTTTACAATATGTTGTATACATTAATTATATTTCTATATGTGAAGACGATGCACCAAGAATAAAAATACTATACCACTATTGGTACAAAAAAATTAAAAATAAAGCAAAGGTATATAAATTAATCACGTGATAGGTACATTGTGCTCACATATTTACAAACAATTGTAAAAATATATGATTTTCCTAAAATATTAACTTGGAATAATACAGTGTGTGAGTAAAGTAAAAATAACCAAATATACAATACAATAAGCAAATAGTATGATTTTGTCTAGCCTCTAGATTGTCCTATGGAGCAGGACCAGCATGTTTCCAAGCATTCTTATCAAGGATATAATCTTCTAATTTGTAATATGCTTGATTACAAAGTGTTTTTTTAACATGAGTTTTAAACTTTCTTTCATTTAATTGCAATATTTCACCAGGTATTTTGTTGTAACATTTAACACAGTACCCCATAAAAGATCTATGTACTTTAGATAATCTGAAAAATGGTTGATCTATTTTATTTTTATTTCTAGTGTTAATATTATGTCTATCACTTATTTTATTAAATAGATGCAGATTTTTTCTAACATACAGAATATTTTCATAAATGAACTGGCAAGGTACAGTCATTATATTAATCTTCCTAAATAGTTCCCTAAGAGATTCGCGGCGACGTAGATTGTAAATGGCTCTGACAGCTCTCTTTTGCAAAATAAAAATGGATTCAATGTCAGCAGCCCGACCCCACAGTAAAATGCCGTATGACATAATGCTGTGGAAGTAGCTGAAATAAACCAAACGCGCGGTTTCAACGTCTGTTAACTGTCTTATCTTTCTAACAGCATACGCTGCCGAGCTTAGTCGCCCCGCGAGAGATGTTATATGGGGTCCCCATTGTAACTTCTCGTCTAGCGTGATTCCTAGGAAAACCGTCTGATTACTAAATTCCAGTTTTTCTCCGTTCAATATGATGTCACATTCGCTACTTCTAACATTAGGTAATTTAAATCGAATGCATTTGATTTTTTTCTCATTTAGTACCAAATTATTTACCGTAAACCAATCTTGGACCTGAAGAATAGAGTTGTTCACGTCGTCAAGATTTTGTGACCTTTGATCTATTTTAAAGATCAATGAAGTGTCATCTGCAAACAACACCATCTTCGGTTGATTTTGAAGTAACTGGGGTAAATCATTAATGTAGACTAAAAAGAGGAATGGACCCAATATCGAACCTTGAGGAACGCCCATTGATATTTCAGACCCTAATGAGTTTGTGCCGTTTATTTGTACTTTAACCTTTCTGTCTTTCAAGTATGATCTTAGCAAACCAAGAGCTTCATTCCTAATCCCATAGTGCTCCAGTTTCAGCAGAAGTGTCTCATGGTTTACGCAATCGAACGCCTTAGAGAGATCGCAAAAGATTGCAATGGCATCTTGTGATTCCTCCCAGGCGCTAAAAATGTTCTTTATTAGGGTGACACCGGCGTCAGTGGTACAACGTCCTTTAGTGAAACCGTACTGATGTTCATGCAAGATGGAGTTTTTATTAAAGTGACGTAACATTTGATTGAGCATCAACTTTTCAAACACCTTACTGAGAACTGGCAGAATTGACACGGGCCTATAATTATTGAGCTCCTTACTATCACCGGATTTGAACAATGGGATCACTTTACTATGTTTCATAAGATCCGGAAAGACTCCTTGGTCTACACTGGTGTTAAATATGAAAGCTAAATAGGGCGCAAGGGTTTCGATGAGAGATCTACAGACTTTTACAGACATTCCCCAGAGATCTTCTGTTGATTTAATTTAAGATCTATAAAAGCTTTTATAACAGCTTGGGGGTTTGTATGCTGAAACCTAAACGCCAAAGGGCATGGTTTTACATTATTTTTAAGTAAAGCAGCAGAAAGCGCGGGTGAGGAATTTAAATCTTCAGTAGTTTTAAGTGGAACATTAACAAAAAAGTTTTCAAATTCCTGAGCTATATCTACATTTGAGTTGATGGGGCCACGTGCAGTCACTAAATTAAATTCAATATTACGCTGTTTTTTCCTACCTGTTTCATTATTTATTATTTGCCAGGTAGTTTTTATTTTATCATCAGCTGATTTTATTTTATTACTAATATATAGAGCTTTAGCTATTTTGCACACATTTTTAAATAATTTTGAATATCTTGCAACATACTGATGAAAACTTGTATGAGTCACATGTTGCTTTAGGCCGTAAAGTTCAAATAGATTTTCTCTACTTTTACGAATGCCACGAGTGGCCCAATCACTAAATAAAAACTTTGTATTAATACTTTTAGTCTTTAGTGGAAAAGTTTTATGAAATTGCGTGTTTAATAGTGAAAAGAACTCGGCGTAGAACTCATTTGGGTCACCTATATTATTAAAACTTTGTTTACATAATTGACTGGCCAAAGAATCATTTAATTTCTCTAAATCTTTACATGTAATTTGCCTAAACATTATTTGAGTTTTTTGTAAAGGCGTATATGAGCAAAACATTATTGTTTGTCCACTGTGATCAGATGGCAACTTATTTACTATTTGTTTGTGTAAGTAATCACAATTGCAAAAAACATTATCTATACAAGTAGCAGAAGAAGCTGTCACTCGGGTAGATTCAATAAAAACATTAGACAGATCAAATGACATAAAAAGACTTAATAATCTGACTGTACCAGTGTTATTTTCTAATAAATTAATATTAAAGTCCCCGCAGATTATTATTGACTTACTACTAGCACTAAGTTTCTTTAACACATCTTCCATTACAGAATCAAACACAGGTAGATTCTGGTAACTTGGAGGTCTGTATAGGCATACTATGACATGCTGATCAAGCTCAACACAGGACAATTCAATGGCGTGCTCAACAGACAGTCCGATGATGTCTTTTCGTTCTTTCGATTTAATTGAATTTTTAACTAATATTAATGACCCGCCATGTATCATACGTTTTCGGCTAAAATGGCTAACAACACAATAATTTGCATAATTAATTGACATTACTTGATGATCTTTTAACCAATGCAAGTAGTAGTGGGCAAAGACTTGCAGAACAAATATTCCTCCTTCAAATACCAATAATTGTGAACACGAAGCAACATCTGTGGACTCCTCCAACTGCAGAGCAAACATAGGACTTTCCTTCATTTCAGAAATAACGGTTGCTAGAATATCGGCACTCATTTCACAAATGCGACTTTGAACAGTAGTGTTTGAGAGTGAGATTTGTTTAATCTTAGGTACATGTTGCTCACCAATAACAAGTGTTACTGCATCTACTAAGCAAGGTTTGATGAGGTCCTCTCCTATAGTGTGTGTTTTTTTATTACGTGCAATGCGATAAGAAATTTTTTATGAAGCTTGAAGACACGATTCATTTGCTTTTTGCATATCACCTGTAGAATCCAATCGTGAAGATTTTAGAATCTTCTCCTTTTTATTAAAAACATCTATATTTTTTATCTGCAAACTCCTTGTGAAAATTTGCAAAATGTTCTTTTAATTTACTCGGTTTCATGCTTTCTGGATTAAGCACTTTATTACATAAAACACACTGAGGCTTTTCTATATTTTTGTCTACGATGCCTGTGAAACCCCATTGTAGAAATACTTCTTTATAAGTACGCTTTTTGCCAGATGAAGTAGAAGCCATGTCAAAAACACCTGTAGGTACCTAAAACAAAAGTCAACAAAGACATACCTACGTAAACAAATCACTCGTGACAATATTAACAATACAATATTAACGTGACGATATTAACAAACGCTGCTTACCTTTACATTCAAACAATCCAAAAATACAATTTCTGGGATGCGATGCGCGGTGGAACAAATTAAATGCGTGTTCTTCCTAAGCTTAGGTAACGGAATGAAACGGTCGCCGCGCGTCGCCGGTGCTTCACCCCTCCCACACCGCCGCTCACCCGCCGTCGGCCCGTCGCCGCCCCACCGTCAGCCGCACTGATGAGAGCGCCGTGCGACCGTGCTACCGTACTATTATTTTGTTTATTATTTTAATACTTTTTCGTTCCATCCCGTGTTACCCCCTAGATTTTCCGTTTTACCCCTGCGGGGGTAATTACCCCCAGGTTAGGAACCACTGCCCTAGAGTGTTTATAAAAATCCGGAGGCGCGAAGACGTTGTAAAAGCGACATTAAAGTGTTTTGAGGTTAGGTTACAATAATTAGTTTTTCTCAAGAACGGTGCGTTACCTTATCATGGGAGCGGTACCAGGGGGGACGGAGCACCCCCCTCCATCCCCCTCACCACCTCACCACCCCCTCCCTCTGCCAAACGATACTAAATTTTACCCCTTAAATTCAGCCGCCGGAAGATCTCTTAGGGGATATCCCCGCGACCTGGTAGCGGATGACGACCCCATCACCCCGGACTGACTCCCAGATAAGCCGTAACCAGGTTACACGCGGCTTATCTGTGACAATAAGACTCTACATTCACAACACACATCCCCGTTTGCGTATGGCGTGCTAGGTTAATTTAGGCGCGTTACGTAATCGTAAACAGACATCCACCTCTACACATGCACCCTAACTCACACGTGAACGCGCGGTGCGGGCCGCGGTTCGCGTAGACACTGAACGGTGTCACACAGACACAATGCCGTTCACACACTCATGACGGCCCCTTAGCTCGGACAGTGAACGGCCAGCTTTGTGATCTGGACGGGCGGGGACCACTCACCTACTCTGTAGGCGAGTCGAGTCGACATCTCTGTCGCAGGTCGTCGCTGCCGGGCCTCCCCTAGGTAACTAGGGGTCTCACCTGGCGGTGACAGACCGCCGAGATGTCGTGAAGAAAGCGGCGCTTTGTTATAAGCGTCGCGGCGCTCCTACAGAAACAAACAAGAATTCATACTCATAGGCGTGCGTACCTCGCGCGCGCCAAATATTTAAATTGCCAAAGACGCATAAAAAATGAGGGGCCCGTGTTCACGGGCCACCGTATGGCATCTGCGGCCGGGGGGCGTGGGGCCCGTGTTCACGGGCCACCGTATGGCATCTGCGGCCGGGGGGCGAAGCCCCGGCACCGCACGTACCGCCCCCTTACGGGGGCGCCGCGATATAGTTACGAGATCCTCTTAGGGGATTGCTAGATGTACGGGCTTTTGCAAGAACATGGACATGTAATTCCGCTCATCTTGTACATTAGCGGTCTCAAACATCTTCCAAGCGAAATATAACCGTGATGCCATAGTTATCTTTAATATTCTATAACCCACACAATGAATTAAAATGAAATAACTTCGATAATTCACCACACTCACAAGGCTCTCACTACAAATCTTTCAGTGAACACTTAACATACTCGAATGTGAGCAAGTTTTTAAAACGAGCTGTCAAAACTGTGAAAATTGTAACTCACACTCGCGATAACACAGTGTCACGCTAGTAAACGTGCTCACTATCGAGTGGGAATCGATCGTCACCATCTACAAAGTAAACTAAAAAACTTACACTCATAATTTTTAGTTCACTCATATGGCACCAGGTTGCGCTAACTCAGCGCCATATAAATCTGCGTTTACTCTAACGTGATGGTGAAGTTAAAAAAACTCGAACTAAGCACACTGACGTTTATAAAATACTATGTTAGTAGGTATACGGGGCAAAGGTAGAGTTTTTTCGAGATCATAGGTAAGACATTCTTTGGGACCTATTTTAGCACGCGCCGTGTCTTGAAACATTTGATTACGAAGATTTTCCGCACTCATTTGATGAATATCTCTTTGCTGGATACTTATGGTACACAAAACATCTTAATCTCAAGGGCTAATAAATCACATTTCTTGCTTCTTTAATTCTGTAAGATAGATTTCGTAATTTTTTTGGACAGTCGTACCTAGTTTTAAATATTGCGTGCCATTGTTGCGTTCTCTTCTGTAATGGGATTCGAAGCCGAATTGAGGATCGAGCTTTTCCAAATTCTTTGACATTATTTAAAATGAAAAACAGCTGAGCTTCGTATGACCCTAATGTTAAAAACTTATCAAACTCTTGTTTTCGTGTTTCTGTTGGCAAGTAAGTGACAGCGTTGCTTGCAGGTGCACGTATAATCATAGTTTCGATCTTTTTAGTTTGTGTTTGACATGACATCGTAAGTGTTTGCTGTCAAATCAGTGGGAGCAATCCGATTTGTTATCTTATTTTTCAAAAGTCTAGGTAATCTCCCATCAGACACTTGAAACACTTTTTTTAAAAGTACTTGCGTACAAAAATTTCTAAACCACTGCCATTAGATAAAAAGCATAGACTAATATATATATATAATGAGATAGACTGGCAACTGACGTTCTCGGTTTTAGTTAACGACCAGCGCCCTCTGAACGCCAAGCAATGAACTAAATGAATATATATACATTTGTTTAAGTAGGTGCGTATAGGCCGATATGCATATGTTAATACGTTTGAATGAATGAATTACTGTTTTATTTATATTTCGTTTAGATACTTTAACTGTGTTTTGACGTTAGGCTATTTTATGGATGTTTTTAGATACACAAGTTCAAGTACCGTCTTGGGTAATGGGGTACAGGGAATGAGTTAATAATACACAAATATATTATTAAATTAATTTATTAATCACACATTAATTTCGACACCTGTTTGCCTCTGTCGTTTCGCACCCTTTGTTTTCGTAAAATATTCTCGAGCGCGTCAAAGTATGACGCGCTCGAGCGATTATTTCAAATAGGCCCATAAAAAGGCACTTTTGAACGTCAAAAATTACATTAAAATATAACTGATTCTAGGCGCCCCTTCCAAAAGGTAGTTTCGTATGGAGAAGATGGGGCAAGAAACTCCACCATTACTCTTTTAAAAAATGTTTTACAATATTTTGTATACATTAATTATATTTTTATATGTGAAGACGATGCACCAAGAATAAAAATACTATACCACAATTGGTAAGAAGAATTAAAAATAAAGCAAAGGCAGATAAATTAATCAAGCGATAGGTACATTGTGCTCAC
The DNA here is from genome assembly GCA_963555695.1 of Dasypolia templi. Classification (NCBI taxonomy): domain Eukaryota; kingdom Metazoa; phylum Arthropoda; class Insecta; order Lepidoptera; family Noctuidae; genus Dasypolia; species Dasypolia templi. The sequence goes on along the minus strand of OY743142.1, from coordinate 2,922,202 downwards.
ATATTTACAAACATTGTAAAAATATATGATTTTCCTAAAATATTAACTAGGAACAAGTCAGTGTGTGAGTAAGTAAAAAAAAAAAAAAAAATTTAATTAGCAACCAGTGTGATTTTGTCTAGACGGGATTGTCCTATGGAGCTGGACCATCATGTGTCCAAGCATTCTTATCTTGTATATAATCCTCAAATTTGTAATAAGCTTGTCTGCAAAGAGTACTTTTTATACGAATTTTAAATTTTCTTTCATTTAATTGCAATATATCACAAGGTATTTTGTTATAACATTTAACACAGTACCCCATAAATGATAAATGTACTTTAGCTAATCTGAAAAATGGTTGATCTATTTTATCTTTATTTCTAGTATTCAAATTATGTCTATCACTTATTTTATTAAAAAGATGTAGATTTTTTCTTACATACATAATATTTTCATAAATGAATTGGCAAGGTACTGTCATAATATTAATCCCTTTAAATAGTTCCCTGAGAGATTCGCGACGAGGAAGATTGTATATGGCTCTGACAGCTCTCTTTTGCAAAATAAAAATGGATTCAATGTCAGCAGCCCGACCCCACAGTAAAATGCCATACGACATAATGCTGTGGAAGTAGCTAAAATATACCAAACGCGCGGTTTCTACATCTGTTAAATGTCTTATCTTTCTAACAGCGTAAGCGGCCGAGCTTAGCCGCCCCGCAAGAGATGTTATATGTGGTCCCCATTGTAATTTCTCGTCCAGCGTGATTCCTAGGAAAACCGTCTGATTAATAAATTCCAGTTTTTCTCCATTCAATGATGTCACATTCGCTACTTCTAACATTAGGTAATTTAAATCTAATGCATTTGTTTTTTTTATTTAGTACCAAATTATTTACCGTAAACCAATCTTGGACTTGAAGATTCGAGTTATTCACGTCGTCCAGATTTTGTGACCGTCGTCGGTCTATTTTAAAGATTAATGATGTGTCATCTGCAAATAACATCATCTTCGGTTGATTTTGAAGTAAGACCGTCGGAAGATGGGGTCAGTTTCATCACTTTCATTACACAAATTGTAATAACTTTTGCCAGTGAGGACATTGCTGACATCTTTGCACCAATTCATCGTTAAGAACACAACAGTTTTATGGAGCAAATAACTATTCAGTTTTTCTTTATGTTTTTTACATTTCATAAAATTTAAGTCAGTGTGGACTGTTACAATATGCACTATGTATTTAGCTATTTGTTCAATATGTCCATATTTATTTAAAATATCGAATGGTGATGTGTTCTATTTGGGTAAAAAAGTCAAACAATGCTCGGGTAGGATAGCATAACCACCTTTTGCCACAATATTCTTTTTTTACAATACAATTGTGGAAATCTTCATTATATGGAGAAATTAAATTATTTCGACATGTTTTACATTTCCTAAAAACAATTTTTTTTGCTTTGGTTGCTATCCACCCACGCCAATATGCTACGGCCGCACATTTCTCTTCATAAACTCGAGAACGGCTTTCGAGAATTTTTTGTGTATTTATTACATTAACATTTAAATGTTCTTCAAATGTTTCCATTATTTCATTAGCAACCTCCACATTACAGTTTTGGTTTATTAAACATTTTAGTGAATTTAAACAAATACTCTTCTCTACTCTACTCTCTCTACTTCTACAATCTTTTTCACAATGTCCTTCTAGGGAGTGTGGGGATGTTTTATTGTTAATTAATAATGTTTTAAAAGCATTTTCGTAAGCTGCCGAGTCGGGCATTATATTATTATAGCCATGAGCTCTAATCGCCCCAAAAAAGTTTTCTGAAGGTTCTTGGTTTAAATTACGTAATAATAATGAATTTATTCCTTCTGACCTTAACCTATTTGTTACTAACTTAAACCTTCTATGGTTTTTACCCAACTGGTAAGCGATGGTACAGTTACCTCTTTACATTTGTTGTTTATGTACTTCATCGACTTTAATTTTAAGTGGGGTGAGTTTGGTGTGACTGCTGATCTGTATATTTTCCCTTCCTTTTTACGGAAATTTGCGTTGACGGAGTCGAACAAGTCGTCAAACAGCATAATTAATTCTGCAGTGTCCGCATTTTCCTCTGGCAAGCACCCACTTTCTGTAAATGTAAATTTAATGTTAAGTTATTTGGACCTTTTTAAACACAGCTTACTTCTGGAGTTACACGGAAAATTTAGAGGCACTACACACCAAGTTTACATTATGTGACCGGCAAAACACAAGTTTTAAATAAAGAAATGAGAATGAAAAGATGGATGACTCCATTTAGCCACGCGTACCTTGCCATCCATGACATATTTTAGGTTTTTATCTTCAATAAATGAGGTGGATCGAAAATCGGCACAATTTTGATATTGCCTACTTCAAAAAATCCGCCTCTATAGTCCTAATTTTTTCTTAGGTATTTTCCTTTAGTTTGTCGTATCAACTGATTTATCGCAGCAATAGTTTTCTATCATGTTTTTCAATTCATGTTTGAGATCTGCTCTCTTTGTTGTGCCCGAGCAAAAACTATAGGCTTTTGGCTGCTTATATTTTTTTACTATGCCTCTCACCATAATTACAAGTACATGATCAGCAAATATAAGTTCTCTTTTGCTGCCATTGTCGACAAAACCATTTTTATTGTCGTGGTCCTTGTCGTATCTTATATTTGTAGCAATTGACATTTCGTCGAACAATATGCAACTATGTTTGTCGGGCATTTTGGACACTCTTTTTTTCAAGTGTTCAAATGTTTTTTTCGTTAATAGATTTCTTCGGCTTGGCAAAACACAAAGCTGGCTTAGCAAGCGATAGGATTTACACACGCTAAGATTTTTTCTTCAAGCGTAAAACGCCTTCCTCTAGGATTTTTACCACTGCCTTTTACTTGCATATAAAATAAAGATTTAGCGGCTGATGACATCTTTTTGGTAACAATTTCGAAAGCATTTGTTTTCCTTATTTTCTTTGCTAGCCTTTTGCGGAAGGTCTGTTTGGCTTTAAGGACACGACGAAGTGTTAGCTCTATATTTTTCACCTTATTTTCTTTGTACTTTCGTTTCAAAAAGGGTACTGAAAATATCGTTTAAATTGTGCAAAACGTTTTTTAAGGAAGGTGCATCGAAAAGTGAATGTCTGCTGTATCATGGGAAATGCCGTCGACATTCAGAATATCTTTGTTTTACAGAAAGTAGCTATTAGATCAATTTATAAATTAAGTTCGAGACACTCTCGCAGAGAGAAATTTATGGAAATTAATGTAATGACGAATGAATGAGTGCCTTCTCAGTATATTTTTGAAAATCTTTTATATGCCCATAAAAACATAACATTGTTTACTAGGAACAAACATCAGGATCAACAAAATAGGTGGCTCGTTCAGATGTCAATATGTTTTTATATGAACTTCCAAGCCACATTCATGATCTAAGCCTTAATAAATTCAAATCATTCATTAAACGTAACTTGTATCAGAAAGCCTTTTATAGTCGTAGAGTTAAAGATTATATTGAGGACGAAAAGGCTTGGGACTGACCTACTCCAATTTTTGCATACTGAATGTTGTTTTTTGTTTCTTAACTTTTATTTTATTTTCTATACACTTTGACATTTCATGATTACAATGAAATAAATATTTACCTTGTAAAGTATAGTTATTGTGTGAGGAGTTAGTGGGTTATACTTTTATGTCAAACTCAAACTCAAAGCATTTATTTCAATTAAACCATTTATTTACAGGCACTTTTGAATTGTCAAGGAGTCGGTCAGTCAGAAATATGAAACTAGTTGCCCATTCCAAAGCGTAGTAGGTACCTGTGGAGAAGAAAGGGCAAGAAACTTCATGGTGACTATTTTAAATAATATTGTTCTTACAAATACATTAGTTACATCATAAATTAATGTTGATCCTATATTTGAGAACGATGTACAAAAACCTAACACGTTAAAAGCGTCCAGTATTTATGCATTTTGTCTATCTTAGTTTTTAAATGATAATCTGGCAGTTTGAGTACTCAATGCGGCCTATCCAAATGTCCTTTCTTTGGTATTGTTCGTCGAATCACTGAGCTTCTTAAGTTTTGAGTTGAGCTGCACTATTACTTACAAATGCGTGCACTAACTGGACAGGTCCACTCAATCTATGTGGCTCTTTACTCAAAACCCCATTTAATATATCAATACACATGGTCTTCACATGATCTGACCAAGGTTATGTCTGGACTTTAAAAGAGACTGTGACCATTGAGTTTGTTTCGGCCTTTCATTCATAGTAGTCAGAGAGGCAATATAAGATAAGATTTTTTATTTACTTTAAACATGGTATGCAAGGTGTAAACTTACTTACTAAAAATACGTTATGACATTGAGACATATTACATAGAATTCGTATTAAAACACAAAAATCATTAATGCTATAGAAATTGTTATTATTGAGCCATTTATATAATTAGATTTTAAATAATTTACAATTTAATGTTTTAAACATTTTTGGTAATTTATTATAGAGACGTACACACATAGCCAGAGAGTTTTTTTTAATTATATTTCGCTGATCGAGGCAGCACATCCAGCACAAGTCTGTATTGGTCACGCCGACTTCGAGAGCTTACTTCCTCTGCTCTTTTGAATAGTGTCTTGTGTTTTTAAACGAACACGCATGCTTCATAAACATATAATGAAGGTAACGGTAGCAAACCAAGCTCTTTAAATATTGGTCGACATGATTCGTCAGATGGAATTTCGTATAGAGCTCGTAAACATTTCTTTTGGGCGACAGATGCTCTATTGTGGTCGGTACTATTTCCCCACATCATTAGTCCATACCGTAGTGAGGACTCAACATATGCGCGATATGACATCACAGCCTTTTTCATATTAGTGACTTTTTTTATTTGTCTCAAAGCATACACCTTACAGCATCAACCTGTGCTTTCCAGTCTAAATGTTCGTCAATTACTACTCCTAAAAACTTAGTTCGTGCCACTTGTGTAATTTTCGGAATATCCATTTTAAAATTAAACGTATTATTATAAGATTGATTAAATTGTACATATATTGATTTATAAATAAATTATTATTATTCAACCAGTTAATTAGATTGTCTATTGTTTTATTGATGTCTACTTCATGATCCGTAATTGAATTATATTTTTTATCGGTAGACACAATTATGGAAATGTCATCAGCAAAAAGAAAGCATTTGTGATTGGTTACATTAACAATGTCGTTTATGTAGAGTATAAATAATATAGGGCCCAATATGCTACCCTGGGGGACGCCGCATGTAATACTTATATAATCAGACGAATATTCTGTCATGTCCCAACTTTCATTAAGTTTAGTGACATTGACTCTTTGTTGTCTGTTACTTAAATACGACGATATCCACTGAAGCGGCAGTCCTCTAATACCAATAGTCTCTAGTTTTTGTAATAATAAATCATGTGAAACCAAATTTAAAAAAACTAAGTTACCAGGGCATGGTAAAAAGTAGCGCCTGGTGTTTTCCCGTCGTGATGTATCTGATTGAGTCACTTTGCGAGCAACTTCTAGAACTTTTATCAAGGAAAATATGATATGAAAATATGTTTATAAATGATGTCTGTAAGTCAGAGCTTGGTATTTTATGAAAGTCTACAAACATTTGTTTTGTTGCTCTATGTCTATCTTTTCGTGGCATTTTTTCTGACACACACAAGTAATAGGACAAAAGTTTTTGGCTGCAACAATATTTCTCTTAGTGTTAGTATATTCTTCTCCCTTCAATTTTTAAGCCTACGGACACTTCTCACCCATGAATTTTGTTTCCTTTGTCGCTTCCTAGACCTTCCTCCTACAATACTTTCGTCTTCTGGCTGTGTATTTTCATTATCAGGTAAGTCTTCAAGAACTCTCTCAACTTCATTAGATGATAAACCATCAGGCAAATTCCCGATCCAGAATCTTCAAATGGTTCCTCATCAGAGAAAAGATCTAAAACAAACAAGGATTCCAGATAAAACTATGGTATCAGGAATTGACTTGCTTAGTGTAAATGTAATAGACATATTAACCTTGTAACTGACTTTATTTATTTATTTAAACTTTTCGAACCCAAAGGGGTACGAAGGCGGACTTAATTAATGCCTTAGGCAGTCTCTACTTTCCACAGTATTTTCCACTTCGTTTACCTTTATAGCTATATCTTCTGTTATTATCAGATTCCTTCTGTGATAGGGATGATGACAAAACGAGGCTCGTCCTGATCCTGACAAGAGTAACACACCGCAGCCCCGTCCTCATTCAACTTCAGTACTGGCTGCCAATCCTGCTGCATCCTCCTGCAGGCTTACTCTTGAAATCAATCCAAATCTCGATCTTATTCCGATCCGATTAATTTTATAATAATTTAATTCCCAGACCTTAATTATAAAAGTTAAATTAGTTTTGATTTTATTCTATTGGATTATTTCTATATTTTGTAAATGTGAGAACGTCGTAGGCCTTGTGGATTGTAAATTTATATACCATTGTCTATTTGTTTAACATATGGTACTTTTTGACAGGCCTACACTGTCCTCTCATACCTATTAACACTGTAACTAAAAAATATTGTAAAAGATAAATATTTTTAAAAGAGTAACCATGGAGTTTCTTGCCGGCTCTTCTCCATAGGAAACGACCAATTGGAACCGTGCACCTAAAATCTGACGTTTCATAAGTGCTCATGAAGGTTTATGTAAAAAATATATTTTGATTTTGATTTTGAATTGAAGAACTCGTTAAATCTATAAATAAATGATATCTGAAAATAATTTTCAGCTAGCATTTATATGTATAACACTAAATACTAAGGCAGCAGTGACTCATTGTGTATGCATATTTAAAAAAATATCATATCATTGCCTACTTTACTTATATTTAAAAAAAATACTTCCCACGCATTTGTCATCCACATAAAAATCTTAAAATAGGTTCCTACTTGAAAAAAAATTGCGAATTATTATTGTTGTGATATAGAAAAGTTTTAAAACGATGTTACCTAATTGAGTTTAGTTTGGAATTTATTAAAGTACGTTTATATGCACAAGTTACAAGTTGTTTGTGATTTAAGTATTCAACCGAAGAAGACGAAAATATAAGAGAACGTGGTTCTAGAAGAACCAGCCTGCCCACTGGACAGGGTGTCCGATCAAAGACTATGTTAGATCAAGACTGGACAGGATTCGAAGAGACAGAGCGGTAGAGGGTTGAAGCAGAAACTGTTTATGTCACTGTCTCAGAAGGGACTCTTCAACAGTCATAAGTGAAGGAGTGAAGGTTCTCAGACTGTGGCACATGCCTTGAATAACATTGATGATGCCCCGAGGCAAAATAATCAGTAATTAAATTTATATTCATTTAAGCTATTATTCGATTAGGGTTTCATTTGTTAGTAAAGTTACATTAATTAGTGTATAAATAAGAAAATAAAATATGAGTTAAATTGAATTAGGTGTTTAATTACATGCAATAAGACTTAGTCAAGAAATTGTTCTTACATAAAAGAATCCGAGCGGTCCATAGTTCTTGCACAAGCTGTGCACGAACCTCACGACCCCTGCGCAGCTCAACGAAGGCAGAACCTCGATCCACCTCTAACTCACTCTGTACCAATTGTATTTCTCCTATGGGTGGTACGGCATCCTCAATATCATCCAGACCCAATCTTGCTCGGTTACAAATTTTGTATCAAACACAGCATGCATTTATAATATTTGCAGCTGTGTCTGGATGATAATAAAGAACTCAGTCAAAAAAATAGATGTAGATGTCTTCTGGTTATGGACCAGAAGACATCTCCATCTATTTCATCTATTTTATTAAACCCCAACTATGCGCTCAACAGTATGACGAGCCACACAATGCAGATTAGTGTAGTCCTCTTCAGCTGAGCCTGGCGGTGCATCCACTATTGGGGTCATCATATATTCCCTTCAATTTGAAAAACTTTTTGAAGTACTTACCAACTAAAAAAACTCTTTCTTTTGCATTTATTAAATTGGATAAGTGGTTCTTAACATGATGTTGATTCCAAACAGTATCATGTGAGGCTTGACCGAATGAAGAATCTACACTCAGTATATTGAGATCTGCATCACAAATCTGTAAAAGAAATTATTACTAACTTACTTTTGTTTGGACCAATACTGGGTTTGTGCTGATATAAAGAAACGGGGGGTTGATAGTGGTACCTACACTTTTATAAGTGATGTGCACGGAAGCAGGAGATGGTTAGATCACTGTGTGGTATCTTTATCAGCGTGGAACACAATTGCAAATGTGGATGTATCGGAGGATGTCTATGTTTCAGATCATCTACCGTTACATCTGGAATGCGACTTAGAAGTAGTGAGGCCTAAATTGATGACGGGGGGTGCTGGCCGCAATTCTGTCTTTTGGGGTGAAAGAACTAAGTCAGAAACGCAAAGCTATCATAATTTATGTACTAGTAAATTGCGAGACGTTGATTTCCCCCACGAGTTCGAAAGGTGCATCGGTGGATCATGTGGGTTGGCTGAGCATAGAGTTATACTGGACAATTTTTATGAACAGATTGTTGAAATCCTATGTGCGGCGGCTAGGCAATCTAGAAGGACATTTGAGGGGGCGAGGTAAGCGAGTGTGTGGGTGAAATGAGTATGTGACGGACGCCCACCGCGAGGCCAGGTGTAGCTTTCAGAGCTGGATACTGAGTAATCGTCCTTCGTTGGGCCCGTTTTATGACGAAATGTATGAGAAACGAAAAGTTTTTAAAAGTCGACTGAAATTTTGTCAAAATCACGCTGAGCAAATTGTAATGGATAGGCTAGCAGAACAACGAGCTAGTTAGAATTTTGGCAAATTCTGGAAGTCCAATAGTAATTTGGATGCGAAACCTGGCCTCTCTGCGTGTGTGGAAGGGATAAGTGATAAGAGGGGAATTGCTAATACTTTCAAGGACCATTTCAAAGTTCAGTCCCCTCTCGGTCCCTCAACCTTGGTGAATAATTGTGGGCCCATCCGTCTTGGTGCGAAACCTCTGATGCGTTTCTCAACTAAGCAAGTATGTGCAACCATTGACAACTTGAAACGAGGCAAATCTCCAGGACATGATGGGCTCAGCATTGAGCACCTGAGGCACACAGGTGTTCTTTTGCCGCGAGTCTTATCTATGCTTTTCACAATGTGTATTAGTCACGCGTACTTACCTACTAATTTAATGAAGACTATAGTAATTCCCATTGTGAAGAACTGGACAGGTGACAACTATAATAGCCAAGGTATTGGACGGTATGTTTGATTCTTGCTTAAGTAATTACATATATCTTCATGATGCACAGTTCGGGTTTAGCCCCGGACTATCAACTGAAAGTGCTATTTTAAGTCTCAAGCATACCGTTCTCCAAGGCTTTCGATCGTGTTTCATACGATGTGCTCTGGAGAAAGATGGGGGACAGGGGTATTCCCGTGGAAGTATGTGGGTTATTCCAGTATTGGTATGGTAACCAAGTCAATCAGGTGAAATGGGATGATGCAGTCTCTGAGCCGTATATGCTGGAGTGCGGGGTGAGACAGGGTGGTCTGACGTCTCCCAGGCTCTTCAACCTCTACGTGGATGGCCTGATAGTAGCACTCAGCAGCATGCGTGCCGGATGCAGTGTTGATGGGGTTAGAGTTAACAACATCAGCCATGCAGATGACATGGTGCTGCTGGGTCGGTCGGCAGGAGCAATCAGAGAGATGCTTAAAACGTGTGAGACCTACGCTGCCGCACATGGGTTAAAATATAATGTAAATAAGTGTGAGTACATGATCTTTGAAGTCAGCGGCAAACGACGGGGGGAAGGATCCGAGTTGCTAATAAACGGGTTACAAGTTAAAATGGTGTCTTCTTTTAAGTACCTAAGGCATTGTCTTGATGCTGACCTCAGGGACGATGTGGACGTTGAGAGGGAGCGCAGGGCTCTAGCGGTCCGGAGCAATATGTTGTCCCGTAGATTTGCGCGGTGTACAGACCAAGTAAAAGTAACACTTTTCAAGACTTATTGCCAAAGTTTGTACACGGGCAGTCTATGGGTCCATAATACTAAGAGATCGCTTGATGCCCTGCGAGTCCAATATAACAATGCTTTCAGGATGGTGTTGAGGCTGCCTCGTTACTGTAGCGCGTCGGAAATGTTTGCGCAAGCCCGAACCGACTGCTTCATGCATTCTGAAAACTGTAGCCGAGAGTCTCGGATCTCTGATTATACGACAGTTTGTGCGGAGGTTGATTGTTACTAACACTAGACAATAAGTTATTTTTTGTATGATACTAACACTATATGGATATTTTGTGTCCGAAATAAAGTTATTCTATTCTATTCTATTATTATAGTAAGTAACAGTTACTCTAATAGTTAACAATTACATAAATGTCCAACCTTACTCACAATTACAAATTTCTCGAATTGTAACCTTTCTGTTGTAAAACCGCTCTTTATTTTGTGATGGTTTTAGAATAGCCACATGAGTACCATTACTACATCCTGTCAGTGGTGTTGCTAGCGTGGGTGGCACCCGGTGCGCTTAATTGCGGTGTCACCCAAGAATAAAAACTTGTAAAATGAATAAACATGCGATAAAAGAACAGTATGATTTAATTAAATTATTAAAAATGAGTCTTTCAAAATTAAAAACAATATTAAGATAATAATAGTTATTAATATTTTTTCACATTGATGCATGGAGTGAAAGTTGGGTATGGCAAAAGAAGAATGAGAGTAAAATTACCTAATATACCCTCTTAAGTGATATTATCATTTAAGCCGAAAAACGTCCTCTCCCCCAAACACCGCCACTTCCACCGGTTCTGTGCTTCCTGCATCCAGCTGATTCCTGAGGCCTTCACAAAGTCATCGGTCCACCTTGTGTCTGGACTTCCAACGCTACGTCTTTCGGTACGCGGTCGCCACTCCAGAACTTTTCGGCCCATCGGCCATCTGTTCTGCTAGCAATGTGCCCTGCCCACTGCCACTAAAGTCTGGAAATTCTTCGGGCTATGTCGACGTCCTTAGTTCTCCTGAAATGAAGATATCCTCTTCATTTCTGATTCGATCACGTAGGGAAACTCCAAGCATAGCCCTCTCTTTTGTTTTTGGGTGACTTTGAACCTTCTTATAAGACACATTGTGAGCGATCGCGACGTTTCAGTGCTACAACAGTGTGTTCAGTGTGTCATTACTGGCAACACACACTGGTCAAAAACTTTCATCTTGAGACAATGCAGTATGTGACCTCGTTCTCGAAGTTGGACCTACCTAAATCGACAGTTTGTCCTAGGAAAACATATTCGTCAACAACTTCGAGTCTACACTCGAAGTTGTTGACGAATATGTCGCTACCGACTCCGATCTTCAGGAGTGGGTGTTACATGGGCATTTGACATGACCTTTGTCTTGCCCATGTTCGAAGAAGACGTTATTTTGGTACTTATTTTAGATTTTTAAGCAATTAAATTATATAATATAAGGAAATAAAACATTTCACTTAATACATTATTTATTTATTTTTCTGCGAGTCTAGTTACGTAAGTTTTTACAAGAATATCAGTTTGTAATTTTAAATTTATCATTCCCTGACTGTGTATTTAAGCCATATTCTTCATCCTCAGTTCATGCTCCTTTTGGAGGCCCTCAATATCTAGGCCCCGAAAGCAATGCATATCTGCATATGAGGCTTCTCGAAGTTAAAACAATCTTTGTTTGTTTTCTGTAACAAATAAGAGAATACTTCTCGCTCTGGGTGGAGCGGGAAGGCGTGTCAGACTTTTACTGACTAAAACCCACCCGTGTTCCTTCAGTTGCCTGTGCCAGGGCCACGGTTTTCTCTATCGAATTACCCGCGACCCTGAGGCGTCGGCCCTAACGGACCCCGTCATTTTGTGCTGACATCTCTTTGAGGCGCGCGTGGAACACGACGCGCCGTCGACCCGGGCCTGGTCCCTACCGGACGGCGAGCTAACCATTGCTTGCCGTCCGCAAGCCCGCGCCTACGGTGGCCGGGAATCTGCAGGCGACTCCCGACGCTCAGGGCGTCTCCCGCGGCGACTTGGGGCGTGAGGGCGCAAGGCTCTCCCTCACGCGCTTCGCCTCCTCCTTCGCGAGCATTACTGCTTCGCAGAAGGAGGTGACGGCTTTCCATTCCCTCTCGCTCCGTACCATGGCCTGGACCAGGGCCGGACGCGAAAGGTCGCCGCCGCCGATCGCCTCCGCGAGGACACTGCGGTGCTCCGCCCAAGCTGGGCAGACCTCCACCGTATGCTCCACCGTGTCCTCCGGGCGATCCACACAATGGTGACACCCGGGCGTTTCCTCCCGCCTTATGCGAAACAGGAACCTCCCGAAACAACCGTGTCCGGTGAGGACCTGTGTCAGGCGGAAGGTGAGGTCGCCCTGGCGCCTCTCCAACCACTCCTCAAAGAGGGGACTTACAGCCGCAATTGTGGCGTGCCCAGCACTGGGTTGCGACAATCGCACCCTCCACGTCGCCATGAGATCCCGCCGGAGTTCTGTCCGCTGTACCGCGATTTCTCGCGGCAGCGGAGTAACACCCCCGGCGTTTTGCCTCCTCGCGCCACTCCCATACGTGCGCGAGGGCTTTTGCCTCCAGAGCCAAATCAATCTTTGGCTGCTTGTTTATTATTAAACTAGCTTTTGCCCGCGACTCTGACCTAATCTGGGCCATGAACTATCTATATTCCAAGTTTCATCGAAATCGGTCCAGCCGTTATAGCGTGAAAGAGTAACAAACATCTATCCATCCATGCTTACAAACTTTCGCGTTTATAATATTAGTAGGATAAAATATATTCTTCTACCAGATCAATGTTACTTCGTCGGCTGCTTTCTTTTGTCATAGCGTAATGGTTAATTTACAAACACCTTATTCTAGAAACAGTATCTATGAGTAAAAACTCTATCAAAACCCATTGTATTGTTTAGAACAAAAAGGACTTTGTTGAATACCATTTAGAAATAATAATTAAATATAATACCGATGTTTTCTTCATTCATTTCGTCGGAGTTGTAAACGGATGCTTGCTTTTTGGTTCAATGTCATCTTAAGGTACTTCTGTTGAAAAGTCCTACAGCCTTACAAATAAACGTGGTATAACAGTTATACTCGTGAATAAACTAAGAATAAGCAAAATTACTACAAATAAACAAAGAATAGCTTATACCAAGCATAACATATTCATACAACCGTTATTCCGAAGTTATGCACGCCCTCACCCTTGTATAAAGCTAGTATAACTTAAAAAATACCACGGTTTGTGTTTGTTCACGCGCATTTATAAAGTATTCATTATGATTATGGAATTAAATGAAATAGAAGAAGTAGAACAAGTAAATAACTTGATAGCTGTAATGCAGGCTCAAAGAAAAGTTAAAATATTTAAAAAAAGAGAAAATCCTTTTGATTTATATAGTGATGAGCAGTTCCGGTTAAAATACCGATTTTCTAAAGGTGGCGTAACGTTTTTAGACCAATTATTTGGTAGATCTCTCACTAAGGACACGCGCGGAGGTGGACTATCTTCTGTTCTGCAAATAATGATTGCTTTGAGATACTGGGGACGTAATCAGGTAAGAACTTTCACCTACTCATACAAGTAATTTTCTATTAATTGTATTAGTTCTACTGTATTAAACTCGTTTCTAATCCACCCTGCCAGGTGCAAGATGATGCTGCAGACATACACGGTTTGACTCAGCAGTCTATTACGACGGTATGTCGTCGTGTAGCCAGGGCAATTTTAGAGAGAAAATCAGATTTCATTCATATGCCAATCACTTTAAATGAACAGCTTCGTGTTATGGAAGATTTTGAAGCTATAGCGAGATTTAAAAATGTCGTGGGTGCGATAGATTGCACCCACATTAGAGTGCCCAAAGTAAATTGACCTAGTGGTCAGTTTTACATAAATCGGCAAGGGTACAGTTCCTTGAATGTTCAGGTACCTACTGGTTATTTTTTGTCATTATATAATATATATTTACCTACTTAGTTGCATATACAATTTCGATACCTATGTAAGTAACAATATAAATAAAATATTGAAACGTTCATTTCATTTCAGGCAGTTTGCGATGCCAGACTAAAGATACGAAATATTGTGGCACGTTGGAGGGGCAGTACTCATGACTCACGTATATTTAATGAAAGCATATTAAAGCAAAGTTTTGAAAATGGACAATTTTACGGCAGATTACTTGGTGATTCTGGTTATGCTTGTACACCATTTTTGTTTACGCCTTTATTAAATCCAACAACACGCAAAGAAGAATCTTACAACTTTGCTCACATAAGGACTCGAAATACTATTGAAAGGTGCTTTGGTGTGTGGAAAAATAGGTTCAGATGTTTATTATCAGGGTTTAGAACATCTCTAGAAAACACCAAAATGTACATTGTAGCTTTGGCGGTCCTTCATAATATAGCCATAGGGCTAAATGAGGAACCTTTTCCAGACAATGATAATGTAAATACCCCAGGTCAACCTCCAGAGGTCCGACCACAAGGAAATACAATACGTGGAGCAGCAGTAAGAGCCACCTTTATAGAGGAGAACTATTAAAGTAAGTATGTAATAAAAACCTTTTGTTTATTTTACACATTTTAATTTTTGCTACATTCATTTATTTAACATTTTATTGAGCACTTCTTCTTGCCGTTTTAAATTAACCCTGACCTGATTATGTATCTCGGTCATGCACTTTATTCTAAATTCATGTTCCTTTTGTTGGCATTCACTCTCCGCAACTCTAAACTTGTGCATGTCCTCAAATGATGCTTCAGCAAAATTAAACTTGTCGGATAACTGAAAAAAATAAAACTGCATTTGATAATCCATTAATTTAGGAGGGTTTTCACAACAAAAGTTGCAAAGGTGTGGGACAGTTAAGTTTAACGCAGGTGATACTATAGAGCGTACCATCATACAGAATATAAATACCAACCATTCTTTTTTTTGCAGAACATTTGGGTGTCAGCTGAGTGGGTACTGTCTCCCTGATGGACAGCACTGGCTGGCTGGTAGACGGTGTCAGCTGGCTGTCCGCTTTTATTGCCTCTGTTAAAATTATTGGCTCGCTAGTGGAAGGTAGCTGCTGGCTGGTTGATTCTACCGGTGTGATAATATTGTTTTCTTCTATTAAAATTGTCTGAAAACACACAAAACTAAAATGATACCGTTTTAATAAAATCTATACTTGCAAATAAGGCCTTTCTTTTTACTTACCATATCATGTACATTGTTGTTGCATTTTTTTAATAACTATTCATTAATTTCATTGGATATTTCCTGAAATAGAAAACAAAAGAATTGTTAGTATTATAGTAATTTACTGAATTAACTGCTTCAAAGATATGACATGTTCCCCACCTCACAGTTAATTTCCACTTTATTCAGCTACAAAAACTCATGAGAAGATATGGGGTAAACCTTTGCCTTGTAACATCCATAATACTTTATAACTACACCTAGACTTAGTGGTCACATAAAAGAATACACTATTCACCCATGAAAAAACTATAATTGTCTTTGCTAGAGCTATGAAGTATTATAATTTTTTTGAAATAATATAGTATCTGTTGCAAATATTTACCTTTGTACCATCACAGTCAAATTCATTATATTCTACTTCAAATTCTTGAGGTATCATTTCTAATATTTGTATTGTCTCAGGACCAGGAGACGGTGGTTTTGGCTCACCACCAGTTTGAGCTGTCTGTCTTCTATACAACGAAAGCTCTTTTTTTGATTTCAGCTTTGTGACTTTCCACTGATTCATGAGCTGTTTTTTGTCCCTAATTCTTTTATTAGCTCTGTTGAATCTGAAACACATTTTTAATTTAATCATTTAACACATCTTTTTGTTATTTTTCAATTTGGCTATCAGTTTAACAGAAATAAAAGTTTTTTTTACTGCTCTGTTATTTCCGTCCAAGCGTTGATTTTGGCTTTATTTGTGTTCGTCGTAATGTCCTTGTTTTCTATAATATGCATAAATGGTCTTATTATTTCCCTTAGCAGAGCCTGTAATGAAACAAGAGATCAAAAACATCTATTGAAATATCGAAGTTAAATAAAATACCACGCTTGAGTCTCGCACAGTTTCAGTAACGTAGATTACAGTACATACCTTTTCTTCTTTCTCCCAGTTGATAGATCGGTCTCTCTTAGCCATTTTATCTTCACTAAAATAAAATTATATTTCTCTATCCACAAAAATACACAAATTTCGAGAAACGTCAAGTTGACAATTATGGAAACAGACAACAGTTCACATAGACAATGTCCGTTTTTTTTTTGAAGTTTCTCTTTGGTCGCGTTGTTGCCAAATCGTGCATCTTGACATAACGGAAGAATTGTTATACCAAAGATATACGTCGTTTATTTGTAAGAAAATATTCTCGACATATTCTTGATTTATTACTGGTATAACTATACTTAGGATAACAATGGAATAGATGCGGTATAACACATTTTTATTTGTAAGGCTGCTAGAAGATAAAGAAATAATATCATAGTTTTACTATCACGTTGGGCAATCCAGGCATGAACATAACTTGAACACCAGGAACCCGGACAATGTCGTATTGTCCGGGTTCCTGGTGTTCAAGTTATGTTCATATCAAAATTGGTTTAAAAGTTTAGACAACATATGCTAGGTATGCTATATATTAATCGTATGCTAGGATGGATTAGAAATATAAATGCTGTATTGATAAAATATAGCAAACAGTGCATTACCTTGTCATATCCGATAGTTATATTGTTGAATTGCTTTTGCTCCTGGATATCATTATTTTCTAAAGTTATTCCATTGGTCATATCCTGAAATATATAAATAATATCAATTATTATTTAAAGATGTTGAACGTTGATCATCACTATTTATCATTTTGTTAAGTTCTTACCTCGATACCATCACAGTCAAATTCTTTAAAATCGACTTCAAATTCCTGTGGTATCTCTGCAATTTCCATTGTATCTGGGGATAGTGGCTTCGGCCCACCTGCAGTTCTTGATGTTTCTCGGCGGTAAGATATTAATTCTTTTTTTAAATTAAGTTTCAGGCACTTCCATTGGTTTATCAGTTGTTTTATGTCTGTAGTCCTTACATTTGCTAGATTAAATCTGAATAAATGTAACGTTTTTATTAAACAATGTAGTAAGGTTTTCTTTAACTATAACTCGTTAAAATGTTGTTTACTTCTCTGTTATTTCGCTCCAAGCCTTTATTTTCTCCTTATTAGTGTTCGTACTTCAATCTGTGTTTTCAATCATAGACAGAAAGGGTCGTAATATATTTCTAAAAAGTTGCTGTAATCGAACACAAGAAACGTGTATTAAATTCAACAAAAGCAATTAAATACCATGCAAGTTTCAAAGTTTTACTCGACATCAACAAATCTACATACCTTTTCTTCTTTCCCCCATTTACTACAGCGTTCTCTTTTGTTATTTTGCATTTTATTAGCTTCTAACACTGGATGTTATAAATCAAAGCAAATAAATTCAACAAATAACAACCAGATTACCACTAACGGAAATGTCAAACTGACAGAAACACAGTTGTCATAGACAACTGTGTTTCTGTTTTTTAAATAAGTTTATCTATGAACCGTGACGTTGCCGTCTTGTGTCTGTGGCATAACTTAGGAATAGTTACACTGACGTTGTGACGTCTTTATTTGTAAGAAATTATAATCTCCCTATTCTTAGCTTATTCTAATCATCACTATTCCTAGTATAAGTATCGAATAAGTAACTTTTTATTTGTACCACTGTTAGAGTTGTTCTACTCGGGAGTTTATATTGAGGAGCAACTGTTTTCATTAGAGTTCTGATGCCATCGTTTTCAACAATTGAGAAAGGCTGATGGTCTTTGCAAATCATGAATAATAAACAGTTTAAAGGCGGCCTGTATTGTTTTATGGCGTTTTAAAGGGATGACGTTTTCGTCTAAGTCCGAATCAATAGTTTCATTTAAGGTTTCCTTTAACGGCTTACAGGAACTTTGACTGCCACTGCCACTTGTAGAAAGAAATGGTTTAGATTGAAGTACACCATCATCAATTTTATTATTAGGAGTATCCTTGGCATTTAGAGGATTCGACATTTCTTTTGTTGTATTTACTGAATTCTTTAGTTTCGGCTGAATTTCGAGATAAGCAGCCTTATGAACATTACGAGTATGCACAATGAAGTTCGTCGTATTTCCGGCAGACTTGATATCCTTTTGACATAGTTTGCATTTCGATTTCTTATCATAAATTTTATTAAAGAACTGCCAAACTGAACTTTCTTTCTTAGGTTCCATTATACCTGAAAGTTAAAAAAATACTGTAAGGTACGGTTCATCGCGTGGACCATTTATAATAATATCTTTCAACTGTAAACCTCCTGGAATATAAATAAATAAGTATTAGGCGCATATGCCACATCATAATCGATAAAATAGTATCGATAACTTGGAATCACTACAGTAGTAGTGTTTCAAGATAAAAATATAACTCATCAAATCGTAGTGCGAGAATGTGCAATACCTACTGAGTTAAAATGACTGCATAGTTCCTTGTTATTCTTTTTCATTGATTAATTAGATATATTCACGCACAACCAAGATTGTCATAAAACCTAAAATTAATTTATTATTAGCGTATTCATCTTAACAAATAAGTTCAAAATAAACATCAAATATCAAAACAACATATTACAAGTATTGAATATACTATATAATATGAAGGTAAAAGAAGTACCTACCGATATATACCTCTGTTTATTAAGTCTCGTTGTCATCGAGTCTGTAGGAAGTTAAGATATTTTTTAAAATATCATTTGAATTAAGACGAAGATTATTGCTCTTGAAACTGATTGTTGTGACATCATTGTACCTTGTGTCCTACCTACTAATCTTTGGTAGCTGCCTGTGGCGTAAACTGAAAGGGCCACTTAAACCTAAAGGATAAAGTTAGCATTAATCACCTATATAAAAATTCCATGTAATAATGTAATTGCTAGTTTACAAACCTTGTATTTACTTGGTATGTCGCTACTCAGTAATTTTTCCTAAAATCATCGTCAGTCATGGCAAACGCTGTTGTCTGCCGCGCCATTCGTCTCAAATTCCGCCTTTGTCTCATGTCTAACTTGTGAACATTGTCCAAAATATCACAAATAAATTCTATACGTGCCATTATTCACAAAAAATAACTTCACAAATCCAGTCACAATAATAATAATATACTAGCGGTTTGCGAGCGGCTTCGGGGCGGAGCGGGCACGCAGCGAATAAGTCGCGGACGCGCAACGAGATCGCTGCAAATAACAGCGTGGACGCTATTTTGTACACTCTCGTACAAACGCCAGCCCATCCGCCCAGCTTTACTTCAGTTCGCTTCAAAACAAGACACAAATGTGAGTGGACGTATCATCATGGCATCAATCGATAGGTTAAAACCGGCGTACGTAGTCAATGAAGGGCCCCTTCCACTAAAACAGCAGGAAAAAGATTGTGTCGTAACTAACTCTAATAATAAATTGTTTAATGATAAGACAAGTAGTACTAAGCGGGTAACTTATACCACACGCAGTGGTAGAACAGTCAGGCAGCCGATAAGGTTTGCTTAATAAAACAATGTATGTTATAACTCATGGTAAAGTAAGCCATAGTGTTACGAATGAGTGGGTTCGATTCCTACTTAAAAAAAAAAAAAAACAATATTGGCATACTAGAGGATGTTTATTTAGGCCAGCCAAGTGCAAATTTTAAAGAAATGCTGATTAAGATTAATTATAAGTGAGGACTCTTTTGTAATAGTATTATAACCTTAAACGTTATTTATGCATTGATGGAATAAGACCTCAGAGACAACAACTGTTGGTCAGAATAAAATATCTCTGTAATTTAAAATGGGTTGGGGCCAAAGTAAACCACAACAGAACAATGTCGCTATAGCACAAACAGTGTCCAACGAGGTGATCGGACAAAGAGTTGGTACGTTGGAAATTATTGGGATTGTCAGCGCTGTTCTCATGGCAATCTTGGTTCTGTATTTAAAAAAAGGCCAATGCAAGAAGCGGGTACGAGGCTGGTTTCAGAAGGAAGCAGTCGCGGCCGGTTGGAGTGCGCCAATCGTAAAGGTGCAAACAGTGCCGCCGCCTACTGTACCACGCAACCCGGATGTGTATTAGTGTTAAGTTATTGTAAACATAGGCGTTGTGTCTTGTGTTATATTCTTCTTCTTGATAAAATTTTATGGTGTAACAGTATAATGGTGTTCTAAGTTTAAAAAAAAAACTTGTAATTAGAAATAATTTTTTAATAAAACATTTGTGCTTAATGTTAGTACTTCTTTTAAGAAGGGGGCTACTGTAGGGCCACAATATACGCACTCAGCGAATTCCATCTTGGTGACGCACGGCTGCGCCTGTGATACAGAGAGGTGCTAACTTCAACTTCAGTCGCAAATAAACTACAGACGTAATTGGTCGTTTCTATTTAACCTGCACCCTCAACATAAAACAAGTAGAACACAAAACAAGAAATTTAACAGAAAGATTGATACTAAAACTTTATAGTGTTCTGGTCTTTTGGTCAATTTGTTACATTCAATAACTCCTTCAGTTTCTAAACCAACTTTTATGCTACAAGGTCTTGTAAATTTTGTCCAAAAATTAAAAATCTATCAATCCAAACATATTTTGCCTTGCTATGAAGGAACTTTTATAGGTAAATTTCCAGCTATTAATATACTTTTAAAGAAAAAAAAAAGGTGTGTTCACAAAAGTGTAAGTAAATGCAGTGTTATCAGAGTGGTTAAATCATAAAGGACATGGCCAAAAATTGTATGGGCTTGTACCCCAGAATGTACAGATATCTTTGTCATTTAATAGTACTGGTCTTCTATAAACAATATTAGAAAGAGGCGTATTGCTCAGCAGTAGTGGACAAAAGTTATGAAGGTTTTTAGGATTATTGTGTATATAGCTGTGCCAGGCGTTTAAAATAAATAGTATTTTAGTTTAAAAAAGAAAGATCAGTTTTTGTTCATAATCTGAGAAAATCTACCGTTTGTACTATTTTTTATAGCACTAAAAGTAAAATATCTACAGTAGCATAATCTGTATAAGGCAAATATAAAACAAAAACATTTTTTAATCCGTTAATCTTACCAAAACATTATCTAAAAATGCAGCTGGTGGAACAATGCTTTCTTGATATCTTGCCCATCCCAAGTACCAAATAATTGTCATGATATGAGCACAACATCCAACAGTCCGGTTTCCTGCTATACAACTACACCAATAACCTAAGATGGCATTTCTAGGTTGATCTTGACTTGGCTGATGCTCATCGTATAAAATATGAGTATAATATTCACGTCTAGATGTATGCCTAAATTTAATGCGACCTCTTAATAGAACACGGTGATTACCTCCTATGTGCTAAGGAAGTTCCTGTGAAAACTCTTAACTCTGGACTTATTTCTACTGTATAAACGCCATGCTCTCTGATATGTTCGCCATAATAGGAGCGAGCCTGCTGCGCCTGATACGGTCCTAATGAAATTAATTTCAACTCGTTTGTATTGAAACGTGGAAAAGGATTAAGATCCGGCAGGTTTGCATCAATCCTTCTGAATAGCACTCTCCGTCTATTTAAATTGTATTCTTGTATGAATTGACCCAAGTAATAAGGCAAGTGCAACCTTGAGATACCTATTTCAACTATTTCATCTGCATTTTCGTAATTTTCAATTACTTTATGGAATTTATTTATGAGCGCAGCAGCAATCCTAAAATCTTCCATTATATGTGAAGAGGTTAAATCGAAAAACACATTTCTAAACAATTTATAGTCACGCTTAAACCTGCCATTCACTATTTCCACAACCCATCGGCATAGTGTCACACATCTACTTTTATTAGCTTTAAGGCCGACAATTGTGTTTCTCTTTGATCTCTGGTTTCAGGTTGGTGTACTGTGAAACCAAGAGCTTCTAGGTTGTTGGTGATGGAATCTCTAAAGCCACGGTCTAAAATAAAGATGTAATTTTGTCTAAAATATTGAAATAAGCCATCATCACTAGAAACTAAATAATTATTTCTGCATCTGTTTAGGTTGCAGTAAAAGGCCCAAACACATCTATAATGTGTCCATCACAACAGACTACCAAAAATGGTTTTGTTAGATTATGTTATTTATGAAGACTGTATGTCTGTCTTTGGAATGTATAATTAGAACTTTTTTGCACATAGAGGTATGTACCATCACATTGTACAAAACCCACCTGTCAGAAGCTTCAGATTGAGGATTTCCAAATAACTTTGCAGGTATTGTAGTGTTTCTTTCTACCAATTCACGGTGAGAAAAGTGAGACACACCAAGATGTAATGGAACAAAGTGATTAGTCAGACATTTCCTGACAACACTCATCTTATATTGTAGAGTGGATTTGGGAATCCTAAAAAGACTAGATATCCTAGCATCACTATCACCGTTCCTTTATTTAATTAAAAGCATTGCTAATGCAGTTTTAGAATTTTTGGAAATAACAGACTGTATACAATTGCTATTATGCAATTTTAGAAATTATTGGCGAGTGCGCCCTGTCCAATAGTGACACATATTATACACAATTGATTCAAAGTTTTCGAAATCAATTACATTTTAATCACTTTTAGAGTCTAACAAGCTTTCAATTTGGTTTAGCGGTGGGTAACTCCGGAGGTACTGATCCAAAGGAGCCGGTACCGAACGCGGATACGTAAACCTTATTTATTCCTCACAATCCTTACCGGCACCTCGGTACCAAATGATTCCGGAGCGCGCGTTCACTGTTCACTCTCGTTCACTCGCTCAAGTCACTCGGAAGTACTCGGAACACGTCGTATCGCTCTAACTAACCAACTGTTCAATTCTAAATGTGCCAAATGATCCAGTGAACCAAATGAATAAAATGTTCTGCGAAACCGGTGAACCAAAATGAGCGAGTGAGTGCCGGTGCCAAACGGTGCCAAAGGAATAAATAAGGTGAACCGGTACCGGATCCGGAGTCGGAATAAGTGAATCAATTCACTTGCCGGAATAAAGATTACCCACCGCTAATTTGGTTTGCTGTGAAGTTATTTGTTAAACTTGTATTCTCTAATAATAACTCCCATTCATTTGTATGTAAATGATTTTTACACACTCGGGCACTCAGAGGCACATAAAGCTTAAAATCCAACAGCAATGATGATTTAATCAAGGTATGTACTAAATGACCAGCACTTCGTTGACATCCATCAAATATACATCGCCTGGATGTATTAGCACACCGTCTATAATTTGGCAGGGTGATCGATGATACATCTTTATCATTCCTTACAGCTGGGCCCGGAGGGAGTGGTGGAGGAATTGGTACTTCAATTTATTGAACAGCTTGATTTCCTTCTATGGTATCAAAACGGTTAGCATGAACAATGTTTCTTCGGACCACTTCTCGGTTAGCTATCACGTAACAACCATGACATAAAAAGTTGACTGCTCTGACCTGAAAACATATAAAACATTACCATATTTTCCATTCACTAGATAAGCAAAAGCTTTTTCTCTAATTATTTTTCTTTATCATATTATACATATCATCATCATTATAATAAAATCACGCCTGTAATCCCAGAAGGGTTAGGCAGAGGTGTACCTATAGTACACCCACATTTTGGCAGTTATGTTTAAGTTCCATGTAATAGAGGGCAACTCTATTTCCATCAAACCGGGCACAAATCCAGACTGGGCTGCTATTGAGAAATGTCAAATGAAAACCCAATAACACCATGCCTGACCTGGGAATCGAACTCAGGGCCTCATGTTCAGCGGTAGCTCTTGCGACCACTAGACCAACGAGGCAGTCATACATATATACAGGTTGGCCAAAAAGTCGTGGATCAAACGCAACTAGGGGTTAGATGGGGTCATCAGCTGCAAAAAATTGATCTACGGGAAGTCCTTAAGGTCAAACCCTACAGATTTATAATTTATCTTGAGTTTTTATGACAAAATTGACTTTTTTTACTAATTCTTATCAAAATTCGAAAAAATCTACATCCTGTATCTTTTTTATAAATTTCACTATATTGGTACTGATGAGTCCTTGCGTTAGACATGCTATTTATGGTTGTTTATTGGGTGTGTTGAAGATAATATTAAGTTTTACGAAATTAAATAACTTTTTATTTACTTCGGACCCCACTGTGAAAAAAAAATACTCAACCGAAAAGTGACCCTGTATTACAAGTTTCGGCGCATTTAATAGGGATTCTGAAAAGTTATTACACATCAAAACAACGATTGTGAAATAATTGTTTTAATAAAACAAAACATTTTACAATAAATGCTCAAAATTCCTGCCTCTGACCATAATACATACTGCACCGTTTAATGAAATTCCTACGTAACCTACGGAATGCACCTCTGTTGTTGATAACTTGTACCTTAGCAAATTCGAGCTTTTGTCGTAGTTCTTGTTCGCTATTGTTCTCTCTTTGATAAACTATTTCTTTAAAGTAGCCCAAAGAAAAAAATCTAATGGATTTAAATCGGGTGACCGGGGTGGCCACGCAATAGGCCCGCCTCGACCAATCCACCGATTGGGGAAGCGCTCGTTCAATTGATCTCTAACTGCTCGAGCGTAGTGACGCCGTCGTGTTGCAGCCACATTTCTGCTATACTTGCTTCTGGAACCTCAGCTTCGTTAAGAATTTGGTTTAAATTATTTTGTACAAAAATTAAATACAGAGCACCATTCAGCATAAGAGGATGGGAAGATCTACATATTAGCCTAGACAAAAAACGTGAGGCAGATATTGACGTCTAAGGGACAGGGGAGGTTCAGCACACTCGACCTGCAATGTGTAATATGAAGTCCTCCCCAAGTCCTCATTGGAGGAGGACTTCATACAACCAGAGATAATTCGAAGGCATTTAGTCTGAACCTTATCCAGCCCAACCAAAGCTCCTTTGTTACATGGAATCAGGAGATAAGTTCCATAGTCTAAAACGCTACGAACTGTAGCATTATGTACTAATGGTGTACGGGTGAGCACCCCACCAAACACCCGCAAGAACTTTTAAAATAGAAATTATTATTTCACATTTTTGTGTGAGAAAATTTATATGGTATTTGCCAGTTAATTTTGAGTCTAAAATAACGCCTAAAATTTTTACTTTAGTTACTTTAGGAATAGTTTGTACTAAAATGCTCACTGAAACATGGGGGATGAGTTTTTTGCGAGAGAAAATGACTGCCGAACTTTTCGCCGCATATAACGACAGGCCATGGCTTAAAAGCCACTGATTCAATGAATCCAGAGAGGCACTAGATGACGCAGCGTCAACAATGGAGGGATCTGTCACGTACAAAACAATGACATCGGCATATTGTAAGATCTGACAATTACAATCAGGGCACGACCCAATATCAGCCGTATTCAGGTTGTAAAGTATGGCACTTAGGACGGAGCCTTGTGGGAGTCCCTTCCATGTATGCCTTTTATCGAATTCCTCTCCCTGGACTCTCAGGACCAATGAGCGGAACAACAGTAGCTCACATATGCATTGTATTATTTAGCCGAAAGACTCGGCTGTTGGAGTTTTTGCCTGAGTACATGAAGAAGTACATTGTCATACGCAGAGGAGATATCAAGGAAAGTGGTAAGAACGGATTCATTTTTCGATAGAGCTAAGCGAATATCCGTTACTAAAATACCTACACTGTCCATTGTACTAAGCCCTTTCCCGAAACCAAATTGATAATTCGGCAGTAAGTCTCTCGATACGATTATCCACTGAATACGGTTTTTTATAAGGTGCTCCAGTAATTTGGCCAGGACTCTATTGGCCTAAGGCCACTCGGGTCATCTGCATGTTTGCCTGGATTCAGCAATGGAATTATTATTTGTAATTTCCACTGATCTGGGACCCGAACTTGGTATACCCAAGTTCGGGTCCCAGATCAGTGGAAATTTTAAAATAGAAATTATTATTTCACGCAAGAACTTTTAAAATAGAAATTATTATTTCACATTTTTGTGTGAGAAAATTTATATGGTATTTGCCAGTTAATTTTGAGTCTAAAATAACGCCTAAAATTTTTACTTTAGTTACTTTAGGAATAGTTTGTACTAAAATGCTCACTGAAACATGGGGGATGAGTTTTTTGCGAGAGAAAATGACTGCCGAACTTTTCGCCGCATATAACGACAGGCCATGGCTTAAAAGCCACTGATTCAATGAATCCAGAGAGGCACTAGATGACGCAGCGTCAACAATGGAGGGATCTGTCACGTACAAAACAATGACATCGGCATATTGTAAGATCTGACAATTACAATCAGGGCACGACCCAATATCAGCCGTATTCAGGTTGTAAAGTATGGCACTTAGGACGGAGCCTTGTGGGAGTCCCTTCCATGTATGCCTTTTATCGAATTCCTCTCCCTGGACTCTCAGGACCAATGAGCGGAACAACAGTAGCTCACATATGCATTGTATTATTTAGCCGAAAGACTCGGCTGTTGGAGTTTTTGCCTGAGTACATGAAGAAGTACATTGTCATACGCAGAGGAGATATCAAGGAAAGTGGTAAGAACGGATTCATTTTTCGATAGAGCTAAGCGAATATCCGTTACTAAAATACCTACACTGTCCATTGTACTAAGCCCTTTCCCGAAACCAAATTGATAATTCGGCAGTAAGTCTCTCGATACGATTATCCACTGAATACGGTTTTTTATAAGGTGCTCCAGTAATTTGGCCAGGACTCTATTGGCCTAAGGCCACTCGGGTCATCTGCATGTTTGCCTGGATTCAGCAATGGAATTATTATTTGTAATTTCCACTGATCTGGGACCCGAACTTGGTATACCCAAGTTCGGGTCCCAGATCAGTGGAAATTTAAAATATTTAAAAAGCAGGTTTTCGCCTTGTCGCCCGAAGGGTTATAAATGAATAAGGCACGCCATCAATACCAGGGGCGGAGTCCTGGACATGTTTGAGCACCACATTCAATTCCTCCAAAGTAAATGGTGCATCAAAAGGGTCCTCTGATACATTTAATAGGGAAATACTGGGACATTCAGAAAGGAGTGGAACATTTGGTGGAGCAATTTTGTCAAAAAAAGTTCAGCTGTTTCCCTAGTGATTGGTGAAGAGACTGATGGGGAGCACCCACGTCTAAACCTATTGATGCTTTTCCAAACCACCGATACAGGAGAAGAGGGAGATAAGGAGGTGCAGAACTTTACCCAACCTGCACGTTTCTTCTTGCGAAGGTGACGTTTGGTTCTGGCATTAATCTGGCAATATGCCAATAGATAATTATAATTTCGGTGCTCATATCTGCATTATAACATTCCTCGGCCTCGTTCCTATTCCTGATTGCCGAAGTGCACTCAGGGTGTGGGACCCTGAGTGCACTTCGGCAATTATAATTTCGGTGCTCATATCTGCATTATAACATTCCTCGGCCTCGTTCCTATTCCTGATTGCAGCAGTGCACTCAGGGTCCCACCACGGGGGTGAAGGGATTTTATTATAGGCACTGAGCGGAAAGCAGGAATCAGCACTGGAGGTGATGGCAGTAACAAAACCCTCATAACAGCTCTTGGCATGGCAGTGACCAGAAGAATCTAATAAACTTGGAAGAACATCAATTTCATCCTCCAATAATGATACAAATTTTGCCCAATCTGGTTTGGACAAGTTATACGAGTATTTCAAAAGTGGAGGAGTAGTTTTCTCTAAATAAGTCTTAGTAGCCAAAGATATAACAATAGGGTAGTGGTCGCTACCATGCGACAAGGTCGTACATTCCCAATGGCTTGAAGCTGCCAGCTCAACCGAACAAAATGTTATGTCAACACAACTCTTTTGTTGTGCGGGAGGAGATCTGCGTGTTGGACAACCATTATTAAGAATACAGAGATCCAGAACATCCAAGATGTCAACCAATGCTACACCAAAAGCATCAGAGCGTTCGGACCTCCATCTGTAATGATGGCAGTTAGGCTGGCCGCATACACACGTTTTCCTTATTCGATTTCCTAATGCGGAATTTCGATTTGGAATTCCGTGAGACTAGCGCAAACGTTCGTTTTTCTTCATTCGTAATGTATACACGTCAGTATAGATAGTGATAGCGTAGTGAACGCACGACGATGGAGGACGACGATTTATTAGCAATTGCATTTCTGTTGACAATAAAGAAGAAAAAGAAACGTCGGTATTTGGTACATCCATTGAATACTCGGAGTATCTACGAGAGTCCGTTTTATCTGAAGAGAGCTAAGTAACGAGCACACCCAGATAAATTCTTTGATTTCTACAGGATGTCAATAAATTCTTTTGATGAACTTCATAATGGCATACGTGATAAATTAATAAAGCAAAATACCTGCATGAGATTATCTTTGGATACAGAAGAAAAACTAACCGTAACCTTGAGGTAAGTTCTCTTTATTTTTACATCTATATTTATAAAAATAACAAATCAACTATCTTAGTTAAACTTTAGGTATTTGCCAATATTATGTTCCTGTTCTTGTCCTGAGATTGTACAACTAAAAAACTTGCAGCTTCGGCATCTTTGGCATGTTGAAGATTAGGTGATGTGTAGTGATGACGTGGTGGTTGAAGCGGTGGCAGATGTCTAATAGAGTTAATAACCACTCTGGAATTGTTTGGGGCACATTGATAATTAGTGGTTTTATTTTGCGAACAAGATGAACTAATGAAGGTTGGCAACGGAGATTGCGTTTTATATAACATATTAGGTGAAGTTTCTGGTACAGGAATACATGAAAAAGAGGGGGAATAACCACGGCTTGATGCCGGCGTTACTGAACGGTGACTGAAGTTATCATAACTCAGTGAAGAAGATGGAGATGAATTGTACTCCGTATTGTTTTTTTTTACCAACTGCAACATTCCCAATTTAAAATCAATTTTTTGATTTTCATTCATATGTTTCATATGTGTTCTAAAGCTCAATAAAAATTTCATGTCGTCGTCTTCTACTTCTTGTTGTTTCTGATTGGCTTCCTGTTGATTTTGATGTAGGATACTGAGTATTTGGGAGGGGATATCTTTTTTGTTTCGTTTTAAACTACTTGCAGGTGGAGTTGATACAGGTGATGGAGGTTGTAATATATTTGTATGGTCATCTATTTGTTCCACGCTGTGTTCTTCTTGCGTTTCGGATTCTTGTGAAGTATTATTGTGTAAATCATCGAATTGATAGTTTCCTTCGGTATTTCTTTTATCGAAAACCGGTATACGAAAATACAACAGGTCTGCATAAACATATTTTTTAACCTTTTTAGCGGCACTGCCTGTAGGAGCGTTTTTTTTTTTTGAAATTCTCTTCGAAAGTAGTCTCTTATGTGTGTCCATTTTTTCTTTGCCTCAGCACCTGAAATGTAATTAATATTATTTTATATATTTTTTTCAGATTCCTGGCAACTGGTAAAAATTTTGAAGAGTTACACTTTGAATATTTGATGGGGAGCAGGACCATATCAGCCGTAGTTAAGGAAACCTGTACAGCAATATGGGAAGTTTTTCAACCTTTGGAAATGAAGCCACCATCTTCAAAAGAACGTTGGCTAGAAATTGCTGATAATTATTATAGAAGAACCAATTTCCCTAATTGCGTAGGTTCAGCGGATGGGAAACATATTCGTTTGATTTCTCCTCTGCATAGTGGATCTGCCTTTTATAACTATAAACATTTCTACTCTGTTGTACTATTAGCAGTGGTAGATTCTGATTACCGTTTTATAGCTGTAGATGTCGGTGCTTATGGCAGAGACAGCGATAGTAATATTTTTAACAACTGGAATTTTGGAAAAAAGTTAATTCAAAATCGCCTTAATATGCCTGAAGCAAAACCTCTGTCGAATACCAATGACACACCTCTACCTTTTGTGTTTCTTGGCGATGAAGCGTTTCCACTGAATAACAATTTTATGAAACCATATCCGAGAAGTAATCTCAATACCCAACGCAGAATCTTTAACTACCGCCTCAGCAGATCACGACGTGTAGTGGAATGTGCCTTCTTTTCTGTGAAAAATTCTCACACTAGCATGACGATTCCACCAGAATTTGCAGTATTAGTAACAAAGGCTGCGTCTGTGTTACATAATTTTGTACGCAGACGAGACGGCTATCGATTTGAAGATACTCTGACACATTACTTCGAAGAAATACCTTTCCGTAGTCCACAACACAGATCCACAAACCGAGGTCGAAACATAAGAGACAATTTTGCTGAGTACTTTATGACACCGGCAGGGGAAATATCGTACCAATATAACGAGAGAATTAATAATTTACAAGAATAAATGTGGGCACTATTGAATAAAAAAGTATATAGAAAATATCTTACCTTTGTTTTCTTTGTCCACTTTAGTGCACGTGTCCCAATCCTTTATAACCTCTTTAAATACATTCTCCCAGGCCAAATCTTTGACATCTCTGTTGTGATAGTCGTTGTCATGAATATTCCACAGGCAGGGGTATTTTTCAACAGCCAATATTAATGTTTCTGCCTCACACATTATCGTGTTGCGATTCTAACAAATACAAAGAATACGTCCGATGCGCGCGCCGCGGGCGCGATACTGAATAGAAATTTCCGAACGTCTGCGCCGGCACAAACAAAATGTATGCAAGCGCTGCGTTCCGCATGACGTCATTAGGTTATTTCCCGTACGTTTCTCCGAACGCGCCGGCTTGCATTCAAAACGTACGTTCGGAATTTGTTCCGTACGGAAAAAAAGCGAACATGTGCGTCAGTTAATATATTTTCTACTGATTCCATGCATTCGGATGTCCGAATGCGGAAAACGAATTCGGAAATCGAATACGTAAAACGTGTGTATGCGGCCAGCCTTAAAAGCACCCATGACCAGAATTGGTCCTTGAGTACTAGAATTTTTTTTTTTTAAAATAGCCAAAAAATCATGCCGAGGGTGAGCCATGTAAATTGAAAACACTGTAATGCCTTCCACCCTACCTGCTACAATACTTATATCACCTGTGAGTGAAGACAAAGGTAAGGACAATAGAGGGACCCGATTATTGACAAGGAGAGCCGAACCTCCATAGCCATCAGATCTGTCACATCTGAGAATGTTGAAGTGAATACGAAAGCTAAGACTTAGGGTGGGCCAAGTCTCAGCTATACAACAAGCCAATGGCTTGTACTTATTCAAGAGAAATATGAGGTCGTGCTTTTTATGCCACACGCTCCTCACATTCCACTGAAGGAATACTAGGCGGGACGCCATTTTTTACTTGAAGTAGTAATGAAATAAGTTGATCGGCACGTTGGACGGTTATTGGTAACTGGAAGAAGCAGAAGAAATAACAGTAGGTATAAGTTTTATAAGTTCAATAATAGACACTGTTTTATAAGAGGGGACATTTTGATAATTGAGAGCACAGCCATTAGGCTGTGAAGTTTGAGGAGTACTAACTAACTGCTGATGAGCAACTTTTTCATAAGATGGGGAAAGGGGGGCATGGGTCCTGGGTTTAAGTGTTACAGTTTTGCGATAGGACTGAGAAATTGGAGATTTAGCAATGTTGGCATAATTGCGGGAAGCTCTCAGAGTAGGGAATAGTTTTCTCAGCCATAACAGTCTTAATAGCCTTCTGCCTGCCATACTCGGGGCATGACCTGCTATTAGAAAAGTGATTACCCGAACAAAGCACACAAAAGGCCTCACCCTCAGAAATGTTGCAACCATCACCAGGGTGATCGTGGCTACACTTACTGCAGCGTGTTTTTTTTTTTTGGGCAGGAGTGGGAAATCCTCATGGACGCCCGGGAGAGGGCAGTGCCGGACTCTTACCGGCTAAAACCACACTCCTGCCTTTTCAGTTACCTCTGACATGATCAGAGCCTTTTGCATTACGTTAGTGACTGGTTTTCTGTGCTTGGGGAAAATTCGTCTCCGCACGTGTTTTGTTGAGTAATTAACCTCCAAAAACTCGGTTTTCGGGTTTTCCCAGGAAAACCAACAGGGTTTTCACCGAGACACTGCACTCCTTTTATTACATTCACATAGACACTCACTTTGGTACTAATTTCGATTTGAAATTCGCGCTTTGACTAATTTAAGGGATTTTTCGAGCGCGGAGCGACTTATAAAACGATCTGCTCGCGGCGAGGGGTGCCGCGCGACTTTTCTGCAGCGTGGTTTGGACCTGCATTGATTTGCGACATGTCCAAGTCTGCAGCACTTGCGGCATTGAATTCTCGGGTATATGTATTGCTCAACAGGGAGAGATGTGTAACAGCAGTAGATCCTATTTGGTAGTACTTGACCATCAAAGGTCAGAACACATGTTTCAGTGGGTTTCCACTCATTAACATCCCTATCTTTGAGTTTTTCTATTAATACGGCGAACTTTCAGTATTTGTCCGCAACCTGAGGGAACATACAAATAAGTTATTGATTCTTCTTCGGGAATGTCTGAGGGAACACCAGTAACAACACCCATCCTTGTTATATTAAATGTAGGGATTGATGCAGAGTAACTATATTTGGATTATTACTGTTTACCAAGAAAGAGATAGCATCGTGGGGGGAAGCAAACTCCACTGACACATGGTTTCTACCGACTCCTTTAACACCTCCACGAATAATGTTCGCAATGTTATTATTCATATGGAACTTACCAAAATTAACGTGATGTAGGGTGGTGCCAGCGTTTGGTTGAGTCTCTATACGAGAAACATGGACAACATAAGGAGCCATATCCATAACGGATTACTTGATTCGACCAATTTTACTTCTTGGTTGCTTGCTTGGAAGAGTGGGTGTAAGAATTTCTTCGTCACCGGGGCGCTTGCGCGAGTTTGAATGGGGTTGTGATACATCACTATAACGCTACATACGACATCCGCAAATTGTGATATTGGGTTCGGAGAAAAAGGAGTAGAAGGGCCTGGAATATCGGGTGGGTCAGGATTAGGGTGTTAATTTTTATCCATCTTGGATAAAACGCTACTTGAACACAACAATCACAATACAAACCTGGTTACGAACACAAGGACAACACTCTCAAATATTAACAAGTCACAAAAATGTCAACAATCAATAAAAATGCAAAAAATTCTATACACACGTGCTAGCCAAGAACACTGTGGCGAGAAAATCCGGCGCCAACGTCGAAAAGGGATTATGGTATTGACAATTGACATTTGTCAGTGGTGTTGCCAGTAATAACGTGAAATTATCCTATCCGTAACTACACTAATATATATCTATTAATTCAATCATAGATGGTTCCATTTATAGATAAGAAAACATACAAATATTACGTTTTATTTCATTAGAATAACAAAAACAAACTTTAAATACGATTATTTCTCCACTTCTGCTATGAGGCCTAAATAGTTATTCAAAATTCTTTTTTTTTTTTAAATAAATAGTATCTGCAATAGATATATGTTTGTAATCCGTGGGGCACATTTTGGCCATCTCCTTTGTTTATTCAGATGGTTCCAAGAACGATAGGGCCGTGTCTTTTGCTACATATGAGCCCTCCTCAAATATAAGTATTGGTCGAAAAAATTACAAAACTTCAAGTATTTTTACAGCTGAAGCTGTTGCTATTTTGAGCGCTTTGAAACATTTTGTAAACTATAATTCAGGACATAACAAATGGAGTGTGGTAAGTGATAGCATGAGTGTTCTGGAAAACTTGGCAAACATCTAATTAAATGCTAACACTAATTATATAATTTATTTAATAAAACAGTTATGGGTGTAATTATATCAATCAAATATTGTAGGTAGTTTTGTGTTGGTGCCTTCACACATTGGTGTTGCAGGGAATGAAAAGGTAGACTATTTGCCAAAAAAAAATTAGTTGATTTAGAAGAATTAATTCCCAATCCTGACCCTGGTATGAATGTTTCTATACCACCTAAGGATGCAGTTAGTATTTTAAGACAGCGCATGTGCCAAGAGTGGGGAAGACATTCATACCAGCGCCCTCAGGCTGAGAAAAGGTACTTGGTTTGCTACTTTATATGTTCAAATAAACTCCTTATCTTGGTTCTGCAAGAATAACAAATTCATAAAAAGAAAATTTTATTAAATTATTAGTCGTATGCGTTTTGGTTATTGTCGTTTGAACTATTATCTTTTCGCCTTAGCATGGTCAATTCTCCTAAGTGTGATTATTGTCAATCACAAAAAGTTCAGTCACTACATCATATCTTCTACGACTTTCAACATTCAGCGTCTTATTTTGTAGGATGAGCTTCTTAAAATTTATAATAAGCCTGATGAGGTCCCGTAATGCATCCAGGAGCTACTTAAGAATATCTCAGCTTATTTATACTTGTACTAATTTATAATAGAGACTGTAAATGATATTTATTTACGTATTAAGATTTCTTGTACTTATTTCTATGTACATTATTCGTTATACTAATAATACTTACTAAGTTTAGGTATAAATACATTCATGAAAAACTTTAAATTAAATAAATAACTAGGTACATGAGACAAAAAATACCCTGAAAATACTGGAAATGGAAGAAATAAAATAAAAACAATGTGATGAAAACATGAAAAATGTGTTCAAGTTTAGCTTGACATTGACAGTAAAATGACGTTTAACCTGGATTTGCTTTGACGCAAAGACTAAAATAAAATGACTCAATTTTAAAATGGATTAAATCTACGAAAGACATACTTCATAAAATAAATAATGAAATGATTAAATAAACGAAAGACATTATTTATTAAACTTACCATGTAAGAAATTCTACACGGAAGACGAGGCGGTTTGGTTGAAAGACCAAGAAATAAATAAAACTTATGTCAAATTTGCCTCCAATACCAAATGTGCCTCCAAAGACATACTTCTAAAGCGTGTGAACCGCAAATAAATTTCATAGGACCACAACCACATTATGTTTGATTTTATCGGCCTCTGGCTGTAAATAAAAACACAAAGTACAAAAAAACATTTTGAATTTTTATAGTTCCAAAATTAGCCGAGTTCTAATTAGACAAAAAAAACAAATGAAAGTTTTAATTTGGTACATACCTACTTTTAAAGGCACAACAAAAGGAATGCAGGGCGTTGTCTGTAAGGGCGAAAATGATTTCACTGAAGTGAAAACAACATTGTTTAGAGCATATTGTACATCTTGTCTACATGAGCAGCCTGTGGGTCTCAGGCACGCGTAGACAGTACAACCCCTTGTGTGTTTTATATAATAATGCATTCAGGGTGCTGATGGGGCTGCCCCTATTCTGCAGCGCAACCGGTGTCCCCCGGGTTACGAGTAGACGTGTTTCTATTTTACTATGCTAAAACGATGAACATCCCTGGTGCGCAGGGTTCGGGCTAGCTCCAACGGAATTCGTGCGGAGGTTCCACTATCAAACCAGAACAATTGCTGTATCCCATACTGAGCAATCAAATATTTATTTAATTTTGTATTTCTGTGCCTATCCTTTGTTGGTCGAAATAAACGTTTTTTCTACCTCTCGGCAGATGAGCATGATCGACCCAGAGTTGCCAAGGCATCAAAGGAACTGAAGACAATAAAAGAACGCCGCCGCCTCTACTTCATTTGATCACATCAAACCTGGCTGTCTGTCAAACGTGGCCGTCTGAGGTATTGATCAAATTAGTTGAGACAATGGACAGGCATGAAGCAGGGAATTAAGAAATGGAATAATGTTGGTTCATGTGATTGATGTTATTGGATCAGACGCTGATCTTTTATTGTATTATAAATAAATTATACCGCTATACTTATTGATACGAGGGCGGCACTGAAAACTTCGGGAATCGGGAATATTTATTGCTTTTCGAAGTATTCTCCGCGAAATTTGACACATTTTTCCATACGATGGAACCAATCATTGAAGCAACCATTCCATTCGGAAGTTGGGGTCTCCAAAATGGCCGTTTTGTAGGCGTCCACAGCTTCTTCAGGTGATGAAAATCTCTGTCCACGCAATTTATTCTTTATTTTAGGGAAAGTATATAAATCATTAGGGCTTAGGTCGGGGCTGTACGGCGGATGGTCTAATAATTCTATGTTTTCTTGCTCTAAAAACTCTTTTGTTCTGTGTGCGGTGTGAGAACTCGCATTGTCGTGATGGAGGATGATGCGGCGGTTGCAGTTCTCTTTACGGAGTTCAGAAGCGACCTGTGGCAAACAAATGCTAGAATATCATTCTGCATTAACCGTTCATTGTCCCTCAAGAGGAATAGTCGTAACATGGCAGGTTTTGGAGACAAACGTGGCCACCATTTTTTTTGCAACACTCTGTGAACGAACAATTTTGTAGCTCATTTAAAAAATTGTTCGTTCACAGAGCTCAGCTTTAACTCATTTTCGAACACCCATACTCGTGACTGGTTTTTTGTTTCGGGTTCGTACGCGTATATCCATGATTCGTCACCTGATACGATGTTGTATACAGCATTTTAGGATCCTGCGTGGAATCTTTCGAGAGTTCGAAAGATTCCACGCATGCACCAAGTAACGCGAGCTCCTTTTTGCTCTTCACAGAGCGAATGCGGTATCCATCGGGAAAACAACTTTTTTACACCTAATTGTTCATGCAAGATTATTTGTGTTTGACTCATGCCAATGTCTGAAGTTGCCTGAATTTCGCGGTATGTCACATGTCGATCTTCCTCAATCAGCTTACGCATAGCATCAACGTTTTCTTGGGTGACTGCAGTTTTTGGACGACCTTGACGGGGATCATCACTGAGCTTGACACGTCCACGTTGAAATTCAGCAAACCAGCGATAAATTGTGGTTTTGGATGGGGCTTCATCACCAAACGCAGAAATCATCCGGTCAACACACTGCTTTTGTGTTAAACCACTTCGAAAGTCATAATAAATCATCGCTTGAATTTTCTCGAGTCAATTCCATTTTCTCAACGACTAAACAAGTTTGACAAAACCTTGTGACAAGACCGAGAATCTTTTTTAAATAAATAAATGATATTCGATTTTTAAAACCAAGGAGTTTTCAATTAAAAAGATTTTAATATGACAGGAACAGTGGAAATATTCCATTCCCGATACTATTACTGCAGCCCTCGTAGTACTAAACTAGCTGCAGGTGCTATTCTGATGATACTGACAATTATTCAAGGTGGTTCAATTGATTTTACAAATATTTACTTGAATGAGTGTAGGAATGAAATAAATCGAATACTTAGTAATAAATGCTTACCATTGTTTCCAGCTGGTGCAGTCCACACACATCCGACGACCCTCCGTTCTCGGCATCAAGAAGTTGGGCAGCAGCATAGCTCAGTAGATTAAAAGTGTATTATAAAACTTTTTTGATTCGATTTTATTTATAAATAAATAAAATTCATTCATTTGTATTACATGTACATCATGTATGTACAAACTAAACACTTAATAAAGTAAAGTAATGATATAAAGACAGAAAAGCACAAAATAACTGCTGCGTTAGGAATTTCTTCCAGCAGACCTGCGACAGGAGAGTCGGATGCAAATCGTTAACACAGTGTGGAAAACTTATATTATAGCCACCTAAACACACCCCAGCCCAACCCACACCTTGAAATAAATACATTAATATTTTTAATTTCTGGATTGCTAAAGAGATAAGCAGTTTGTGTCTTAACAGCACCCTGTTAAGCCTATATAAAATGTGAAAGGTTCGTATCTTGTACTGTTGTTTATCTATATGGTGGGATATTAAAATAAAACCCATGTGCTTTTTACGTATTAGGTACATCAATGTACACGAACATTACACCAATCTCTGAATAGGTACGTGTTTAGCACGTTTCATGAATTTGCTCTATCTCACCTATCAAGTATGCCATTTGTTAAAAACAAAATGTAATCAATAAACGGACACTTTCATATGTATAAAAATGGCTGGAATTGACATTAAAATATTAGGTCAGTGGGTCGTCTTAGGGGCAGTTAAGTATTAGTTACATAATGGGGTTTAGAGACAAATATGTACGTACATATTTGTCTCTAAACCCCATTATGTACGTCAATGCTTGTAGACATGACTTTAAAGGCAGAAAAAAAAACGGATGTTTGAATAATGACAGCGTATAGGCGGACAGCTGCGCACAACTTCGCGCAGCTCACCGCGCGCAGCCGTGTTATCACCATGGTAAAGAAAGTTTGGTCAATCCCTAGCATCACACATGATGACACCGACAGGTCACTCCACGCTTACTTCACCTATGTGTTCACGGTGAGCCGGTTACAGAATAGCACTGCTGGTGTATCTCACATGAGTGCAATCTATAGCACGCTTTAATTAAACTCTGTTTGTCTTAGCTGGACGTCGTGTGTTAACCTGGGAAAGTATAATTATGTGGCGTGGTCGGAGTGAGGCATTAGCAACACTGACTTTGTGCAAAATTCTGTGTGCAGTGGAAGTGCTAAATCCTTTTAGATCTGCAGCAGTCATCTGGTAGCACCCAGTTGTGTAGAAACGTAGAGCACATAGCAACTGGTCGATTGGAGATACGCAGTTGTTTCATAAATACAAATTATTGGATTAGACCAAGTTGTTTAATGCAAAAGGTACAACATTCATTTAAAAATCATCTTTTGGTGCTTACATGTTTGTAGGAAACTCAATTTAATCCTCAATTGACTCCAATACAGACAGAACTGTTGGTTTTGTGAGTCGAAATCTTTTAACAAAGTCTTGGTCATCCAGGATGTCGATGTGTTCTTCTCTCTGGCGTATGCTTCTTAGACGACGAACAATGAACTCATCCGCATCTCAACTTTCGTCATAGTCTTAATAATCTTTTCATTTTAATTAGCCAAATACCAATAAAATTAATATTAAAAATAAAAGACAGCAAACAACATTTTTTCAACAACACAACACTGACGGCGTGCCGACAGCTCTTGAATACTTTTATAGACTTGAACGCCGAAAATCGGGCGTTCAGAATTTAAACTTGTTTAACAAGCTTAGAGTAAATTGATCGCGTTTAATTTCGGTGGTGGAGTCCGCCCTGAACTTCTTGTAAAAGTTTAGTTTAAATATTATCTGCACTGATTCTTACCCCAAAACTCTATAATCATGGGTTTGTATAAGTCCGGCAAACCCGCAAGCATTAATGTGACAAGCCATTCGTCGTCGACGGATAAACCTGTTTCTCAGCTTGTGAGCAGACGTCATGTTCCATTTACAAAGTCTTCGACACTTTTGAAGGATCTGATCACAACAATGTTGGAATCAACGTTGTTGTGATCAGATCCTTCAACAATGCTACTTTTCGAGTTAAACCGTTATCATCAAACGCTCGTTCTAAGTTCGACCCGACTTCCTTCGATATTTTAGCATCTTGGATGTGAACAAAATTGATAGCATCCACTAATAATATCAGTCGTTCGCTTGTAAGCGAAGAGCTCGCTTTTAAGTCTTTAGTGGAATCAACTTTAGCGGGATCTTTAGTTTCTATGCACTGAAAAAGTTCGAGATATGCCTTTTACTGCGAACTTCCAATTGGCATAGTTATTACGGCCAACGAGTTTTTCAATGTTTAATAACGTAATTGTAGACATTTCTTCTGGATGTGTAACGAGACAACCACCTGTATGACGCCAGCTTCTTGACAAAATAAGATTTGTACAAGTACCCCATTTGTGTAAAACAACACATTCGTTTAAGGCTACCTAGTGCATATGCTATCCACGAAAAAAAAAACAGTGAATTACCTAATTCGTGTTTTATTGAACTTAATATTGGCTGTGAAGTTTACGGAATTTGATTGTCAAAGAGACAATTGGAACAATTACATAGACAGGCTAACATTTTGCTTTGAAGCAAATGGCGTAGTGTTGGACATAGTAAAAGAGCAAACTTTGAGAGTGTGTGGATTACAAGTGCTTGATAAGCTTCTTGCGTTAATAACACCGAAAAAAGCTAGTGATATCTAATTTACGGAAATCGTGTACATTTTAACGAAACATCATAGCCCTAAACCTAACGATATCCGTGTCATATAAGTTCTACAAACGTGGCCAACAACAAAGCGAATCAGGAGCGGAATATATTGCTCAGCTGAGGACGATCAGTTCGGATTGCAATTCTGCGGATTTAGAAAATATGTTACATGACAGACTCGTGTGTGGTATGAAGGATCACAGGCTGCAATATGATTTATTGAAAAGAGATAACTAAGTTTATGTTGTCTTCCGAGAGTGCGTTAAGAGATGTTCGCATGATACAAAATGTAAATGGGAACACCAGCAACATTGCAAGCGGATTCGATTCGACGACAAGTATATCATGATCATGCCAGCATCTATTGAGCCCATGGACATCAATGCAGTGCAAGCAAACATAAAACTTTGGCTACCGATGTGGTGATCGCCATGCTGGAGAATGTCGATTTGCCAAGGTTACTTGTCGGTCGAGGTGAACCGTTGACCATACATTTAAAACCAGACGCTACTCCCAGGTTTCTTAAAGCTCGCCCAGTTCCCTTTGCAATTAAAAGCAGAGTCGAAAAGGAAATAGATCGACTGATGAACGAAGGGGTGCTACGCCGTGTTTATTACTCACAGTGGGCCACACCAGTGGTGCTGATTGTTAAGAAAACAGGTGAGATTCGGCTGTGTGGAGATTATCGCATCACGGTGAATCAGGCTACCGAGTCTGATACTTACCCTTTGCCAACCGCGAATGAGGTATTTGCTGTAATGGCTGGAGGAAGGTATTTCACTACGTTAGAAACTTAAACTGTTAACATTTAACACATGTAAAAGACTTGAGTTAAAGCATGTCCAGGCATTTTTTTAAAGGCTGATGACATCTTTACTGGCAGGTATTTCAGGC
Source organism: Dasypolia templi (assembly GCA_963555695.1). Taxonomy (NCBI): domain Eukaryota; kingdom Metazoa; phylum Arthropoda; class Insecta; order Lepidoptera; family Noctuidae; genus Dasypolia; species Dasypolia templi. The sequence goes on along the minus strand of OY743142.1, from coordinate 2,881,235 downwards.
GTCGCAGTACTAATTGATGAAATTATTATAAGTGCATACCTTGACAGATATGAGTTAACGACTGGATGCTGTACTAGAACGCATACGAAAACCAGGCCAGCGACTGAATGCAGGTAAGTGTAAGGTTGCTAAAGAATGTGTTGAATTTCTGGGATTTGTTATTGACGCCGCCGGCATTAATCGATCTATTGTTAAAACTTCAGAACCACAGAATGTTCAGCAGCTACAGGCCTTTTTAGGGTTGTACAATTTTTATAAGAGGTTCGTACCTCACAAAGCTACTGTCCTTGAACCGCTCCATAGATTGCAAGATAAGTCTCGCAAGTGGCACTGGACAGAACGTGAACAAGAAAGCTTCGAGGCAGCGAAACGGTTACTATCGTCAGACATTACTTTAGTTCACCATGATTTAAATAAACCCTTAGTACACACGTGCGGTAGCTCTGAGTATGGTGTGGGCGCAGTATTGTCTCATGTGATGGAGGATGGGCAAGAACGACCAAACGCTGTGAGTTCTAGGACATTACATTCACACGAGCGTAAATACTCTCAGCTTGATAAGGAAGCTACTGCAATCATCTTCGGAATTCATAAATTTCATAACTATCTCATGGGAAGAACTTTACAATAGTAACGGATCACAAGCCACTGGTCAGTATTTTTGATCCTAAGAAGCCAATACCCAATATTATATCGCCCCGATTAACTAGAATCGCTATTATTTTGACTTCACACAGTTATTATATAATGTTAAAGCCCGGTAAACAAATAGGAAATGCAGATGGTCTCAGTCGCTGGTCACAACCGGTGCCAGAGGAACCTGAAAGCAGCTATGTGATATTTTATTGTTGGCGGAAGCTCCCGAAGACTTCCCAATTGATGTTAATTAGATCGAGCTGCTCACAAAAACAGACAAGATTTAATCAATAGACAGGCATTACGTGTTATCTGGTTGGCCAGCTAATGTAAAAGAAGAAGCTCTGCACAGTTATTGGTAACATCATACTGAACTTTCTTTAAACATGAAGGTTGTGTCTTGCTGGGTTGTCGCGTAGTGGTACCACCACCGATACGTAAAGATGTTTTACGTGCTTTAGACATAGGGCACACAGTGGTATACTTCCAACAAAAGCTGTGGCCAGAAGCTGTATGTGGTGGCCGGAACTAAACAACTATATTGAGGCATTGGTGCATGATTGCACCAGGTGTCTCGAAAATAGGCTCATGCCTTGTGGTATTTTGTTACACCAAAAACACATCTTATTATCTATTTATGTATTTAACACCTGAGGAGCTGTTGTGCACAGCAATTCTTTCTATGATTCAGTAGGTACTAAAGTCTTTATGAAAATTGTATGACACTCATTTAACTTACAGTTGTTTATCTGATATTGTTGTACTGCTGAAAAGCAAACCTTTAGCTACCTCTGTCTATTTTCCACATCCATTTATCTCATTTTATGTGATCTCATATTATTTTCCTTTTATTGAATGTTGTGACATTTTGTATCTAACATTGTCATCTGTCAGTTTTTATTTTTCTATGGTATAGAGCTAAGAGGTCGTCTATTTTATTGTAAAGGTATCGTAAAACTAGTGTTAAGCCAGGTTCTCACTGTAAGCCATCTTTATTGTTCCTGGCCGATAACAAGAAGTATTTGGATTGAAAACTAAAAAAGTCACTTCTAGAACGATCGGACAGGGGCTATATAAGGCGCCGAAGTCCGCAGCTGTAGTTATCACACTACAGCCGGAAGCGGAAAAGAAGGGCATGACCTACCGCGAGGTGCTCGGCAAGGCGAGGACGGCGGTGAACCTCCAGGAGATCGGCGTCACCAATGGCCTTCGGCTAAGGGTCACTGCGACTGGGGCCCGGATGCTGGAGGTCCCCGGTGCGGCCAGCGGCCCGACCGCAGACGCTCTAGCTGAAAAGCTTAGGGCGTCCCTGAATGCGGACGAGGTCCGAGTATCCAGGCCCACCAAGTGCGCTGACATGCGTATACTGGGCCTGGACGACTCCGTGACGGAGGAAGAGGTCGTGGCTGCCGTTGTTAAGACGGGGGGGTGCTCTGCCCAGCAGGTAAGGGCAGGCACCATTCGTCCTGACTTCACGGGGATGCAATCCATTACGGTGAGCTGCCCCGTAACGGCGGCCCAAAAAATTGCCGGGGAGGGCCGAAGGCTCCTGGTGGGCTGGGTCTCCGCGCAGGTCAAACTGCTTGAACCCAGACCTCTGAGGTGCTTCCGCTGCCAAGTGGGCAACCACGTGGGAGTGCAATGCGCCTCGGAGGTGGACCGCAGCGGTCACTGCTTCCGCTGTGGTCAGCCCGGTCACAAGGCCGGCTCGTGCAATGCCGCGCCGCACTGCTTTATATGTGCGGCAGCTGGCAAGCCGGCCGATCACCGGGTTGGGAGTAAGGTCTGCGCTCCAGCCGCCGAAGCCAGGGACAGGGACATGGGAAAGCCCACTGCCACCGCCGTCAAGGCTGCATCCGCCGCTACTGCCGCCGCCGTTGCCGCCTCCACCGTCGTCGCCGCCGCAACCATCGTGGCAGGGCCTCCACAGGAGGCTCGGGAGGGGGCTGATATGGAGTGTCAGTAATGGCCCCATTACGCCTCCTCCAGGCGAACATCAACCACTGCGCCTCTGCTCAGGTTCTGTTGCTCCAGAGCATGGCGCAGTGGTCGATTAACATCGCCGTGGTCGCTGAGCCGTACTTTGTCCCGCCCAGGGATGACTGGGTGGAGGACCTGAGCGGCTCAGTGGCCCTAATTTCGTCGGCCGCCGCCGGTACCCTGTCCCTCGAGGCCGTCAAGAGGGTACGGGGTTGCGTGGCAGCACGGTTCGGGGAGATAGTCGTGGTAGGGGTGTACTTCTCTCCGAACCGAACTCTCGCCGAGTTCCACAACTCCCTAGCGGAGTTGAGAGTCGTCGTCGTCGGGTTTCGTTCCCTCCCCGTGCTCGTCCTCGGGGACTTCAATGCCAAGAACTTGGCTTGGGGTTCCCGGCTCACGGACACGCGGGGCAGGATGGTGGAGGACTGGGCTCTGGAGACAGGCCTGGTCGTCCTAAACCGGGGTTCTGTCCCAACGTGTGTGCGTATGCGGGGTGAATCAGTGGTGGACATTTCGTTCGCCAGCCCCGCTCTGTCGCCGCACGTCATTGACTGGCGCGTCATGGAGGGGGTGGAGACCTATTCCGACCACCGGTACATCCGGTTCGACGTCTCCGCCCAGACCTCGAGCGCGCCGGTCCGACAGGCCCCGAGTGGTCCGCGGTGGGCGCTGAAGCAGCTGGACCGGGAGCTCCTCCTGGAAGCCTCGATCGTGCAGGCCTGGGTGTCACCACAGTACAGGCCTGCTGACATCAACGACGAGGCGGAGTGGTTCCGGGAGGCCATGTCCGAAATATGTGACGTGGCAATGCCCCGGGTCCAGCCCGGACGTGCTTGGCGCCAGGTGTGCTGGTGGTCGCCGGAGCTGACGGCTTTGCGCAAGGCGTGCGTGGCTGCGCGACACCTGTACACCAGGCACCGCAGGTTATGTATTCGCCCTCCGAATACGGAAGCCATTCAGGCGGAGCTGTACGAGGGGTACAGAGCGGCGAAGACCGCCCTCCAAGCGGAGATCCTGCGGGCCAGGGCCCTGGCCCGCGAGGAGTCGCTGGAGACTGAACAGGGACCCGTGGGGACGCCCCTACAAAATGGTGCGGGATAAACTCCGCCCATGGGCTCCCCCACTGACGCAGAGTCTCCGGCCCCAGCTCATGGAGGAGGTGGTGAGCACTTTGTTCCCTTCGCGGGGCGAGCATACTCCCCCGCCCATGACTCCGCCTACTGCGGTGCCGGATGCGGACCACACCGCCAACGACGACGACGATGCTTCGGAGGTGACCGAGGTAGAGCTGAGAGTGGCGGTACATAGGATTAGTGCCAAAAATACCGCCCCAGGACCCGACGGCTTACCTGGAAGAGCCTGGGTTCTGGCCATTGAGGCTCTCGGGCCTCGACTTATGGGGCTCCTAAGCGCATGCTTGGAGGAGGGCCAGTTCCCACTTCGCTGGAAGACGGGGAAACTGGTCCTCATTAAGAAGCCGGGGCGCCCTGCGGGTTCTCCGTCCGCTTACCGGCCCATCGTGCTGCTCGACGAGGTGGGCAAGCTCTTTGAAAGAGTTATTGCAAACCGCCTCGTCGGGCGGCTGGTGCGGGTGGGCCGGATTTGGCGGAGAGCCAGTTTGGTTTCCGCAGGGGGCGCTCTACGGTGGACGCCATCAAGCGCGTGCGAGCCCTCACGACGGGGGATGCTGTTGCCCGGGGTGGGGTCGTCTTGGCGGTGTCTCTAGCCATCGCCAATGCCTTCAACACCCTGCCCTGGAGTTGCATCAGGGAGGCATTGCGGTATCACCGGATGCCGACCCACCTCTGTCGCGTGGTCGAGGCCTATTTGACGGACAGGGCCGTCATCTACCCCGGTCACCGGGGAGAGTGGAACCGGCGAGAGATGTCGTGCGGTGTCCCACAGGGATCGGTCCTGGGGCCGCTTCTGTGGGATATCGGTTACGACTGGGTGCTGCGCGCCGACCTCCCGAATGGCGTCAGCGTGGTGTGCTACGCTGACGACACGCTGGTCCTGGCACAGGGGAGGTCGCACCAGGAGGCGGCCGAACAAGCGACACTCGGGGTTGCGACAATCGTCGAGAGGATCCGGCAGTTGGGACTCGAAGTGGCCCTGCACAAGTCCGAGGCCATGTGTTTTCATGGTCCTCGGAACGCGCCACTGTCGGGTTCCCAGATAACGGCGGGAGGGGTCCACATCGGCGTCGAGTCGACGATGAAGTACCTGGGACTCGTCCTCGACAGCCGGTGGAACTTCGTGGAGCATTTCCGACGTTTGGCTCCCAGACTGGAGCGGGCTGGGGCTGCCTTGAGGCGGCTCCTGCCCAATCTAGGGGGTCCAAACGCTTCCTGCCGGAGGCTCTACGCGGGGATCGTGCTGTCCATGGCCCTTTACGGGGCACCGGTGTGGGCGCGTTCTTTGAGGCGCCGACCGGCCCGCAGGTTGAACGCGTCCCAAAGGGTCATGGCCATCCGGCTGGTCCGGGCATACCGCACGGTCTCATGCGAGGCGGCGAGCCTGCTTGCCGGATTGCCGCCATGGGATCTGGAGGCAAAAGCCCTCGCGCACGTATGGGAGTGGCGCGAGGAGGCAAAACGCCGGGGTGTAACTCCGCGGCCGCGAGAAATCACGGTACAGTGGACAGAGCTTCGGCGGGATCTCATGGCGACATGGAGGGTGCGATTGTCGCAACCCAGTGCTGGGCACGCCACAATAGCGGCGGTAAGTCCCCTCTTTGAGGAGTGGTTGGAGAGGCGCCACGGCGTCCTCACCTTCCGCCTGACACAGGTCCTCACCGGACACGGTTGTTTCGGGAGGTTCCTGTTTCGCATAAGGCGGGATGCAACGCCCGGGTGTCACCATTGTGTGGATCGCCCGGAGGACACGGTGGAGCATACGGTGGAGGTATGCCCAGCTTGGGCGGAGCACCGCAGTGTCCTCGCGGAGGCGATTGGCGGCGGCGATCTCTCGCGTCCGGCCCTGGTCCAGGCCATGGTACGGAGCGAGAGGGAATGGCAAGCCGTCACCTCCTTCTGCGAAGCAGTAATGCTCGCGAAGGAGGAGGCGGAGCGGGTGAGGGAGAGAGCCTTGCGCCCTCACTCCCCCACTAGCCGCCGCAGGAGACGCCCTGGGCGTCGGGAGTCGCCTGCAGATTCCCGGCCACCGTAGGCGCGGGCTTGCGGACGGCGAGCAATGGGTAGCTCGCCGTCCGGTAAGGACCAGGCCCGGGTCGACGGCGCGTTGTGTTCCACGCGCGCCTCAAAGAGATGTCAGCACAAAGTGACGGGGTCCGATAGGGCCGACGCCTCAGGGTCGCGGGTTATTCTACAGAGAAAACCGTGGCCCTGGCACAGGCAACTGAAGGAACACGGGTGGGTTTTAGTCGTTTTAGTCAGTAAAAGTCTGACACGCCCTCCCGCTCCACCCAGAGCGGGAGAAGTCATTTGATGATTTCCCACCCAAAAAAAAAAAAAAAAAAAGGGGCTATATAAGGCAACCGTTACTTTTCACCAGGTTCGACATCTCCGTCGTTGGTCGTCGCCGCCGGGCCTCCCGTAGGTAACTAGGGGTCTCACCTGGCGGCGGCAGACCGCCGAGATGTCGTGAAGAAAGCGGCGCTTCACTATAAGCGTCGCGGCGCTCCTACAGAAACAAAATAGCAATCACTCACACGGGCGCGCGTTGCCCGCGCGCGCCCGAAAATCCACTGCCATGAGCAGACCCAAGGAGAGGCCCGTATTTACGGGTCGCCGTATGGCGTCTGCGGTCGGGGGGTGAAGCCCCGGCACCGCACGCAACGCCCCCTTACGGGGGCGCCGCGATATAGCTCCGATCCCCACCAGGTTCTTTTTGATTCCGTCTTTTGACTCGTTCTTTTGACACGCCCTTCTGGCTCGCTCTGTTGGCTTCTTTCTTTTCGTACTTTTTCTTACTCTATGTTTTTCTAAAAGCTATTTAAATATAAACCTTCCTAAAAGTTATTTTCAATGAATTTATTACAAACATCTTGTGTGCGTAAATGAGTTCGACTCACTCGATCACCTCCGACCCTCCCACTTGCGTCGGGAGGAGTTCGAGACGGTTTGCATAGAACTAATAAACGTGGCGTGAGACACCGCCGCCGGAAGAAATACCAACCGATGCGAGCTCCCTCGCAACGGGCTGCGGGCTGATGGAGAGGCTGCTGCGAGCTCCCACTCGACGGACTGCGGGACGGAGGAGCGGCCGACGCGAGCTGATTCAACCGTGAGCTGCTTCGCGACTGTGAGCACGGACAGGCTACTGCGAGCTTCAACTCGTCAGACTGCGGGCCGGAGGAGCGGCCGACGCCTCGAGCTGCTGCACGACCGTGAGCTCCCTCGTGTTAGACTGCGGGCAAGAGGATCGTCCTCCAAAGATATTAAGGAATAGGAATCGATTAGTAGTAGCATACTAATCGATTCCTATTCCTTAATATCTTTTTGTATGTATTTTTGTATTTTATAATCTAAAAATTACATTAACTTGTTACCACGCTTAGCCAGTCGGCTAAACGTTTCGTTACAGCCTCCCAAGACAAGTTGCGAGTGGGTGGTACCTACAAGACCCTGGTCTCACATAAATATTTTACCGGTCCATACCAAAATAAAAAGTCTTTTTGACAATTGTTGACTTATATTCACGATGGCCTGAAGTATTTGTAGCAAGTAACATGATTATACAAACTGTGATTCGGCATCTAAGAATGAATTCTGTATGAAATAAAAAATCATCGAAATGTGTAAACAAACCTTCAATGTCATTAAAGCAATGTCTACAGTTTTCTTGAAACACTTTTGCTGAGATTTCAAGTCCAAATAGTAAGATATTGAAACAATATGATCCATAAATTGTAGAGAATGTACAGTACTTTTTACTGTCATCAGTCAACCGAATCTGCCAGTATGATTCTTTCAGATCGTAAACACAAAAGAATTTTGAATGACCTGTTTGTGACTTTTAATTATTGGTTGTAGGAATTTCATAATACTTTTTAAGAATGCACTCTGTAGAAAGTATTGCTCGGCGCTATGGTGACCTAACACGCCTTTCTCGTATTGGTTTGATTTGGTAAAAGTTAAAATCTTGAGTTATAAGGGAAATAATAATATTTAATCACTATAACACTTAGTTACAAGAAATGGTAAACTATATCACTAACTTATTGGTAAAATGGTAATGGTTATGAGTACGAGGTGTCTCTGACGAGATCTATACGCGAACTGGCCCACATTTTGGTTGACGAGCGAATGTGCATACATGCGTTCGCTGCACTTATGCATTTTCGCTGAGTGTTCGATTGAAACTCGAACATATTCCCGAGAGCGAGAAGAAAATGCGGGATGATGGATAAAACTAAATGATATGGTGTGTACAAAAACATTAAACTACTTAAACATATTCGTTTCTAGACATCTTAATCGGTTGGCAGTCGGTTATCATCTGGGTCTGAGGGGGGCGGTTGGGGTCGATTGGGCCCGAATAGGGTGCAAGATGCATGACGTCGACGTCATGGAGGAGGACAGGACAACAGGAGGCGCTGTGGTTCCGCGGGGCAATGACACAAATTTGCGACGAGTCCATGCCCCGGGTCCACACACAATCCGCAAAGCGCCAGGTGTACTGGTGGTCCGCCGAGATCGCGCAGTTACGCGTCGCGTGCGTGGCGGTTAGACGCCAGTACACCCGTTACCGGAGGAGACGTCGTCGGGTCCCTGACGAAGAAGCCGCGCTGTACGAGGTGTACCGCGCGGCAAAGGAGACTCTGTGGCTGGCCATCGGCGAGGCGCGGACGCGAGCCAGGGAGGAGATGTAGGAGACCTTGACGGGGATCCGGGGGGGCGCCCCTATCGAGCGGTTCGAGGGAAACTTCGAGCCGCGGCGCCTCCACTTACGGAGAGTCTCCAACCCGAGCTGCTGGAGGAGGTAGTCGCAGCCCTCTTCCCGGCAAGGGCGGAGCATACTCCGCCGCCGATGGCTTTGCCCACAGCCGCAGCGTCTACAGAGGAGAACGCCATCAGCGTCCCAGAGGTGACACAGGCAGAGATGAGGGCGGCCGTGATGCGGCTCCGGGCCAAGAACGTGGCTCCGGGGCCCGACGGGATTCACGGTCTTGCTTTGGCCCTCGCTCTGAAGGAGTTGGAGCCCCAACTGAGAGGACTCTACACAGCGTGCCTTGAGCGGGGCCAGTTTCCCAGTCTGTGGAAGATTGGACGTCTGGTCCTGCTCAGGAAGGCGGGGCGCCCTGCCGACTCGCCGTCTGCGTACCGGCCCATAGTGCTGCTCGACGAGGTGGGCAAGCTGTTCGAGCGCATACTCGCAGCCCGCCTCGTCGGCCACTAGTGCAGAGAGGGGCCGGACCTGGACGAGAGCCAGTTCGGCTTTCGGCATGGGCGCTCTACCATCCACGCTGTGTCGAGGGTGAGAGTCCTGGCGGAGGAAACAGTGTCCCGGGGCGGGGTGGTGGCGGTGTCCTTGGACATCTCCAACGCCTTCAACACCCTGCCCTGGAGCTGCATACGGGAGGCACTGCGTTATCATCGGGTGTCTCTCTACCTCCGCCGCATCGTTGGGGCTTATCTGGCGGGGAGGTGTGTCACCTACATGGGACGTGATGGCGGAAACCAACGCCAAGTATCGTGCGGTGTTCCACAGGGATCGGTCGCGGGACCGCTCCTGTGGAACATCGGGTACGACTGGGTGCTGAGGGGCGAGCTCCCGCCGGGCGCGGACCTGACGTGTTACGCGGACGACACGCTGGTCACGGCCCGGGGGAGTTCGCACAGGGAGGCAGCGTTCGGCCGGGGCGTTGGCAACGCTGCTTCCCAATCTGGGGGGCCCGAGCGCCGCCTGTAGGCGGCTCTATATGGGGATCGTGCGATCCATGGCGCTCTACGGAGCGCCGATCTGGGCGTCTGACCTGACGGCCGGCAGCATAGCTGTCCTGCGCAAGCCGCAGCGGGCGATGGCCGTCAGAGTCATTTGGGGGTATCGCACGATCTCCTTCGAGGCGGGTTGTGCACTGGCCGGATCACCGCCCTGGGACCTGGAGGCGAGGGTGCTCGCGTCACTGTACCGGTGGCGCGAGGCAGCGCGGGAGCGGGGCGAGCGACCGATGCAGCGCCATATCGAGCAGCGTCGGTTGCAGCTCCGCGAGGTCCTGGTGGCGGAATGGCGGTTGAGGCTTTCACGCCCTACCGCCGGCCTCAGCACCATCGAGGCGATCCGGCCAGTGCTCGACCGCTGGTTCGGGAGAAGGCACGGCTCCCTGTCGTTTCGGGCGACGCAAGTGCTCTCGGGGCATGGTTGCTTCGGGAAGTACCTGTGTCGCATAAACAGGGAGCCGGACGCCCGGTGTCACCACTGCGTCGACTGCCGGGAGGACACGGCGGGGCACACGCTGGCAGAGTGTGCCGCTTGGGAGGAGCCGCGCCGTGCCCTCATCTCAGAAGTAGGCAGTGATCTGTCGCTGCCGACCGTAGTGAGTTCGATGGTCGGCAGCGTCGAGTCCTGGGACGCGGTGGTTTCCTTCTGCGAGACGGTCATCTCGCGGAAGGAGGCTGCGAAAAGGGAGAGAGAGATCTCGACTCTCGACCCAGCCCGCAGCAGACGCACCGGGCGTCGGAGGAGGGCGGACAACGCCCTCTTCCGGCCCCCCTAAATGGGTCCAGGGGCGACGGATTCGGGGACATCCGTCGCCCCCCAACATCAGGACCCGAGAAGGCGGCGCGCGTAGTGTTCCTCGCGCGCCGACCACAGCCGTTGCGGGGGGAGTACACCTCACTCCGCGTGCGCCTCGGCCTGGAGGTGGCTCTCAACAAGTCAGAGGCCATGGTGTTTCATGGCCCCCGGCGGGCGCCGCCGGCCGGATCACACATTGTGGTCGGGGGGGTCCGGATCGCTGTCGAGCCCACCATGAAATATCTGGGATTGGTGCTCCACAGCCGGTGGGACTTCGGACCCCACTTCCGGCGGCTGGCGCCCAAGTTGTTGGGCTTGGCTGGGGCGCTGTCAACGCTGCTTCCCAATCTGGGGGGCCCGAGCGCCGCTTGTAGGCGGCTCTACGTGGGGATCGTGCGATCGATGGCCCTTTACGGGGCCCCGATCTGAACGGCTGACCTGACGGCCGCCAGCATCTCTGTGCTGCGAAAGCCGCAGAGAGCAATATGCGTCAGAGTCATAAGGGGGTATCGCACGATCTCCTACGAGGCGGCTTGTGCACTGGCTAGATGCGAAGGTGCTCGCGTCTCTTTATCGGTGGCGCGAGGAAGCGAGGGCGCGGGGCGAGCGGCCGATGCAGCGCCCTATGGAGCAGCGTCGGTCGCAGCTTCGCAAGGTCCTGGTGGCGGAATGGCGGGACAGGCTTTCACGCCCTACCGCCGGCCTCGTCACCATCGAGGCGGTCCGGCCAGTGCTCGACCTCTGGCTCGGGAGGAGGCACGGCTCCCTGTCGTTTCGGGCGACGCAGGTGCTCTCGGGGCCTGGTTGCTTCGGGAAGTACCTGTGTCGCATAAACAGGGAGCCGGACGCCCGTTGTCACCACTGCGTCGACTGGCGGGAGGACACGGCGTGGCATACGCTGCCAGAGTGTGCCGCTTGGGAGGGGCCGCGCCGTGCCCTCATCTCTGAAGTAGGCAGTGACCTGTCGCTGCCGGCCGTAGTGAGTGCGATGGTCGGCAGCGTCGAGTCCTGGGACGCGGTGGTTTACTTCTGCGAAATAGTGATCTCGCAGAAGGAGGCTGCGGAAAGGGAGAGAGAGATCTCGTCCACTCTCCCGATCCGCAGCAGGTGCAACAAGCGCAGGCGGAGGGCGGACAACGCCCTCTTCCAGCCCCCCTAAATGGGTCCATGGACGGCGGACTCGGGGAAGTCCGCCGCCCTCCATCAGGACCCGAGGTGGCGGCGCGTAGTGTTCCACGCGCGCCCCTCTTGGACGTTGCGGGGGGAGTCAAACACCTTACTCCCCCCTCTCAACCCGCGGAGGCCCGCAGAGGCGGGCCGGCACCAGTCGAGGTCGCGGAAGAATGATGACCCCGCGACCCCGGCGTAGGTGTGAGATGGAACACCGGGGTGGTTTTTAGTCAGTAAGAGTCTGACAGACCCCTCCGCCCGCTCCAGGGCGGAGGACATCCAAGAAGATTTTCCACCCCGGGAACAAAAAAAAAAAAAGGCTAGCAATAGTTGAAGTTCGAAGAAGTCAAGTTTAAAAAAACAATGTTTCTTTCAAAGAAAAAACATTTTTGTATCCAGCAAGAGCCTAACGAAACAAGTAGAAGTTTTAAAAGAAGTATCTATTGCAAAGTTTTTATTTGTATATTATTTTTAATAAATATTTATTTAGCAAACGCATTTAAAAAAATATTTGAAGCCAAACCAATAAGGTGTTCGAGGTCTATGTTAGAATGGGTAAGGCAACTGTCAAAATGGCGCTATCGTAGCTAGTTCCCAACACAAGCCAATAATACAAGGCGTCACGTGATTTTATTTTATTTTAGCGAAATTTTAAGAGTTTTTGTGCTCCTAGATACTCCGAAATTGGAGTCTACAATTTCCCGAAAGCCCCTAAACGTAGAACATTGTGGTTTAAAGCTATTCGTAGAGATTTTTTTAGTTCGAGTTTATGTCTGAAACATTTTGAAGAAAGTGATTACGAGGAAATATTCAAGGTTTAAAATTCTGACAATTTCCATGTCAAGTACTTGCTTTATAATACTGAAATCACGGAAAATAACGAAATAATTAAATTAAATTAAACTCATGAATGAACATAAAATGAAATGAATGAACGAAATGTCAAATTTATTGTAGGCCGTAGGGACCTAGTTATGGTCACGCCATCTACAATTAGCTTTGCCCGACCTTCCCCATTGATCTAGGTCTCGGTTTATGATCAATGTCTATGGTAAAATTTTACTAAGTTAAGATTCAGTACAAGTCCAATATCAATGACGAAACTGTTGTATGAGAATATCCGAATCTTATTGACGTTGTTCAAAAAGCCAAGAGTCCATGACCATAACAACTGTCAAAGTTGACAAGTGTCAGTTGTCATTCAGGTTAAAAACGTCATCTGTCACCGACACCGGAATTATTTTAGGTTATTTTAGGACATACTGATAGACCGAATGCTCGAAATAATAAGTTTAATTAGCTTAATAGGGATATAGTTAACAATTGGTTGAGACTATACTTACACCCATTGTGTTATTATTAGTGGTTGAGCGAAGTTATTGAAGTAGTTTCGTTAATTATAGAAAGTTTAGTTTTGGTTTTAAGTTTATTGATAGTTTAGAGTTTAGTAGGTCTATACATGCGTTCAACAATCATACGAAGTGACGAAGTTAGATTACGTTTTAGGTTGAGTGCTTAGGTGATAGAATTTTAGATAATTTTAGTTTAAGACAAAAGTTCTTGTTATTGATTTTCTTCTAATAATACATTAATACAATAATACATAACTATGTTCTTGTTTTCAGATAACAACTCATAGCAGAGTGTGCTGTGCATGCTGGTTATCAGCTCGGAAACAAGTCCAGACGGAAGAAGTTGCTGAACATATTGAAAACAATGATGTTCCACCAACTGCTCTAACCAACGTTAGACGGACAGGAAACTCTGCCAGTAAATGTTTTGTACATGGTTGCACCAATCCAGACCGTCTTGTGGAACCGTTTATTAAAATCTAGTCATCTAATTATAACAGAAAATGCTCGTAAATGTAGCCATGATTTGAGGATTTAAGATTGGGGTTTCTCGATGATCAGGGCTATATCAACCAGTTTACGCCTGCTCAATACATAAATTATGATAATAATAAATGAAGCTCTGTTAAGAGAACAATTCAAGAAATATAAAACTGCTCTTGCAATATTTCGGGCCACATAACAACAGCCACATTCTATATTAGAACTGATTGAAATGTCAAAATTTTGCTAGTAATTTGTACCTCGGTACAAGATTTGGCGAAAAAAAAAACACATCTTTTACCGCAGCATAGTTAGTGCAGGAAATCAACACAAGGTGGAACACTACCTTCTACATGGCATACTGTACCTAACTATTAAATTGAATTTAAGAATTAGGTACAGTAGGTACAAACAAAATAGTATTATGAATAGCAAGGTATTATCGAGTGGAAATAAATGAAATTCTATCAAATCATCCCTATCTATTTCATGATTTGAATCTGTAGAGCTGTCTGGCATTGATGACTTATTAGGGGGCAGTGAATCACCAGGAACTACTGCGCTGAACTTTTTATATCCTTTGACCCCTTGAATACTATTTATTGTGTATCGGTCAATTGTATGGTCTATTTTTGTGACCTTGTAGGGTCCTGTAAACACACTTCCTAGTTTTTTAGTAACTCCAACCGTATTGCCACGAGATAAACCTCCCTTTCATACATTATATTTACTACATTTCTTATGCCTCTTATCGTACCGACCTTTTATAATTGCCATATTATTATCAAGTAACTGCTCTTGAGGGTCAATGTCCTTAGCAACATTTGCAGGGTAAGCAGGTAATAAAGAACTGTCATGCGAGAACATAAGACTAAAGCGAGAGAATCCTGTTACAGCGTGAGGACTGTTATTTATACCCCAGACTACATCCGAAAGTTTTTCATCTCATGTGCATTCGCTTTCGGCGGTAGTGTTTGGATCGTTTACAATAGTTCTGTTTACTGGATCCTGGATCGTTTACCACCATCGTGCTATACGCGGAATCAATGCTTTTTTAGTCAGTGTGGTTGTTAATGCCGCACAATCAGTAATTACCTTAACTGGGGTACCTGTCACGTAAATACGGAAGCGTTTTAGAGATCAACTGCGGCGAGAGTTTCTAGCTCATAACTATGAAAGTGCATTTCTTCCTTACTAGTAACGCGACTAAACTAAGCAACAGGTTTAAGATCACCATCATTTTGATATTGAAGTAAAATACCACCTTACCCTAAACTCCTAGCATCAGTATGGATTTCTGTTTTAGCATGCGGATCATAAATTGCTAAAACAGGTCGCTAAGTCAACGTTGTTTTTAAAAGATTTAAAGAATATTCTTGTTTTAAAATTGATACTGCCCAGTCGACGTTATGAAGGCGGTTCTATGGATGGAATTTTCCGCCATTTTAACTTGAAAGTAACTTTGCGCCAAATCTAGAACCGTGAAGTATGCTTATCCCAATAGTCGATTGATCGGGTCATCTATGTGTGGAAGAGGGAATCGATCTTTTACAGTACGTGCGTTAAGAGCGCGGTAGTCGGTATATAGCCGATAGTCACCTCCCTTTTTCTTAACTAGAATTACAGGACTCGCGTATTCGGAGTTCAATTCTCGCACTATTCCTGCGCATAAAAGGTTATTCACCTTTTCCTGCACAATTTCATTTTCTTTGTGCAACCAAGTTCACTGCTCACATTCAGCAAAACAACCGCGATATTTATTGAATATAATCATGTGTATGAGTACTATTGGCAGCACTACTTTGAGTAACGAAAATTACGTCGCTTTGCGTAAACACATCTGCGCGCCTAATTAGTTGACCAGCGGTCCGTTGCAAACAAGAATCACCTATTATGCATTAATTACGCGTAATTGTAAAATTGGTGTGTTTTTCAGGACTAACTGTGGTATACAATAAGATACATTACCCATAGAATACAACCGTGGGTGGGTAACAAGTATTTCACTTTGCGTTAAATCATAGGTTATGTAGACGGCCTCTGCTCGTCGAACAAGATTATGGGGACTTTCGATATAAAGTCCTGACTATGTATATTACTTGATAGAGGACAAACTTATTCCTTATTTGTTCTTAATGTCACGGATTTAGAGGTTGTAATTTATTTATTTATTTATTTATTTATTTATTTATTGGATCTCCAACAGAGGCTACACAATTACATGCAAGGATACATACATCAGGGACAAATACAAGTGTGCGCTTCCAATTATAGGAGACCACATCATTTGCTTATAATCTAGGTACATTAGGTTTGACAAGGCCATTTTAAAAATAAATCATAAAAACATAAGGTAACAAAGACAATTAAAAATAATGAAAATACAAATGAAATATAAGAAATAAAGAGCCATTAACCATTTATAATAAAACAACGGTCCAAAATAACAAAATATTACGAGTTCGAAACTATAACTTTTATGTCCTTTTTGAAACTTGACAATTTGCTTGTAATATCTAATTCATTAAGCTTCGATATTTCGTTATACTGCCTACAGAGCCTTGGCAAAACGGCGAAGTGTCCGAGGTTTGTTTTGGATCCCGGCACATAGAAAAGGTTATAGTTACATTTCCGCGGCAAGCGAGATGGTGCACTTATCTGCAGCTTTGCAAGAAGCTCGCTACAATCAACAACCCCATTGAAAAGTTTGTGGAGAAATGTGAGATCTAGAACCCTTCTTCTATGTACCAACGAGGACATTTTATAATGTTGTAGTCTCAAGTCGTAGCTCCTGATTTTTTTTGCTAGACGATCTCTGTAGCAAAGATGGTATAGAAAACGTCTTTGAACACTCTCCAGGCGTTTAATGTAGACATCATAGTGAGGATTCCATACGGTGCTGTTGTATTCAAGCAGAGGGCGAACCAGTGCGTTATATAGTTGAATTCTAGTCGAAGCCTTAAAAAATTCCTTACTATTACGCAATACAAATCCGAGCACCTTGAACGCTTTTGAGGTAACGTTTATTACATGCCTATCAAATCTCAGTTTTTTATCGAACACAATTCCCAGGTCACGAATTTCGTCTACCGCTTGTAGTGTTTGCTTAAATTTGTTTAATTAAATTTACGTTCGGCGGATTAATAATAGGTTGCCCCAAAATTAAATCTATATCGTCGAGGTTTGCATTTGTTATCTCGGCACACGATTGTAAGCTATATTATCTTTGACTAGGTTTAATATCCCTTTTCCTAAAGAGTTTACAAGTAAACCTCCAAATCCTCTCATTACCACATTTGATGGTAAGGTACATAATTGCGATTTTTCGATCGCTTTTAGTGTGATTATATTTACTTTACTGCCAGTACCACCAATTGCTTCAAAACCATTAATATACATTTGTATTCGGTATAAATCTGAAATAATTTATGTGGATACGTGATATACCTGCCGTTCGTGAAGATTTATTTGTGGAGGCGCCGGCGTATCCCGCGAGCTCGCCCCGGTCGCATACGAGTACCAGCAGGTGTTGGCAGTGTGGCCCGCGCGCTGGCAGACCTGGCAGCGTGTGGCGGGAGCTCGCTTCCCCGTAATTTTCCAGCGATGGTAGGAATCCATAATATAATTCTTCGGGTGTCCCGTAGCCGCATGCCTTTGCGTTCGCACGCAACTCGACCGGTAATCCATGGATGAGGCACGACATAGCATTCTCCCCATCCAGACCACACCTTTTCATTAGAGATATCTTATCGTGGTAGTATCGGGTCATAGTCTCTTTTCCCTTCTGGCGTGCCAGCATTTCTTCTAGCCGGTCGATGAAATCGGTGGAAACGCCTTCTGCTCCATGTGGCACTATAATTCTCAAGGTCGTCGTACCAGTCCCGCGCCGCGTAGCCGGGTTTGCATCACGAAAACCCTTTTCTTGCCAGTTGTAGATCTCACCAAGTTGGTCTATCTTGTGGAGCCAACCTTTCACATTTATATTTTTCTTTGCAGGATCGAACTTCGGGAGGATCTCTGTGTCTAGGTATGTTAACCTTGGTTTTTTATTGACAGGCGTTGACTAAACGAGGATCAAGAAGAAAAAAAATCGGGAATTTTTCCCTCATGGCGTCCGCCATTTTCTAGAGACTCGACGCTAGGCAACCGTCTCCCCAAGCCGCGGATATATGGGCCGTGGAATTCTTCCATCCCACTTCTGAACTGTGATGGTTGTTCAGAAATGGAAATGAAACGACTGTACACACGCAATTAATTATTTGTATTCGTACAGCACACATAAAACTACACAGTTTTCCGAGCTATCTCTCCGGAAGCCGCCCAAAACGACCCGCTCCCGCAGGAAGTCACTACCATCCCCTTTTTATTATTGTCAAATATTCGAACGACTTATAAATAAATTGACATGTTTGTAACAAAAACCATAATATTCGCAGCTTTAAGTATTTATACTACAATTTTTTGATTGGATATGATTTACTTTACTATTTTCAAGTTATTAAAATTAATGCTCAGATAATAATATACAAGTAATTAATATTGAAAATGACCACAACATATTAGTATCTCTATGAGGTGATAGATGGCGCTAGTAAGTCTGATAAATAGATTGCATCAGTAGATCCTGATTGATGTTGTTATGCTAGTTACTTTCAATGCCGATAGATGGCGTTGATGGTTTGTTCTTGACAATGCGGAGATAGATGCTTCCTGGGCTCACATCTGCACAGCTGTGTCCTTTGTGAAACCTAAAAGAAGATATTTATTACTAATAACATTTGTGGTCATTAACACATTCACTGCTTAAGATATTATTAAAATAATTAGCCAGGAACCAAATTTTTTTAAAGCGTATTTTGATTATGTATATATGTATGTTTAAAAATATGGATAAAAGTAAATTGTTATTATTATTCTTTTAATAAAAAATAACCTTTTTCGGATCCGAGTGTTCGGCACATAGCGCGCCAGGTGCCGGTCACTCGGATCCGAGCGCTAGGGACAACAACGGTTGAAATAAAACTACTGCACAGATTTCGATAATTCTTTTACCATTCAAAAGCTACATTATCCCTAAGCAAAATAGGCTATAGATAGTAAATAAAATATAATACGCATTTGAATAATTATTTATTAAGGAAAACATAAATCTGAGCGATACAATCATAATTATCAAAAATCAAATCAAAGCCATAGAATCAAATTTAAAACAATAATCATGTAATTTAAAACACTTAGGAATGTGCTAGGCAGAAGCATTTTGTACAGAAACCTGGAGAACCTTCACATTGCTTACATTCATAAATTGTTTGCACCCTTTTTTTTTGTGCTTTGCAACCTTTGCATTCTTTTCGGGCCACTTCGATGGTTTCTTTCGTGACACTTCCTACTGTCTTAAGTCTCGTCCGGGTCTTTTCTATTTTAGTGAGTTCGTGTTTCACTTTCAAAACATTGCGTCGATTGACGTTATTAGGATCAGGTAAAAGCTTTTCCAGTATCTTCATACGGAAATCATATAGATTTAATTTATCATTCGCCGAAAATTTATTGTACAAGTGCAATGCATTAGTGAGGCTCATTTGCAGCATATGCACAAACAGCTTCTTGTACCAACGCAGCGTCTTCCTTTGGACTGGATAGTATGCCAACATCTGATCTTGAAGATCAACGCCCGACATAAAATTATTGTAATGGACGATTGCCATTGGTTTCATTACTTCAGATCCCCTTTTGGAAGTAGTCTCCATCATCTCACTACCATGTTCTGTAGAAATATACAGAACGTATCGCTTATCCCTCCATTTTCCGACATGAACGCCGTTTAAGAACAAGGATTTGTTTTCTCCTTTTTCCAGTGAAACAGAGCCAATTTCGACGGGATTATCTTTTCTGTTTTTTCTTAACGTTCCTGTGCAGTACGTCTGTCGATCTAGCAATTTCACAGCCAGGCCATAAGAATTGTAGTAATTATCCATATATACATGATGGCCACAGTCCAGTCTCTCTTCTAGTAGTTTGAACACAATCTTACTACTATGTCCTTGCCCTGATGTCTCATCATTAGCACCGGCGCACAGTGGGTCGAAACTATGATTTTAGTGACTTAGGGCTCAACTTTGCTTTTTCACTTTTTTTTTTATGCGGATGGGTAGAGCTCATTAACCTCAATAATAATTGTTCTGATGTATTATTTCCTAAACTTTATACTTTGGGTAGAAAAATGTGTTTTGTTATTTTTTTGTATGGAGCGGCTCAAATAAACTTAAATTCCTGCTAAGTAGCGTGTGATCCCGCGTTGAAACTTTATTTTTCATATACCTTGTCTGGTCTATTATCATTTGATGCTATAAACAAATGCATAAAGTTGCAACTCTGCCAAATAAATGGATCGAAAAAAATGAAAAAATACATAGAATAAAAAGCTTCAATTTTTTACTTTCGTAAGTTATTTTAAGTTAAATTTGATATGGAATAGTAAGTAAAAGCACGTAATAATACACATAATTACTTAGCAACTAACAACAATACATTTAAAAGGTCCCTAATTAGCTTAAATTTACTAATACTACATATATTAGTAAATTTAAGCTAATTAGGGACCTTTATTTAAAAATGTGGATATGAAATCAATTAATTTCTATTTGTGTGTTTAATTACTGTAATTAGCTTAACCTTTTACCTTATAAAATAACAATGTTTTTCACTTTTAGTCATTACTGTAATATTAATTAGGATAATTAGTTAATGAGGGTAGTAGAAAAATTAGTAAACATTGTTTGTCACTGGATTCTGGAAGTATAAAATGACCATAATTTATTATATACTAACTAGTGTTCGTTTATTCGTACTACTACTAACATCTCGTGATTCTGATCGTCCCTTTTTCGTTATAATGGATAATTTAGTTAACAATTTAGATTTATTTATGATTTTAAGAGAGCAGGTCAAGTCACTGTCGGATAGTCAAAAATTCTTTCAATTCCTACAACATAAAATAAACGTGATCGAAGAGAACAGTGTTGAGCTCCAAAAATTCTGTACGCGCTTTTGTTCAAATATAAGTGCAAGATGGGAACGAAGTAGTCGCACGTTAGCACAGTTTGTAAGAAAAAATGGTGATTGGTTGGAACGTGCAATAAACTGGCCCGAAGGAATGATACCTGAAGCTGTGAACACTGAACAGGAAAGGCTCGAGATTTGTAATACTGAAGATGTCGAAAATCTACCACCATCTACTACAGAAGCTTCGACATCTACATTTACACCTCGAAAACCTTTCGAGGAATTGGGCTCCAGGCAAAAACGACGACGCGTTGATCAAATTAACCAATCGCTTTCGTTATCCCCGGATGAACTTAAAGCTACTACAATTGCTAGTTTAAGAAACACCGGAAATGAGGATGTAGGAAAAATTATGAACCATTTACTAAATCACCCCGAAGATCTAGAAAAAGTTAAAGAGTGTTTAAGTACAAGTAAACCGAAAAGTAGTACATATTCACCCGATAAGGCACTGTCTTTATTAGTTTCACTTAAATTAAGTAAGTGGCAGTATATAAGCCTAAGAGAAGCAGCAAGTGAAAATAGGTCTGATTTATACCCTTCTTATTATAAAATAAAACAAGCGAAGGCAAAATGTTATCCAGGGAAAGAAGACATAATTATAACTGAAGAAGGAGCTGCTATTAAACTGCAAGCTTTACTCAACTTGACGGTATCTAGGCTTTTAGAAGTGATTACTTTAGATTTGGATTCGCCAACTGAGTTACTGCTAATAAGCAAATGGGGTTTTGATGGAGCCTCAGGTCAAAGTAATTATAAACAAAAGACTGAAGCAGAGTTTGATGACTCAACTATCTTCATGGCCAGTCTAGTTCCTATAAGGCTTCAACAATGTGATGGAACAATTGTTTGGGAAAACGATCGACCCTCATCAACTTTCTATTGCCGTCCGATAATGTTCAAATTTACCAAAGAAACGCAGTCAACAGTGGTAACTATAAAAGCTAGCATAACCGAAGAAATAGAAACACTTCAGCCAATCAAGTTCAATCAAGTTGAAGTTAAGCATCAATTGCACTTGACGATGATAGACGGCAAAATATCGTCATATTTGTCAGACACATCTTCAGCTGTCTGTGATATCTGCAAAGCAAAACCGTCAGAGATGAACAATTTAGAGTCACTTGCTCAAAAAGAGAACAACGAAGAAGTGTTCCAGTATGGAATGTCATCTTTACATGCCTGGATAAGAAGCATGGAGTGCTTACTTCATATCGGTAAATATAATTTTATTAGTTCATAATTTTTTTCACGTTATATAGTTACTTGTGAGATTTTTATTTAAGTGATATTTCTTTTTGTTTGCAGCTTATCGTTTGGACTTCAAAAAATGGAGTTGCAGGGGCGATGACAAAGAAAAAATGTCACTCAGAAAGAGCGCTATACAGCAAGCGTTTAAGAAAGAATGCGGTTTACTTATTGACGTAGTCAAGCAAGGAGTAGGCACAACCAATGATGGCAATACTGCCAGAAGATTTTTTAGGGATGCAGAAACAACAGCTCGCATAACAGGAATAGATAAAGATTTAATAGAAAGGTTTCATGTGATTCTTCAGACGGTTGCATCTGGAGAGAGCGTGGATCTTTCTAAGTTTTCCGAATTTTGTAGAGATACTGCACAATTGTACGTTCACTTATATCCCTGGTATTATATGCCTTCCAGTATACATAAATTGTTAGTACATGGGAGTGATATAATTAAGCACTTTGGTGCCATACCTATAGGTAAACTGTCGGAAGAGGCAGCGGAAGCTCGTAATAAAGATTTCCGGAAATATAGAGAGAGTCATTCTAGAAAGGTAAGTAGAACGGCGACAAATGAGGATATTATACACAATCTTCTTTTGTCTTCTGATCCAAAGATCACAAGTCTAAGACCTCGAATGGTGAAACAAAATATAATGGTTCTCTCTCCAAAAGTCAAAGAGCTTCTGCTGATTTTTCCCACAGAATCCGATATAGATTTTATTGATGTAGATAATTTACAAGATAGTCATAGCGATAGTGAATAAGATTTTTTGGTAGTTTGTAAGTTTCTTGTTTTTTTTATTAGTTTATAAATGTCAAACTCATAATTTAAAGGAAATAGTAATGTTTGATGTTGTTTATAGTTAGTTTTTAGTTTGCTTGTGTTAGTTGTAGTAATGTTAGTTTACCTTTACTAATTTGTATTATTATGTACCTATCTTTACTCACTATTCAGTATTAAATCTAACTTAAAATAACATTTCATAAACATGTTAAAGTCATTAAAACAAAGAAATTGAAATTCATAGATCCCTAATTAGCTTAAATTTACTACTACTACATATATTAGTAAATTTAAGCTAATTAGGGACCTTTTAAATGTATTATGATTAGTGTGATTAGCTTTAAATTTACTAATACTACATATATTAGTAAATTTAAGCTAATTAGGGACCTTTTAAATGTATTATGATTAGTGTGATTAGCTTTAAATTTACTAATACTACATATATTAGTAAATTTAAGCTAATTAGGGACCTTTTAAATGTATTGTTGTTAGTTGTTAAGTAACTATGTGTATTATTACGTGCTTTTACTTACTATTCCATATCAAATTTAACTTAAAAGAACTTACGAAAGTAAAAAATGTAGCTTTTTATTCTATATATTTTTTCATTTTTTTCGATCCATTTATTTGGCAGAGTTGCAACTTTATGCACACGTTAATAGCATCAAATGATAATAGACTAGACAAGGTATATGAAAAATAAAGTTTCAACGCGGGATCACACGCTACTTAGCAGGAATTTAAGGTTATTTGATCCGCTCCATACAAAAAAATAACAAAACACATTTTTCTACCCAAAGTATAAAGTTTAGGAAAAAATACATCAGAACAATTATTGTTGAGGTTAATGAGCTCTATCCATCCACATGAGGAAAAAAGTAAAAAAGCAAAGTTGAGCCCTAAGTCACTAAAATCATAGTTTCGACCCACTGTGCGGCGTAAACTTGAAATTTTAAAACCGTACCATCTGGTTCTGCTAAAACAAAGAGTTTAATGCCATATTTATGACGTTTATTTTTTATGTATTGTCGGAACAGCAACCGACCGCGCCACAATACCATGGACTCATCCAATGATAGCTCTTTACCTGGACAATAAACAGTTTTCATTTTATTGTTAAAATGATCCATAAATGGTCGGATTTTATTGAGACGGTCTTCTTCACTGGATTCAGACGTAAAGTGTAGGCACCGTAAAATCAGTAGAAATCGATTTCGTGAATTGTCCGAAGCATGGAATATTAAACAAATAGTGTCGTTTCCAATAATCACTTAAACGGTTTAATCGAATTGTTCCTGTGTGAAGAAGGAGTCCTAAAAATGTCAACAGTTCTTCCTTTGTTAAATCTTTCCAAGATTTTATTCTGGAGTTTTGTTTGACGTTTTGTGCATTACCGACTCTTATTGCGTTCGCGTTGGTCTCGCGAACTATAAGATCTAACAACTCGTCATCAATCAATAATCGGAATGCTTCGTAAGGATCAGTTGGAGGCGGCACTAAGAGTTCCTGTTCCTTAGTAAATTCTATGTTTTTCATGGAGCTTGGATCACTGCTCCAGGTGGTAGTGGCTCCTTGACCAGAGGGTGAGTTATTGGGTGATAGATAATAATTATCTGGTAAGTCCGGAGTACTACTTCCAGATCTCCGAACAACCAGTATTGATGGAGAGGCGTCATTACGTTCTGGCGAAAGGTTGGGGGTGATCGCATCGGATCTCAGAAGAGATACGCTAGGTGTTGAACAGGTAGGGTTTAATAGACAGCTATCTGGTATATCCGGGAAAAAATCTCCATAGTCCTGAACGATATTCGGCGATGTAGGACGGCAGTCAATTTCATAATTGAATTCAAAGCTACCGTCTCCATCAAATTCCAGTTGTCGAGGCGCTGGTTTCGATGCTGAGGAACTATTTGGATCTGGTAACTTCCACGATTGAGCAGAATTATTACGCGTGGGGCCATCCCTAAATGTAGGTCTTAATCGCTTACATTGAATGATAGGCCTTCCATCTGACTCACATAAACCACGTTTTGATGCAGATGAACTTGAAGGTTGAGCTGGTGGTACACGGCTGGCCGTCTTTGAGGCAGGTGATCTTGAAATAAAATGAAATGAAATTAAGTACAATTTACTGTTATTATTGAGTTAAATTAATTTAATGTCAAGCGTTCTTATCAGATACATAGTCATTAGTTAGTCATACCTTGAAGGTTGAGCTGGTGGTATAGGGCTTGTCGTCTTTAGGGCAGATGACCTTGAAGGTTGAGCTGGTGGTACACGGCTGGTCGTCTTCTGCTTCAGTCTAGTATCAAAGATACTATCATCACTGCCGCAACTAGACGAGACCTCTGAACTTGAAGAGTCTTCATCAGCTCTTTGAGAATACACATCCTCATCACTATAGTCAGACTCATACTCATCACTATGCCGACGCTTTTTTCTAGAACTACTCGTAGATTTACTTTCGGACGGTCCAGCTTTACTTTCCATTTTAGTGCAAAAATAGCTTTGATACGATCGTGTGTACAAGTCACAATAAACCACTGTTAGAATGAAACCAATACGCGTTTTCGTAAGTTGAATATGTTGTCAGAGTGGCCGCGCAAACTAACATAAACTCGCCTCAAACGCCGGCGGCTTACTGACGACTACAAAATACACGGGCCGCTCGCTCGTATCCGAGTGGACGGCACCGCTACTATTAATATACTTCTCGCCATGGAACAGTATTGGGAGCTGAAACACGATTATGTTTCTGATGACTGCTAAACATACATTTTCTGCTAAAACTGTCTATATTTTTAGGCTTTCATTAAGTTTACTTCAATTGCTTTTGTCACTGCCTTCCAAACTGTTTGTTACATTATTTTGTTATTGTTTTACTGCTGCATAGTGATATATGTTTTCGTAAAATTGGTACCCAAGTTGAATTCAACTAACATCTGTATTGTTTCTTGCTACTGTACAATGTTTCCTAGACTTTATATTGTAATATATCATCACACCCCATCAAAAGTCCGCCGCTTAGTAACATTGTCTGTTCCGGCTTAAAATTACAGGCACAATGTGAGATTGTTCAATATTATCCCTCCCTGAATGAAGTTGTCGCAATGCAATATAGGTTATCAATTTCAATGTTATTTTATTACTTTATTGTTATGTTAACATAGCATAATAACGTCACGCTTATATTTTGGCCCATGGCCATAAATCGGGCACAAGCCCTCCTACTTTGGGATTTGAGAAACTAACGACACTAACTTATGTAAATCGTAAAAAAACTGAGAAAAACAACTTACGTAAAGAGCGGAGTATCTCGCATACAGCGTACCAAGATCAAAGTTGAGGCGCTGGCACCGATACTACTATAAAGTCACGAAGTAGTACAAATGAAGCCAGAATGCTTATCTAAACAACTTGATGCTGTTTTTACTATCATATAGAAAGTCTTCAGGAAGGGTAGAGCATACATACAAAGTTGAGCGGGTTGCTAGTTTTATATTATAATATTTAAAATTATTTCAGTAAAATACTCTATTATTATCCAACAGAAGCAGGTTTTATAAAAAAAAATATTTATTTATGAATTTTCATAATTTATGTACAATGTCCTAAAAATATCTCCCGTAGGCATAAAACAAGGTGCCCAGAGTAAGACAATTTATTGTTTTTTTTTTTGTTTGTTTGTTTGGCATCTCGCAGGTCAACCTATGCGGTTGTCGTCTGCTTAAGCGGACTTGCCTGTGGTTGCCCTAATAAATTAAGGCCTCCAGCCAGGA